>FR989934.1:8234494-10634494 GCA_905404155.3 Plebejus argus | reverse complement strand
ATGTAGTAAGGAGTGACATAGGCTACTTTTTAACCGACTTCCAAAAAGAAGTAGGATGTATTTTACGTTGACGCGGGCGAAGTCGTGGGCAACAGCTAGTTGATCAATAAAATTAATGTTTTATTCTTTAAATACATTTGGAATTAAGGTTTCCAAGTTTTAGCCAATTCGGAAACCAACATTTTTCAAAGCGGGAATCGAACTGACAATCTCCGAGTCAAGAGTTACCCTCTAAACCACTGGTCCACAGAAGCGTGCGTCATGCAGCAAAATACACAAAGTACTTACACACCCAGAAGCGTGTTTATGGCGTCGGCTCAAATCCAACTTATGATTAGTACTTATCTCCGAAGACCACATAAGGCGCTGGATTCGGAGCTCGACAGCTGTCATTTCTATAAAATATATGATTCGTGACGTTTGTGTCACTTCCCGTCACTTAACGGGGATTTTTGTGTCAATTTCCTTTGAGTAGGGACTAGGGTAGGTTATTCAATATCACGCCATATTGACTCGGGTGTTATGACACGAAGTATACAAAAATAACCAGCACGAAATAGTGATTCAAATCACGCAAATTTTAAGTGATTAGATTTTAAATTGTTACTTGTATCACTGTAGAATGTACAATAATTGTTAAACAGCAGTATGAATGAAGTTTTAACTCATTTAATCTTAAACGTAGCTGTTTCTAGTAAATGACCAAGACCTTTTACATTATGTATTATTTTTCTGTAACAATTTAGAAGTAAAAACCTGTAATTCGCATCGCGATAGCTAGAATTTACCTGTTACGATTTGCGAATAAATTAAATCAGAAAAAAATAATGAGAAAACATTCTTTAACAATTGCTACGGCGTTGCGCATCTTAAGTGCGATTCCTAGAGTCGACGCACGTCGTCGAGATTACAGCTCGTCGCTTATCGCGTATCCCGCTTACACGATTTTAATGATTGCAATAAAAAAATTAAAATGGCTGCCATTTTAAGACCGCGAGAGAGAGAAAAAAAAGAGCCAATTCGTACACAAATAATACTGTAATAATATTTCATAGCGTAAAAGGATCTGACACTGGTATAGGCATACATTTTATACGAGGCGTACTTATGCAAATTGTGAGAAAATCAACTTTTAAAACTTTTCGAGTGATAAAGTAATACTTAAAAAAAACTAAAAACATGCTATTTATAGAAAACCAAACTAAAAAATTGAAAATTGAAAAAAGGAATAATATTTATATCAAATTAGTGTATTGTCATCGGTCCTCGATAAATCTACAAAGTTTGAATGAAATCAAAATCAGTGGGTCAAAATCGCGCCCAAAGAAGTCGGTTACAAACAAACATACAGGTGAAGCTAATAAAAAGCGTATAAAAAACGGTATTTTTTCACAACATTTATTCTACTTAAATATTATTGTAAATGCGAAAGCGTGCTTGTCTGTCTGTTATCTGTACACGCGTATACCACTCTAAGGATTTTTGATATTTGATTGAAAACCAGCCTATTTCCTTTCCCGCTATTCAAAGTACATTTTTAGTCCCAAGAAAAGAAATATAAAAAAATATTGAAAAAAATTAGGTATCTGGGCGATAAATGAATTTCGTTGTTGCATAGTTGCGAACATCGTTTAAATAATAAAAAGGTACAAAATCATTATTTGGGTGGTAATAAAACAATAAAGTACATTTAGATCAATGACTCTTTATTTACACAGTGATGTAACTTACAAAGAAATATAGAAATCACAACAGATTAACACAAACTTCGCTAACGTTTGCGCTACCGTAAATTGAAACACATTATTGTATAGAATTTTGAATTATAACATGTTTTATTATACTATTTAAATCTTTTTATAAAATAACAATATTATGATATAATAACGTAATAGTTTTTATTCTATGCAGTCAAATCTTTAGACTAAGGCCGCGGATACATATTTGTAATGATTCTTAAATGATTTTTGTATTTTTTTTGTAAATTATACAGAGAGAAACATGTGAAATTAAATAGTGATAATTAATTTTTAATTAAAGCTTTAGTGTCTATTTATTTACAGGCGTATATAATGTAAATACGTGAATAATAATAATGATTATTTTACTTTAGTAATGTAAGTCCATTAGGATTTAAGAATAATCAACATTAGTTTCGACAATTTAAAGAAAATTACACTTATGAGAATTGAATTAAAATTTTTGGAAAAATGCTAGATCTATTCAAAAGAATAACAACTCGTTTCCAGCTTATTTATTTATATTAAAGCTGGTTTAATTGGCATTAGTTTTAAATACATTACATACACCCGAAAGAAAAAATCCAATACAAAATCTATTGTTACAAAAAACATTGGTATATAAATTAAAAAGTACTCAATACTACAGTGAGCAACTCACCCAGTTGTTAGCACTTGAATATACAGGGAATTCCATCTCTAAGTTGCCAAAAATAGGAGTGCCAAAGATTGAGTGGTTTGCCCTCTCTGTAAGAATTGATCATTCTACTATTTCAATTTTGAGTGACACTTATGTTTATGTGACAGCCGAATTCCTAAGTCTAATTCTAATGTGGCCTCCACGTTGGCTCATAATGGATATTAATCCATTAATTAATAGGGAACGAGCAAAAACTATAGGTGTCAGCGCTTCCTTAGTATAAGAGGACGTAATGGAACTAAAGGTGGCAGCACAAGTGATGTAAATGATCGAATACAAGTTTTTGAGACGTCAGTTTGCAGCAATTTCGTTGCGCACGTTCCCTATCCATCATAGCGCAACGTGAGAGGCCTTTATGTACTATCAAAGAAATTTATTCATAGGCAGATGGCGGACGTACGTTTTTTGGTCGGGCTACGTCAACTCAATGTTAGTCGTATTCTGTCTGGGTTTGACATAATGCAACCAAATTGCATAGGTCTTTCGCATATGAATCAACGTCTTTAGCGTACATAAATTTCGCTTTGGCAGTGCTATAATTATGTTTCGAATGTAATTTAGTACGTTTAACTTAATCTGACAAACACGACAACACGCTAACTCGGGGATTTGATAAATTGTTCGACTGCAGCGAGAAACAACACATATCATGCGTATTCCCGGATGTAAATTGTATTGAACTTGCAAAATATGTCTTATTTCCTCGATCACTTTATAACAAATCCTCTTGGTTTCTTCATAGTCATATTATGTGGGGCGATACAGTCTAAGCCCCTTACTAATAATTAACGTGAATAGACACGGTGTATTTACGTTCAATGTACGCTGAATAGTTTTGTATTCAAGACGGATTGACTTTTCCTGTCACGTGACTTTATCCATGTGCTAGATGAAGAATGAGAATGACATATAGATAAAGCTGAGCTTGTATAGTTGTCCGTAGAGTATTTAAGTAAAGCGTCTCCCAGACAGACGCGGCCAGCGGTGGCGGTGGCGGCGGCGGTCAGTTGGATGACTTGAGAGTTCTAGAAACGACACAGACACACGCGGTGGCGGTGGCAGTACAAACAACTGGCCGCCGCCGCCAACGCCACCGCTGCCCGCGTCTGTCTGGGAGACGCCTAAGGGATTTAAATAACTGATAGTAGTAGACTGTCTTCTAGAAAGTTATAATCGACGAAAATGTTTTTACAGAATGATTTTGTTAAAATAAAATTACAATAAAATTCAATAAAATTTTTACAAGCTGATCGATACAAATGGTACGTGCATAATATATACTAATACAGTAGTTCATTGCTCGACAACATCGTTGGTAGAGTTCGTCAGATCTGTGTGATATGTGACTTTATCAATTCATGACCGGTTTACATTATTCTAATAGTTTATTAGTCAATTCATTTAGCGTTAATCCTATATAAGACCTTAAGAGCAAAACATACAATAGTAACATTTCGAAACGAACGTACTAGTCTTGTATTAAACATGCTGTTGATAAATTTTGCCATATAATAAGTACTTTATAAAACTTATAAAATGTGCTTTTGAAATCCGCTTCAGTACTCTGTGTGTCATTCAGAAAGGCTTTTTTATTAAGGGCAACTAAAAGCCAACAAAAAGTCGCTATACTAAGGCAATAATATAATATCTCAACCAACTGTTTTTAATGTGAAAAAGACGCCATGATTTAAAGCTGACGACAAACGGCGTAGCGCGTTAAGTCTTTTGACAAACACGTCGCGCATAGCGACGAGTGGCTCCGTAGCGGTGCTACGAGTGGCTCCGTAGCGGTGCTACGAGTAGCTCCGTAGCACCGCTACAAAACGCTACGGATACTGTAATGCTCAATTGCATTTTGAATTTGTGAATATTACGGATTCACTAATCATATTTTAGGCAAAAACTGTAACATGATAATTGCTTGTAAATTTTTTGTATCATATGTTTTAATCAAAAACTGATATTGTATATGCTAATGCTAATAATTATATGTTGTTTTATTATTTTTCGACACATAGACAAAATTTAAGACCAATATTAGATATTGTATGGCAAAACACCAACATACGTCATGCAAGAAACTGAGATCAAATCTATCAATACTGAGCAACGATCAATGTAACAACCAATTTATAGAACTCTAACACAAACATTATTTACACAAAGATAAACCTACAAATAATTTCTAATTAAGAACACTTTTTATAATTGTCTATTTATATTTTCACAATTGAAAAAAAAAACTTTACTAAAGTTTATATTTTACCGTATAGTTAAACAAATGTTGAACCGATGCTTCAGATGTGCTCATCCTGAACATCTGTTGAGAGAAAAAGAACATTAGTTTTATTATAAATCACGTTTTATTACACAGAAAGCATTATTATTTGAACAATAACACTATTGTTAGTAGAAGGTGTTCTGAAGATACGTGTATTTTTTAAGCCACTGGAGAAAAGTTACATTCATGCAAGGAAATCTCGTTTTTAAAATTTAAGGTCCCGTTATACGGGGAGACCGATCGCTCCGGTTGGACTGATTACAGGCCGATCCGACTGGACTCAAGCGCATACACGACAATGCACTAAATGAATCCGGTTAGATCGGCCTGCGTCAGTCGGATCTGAACGATCGACCTCCTCGTATAAAGGGACCTTTAATGATTCACGATGAATGTTAATTGTTAACCTATCAAAAATGATCTAGAATGATTTATTGATTCTCGATAATATGATTTTCGCAAATGATACTATGATATTATATAAAATGAATGTGAAAGTTACTTGGAAATTACATATTTCTAGAATCTCATTTGAATTCATCAGGTTTTTTGCTATATTATGTTAGAAGCAAAGCTTCGTTTACACTCAGCTAAATAAAATATTTGAAACCTTTACACTTATATAATAAACTTATGTATTTTTTTGGTACAGTCAGTTATGGACCTAATTTCTTTGGCATTAGGTTAAGTTATCTTGACGAAATGACATGAATTCGACAGAACACACAGGGTGTCCACAAACAAATGGCTGGACGGTGCGCGGGGGGTCTAGGTGCCATGCTGGTGGGTACAGGGGTCACAAGGGGTCACAGGGGGTCAAACACGGACAACTACAGGATCGGAACAACAACTCCAACTAAATACTTACTTAATCAAAAAAATCTCACCATCGCGTATGTTTAATGATCTTTCTCTCCCAAATACGTAAATTTTGAAAAGAAAATAAACCAATTAATATTTACACAACGAGATTTGACTGCATGAATTACTAAGCTAAACGATACAAGTACATTGCTAACCACTAGTTATGCCCGCCACAAACAACGATAGAACCGCACAGTTCAGCCGCAAGACACAATATAATTTGCATAGTACTACACTTTCATACTAGAACGTTTGAATCGACACACGCATTAGAACGTCTTTTTCACGGTTGCTAAATCTAATAAAACTTCGACTTCAAATTAAGCTCTTTTGTGTGCGAGCTACGCTTCATATCTAGTATATTATGTCGTCCTGCTTTGGCATCTGTGACAGAACTGTGCAGTTTCATCGTAGCGTGTAGCAGGACTAGTTCGACTAGACTAAATTGTGCCAATTAGTAAACGTGTCGCCAAGACTAATTTCGAACATTTAAAAAGCATAGAATCGTTGTAGTGAAACTTAGTTCTAGAAGTTTCGCCCGTGGACGTAAACGGTAGGCTAGAGGGCTTTACAAGATAACCTTTATATATTTATACTAGTAGTAATTCTAAATCAGTCTAGAAAGTTAAAGGTAGGGTATATACAACACGAGTGTGCATGTTGTGAGGTAGTGTGAGTTGCAGCCACAGAGGAGAAATGAACAGTAGGAAAGGAGTAAGGCCCGGTTGCGCCAGTGTTAAACTGATCATGTTATCTCTCTCGTTCTTTATACTTGTGAAAGAGAAAGCATGAAGATAAGCAATAAATGGCGCTAGTAGGCCTACGTGTAAAATGAAGTTGCGACTGTTAAGCTGGAAGAGATTCCACTCTCACAACCATGATAATACTAAATAATCCTACTACCCTAATAATAATCGTTCGAAATGTTCGTGTGAGTGATTTTTGTATGAATGTGTTGATTCGTGCATTTTTGGGATCTTAAAAATACCACACCGAGGAATTTATGAAATTCGTTTAACTGTAAATTTTCGGGAACATAAAAACAAGCCAATATAAAAGATGAATAAACATGAGGAACGTGCATTCCACTATGAATTTTATTTACAAAACCTTTTATAAATTTTCAGTTTATGCTATTTTTGCGCCGGCCGCGGAGATAAGAGGTTTGCTTTCGATCGGAAAACAAGTTTTATGGCTGGCTTTATTTCTTCAGAATGGCTTTCATAAAATGTATAATTCAAATGTGTTTCTAAAGCTACAGCAACGAGAAAGAAACATTCTCTAGTAGAAAGACAAAATCAATATTGTGTTATAAAATAAGAATAAAAATTTTAGAAGCTACTTCAGGATAATAGAGGATTATTATAATGGCATATTTGCAAAGACCCATTTCGATAAAATTGAGCACAGATATGGATTTAAACTTGAGGAAGGACATTTTCATCGCTAAAAAATGGAAGGTTCCCACGAAATGTAATTTTAGAAAACAGGAAACGTCGTGATTTCATGATCAGATCATGAGATTCTCATAACAAAATCCAGCAACACAACTTTTCATCATGTTTCTATCCTTATTGACGTACAGATGAATGTCGTCGTCAGACAAATATTCCTAAGGAAGGAAATCTTTGTGCCATTAACTCCAAAAGGAAGGGAAAGAAAATTATGAAGAATAAGCCCGAGATACAGACGCAGCGCAATTCCATAAATGTCTTTGTAACGTTTGTAACTCTGGAAACACAATTCTCTTTCACCGTTTTACTTTATGTAATTAAATGAGACAAGTTTATTTTAATTAAAATTATTTAGATACTAAAAATGTATTAAAATAACATGTACAAACTTCTTAAATCTGCAACAGACCATAAGATATTGTCTTAAAATTCGTATCTAAAATTGTATGTAAAGTCAATATCAAAAATTATACAAAGCATAACTGATTAAGCCGGCAAAACAAAAAAGTATTGCTAATTTTAATAAAAAAATCTTATTTGCTTAGATATATTTGTATGGTATGAGTTAGGTATAGTCTAGCCGCGAAGCATGTAGATTTTTCGTACGTCATTGCTTTAATCGGGATACCAATAGTTAGTAAGTATTTAAAAGTAGATCAATGTACGAAATTCTGCTTGCTCCGTGTCCTAGCGTTTTCGGTTGCTAATATAAAAAAATGTATGGTGTGTGATCAGTGGCGTATTGAGCTTTACTAACAACTTTTTTGGGGAGTGAAAACATTTATTGCACCTATCCGAGGGGCCCCCATAGCTCGATATACTATTGTAACTAAAGTCGGGGCCCACAACACATCGAAATTTGGCCATTGAGCTATCGCTACTTGTCTTCCACTCACTCCATTTATAAACGTTACACTATCGCTTACATCAGAAGTTAAATATTTGTGAGTGAAAGAGACAACACTCGATCATTGGCCGAATTCCTCTATTTCGCATTCTCACTGTACTGGGTGTAACAAAACTAAGTCTTAATTAATACTTTAGGATGCGTATGGGCTCCCATTATAAAGCTCGCTATGAAATAGCAGCGCTGAAAGAGTAAAGGTACAAGTTGGAAACCCGCTACATGAAGCGGCAGCGGACGACGTATCATCGCGACACTGGGTTTCTAATTTCTATATATTTCTATGAAAAGTGTCGATAGCTTCATCTAACTAGCTGCGGAGGGTATTTCATAGAAATACATAGAAACCAGTAGTGTCGCGACGACATGTCGTCTGCTGCAACTTCATGTAGACGGTTTCCAACTTGTACCTTAACTTTTTTTCACCTTTGTATGGAAATATTCATGACGCTTGCCCATACAAATAATAAAAAAAATTTTTGCTCTTCAGCGCTGCTACTGAATTCTATATAAGGGACGTACACACCGCAAAGTATTATCACTTAATGTTTATATTGCATACGCAGTGAGTTTTGGGAATTCTGTAACGTCTATAGGTAGCTCTCAGAGAAGTCAAGGTCGGAGACGGAGGCTCGTGAGGATCTAGTGTAGTTAGTGGATGTGCCGTAGTCGGACGTGGCAGTCGCGAGGTCAGCGATCACCGTACCTTGGGTAACACCGTCTGCCGCAGCTGCCTCCTTTTCAGCTAACTTCTGTTTCAGCACGCGTATCCTCTCTTCTTTCTGTAAAGAGAAGGGATGGTTAGGTTGTGTGGTTTACAACTGTTATTTTAATCGTTTGAACCGAAATAATTCCGTACTTTTCTATTTAAAGTCTTTTTATTTTTATTTTAATGCATTAGAAAATTGAAACTGAACCAGTTTTGAGGACATCGAGAAGAAGAATTAAACTCACTGTGTAGAATAATTAAGCCGCACACATTTTTTTTGTTTTATACGACATTAGTTTTATGTAAATACTATTAAATATGAATAAGTAGGCGTAATTAACAAATATTTTTTCAACGAAAATCAGTGTATAATCGGCGCTTAAATCCTCCCCCGCGACCCCCGCGGTGGTTTGAATATTAAAACATTTATTGTGAACTCCCTTGTTGCTCGTTAGCGATTCTGTTTGTTTTTTTAATTTTCGCATATTTGATGATGTAAACTGTATACATTATTTGAGCCTCAGGTCGCCGCGTGTTTAGAAATAACAAGAAACGCAGATATTTAAGAAAGTATTATAATTTATTTGATCAACTTTAATGAAGAGATATAAATCATTCTTATGCCTCATTTAGATTGATTTGAGGTGCCCATAATATTTTGTATATATTATATTAGATAATAAGTAATAATTTATTTATTTATTTATTTATTTATTTTTATTTTACCATTTATTTCAGGCATCTAGGCCCATAATACAGATACCTTAGAGACTAACATACATAATATGATAATAAATACCTTATGGACTAACATACATATTATTATTATACACTTAAAAACTACACTTTGTCACGTGTTGACGGCTACGTGACGCGCTTCGTTCCGGAGTCTCCCCCGGAACCTCCGGTAGACCACATCCATCGGCCAGAACTCCGGCGCCTCAAAGGTCGAAAGAAGATTCGTCGGTACTCTCACCACAAAAGAACTAAAGTTAATTTTGTGGCGAGACTGCAGACGCTCGACCCTCAGGCGCAGTGTCGTTTATGAAATAAAAACGATATTATGTCCTTTCCTGGAACTCACGGTATCTCCATCCCAAATTTCAGCAAAATCGGTTCAGCGATTTATGTGTGAACGCAGACAGACAGGTACACTTTCGAATTTATAATATTAGTATGGATATGGATAGAAGACTTTCTTACAACTGATGGTTAAATTTTAGCTTATAAGCACTCCATTTGAATTGATGGTAATCTCGTGTATTACCAGCTTAAAACCTCAGCTTCGTGTAACTAACCTATGTAATCAAAATGTTAGCCTCTATTGTGTAACTAACCTATCTCTATGTACCTAATCAATAAAAACAATCTGCACTGGGGCATTCAATTTTAATCAAACACTGGTTTTGGAGACGAGCCATAATGGACGTGGTCCAGAACTGATCTCTGTATCTAACGGGTAGATTATAGTTTTACTATTCCAAACAAGTATTAATATAATAAACAAGTATGCTGTTTAGGCCTCCCTAAACACTTTTGAGTTTGAGCTTAAGACTTTTTAGAAAGTACAATAATTATAGTGTTAAACTCAAACACTTTCAAACAAGCAACAAACTAAAGCCCGTATAAATCGTCAGTACTTAAGATGCGACCCAGTCTCAAGACACGGTTCGGCTCTGTAATTCGGTCCAAATTTTGGCAGCCAACCAATCACAGATTCTGAACCGTGTCTTGAGACCGAGATGCATCTTGAGTGCTGACTATTTATACGGGCCTAAGGGTCCAAACACTAAAGTATTATAATAAAAGAAATTATTTATAAAGAAATTATTTTGACCAATGAAGCGTTTACTGGTTAGTTGGTAATAAGTACCTACCTAAATTTAGTCCCCGACGTAGTAGTTAGTACCCGCCGATCGTGAGAAAAACAACTTATCTATTGTTATCGCGCTTGGGGCTTGATGAATTAATTGATAAAACAAAGTATTTTAAACAACTGACATAATTATTATAATTATGCTTATAATAATAATAACTCCCACACCGATTTCGGTGACGGCGGCCGGTTTCATTGAAACCAGGCCAGTTACGCTGTCCAAGATCGGGATGGTTGGCGCTCATTCGGGAGGCCTACGTTCAGCAGTGGACGGCAATAATAGGCTGATGATAGTGATGATGAAACTATCCAACAACATACGATAATCTCCGTTTGTGTTAATAAACAGAGGTCGGCAATTACCGCGCCAGCTGGTATACTGATACTAACGAAGTGCATTTTACTACTTTGATCTATTTCGGCTGCGGCGCTGGCAGGCGACCAACGCTCGTAAAACTTGTAGCTCCACTGATAGCGTGAAGGCTTTACGGCTCTGATGTGATTGAATTGAGATATGGATTAATTTTCTTTTCTGTGTTTTGTGGTTGTTTTTGTGTGATTCTGTGGGACATATTTGTGGTGGTTAGAACAGGATAATAAATGTTATCACTATGAAATTGTTGATACCGAAAGATTTTTATTTTTTGCATCGGCTACGTAAATCAGATTTTTTAGATTAGATAATATTTAAATAAAATTAACGATGTTGTTAAGGTAGAGTTTTGGCTTATAACAAAACATAGGTATCGAACGAACACGAATATACATGAATATTAGTCGATAAAATCATTATACCCTATTTTTATGACAAGTTCTAACAACAGAAAACAGTCACTTATTAAGATTAAGAGGACATAAGATCAGATAATTACAACAAAAGTTAGAAAAGTAACATCACGAAAACGTTCCCAATATAATATGAGCCGGTAATCGGGTATTAAGTTTCGACACACTCCCTATCTCGACAAGTGTCGCGACAATAAATAAGGATTATTTATAAACTCGCCTCGTCTAATATTATTTGACTAGCTTTTGGCCGCGACTCCGACAGTGTTCAGGCTGGATTTATATGCGACCGCGCGAACGAGCGGTTTGACCGCCACACCGCGAGATCACAATCTATAGTATGTAACGATTTGTTGAAATAGCAGCGCTTGTGATCTCACGGTTTAAGGTGACGCCGTGTTAAAGTAAAAAAACCGCGCTGGATATGTTTTAGATTGCATGTTTTCAAAAGAAATGGAACAGCAAGAAATGGAAAGTGCGTAAGCGACAAAATGGTTTTTGTCGCGTTATTTAAAAACCATAAATATATTTCATAATGCTATGGGCAAATTAAAGTGTATGCTTGAACCAATCTATGTACAAAATTTGGAAGCTTAAATCACTCTCCTTTGTTGGCAAAATTAGAATCCCTTTTTTTACAGAGGTCTTTTTGATTGATTATTCTGTGTTATAAAAGTTGACCAATCGTGTTATGCTATGGGTAATTCAAAGACAAAGACATGATGAACACTGACAATGAACTTTAATTTCTTAGCTTTAGTCATTGCTGAGAAAAATCGATATCGCTACAGCCAAATTATCAAGGCGTCGCCTTAACCCGCCAAACCGCGCGTTCGAGCGGACACTTATAAATTGAGCCTTAATAATATCTTTACAGCTAATATGAGGTGAGTTTATTTTCAGTTGACTAGTAATTTTAGTTACAAAGTCAGCTAAAATGTAATTTTGATCTAAGTAGAGTTCGAAACTTTAGACCCGCTTGCGAAGATCTGGTTAAAGTTAGCCCAGCTATGTTATCTCTTTTATTCTTTACAGTAATGTGCTTAAGATAACATTTAGAGCAGGTACACATTGGGCGTTTTGAATGTGTACGTTTCAATAAAATCCGAGGTTCTCTTAGTTTAACTCAGGGTTAGGTAAGGTTAGGTTTGACTTTTAATGACGCAAAATATCCTTATACAATAGTGAATATTAATTTACGCAAAGGTCTCGGAGCAGAGGGCGCTACTAGCACACACGGTAAATGACCCGCCATGTTACGTCATATATCAGAATATTGACAGGAACGTTGTCAAACGTCGAACAAAACTTTTTATTTACTCTCTGGTAGTAATTGGAATTAATGCTATTTTCTATTAATTTTATTAACGTGCTAATTTTGATGTCACAGCATGCTAAGTACTTTATTGCTTTGCTATTTGCTAAAAACGCGGCATCGTGAATTATCGGTTCGCATCGCACCGCTCGCGTCGAGTATTATTTCGCATCAAGTGAAAAATAGCAATTCATTAAGAGTTAGCGCCGCGGTGCGAAATAGCACGGACGTGAAAATCACGTCCGTGCTGTTTCGCATTATCATGATCACAGACTATTATTATGCACGATAATATTAGCAATGGTATTTTTAGCAAGTACGATTAATTTAATTATTGCTAATGGGCATTTAACAATTAATTATTATTGCTAATGCTATTTTACCAACACTACTGTCTGGTGCTGCCTCTAGCGTAAAAACACTGCTGTAATATTATATCCTATTGAAATTAGTTTTCAGCCTTATCACAAAACACATGCGTGTTATGTTACTATCTTTTACGAATAGACACTGTACAGATACTATTTTATTATCAGATAATATATCAAAACACTTCCCGTTATATCAATCGGAAAACTAATGGGATTCCACACGCAACTTTCCTCAAGTTGTATCGGGGATATTACTTGTAATATATCTTTGTTTGTTTGTTTGTGTTTTATGTTCCGAAACGCCGGTCCCATTGTAACTTTGCCAATTGCATATGCGATACCATCTTTAGGTCAAAAGTTATGATGAGTATCGGTTGACTTCTACATGATATCTGTGAGAAGGTTTCCAATTTTTTTGCTTAACTATTGCCATAATTTTACTTAGCACAGTCTTATTTTGCCTCTCTAACAAAAAGATAGGTATAGAGAGATAGTATTCATTTGGTAACAAGAAAGGAAAATAATGAGATTCTTGAATTTTGAGGGATTAAGTAGTGGATAAAAGTAATGCCAGCAATACTTGTTTACGATTAAGGTTTAGATATAAAAGCCAGTAATATTCCGCACGTAAGTACGTTTCAAGTGCGTGTGTACTCGTGTGTGCTTTAGACTGGCCACATACACACGTTTTTCGTATTCGTTTACCTATTGTGGAATTAGGATTTGAAATTCCGTGAGACTGGCGCAAACGTTCGTTTGTTTCACGCGCGATCGCGCCGCCTTGCGCTTAAAACGTACGTTCGGAATTCGATCCGTTCGGAAAGACGCGAACGTTTGCGCCAGTTGATGTATTCTCTACTATTTAAATGTATTCAGATTTCCGAAAACGAAAAACGTGTGTATGCGGCCAGTCTAAAATCCAATAAACAATGATATTAAATTTATAACCAAGCCGATAAAAGTTTTCTACTTAATTAAAAACGTTATAATTCTAACGGCCGAGATGATACTTGACTCTTGAGGCATTTTATCTTAAGTCACCAGTCTGTAGATATTCAAACAGAATTTTAATTGCTTCATTAAAATTATTACGAAGCTTTTAATTTAATGTTTGTTAACAGGGCGGTTAATTAAGAAGCCAAGTATGTCTGTAATGACATATTTTAACGGGAGTGCTTAGGTTGAAAATTCTTAGAATGCTGCTTCAATAAGGTTTAGTTAAATTTCAACATTATTTTCGAAAGGAAATAATATAGATTTTATAAACTACTACTACATAACCTACTTTTAATCCCTAAAAGATCGGTGTTCTCGCAGGTAAAAGCTATTATTATAGCAACTATACGAACAAATTATAACATCGGTTATCCTGCCTATCATATCACTTTTAATATACTGTCACACTCATAGTAAACATCTCTAAATCCGTCAAGACAACAGGCGTACATGCTGCAGTGATCTCCACAAAAATTTTATTCCCCTACACTTGTACAACATGATCCTCCTTCTATTTCGAACGGGGAAATACCCAGGGCCGAATTACTTTAATGAGTGTAGGCCACTTTAATTTGCTGCCCCAATGTACGAACTTTGCCACCATCCTAGGACGCTGCCACCCCCCCCCCCATAGAGACGCAGAGACGCCATAATGAATCCCACACCGGTTTCGGTGACGGTGGCCGGCTTCATTAAAACGCCACTTACGCAGTTTTATACGCACGCAAATTTTATAATGCCTAAGAGTGTGCGGAGTACACAAGATCACTCTCTATTCCTTTTACGTGTTACGTGGGACGGATGACCGACACGACTGGCGAGAGTTCAGGCGCAGGGCCGACTTTTTACATGCCCATCCGACGCATGTATCATCTTACTTGTCAGACAATCATGTGATCAGCCTGCATTGTCCTAACAAAACTTGGAAATCCTTGAAACCCACGACCTTCAAGTCAAGAGCCACGCTCTAAATCACTGGACCATAAAACGTAAATCCAGAGCTGTAAATACCCACTCAAATACTTACAATGGCGATGAGTTTCTGTAGCTCCTCATTCTCTTGCACCAGCTCACGGTAGCGCTCCTCGTCCGCGGGAGCAGAGCCCGACCCCGAGCCCCGGGGCTCCACGCGCTCCGTCGGGTGCCGGATCACCTCTATCACCTGCGGAAATTATAAAGTGCGTTCATTATAACTTAAAAAAAAAATATTATAGTGCTTAGACGTAGGTTACACGGTCAGTCTGGCATCAGTTAAGTCTATCAGTCTGATCCAGACTGAGTGATCGTGTAACCGTTTGGCGCACTGATCAATTTTTTACTATGTACTTTCGGTGTGTATTTCTAAACCTGCCTAATTTGGTGCTCATAGAGTGTAACAAAACTATGTGATAATACTTCAGGGTGTGTATGTATTCCTGGTAGAGTCACCAGTTTTCCCATCCCTTCTCACCTTACAGCTGTATTATTACTTAGTTTTGTTACACCCTGTATAACCATTATCAGAGACCAGACATACTACCATTATTGTAAAATATTTTCGATATTTAGGGCCTGTTTCACCACTTCCTGATATGTGCCGAATAGGCTATCCACCAATTAATTTGACAGATGAAGTATGGAGAATCTGTAAAAAAAGTTGTGAATAGCCTATTCGGCACTTTATCAGGAAGTGGTGAAACAGGCCCTTAGTTTAGTTTTGTGACCAGTATGGGAGCTGGGCTCACTCCTGTGAGCATTGCTAGGTGGCGCTGTACAAATCCCATATAAAATCTGAGTAAACGCCAAACGTGTTCACGATCGAATGGGAAACAAAAACTCACACTCGGCAGTCGGCACCCTGTAGCGTGCTTCAAATTTTATGTCACTGGTGGCACGCGTGCCATTCATTCGCCATTTCAGTTACAAATAACTCGAACTCCGTTTTTAGGCTATGGGATATAAAGTCAAGGAACAAGTAAGCATTCCCCTTTTAAACTCTTAAACCCGTTATTACTTCACAGCCTAATAATCGTAGGGTTATCTATCTCATGCCGCAGAGCCTGAGTAATGAGCTGTTGATGAGAGCTATCTGGAAGATGCCTCAAGTAATATTGGCCTAAATACTGCGAGAAGTGTAGAGTGAGGGAGAAGTAGATAGGTCCCTGAGAATTGACAAGCCTACAAATTCGTTTGCTACTTTATTTTGCAACTAAAATTATTATAAACAACAGATGATAATGTAACTTTGGCAAATTAGCTCGCATGCACCTTGCACATGAATTTAGAAAGGGCTTCAGGAGATATAAAATTTTAAGGTTTTGCTGGCTTACTACTTGATTTTAATGTATGTCCGTGCTAAATAATGATGTATGTAAAAGACCACCTCCGTGGTCCAGTGGTCTAGAGCGTCGCTCTTGACTCTGAGGTCGTGGGTTCGATTCCCGCGTCAAAAACATGTTATTTCCAAGTTTGGTTAGGACAATGCAGGCTGATCACCTGATTGTCTGACAAGTAAGATGATCCACGCTTCGGATGGGCATATAAAAAGTCAGTCCTGCGCCTGATCTCTCGCCAGTCGTGTCGGTCTTCCGTCCCACTATCCGTCCCACGGGTTATGAGAGTAAAGGAATAGAGAGTGCTCTTATGTACTGCGCACACACCTGGGCACTGTAAAATTACTCCTGCGTTACCTGGCCTGGATTCAATGAAACCGGCCACCGTCACCGAAACCGGTGTGGGGAGGAGTATTATTATTATGTAAAAGAAATGAGCGTGTATATTAAAAAAAATAACAAAATAAACGTATTGTAATCTAATACAATAAAAACGGAATGTGCAAGTTGCATGAGCTTAGGAATGCAATTCGCACATTAATTTTGATGTATTTGACTATTTTGTTAAGTGTTCCCCTTATGTTTTAGTAAGATAGATGGGGCTGCGGCTCTACACGTCCGCCCGACAGGCTGAGGATCATCTATCTTGTCAGATAATCAAGTGGATAAGCCTGCATTGTTCTCCAGACCTCAGTCTTAAGACGCCCTCACCAGGGGACCACTATGCCTTGGATATGATTGTCACAAAGAGATAGGCTCGAGTTTTAGACTTTTAATGAACTATTTTTTTCCTGTGGTTCCGTGTGAATTGCCCGTTTAAACAAAACATTTTGTCATGATAAATGAATAGCCAAAATTAATCTGTTTTAGTGCCTAGTCAATTTAGAAATATAAACTTAGGAACTAAACAAAGCAATAGAAATGTATTTTACTTGCAATAATCATTAGGCAAAGTTAAAAGTATATTAACCGTCTAAGTAACAGTTACCTACTTACTCATTTAGTTGCAAAAATAATTACCATAAAGATCGTCTTAGAACTCTTATGACATGTCTGCCATTCGTTAATCTATGGCTAAAAATATTAGAGTGTATGTCAATCAGAATCGATCGAGTCCTTTTATTGAGTTTCAGCGATGAAGTCGTTAGCACTCGGGGTCGGTGCAAACGTGATATCCACGACTATGATCGGCTGCCACTGCTACAGTCATTTTGAAGTAAAACTTCTTTGCGCGTTGATAGTCAAGGTCGCGTCGAGAAGTTCGAAATCGTATAAAAATTGCTAGTACAGGTTCCCTAGAACATTTTTTTATTACTATCAAGTTAATTTTTCGTGAACTTCATTTTGATAAGACGAACGACAATTTCCTCTGCGAAAATTCTCGAAAATGGTAGCTAACAGAGATAGAAAGGATTTAATATTTCGATTTGATGGTCCTAAAATATAGATTGTTCTAATGTAGGACAATGTTACTCTTATAAATTATATAACTATTAACCTATAAGCCTATCCCGTCATACTGCTGGGCAAACACATCCAAAGTCTCTTTCTCGTTCTCAACTTATCTCGTTCCTGGGCCACACAATAGCAGTCATACAAAAATTGAAGGCCAGCCTGGTTGGTACACCTCAAGCTCGCCATGCCATCTTTTTTAGGCCGACCATGGCAGCGTCGTCCATCTTCTGGTACCCATTTAATATTTCTGGCCAAATTTCTGGCCAGCGCGGCGGTCAGGATGCATAGGTACGGCTGATATGGCAACATAGTCACCTAGTGAAAAACTGAGTTAAAATGTATAATTTTCGTAGCGACAGTTTAATTTAACTTTCTTTGGTTTTAGTTTTAAGATTTAACGATAATTAAAGAAAGTTTTGGTTTCAACCATTTCTTAATTTTATTATATGGATAATATTTTTTATCAATAAATGTTTGTTTAAAGTGTCGATTATTATAGAAGTTAAAATATGTTTTATAAAAAATACTAAGTAATTATTTTGTAAATTTTTATTTCAAGGATTAAAAAACATAATGTCAAAAACATGTTTTTCAATTCATTTTATCATGAAATAGAATTACCAAAGAGGAGGTGGATTTTCTTCTATAATACGGTATGAAAATAAAGTCAAGAAAGGTAACAGTTTTCTTAAATTATTCGGTTCATTAATATGAACCGAATAATTGAGATTTATTTACGTTGTGATTTGTTTTAGTCAGAAAAAAATCTTGTGCCTACGACTTAAAGACTATATTCGTAAGATTTTAGTGTGAAATACTACAGGGATTCGAAAATAAATTGGTCACTTAGTGGATTGTAAGTTCAGCGCTTAGACCAAAGAGTTACACACATCACTGCCAAGTACTTTAAGTGAAGAATGTTTAAGAATGGCCTTACATCATCTATAGTCTAACTAATAATTATCATAAAGAGGAAAAGTTTGTAGTTTGCTTCAATTTATAGATTCCATAAGTGAACTATTTTGGTCAAAATGGAAAAGACCGCGAAGGGACTACTAAGCATGTTATAATTTCGTCTCTTATTTTGCCTAAGAAATGAACGATGCCCACGCGATCTCTTTTCAACACGTTTTTATTAGCTTCACTTGTAACTGTGTATGTTTGTAAGAAAATCTTGGAATCATAATTTGACCCAAATCACGGTCTTCGATTAAGATGAAATTTTGCACACGCTCTGAGTTCTGATGACAATACATGACTAGCTAAGAAGCGTCATTTTCACAAATCGAATATGGCGGCTTCCCCAAGATGGCGGACAGGTTATTTGAAATGCACCCCCATTGGTTACAAATGAAAGGGTTTGTTGTCAATAATACAAAAAAAAATCAAGTGACTTAAATCTAACATGGCACAAGACATCCATGATGGCGAATTAGCTAGAGCGTATTTTTTAGTTTTTTAAACTATGATATTATTCGAATTTTTATCATATTAATTTCCATATTATGTCAGATTAGTTAAACTTTTATAAAGTACGTAATAAAACTACAAGATCGTTTAGCTTTAAAGCTTTGTACTTAATTATTTTGGTATCCCAAAGACCAAAAAATTGAATTGATAAATAATAATTCAAAACGTCATGTTATTTGAAAAAATTCTATCAGCGTGTATACACTTTAGTTAAAATGCAAAAGATTTATCATAAAACGATTGGAAACTTTTACGTTGGCTTTATTTTAGAACGATGTGAATTATTGAAATGAAAGACGATCTTCCGGTTGATATAATGTCGTTTTCCAATTCATTTGTACAATGTCTGCCATTTTGTTATGAAGTCAGAAATATTAAGGAAATACTTATTCAGTCACGTTTAAATGTTTACATTCAGATACGAATTAATGAATAATTCCTCTGATGATATTGCGTCTTCGAATTCCTTTAAAGTCCTTTATCTTTAGTCAATATGTTGAGTGTTTACTGTAGGAAATATTATGTAATATTATGTTAAATTAAAACGGCATTTTATCATATTAAATGGGCCTATAAAATATGCTTACATAATGTACATACTATTATATTCATTAAATGTTTTTACGCAATCACAAAAACCCATGTTTGTTAAATTTTCTTAGGAAAGTCTAGCAGACTTTTCTTTCATAAGCACCAATCCTACTGTAGACAAGTTACTGACCAGCTGTAGTGCTCTAAAATCAATCCGTCTCGAAATCAATTTTAAAAGTCTAGCTTTTTTCATTAGCACCTAACTACACAAGTTACTAAGAAATAAAATGCTATTAAAAGTTTTCAATTGTGTTAGTATAAAGTGACTAAGATACCCGGTTCGTCTATTATTTGATTAATTAAAAGCTGTCGGCGCCACGCCATCCAGCCCGATAGCTGTGGCCTGCTGTAATTATATTGAGGTTGCTATTCCGATACTGTTGCCGAAAATTCATTTATAACATACTCGTTAAGGCGCCATCAATAGCAAAGCTTGTAAACTTACCTGAGCTTTTGCACTAACAAACACAATTTTAATTATGTTTGATAAGCCATGGCACTCTATTTCATGTAATCTGCCCGTTTTTCGTATTAACGGTGTATAATGGCATCCAGTATATTCGAGACTAAAGCTCGGCTTCCAGAGGTTTTTTGACAGTAATTTATCTATTCCACAGTATTGGTGATTGGTTTTGACATTAGCCCACAAAAACGCTAGTGAATAAGTTCTGTTAAATAGCTTAGAACGCCAGCAAATATGTAGCAATGTCAGCAAAATTAAGCAACACAATCCAGCGAATTCAACATAATAATATGAATTACGGTTGTTCTAAAAGGCCAGTACATAATTCAAGACGTGAGTGGAAGAATATGGTAAGTAACATGAAAAAACTTCCCGTTTTTTTTGCTTAAAATGGAGACTTTAGGGCCGGAAAAGTTATTTGAAATAGAAAAACTATGGATTGTATGTGTAGCCAGATATATTAGCTAGGTTATGAAATAGATAAGTTACAAGTGTTATTGAAATAGTTAGGGAAAAAATTAGTTATTGCCCGTATGTTACGAAATGTTACTTATTCGATTCTTCCACTCACGTCTTCAATTATTATGATAACGTAGCACATATACCACAGAATACAAAATCAAAGTACATCGAAACTGCATTCCACATGAAAGTACCCGCAAAAGCAATATCTTTGAGAGCAGTCAGTAACCTGCATTTGACGGGAGTAACGTTCACAAACAGCGACTGAAAAATGTAGCCGTTGTGTTCCAACAATAGAGACTTGTGTGCAAAGTGCAATGAAATTTTAACTGCCCCTTACTATTGATCTAACACTCTTCAATATATAAAATCATAGAAAAACATCTTAAAGTTATATTATGATGATTGCAATAAAACGCATTTGGAAAAATAAAGTAGCCTGATTACATCATACATGTAATCGTACATCACAAGAATTTAATTAAATTTAAATTTTACTTAGTTAATATTATAGTTGTTGTACTTTTTTTGTAAAAAGTAAGACTATGGAATAACGATTGTTAAAAATAATATTATAATAACATAACTAGGTAATAACTCTTTTAAGTACTCGGGTTAATGAATACAAAATTAAATATTATTAATTATGTTCTTTTCGTTGGATAAGGCGGTAAGCCCATAATGTTCGAAACAAATAACAATGTAATTCAACATGGCTCCTACGTACTACGTGTGTACTTTTGTCTATACTTAATAGATAGTAATATATAACGAGACACAGAATTTCACACAAAATGTTGACATTTTATTCTCATAGCATGGCAAAACCTCTGGCTAAACGTTCTGAATTCATAGAAAATAAAAATTTTATAACTCATGAAATATATTATGTAAAACGTAAATGAAAGCCTCAAAGTCAAATAAATAAGTGCTTTTACGTGCCCACTTCACATCACATGAGCCTGGAGGATTCTCGAGGGTCGAGAAATGCCCTTCGTCCTTTAAATCTCACGTTAGCATAAAAGTGCCGTTTAATATTTAATTCCTACATGCCGTGTGACTCACGGATAGCCGCAAAGGTTAAAAATGCCGTGGCTTTGGGAAAATCAAGCATGTACTTGGCAGTACTTTACAGAATGTACACGATTGTAATGTTATATTCTACCTATATTATAAAGATGATGATATTAAGGTATTTAATTGGTTATGTTTCCAGCAATTTCTCAGCCCCCGCAATAATTCTTTTATTAGTCGGAAACTCTATCTTTTCCGTGACAGAAATTATCCTTTGTTCTATTCCAGCAATGAAAGTATCTCCTATAGAATAGACTATTCTCTATCAAATTCTTTCGGTTCAAGCGTAAGAAGTAGATAAATAAACATAAACTTTAGCCAATACGTTTTCTTTATCGCTTCTTCATAGAATCACCGATTAAAATGATTAATTTGACATTTCAGCGTTCGATGAAATCAAGTCAACATTCGACTCATGTTACGTGATACGTCAATAACCGTCAATTCCATACATTTCGATCTACGATTCTATAAAGAAGCGATAAAGAAAATGTCTTGGCTAGAGGCTCTTGTATTCTTATATTAGATTAGACACTATAAGTTACATGCTCAGTTTCGGAACGTCATAATCGAGAAAATTGAAACGTTACCAGCGATAACGTTTCAAATTTCAATGCAGTTTGTTCACTGCGAAATATTTCTATGCGGTGTTAAGAACACTTTACCCGAGAGTAATTTATCTTCCTTCGTCTCGTGCGCTGGGAAAATACAAAAATACCTTAAAAATACCCGCATTCTAACGTACCCCGAACGCGACACAAACAGGAAAAATTCTTCCCAGAAATAAAGACGTTTTGGCCATTTTCATAAAAAAAAGTATCATTCCAAACCAATAAACCTGTTCTCAGCTGCTATTATCATGAATTTATATAGAGTAAGGCAGTAATAAATGTGCATTTTTGTATTTTTCTTTGCGCGTCACATAAGCCATGCTACCTGCTCATACCAAAGAATGTGAGAAAATTAAGGGTTCTAAAAAGACATATATTATGGTTTTAGAGTAAAATGTACGGTTTTTTGAGAGTTCCCTTATTTGAGGAGGTGGATATCTTGATGTTATGCTATGGTATGCTTCTAGAAAAAAATTAAATAGCCTCTATTTTAAACAACAAGACTAAACATTGTTACAAATTCATACTAATACTTATCATAAATGCGAAAGTGTGTCTGTCTGTCTATCTTTACCTCTTCTCGCCCAAGTCGCTGAATCAATTTTGCTGAAATGTTGTATGGAGATACTTTGAGTCCCGGAAAAGGACATACGATACACTTTATTCCGGAAAAATGGTACGGTTCCCGCGCGATAAGCGAAATTTGGCGCAACGGAGTTGCGTGCGTCATCTAGTGGTAAATAAACTAGTTTACTTCGTAGACTTCACGCATTAGTCGTTTCATTTACAACTTTCAGTAGACAAAAGCTCTGCGTAGCCAATTCAAAACACCTGCCTTTGATAAAACGTTGAGTAAAGCGCGTTTTGTCTAGACAAAGATTGTCTAGGATTTCCGTAGCTCAAAGTGAGTTAACGTGTTTAATTGTTTGCGAGTTTATTGTGTATGTGTATGTTTATGCTTCTTGTATGAGAATAATGTAATAATTGTTTTTGGTGTTAGTAGCTCATTTGAAAAGCCAAATATCTAAAAGCTAGTTATCAATTTAAGGAATTGTAGTCACATTTTTAACTTTCTACAATTTTAGGTCCCACTAGCGCAGATCTGGGTCAGAATATATTTCGTGTTGTATTCAACGAAGACCATTTTTAACTTTGACCACGATCTGGGCAATGTATGAGATCATCAAGTCGGTTTTTGATCAATCCGTCCGAATAGATCGACCTTCCAATAATTTTCTCTTAGCCCGGCAATAAACGGACCGCAAATTGCAGTCGGGATCGACTACTCTAGAGCGGTTGCATTAAAATTAGTACCAACCGCTCAAGAACTGCTCGAGCGATCCGTGTATGGCGGATATAAATTAAGTATGAAAACTGCAGATCGCCGTACGGCGACCGCATTTTGCAGTCGGTTTTCGACCGCGGTCCGTCTGTGGCTGGCCTTACCTTCGGCACAAAAATCAGCGCCATGCTCAGGAAGCAGCAGAACACGATGGCCAGCGACACGAACGCGAAGGCCGCGTCCTGCTGACTGGCAATGACCAGGGTGACCGGCGCCGTGATGAGGCACAGCACCACCACGTTGTAGATGCTCATGCCGACGTAGCGGGAGTCGTTGATCTGACGGACCTTCACCGAACGCGTCTCGTATGCCAGGAACAGCCCAAAGACGAGGACCAGCCCTTTGTACCCGTACATCACGCCTGGAACAAGGGTTCAGTTATGAGAAAGTTTTGCTTCTCATAGAAAAAAAATGAGTTCTTAAAAATTTCTGACCTTATAATGATGTATAAGGTCATTAATACGTGTTTGCGGTTTTACAAGGGAGTTTGTCTGTGATTGAAACGATCTAGCTTATAGGTCCTACTTTACATTCAGGCAAAAGCTCAGTCTACAAGAGTTATATGGACGAACAGTTCAATATAAGTGTACTGTGTAACATATTTGCTTCCATGGTGTGATGGACTACAATTACAATTTTATTAATAATATTATTTCAATAATTATCCTTGGTGCGAAAAACTAATATAAAAAGAGAGCAAAAAAAGGATATGGCGAATAGCCCATAGACGGCCCCGAATTACACAATAAAAAAAACATATTTGCTATCTACGTAATTCACAAATGACATAATATAAATACTTTGCCTCCTCACACGCTCTCATTAGGGCGTAAATCGTGCCATTAGCAAACTGTTATTTTCATAGAGGATACTTTCTTTTTCATTGTGTCATAACAGGTAATGAATGTAGTTGAACTCATAAATTCACCGTACACGGTAAATTCGACCTTAGAAATTCTGGTTTTCCCTTATTCGATTGTGCCAAACAATTACGTCGGGGCACACTTAAGGCGAGGGTGAAAAAAACTAATTTGTCTCACAATTTAACCGACTCCGTAATGGTGAGTTTGCACGCAATACCCCCGGAAGACGTTGAGCCTAACAGAATTAAAATAAGCATTTCCTTAAGCTTTTATTTTCTTAAAAGGTATAATATCCTATGGTTAGAGTTTTTACTAATGTTAACGGAAGGCTTTCATGTGAAATAACTTTCACTTTTATTTGTAACGTGAATGCATGAGAATTAATTTAACTGCGCCATAAGAAGGGATTTATTATTCAATCTAATTGAGGTTTACAATAAAGAATTGAAAATTAGGAAGAAAAATAATGTTGCATTCAAAGATTTTTTTCACTACTTTGTAGACTATGTTTTACCGTAATGATTGTCGGCTGTCTTTCATACTAAGCATATACCAAATAGGTATGTTTTTGCTCTTGTAAAAAATATCCTCTAGAAAACAAAAATAATCCGCAATTTGAGCATTCATTCAAAATGCAATTTAATTATAATATCTATATTATATTATTACATCCATTATCCACTGTACCTACCAATAGACTGGACCAATATTATAGTCGTATTTTACCCGAAACATTGAAACTCAATGAACTTTTCAATACAATTCTTTTCGCTTATTCGTACTACGATGATTTTAACATTTTATTATCAATCATAATATAGCCAATCGAGTTCTAGAATAACTGAATCGCATTCTGTTTTTGTTCCGAACTTGATTCCATTCCGTTCCGTATATCATTAAATTCTTCTCGGAAGTAATGAATACGTTACAACTTCAACTTTATTCGTCGGAATGATGTTTCACTTATTACAACAAAGAGAGTTAGATGTGATTAACAAACTTAAAATTAAATTTTCCTTCCCTCCGCTTTAGACGCGCGGTATTCAGCTTTATAAATGTTATTTCATTTTAACGTTCTCATGAAGAATAATGAATTCTACAATTTTGATTTACTCTTATTTTACGCGAAATGTTAGCGACACTCGTTAATTAGTTTAACCGGACCTGAAACTTTCTAATACAATGCTATTTTTTTTTTTTTTTTTTTTTTTTTTTTCTTATTTATTAGGCTTGTGTCGAATCCGACAATGCCAGCCTCATAAAATACATCAAAATTATAAACTTCATTACTAACAATTTGCAAAAAGACTAATTAGCTCTACACTTAATAAAATTTAAATAAAAATTCACTAGCCCCCAGCAAACAGGATCTTTCGGCTGAGCGAGAATAGCGCTCACACAACCGAGCTGTGTCAGCGCTACCCCCGCATCAGCCTCAAACCTGCGCCTCTCTGACTCCACCCGGGCACACTCCACCAAAGCATGGTAAAGATCTTCCCGCTTCTTACACAAACTACAATCTGGCGACATGCAAACTTTCATCATATATCCGAATGCATTGAGTGGAACGTGCCCGGAGCGAAGTCTCATGAGCGTCGTTAGCCTAATCCTATCTGCTTTTATAGAAATGAACCACGGGATCTTAGGTGGCTCATTACACAGAGTTCTGTACCAAATGCCCTTCTCCATCGATCTATCATCAAAATGAGTTTTCCATAGGTTGTGGCAATTATTTTTTAGATCCGGCAATAAGTCCGTGAAGAAAGGCGGTTGATGCACTACTATACCCGAGTGTGCCCCCAGCTGCGCCAATTCATCTGCCTGTTCGTTCCCGGTCAAACCTATATGCGAAGGCACCCACTGAAATTTGACATTCACATCGATTCTTTGTAATTCCAAAAGCGAGTCGATTATAACGTAAGCTATGGGTAGCCCTCGTATGGACGAGGAACACCGAGCTAGATGTTGCAAAGCGCTTTTAGAATCACAAAGTATCACATAATTACTGTAAGAACAAGTTTTAATATACGAGAGACTTTCGGAAATTGCATGCAATTCAGCTGACATAATAGAATGTTTTCTGATTAAAGTAAAATATGCCTTCAGGTTAATCTGCGGATCGTAAAAAGACGCGCCTACACCGTTACTACTCTTCGAACCATCAGTGTAAAGTTTATAGTAATTTTTATAATTCTTATTTATATATGTTACAGTATTGCTTAAAATGAACAAGCAATTGAGGGCACGCTTGGGTCTATCTAATTTTTCTATGCCTAAGCATATACATGACTTTATATCTATATTTATCATCCAAGTCGATAGTGAAAACATCTCGGGTTTTAAGGAAGTATATACATTAGTATCACAATTTTCTCTGTGTATTTCAACTAATAACGGGATTTTTTTACCTCGCCAATACGAATGACCAGAACAAAGATCTGCTAACTTAGAAATACTCGAGATGGTTTCACCATCTCTAATAGATTTAGATTTCCAATAAAATTTACCCGCTAAAAACCATCTTCTTAAAAATAACGGAGGTAGACACAGTTCCGATTCCATAACATGTATAGGAGTACTTTTAACAAATCCACCTATCAATCTCATGGCCTGATTCTGTATTAGATCTAACTTGCTAATATTACTTTTAGCACTCGTGTCGTACAAAAAACTAATGCTATTTTAATGGTAAGGTTTAGTTTTTAATTAATTTTGAGCATGTTCTGCTAACAATGTTTAATGCAAATGACAAAATTGGTTAAGTTTAATGAATTAAATAATTATACACTTTCCTTGCACTTATTCCACTTTATTTTAATAGATTTATTACAGAATTATAATATACACGACCGGTTTCGAAAAATTCATCATCAGGTGTTAAGTTTAATGAGTTGATTTAATAATAACTGTATTTCAAAAAGATAAAACCGACTTCAAAATTGTACGTAATTGAGAATTACAACTTCCCTATCTCCAAAACTACTAAACCGATTTTGATGAAACTTGCACTGTTCCCTAATAATAATACCTAGTACAACAAAAGAAGAATCACTTAAATCGGACTTGTGGTTCCGGAGATATGCGTGCACAGTCATAAAAACATACATACATACATACGTACATACACTTTTGAAATTTGGCACATTTGTTAAGAAGCTGTTATAGTTTAATATATACAAAAACTGGGCAGTTCTGGAAATATTACATACATACACGTCGAATTAATAACCTCCTTTTTTGAAGTCGGTTAAAAAAAACACGCTACACCCATTTATAGGTATATTATCAAGTTGCGTTCAACACCTAAAATCTTGATTTTAGGAAATGCAACTTAAAATAGCCCGCCGAAATCGTACATTATTGTCGGCAAAACAAAATACCCTACGTTTCTTCCCGGGATTCATAAAATCTCATGACCATCAAAATCGATTCAGTATTTTAAGCGAGAAGAAGTAACAAAGATCTAATTTATGAATTAAGAGTATGGATATTAAACGTCATTTTGCGTTAAAAAACTAGTTTTTCAAGCTTATTTGATACAAAATGTAATTCGCCTTTTAATTACATTTAGTATAACTAGTGGATACCTAGTGCATTCCATTTACTTGATTCTAGAACCTTCTAAAGACTGTACAAAAGCAGCACATAGCTGATCCAAGTTCGCGCCTCGTTAATCCGCGGCTTTCGCTTTTATTAATCTGCTCATGAACAAAGTTTGAGCCTCCTTTTCATGATTTAAGATTCATAAATAGAAAAAGAATAAAACTAAATAGGCGATAAAACAGTAGGTACTTTTATAAAAACAAACGGACCATACTTCGTTTAACATGAAAATAAATGGTCTAGTCACATTATGACACCAATTAAAATAGATCCTTGTGAAGAATTTTTTAGTATCAGAAAGGAAAGTTCAGAAATCCCCATCGATCCCATGTGTGCTAAAAAGGTTTTTAGTACTTGCACTAAATGCGAAAGTGTGTCTATATTCTGCCTGTTACCTCTTCATGTCCAAACCGCTGAACCGATTCTCATGAAATTTTGTATGGAGATAGTTTCAGTCTCGGGAGAGGACATAAGATACTTTAATCCCGAAAAAATGTGCGGGTCCCGCGCGAAAAACTAACTTTGGCGCAACGGAGTTGCGTGAGTCATCTAGTAATAAATAAGTATTAAAACAGCTAATATATTACGTTAAACTTAGACTGCATATAAAGCAAGTTTGCTAGCAATATAGACAGAATTCGCAATAACAATCCAATATGGCGGCTGATCTGATGCTCAACTACACGGAAGTGCCCGACTCCATCGTCTAGTTTACAGACGGAGTTTGGAAATTTCTTGTGTCCGTTTACACGGCTTCACACAATAAATATATTAGCATAGTAGTTGTGTGGTCTAATTGCTTTAGTCTGAAATAGTAGCTTAAATACACTAACAGTGTAATTTATAAACGAATACAGGCTACAGCCTAGCATACACTAGTCTAACTTAGTCCTAAAATTCTATGGATCTGAAAGTAATCTTTGTGAAACTTAAATCCCACAAAAAACATTTTCATGTAAAAATGTTGCCAAGATGAGAACATAATATTATTATAGTTCGTGGTGTCAAAAAGTAGTGAAATCACATAAATTTCAGCTTTCTATGACTTCAGGAAGTACCCTAACAATTTTGATGATCGGTGAGTCAGTCCATTATTGTGGGGTTTTTGGACCCCTATAAAATCTAAAGTATAATAGTAACAATATTCAAACTTTGCGTATTTAATTATTATACTCATGTCATAATATCTTGAAAATTTCAACTATCTGGCATTATCCAAACCAAAGTTACGAGGGTGCAAAAATACGACGAAACGTTTCGAGAAAAGGTAGGTAGTGCCCGTGCGCGCTTCGCTTGGCTCATTTTGGCGGGGGCACTCCCGTGCCCCCAGATTACGCATTTTGACCTAGTAAGTTATTTTGACCTTTACTTCTTTAAATAATTTAACTTTTACCGCTGATCGTAAATAAGTATTTATTAAATGGGCACTCTGACGTCTATCTAAGGCCCCTTTGTCCATATTTCGTCTCTCTCTCTCTTCCTACTTAACCCGGATTTTTCCAAACGATTAGCCATAACTACTACCCCGACGTTGTTACTTGTCTAGAATATTACTCACCCAACCACACGGTATTATGTTCGCTCTCGCAATGCTCCAACTCGGGTCTAATATGTACATCGTCGTCGTTGTGACTGGGCGCCTCTAGGGGGAATATCTCGACCCGCCTCTGCAGGGGGTCCCTCAGCTGCCACGCCGTTAGGATCGCCACGTCCACCATGAGTAGGCCTCCAACCATCGTGTACAGCTTCCAGCCGTGCATGCGTTTCTACAAAACAAAAATATGAATAGGAATTAATGATTTCTTAGGTTTGCGTGAATATTTTCATAGTTTTAGTGCCTATCAGACACAGCGGGCACCACGCGTTTCTCGTGCAGAAGTTTAACACACACGGGTCCAAACCGCGTGGTTTCCGCTATGTCTGAACAAGCACTTAAGCATAATATAGGAAATCATGGTGGTTATTGATGGCTGTGTCTTTCGACCGAGCGAGGTAGTAAGCTCGGCCAAGAGCCCACTAGATTGATGCCAGCTCTCGTATGTATACCGCCGCACTTAAAAAACTTCGATAGCGCTAAGTACGCGAAGTAGGATTGTGGAAATAGTTAGCGGATTTTGTAGCGGAGCACTTATTCCCAACGTTTCGTCTCCTTTACCGGCAGCCATAGTCATGGATGGATAAAATCCGTAAGAGCTTGAAACTATGGACAGGAACCAGATCAAAATCAATTCATCCGTTCGAAGCTAGGATGTTACAGAAACATAGTTAAAGTCGTACTCTGTTTGCTTTAATTGGAGCTAAAACATTATTTTTGTTATAGCTTTCAAGTTGATTATTACATTTAAGCATATTTAGTAATTAACACGCTTTTGAAAACCCACGCTAACTATAAGAGCTCTAAAACGATGTAATGATGTGTAAATCAACCTTAATCGCAATGAATTCAGTCTGTGTCAAAAAGATAGTACCAGATATTTTCTTTTTCAGGTATTTCAATTACTTTTCTACCTACGTGAGTTACGAGTAAGTATGATTGTATGATTGTATTGTATGTATAGATATGATTTATTACTAGCTTTATAACAGGTATAAACGCGTTTCTTCTGTTCATACGAAAAGCGCAAGAAATACCGATATATTTAACGGACCATAAACCACATAAACTTTAACAGGCTTTGGTGAAATTGGCAGTTGGCACTATGTTTTGTTTGTATTGGTTAAGCGCACAAGCGTTATATTATTACGTGAGTTGCAGATAACCTAAATTTTATTGAGGAAGGCTCTGAGTCACAGGCATAAACCCGTAAACAAAATAAGTTAAAAATCGGAAAACCATAAAAGATATGACAATCGAAATGGCACGGAGCCAGAAGAGATGCAAATGGCTTAATTTATCGTTTCGGTACAACTAAATATAGCGTTTATGTGGATTGAGATTAATATTTTTAAACGGAAAAGTACCATATTTTATTAAGTCTTTAAAATGTATGTCTACAAAATAGTAAAGATGTGGTAAGTGTGTTATCAGGCTCAACAAATTGCTATTCAGGCATACCAAATCCAATAAATAAAATATAATATATATCTGTGACTATTGTACAAAGTTTTCGTTGCACGTATTATGTTCATCGCGCTACTTAGTTAACTTCTGTTTTTAACTGAGACTTAAATTAGACGTAAGATAGTATTAAACAACGTGAAATTTTAGTGGTTGTTTTCCCGCAGCAGGGCGATTTACCTACAGTAGTATTATCGAATCATGCAAGTTATTTTTTGAAAATACAAAATATTTTGTATGTTCAAAAAATAACTTGCATGATGTAACGTACTATGGCAACTTTATGCCGATAGGCGCGAGCGGCTATGGACCAGGCCGAATTTTTTTTATGATTTGAACAAAAAAAACTTCACAAATCTATTGTACTACGAAGATAGAATCATTTTACTGCGGGAAAACAACCATTAAAATTTCACGCTATATATTATATAGACATTAGACATACATAGACATTTTTGCATTTACAAAATAAGTATAAAATACACAAGACTAGAAAAAGTAGACAACTAACAATCAAAAAGTTTTTTATTTATACGTAGCGTTGAAATTTCTAAAAAAGATCTTTTGATTTATTCGTGTAAGTTAATTCCTTCGACCCAGCTTTGCGACCCTTTTATGGGCTTTCCCCTTAATACTGGTTTTAACATATTGTACTTACAACCTATTTGAAGGGCACATTCGAAACCATTGTGTGAAAATGATGTATTGTTTAAGATTGTAAGTAGCGGTCAAAATCGTCACCTTTTAATGCCTTTTAACATTAACTGGGATTTATTTAAATCAAGCGTAGGTACTAAAATATAAATACAGGACATATTTTGTCCCTTTATAATACTATAATAGAAAAAGTGTGCTAGATTGTCTGCCTGTTTGCTTTTGAAGCCTAAACCACTGAACACTGACATAATTTTTATCCTGAATAAATGTACGGTACCCGCACGACAAATAAATTTTTGTGCAATAAGGTTATATTACTGGCAACTCCTACTTATATAACACAAACTTTTGGTATAGCTAAAATTTTGATAACTTGATGTGAAACGTCCATCACAAGAATAACCCAATTTTCTTCCTGAAACATAGAACATGTGTTTCGATTGCTGGTCACGTCAGCAGTGGATGAACTATTTCATTCAGTAGTTCCGTAATGTATGCGTTACGGATATTGTGTCGGGAATTTACGTGAGCGCGGGTGGAGGCGGAAACGAGCTTAGCGCGACTTATGGACACCCTCATAAAATTAGTGGGTAATAATTTGCTTATCATAGCAATTTCGTGTTATAATTATTGCTTATGATATTATGAGCTACCGCAGAATTTACACAATCTATACATATAATAAAACTGTAGAAATGTGAATTCTGTACATTAAAGATATTAAGCATAAAATAATAAGCGGGGGGTGTCACTAGATAGCTATAGAAGCTAAAAATGTGGTTAGTTTTTTGTCTGTCTGTCTGTATGTTTGTTCCACTATCACACAAAAGAGGGGTCAGATTTTGTATCAACTTTTTTCTTTAACACGAAAACTACTGATCCGATTTGCATACGGTTTTCGTAGATATATTTGCCTTCTTTCAACTCAACATCTGGTGTATAAACTTTTCCCCGCCATCCCTCTAAGGGACCAAAAAGGGGGTCAGATTTCGTATCAATTTTTTTCTTTAATGGACTTAATTCATATTATTAACTGTATTTTCCAACTTAACATCAGGTGTACACAATTTTTTCCCCCACCCCTCTTAGGGGACAAAAGAGGGGGTAAGATTTTGTATCAACTGATGAAGTAGAAATACTTTAAATGGCAAAACGACATTTGCCGGGTCAACTAGTATTAATATAAAGGACTAGTGTAACTCAGTAGTGTTTATAAAATAAAATTAGGTCAACATAGGTCAAAATTAGGTCAACTTTTACGCGCGTGACGTATGGCATTGTTCTGCACTTTAATCTTCCCTTACATATCTTAAAACGTTTGTGCGTCTATACTTATCATTGTTTATTTTGATTGTACTTGCACTACATTCAATAAACAGTGGTATTTTCTTTTGTCTCTTTATTAGTTGGTGCGATCAAAATAACTTTATTTGTTTAATGTAAAAACTACTTTTAGCCGATTGCACGTCATTATTACCTCGATCGTAGGAATCACAGACACAATAGATATTCAATTGTTATGCAGCACACGGGTGCCGCTTGGGAGTTGATAGGTTATTCTCAAATCGCGGCATTCTATTTTATTATTGAGTTAAAAGAATCAGTGCGAGTATTTTTCTCATGGCTTCTAGACTAAAACGGTTAATGATCGCTGGTGCGACCCTAAATTGTCCCAACTATAGTTAAAATTGACAGTGATGATCACTGCTATAGATTATAATTTTAAACAGCACAAAGGTATACGGTATCATACAAACATTCTCTTTTATATTCGTAAAAATTGTTGACTATTCCACGTTCTGTACCTGCCTTTTAATTATTACGGTTAATTAACTTTTAATTACAGAGCCGGGTAAGGCTGGCGTCACTAGGCATAAATTATTTAAATTAATTTTGTCTTTCACCGTCATCACTGTTTGTCAAAATACGCCGCGCGTGATCTCGAATGGCATACTTTTAATTAATTTTTACGGGGTATTTAAACTCCATATTGTTAAAGTTAAAGCGGTGACCATACCGGCGCATCAATTAAGATTAAGGATTAATTAGCATGTGATTTCTGTAAATATACACATAATATACATATCTAATTGGCTACTTTCAGAAAACTTTCTTCAACTTTAAATAGTAATGTATGGGTATCAATCGGGTACAAAGATGTTATCGATTACTTTTATCAATTACTGTTTTTCTACCTTTATAATATAACGCTTTCTATACCTTTTTTTAACGCTTATTTAAATTTATTTAAGCAAACTTTAAACACATACTTAAATCGAACTAGTTTTTCGAGTTAATACTTAATTGGCTTCTAGAGTCGCAATGAAGTTTAAACTTCATTGCGTATCAGAGTAAACTTACGAGTCTCGTTTTACCATAGAATAAAGACAATAATGTAAACATAACTCTACCTTAGAGTCAGGCTTAGGTTTCGTAGTGTGTCGATGCACCCGCCACACTTTGGTGAACATGGCGCCGTATGCCATGGAGAATCCTGTAGTCAGGAGCCAGGCCCGCGCCGCACAGAGTCCAGGGTAGTGATGCGGCTGGACCCATCTGCCATCCACGCCCAGGGCAATGGCTGACCCGAAGCACACACAGCAGCCGCACAGCATCACTGTGTTGCAGGCGGGGTGAGACCACTGGATCACTCTGTAGACAAAAGACGAATTAAAGGTATATAATATTATAAGGGTATTTTTGGTACGTGGTAAAAATTAAAACTGGGTTTTAAGTAGGATTGAGGGACAGCCATTTCACCCTTAAAGCCAGTTCATATTATAAAGTAACAAGGCTGTGTGATCAGTGAATTTAACACTGACCGATTCTATCGATATCGATTCTATTTATAATAGAATCGATAAAAATAATAATTATTCAGACGTTAGAAGGTTGGTTTATACCTACACTAGTTTATAGGCTAAAGATTTTGGCCTATGAATTCACGAAGATTACTTCGTGAATTCATAGGCGATATCACACTGCTGCGCTAAAGTTGTAGATAGAACAAAAATGTTTTAAAACCTACATAATGTTATATTGTGTACATAATGTCTGGAATTTCCATTGATATTTTTGGACCTTATTGCCACAGTACAAGCCATAGAATTGAAAGAACAGGGTCAGCAGAAATCGAACACGCCATTTTACGAATGTAGGCCTTACATAATCCGTCGTATGGGATCACCCTAATAAAACTTCAAGGTCTACGCGATATAAATATATGCAGGCACAAAAAGAATTATTTACTTGCAATACAACCATTTCTATACCACATTCGAATTGAAATGTGCTCTAAATTCAAATCAAAAATGGATATTGGTTCTTTGATCAATATTGTTTGATTGAAAGGCAGGGGGAAAGGGTTAAAAGGTTCACACAAAAAATGGGGCAAGAAGGTCAGAAAATCCAGCTTAGTTTTTCCTTTAACATATTCAAACAAATGCGCTGTGGAAAAATTAGGGGACTTTATCGAGCTACCGTTCCCAATCAAATTCAATCACAGGAAATGGCTGATTCTATTGAGTGAGATAAAATTATTTGGTAAGAGTATTTCGCGGCCCGTGGTAAGACCATTTACTTCACGATAAGCTCTGATTTTCCTAACAGCTGGCGAATTTCTATCCCAAATAAGATAAATACGGCAACATGGATTAACTTAAGTGTACAGTCTACGTAAATAACTATACTATGTAATGACAACGTCAAAGAAGTTACTTCTATGAATACTACATTTTAAGTTTAATTTTTAACTGCACTATTAATACCCCGATCGTGGGAATCGCAGATATAATAATATATTTTAATTAATTATTATGTGACAGTCGGCTGCCGGCTATATCTATCTACATCCGAAAATAGGAAAAACATACATTTTTACTGTGGGAGAGCCATGCTTCGGCACGAATGGGCCGGCTCGACCGAAGAAATACCACGGGCTCACAGAAAACCGGCGTGAAACAGCGATTGCGCTGTGTTTCGCCGAGTGAATGAGTTTACCAGGGGCCCAATCCCCTACCCTTTTCCCTTCCCTACCCTCCCCTACCCTATTACCCTATTCTCTCGTAAAAGGCCAGCAACGCACCTGCAGCTCTTCTGAGTTCTGATGCTACGAGTGTCCATAGGCGACGGAAGTTGCTTTCGATCAGGTGACCCGTTTGCTCGTTTTCCCCCTTTTTCATTAAAAAAAATACAAGCACTAATAGAAAATAATATTATCAATTGCATCAAAATGGTACAACGTTTAAATCCTAGCTAGCATTGAGTACCTATTATAAACCGACCAAGTAACACATTATTATTTTCACCATATTTTCCTAAAATAATAATGTAGAAAATGTACTAATGAAAGTAAATATCTATCATAATAATGGCGGTAATCGCTGTAACATCAATCAATGTCTGTGTGGCCTTGTCGGTGATTGGATTTTAAACGAATCAGCGGCGCAAAGTTAGTATCGCGCCAATATCATTAGTTTTGGCCGGGTGAAGCAACAAAGACGTGACGTCATTAACCAACTACAAAAATACCAAGCAGGATAGTTAGGGAGATTATTAATCAATTATACTTTTCAATGTAAATCAATGAAAAACAATATTTATATTTTATACGTCAGTGTGAACTATAAAGCTTAGCTAAAAAGAGCAATGGTGTTTAATGGCCTCTATTAGGCCAAAAACTGCGTTAATCACGTCATATTCTTAGCCGCAACATTTTAATGAGTGCGGGTATCTGCAATTTTCGGCGCCAAGCCGCTTTTAATTAATTCTATTGAGGCAATGCGGGGGCAAAAAGCGTAACCCTTGGCACCATAATGGCGCCCCTTTACCCCGTACATTGAATCGCCTCATTTCCTGCCAGGTATCAGGCGGGTAATATATCGCAAAAAGGTTTCCGGAACGACATAATGTTCTAGGTCCTAATAGAACCTGCTCGAGTGTGAAGGTCCAATTAGAGGAAAGTCGTAAAACAAATCCATAATATTAATAAATATTATTATAAATTGAAAGTGTGTCTGTCTGTTTCCTCTTCATGTCCAAACCGCTGAACCGATTTTGCTGGGTATGTAGATATTTGAGTCCCGGAAAAGGACATAGGATACTTTTTATCCCGGAAAAATGTACGGTTCGCGCGGGATAAACGAATTGTGGCGCAATGGAGTTGTTAAATTTTAACATTTAACGTCAATAATACGGCCATAGCATCATTCAGATTTTCAGCTATTCAGCAAAGAACAATGTAAAACAAAACATAAAATAGAATTTTCTACTTCTATGAAATCTGGAACTGCGCAAATGAAAGAGATATTAAATTTTGAAACACGAATTTCATAAAAATTTGAAATTAAAGAATGTGACCCAGTTCTTTGTTCCGAGTATGACTTTGGACTCAGCGTAAGTTAAAATAAAAAAAACATATTCAGTCTTACCACAAAAGATCTAAACATCTATTGAACAGTTGTTTTGAGACCATTTTGTACTGAATTTTTCTCTAATCAACTGTTTAACAGGTGTTTAAATCTTTTGTAGTGAGACCCGTTTATGTTTAACATCCCTCTATAATAACACTCAACGGTGTAAGCTAAAATCAAAGGTTTTATTGCAATTTAAAAAATAAGAAGATGATGATGTAGGTATCTAAGTAAACTTTCAATCGTTTATAAAAGACTAGCTTTTCGCTCGCGTTAAGAAGTATTATTATATTTTATTTTATTTATTTATTTTATTTTATCTTTCATCCCCTTTTTATCCCCTTATGGGTGGAATTCATCAAAATCCTTTCTAAGGGAATGTCTACGTAATAGTAGCATGTAAATTCTCAGCCCGATCGGTTTAAAATTGACAAAGTTTCATACAAACTTTCATCCCCTATTTTAATCCCTTGCGGGTAGAGTTGGTCAAAATCCTTTCTTAACGGATGCCTACGTCACAACATCTACCTGCATGCCAAATTTCAGCCCGATCCGTCCAGTGGCTTGGGCTGTGCGTTGATAGATTACTATGTCAGTCAGTCAGTCAGTCACATTAGAGTTATATTATATTTATACAGTGTGAAATTTTAATGGTTGTTCTCCCGCAGTAAAATGATTCTATCTTAGTAGTACAATAGATTTGTAAAGTGTTTTTTGTTCAATTCAAAAAAACAAAAATTCGGTCGGGTCGATAGTAACTAAGATAAAAAAGTTTCCATAGTACGTCATACAAAATATTTTTTATTTTCAAAAAATAACATGCATGGTTCGATAAACAACCACTATTTCACGCTGTCTAAAGAAAAGTTATGCTCTATAAAATCTCTAGTATCTTTTTGGACAGTATTTAAAACTTTAATAAGCACTTTAACTTCAATATAAAATACGCTCATAATACAAGACAGTAAAATACTCTTAGCAAAAGACTCATATTATAATACAAGAAATAAAATCTTGAAGTGAATGCAGTAAGACATGACGTGTTGTTCCAACTTCCATTATCTAACGGTTCAAAGGGGAAGTTGATAATAATTGGGTACTTGAAACTCCTGCGATTCCAGATAAAATGATTTGTCGAACTATTTTCCAAGATTTATTGTTGAGCTGTTATTGTCGACGGATACGCAGTATTCTATTTCCGTTTTGTATTACGTTGTTCTTTTAGAGATTAGATATTTTATCGCAGAAAAATAATATGTTTTCTACTAATGATCTCATAAAGAAAAACGAAGATAATAATCCATGGATTGGGTTACAATTATAATTCGTTACAACATTTGTGCAAATAGAATATAAGCAAAAAACTTTCGTTTGGTATTGCTTTATTAAATATGGTCAGTTTCTACGTGTAATACTAGACCAGTATGGCATTTGACGCATCACTTAGTACAGCGGCTCTCAATCTTTCTGGTTTTGAAACACTTTTGAAAATTTTTACGGACCCAAAAAAGGAAGGTTTTGTCTTTGAATGAATTGTCTCTGATAATATTTCTAAAAATAGTTTATATCGCATAAAGAGCCCCAACAAGGTCTTAGCCCCAGGGCCGTGCAGCACACTTTAAAATGGCTGGCTTAGTATAATGGGCCTTGCGATTGTGCCTTTAGGTCGCTTTGACAATTATTGGGTGATTCTTCTGCTCCTTTTTTCCCACCTCCCCCATAAGTGTGGCAGGGCTTGTCAATTTACCAAATTTTACAATTTTCCAAATGAACCTATCCAATGAGGGTTGTTGAAATTCTATTTGCCACCGCACCAGGTGCCGCATATACCGCGATGGGTCGTAAAACATGACAGCTATATCGTGACATAATATGACAGTAGTTTGACACGATAGACCCGAAGGCTACATCAACAACCCTCATTCATCTGCTCTTTAAGCATCTTACCTTCTATGTCGATGCATGATGTTGAATATGATGAGTGCGATGGCGGCCAGTATGCCGGCGATGCACAGCGCGGTCATACACGCGAACAGAGTTAGAGAGACCGTCCTTAACTCGTTGACTACGACCGTCCGGTCTGGAGGCACCTTGCCACCTGTTGACAAAAAAGAACGTTATTTTAAAGTGTCAATCATATGGGTACCCTGACAAAAAAATTATAAAAGTTTTGAAATTTACTTCAGTTTCAATACAAGTTTAGTGGTTTTGACTATATTATATTATGGTATAAACATTTGTGTAGTACTAGTATAACATAATATAAACATATTTTTTATTGATTTATTTCATTTTTCTTTTTATTTAGTCAGAAACTTTCAGGTGAACTTCACCATTCGTTGGTGTATTAATTAAGAGTACTGAAAATTTTAATGCAGCTTACAAACCACACCAACCCTAAAATAATCGCAACCTAATATTTTAACTCAGTTCGTAGCGCAAATAGTCTACAATACCAAGTCGAGATTAACCAACATAAATAGGGTTGCATCAAAGATCTTTTAAACCGCAGCTAATGATATTAGATAGCGCTTTCTTATCCTTTAAATCTTAGCACTAAACATGCCGTCATGCGGTTGACTCGCTCATGAATAAAGCAAGAACAAGCTCGAGCTGGGGCCCAAAACGGTTGTCAGGCCCAGCCGAAATCGGTAACAAAAGAGCCACTGAGCTCTGAAATCTTGTACCTATGGCCTATACACGATAAATGTACCCCTATACGTAGGTATGATGTGATCTACAACGATCTGACTTTTGTTCACTGAATCTGAGATTTCAAAAGAAATATAAGTAACTATGTGCTGATATCTGTAATCGTACCTTTAATGTACAGAATTTTCATTTCTACAGTTTTATTATATTATGTATAGATTAATACACTTGATATTAAGAACTTATGAAAGAAGCGAACTTTAGTAAATGTTGGGGAAACATTACGACTCGAGGTCAAGCACCATTGGAGAAGAAAAATCTTAAAAGGATCACCGTAGTGTATTACGTATATATAGCTACGTAGATATCATATTATGTAGTAGATCGTAGAGAGAGCTACGTATCTTCGTAGCTAGCTACGTGTCTGCGTAGAGCGAGCTACGTGTCTGCGTAGAGAGAGCTACGTGTCTGCGTAGAGCGAGCTACGTGTCTGCGTAGAGAGAGCTACGTGTCTACGTAGATCGAGCTACGTGTCTGCGTAGAGAGAGCTACGTATCTTCGTAGCTAGCTACGTGTCTGCGTTGAGCGAGCTACGTGTCTGCGTAGAGAGAGCTACGTATCTTCGTAGCTAGCTACGTGTCTACGTTGAGCGAGCTACGTGTCTGCGTAGAGAGAGCTACGTATCTTCGTAGCTAGCTACGTGTCTACGTTGAGCGAGCTACGTGTCTGCGTAGAGAGAGCTACGTATCTTCGTAGCTAGCTACGTGTCTACGTTGAGCGAGCTACGTGTCTACGTAGAGCAAGCTACGTGTCTACGTAGAGTGAGCTACGCGTTCATGTAAAGCAAGCTACGCGTTTACGTAGAGCGAGCTACGAGTATTCGTAGTGAGTGTTACGTATTTACTATTTACGTAGATTCTTTTATAATTTTAAATTCGTATTATTCTAAATCGTAATCGTAATACTGTTTTCCATTCTTTCTTTCTTCCAACTTGTGGTCATTGCATAATACTTTTTAAACAAAAGGATAAAGCTCATTTACATTTTAAACACAGTAAGTCTGTTTTTACCGCCGAGTCAGTTGTAGTAGGTGCTTTGTATGTATTTGTTTGCACAGAGTCACATTTAAATTTTTATGAAACAATAAAACATCAAATTGCGAGCTTAGTCTTTCTCAACTGAGCGCGAAAATTGGGTCGTATTTTAATATAATGCTAGATGCCATTCGTAATTTTGTTCGCAGAAGTTCATTTGACGCCCAAAAATCGTACATTTTGTACAGGACAAAAACTACCTTGAGTTCTTTCTGTGGACTCAGAGTATGTCCGTAACAAATTTCATGGTAACTTTATGCCATGAACTTTGACACAAACTTAGTGTTGTCCTCGTAAAGAATAAAGGCCACGTGTTACAAAAAAGTACAGTTCCTGCAGGAGTTACCTTTTTTTTGAAGGCAGGTCGTTGCAGTAGCCCTGATGTCACTGGGACCCATGAGAATCTATTGTGAGTCCTACGAGTTTCTTACAAAATCTACGCCTCCGTGGTCTAGTGGTATAGAGCGCGGCTCTTGACTCGGAGGTCATGGGTTCGATTCCTGCGTTGGAAACATGTTATTTCCAAGTTTGGTTAAGATAGTGCAGGCTGATCACCTGATTGTCTGACAAGTAAGATGATCCATGCGTCGGATGGGCAAGTAAAAAGTCGGTCCTGCGCCTGATCTCTCGCCAGTCGTGTCGGTCTGCCGTCCCACTGGGTTATGAGAGTAAAGGAATAGAGAGTGCTCTTGTGTACAGCGCACACACTTGGGCACTATAAATTACTTCTGCGTAGCTGGCCTGGTTTCAATGAAAGCGGCCACCGTCACCGAAACCGGTGTGGGAGCTATTATTATTAATATTATTATTACAAAATCTAGTACTATATTTTAACATTGATATTTATGTTTGATAATATACCATTTTAACTTAAACTATGACGTGTATAATAACATAATATTGCGAACTTTGCGTACTAGTTCTAAAAGGGTTTAGTTCGGAGTAATTGTCTAAAGTTATTTAACTTAATAAGCCATGTTTAACTTAACTATAAGTTAACTTTGTGAAGCTACATCATAGTGGTTAATGGATTTATGAACACGTTCAAAGTCACTCAAACTGAAACGCAAGTTAGGCACTTTTGATAATCTGTCTGCTTTATGTATTATGTTAAATTTGATACATAATCATAACTCTAACTTGTACTAACTATTAAATATATCCATAGTACTTAATAGTACCACGAAGACAAGATCAGTATACGAACGGTTAAAATCCAAATAATAAAAGAGAAAAATGTCTGAATGGGCGGGATTTGAACTCATGACTTACAATTGCAACTAAAAAATCTAGTATATGCCAACTGTTGGTTAAAAATTATTTTATTCATATATTATCAATTTATTATGCACAAAGTTTTCGAACTTTGCTTTCACATACATCTAAATTACATCGAGCAAAATATTTATTGTCTCTCAGGAAAAAGGATAATGAAAAGATATAGGTTTTTCCTGACGAAGGTTAATTCAAAACTTTTTGCGTTACGTGTGGTGAACCCAAAATGTCAAAGCCAGTTTCTTTTAAGGATAAAAAGCTAAAACAAAAAGATAATACAAAACTTTTCACAGACACATACGCAAAAGTTTTCGAAATAAGAAATCCAATTAGAAATAAAATATATTTAAAGTTTTCTTAATAGTTTCATAGTAAAAAATAAAATTCGTAGGACATAAGAAACTAAGTGGATACTAAGTGGATACTAGGCATATTTTGTCTACATTCAACAAATCATTTTATATAGCAGAGATAAGTCCCGCTTAAGATGTCTCGTAATAAACTATTTGAAGTCTTTAAATTACTGTACTTTTTGGGTGGACGAACTTTAAGGAGCTTGGTCCTTAGATAATGGATACCCTTGTCAGGCATACCTCACTTTAAAAGTTGCGTTAACGATGGAAGTCTTGGGGTGTGGCCACGTACATTAGCTGTTGCGGAGCAAAATCGCAATAAGCTTGCTTTATGATTAAGTAATCATAACAAAGCAATACAATGAAAATCTTCTCATGAAAATCGTTTTTTTGTAATGCAAATTTCATATGAAAGACTATGTTTATCCTACCTATATTCTACCATAGGAGAGTTATGCTTCGGCACGAATGGGCCGGCTCTACCGGAGAAATACCAGGGGCTCACAGAAAATCGGCGTGAAACAGCGCTTGCGCTGTGTTTCGCCGAGTGAGTAAGTTTACCGGAGGCTCAATCCCCTACCCTTTTCCCTTCTCTTCCCGCCCTTATTTCCTTCCCTATCCTCCCCTATTCCCTTCCCTACACTCCCCTACCCTATTACCTTATGCCCTCGTAAAAGGCCGCAACGCACCTGCCGCTCTTCTGATGCTGCGAGTGTCCATAAGCGACGAAAGTTGCTTTCCATCAAGTGGCCCGTTTGCTCGTTTGCCCCCTTTTTTCATTTAAACAAATCCCGAAAAACTATGATCAGCGACTGTCAATGGGTGTTAAATGGGTATTAGTACGAAAGTCATGAAATCAAAATAATATATAATATTTATTTTCAGTGGATAAACCTTTATATGGGCTTTATATTGTACAAAGCACGCATAATATGGTTAGGCCAGTCGCTCTGAAACATTATTTGCTGTTGTGGAAAATTGTGGCGAAAAAAAATTCCTCGGCAATATGACGTCACCGCAGCGCAGTCAATCTCGTGGCCTCACGATTAAGTACTGCTAATGGGATGAAAAAGATACTTATTACGAGCTTCTTAATGTTTTAAGGTTCAAGTCACAAGGGACTTTTTGTTTCGTCGTTATTATCTTACTTTGTACTTCTTCAGATCCTTCTAACATTCGAATTGCGGTTATACAAATATAATGTTTGTGACTTTATTAATTTGTATTAACAACCGAAAAAGTGACATCAGTGGGGTTATTATGAGCTCTTATATCCATTTATTATACGGGCTTAAATTGACTGGCTGGTAATTTGGTACTATGACCTCTATTTTCCAGCCAGCGAGCGGTCACGTGACACAAAACATACTTCTCCATTGATAACCGAGTAGTAATTTCGTATTATGACAACACTAACTGACATAAGCTGGCTTGCTCAAACGTCAAAAACAGCAATTCAATAAACGCCAAACAATATTAGCTTTTAATGAATGGTTTACGTTTTAGTAATTTTATTTATCAATATTACATACTTCTTTAGTGCTAAGTTATATTGCTATTTAGTTTGTTAGTTACTTAATGAGTTATTTTAGTGCATAGAATATTTAGTATAGTAAAATAGTAATTAGTGTAAACTAAATATTCGAAGTATTCATTGAGAATGGAAGTGTTCGGGAAAACGATTATATTCTCAGGATAATCACAAAGCGATACATATTAAGTTTAGTAAAGACGCCTTAGAGACCTTAGTAATCCATTTAGTGTTAGTGAGCCGTGAGGTGTCATAATAACGTGAGGTGTAATAACCTATAGGTATTATTTAAATACAATATAGGTTATGTCAACAATAAGTTTTGTATTTGTGTGATGAACTAAGACTGCATTGGTTTAGTACACAAGGAACGCATACAAGTCATAAGGAAACACAAGTATTGTGTTAATTGCTGTGAAATATGAACTTTCACCAAAAACCCATAGTGCAATCTATAGTTTTTGTGTTATTACACAAAACTATTTCCTTGTCAATCTGAAAAGTATTTTGGTACATGTGCATGATAAACATTGCACCAAAGAGGTAAATTCAAAGGCACATTACTTACTTTCTCAATAACAAGCATTTTGAGATTGTGTTCTCGTACCATTGAAACTTTAGATTCATGTATAACATGCTCCGGATAAACATTGAAACACACCTAAATTAGAAAAGTTAAATTGAAAATATTAAATCCAAATTAGCTAAATTCTCATATTATGCACTTTTTCATTTATAACTTGACTGACTGTTTAAGGCCCACTTGCGCCAATCTGGGTTAAAGTTAACTCTGAGTTAAACATCATGTCATCTCTATCACTGAATTGGTGAGTGACAAATATGGCATGATGTTACTCTGAGTTAACTCAGAGTTAACTTTAACCCAGATTGGCGCAAGTGGGCCTAAGGGTATTATTCAAAGGGATATTATAAAAAGAGGTATTACCTATAAAAAGTGTAACAGTCACTAAATTTTACTCAAAAATAAAAATAAAACCTACATAAAATTACTTTTCAAAAAAGACTTTACTAAAATTGCATAACTAACATATACTTGTTCATAAAACATAATATTATCATAGGAACTTATATTATTATTACCATAATAATATTGTTATAAGTATATAGATAGTTTTGTACCTCAATAACAATAATATTTATTTTATATAATATATTAAAATACTTCAAAACTTACAAGTTACAAGATAATAATATATTGTTAAGTAACAAATTTATATTATGTTTTAATTCTTAGGGATCGATCAGACAGAGAGTGGTCACATGTTCAAGCGTTCTGCATTTAAGCGGTCAGTCACACAGGAGAAATTCTGACGTGTTCAGAATGCCCCCCGTGTATCTCTATTTAACGTAATACAACACAAAGATCACAAAACTGATCGCTTGAACACTTGACCGTGTGACCACTCTCTGTCTGAGAGATCCAAATTTCCTATAGTTTAAAGGCAGAGTTTGTAATTGTGTATTACTAATTGGTTTGGCAAATAAAGTCTGAAACTATAATATTGTTTTTATCTTTCATCAATAATAATCAAATATTTACACAATGGATGTTTTATTCAACTTCTTTGATTTCAAGTGATAAGGCAGAAACCTTGTTTAAGATTTCCGCTGTATAAATATTTTTATAAGAATATAAAAGAGGTTTAACACTTTACTATCTGATACTAGGTTGATAATAAGGTGATAAGACAAATACAGTCATGATGAAAGCTGTGTATGAATATGTTATATTATGTATATGTAGGTATTAAGTGTATTTGAATGAGAAAATAAATGATAAAACATTTAAAAACAAGTTTTTATTAAATTTCTTCTAGTTTAAGCTTTTGAGTGAATATATTATTTTCCTTTTAGGACTTTGTCATCATCATCCCACTTGCAATTTATTGTTTTCTTCTCGAGCAATCCATTAACCTAAAAAATATTTGGTTTAGCGGCTAGCGCACACAGTAGGTACCAATTATATAAAATGCCTTACAAGGCATGAATAAGGGATTAAAAAACTTATAAATTGCCTTTTTATGTTACTATCAGTTACAATAATACCTATTTGAAAGCATAAAAAAACGTAGTTCAAGTTCAACTTACTTGAAAGTAAACTTTATTGTTGTATTGTAGTAATGCATGTAATACACAAGTTTGATGCATTCCAGACTTTTTAAGGTTATTTAACGTAGGTATAAGGATAAAGTTTATCAATTTCTTACAACATATCAACTACATAATATATTTTGTTCAAATTTTACCCATTTTTATTTTCTCTACTTCTTCTTCTTTTTTTTTTTTTTTTTTCTTATTATGGCACTACGGCTATTGAACCATGGCCAGTGTCGAGTATATATAAATGGCGGGAAAACTATATTCTTCTTGTCACAATTTTCACAGCATCGTTTTTCTTCATCGTCATTCGTCACGTCCAAAGTCTAGTCAGAGTTTAAATAAAAGTCAATGCAGTCAATGAGTCAAGTCGGTTGATTCAGTAAAAGTGGTAGACGCTTTACTGAAACTTTCGGTGGAGTTTTGGCGGGAACACAAAATAGCACGTTTCTGAATATTGCATCACTTTCCTACACTTGTGCACAATAACGAATATCTAATGGTTAATATCCTACCAATATTACACATTAAAAACCCAGATAACACAATTTTAGGAAAATAATACAAAAACACAACATCACTCTCTCACATTCCCGACAAAAACTCCTTCTTCTTTTTTATAATGGTCGACTCCACAGATTAGAGTATATAGGTCGACTCGGTAAGTTGCTAATGTCAGAGAACTAAAGAGAGCTCTAAAGTTTGTAGTTTGTACTAATATGCCGTAATATTATTAATATAGTGTACTAAATCATACTTTATATTATAATTAATAAAAAAACATTAAAATACTTTTGCCAATTGTTATAATTCACAAATTATTGAGAATCAGTGTTGCAATACAAATTTCAAATAATTTGAGAGTTTAAATTAAATTGCAGCCATAAATACTTACAGTGGGGAACACTACATTACAGCATTAGTAGTGCAACGAATCATCAATTTGTATAAATGATAATTAATAATAGAAGAATATATTCGTTGTGTATTATAAGATTAATTAATAATTATGATAAAAAAATCAAAATCTTTTACAACTTGAGTTTATAAAAAGACAGTGTTGCAACATTTAAAATATTTACATTTGCCGTGCGCCTTTGCAAATAAACAATCTATTTATTTAATAATATATCATTATACTTTATTATTTGATGTAATTATAAAGTAAAGAAATATATCCCATAAATATCATCATCATTGGCTATGCCCTTTATATTATGTGCGTTTCTTAAAAAAAACATAATGTCGTTATGTCAAGTTTGAATTTTGACGTTTCCTAATGTCACCTACATGCTCGTCTGACGTATCAAATCCATTCATAAACAACCAAACTGGGTTCAAATTCAGCCAGAAGAATATGAGGTTATAATACAAATAAAGAACAAGGCAGTTGTAGATCGAAAACTGAACTGCCTGGAATCGTGCACTTTTCGTAAACGGTCATAATAGCCCTGCAGAAAGTGATATTGAAGTGGAAAATAGGCATTTAAAGGATCTTAAGGTTCCATTCCACCGCGGCGCACGCTGTGCACGGCCACGCGCACGTGTAGACGTCCACGGATTTATTTCTTTGACTTGAGTCAATTCGTGCGTAGCGTGTCCGTGGGTTGCAGTGGACACAGTCACATATATTTTCTTACAAAGCGAAGCTTGACGCACGTGCGTAGTCTCTCCGTGCGCCGCGGTGGTATGGAGCTCTTATTGAAATTTTATTTCATCTCATATATTTTCATGCAGATTTAGTCTATATCTGCATGAACAAATCACTTCAGATAGACGAAAAAAAAAAATAGAGCAGCATCCATAAATTTTATTTAATTACACTATTAAATGCCAACTGAATAGTTCAAGTTTTAAACGTAATGTTTATGTAAGATCCAAGGCAATACAATTTAAATGAAACGATCGAACAAGGTGTGCAAATTTACAGTCGACGGCTCTCGGACTAAAGTATTTACGATCCGAGATTAAGTAAATCGGTACTATGTTGCTTTTGGGTATCATTATCTTATACTTGCCCGCAACTCCGTTGCATCTAAATTAGATTTTTATTTAAATTTTAAATTATGGTGCAGGAACCATTCATTTTTCCGTAATACAAAACAAACTAATAGCTCTGTTCTTTCTCATTCTTCAAAGTATCTCCTTACCAAATTTCATCTAAATCGGTTAAGCCTTTAAACAGACAGACAGACACACTTTCGCATTTATAATATTGGTAGGGATAGGTTTGTTATAATGACTATTACAATGTTCAGTTGTACGTACTTGGCTTATCCGTGACTTCTACTTGGGTGCGCAATTCTCAGTCCCGGCTCCTTACAAATTACTGAAACTAGATACGACTCAGTCTGATACTGTTCGATATATAACTGGAGAAGCACTTGCAATTTTTAAACTAAAGTCCTGGCATTTTTCTTGTCGATTCTCACGGAAAAGATGGCGTAGTTATCGAAATTGCACGAGTGAATTTTCGTTGTACAATGTTTATAGAGTGAAGTTTAAAATAACTTTATAAATCCTGACTAATGTTGTAAATGTGAAAGCGTGGATGTATGTTACGCTTTCACGAAAAAACTACTTGACGAATCATCATGAAACTTTGTACACATACTCTTGGAGGTATCAGAAGTAACAAAGGATAGATACTTTTTATTAAAAAAATATAATATTTTTTACAAAAAAAATGTTGACGTGGACGCGGACGAAGTCGTGGGTATTATATTATTATAGAGAAATAAAACTTAAGACATTTTAAGACATTTTTTCTATTCATTATTTTAATGTAGAGATTTTGCAAGAGCGCCGAAGTACAATGGTACGTAATGAAGAAAAACTGACACAATTCTTTATTATGTATAAGGATATTTTGTGTAAATCATCTTAAGATACGATGTTCTTGCTGGCGAATTTTTGCCCCTTCAAGTAAATAGGATTTGATAAAGTTGGGAGAGAATTTATAAAATTTTTCATTTTTACTCAGTAGTTGCTTTTTATGTCGTAAATCAAAATTTAATGTGTGTGTTTCAAGTTTTACCCATAAGGGCTCGCTCAAACGTGTGCGTTTTCTGCGCGCACGGATTCAGCTCGCTTGTTTTCCCAAACGCCATAGCAGAATACGCGCAGAAAACGAGCACGTCTGAGCGCGCCCTTTTCTAAAAGTTTGTTTTTAAAACAGAGATATCTATATATATAAAACTCAAAGGTGACTGACTGACATAGTGATCTATCAACGCACAGCCCAAACCACTGGACGGATCGGGCTGAAATGTGGCATGCAGGTAGATGGACGTAGGCATCCGCTAAGAAAGGAATTTGATAAATTCCAATCCCAAGGGGTTAAAATACGGGATGAAAGTTTTCATATAATAATACTTTTTAACGCGAGCGAAGCCACGGGCAAAACCTCGTTATTATATAAAACTACACTATTATGCTACTTTCTAAGAAATATCGATATAGTGGTAAATGTTATATCTGTATTACAATTTACATCACGGAAGCGAAATTGCGATGAGCGAAGATCCATTTTGCATCTCAAATAACGGGCTGATTCAGAATCCTCTTAGTTTTGTGTACACTCAGCAAGTTCACACTGTTGAGTTCGAGCGACTTTTGAATTAAGAAAATGTGCTCTTAATATACGAATTTTGATCAAAGTTACGAACTTCTTCAATAACTGGGATTATAATATTTGACGATGACTTTGAGTTTTTTTTAACAAAAACTTTATGTGCTTTAGCGTATAATTGAATTAGTGCTACGTATTTATTACATTTTCATAAGAAGCTCTTTATATTAAAGACGTAAGTAGATGAAGTAGATAACTAATATAACATAAGGACAATTATTACTCATTTCTCTCCTTATAATTTAAACGAACCTTATAACTTACCTACTTCATCATTTTACCTTTAGGGCTATACATAAAATCCACATTTATTTCAAAACATTCTCCCGCCCCTAAAGCCACCATATTTTATGCAAAAAAAATTTAAACTATTAGTTAGCGACTTAGTTAAGGTTTTAAATTATGTTATTTTTGAATTTGTTGGATAATACAACAGTGTTGTTCGATATTTACAAAGCAAATATTTATTATCTGTTGAACATTGGTCACTCAACATTATCTCCTTTGGACAAACGCCAATCTTATCATATAAGCTTCAACGAATAAGGAACTTTCAAAAACTATCTTGACAATATCTCAAGAAATGTTGGCTAGTATTTATCTACACCTACTATTATTAAGAGGAATTCAATAGTTTCAAAAATAGTAATAAAACTTTAGAAAATGTCACAACAATTAAGTTGGCTATATCATATTTTGAATTGCTACAAAATGTATAATTCTTGAGTATTAATTAAACATCGTACTTTAAACTTAACTGCTTTCAAAATCCATCTAAAACTAAAAATACGCCAGTATAAAATCCGGAAAAATAGTTTTAGTTAAGCCAACGATGTAAAATCAACGTTGTTTGTACAAACAGTTAAGTAAATCCGCCCCTTGATTGAAACATGCATAATGCATGTCCAGTCTATAATCCGATTATGCTGCGGCCACGGCAAGTAACACCGCCGCTTGATAAACAATGCATTCGGCGTGCTATTCAAATTGGCCGGATTATAGTGTCGGGGTGGGATTATGCGCAACATGTACCCTTTGTGCCCGCAATTTAGGTCTTATAGCCCTAAGACTGGTCTAATCTAATGCGCCTGACATATTTATGGCTCACGCGGTGAAACCTGTATCTAGTGAACTTAGACAAGTTTAGTAGTGATTAAGGTTTCATTTAGGTGCTATAGTTAAGCATTCGTTGTTTTAACTTTTAACATAATTTAGGACTACGCGTTTTTTTATTTTGAAAGGATTCCGACTGTTAAGTGTAGAGTATTGTAAGTGAAAACAAGTTGATAATTGTCAACGCTATTAGAAAGATAAACTTGTGAGTTGTGTTATAGTTGGGGAGGGGAAGAGGGGATTTCGGGATAAGCTCGAGCGTTTCAGATTAAGCTTGTATAGGCTTCCGACATGTGTCTAGTTATCATGGTCTGTAAAAGAGATTTCTCACGTGGTGGGTTAATAATTTTTTTTAAAGTGGATGCAGTTTCTGAACACACCGCTAAAATGAAAAACGCTCTTATTATTTTTTTAACAGTTTTACCTAATAAAATACCTACTAGGTCTCCATGACGTGGACGCTCGAGTGACTACACAAAAAGGACCTCGAGTGACTACACAAAAGTGACATATTTTGTAACTTAATTTCTGCGTATTGTATTTAATTCCAACCTAGTATTTTTAGACAAAAATTTCAATACCTAATAAAATAATTGCTAATGATTTGGTCGTTTTCTTTACATAATATTATAATTATACCCTTTTTTGTCACAGTCGATAAGCAGTTTCTTTCTACTTACCAACCCACCGCTCCCGGTCGAGCCACGTCAGGTTGTCAGCTTGCGTGTCGTAGTAACCCAGCTTCAGGTAGTGATTGTCAGTCAGCTGCTCGATCTGCGTCAGCGCTATCCTGTCACCCTGGGACGAGAACGCCACCAGACCCTGAGGAGAGAGAGGTTCATTAGCCATTACAAATTACAAAGATAAAACTGCACGGCTCGGTCACGTAAAAACTCTTTACAGCTTTATAAGTCCTTGGGCAATGAGCACATATCATGTACTTATCACTCTATGTTACGGTCGCAATCCATACTTATAAAATATAAGAAAGTGTGTCGATCTGTCAGAAAGCCTATAAAATATGTCAGATGTCTGTTACCTCTTCACGCATAAACCGCCGAACCGATTTTACTGAAATTTAGTATGGAGATGCTTTACCTAAGTTCTAGGGAAGGACATAGGATAGGATATATTTTATCCTGAAATGTACCGTTTCCGCGCGATAATCGATGTTAGGGCAACGGAGTTGCGAGCGTCATCTAGTCATATACAGCATGACTGGTGAGACATTACCGATACTTAAGGAGAGTATTCAGTACTCGATTCTCATTATAATGATGTAATAAAATTAGGTACTTAATTTTTGACCAAATTTCCCCTTATACAAATGAATCATGGACACTTAGTAAATTACTACGCGGCCCGTGCCGGCGCGGCGGCGTGCGCCCCGCGCGCTCGCGCTACTCCTCCCGCGCGCGGTGCCCATGCGTTGGGTAAATAATTATTTAACTTTAAACTACATTTACTCAGTGATCAATTGATATTATTTTTTTATATATTTTTTTCAACTAATATAATAGCCAAATATTATCACGTCCTCGAGTATTGAACTTGTCTCACCAGTCATGCTGTAGATCACCTTAGCCACTGTAACTATCAAAAGTCCGCTATCTGAGTCTGTTATGTGCAAACAAGCAGACCTCGAATAATTATTTTGCCGTGTAAATATTTTTATTTGTAAGTTATCGGTATATCGTTTGTGGCGGGTAATATCACCTTTTCTCTGTAAATACCTCGCAATAGCTTTACTTGCAACTTTGCAATATTTTCGTTTGCTGTAACGTGAACGTAATAAGATACTCACCGACACGCCGAGGAAGGAAGTGGAGTTTATTGCTTCGTAAATGTCATCTGCAATTTTCTTGTTCGTGTACGTGAAATTCTTCAAGCTCAACCCGCTTTTTTCCAACTTCTCCATCGTTTTGTTGAACGCTGGAATTAAATAGAAAATGAAAAATTCTAACCTGACTAGGTATATTTTTTTTGTCCCGAAGGCAGGTCATTGTAGCCCTGCAATCCTTGATAGGTATATTATACAATTTGCCGTATGCCTTTAGACATCATTCGTCTATGTAACCTATATTACTGCCAAGTGCCAATATTACAAATATCAAATCTTAGAATATTTCATACAAAAACTTATTGCAAACTAAAATGCAGTAAATGTGCCACTTTAGCGCTGAATCTTTCGGTCTATTGTAGTGTAATTATATTTTCAATGGTTTTCAATCAGTCTATTTTCAATGCTTACTTTCCTATTGTCTATCATAATCTAAAGAAAAACATAGATTGTCAGAACCATTAAAATAAAAATCGACCAAGTGCGAGTGGGACTCGCGCACGAAGGGTTCCGTACCGTTATAGAGCAAAAATAGGCCAAAAATTGTGTTTTTTTTTTGTATGGGAGCCCCCCTAAAATTTTTATTTTATTTTATTATTATTCTTAAATATTGAAGTAGACATATAATTAAGGCCTTTGTGAAAATATCAAGTGCCTACCTGTTGCCATTATTGATATCGAGCAAAAAAGGCCAAAAAATCACGTTTGTTGTATGGGAGCCCCCATTAAATATTAACTTTATTTTGTTTTTAGTATTTGTTGTTATAGTGGCAATAGATATACATAATCTGTGAAAATTTCAGAACTCTAGCTATAGCGGTTCTTGAGATACAGCCTGGAGACAGACAGACGGACAGACGGACAGACGGACAGACAACGAAGTCTCATGAATAGGATCCCGTTTTCACCCTTTGGGTACGGAACCCTAAAAAATACACAAATCATTATCATTTTTTTTAAACTTACCTAAAGCGACAGCCCACACCGCGTCATAAGCTAGTGGTGCCTCCTGGTAGCCTTCTGGGAACCTCTCGCCGTCGATGTCATAGCCCGCCTCTCGTAACGCCTCGTTCAGTCTTGACCTGTAAATAATACCATTATCATCATCATCATTAATTAGTCATCTTTTTCAATACAATGTCTTTAATCGAATCTACACTACTATTATAAAGAGGAAAGATTTGATTTTTTGTTTGTTTGTTTGTTTGTTTGTTTGTTTGAGTCGAATAGGCTCCGAAACTACTGGACCGATTTGAAAAATTCTTTTGCTATTGGAATCATACATTATTTCTGCTGAACATAGGCTACATTTTATTTTGGAAAAAAGTAGGGTTCCGTAAGATATTTGAGTTTTTCGGACGCAAGGTGTAAAAAATCAGCTAGAAAAGTTACTTATTTTGCGTACGCTGCCTAAACTATAAAAGATACAACCATAAAATGTTCTAAGTAATTGTAGATCTTATAAATATCTACAAAAAAGTCCGCGACACACTATACCTATCTATGTCGAGTGAGACACAATAACCATTTATTTATTTAAAATCCTGATTTTTTTTGGACTACATTTAAACGGATATATTTTACTCACGCTATTAATCCTTATCAAAATAAATTATTTTATCACTAAGTACAGTTTATGTAGATAATATTTGGTCTTTGAATGATTAAAATTGGACGTTTGGTTTTGAAATTATGGCGAAATTAAAATATTACGATATTGGGGGTCACCAAAGCGCTGCGGGAGGAAGACAATATTCTGTTGTAGAAATGAAAATTCTGTACATAAAAGATATGAAATGACACCCGAAATTACACCTTTGTCACTACATCGCTATAGAAGCCAAAAATGTGGTTAGTTTTTTGTCTGTCTGTCTGTCTGTCACTCTTTCTGTCTGTCTGTATGTTTGTTCCAGCATCACACGAAAAATACTGATCCGATTTGAATGTGGTTTCCGCAGATATATTTATCTTCTTCCAACTTAATATTTGGTGTATAAAATTTTTCCCCCCACCCCTCTAAGGGGACAAAAGAGGGGGTCAGATTTTGTATCAAACTTTTTTCTTTAACACGAAAACTACTGATCCGATTTGCATACGGTTTTCACAGATTTGCATACGGTTTTCACAGATATATTATATTTGTCTTCTTCCAACTCAATATCTGGTGTATAAAAATCCTCCCCCCCCTCCCCTCTCAACCCTCTGTGGGGACCAAAGAGGGGTCAGATTTTGTATACAACTTTTTTCTTTAGTAGACTTACTTCATATTAGGTATTAACTGTGTTTTCCAACTTAACATCTGGTGTATGACCTTCCCCCCCACACCCTCTTAGGGGACAAAAGAGGGGGTAAAACATGTATCAACTGATGATGTAGAAAATATACTTTAAATGGCAAAACAACGTTTGCCGGGACAGCTAGTATCTAATATAAATTTAATTTTGAGAAGAAAATTTGGTTTAATTTAAAATTTACTTCTGTAAAAAACCTTGTATTAAGTGTTTTAGAAACATTATTTTTACTTTGTATGAGCAAAATAATGATAGGGTTAGATCAGACATTAAGTTAAATACAATTATTAAATTACTCATAGCTGTTAAAATTTATTATCCAGCAGCTCGTAATCTGACACGTTTCACGCGGCGTGTTTACAATGATTTATGCTTCGGTAATAAAATATTATCATTGTTACATTTATTATATTATTTTTTAAACAATATTTTGGGCAATGAGTTATAAATTAGGTTGTTCACACGTACACATCCTTAAGTATTATCAATGCCCAATTTGTGACACCCTGTATGATTGGCCATGATCGATCGTGGATGCTTGTCAGTTTTGCAATCATGGTAGCAATAATTTATACAACATTGCCCAACATAAATGCCTTGGGTAGAATAAAAATTGTCTAGCCGCAATTTTACAATTCATATTCCTTACTAGTTGACCCGGCAAACGTTGTTTTGCCATTTAAAGTATTTCTACTTCATCAGTAATTGATACAAAATCTTACCCCTCCCTTTTGTCCCCTAAGAGGGGTGGGGGGAAAACTGATGTTAAGTTGGAAAAACAGTTAATAATATGACGTAAGTCCATTAAAGAAAAATTTAATACAAAGTCTGACCCCCTTTTGGGTCCCCTTAGAGGGGTAGGGGGGAAGTTTATACACCAGATGTTGAGTTGGAAGAAGGCAAATATATCTGCGAAAACCGTATGCAAATCGGATCAGTAGTTTTAGTGTTAAAGCAAAAGTTTGATACAAAATCTAACCCCCTTTTTCGTCCCCTTAGAGGGGTGAGGGGGAAAATTTTTATACACGATGTTAAGTTGGAAGAAGACAAATATATTCGCGAAAACCGCATTCAAATCGGATCAGTAGTTTTCGTGTGATAGACAGACGGACGGACGGACGGACGGACGGACGGACGGACGGACGGACGGACGGACGGACGGACGGACGGACGGACGGACGGACGGACGGACGGACGGACGGACTGACGGACTGACGGCCGGACGGACGGACAGACAGACAGACAGACAGACAGACAGACAGACAGACAGACAGACAGACAAAAAACTAACCACAGTTTTGGCTTCTATAGCGATGTGGTAACACCCCCTGAGCTTATTATTTTTTGAATATCTTTAATGTACAGAATTCACATTTCTACAGTTTTATTATATGTATAGATAATTTCCTATACGTCGTCAGTATGCTAAGCCTTCATTAATTCGTCACTGATCCTCTGTTTGAAGTCCAATCCACGGTATTGACAGTCCCGATAACTTCAAACGCCCGCCTTTGCGAGTGGTTTGGAGAGCCGCAACTCGCAGCCACATTCGGATTATGTAAATCCAAGAAGAGGCCCTTCAACAGCCTTCACACAATCAGGGCCCTGATTCTGCTAATTTAGGCTTCTATTGTAAACGAAATTATGTATATCTAAGCGGGTCCTCGGCAACGGTATAAAATAAGTTTAAGTTGAGAAAATTTTAAAATATTCTGCGCCTATTTGCGACATTATTTTTTATTCTTTTTAAAAACGGGACCATATTACTAAGACTTCGATGTCTGTCCGTCTGTCTGTCTGTGTGTCTCCAGGCTGTAACTCAAGAACCGCTATAGCTAGAATTTTCACAGATTGTGTATGCCGCTATAATAACAAGTACTAAAAACAAAATAAATTAAATACTAAAAGAGGGCTCCCATACAATAAACGTGATTTTTTTAAATATTTTTTGCTCGATATCAATAACAGCAACACCTAGGCACTTGAAATATTCAAGAAATACTCAGTTGCATTTGTACTTTAATAATAATTAAAAGTAAAATTTAAATAAATTTAATAATGAAGGGGATATACAAAGAACATAATTTTCAGCCTATATTACCGCACAGTTTGGCTGATTTTTTTTAAATCTCAGTCTCTCATTTACCTACATTAAAGCAGCCTTTATTTACAGATTTTATTCGGTCCGTTTCATTTCCGTCTATAAAGTATAAAATGGTATTCCCATGTTATGCATCCAACCAACATCAAACGCCTTTGAATTGAACAAAGCACCAAAAATCTATTGCCTGACGTATATCTACTTATTTTGCTGTTAGTTAAGAAATGAATTAAATCGAATAAAAAACAAAACTGCATTAACATTGCATTAAATTATTAGAATCAGGGTAGCCCTCGACACAATCAGGTCACGTTTGAAACTTAACTGGCTGTCAACTTTATCGGTGGAAGTTGCGATTAGCTTCGAGTTACAATCTATGCAATAACTAAGATATTCTCCGAAATTCTAACGTAAGAGGCCTGCTGGAATAATATTTGTTAAGCCCAGAGCCCCAATTCACGAGAATTTCGTCCTCTATCGCTAGAGTGGGATAGCATGAGATTCGAATTGAAGACATGAGTGGATAAAACAACAAAAATTATGAAGCCTATATTTTGGCATGTGGTCGAAATTATAAGTCGCCACAATATTGTAAAATGTCAGTTGAATGATAGTTTTACATTCATTCTCTTCCTTCAAAGAATTATAAATATATAGCTGAACTGGAAAACAACGTTGGCATCATTTTAAGTGACAACAACAAAGTCCAACAACGCGTCCTGTAGATCGCTGGTTAAAACCACTTTCATAAAGCTGAAAACATGCGTTACGATTTTATTTCCCACATTAATGGCGCCACGACAAGGAAATCCTTTTAAATCCCCGTTCAAACTCAAAAAATATAAGGGAAGTTATGCATGTCAATACAAATTAACACAAAGTACGGCTAACAACAGATCCGGATTTGAGCCTTATTATTTAAGTAATAGGGTAGAAAAGGTAATAAGTCTGATCGGCCCTAGACTGTACCATTAGGTGTAAATTGTAATCCGAAATTTTATACTTGTTTTCGACAGTATAATTTTTCATTTTATTACGTTGACAATATAAGATCTAATTTTTAGCAATATGATTTTGTGTAGGTGTCACCGTAACGTAATAATATTATGTTTTTTACGTCCTTTTAATAAAACGACAATATTATATACGGGAATAAGAGTTTGCTCACATCATCATAATATTAAATATTAGATTAGAAATAAAAAAAAAGGACTTTATGTATAGCCTTTATTATTCTATGTATATTGTATAGTAAGTAAGTAATTGCACTGTGTTATAAAATGTTAGTTATCAACTTCATCCGCTTACGTGGGGTTACGTCTTCATTTATTTTCACACTTCAACGAAAGTATTTATCGTTTGCTTATCGTCAGTTGTTTTTTCCGAGTTTGACACAGATATTAGATGGCAAAGTTTCGGTTCGTTCGCTCGCGAGTGAATAGGTATTATCTCGACGCGTAAAAGTTGTGACAAGCCCCTTTATTCGTGTTTACCACATAAATGTCTACCAATCTCGCAATCACACCATAGATTGAAAAGGAATAGAGAGGCAGGAATTGAACGTGCCTTTATTTATCTATCTTTCCTCCAGAACGCTTTTATATCTTTTTATTACTTTTCCAACGACAATTGAAAATTTTTGAAAGAAAGTAATAATTACTATAATCTTCTATTTACTGAAGATAAGCATTGCAATAGACGCTTATGTTTAATCTACATTCAAATATCGATGATGAATTATTTTTTAGTCTTTAAAGACGTTACTAAAGTATAAAATATGTAAAGTCGAGGCACTACTCTACATAAAATGACAGTATGAACTTTTGTGTAGTACCAAACATATTGTTATTTGTATCCAATTGTTTGTACGACTTTAAAAGTACTTTATCTAACTGGCAAAATGACCACTCGATATACTCATGAAGTTATATTTCTGAGTTAGCATAAATGAAATCATTACAAGAAAAATTAGATTTTAGTTTGGAGTTATAAAAGGTTTTATTTGGCCTGCAATAAAATAATTTTCATATCAAAAGGGATCACATAAAAGTTCTTACTCAAACAATTCAAAGATTGAACATTCATGAATCATATTGTGATGACCATAATAACATTTCAAAGAGCCCGGACATGCCCAAAATATATCATAAATAAAAAATAGCCTTTATTCTATTACCAATATAATAAAGGTAATATAAAAAAGGCTATTTTTTTATAATATGACTGATATCACTGGGTCACCGATGACCCTTCTTCTTTGTAACATGTTACAAATTAAAAAGTAAAAGGTAACATGCATACCTATATTAATTTGTTATTAATAATAGTATTCGCTTTAAATATTACATTACAATTTATTGATTACATAATAATATCATGATTATGCATTTATGAGAAAAAGTATGGAGAAAAAGCATAAAAAAATTCCTTTATGAGTATTTGATGTTGTGTCAACTTTGCTATCTATTTTTATTTTTTGACTTAATTCTACGAAAAATGCACAGTTTTCTTTTGGCAAAACAAAATTCCGGGATTTTATTTCGAAGACGCAAGGAACATTAATTAATAATTAACATTATTTTGATAGATTTTGCTTTATCGGATTAATTATCATTGTTCAATGTAAATTAGGCTTTTTATAATATTTTGTAATACAGATAACAGTAAATAAACACAGTTTTTACATTAGCAAAATGAGGTTATTACAACAAAGTAAATAAGGTTATGACTTATGAAAGAAAATACTTTTCGGATCGATTTGCTACGACTCAATGCACTGTTAAGTTAAAATAAGTCAAATTATTTCTTCATAACCTGGAGCTATTGATAGAAAATGAATTGCGAACTTTTTCTTTGACATTATTCGAGTTTATCATCTAAGAACGAGACGTGCTCTTTCATAAAAAAAAAAACTTCATAAAATTGAAGTATCCTCCATTATTGTTGGACCGATGGATCCGATCTTTTTTTAAATTGGACAAACAATTTTAGATGTAAAACGTGATACAAATAAAAATTGATACAAATGTTTTAAAACTATTCGACGAAGGAAAGTAAAGAAAGCAGACGAGCAAACAGCTCATCCGATGGAAAGCAAATACTGTCGCTTTGAACCCAGATCCAGAGTTGCAAATATTGCCTGCTCTCAAGTGTTGGATACTTTTGGGCAGTAATCGAGTGATTCTTTTGGGGTCATTCCCCGTTCGCTCAGTAAGATCTCGTTCTTATAGGAACATCGTCACTTCGGAGACACAGACACCAGTGCCGGATTTATATCATTTTTTATGAGTGTAGGCCACTTTATTTCTGCCTAGGACGCTGCCGGCCTCCTAGGATGCTAGGACGTCTCGCACCTAAGGCGCGGCCTATACGGCCTATTTATAAATCCGGGGCTGACACACGCTCTCGCATCGGCTTGCACAGTCACGAACAGAGCCATATATCGTTTGTAATGGACGTAAAGCCAATAGGTATAGGGTTGATCACGTCCCCTGTGATCCTCCTCGCGTGACCACGTATAAGGCCGGCCATAGACGGACCGCATCTTGCAGTTGGTACCGAATGCAAGATCAGTTCTTGAGCAGTTGGCGCGACCGCTCTAGTGCAGTCGGTCCCGACTGCAACTTGCGGTCCGTTAGATTAAGTCTACATAGTTAATCAGGGTAAGTTCGGACACAGGTTAAGTCCGGATAACTTATCCTAAATTAGTCAGTGTTTTTTTTGCCTGGCGCTACCGGTATATATTATATTTACGCCAAACTGCACTGCAACTGCAAATTGCACTAGTCCCGTACTTAATTTAGCGTTAACAGCGTTAGCTTGAATTACCTGGACTTATCATGTGTGCGAACTTACCCTGATTAAGTATTTATTAATTATCTCACCGAAAGTCCTCCGAAGTCATGCCGGAGATAGTGGTCTGGTTGGCGTTCTGGTTCCACATGAGCGCCTCCGTGGTGAGGTGACCCTCCGCCGCCTCCCGCATCTGCTCCGCCGTGCACTCGATCCCTTCGCGCTCCAAGTTCGTCTCAAACCAGTTGTCCTCGTACCAACCTGTGAAGAACCGGTATTTTAAGTGGATATTCCAAGATCGTCCACACAATATGGGTTTCGTTTTACTCTACGCTACTACAAAGTCTAGTAGCCTGGGTCATGAAGTTTAATTTTATTTGAATTTTTGTCGGTGACGTCCCGTTGACGGTGGCGGTAGACAAACGGCTGCATGCATTCTCATAGCTTATTGCACGGTTAAGCCCGGCCGCAATTTCCGATCAGAAAAATTGGAACGCTCATATATTTTGATACGTCAGAATTATTCTGATAGCATATTGTGGGGTCCACAACAAAATGCATGAACAGAGCGCATTCCGGCGGCCGTCCCGATTTTTCTGATAAGAAATTTCTTATAATGTGCGGCCGGGGTAAATCTTAAAGATATAATATAAAAAATATTATGCTACAATAAAACGCGCTTGTATTGTTCTGATCTGTTTTTTTGTTCTGTTTATTACATAAAACTTTATAATATTACTGTAATATTTTCACGCTAGAGGCAGCTCCAGCATATACAGTAAACAAAGTTTTGTTTGACGTTTGTCAACATTATTGTCAACAATCTGATATGAAGTGTGCACTGTACAACATGTCGGATATTGGTCTGGTTATTTACTGTACTGTGGACTGTGGTCACTGGTCTGTGCTAGTACTGCTAGTTATAGTTACCTGACGCCTCCGTGGTCTAGTGGTATAGAGCGCGGCTCTTGACTTGGAGGTCGTGGGTTCGATTCCCGCGTTGGAAATATATTGTTATTTCCAAGTTTGATTAGGAAAATGTAGGCTGATCACCTGATTGTCTGACAAGTAAGATGATCCATGCGTCGGATGGGCATGTAAAAAAGTCGGTCCTGCGCCTGATCTCTCGCCAGTCGTGTCGGTCTGCCGTCACATTGGGTTATGAGAGTAAAAGGAATAGCTGAGAGTGCTCTTGTGTACTGCGCACACACTTGGGCACTATAAAATTACTCCTGCATAGCTGGCTATATGACTATACACAATACAATGGTTTTTGTTATGTGTTTAGTGACTGGTTTCGTGATCGGGATCATAATTTTTAGATGATATTAAAAAAAGCTGTCTTTTACGATATGTTCATGTCTTATTTTATTAAGGTCGTGTTTATAAAATTCATTGGAATAGCATCTAATTTCCGGCTGCTGCTCTATTGCCGGATGCAATAAATTATGTAAGTTGAACCCGGCCAAAGCGGTCGCATTAGTATATTGAATATTATATATTGAATAACGAGGCTTCAATAGTCCAAGGTCCAAGCTATAAAAGGAAGAGGCAGAAAAATACAAATAATGACTTTTGACAGTATTTTCTACATTATAATATAGTAATTTAACTTTTAGTTATTTTTTATATAATCTTTATCTTATTACTAATTTTTTTTTATTTATTAATTAAAAAAATCTTATTACTAAAGTCTTTCACCATCTCGTGGTTTGGCCACGAGATGGTAAGTACTATGCTGAGTATGCACTAACGATCACGATGTATAATATTTAGAAAAGTAGACTCTAATTTGTATGCGCTAGGGTTCATTTAAGTAGAATGCAAATAGTGACATTTTTGACCAGCATAATAATATTATGCTAGTATCTAAATAGCGAAATCTACAATAATTTAATAGTGTATTTAACGAACACTATAATATTTTAATCTCTGTCATTCTTCGTATTCACGACAGATAAAATACTATGTTTGACGTGAGATTGGCAATAACGTAGAATGGCGTAAGTGGGCGCAAGGGCTAGGAATGTTTTTGTAAAAGGTTCGCCGATTGTTCGATCGAACAATGTTATTACAATCGCCTCATTTTGCGTGTTACCCCTTGAAAGATTTAGGGGAAAGTACTGTTACATAATTTACGTGTAATGTTATCGTAAGGAAAACTCTACGGGATCAAATTAATTCATCACAGCTTTTTAGGATTGAAATCTACGTGGGAGAGCCATGCTTCTGTACGAATGGGCCGGCTCGACCGGAGAAATACCACGTTCTCACAGAAAACCAGCGTGAAACAGCGCTTGCGCTGTGTTTCGCCGAGTGAGTGAGTTTACCGGAGGCCCGATGCCCTACCCTATTTCCTTCCCTACCCTCTCCTAATCCTTTCCTTCCCATCCCTACCCTCCCCTATTACCCTATTCCCTCTTAAAAGGCCGGCAAGGCACCTGCAGCTCTTCTGATGCTGCGAGTGTCCATGGGCGACGGAAGTTGCTTTCCATCAGGTGCCCCGTATGTTCGTATGCCCCTTATTTCATAAAAAAAATCTTATGCTTATTGCTCGTATTTCTTTTTCAATTCTTTAGTTGGTTTAAAGTCTTGGGAATATCGTTTTATAATTTGATTGGAAACGGGCTGAATCGATCAGGGAATGAAGCTGCAGCTGCACGTATGTACCATCGAGGAAATTGATTCCTAGGCAGTTGACAGACTAATGTCATTTGGTCGGATCATGTCAATTCAACGTTAATAGTGATCTGTAGGCTGGGTTTGACGTAACGCGACCAAACTACGTAGGTCCCCCATCTGCCTAGGAATCAACTTCTCTGATAATACAATGTACATATTATTATTATGTTGCAAATAACGTAAGATGTACTATATAGCCTATCTAATTTTTTATGCAACTCACGATTCTAATAAGAATATTTCAAAGTTAAGTCTGCAGAAAAAATAAACAGAATTTATATTGAAGAAGCATTCCAATATCATCATTACAAGAACGTGAGTTTGTTGAAATTAAAAATTCTCTCGCCGACTTTGCTTTATGAAATTGGAAAAAAATCGGTTATTAAATCTAAAATAGCTCGTTAAAAGGAATCGTGCTTCGTTTTCAATTTGCTCGGCAATTTGTGAGAAACGCTACTCACGTCAGGGTGTAAAGCTATATTATATTAAAGAGGAGGCTCGTCGTGGCAAAAAAATGTACCCACTTAAATTGCCCTACATTGAAGATGCGTGTCCCCCAAGATAATTATATTTGATACTAAAGGCAAGGTGAATGTATTTTATAGATATAGACTTTGTAGAATGATTAGGCTCATCGGTAACATTAGCAACTTTTTCTACCGCAGCAACTTTTCTACTTGAAAAAATATTTAGTTTATTGTTGAAACAATATTTATATATAACTCCGTTGCACTAAAACTCGTTTATAGGGCGGGAATCGTACATTTTCTAGGGACACAAAAGTATTCTAGTCCTTTCCCGGGACTCAAAGTATCTCCACGCCAGATTTCAGCAAAAAGTCGGTTCAGCGGTTTGGGCGCGAATAGTCATACAGACAGACAGACAGACAGACATACAGACACACTTTCGCATTTACAATATAAGTATGGATAGCAGATTTTTTTAGAGTAGGAAAGTTGCAGCTGCCCCTTCTCGCAGTGTAGGTGGCTCTCACTTTATGAATAAGGTCGAAGACGTTTAAATAACACTATTTTTTGTATGAAGATTTTTCCCATGTATGGCACAGCCTATCTTTGTTTTTGAAATAATTCCTGGTATTTTCGTAGTGGATGTCACGTCGCCTGATTGGCGGGTGTGATGAATCAAACACAATGTCTCGTAATTCCACGAAATTGGATGTCACGGATATTTGCAGAGAGCCTTTTATTCTATATGGATTATTACATTTTTAACCGACTTTCAAAAAGGAAGAGGTTATATGTTCGTCTGTTTATATATTTTTTTTGTATGTTCAACGATTATGTTTATACGGTACAGTTTGTGCACAACGCAGAATTGTCTGTGCGGCAGTCCAATTTTTTATTTTATTATGTAAAGAGTTATAGTACAGGTTCACTCGAACAATTTTTTTTATTACTATCAAGCTGCTTTTTATTACTATTCGAATGTCTACAAAAGTGTGTTTGAAAATACGATAAAAATCACAATAGAATTTTTCTAAACTTTAAAATTCACAAGATTCCAGAAGTTCTAAACCTTTTATTACACTTTTATCACGGAAATTATACTCTCAAAACAAACTGGTCGTAAAAGCGCAGCGCAAAAAGGGAGCCAAAAAAGTGCCGCTACAGGACTCGCGAAAGAATTCCGACAAGCTCAGCTTTTAAACTAGACTCACGTGTTTTTCCTAACTTTTTACGGGCTTATAAATGTAATGGGATATCATGCTTGCTTCAGCATATTTTAAAACAGCTAATGCTTAAGTTTAAAGGGTCGCTTTGTGTGTTTAAGCTTTAAAATGGCTACTTTTTAACAATTGCCGTACTCTTTTACTAAGAAAAGGAGCTACCGGCTAAGATAAGGAGCGCAATTTTGTGACTCCTTTTTGAGTATATTATGTAACCAGATGACGTCCACAACGCAGTTGGGGCTAAAATGTACTGCGCGGGAACCTTACATTTTCCGGAATAAAAACTATCCTATCTCCTTTTTTGGAACTCAAAATATATATAAAATACTAGCTGTCTCGGTGAACGTCGTGTCACTTTGAAACCTTCCCTGAACTTCTAAGAATATTTTAAGACTAAAATCAGCCCAATCCGTTCAGCCGTTTTCGAGTTTTAGCGCGACTAACCATATCCATTTTCATTTATATTAGAAGAAGATAATAATATCTCAATGTAACCATACTTCAGCAAAATCATTTCAGCAGTTTTCAGAGCGTGAAGAGGTAACAGACAGATAGAAAACAGACACACTTTCTAATTTATAATATTAAACCCTCGATCACAGATTCTTAGAAATCTTTTGTTATTCTTTTGTTAATGGGGCTTGAAAAGTTAATATGGATCTCATGGTATGGCGTGCGTGCGTGCGTGCGTGCGTGCGTGCGTGCGTGCGTGCGTGCGTGCGTGCGTGCGTGCGTGCGTGCGTGCGTGCGTGCGTGCGTGTGTGTGTGGATCGTAGCATCCAAACATGTGGACCGATTTTGGTCTATTTTTTTGTTTGACAACTGACATAATCGGAAAAAATAGGGTTAGAATTGCATGTGCCGATTTTTAGGGTTCCGTAGCCAAAATGGCAAAAAAGGAACCCTTATAGATTCGTCATGTCTGTCTGTCTGTCTGTCTGTCTGTCTGTCTGTCTGTCTGTCTGTCTGTCTGTCTGTCTGTCTGTCTGTCTGTCTGTCTGTCTGTCTGTCCGTCCGTCCGTATGTCACAGCCACTTTTCTCCGAAACTATTAGAGCTATACTATTGAAACTTGGTAAGTAGATGTAGTCTGTGAACCGCATTAAGATTTTGATGCAAAAATGGAAAAAATATTAAAAATATTAGGGGTCCCCATAGGTACAACTGAAACAAAAAAATTTTTTTTTCATCTAACCTATGCGTGTGTGGTATCTATGGATAGGTCTCCAAAAATCATATTGAGGTTTCTCATATCATTTTTTTCTAACCTGAATAGTCTGCGAGAGAGACTCTTCCAAAGTGGAAAAATGTGTGTCCCCCCCCCCTCTAATTTCTAAAGTAGAGGCATGATAATTCTAAAAAAAATATATGATGTATATTACTATAAAAACTACCAACGAAAATTGGTTTGAACGAGATCTAGCCAGTAGTTTTTTTTTATACGTCATAAATAGTAAACCTTAATGAAACAAAAAAAATTTTTTTTCATCTAACCTATGCGTGTGTGGTATCTATGGATAGGTCTCCAAAAATCATATTGAGGTTTCTCATATCATTTTTTTCTAACCTGAATAGTTTGCGAGAGAGACTCTTCCAAAGTGGAAAAATGTGTGTCCCCCCCCCTCTAATTTCTAAAGTAGAGGCATGATAATTCTAAAAAAAATATATGATGTATATTACTATAAAAACTACCAACGAAAATTGGTTTGAACGAGATCTAGCCAGTAGTTTTTTTTATACGTCATAAATAGTAAACCTTAATCTAAATTTCATTAAATCGACTGAAATATAAAAATAAATCAAAAATAATATAATTTCATAAAAATTAACCTTATTGCTGCTGCGGAACCCTCCATGGGCGAGTCCAACTCGCACTTGGCCGCTTTTTATTAAGTGTAGATACAACCGTGCGAGCGGCTAAATCGAAACCGGGCACAGTCTTACTGACTTTGCGACGCGCTAGAGGTCTTAATTTTTCTCGGAAATGAATAATAAAAAAATGAATTTGTAGGTCTAAACACGGTCTACAAGTTTCAAACCAGAGATTTTTCGATATCTTTCACGAGAACAAAGAAAATAGCGAAAAACAATTTTTTCTCCCAAAACTTGTGGTTTCGATATAAATATCTCGACAACGATGATCGATACGTGAAAAATGTATGAGATCTTATTTATAGATCGTACATAGAGCAACAAAAAAGTACTTTATAAAAATTTCTTATCTCGACGGGGAAAACCCACAAGGTTATTTTGGTCGACAATTTGAACTTAAGCTTTTCTAGCCATCTCCCACATACCTAATATCCAAAATTTGGCTGTCTTTGTTCACATGCATTTCCAAATGTATATAATGATTGGAGTATTAGCGCTGTAAAAATTGAGTTTAATCTACATACAATTTTGGAATCGAGGGTTGTTTTAAAATTATTTAATTTAACCTTATCATTGGGTTGTATATTTCGCCATAGTGTCCAACTTTTGAACATATTAACGTATTTCTATCATTTTCATAGTAAGTTTCATTTATAGCAAATTTCTTTCCGATATCATTTAACGAGCAAAGTAACGAGTAATAAATCCTTCATAATAACCAAAATAATTTTTTCGTTATTCTAAGTAGAACGCTTTTCGAACTTTGTCTATCATACATTAGCGCAAAGTTGCCGCAAATCGATCGATTGGCAGTAATGTGTTCGGTAGTTTATGCCCCTGATATTTATGGAGGTCGGGCGGGTACGTGTCCGAACTAATAAGATACCTTCTCCTGTTCCCGATAATTTAATGAGAGATAAGAAAGGAACAAATTGTTTTGAAAATGTACAAAAAGGGAAAATTTCGGCTCAAAACAGGTGTAGAATTTTGATTTAGCAGTAAGAAATATAAAATGAAGCAAGTTCGTAGTAGTAAATTAGATTATAATATATAGTCGAATAATATCGGAGTAATGTTAGTTGTGATGAAGTTGTCAAAACTTGTCCACAATCTGTCTGTGAATTCTGTAATACTACAAAATTGTAAGAAAAATGTTAAGTTTAGAAGAAGCGACCAGAGACAAAAGAAGATATATTTCTTGGGGCACGTTCAGACTTGCGCGTTTTCTGCGCATGTATTCCCAAACGCTATAGAAGTCTGATCTTCTATGCTAATAACATAAAGCTTATTTCATACATCTCCACAAACGCGTACGCACAGAAAACGCGCACGTTTGAACGCGCCCCTATAGTCTTAATTGTAAAAAACTCGATTTCCAGGTACTTTTCGTCTACACAAATACACATTTCAACAACGACACCGCACCTGACCTATTTTCATTTCATTAGATAGACACTCGACACGGTTCCGCGCACGTTTAGTTACAAATAACCTAAATGAATCTCGTTTACGACGGCCGAGTGTAAATAGTGCCATTTTGTCACTAATTTATGTGGTACTGTGTATTCGCTCGCCTAAATTGGGAACTTTCTTAATTACATTAGACATAATATTATATTTTTATTTCATTCCCAGATGATGCCCGCAACTCAGTTGTGTCAAAATTCGTTTATCGCGCGAAAAACGTTCATTTTTACGGAATAAAAGACGTATCCTGTGTCCTTTCCCGGGGCTCAAAGTATCTCCATGTCAAGTTTCAGCAAAATTGGTTCAGCGCTTTGGGCATGAAGAGGTAACAGACAGACAGTCACACTTTCGCATTTATAATAATATTAAATAGGGCTGTTCAAAGTATCGCGGTGCTTAGTATTTAAACGAAACTTTTCTCCAAAAATTCACATGCAAGAAACATGCCAAGTTGTTGAGATCGCGTTGTTTGCTAAGTTAAACCATGCTACAGCCGTAATTCATCTACTTAATCCCCGTTCTGTTCTGTAAGCAAAACTTTAGGAGCAGCTGTATTCTTGTATCAACATTTATTTTGCCCCGGTTTTTCGATGTTTGTCGCGGTATTTATTTTTCTTGTCGCCTAATTTTTGTTTATCAGTCGTATTGCGGACATGTTCTTCGCGACTTCTAAATTGTATTAGTTTTAGAAAAAAATTCGTAAATCCATAATCTTCTATCTAAATATATAAAACTCAAAGGCGACTGACTGACATGGTGATCTATCAACGCACGGCCCAACCCACTGGATGGATCGGGCTGAAATTTGGCATGCAGGTAGATGTTATGACGTAGGCATCCGCTAAGAAAGGATTTTGATCAATTCCACCCCCAAGGGGTTAAAATAGGGGATTTAAGTTTGTATATAATAATAATTCTTAACGCGAGCGAAGCCGCGGGCAATAGCTTGTATTATTATAAACGCGAAAGTGTGTCTATCTATCTGTCCGTCTGTCTATCAGTTTGTTTTTGCTAAAATTTGGTATGACGATACTTTGAGTTCCGGGACCTTTACCGGATATACATATTATTATGATAATTTTTTACCCGGAAAAACGTACGATTCGACAAAATTATTTAAATTGATACATTTTAAGTAAGACTTGATTTTTAGTATCTAGGCATTTTGAAAACCTTTGCAAAGTAAGTTTTGAGTGATTTTCCATAACGCCCTAATCTATTTCTATTCTACTATCTTGACTTATCACAAACCTTAAAAATATAGTCTTCAAATAAGGTCCAGGACCTAAAGAACAAATTGATACAAAATTTAATTTCCCAAAAGTCCAAACAAATATACGTAAAATGCGGGACTATAATAATTATTCTACTTTTTAGATACCTCCCAAAAACAGAAGGCTTTTTAACTATTCGAGTACTTACTTTAATTCTTTTGTGACACAGTCTGTCTCAAAACAATATCCAAGTTGTCTAATGTACAGAATATTTATAGAAACACTTCAAAGGATCTTATGGGGCGTAATAAATTTTTACGAGGGAAGATTTTCGGATACATATTAAGGTCAGTCGGTCGACGGTAACCTGTTAAAGTGACACAACTCGCGCTTGGCACGTCGCCAGATTACCCCTCATGTTTGCTATCAATAATATTCAGAATTTTCCAATTTAATACTTGATTTGTTATGTTAAATATGGTTTGGAAATTGCGTATAACTTTTAAATTTTATTTGCTGTTATTAAATATGCGGAAATAATTTATTTGTTTCCAATTGGTTGAAATAATACTAGCGAATTACTTTGATTGTAATCCAGTAGCTACAATAATGTATTACGAAGACTATTTTGGTTGTGGTTATGTGATGTCTCTTTCAAAGTAGTATTAGTATAGCCTTTAGCCTTGGACGGATAGACGGTCAGATAGACGGAAAGACGGTCAGACCGACGGACAGACGTACAGACGTATTAAAAGAATTCTATGTCTATTCCCAGGACTCAAAATATATCTCCATACCAAATTTAAGAACAATCCGTACAAGCAGTTTGGGCGTGAAAAGGTAACAGACAGACAGACACACTTCATAAATTCACCTTCTATTCATTTCCTAAAGTCTTTCACTTCACAAATAAAATCTATTTACAGGGAGCTCCCATACAATAAACGTGCTTTTTTGGCCTTTTTTGCTCAAAATCAATAATGGCAGCCGGTGGGTACTTGAAGTATTCACAAAATCTTTAATTATATTTTCTTTTCATAATATATAATAAAAGTAAAATAAAATAAATATTTAAGGGGGGTCTCCATACAAAAAACACAACTTTTGCCTAGTTTCGCTCTGTTCAACTCGCACTTGACCGATTTCTTTTGTTTTCTGATTTTTCCCTACGCTTACACACAATTATCGAGCTGGATTCCAAATTTCAGCCTTCTAGGTCATCTAGAAGTGGGTTAGAATTTTGATCTATAGGTCAGTCAGTCAGTCTGTCAGTCAGTGATAAAAATGTAGATTTTCGGGCGTTAATATCTTAATAAACGTTTGAGCTGTGCTCATGAAATTTAGAGCATATATTTATCTCGCAAGTCTCATTATATGAGCCAAATTTGAAACGTTTATGTGAAATAGTTTCTGAATTATGAGGGAGTCAAAAGTAGCTGCAAATGGTTCGTATAATATTACACACGGTGCTGCTCGCCATTTTGTTATGCTGGAACTTGGCTTGACACGCTACCGCATGTCTAGATACTACACACTAAACACATTTTGTATAAAATTGTACACACCCATGATAGTTAATTTTCGTGTCCCTGACCTAAATGCACTTGCCAGCAGGTGTCTTTAAGCACGTTGGCGGCAGATGACAGCGAAAGTTAACGTGAAAATTAAACTGGGACGTTACGAGTTACGGCGCTTAAAGCTAAGCTAGCATTAGGAAAGTGCTATTTTACTTAACTAATGCGACGCTAAAAAGGAAATGTTGTACATTCCATGAATGTTTGGGAATGTTAAAGGGTTGCCTGGAAGAAATTGCTTTCAAGTAATAAGGCCGCCCTTGCGTACATATGTGTCATTTACAAAATATGAATGTAAATTGTACTGTTCTTTTTGTGCACAATAAAGTATATTTGTTTGTTTGTTTGTTTCATAGTATCCACCAAAATTGCCATTTTGACTTTCATAATAATGAAGGTGATTAGTAAATTGTTATAATTCAAGAAGTATAGGCTAAAATAATCATGCGAGTCGATTTTAACACTAGTTAAACACAATTTACTTGCATTATCTCTGTTAACATGAATTACATGTAAATCATTTTAATTAAAAAATTTAAATAATTGTTTGTAACAAACTAAATTACATATTATTACATTATTTATAAAGAAATTTGTACTAACATTGTAAATGCAGAAGTAGTTGAAGATACTTTTTATCCCGGAAAAAATTTACATTGTCGCGCAATAAAATGATTTTGGCGCAACGGACTAATTTTACGGGTGGCATCTAGTTCAAAAATAATTATTTGAAAATTAGCGCTTCCCTTAGGGATTTTAAGTTATAAAAGCTATGCATTATCATCTCTAGCCCCTGTCACTGACAGCCAAAAGTTTGTCTCCGGTAACGAGCGAAAAATTCACCACCGACGACATCTTGGATTCAACTAATTTAGCTACGGACGGTTTCTAATTGCATATATTTTAAAGTCTTGTTTTGAAATTAAGATGTTTATTTTAAAAAAATAGCTCTGGTAAGTTTTTTAACTTATCATAGATCATGGATAACTTAAAAATTGTTAGCTCAAAATAATAACTTCTCTGATCCAGTTTGTTGAAACATTTCAACCCTAATTTTTTATCACTGCACATTACCTCCTTCCTACGACATAAAAATTTAACATATTTTAAAGAAACCCAAGTTAAATTTTAAAGTAAATAAGCAAACGTATTAGTAGCGAGTCAAGCGAAATTGTAATACGAGCTACGGCGGCGTAGCGCTACGTCGTAGCAGCCTCGTAGCCCCGTAGCCGCGTAGCGCTCAACTACGGTTTGGTATCAAACGAATCCGTTTTACTAATTATAATAATTTATGAGCGATGTAATATTATTATATTTATATTAAAAATGTAAGCATATTTTATGCGATACGTTATATTATTATAATAATTATATTCATAGGCATAATATGAAAAAGTAAAAAGTAGGTAAAATGCAGACGAATGTTATATTTTAATGTTCGTGTCTAGAATTTGTGAACTAATTATTATTGTTTATTTCATGTTAAGAAACGATGCAATCAGACTTTATTGCCAGGTGGCTCAAAATGACATCGCGGTCAACGAATTGAATTACAAATAATTGTACTTATATGAAACATTACCTACACTCCACCCGTTAATCAAGAGGTATTATTTGCACCCGATGTAATGTTATTCTATTAGTACCTCCGCACCCCCCATCACCCTGTTTCACCCTCGCTTCACCCCGCTTCATCCCCCTTCAACCCCGCTCGCACCCACGTAATGGAGTTTGTATCGGATTGCGCTGCGGTCAGAGATTAGTTGGCTGTGCAGAGGGCCATGTTCATACGAGGTACGAGGGTTAATAGGGTTGTAAATTAAACGAGACCGAGGTAACTTACAACTTCCGGCGCTCTTAAAAGTTATGGGTGTAAAGGTTTTTCTTTTAAATTAATGTAGATAATCCTTACTTATTAGAATCAGGCGTTACTTTGCGGAACACCGTTCCATAAAATTTAAGCGTGCCTTTGCGTGTTGAAGGGTCACTCATATTTACTTACAGATTGTGGTTTATTTTGCGGGATAAAATTAACAATAATAATATTACGTTTTATTTTATAACCCGAAGATACCACGTAAATGTATTTTTAGAAAATAAAGTTAATGCAACACGCGTCATACAAGCAATTGTCTAGTATAATTTAAAAAATTGTTACTAAATTCCACAAAAATGGAATCAAGCTAATAAAGCAAGTTAGATTTCTTTACAATTTATTATACTCCACTTCTAGTATGTAACTAGAGAGTTGAGATCATTATAATAGGTAACATTTTCATCAATATTACGATAGTATATTATTACGTAAATAAATAATACTAGAGATCGCCCAATGGTCGAAATTTTACCTTAGATTCAACGACATCAGGACTACTACCTATATTTTGTAAAAAAAAATTGACTTTATCATATTTTTTTCAACTTTTGTCTCTGGGACTTAGCTGATCTCAGACTGGCCATGTAAGCATTGTCTAATAGTATCTAAGATTCAATAACAAAAAAGTATAATCCATATTTTTCAATTTGTCAACTTGTCAACAGACTTCAACCATAAATACAAGAGTATAATTCGTATGTATAGGCCTGTCACTCAAAAATCTATCATCTTCTTTGTATGCGTATTATAGTGTGTGTAATGTTTTATTTGTTAAAAAAATGAAATAAAATCATAATTTCAAAATAATATTAGCTCGATGCACTCTTCCACCATATAAACTATAACTTACTGTGCAAAATTTCATCCACCTACGTTTCCCCAGTTTTCGTCAAAAGGGATACAAAGTTTTTCGCTCGCGTATTAATATAAAGATGAGCACGAAAGGTCTGTGAACTCTGTACGCTTCCGTACAGAGTAGCCAACCGCTTCCGTTCATTGTTTACTCTGTGGCTGCGGTGCGGGTCATTTGCTTGCTACAATTAAACACTCCGTGTTTGCCTGCTCTGTACACGGATTGATAGCCACGTTCAAGGCGCCCGCAAGATACATGGCTTTTATTTTATCGCATGTTTTATATTTGTACCCTTAATTACTACATTTGTCACACGAAAGATAATATTGCGTTTTTTCATTAGCGTAATGGTCAGCGGAAAAACGTCCATGTTTCATTCCAATTATTACTAGTTTTACTACTTAATTAACTGTTGGGAGTTTATTAATTTTGTTTTGGAATTGGTGCAATTAAGTGAAGGAAATTATTTTGGACGCATGTTAAGGGATGTTTTGACAAATTTTTATGTGTGGGTCCAAAGTTGTATGAATATTTTATTATTTTTTTATACATCAATGGTTATAATTTTTGATACAAATTTAAGTCAAAAGGTCAAAGTGGGAAATATTATTTTTATTAGGGGACCAAACTTGTAAAGGTGTTTAGCAATTATTTGAAAAACCTGTATACTTACACTATCCTCATAATACTTTCAGTTTCACTGTATAGTGTAAAATATAAATTATAAAGTCCTCATAATGTGATGTAACGTCTCTGTCGTTACAACGTGATCCTAAAATAATTCAAGTTATTGTGATTGAAAATGTTTTGCAATCTCAGAAAATATAAATTTTATATTCAATCAGTTATGGAAGTTATTTTGTCGGATTGGATTTCGGCCGAGCTGGAAACGTTTAGGGCTTCGGTCGTACATGACGTCTACGGTAAATAATTATCTCACCAAAAACATACCTGTTAAAACGGGGCCAAGTTCCTATTCACTAATTGTTCGCCTTAAAAAAGAGTTGAAATCCAATTCAATGCCAAGTTTAGATGCACTTCCAAATCGATCATAATCATCTTCATCAACAGCCTGATCCTAAATACTTCTAAATTTGAACTTGGCAGGTTAATTTAATCACATAGATATCTTATATTTAAATTTAAAAATTATACAATAATTATCAAGTGCTACTAGCATGAAAACCTGCCAAGTTCAAATTTAGAAGTATTTAGGATCAGGCTGTTGATGAAGATGATTATGATCGATTTGGAAGTGCATCTAAACTTGGCATTGAATTGGATTTCAACTCTTTTTTAAGGCGAACAATTAGTGAATAGGAACTTGGCCCCGTTTTAACAGGTATGTTTTTGGTGAGATTTCAATACTTTTTTTAAGGAATCATACCAATTTGTTTCTTTCCTCCTCATCTTATTTCAGTGTATTTACTTGTACATATTAATTTTTATCTCAAATTCATAGATGAGCCGACTCACGCTTGACCAATTTCTCAAATTTCTTAATTTTTTGTTAATCTACATATAACAAACAACCTGTGTGCCAAATTTCATAACGCTACGACAACTGGAAGTGGCCTAGAGGTTTTGATTACCGATTTTTATCTCAAATTCATAGATGAGCCGACTCACGCTTGACCAATTTCTCAAATTTCTTAATTTTTTGTTAATCTACATATAACAAACAACCTGTGTGCCAAATTTCATAACGCTACGACAACTGGAAGTGGCCTAGAGGTTTTGAAGCCGACTCACGCTTGACCAATTTCTCAAATTTCTTAATTTTTTGTTAATCTACATATAACAAACAACCTGTGTGCCAAATTTCATAACGCTACGACAACTGGAAGTGGCCTAGAGGTTTTGATTACCGATTTTTATCTCAAATTCATAGATGAGCCGACTCACGCTTGACCAATTTCTCGAATTTCTTAATTTTTTGTTAATCTACATATAACAAACAACCTGTGTGCCAAATTTCATAACGCTACGACAACTGGAAGTGGCCTAGAGGTTTTGAAGCCGACTCACGCTTGACCAATTTCTCAAATTTCTTAATTTTTTGTTAATCTACATATAACAAACAACCTGTGTGCCAAATTTCATAACGCTACGACAGCTGGAAGTGGCCTAGAGGTTTTGATTACCGATTTTTATCTCAAATTCATAGATGAGCCGGCTCACGCTTGACCAATTTCTCGAATTTCTTAATTTTTTGTTAATCTACATATAACAAGCAACCTGTGTGCCAAATTTCATAACGCTACGACAACTGGAAGTGGCCTAGAGGTTTTGAAGCCGACTCACGCTTGACCAATTTCTCAAATTTCTTAATTTTTTGTTAATCTACATATAACAAACAACCTGTGTGCCAAATTTCATAACGCTACGACAACTGGAAGTGGCCTAGAGGTTTTGATTACCGATTTTTATCTCAAATTCATAGATGAGCCGACTCACGCTTGACCAATTTCTCAAATTTCTTAATTTTTTGTTAATCTACATATAACAAACAACCTGTGTGCCAAATTTCATAACGCTACGACAACTGGAAGTGGCCTAGGAATTTTGATTACCGGTCAGTGAGTCAGTGCCAAAATTAGCTATTTTTACAAGGAAATATTTCAGGATCTAACAAATCTATATGTATGAAATTTGGTATATTGCGTAAGTACTAGTATATAATTAGGTAGGTAAAATTTTATCTTTGCTCTCGCAATAGGCACTGAGATACAAGGGGGTCAAAAGTGCGTCGAAACCGTTCGTGTAAATAGTGCACGGCATGCGCGCGGCCTGCTGGAACTTGGCCGCGCACTCCGTGCGCTTTGATATAACTCAATATCGCTAAAAATGGCGGTTTATATTATACATTATACATATTTGGCCTTTCCACCGTCGATATATTTGTTATTTTTATAGATTACTTACATAACTTTTTGTTGATTATAATTTTAATTTGATTTTACAATTGAAACTTAACAAATGATTGAGTATTTAATTCAATGGTTTTTTAACGGTTTAGTTAGGCATCTGGCAAGATGAAATCTACGTAATTATATGCTAGTAATACATAGTGATATTACGTCTCATGTTTTTGTGTTTCTTATGTTCAGCCGATTTGGATAAAATTTGGCATAGGGGTACTTTAAGGAAAGGATAAAACAAAAAAAAATATCGGAAAAATGTACATAATATTAATAATATAAGGCACAACAACTGACTGCCCAAGTAAAACTATATGCAACCTAGTAATGTAATAAAAATAAATAGGTAGTAGTAATATTTTGTTAACGTTTTTACAATGTCAATACGTTCAAGTTGAAACCTCGTTCAATATGCAAATAGCCATATAGAGCTGGTTTATTTTGGGCGCGGCCTGCAATCAAAGCGCACGGAGTGCGCGGCCAAGTTCCAGCAGGCCGCGCGCATGCCGTGCACTATTTACACGAACGGTTTCGACGCACTTTTGACCCCCTTGTATCTCAGTGCCTATTGCGAGAGCAAAGATAAAATTTTACCTACCTAATTATATACTAGTACTTACGCAATATACCAAATTTCATAGATATAGATTTGTTAGATCCTGAAATATTTCCTTGTAAAAATAGCTAATTTTGGCACTGACTCACTGACCGGTAATCAAAATCTCTAGGCCACTTCCAGTTGTCGTAGCGTTATGAAATTTGGCACACAGGTTGTTTGTTATATGTAGATTAACAAAAAATTAAGAAATTTGAGAAATTGGTCAAGCGTGAGTCGGCTCATCTATGAATTTGAGATAAAAATCGGTAATCAAAACCTCTAGGCCACTTCCAGCTGTCGTAGCGTTATGAAATTTGGCACACATGTTGTTTGTTATATCTAGATTAACAAAAAATTAAGAAATTTGAGAAATTGGTCAAGTGTGAGTCGGCTTCAAAACCTCTAGGCCACTTCCAGTTGTCGTAGCGTTATGAAATTTGGCACACAGGTTGTTTGTTATATGTAGATTAACAAAAAATTAAGAAATTCGAGAAATTGGTCAAGCGTGAGTCGGCTCATCTATGAATTTGAGATAAAAATCGGTAATCAAAACCTCTAGGCCACTTCCAGTTGTCGTAGCGTTATGAAATTTGGCACACAGGTTGTTTGTTATATGTAGATTAACAAAAAATTAAGAAATTTGAGAAATTGGTCAAGCGTGAGTCGGCTTCAAAACCTCTAGGCCACTTCCAGTTGTCGTAGCGTTATGAAATTTGGCACACAGGTTGTTTGTTATATGTAGATTAACAAAAAATTAAGAAATTCGAGAAATTGGTCAAGCGTGAGTCGGCTCATCTATGAATTTGAGATAAAAATCGGTAATCAAAACCTCTAGGCCACTTCCAGTTGTCGTAGCGTTATGAAATTTGGCACACAGGTTGTTTGTTATATGTAGATTAACAAAAAATTAAGAAATTTGAGAAATTGGTCAAGCGTGAGTCGGCTCATCTATGAATTTGAGATAAAAATTAATATGTACAAGTAAATACACTGAAATAAGATGAGGAGGAAAGAAACAAATTGGTATGATTCCTTAAAAAAAGTATTGAAATCTCACCAAAAACATACCTGTTAAAACGGGGCCAAGTTCCTATTCACTAATTGTTCGCCTTAAAAAAGAGTTGAAATCCAATTCAATGCCAAGTTTAGATGCACTTCCAAATCGATCATAATCAACTTCATCAACAGCCTGATCCTAAATACTTCTAAATTTGAACTTGGCAGGTTTTCATGCTAGTAGCACTTGATAATTATTGTATAATTTTTAAATTTAAATATAAGATATCTATTTGATTAAATTAACCTGCCAAGTTCAAATTTAGAAGTATTTAGGATCAGGCTGTTGATGAAGTTGATTATGATCGATTTGGAAGTGCATCTAAACTTGGCATTGAATTGGATTTCAACTCTTTTTTAAGGCGAACAATTAGTGAATAGGAACTTGGCCCCGTTTTAACAGGTATGTTTTTGGTGAGATATATTTAACTTGTATATTTCCGCGCCCGTACGGCTTTCAATTCAAACTCTAATTTGAAACATTTCCAAAATATCAAATGGCGAGGCCGGAGATACAGGTTCGGATTTAACTCTGATAGCTAGTTGTACATATCTATATATATAAAAATCAAAGGTGACTGACTGATATGGTGATCTATCAACGCACAGCCCAAACCACTGGACGGATCGGGCTGAAATTTGGTATGCAGGTATTAAATGATAATAATGTTATCATTTAATATTAAATAATATTAAATGACGTAGGCATCCGCTAAGAAAGGATTTTGATAAATTCCCACCCCAAGGAGTTCAAATAGGGGGGGACGAAAGTTTGTATAAGCTCGTGTAAATAAATATAAAGTAGATTGCTATTTATTAAATTTCGTACAATATTTACATATTTTCAGTATTAATTTGTAAAATAATGAAATGAAGTTTGCTCAAAATCATGTGATTGTAAACAAATGAGTATATTATACAACAGCAGAGAAGGAAATAGGATAATTTTATCCCGGAAAAAATGTAAGGGTCTAAACAAACGGACCGCATTTCAACTGCAATCCAACCGCAAATTGCTGTTCAAGTGCAGTTTGAATGCAGTTGACATGACTGCAATAGAACTGCAAACCAAACGAGTTCACACGACTGCACGCCAACTGCAACTGAACTGCAATCCGACTGCGCGTTTGGTTTGCAGTTCTATTGCAGTCATATCGACTGCATACAAACTGCACTTGAACTGCAATTTGTGGTTGGATTGCAGTTGAAATGCGGTCCGTCTGTATTGACCCTAAAGTTCGCGCGCAATAAACGAATTTTGGTGCAACGGAGTTGCGGGTGTTACCTACCTATCTAGTAATATTATGTACAGCTTGAACGTTCCAAAATTAAACTAGAGGGAATGACGCACATATTTGAGTGGCAGATATAATATGAAAACTTTGTATGTAATTTTTTACGGCACCCGGTCCCTGAAGAACGTAACTTAGATAAAACAAGGTATGGCACACGTGATGTAGCCAAAAAAAAACAAATTTTTCTAATTTCAACTCGGTACCTCTAGAGATAACATTAATTAAGAGTACCTGTATATTTGAGGATAAAAATTTTGCCTGACTGTCGAATGGGACTTTTGCTTCAATTATCTTCTTTTTGCTTTAGCTCTTTTTAGAGTAGCAGTGTTGTAGTAAGAGTAATAGCTAATCTTATCACCTACAAAGGTTAAACCTTACTAATTGGTGGTACCTAAATGAAAAACAAAACACGATAGTTATGCAACAGCAGCATTTGGTGAGTTTATGACTAATAACTCAAGACTTACCCTCTTACTAATGAAAAGTTACACAGTGTGTAATATTATGTATAGAGGGTAGCATAAATTTTTTCTTCTACTAATAATCATTTCTTGACATATGGATTGTATATACTCTGTGTATCGTGTATTAAGTACTCCTGTTTAACTATTTATACGTTGAATGCAGGTTTAAGAAGTTTTTATTAGTAAGATAGTAAATCTCTAGACTAAGCGCCTGTTTCACCACTTTTTTCACAGATTCTCCATACTTCATTTGTCAAGTTAAGTGGTGAATATCCTATCTGGCACTTATCAGTAAGTGGTGAAACAGGCCCTAAGTCTTCGTTGTATTTACTCAGTATATAGTAACATTCAGTCTCAGTTTCAGTAGGACTATCTCGACTCCACACCCTCGTAACTCGGGCATTTTACGACGCGGCCGACGGCACTTAGTTACGATAAGCTATCAAAATCTAATACAACACGAAATCGACCGCCAGGATTTTCTATTTCGTACCCAACCGCCGAGCAAATCGAAATAAAATAACGTTAGCAAAACGAAAAGTCGATGAAAAATATTGTATTACCAAAAACGAATTGGAAAGTACAATCTGAATAGATGAAACATAAAAAAGTAATTTGTACAGTAAAATACATATAATTTTTTTCTAACCGATTGTAAACAAAATAATAGCGATTACGAGCTAAATACATAACGTCTGTTAGAGTTACTTGTTCAGTAAATATTGCCTCTCGCTTTTTGTAAAAAAAGATGGCATAATTAACAATACTTGTAATTTGATAAACATTTAACACTAGTTTTTGGTATAATTGGGACACTAGTTACTAATTTTAAACGTTTGTTAGATAAGGGCTTGCTAAAATTATGTCTAGTCTTCAATTAAAACGAACAATTAAGGGAGTCATCAACTTATATAACAATAATAATTTAAATCTAAACCTTTAAAATACATGAGCGATAAGTATTCATGGGATGACTTTTCATAGACAAGTTGAACCCTCGCAGCAAAAACTGGCCAACTATTAACAATACATAAATGTCAGAGTAATTAATTCACTCAGCTTGGTCATTTCATTGCGGCCTTTGGGTTAGGGATGGTAAAAATCATGCAACGTTCAGCGGCCGGCCCTTTTGTTTGCGAAATAAATTATGTAACTAGTTATGTTGGTTATAGGGTTGATGGGACACAAAAAGTTAACTGTAATTTTAATATTTCCGGAACTAGAAAAACTTTTTTAGCTAACGAAAAGCTCTCACTACTTTTGGGTTTCTAGCAAAAAAAACACTACCTTCATTTACCAATTTTTTTTATAAAAAAAATTGGCTTCTACTGGACTTAAAAAATAAGTGGCGCTTTATGGAAATTGAAATAAGGTAGACGACGGGAAGCTTTTGTTCCAGTACACTACATGGAATGACTATAGATTTTAAAACTTTGTACAATGAGGGCTTTAGTAGTAGAGGCAGATCTGGTGGATTTTTTGAAGAATATGAAAAAGAAGAACATAGGACAATTTTCTGATACTTTCCTACCTGCCAGCAGGCAACGCTAGGACGCAATATCGCGTTAAATAGCTCTATCATATGTCACGAATTTAAAACCCTCACTGTAAAAGAATAGCAAATTATTTGTGGACGAGTACTCTCAGTAATGTAATAATATCTCCCGTTGTTAAATAACATAAAGTGTCACGACTTGCCCAATGCCCATTAAGCCAGCAAAACAAGTTTTTTATTATCGACCAGTGCAATGAGTCGCCACGATTGTTACCGACATAATCTCGTCATGAAATTATACAGGTGTAACAAAAATAAGTGATAACACTTTAGGGTAAAAAAATTTGGTCTTTCAGCGCTGCTACTTTCACAGTGAACTCTCTATAAGGAACACATACACACCCTAAAGTAACACTTATTTTTGTTACACCCTGTATATTTTGCGTTGTATTTTTTTCAAGCCTTGTCATAATAAGGTCTCACTCAGAGACATTAAGAGGATACATTAGAGCCGTTTTTCCATACAAACGTTGTCCCCTGTTTCCTCCCTGGATAATACCGGTAGAGTTAAAAAAAAATCTGAATATCTATGGCCACTATTAGCATGTCCCTATGTTTTCTTTTGTTCATAATTTTATTATTAAAAAAGATAAGAACGTTCAAAATCCCAAAAAAATGGCCAGATTTTCCTCTGTGTTCAAACACCCAGAAAACAAAACTAGAATATACAAAAAAAAACATAGGAACACAGCTCAAGCCTTGCTTTAATTCTTATTGAAAAAGCGGCCAAGTGCGAGTTGGACTCGCCCATGGAGGGTTCCGCAGCAGCAATAAGGTTTATTTTTATGAAATTAAAATATTTTTGATTTATTTTTATATTTCAGTCGATTTAATGAAATTTAGATTAAGGTTTACTATTTATGACGTATAAAAAAAACTACTGGCTAGATCTCGTTCAAACCAATTTTCGTTGGTAGTTTTTATAGTAATCTACAACATATATTTATTTTAGAATTATCATGCCTCTACTTTAGAAATTAGAGGGGGGGGGACACACATTTTTCCACTTTGGAAGAGTCTCTCTCGCAAACTATTCAGGTTAGAAAAAAATGATATGAGAAACCTCAATATGATTTTTGGAGACCTATCCATAGATACCTCACACGCATAGGTTAGATGAAAAAAAATTTTTTTTGTTTCAGTTGTACTTTACTATTTATGACGTATAAAAAAAACTACTGGCTAGATCTCGTTCAAACCAATTTTCGTTGGTAGTTTTTATAGTAATCTACATCATATATTTTTTTTTAAATTATCATGCCTCTACTTTAGAAATTAGAGGGGGGGGGGACACACATTTTTCCACTTTGGAAGAGTCTCTCTCGCAAACTATTCAGGTTAGAAAAAAATGATATGAGAAACCTCAATATGATTTTTGGAGACCTATCCATAGATACCTCACACGCATAGGTTAGATGAAAAAAAATTTTTTTTGTTTCAGTTGTACTTTACTATTTATGACGTATAAAAAAAACTACTGGCTAGATCTCGTTCAAACCAATTTTCGTTGGTAGTTTTTATAGTAATCTACATCATATATTTTTTTTTAAATTATCATGCCTCTACTTTAGAAATTAGAGGTGGGGGACACACATTTTTCCACTTTGGAAGAGTCTCTCTCGCAAACTATTCAGGTTAGAAAAAAATGATATGAGAAACCTCAATATGATTTTTGGAGACCTATCCATAGATACCCCACACGCATAGGTTAGATGAAAAAAAAATTTTTTTGTTTCAGTTGTACCTATGGGGACCCCTAAAATTTTTAATATTTTTTCCATTTTTGCATCAAAATCTTAATGCGGTTTACAGACTACATCTGCTTACCAAGTTTCAATAGTATAGCTCTAATAGTTTTGGAGAAAAGTGGCTGTGACATACGGACGGTCGGACAGACAGACAGACAGACAGACAGACAGACAGACAGACATGACGAATCTATAAGGGTTCCTTTTTTGCCATTTTGGCTACGGAACCCTAAAAAGTACTTAAATCGGTTATGTTTTGGAGAAGGAATCAGCGGACGACGAATCGATGATTTTCTGTTCTTTTATTAGAACTTTTGACGTGTTGTTTCTATCGCGCTCTGCCGTGGGAGACTTGAGATTGGTGAGACAGCAATACATTTTAAAAATACCTATTTTCAATTTCTCTAGCCCTTGGTGTATCCTCTTAACGGTCGCACTCATAGTCATATAATGATGACTAAGTTTCAATTTAATGGAGCTTATATCGAAATCAAATGTGGCAGTTAGTGATTACTTGACTTGAATTAGATTTTAAAACATGTATGGAATTTATGTCGATTTTTTAACTAAATTATTAATTAAATTTTTTGTGACGAGATTTAAAGACTTTTAAGAAATTTTTAATATTATGCTTTATGTAGAGAGCTTATGCTTAGTTTAAGTTGTCAGTGTTTTTAATAAATTTAAGCACACATATGCAGCAGCATCACATACTTACATCACATACGTATTTAAGACGCCTCCGTGGTCCAGTGGTCTAGAGCGTCGCTTTTGACTCGGAGGTCGCGGGTTCGATTCCCGCGTTGGAAACATGTCATTTCCAAGTTTGGTTAGGACAATGCAGGCTGATCACCTGATTGTTTTTATTTATTTAAAAACTTTATGCACATAAAAGTACAAAGGTGGACTTAATGCCTTAAGGCATTTTCTTAACCTTTGGGCGATACAGGAAAAAAATGTACAAGTGATTGTCTGACAAGTAAGATGATCCATGCGTCGGATGGGCATGTAAAAAGTCGGTCCTGCGCCTGATCTCTCGCCGGTCGTGTCGGTCTGCCGTCCCACTAGGTTATGAGAGTAAAGGAATAGAGAGTGCTCACTGCTCTTGTGTACTGCGCACACACTTGGGCACTATAAAATTACTCCTGCATACCTGGTTTCAATGAAACCGGCCACCGTCACCGAAACCGGTGTGGGGAGTATTATTATTTAAGACGACGCCTTGATTATTTGGCTGTAGCGATATCGCTTTTTCTCAGCAATGACTAAAGCTAAGAAATTAAAGTTCATTGTCAATATTCATCATGTCTTTGTCTTTGAATTGCCCATAGCATAACACGATTGGTCAACTTTTATAACACAGAATAATCAATCAAAAAGACCTCTGTAAAAAAAGGGATTCTAATTTTGCCAAGAGGAGAGTGATTTAAGCTACCAAAATTTGTACATAGATTTATGAAATATACTTATGGTTTTTAAATAACGTGACAAAAACCCTTTTGTTGCTTACTCCCTTTCCATTTCTTGCTGTTCCATTTCTTGTTTACGATAATTTGTCTAGCGACCCATATCTATGAGAGGCCGGGCCGGCCTCTCATAGAAAACAAGCAATCTAAAACATATCCAACACGGTTTTTTAACGCGGGTCGCGGTGGTTAGTTTGTTTTACTTTCAAACGACTTTTAAAGTTGAATAACCTGCTAAAATATGTATTTTCGTCTCGCTTGTTTCATAAAAATGTTTATCTTCGTTAATTAATTGGCCTTTATTTGTTTTTTAATAAGAGACATTAAATAAAACTTTCTCTTTGAAACTTATAATGTTTTTTATGGCATTTGATCAACTACTGAATTTGAGAATTTGATTTATATTATGCAAGAAATTCCCTTAGTTATTATAATTAATAATAATAATTCATCTATGTTATAGATTTAACGTTTACAATATTTATTATTATCACGTATACTCACTGAATAAAAATAAAAAGCATGCTTTAACTATCTACATTATAAAATATGAAATAGCAATGTAATGATCTCATAATATCATTTCTCAAGCTTCATAGCAATTTCTGTAACGAGGTATATTGATTTTACACTCTTTAGATGTCAAAGGTCATCAGCAACCACTGTAAAGGTCGTATATTAAGATGTAACCTTTACGAAATTTATTTGCTAGCGTTATGTGCTCTGAGACAGGACTCACATCAGAATGACTTGTTATTAATGTAACAGCTTTATCTCAAATATACACAGATTTTTTAGTTTCAGTTTATTGCGGGGAACCGTACACTTTTTCAGGACTAAAAGTATCATAATATTATATCCTTTCCCGGGCCCTAAAATATGTCCATACCATAATTTCAGCAAAATCGGTTCAGTCGTTTGGGCGTGAAGAAGTAACATAATAGTAGATATGGATATAGATTTACAGAATGTTTATTTTTAGTAGCCAGGGGGTTTTCCTGACCAGTATCACTCATAAGTTCATGACTCATATTAAGATGAAGTGGTAGGGCCAGAAGCGTATAATATCGCGATCTAGGGTATCTTTGAACCTGTTTTTAGATATCAACCGCTAAAATTCATACAATGTTATTCATACCGGCGTAAGGGTGAAGATATGCCTAATAACGTTATATTCTTCGAAACACGATTAAAGTAATTTGCCTCGATAGAAAAAAATCGTGAAAATCATCATAAATTGCCATTTTATTGCAATTTTTCGATTTTACGGCGAATTTAGATACAATTCTAGTAAAAAATTTATGTTTTCATAAACCTTTCATCAAATCCCATAAGGTAGTATTTATGGTTTTCACTAAAATGATAGTTAGTCATTCAAAATAAAATAATAACCTATAACGCTCGCACTGTATGAGGGCGGCGGGGATGCGGGGTGGCGATTCAGTCGGCCGCGGAGCCTCGTCGCAAGCAGACACGTACTACTCGTCGGCCCGCTCTTTACGAGAATTTGATGTGAAAATGGGAAATAAAAACTGCAGAGGAAAAAAATATCCCTTTTGCGGAAAAGAATAATTAAAAAAAAAAGAAGAGTTAAGGGAAAAAAAGAAATAAGGGTTACCGTACACTTGACTGAGTATCGGTATTATCTTTTTTTTGACGTTATTTTTTTCCTCAGTAGGCATTAGAATAAGGGTCACCGCATATTTGACCGGGTACCGATATGGGTATTGGGTATCTTGTTTTGACTATTCTTTTCCTCTGTAGGCATGAATTAGTAGAAATAAGAATAAGCGTCACCGCACACTTGATCTGGTATCGGTATCGGTATTATCTTGTTTTAAATTTTTTTTTCCTCAGTAGGTATGAATGAGTAGAAATAAGGGTCACCGTACACGTGACTGGGTATCGATACTTATAATATTTTTTTGACACAATTGTTTCCTTAGTAGGTATGAATGAGTAGAAATGAGAATAAGGGTATTGTCCAGTATCAATAACAATATTGAACGCCGGGTGAGTAGCCGGCACGTTGACGGAGACAAGGGCCCTGCGGATAACGTCGTTCAAGGAGGCATGGCGGGACTGGCGGCCGGCGCTGCGTCGACAAGATAGACCGTGGTGACCCTGGCGGTCTACTGCGGCGCCGCAGGGGCAGCGGTGGGGTTCGGTGATATTGGCTCCTAGTCGCAAACTGAGTGAAAGATTGAATGTGTGGTTATCTAAAAGTGTTCCGGTATTGGATGATGGGTTAGCCTGGAGCCAGTAGCCTGATTCCGGCTCGGCGGACGCTAGAAGACGCGCCCGATCTGTGGTGGACGAGGAATTTAGAATTTCTGATTGTGCCAAATTGATTAGTGGTTCATCCCAATTCTTTTGGATATTGGGGTTAACTGAAACGTCACTAGGACAAACACGTTTCCAAGCGTTGATCGCCTATGATCTTGATGAAAAGAGGATGAATGCTGTGAGCTGAAGAAAGGAAGGCAGGAAGGGACACACTGGACACGCTTCTAAGACCCAAGCCACCGAAACGAATGGGGAGAGTAGCTTGGGCCCAAGAGGTGTCAGAGATTTGGCAGTTGAAAATATTCATTATTGTGTCTTTTAAAATAGTGTCTAAATGGGAAAGAAGGTTGGGGTACTCCCATAGAGGGCAGCACCTCAGGACATATGTGAATTGGGGCACAAACAAACAAAAACGAATTATTTGGTAAGCCATATGGGATTTTATTGCGACGAGTTTGCCAGAAGATACTACGAATTTTTGTTTCTGTTCCGAAACGTAAGGCTCAAAACCGTCGTTGAATATAGGGGCACCTAGAAGGCGGAGGGATTCTTTACTGAGAATTAGTCCTGTATGACCTACCTTATCTATATCCCACTGAAGATCTTTACAGGAAGACTAAGGTACTAACTGTGCGGCAACTGTTCATACTCCACACAGTTGTCAAGCAGCACGGTCTTCTAACTTATGACCTTCTCACCTCGGAAAGAGAAGACGAAAGCCCGTGGTCAATAGCAGTGATTTTTTTCGTACGCGATTTACAAACCGTTTCTTCTGTTTCATTGGGGGCTACCTCTACAATAAAATCAACTTGCACGAACACATTTATAACGTCACAAAATCTGTCTGCAAAAGTAGAGTAACAAATTGGCTTATGAAATTGAACTACGAGACCACTGAAAAATTAATTGCAATACCAGAATAATTACATACAAAATACACACACACACACACACACTCCACACACTCACACACATACACACACACACACACACACACACACACACACACACACACACACACACACACTAACTAACCCGACTTCACCAGTAAATACCTAGATATTTGCTCTATAAGACTGTGTAAAGTGTATATTTTGGGATTGAGGCCTGGTGTCCTGAAATACAGGCTCACGCCCAGTTTAGGCACCAGTCTCCCACAATAACCTGGAAAAAGATTGTTATATAGTCTAAGTTAATTATTGTAATTGATCAATTGTGGTGAGAAAATAAATTATTATTATTATTATTATTATTAATTTTGATACTAGGGGCCAAATTGTTAAATTTAGACATTATTACGTCATGCGGCTGTGCGATTGGGCCGTTAAAAAAAAGTTCACATTTGGAGAAATTTAAATCCAAATCTATTGCTTTAAATTTTCAGTTGTACCTATGGGGACCCCTAAAATTTTTAATATTTTTTCCATTTTTGCATCAAAATCTTAATGCGGTTCACAGACTACATCTACTTACCAAGTTTCAATAGTATAGCTCTAATAGTTTTGGAGAAAAGTGGCTGTGACATACGGAAGGACGGACAGACAGACAGACAGACAGACATGACGAATCTATAGTGTGCGTCCCCCCAGAAAGCCCAATCGAGCTAGGTGTATTTTCAATATATCAGAATTTAGAGCAAAATTGGAGCACCTCTACAGTCAAGTAAAAAAATTGGAGCATTAATACGAACGACGCTGCGAGCTAAAAACCGTGGGCTTGCTGGAGTCCTGTCCCGTCAGCACGCCCAAGCTAGATCTCGGGAACCGTTGAGAGTACTATCGTGTATTGTGGTTCAAATTTTAGAGCAAAATTGGAGCACTCTGCTCCCGTGAAATCAACTTCGAAACTAGAATGTGAAAGGAGTTAGACGTGATTAACCGGTGGGCTTGCTGGAGTCCTGTCCCCTCAGCAAGCCCACGCAGATCTCTGAAACGGTAATGATTTGGATTATGATTAAAAACTCTACAATAGAGCCCTATTTAGAGCACTCTGCTCCAAAAATTTTATTAATAATAATAATAATAATAATAATAATAAATATCTTTATTTCACAGAAAACTTACACGCTAATCTTACACAAAAACTCTGGTCTCCACACTAGGATTCCCTGTGTCGTGGAGACCACTGTCTCCACGACCATTAATGTAGCTTCAATAGTTCTCGAGTTACAGGCCTTTGAAAATGGGCTTGCTGGGGTCGCGTCCCCTCAGCAAGCCCATTTGGAGCGTGGAAACTACTGAACGGAGAGTCGTCAAAAATATCTCAAATCGTAGCTTAGAATGAGAGAACTATGCTCCAAATAGATTAAAATCCTAGGTTCTACGGTTTTCGCGCTATCAGCGAAAAACACTTCAGCCGCCAAAATTTGACGATTTTCACAACCGCGCGACGTTGCCGCTCCGTGCAACAAGCAAATGAACGCTTCATTTGCCGTTGGTGTACACGAGAATGAACCTTCCGATGGTTTATTTAAGAGTCTCTTTACTTGCAATCCTAAGATGGCTTGTAGTTTATGTCTGAAATAATAGACCTGCAGCCCATCGTTGCTAATTCGACATTATTTTGTAATCTTCTTCTTGTAAGTTCATGTAAAAGTAAGCTTGTTTACCTACTCCCTATATTGAAATGTTACCTAATAATAATATTTCATTTGATGTGATGTGAGTCAGCACAGCATTATTACCTAAAGGCCTTCACGAGCCATAATGGCGCCGCCATTAGTTAATTACCTACTTTTAAACGAAAACTCAGTTTTCAAGTTAGGTATTTATTTAGAAACAATCAATCTATTAAGATCACAACTTCACAAGCCTTAGGGCGACAATACACGTCCGATTTTTTCATCCGATTGTCTGATCCGGTTGTCTGATCAGACTATCTGAAGGCACTCTTGCCATACATTTATTTGAATACATAATACACGTCCGATCCGGTAATCGGATCGGACGTCAGAGTCGGAAACAGCGTCAAAGCGTTTCCGATTTTACTGCCGTTCCGATTGTCTGAAGGTGCAGTCTGCATACTTTTGTACGGAGACACAATAGACGTCCGATTAGGTATTTCTTCCGATTTGCCAGTTTAAGGCCGTCACAGACTTAGCTATAATATATATTAATATACCGTACTAAACACACTGAGACCAGAAATATATATTATAGCTGAGTGTGTGGTCACGCGAAAATTGTATAGAAAATGTAATATATTACTATGCCTAGATAAACATATTATTAATATAATATATTATAGCTAAGTCTGTGACGGCCTTTATTCTCTAGCATGAATCATGATACTGAACGAACGTCTCGCATGGTTGTTGTTCGGACTGCCTTTTACTATTGTAAACATCAAAAACCGGCCAAGTGCGTGTCGGGCCACGCGCAATATAGGGTTCCGTAGTACCGCTAGTATTTGAAAATTTTTGTATGAATGTACATTTATAACTTGTTTTACACCACTAACATCATCTCAGTTACTTTCTAAGGAATTTGAACGAACAGTTCCTTTATACTTCGCCGAATACATTTTTTTTTAAGTTGATCGACTATTACTCAATAACTTGTGAAGTCTTCTTAGCCGTGATAGTTTTCCTTTTATGTCGGCTGTACACTCTCGCCGAGACACAGCGAGGCGGCTCGAGTGCGAGAGTGTAAATGGGTGCGCTCGCCTCGTCTCGCCTGTCTCGGACCCTCTCGGTCCGGTGTCGGTATTTTGCGCCCGAGTCAAAGGGTCTCGCGAGGAAAGCGAGCGCATTACTGTACACTCTCGCGTTTTTCACAACTAGTCGCGCCGCTAGACAATGCAGAACAGAAAAATAACAATAATAAATATCATTACCAGTCATTATCTGTGAGAAATAAAATTAAATATGACTAAGAGCGTTTTCACACGAGACACGACACGACACGACGACGATTCAGCGCGCCATACATTTCTATGTACCGTTTTCACACGGCACAGCACGACACACGTTTTTGAGACGACAATCCGCTATGTCGTCACGTTTTTTAGCATAGATAAAAAATTTACAAAGATATTATGACAGCTATCTGTGGGTCATTTGTTTACTTTTAATTTTGTTTTGAAATTTAAAATTTGTATGGCGGTGTGCTGCTAATAATAGAAGTTTAAATATTATTATATTTATACCATAATAGAGGTAGTGGAAAATAATTCGTGTTTATGGGACAAAATTAGTAGTGAACATATTATAAAGATAAAATAATGAGGAAAAATGCGTGGCGCTTAGTCTACAGTATTTTGGAGCCGGAGTTTGAAAATTTTGAAATAAAAAGTCAGGAAGAAAGAAGTGTTTTATTTATTTAATAATTTATAATTTTAACTTGTTACTAAATTTTGTGTTTACATGCAATTAACAACTTAAAATAAGTTAAAATTTAGTCAACTACTTATCAACTAATACGTGTAAGCCAGCCATATTACGTGTAAGTCAGCTATAAGTGGTGTCGTCGCAGCAGAAATCTCTAATCTGTGGTGGCTGCGGTGTCGTCACGAAATCGTCGCTCGTGTGAAAACGTGGAAACGACAGCCTGTGTGACGTCTGTCGTGCAGTTCCTAAATCGTCTCGTGTGAAAGCGCTGTAAAGGTCTTTGGATTACAATGATATCTTTCGATGCATGGTGAATGGTGATCATTGATCGTAGATACGATTTCGCCATTTTTTTATTTTTGTATTTTTATTGTGTAAATATTTGATAATTACTAATTATTTAAAATAGCTCATAGCATAGAGAGCTACGGCAGCTGCAAGAGAAGTGTTTTCGTCCATCTCATAGAGAAAAATAATGGTCCATCTTAGCTGAGTTCATAACTGCGATTGAACTAAGCGAGAATGTACATGATCGCACTCGAGCAAGGGGCTCTCGCACGAGACTCTCGCCCGAGAGCTCTCGGCGAGAATGTACAGCCGACATTAAATTCAGCATATTTCCAACTCCCGTGAATTTCTTCACATTTTCAGAAGCAACCGTTTAGCTGGTAGAAGGGGGGGACACTGGACTCTAACGATTTTTTCCACTTTAAAACTTAATATTTCACAAATGGATTCCTAAATCGGAAAATGATCTATGAATACTCATAATATTTCTTAAAAAAACTAACCAACGACACCCCACACGATGGGGTGGGCACGAAAAAAAAAATTCAACCCCGCTTGATGTGTAGGGGAGGTACCATAAAAAAATATTTTTAAAATATTTTATGTCCCATTTTGTCGGCATTAATAATATGTGTATTCGTGCCAAATTACAGCTTTATAGGTCCTATAGTCTCTGAGCAAAACCGCGGACAGACAGACAGACAGACGCACAGACGGACGAACAGACCGAAACTATAAGGGTTCCTTGTTGACTACGGAACCCTAAAAATAAACAGAATCATGTAGGGTGAACAATGTGCCTAATACAGCCTCCCCCCAAATATGTTTCAGCTTTAAGTACCTATCCGTTTTTGCCACAATTGCGGTCTTAAAAATGTTGTTCTCAATACAGTTTTAGGTAGGTTGTTTAATCTTTATTATGTAACTAGGTAGATGACGCCCGCAACTCCGTTGCGCCAAAATTCGTTTATCGCGCAGGAACCGTTCATTTTTCCGGGATTAAAAAATATTCCTATGTCCTTTCCCGGGACTCAAATTATGTCCATGCCGCTCTAAGTGGCGCCGCCATATTCAGTTAAAAAATAATTTCTCAGTTAAAAATAATAAATATTACACAGCTTTCTATATTTTGCCGATTGATTGTTTCTAAATAAATACCTAACTTGAAAACTGAGTTTTCGTTTAAAAGTAGGTAATTAACTAATGGCGGCGCCATTATGGCTCGTGAAGGCCTTTAGGTAATAATGCTGTGCTGACTCACATCACATCAAATGAAATATTATTATTAGGTAACATTTCAATATAGGGAGTAGGTAAACAAGCTTACTTTTACATGAACTTACAAGAAGAAGATTACAAAATAATGTCGAATTAGCAACGATGGGCTGCAGGTCTATTATTTCAGACATAAACTACAAGCCATCTTAGGATTGCAAGTAAAGAGACTCTTAAATAAACCATCGGAAGGTTCATTCTCGTTTACACCAACGGCAAATGAAGCGTTCATTTGCTTGTTGCACGGAGCGGCAACGTCGCGCGGTTGTGAAAATCGTCAAATTTTGGCGGCTGAAGTGTTTTTCGCTGATAGCGCGAAAACCGTAGAACCTAGGATTTTAATCTATTTGGAGCATAGTTCTCTCATTCTAAGCTACGATTTGAGATATTTTTGACGACTCTCCGTTCAGTAGTTTCCACGCTCCAAATGGGCTTGCTGAGGGGACGCGACCCCAGCAAGCCCATTTTCAAAGGCCTGTAACTCGAGAACTATTGAAGCTACATTAATAAAATTTTTGGAGCAGAGTGCTCTAAATAGGGCTCTATTGTAGAGTTTTTAATCATAATCCAAATCATTACCGTTTCAGAGATCTGCGTGGGCTTGCTGAGGGGACAGGACTCCAGCAAGCCCACCGGTTAATCACGTCTAACTCCTTTCACATTCTAGTTTCGAAGTTGATTTCACGGGAGCAGAGTGCTCCAATTTTGCTCTAAAATTTGAACCACAATACACGATAGTACTCTCAACGGTTCCCGAGATCTAGCTTGGGCGTGCTGACGGGACAGGACTCCAGCAAGCCCACGGTTTTTAGCTCGCAGCGTCGTTCGTATTAATGCTCCAATTTTTTTACTTGACTGTAGAGGTGCTCCAATTTTGCTCTAAATTCTGATATATTGAAAATACACCTAGCTCGATTGGGCTTTCTGGGGGGACGCACACGAATCTATAAGGGTTCCTTTTTGCCATTTTGGCTACGGAACCCTAAAAATTAATAAATATATTTTTATAAATAAATTGACTATTGTATACTCTGACATAATAACCTAATAAATATGACATATTATCTCATAACGTATGTCAAGTAGGCTTGTACTTTGAATATCATTCATTCATTTATTTATGTTTGTTTGTTTGTAAAAAGAATCTGCCTGAAGTTAGCCAGGGATTAGTTTACTCACGTTCAATGCGCGGCCTATACATACTAGCATAGACTTTGAGTCGGGAATTAGGGATAGGTATGGGCTACAGCTACGGGTCTGGGCCCAGCACTAAAGAGCATCTGTGAGCGTACGGAAGCATTCGAGACAATTTGGAATCGGTAACTAATGAGGTAAGTATCGGTATTCTCTTGTACAATCAACCGATAAGTGTGTACATCAAGTGTACGGTAAACCTTATTCTCATTTTTACTCATTCATACGGCATACCTACTGAGGTTAAAAAGTGTTTCAAACAAGATAATACCGATACCGATACCCGGTTAAGTGTACGGTGACCCTTATTTCTATTCATGCAATACCAACTAAGAAAAAAAATTTTCAAAAACAATATAATACCAATTATAACTATACCCGGTCAAGTGTGCGGCGACCCTTATTCTCATTTATGCCTACTAAGGAAAAAATTTGTCTAAAAGAAGATAATAAGAGGGTAAAATATTGAACTCGCATGCCCGGTCGCCGCTGCCGCACGCACTGTCTACGCTACGCACCTACTAGCAGGCGTGCGCGGGGCGGAAGATGGTTGCCCCGCGCATGCTCCCGCCACGCTTCATACCTCACCCCCTCAGAAACGCGATGCGCACCCTACCACTTCATCTTAAGCACCTTGTCATTTTATAACTGTAAGCGCAGAATAATATGTAGAATTCAACCTTTTTTTAAATAAGGTTGAATTCTACATTTTATTCTCAGTAAGTATTTTATTGGCTTGTTTAAAAGATTGAAACTTGCTAAGTTGATAACTGAAAAAGCGAGAGCAGAACTATTTAATATTCTCGCAAGTAAAAATACTTAAAAAGTTGACTACTGTTTTAAAGAGAAAAAAGTGTTTTTGAAGTGCACTTTTAATGACTTTGAACATTTAGTTTCTGATGATATTTTATAGAATTTCCCAACTAATACTCGTAATTATAAAAGTTTAAAAGGGAGTCTAGAGTGTCGTTAAGTCGAAATTCACTCATCAAGTATTAATAATACGTCTTCGGGGACCGAAACTTCTGCCATCAAGATAAATAAAGAATTTTAAGTGCTTCATAAATATATTGTTCCTAGTGCATTTCGCAGTACCCTTTAGGCTTTATAAAAAATAATGTACTACCTATAATGTGTAATCATTATTATTAGCATAGGTAAGTATTATATTTTGTGGGTTTCCCCTGTGCACCAAAAAAAGGTATTATATTTTGTAGACAAACCTGATATTTTGAATTACATTACTCTGGTTGATAATATCATTATCGTTATAGGAAAGGCCCATTACCAATTCAAAATAAAATCTGCTATTTTTTTAACGGGCAAATTTCCTACCACACATCCCCACCACTGCAACTCCTGTGTCGCCAGGATCAACAGTAGTAACCAACTACGAAAACCCTTTGATATGATCTCAAGGGTGCCCGAGGGACAAGCTAAATCGAGGAGACGAGGGACAATAAAATCTGCTAGCAGAAGCTACGGTGCGTCCTGCTAGGTTTGTGGACCGCGTCGCTCGGTCCAAAAGACCAGATCTATCTATTATTTAACTCTATTATCACTTACCAATAAAGAACCAGACGTAGGACTTTCCATACAGGTGGTGTTTATACACCTCACACAGCACCCTGCGGGCGGCGACCACGTAGAACAACCCAACGATGACGCGCGCGTCCTGCCGCCGCAGGTTGCGGACGGCGTCGCTCGGGTCCGACAGGAAGGACTGTCGAGTCACGATCTCGATGCCCGACTTCTTGCAATGAGCCTCTAGGTCTTCTACGGTCTGTGAAAGAAGCGCCACTGTTAATCATAGGCCTAAAAATTGATAGAAGTAGACAAGAAATTGTGTTTTTTGTATGGGAGCCCCCCTTAAATATTTACTTTATTTTAATTTTATTATTACCTAATTATTACTAAAGTAAAAATATAAATAAGGACTTTGTGAAAATTTCAAATGCCTAGCTGTTACCATTATCGAATTACGGAACCCTAAAAATGATAAATGAGACGTGCTACTTAATTATACAGGGTGTAAAAAAATACGTGATAATACTTTAGGGTGTGTACGTGTTCCTTGTAGAGAGTTCACTGTGAAAGTAGCAGCGCTGAAAGACCAAAATTTTTTTTTCACTTTTGTATGGGGAAATTCGTGACGCTCAGGCCCTTGCCCATACAAAAGTGAAAAAAAATTCGTCTTTCAGCGCTGCTACTTTCAAAGTGAACTCTCTACAAGGAACACGTACACACCCTAAAGTATTATCACGTATTTTATATAGAGACGCCAGAAACAGGCTATTATAACATTTTTATCAGATCCCTAGCGAATGCTTATTAAAAAGGGCCTTTTTGAAGCATCAACAGATAAACTATCAGCACAATTTGGAGAGGGTTTACATTAAGTGAAAGCGTTTGGGATGACGTCACAGTACACAACGGGAGAGCCCGCTCATCCCCACTTGAGCGGAAAACCGGAGGCGCCCTAATTACATTGAAACCGGCGTGAAAAGCTGCGCTATTTGTACTGTATACAGCGTTACTACTTACAAAAGCCTCCGTGGTCCAGTGGCTTAGAGCGTAGCTATGACTCGGAGGTCGTGGGTTCGATTCCCGCGTTAGAAACATATTATTTCCAAGTTTGATTAGGACAATGCAGGCTGATCCCCTGATTGTCTGACAAGTAAGATGATCCATGCGTCGGATAGGCATGTAAAAAGTCGGTCCTGCGCCTGATCTCTCGCCGGTCGTGTTGGTCTTTAGTCCCACTGGGTTATGAGAGTGAAAAAAGGAATAGAGAGTGCTTTTGTGTACTACGCACACACTTGGGTACTATATTAAATGACTCATGTGTAACTGGCCTGATTTCAATGAAACCGGTCACCGTCACCGCAACCGGTGTGGGAGTTATTATTATTACACAGTGTATACTGTACAGTAACGCCATGTGTATGTTAATACCGAAAATTTGCTAATAACACAGTGATAATATTTACATAAGACTACAGAAACATTTAAGGGGAAATTAAAAATGGCGTTCTGAAGTTAAAATTGCGTTTTGATAAACCAGTTCTTCGGCCCACTCTGGGTGTAAAGTGGAATTCCGATGAGTTTTCAGTGGGTAGGGGATGCGTCCACTACCATCTTCGAACTCATCAGAGATGGGTTGTTTCACAAGTATATAGGATACTTGTAAACCCATCCCGCAAAAGATGCTTTTTTTAGGATTTTTCGGCTCAAAAAGTGTTATGGAGAAAAATATTTTGCCACGTAAAAACCCCAATAAACTAATTCAACTTTGCCAGCGAACTCCTGGGAGTGAGCTAGTTAACAATTCCAAATCTCAAGACACAATAACCATAAAGCGATAAGTAACAGTTCACAACTCACCATAAACGAAATGGCCCGCAAACTACTTAAACTTTATTAAACCTGTTAATTTGAACCTTAGCTATAAAATCAATGGTGCAATTAAATCTCAACCCTATCTCGTGCGAATACGGTTGATAATAAGAACGTCGTTCGCGCACCAATGGGTTTTATTTAACTCTACCTTAGACTGTTAATAAAATACAAGCTAATTTATCAGCGCATTTATTGTTGTATAAAATTTTAATTGAGTCAACCCTTTTTTTTTTTTTTTTAGGAGGGGAAATGCATTACGCATCCCCCGCATCCGTATGTCGGACTACCTCCGTAGGTTAATTGAGTCAACCCTGCAATGAGTCTCATTATTTTTGATGAAACAAAATAAGGCTTGAAGTAAGTAAACAAAAATTCGGTGGATTAATTGACATTTTTTAAATTTAACATTTTAATTAAAGATTAACACACCAATGTTTTTAAATATTGAAAATTTAATTAAGTTTTGTACAGTTTATAGTACATAATATTCGTCTCTGAGTGCAGTAGTTAGTATTTAGTATATATTCGTCTAAATAGTCGTTATGGCAGCTCGCGGTAATATTAATATAATAATAATAATAATATCTATGGACGCTTCACACCACGTCAATCTGGCCCCGTGGTAAGTACCTGAAGGACTTGTGTTACGGGTACCAGACAACGGAAATATATTTAATACTTTAATACTATACATATATTTAAGATTTTTATTATATGATAAATATATTTAATACACATCCATGACCCAGGAACTTTGAAAACTTTTTGTTCCGTCAGCGGGACTCGAACCCGCGACCCCCGGCTTAAGCTACCAACGTGCTATCCACTGAGCCACAGAGGTCGTCAAATTCGGTAATATTATCAGCTGCATGTTTAAATTACATTTTCTAATTATTAATACATTTTAAATAACATTACATCATCAAAATTATATAATATTTGGCCACAAATTCTATTTTATAACCACTAAACAGTAGAATCCAATTATAATAAATACTATCGGCTGCTCGCTGTGAAAACAGATAATCTACACTACTATTATAAAGAGGAAAGATTTGTTTGTTTGTTTGTTTGTTTGTTTGTTTGAGTCGAATAGGCTCCGAAACTACTGGACCGATTTGAAAAATTCTTTTGCTATTGGAATCTTACATTATTTCTGCTGAACATAGGCTACATATTATTTTGGAAAAAAGTAGGGTTCCGTAAGATATTTGAGTTTTTCGGACGCAAGGTGTAAAAAATCAGCTAGAAAAGTTACTTATTTTGCGTACGCTGCCTAAACCATAAAAGATAGAACCATAAAATGTTCTAAGTAATTGTAGATCTTATAAATATCTATAAAAAAGTCCGCGACACACTATACCTATCTATGTCGAGTGAGGCACAATAACCATTTATTTATTTAAAAATCCTGAATTTTTTTTGGACTACATTGAAACGGATATATTTTACTCACGCTATTAATCCTTATCAAAATAAATTATTTTATCACTAAGTACAGTTTATGTAGATAATATTTGGTCTTTGAATGATTAAAATTGGACGTTTGGTTTTGAAATTATGGCGAAATTAAAATATTACGATAGTGGGCGTCACCAAAGCGCGTGCGAGAGGAAGACAATATTCTGTTGTAGAAATGAAAATTCTGTACATAAAAGATATGAAATGACACCCGAAATTACACCTTTGTCACTACATCGCTATACAAGCCAAAAATGTGGTTAGTATTTTGTCTGTCTGTCTGTCTGTCTGTCACTCTTTCTGTCTGTCTGTATGTTTGTTCCAGCATCACACGAAAAATACTGATCCGATTTGAATGTGGTTTTCGCAGATATATTTATCTTCTTCCAACTTAACAACTGGTGTATAAAATTTTTTCCCCCCACCCCTCTAAGGGGACAAAAGAGGGGGTCAGATTTTGTATCAAACTTTTTTCTTTAACACGAAAACTACTGATCCGATTTGCATACGGTTTTCACAGATTTGCATACGGTTTTCACAGATATATTATATTTGTCTTCTTCCAACTCAACATCTGGTGTATAAAAATCCTCCCCCCCCCTCCCCTCTCAACCCTCTCTGGGGACCAAAGAGGGGTCAGATTTTGTATTCAACTTTTTTCTTTAGTGGACTTACTTCATATTAGGTATTAACTGTGTTTTTCAACTTAACATCTGGTGTATGACCTTCCCCCCCCACACCCTCTTAGGGGACAAAAGAGGGGGTAAAACATGTATCAACTGATGATGTAGAAAATATACTTTAAATGGCAAAACAACGTTTGCCGGGACAGCTAGTAAAATATAATTTAAAACAGTTACGGTTTTAGCCAGCGCAATATACATCGAAATTAGTGATGAGCAAAATAATTGGTCTTGGTCTTACAGTCTTATTCGTGGTTTTGCAAAAAAAGCAAGACCAAGAGTAGGTGTGCAAGAACAAGACAAATAAGTACCAAGACCAACTATGCAAGAGCAAGATTCAATGCAAGACTAATCGAATTTGTATGCACAATGTAATATTATGTAACATTGATGCTATACTTATAGTGATTCAACTTACCTGAACTTTTTAAAGCATTTCTGCGTACATTTGCTCTGGATACTGTATTGTTGTGTGCATCACAATTTCATAAAAAATAACGCCGTCAAAAACTAATGGTAACGCGGTTTTACTGTATTGTAGTAGTGGCGCTGTTTATCATGACGTGATATAGAGTAATTCTGCAGTCTGCACACAGTAACGCGGACAGCAGCTCTACTCTGCATACTTTTTTTATAGCTACGCTATATATACACGAGCTTTACATAATAAGGCTGTTGTTAAGCTAGTACATAAAATGGAGTAGATAATAATAATATGGTGAACATAGAAAGTCAGTTTTGAACAACAAATAAGTTACATTACCTCTTTTTAACTTTCGATCAAAACTTAATTAAGATGTTGGCTAGGCGTTTATTTCTATATCCTTTCCAAATTTTATATTCTGAATAATAAATACCATGTTTACGTAATAAGCATATAACCAATTCTAAAGGTGCTCTCTCACCGGAAGCATTCACGTGTAATGCAACATTAAAGATTCGACATTGAGCATTACATAGCAAGTCGACTTCACTGTCACATAGCATTGATGTTACAAGTTGTATCAAGATATTGCATATTATTGTATCATTAGAAGGTGTGTATTGTAATGCTCGGTTCTCCTCCCTCACTGATGCTCGACTCTGTAACGTTACATGTAATGTAACGCGAATGCTCTCGGTGAGTGAACACTTTAAAATGTCAAAGAATAATTAATAATGTTTACCTCAGCGGGATCGATATTTCAAGATGTCACAAAGGTTTAGCGAAAACAAAAGAGGTTTCAATTTGCTTTTATTAAAATTGGGTCAAACAAAAGAACGATTACAAAGGCGAGGATTTTTAAAAAATAGCCCGGTGTTTGTTCCACGAGGAGAGTATTCTCTTTGAAAAATTATGTTTTAAATTAATTTTTTTTATTAATGAAATTTGGGGCCATCTATGGGCTATTCGCCCATATCCTTTTTATGACAAATTAAGTTTGAAGCGCCTATGAACTTTTTGGCTTACAATATTATTATGATAAAACGCCTCTGTGGTCCATTAGTTTAGAGCGTGGCTCTTGACTCGGATGTGGTAACTTTGATTCCCACGAAACATGTTATTTCCAAGTTTAGTAAGACGATGTAAGTTGATCACCTATAAGATGATCTATGCGTCGGTTGGGCATGTTAAAAGTCGATTCTGCCCCCTGGTTTTCACCAGTCGTGTCGGTTATACATCCCACTAGGTTATGAGAGTAAGGGAAGAGAGAGTGCTCTTGTGTACTGCGCACACACTTGGGTACTTAAAAAAATTACTCCTGCGCAACTGGCCTGGTTCCAATGAAACCGGCTACCATCACCGAAATCGGTGCCGCGGGAGTTATTATAATGGTATTTAGAATTTTGTCCGTATATATTATAACCTGTCCCTTCACTTACCAAAGAAACTTTTACTTGAATTGCCTTTCATATACCTACAACAAATGTAGACCGATTTATTAATATTTGATATCCTGTAAGAATGTCCCTAACACTATACTACACTTTAATAATAATCACAAAGTACCATATGACATATAGCTTCAGCCCAAACAATCGAGTAATCGAACCTTTTGTGTGAAATTGAAAACATACTTGACGTGACAGAAAGGCACTTGACGTGACAAAGTCGCGCGGAATCGATACTTCCGATACATAATGGTTCGGAGCAATCGAAAACAGGTGCTTTACGTGACAATATCGTCGGCATATCGATTAATATTGTTTACTGCCTCTAGTCACGACACCGACTCATGTTTTCAACTTTTTCGCATTGACTTTGATGTCATGCTTTATTTTTATTGGAGAATTTGATGTTTCTACTTTAAATGACTTTACCTGACAAGCTCACTATTAAAGTATCAATTCAGTTTTGAAGGTTAACTAATAAGGCGGTTACTAATACAAGTTATTGTGGTTTTTCAGGAACACTATTTTAGCAAATAGTCATTTCACAAAAACCCTATAATCTTTATTTATATTATGTAGATGGGATTAAGTTAAAAGGTGATGTAACTATTGACCGAGCAATAAATAAACTAATATGATGAATGAGGTATATTTCAATTTTAATAGATCATTCAAAAGCCTTGATTTGTTAATGTTTTGACGTTAGACAATTAAAAGCACTCGTGAACAGATATAAACTTTTGTAAAAAGAGTTTAGAAACTAGACATACATTTTATTTTTACATTTACATGCTAAAAACGGTTTATAAATCATTTACGTTCGAGTTCACCTAATAAACCTCCTGAAGATCGTGTGTCCCTGCATGGTACCAGACCATTAGTTTCAGCGTGGCTGGTGGCTCACTAAAACCGTTCGTTCTTGACCCACATAGTATTTAATTGGCCCGTTACATTGTAACCTATTTACGGTAATTAGATACTTTCATGTTAGTGAGGTTATACGAATTAAAGTGCTTAAATTACATAAGGTTGGGATGGTTTGGAGAAAGTATTGAAACAAAAATAAAAAATAAATGCAAGTCTAATGGACCCAAAAACATGATAGGAGCCAAATAAAGATAAAATACATTTTTATAGCTATAATTTATCATCATCAGCTTACCGCCTTAACAAATATAGCACTAACCATCCTGATTTTGGGCAGCAATCGCCTAGCGGATACTTCTTTAAAGCTTGTAGCTCTCCATAAATCAGCTTTTTAACCGACTTCCAAAAAGGAGGAGGCTAAGTATATGTTCGTCTGTTTATAATATATTTTTTTACTCTTATTCTGTTAAACGTTTTAGTGCGTGCGAAATCCAGTCATTTTATTTTATTAGTTTAGTTACCAACACCTAGTTACCTAAAATTAATAAATTTTTCAGCGCTTCAGGTTCAGATTGAACTCATTTTCAGCAGGTCGTGTGGTAGGAAAATATTGACTTGTATGATTAATGTGCTACAAATTGGACCTATCGATTTCCACTTCGTCGTCGTGTCTGTTAAGTTACTTTAGAAAAATCGAAGTTCGAAGAAGGTTGCTTACTTTGATTTATTTTCGCATATATATTTATTAAACTAAGTTTAAAGACAAGGCTATCATTATCTGAATATATACCATTGCTTTCGGGTATGAGAGAATGTCTATGAAATATTAAGATAATATGTGGTCGGATTTTATCCAGCCAACAGTTACTCGTGCTCGTGTTGGTTGGTCATGACATAATCCGAACAAAATAGGTAGTTGACGTATATCTTCCACCTGCCTATAAATAGCAATTTCTCAGCTAGTAAAATTCACTTGAAAACCTCTGACAGCCGAACGTGTAACCTCCTCCTTTTTGGAGGTCGGTTTAAAAGTAACTCCCTTTTGATGTACCCAAATAAATAAAGATTCAGAACGAAAAGCGAATAAAGCGATAAACGTTACCGTTTGATTTATTTCACACATTTTTAAACTGGCATTAAAATATCGAGGCGTAAAGTCACCGAGATGGGACGTTAGATGGGGCGGATAACTTGAGCATGTGTCCGTTATCGGGACGCATCGGCTCTCAGGTCACGTGCGCACGTATTGGGCGTAGGGCTCGGTATTTCGAATGCCCTTAATGGATGTACCATAATATAAGACATTGTGGATACCTATAATATTATTATTTCACCTTCTTACAGACCATCTTCTTCTGATCTTCTTCTTAGGTTATAATAACCAAGCGCAACACGTAAGCGTGATTTCAGATACCTTGGAGTAGCAAATCAATGCAGTGTCGAGGGAGTTTGATTTCAAAGCCTCGTATGAGATACAGTACTGTATGATGTTTATACTGTGTCTGATAAACATCATACAGTACTGCAGCAACACCCAGAATACCTCTAAAATATCTAAAAGCCCTACACACAATATTATAGTCTATTTCATTAAAATCGTACGCTTTGGATATCACGTATTTATTCCACAAATACAAGCATACATATAGAATACAAAGAAAGGCAAAATCACTTCTTTTGGTTTCGACGTAGCCGTAAAAAAGGAATTAAAAACAGTTCGTTCGAACGTGGAAAGTTTCGTTTTCAATTTTCTATTGCAACACGAAAAGCTTGGTGCGATATTTCGCGGCATTTCGGCGATGTCTCTACCGCGTGCTTCACAACACCCTGACACTTCACGTAAAGGAAAAACTTCACAAAATATTCTGTTTATGCTTTCATAAGCAGGTTCGATAAATAAGGCGGTTTTCTCGCACGAAGAGCTCTTTGCAAGTAAATTCATCACTTTTCGCTTAGTGAACTAATCATTTGTCAAATTATCATGTCTCCTTTTTCATTGGTATAAGAAATAAGAGCATAATATTTAACAACGATTAACGTTAACAAGTGTAGTTGAAATTGGCACATAAATAAGTTTAAGAAAAGTTTATTTCCGCATTCAAACGGCAGGTAAACAGGAATGTCAATTTTCAATAGTCATAACTGCTGGCCCACACTTCAGACGACTACCTAATTAATAATTATTATAAACAGAGCAGTTTTTATTTTTCTTTGCTTCGCCCGACTTTCTTTTCACACATGAAACGCTGTGTTTCGTCTTTATATTAAGTGTGTGTAGTTTTTGTGTTAAGAATAACGCAAAAACTACAAATAGAGTTCTAATTAAATATGACATATTATATTAGCAGTTTCAACACATGAGCCACTTCTTACCGAAAATATCCGTAGGATACTACAATGTGTATCATTTACGTAAAACCTGAGGCAGCGACGCCGTTGAAAACTAGTTAGAATACATATTTTAAAGTCACGATGCAATGAAAATTTGCCCTTATACGTCGTCGTGTCGTATGATTGGGTTTGGCTGAAACATCTTGTTGGACAAACTTACCGATATGAAGACCTCCTCGGCCTGCTGCAGGATGGCGATGCGGGACCACCCGAACTTCTGCATCAGCTTGATGCGGGTGGGGTTGTGGACGGTCGCGGAGGGGTGCGTACGGAACAGCGTGGGAAACCGCGCGCGATCCGACAGCGCCGGGGATGAAGCGCCGTAACACAGCTGAAACAAATTTTGTTAGGTTATAGTAGTTAGGTTAAAAAAGGTAATTATGAGCACCTAAGTGTCTAAACACACTAGGTCGAAAATACGCGGCCGAAGTTCGACGTCATGATTACGTCTGCAATGTTTTTTAAATTACCGATGACACAAATTAGGCACTCCGCGTTATAATATTGTATGTGTTTAGACAAATTCATACCACAGAAAATATATTGGCAATAAAATAAAAATAAAGTCTGTCAATAATATTATGATTTCTGCCAACTTAGTTTTGCTCTATTTCCTTAGAAATAATAAATGAGTATAAACTTTAAAATGAAAGTTAATCGTGTCTAAAAGTGTTACCCTCAGTTTCATTTAAAATCGCACAATATGTTTAAAAATACAGTTTTTAAGTTTGTTTAGCCTAAATGTTAGCAAAACAGACTTTATCTATACATATAATAAAACTGTAGAAATGTGAATTCTGTACATTAAAGATATTCAAAAAATAATGAGCGGAGGGTGTCACTAGATCGCAAGAAGGGGGAAGATTTTGGATCAACTGATGAAGTAGATATACTTTATATGGCAAAACAACGTTTGCCGGGACAGCTAGTAAACAAATAAAAACAAGGATAATATACAAATATCTCACTTATATCATAATCAAAACGGTTAAAGAAAGGTAATCAAAAGTATAATTTAACACGCAATATTGTCTGAATAATCCACTGTTTCCGAGTCAAACATTTTCCAGTGAACGCATATTGAACAAAGCTGGATTTGTCAACAGTATATTGTGTGCTATAAATACTCATTAATTGTTTGTGCTCTGAATTCAAATCATAAAGCTATTGACAATAATAATTATTTATTCCAATTGTTTTGTAACCTATGATTTTAGCATTAATAATATTTTGTATTTTATATTGTTAAAAACTTTGTTATAGCTACTACTGCTAAAATCTTTAACTAAGTAAAGACTTTAGCAGTAGAAGGTAAAATTTTTGTGCTTGGAAAGTTAAATTGAAAAAAGCCAAACCTTTTCAAAAATAAAAAAACCTAGACGAATCTTCTCAATGTCTCTCATGCTCAAATCTGAGTAATTTCGGTTCTGAGGAATGTAAAAAAAAAACATACACACTTACAATTGAAGACGTGAGTGGAAGAACCACAGACTGTGGGAACACAATAAGTAACAGTAAAAAATTGTTTCATTTTTATTATCAACTAGTAAAGTAAACATAAAAAAATAAAAAAAAATATGTTTACTTTAATATTTTTTTTTATTAAAGTAAACATATATTACATGTTGCCATTATATTGATTACGAGCCAGAACGGCCAAAAAAATCACGTTTGTTGTATGAGAGCCCTTATATATTAACTTTATTTTGTTTTTAGTATTTGTTGATAAAGCGGCACCATAAATACACAATCTGTAAAAGTTTCAGAGGTCTAGCTATAGCGGTTCTTGAGATACAGCATGGAGACAGACAGACAGACAGACGGACAGACAGACGGACAAACATCGAAGTCTCAGTAATAGGGTCCCGTTTTTACCCTTTGGGTACGGAACCCTAAAAAAAGTGCCGTTTTTGCATTAATGTAGGCTGTAGAGTGTAGGGCCGGAAAAATGATCTGAAAAAAAAAACTGTGCATTTTATGTGTAGCTAGATAATTAATATATTAGGCAGGTGAAGAAGTAGATTACAAGTTTTGTTCAAATCAAAAGGGAAATAATGAGCAAATGTCCAACAAAATGTGTTGCAAAATGTTTGTTATCGTGTTCTTACTCATTCGTGTAATGCCTCTTCTACATATCGGCAGACGCGTCGGCAGATTGTATCTGCGGATGCGTCCGCCGATGTGTAGAAGGTGGTTTTTGTTTGTCTGTGGTAGGTATTTGATGTCGGCCGATGCATCTGCCACTTATCCGTTTGGTGTCGGTTTTTCGACACGGGTCAAAGGGATCGAGCGCGAACGCAAGGCGCCTGTCCACAGTCCACACATCTGCCGATGTATCAGAATTCGCCGGAAATTTTGTGAGAGTGGACGTGTATGTGCTCAGTTTTGTCGTCAAAATGGCTAGGTACCTGTAACATGACCAATGAGGAAACATTTAAGTTCATTGAATTATATCAAACGGAGCTGATGTTTATGGAACCCGAAAAACTATCCATTTTTTGCGGCACGAGTTACGTCTTTCACGATTGAGCACAGACTGATTAACTCACAGATGTGTGGACGGATCGCAATTTATCCGCAGATATGGTTGCGGATGCATCTCCCGACGCATCCGCCGATATGTAGAAGAGGCATAACACATTACAAACCTCATAAGTTGAATATATCGATCTCAACGTTACTATAAATATAACGGAGGGCGCGAAATTTTGGCAGGCTTTAAGTGCTCTTAAGTTTGAAATGTCTTTTTGTTACGACAATGGAAGTAGGTTTCTGGGTCTTACTATTTGGGACAGATGTTGATTAATAAATCTCTTCAGAATGGCTTTACTACAATTGAGAACTCAAAATCCGGTAATAATTGCTACTTAGTTGAAACTGTTTTCTATTGTGTCTGGAAAGTTTGAAGTTTTTACTTCTAAACGCTTAGGGACTAAAGATTGAATTATTAGTTTCAAAGGCTATAGCCTCTATAATAGCCCGACTACGTAAAAAAAATGGAAATCTTGTTAATCTTCTTATTTTATCTTTTGACATCTCATTAAGATCATACAAGAATTTTGCCGCTACGAAGGCACATAACTATAGCTGATACAAACATGATCATCTATCATGATAGACCTCTTGTGATGAGTTTTTCATTTGTATATTATGTGAAGATTCACCCTTACATGAAGATTCACCGTAATATAATATTATGTGATAAATAAATATTATCTTTATTTAAACCAAAAACTTGTATATAAAGAAGTCTCTGACCCCTGCACTAGTGTTAACTGTATTGCATATAATAGCTGATGGCCACTACTATTAATTACTCTAGCCCGCACTTCTATAATACTAAACTGGCAAGATACTTACAACCATCAGGTTCCACATCTTGGCGGCTTCGGCGACCGTCGTGCAGACTGTCGAACAACCAGCCAGCAGCAGCAACTTCTGCGGCGGGTTGTACAGTAGGTTGTACATTACGCTGGCACCCAGACCCGGCTCGCACTGGAACACAGGGTTGTGTTAGCGCTGGTAGAATTGGCGCCAGTATCAGTATAAATGTAAACATGGCTTCGATCTATCTGATGGCTGGCTAAACGAGCAATTATTATGCTAAACTTTTAAATTTCAATTTAAATACAAGAAGATTTAAGCCAGATCACTAAAATACTATAATTATTGACTTGGTCAGTAGCAACAAATGTCCCAAAAAAATCATCAAAAGGCATCACACACCACATCCACATTATATAAGGGCTCCGTTTCTTTGCAGTCGAATTACTGGTAGTTATGTCTATTGTGCTCATGGTGTAAAGAGAGACCTATAGAGTGGTGACTTGGTGAGACAGTGCCGAGTGTGTGTGAGGCCATACAGGCACTGTTTTGTCATTCTACATAGGCTGATGTAATCAGGCCCTTGCTAATTCAAAATATGAAGCGGCGGCTTTATGATATTTTAATTAGTAGTTAGTAGTAACTTTTCGACCCTTACATTAGAGGTATAAAAATATACATTTCTTACCCATAGCTTATCTCCCTTTGTAATAAAAAGAAGACAAATGCACGCTGTTAACTCTCTATATGCATAGTCACTTTTCTAACGTATCAGACAAAAATATATTGTATTAAAATCACGCCTAAATACATTTTTATAAGAAGCGGGATTTTGTATGAATATTATAATCATAATTTGCAGTTGGCCTCAATATATTTTTATATAGAATATTAAAGCAGGGTTTTAAGATTTTCCTCATCTCTGTCCCGGGGCACGTTTTTTGTTTAAACTCAATTTGGCTTACTAAGTGTATACACAATATTTATTGCAGAAATCTCATTAATATTATTTTTAAATCAATTTGTACTCGTAAAACGTAATGCCTGTACGTGCTTTAGGATAGACATAACGCCTAATTTAATACATATAAATTAACTTACGTATAAAATAAGAAATTTTATCCTAAAGAAGCATTTAGGATAATTTTGTTTGTATAAATGTTGTACATTTTTCTTGAAAAAGAAAAAAGTTGAGCTAGATTTTATTTTGGCCTAAATAAGCATATTACTACCACAGGATTTACCTAATTTACTTCAATTAAATAATTTAATTGAGTAATATGATTGCGAGCTTAAAAAAAACAGTAATCCAGCACTTGGAGATCCTAAAAATATTGTCATTATTGACCCAAGAAGTGCTAACTTAATATGATAAGCCCTTCATTTTTTAGCCAAGCCCGCATACTGATAGTGCAATCACATTATACGTTATTCAATAAAAAAGTGAGAGAATCCCTCCGTAAGCTCAGTTATTCAATCTCAGGGCAGCGGATGAGAGAATTGAATGGAATAAAATTTTCCTTCAAGAGCCGTTCATGAATTGATTCAAAGTCAGTGTCAGGCATTAGCAGAATATTGGGCTCTGTTAGGTAGCGTATACACTGGATAAGAATAAGTCTTAGGGTGGGTTGCACCAGAGGTGTAGTTAAAGTTAAGGTTAACGTCAAATATGGCGTCCATAATGGACTTTTACTAGGGATTTGACAGTTCATTTGACTTTTTTGTTATGGTTAAAGTTATAGTTAAAGTAAGTTGATGCAACCCACTCTTAACAGTTATTATTGGTGGTTATATTATATTGCATACTTTATGGTGACATTTTGTCTCGAAAGTCGCGGATTCAAGAACAAAAAATTGTCAAGTTCGGCTGGATTAATGAAGATTGCAAGATATTTTTTATAAATGCGACTTTATGCACACATTATACCACAGCTGATAGGAATATTCGGCCTGTAGGCTTTGGCCTTACCGTGACTACCACCTCGCTCGTTCGGAAGATCTTTCCTTGCGGCCTTCGCATTCTAGGTCATAATGTGTGTATAGGTCTACCAGAATCTGATGGCAAATTATGACAGAAAATTTTCAAAAAAATATTCTTGATCATTCGATAAATTTATATATTTGCATGCTTTACACATAGAATCAGCAGCTATAAGAAAAAAAAGGATCAAAATGTTTTATTCCAATTACCCCGGTATTGCTAGAGTCAATTTATTATCTCACTTTTTGCCATCAGATTCTGGTAGACCTATAATAATGTTTTGGCTCTAGTACAATTTTTTTTGTGCAACCGTGGTGTAAAATATAGCGTTTGTCTCCGACTCCCGATCCGATTGTCGGCAATCATGGTTTGTCGTGGATAATGGATTACGTCCGTCATTTGGGCGAAATAGGCATTATGTTGATTGGACTTGTAACGGGATTTGTTCAAAGATACTTTAATATAAAGTAGAATCAGAGTTAGGTATTTCGATTTGAGTTTTAATAAAAAATAGACAGGTGTTGGGTGATTGTTTTATTAGGGCTGAATAATTTAGACTGTTAATGTTAACCCAACCTAGTTAATAAAGACGAATGACGATAGTGGTACTTGCGAAGAATTAGTGATGACTTACTTACTTTGTTAACTAGGTTGGGTTATGGTAGACACAAATATGGAATATTATGAAGTTTTCATATCGCTTTCAAGCATAAGTTTATGTTACGTTAGATAAGGCTTTGTACGAAGTTATAATGCTAGAAAAGTTACACAAAGTTCTACTTATTAGAAGTTGTTAGATTTAGAAACTTGCGAGCTTCCTGGCGTAGAGCCTGTAGAAAAGATCGCTAATATACGGATATAAAGAGGATGAAGCGAAAAATTTTATATGAAAAAATGAAAATATGATAATTATTTATTTCCAAGTTAGTGAGTAACTATCAATTTAGGAATGTCCTACTTGGTGCCACCTGAACTAACCCAGCTAGACAAATCTATACTAATATTATAAAGCTGAAGAGTTTGTTTGTTTGTTTGAACGCGCTGATCTCAGAAAGTACTGGTTCGAATTAATAAGTAATAGTAAAAAAACTAAAAACACGCTTTTTATATAAAACGTCGGTTACAAACAAACATACAAACATAGAAATTGAAAATGGAATAATTATATCAAATTAGTGTATTGTCATCGGTCCTCGATAAATCTACAAAGTTTGAACGAAATCTGGCTGTTTAAAGTGGGTCAAAATCCAAAGAAGCCCAAAGAAGTCGGTTACAAACAAATATACAAGTGAAGCTAATAAAAAGCGTATAAAAAAATATTTTGTGTTGGATAGTCCATTTATCGAGGAAGCCTGTATATAACATCACAATGTGATTAATAGTAGAGAAAAACATTGGAAAATGTGGAAAAAACGGGGAAAATTACCTATATAATCTTTGAGAGTCAATTTTACGCGAACGAAATCGCGGGCGCAGCTAGTCGTTAATAATTAAAAAATTACCTTGCTGTCGTTGCTATGTAGAAGTAGCTTGAAGCCGGAGAGCAGGTCGGAGCGAGCGTTGACGTCGGCCAGCGCCAGCTCCGCCGCGGGCATGCACGCCTGCCCCCCCTGCCAGCCCCCCTCCCCCTCCATGGGGAATATGCCCCCGATGTGCAAGTCATTATCACTCCGCGCCTCCCCCCACCCCGAAACGCTCAACAGAACCGCGACCACTATCCACCGCACGCACACACACTTGGCAACAACGAATAATTGCACTACAGCATTCACTAACAACGATATAACGAGTGTCCTAGTTCGTAAACTAAAAACGGTCACGACATCTTTTAATTTGACTTGGGGTCTTTTTGATCGATTAAAGTTCGCACGCACCCGCAGCACGGCCGCGCACAGGAGTATAGCCCGGCAGCGGAGGAGCAGGCTGAGGGCGCGCTTCGCGGAGCTCGCCGAAGGTGGGTCGTGTAGGGGCGTCTGTAGCCCCGCCGACGGCTCGCGCCCCCCTCCGCCATGCAGGGTCATCGCTCGCGGCGGGGACATTCTGTCATTGTTCACCTCTCTCATTTTCCATCCTCTACCCTGTAACAAAGGGGACATGATTTAAAAACACGCATTAAATTCTCGTTTGTGCTCATAACAAGCTAGCGTTTGTCCCCGTAATGCGATACGAGCCCATTACGTCACATGTTCTATTTACTGAGCTCTGTGAATTAGCCGGGTCGATGAAAAGACGCTAACAGGTGGTAACTCGTTTTATATTGCGAGATATAATTATACAAACGTGCAAAATTCAAACGGAGGAAACGTTTAACTTTGAATTGAGACGATATTCGTATTTGTTGAAGGCGGTCCTGGTGAGTTACAATTTCTCCTCGTTTGATGTCAGATTTCATTAAAATTTTATTAATTTTGTGAAGCGGTAATTATTTTATGCTAACATCTTTCATGTTAACATCTTAATACTTTTTTTTTGGTGCGCAGGGAAACCCTTTATGGGTGCTCCGGGTTGGGGATGTGCCTCAGTTAAGTAAGCTGGAGCACCCCGGGGGTATGTGGGAGCATCTTAATACTAATATAACCGCAGTTAATCATTTACCCCTACCAATTAAAAGATAGACACTGTGTACATGACTACATGACTATAGTTAAATAATGTTCTGTTCTTTATATTGTCAGTTAATTCACTTTTATAACTACCATGCAAGGACAACACAGGGTGTATTCTTTTGTTACTAAACGGGGCGACTGTTACCTTCTATCGGTTTGTTACATTCACAATTTTATATGGTACGATAAAAATTATACCACTTGGAATAAAATGAGTAAAAAGCAGCTTGGCAGCAATTTTTCACCCCCTCACCCTCGTGTCCTCGCCACTGTGACGTCATTCTATTAATAATTCACACCGGTGAAAGCGAGCCATGAAATTGTGTATAATTTTAGCTTCTCCACAAAAAGTGAAAATGAATCACGCCCTTTAAATATTCATTTTGGTGTTAATTATTAACTAGATTAGCTGATTTTCTGTCCATATTGTATTGTTTCAAAATGAATATATTTTTTAAGGACGAAGAAAAGCTTTGGGGGTCTCTACCCCTCTTGTTACTACAGAATCCTAATGATTTTGACTTACTCGATGATTTTGCTGGGCTATGTCACACTCAGCCGAAGAAATTGAGAAGCAAATTACCGAACGTAGGCCCACCATGCCTATAAATTATTTTCTCTGAAGGTGACACATGCGAATAAGGACCTGGCCTAAATTATTTTAAAATAATTATTAATTTTCTCTCCATGTTCATCGTTCGTCGGCAGATTAATAAAAGAGCTTCCAACGGGAACATAAATCAGGAAGGGGCTCTACCATTTTGATTTATGTACATAATTACAAGAATATAAAGTAAAAATACAAAGATGAAGTTCTATGAAATTGTTGTTACTGAAATAACTTGATTCATAATTTAAATTAATTCTTAAATTAGCGGCCCCTAAACCCCTAGCGGCCGAGAAATTGTATTAGCAACTTATTTGATGTTGATAAATCCACAACAACCCGCGAAGATATAATATTTTAATTGATATGAGAGTAAACTTTAAAAATAATGCATTTTAAATTTAACAGATTATAAAATATTATGCCGAGATGTTGAAAATATCATATCATAAAAGAGCATAATTATTTTTAACATCCCGGCTTCAAGATACTGTGATGCGTTCTGCGTAGATCGGAGCAATAATAAGAATTGATGAATTATCGGGTACTTTAAAAAAATCGGCCAAGTCCGAGTTGGACTCGCGCACGAAATAGAGCAAAAATAGGAAAAAAATGTGTTTTTGTATGGGAGCCCCCCTTAATTATTAATTTTATTTAAATTTTATTATTAATTATTAAAGTATAAATAAAACTGACTATTTTGTGAACATTTCAGGTGGCTACCTGTTGTCATCATTGATACCGAGCAAAAAATGTAAAAAAATCACGTTTGTTGTATGGGAGCCCCCCTTAAATATTAAATTTATTTTGTTTTTAGTATTTGTTGTTATAGCGGCAACAGAAATACATAATCTGTAAAAATTTTAACTCTCTAGCTATTACCGTTCTTGAGTTACAGCCTGGAGACAGACAAACGGACAGACGGACAGATATCGAAGTCTTAGTAATAGGGTCCCGTTTATAACCTTTGGGGACGGAACCCTTAAAACTTCTGCAAGTTTGACATCTGTCACTTTAGTCCACCTGTGTAGTGACCAGGGGCCGCTGGAAAGCAGCCGGAACGTCGGAAACAATTAGTGAATCGAGAGAAAGAGAAGTGAATATAATATTGCTTCAAGAAAACATCCGTAAGTATATTATATTTATATGTTTGTCTGTCTGCCTGAAGTTTTTTTGGATAATTTTGATAGGTTATTTGGATAGTTATTATTCTGCTGAAATGAACCTCTACTGCGCGATAAATTCTGTCCAAACAAAGTTGCGGGCAATATCTAGAATATTATATTTCCTTGGTTCGATGACGTTAACGTAAACGTATAAAAATAATCGTAAAAGCCGCGCTCATGTTTGCTTAATACATTGTTGTTATATCGATTTCTGGGTCAAACCCCGGTGTCAAGGTTTATTCACTAATGTAATGCTATGACCTAGAAAATATAGGCTTGTACTTCAGCTTTCATAGTAACGGCCTTTGGGCAAATTGTGGCGGCACTTCGTTAGCCACATACAACTTCACTAATCACTATGTAATGAAAATCTTTGCAAAACTTTCGACTATGTCTCTAATAAATCTTATGTTAGAAAAAAATTTAAGTAAAATAAAAAAAATCTATGTTTTGTATATTAGATATTTTTTTAATAAAAATAATTATAAATGATTGATAAATTACACACTTTATACTTTGTTTGAATATTAGTAAGAATTCTTATTGAGTTATTTCTACATTACTAATTTGAAAAGAGTTTATATTTATAAGTAAACAAGCAATATTTAATTGTGTAACCAGTAATTCTTTTAACCTCTAAAATTCTTGATGTTTTTGGAGGCAATTAGAACTACCATAACATTATCCATTATTAAATATTATTGATTGTATAATTCACACTATTTCCACAGAATAACAAAGCGAAAAACAGTTAAGACAATTGCGACAGAGCTCAAATCTTAAATTATAGGTTTATTTTATTTATTTTATTTTATTTTTTATTTTATTTTATTCGGAAAACTTACAGCATACAAACAATAATATTAATTATTTAAGTAAGAATTTTGAATGCCAATTACAAGTTTCCACTTATGTATAGTAATTTAGAGAAGCTAGGTGTGAATACAGTTACAATAATATAATATACCTATTTCTTATTTCATATAACAACCCCAGAAATATTAGATGTTAAAAATTTTAGATTTAACTTAGATAAAAAGAAGAAAATACTTATTAAGTAACATACCACCGCAAATACAAACCCAGTCCGCAATATTAAACTGAATCAAAAAATTAAATACGAATAATTAAAGATTAATTAATAAGAGATGATAAAATTACTAAAGATCCGATCCATGATTGGTATTATTAACTCTGCACTGTAATATTTTATAATCTATAACATTTTCAATTAGGAGGTGAAATATGCCTTAGTTAGAATATTTCGTATTTTCTTAGGCTTTAATGAAAATACGTCCTCATGTTGATATTCACTTAAAAATTTATTGAATTGAATGCTTGATCTACATATAAACGAGTTACGACGGTAGTATGTATTGCAGGGTTGCACATAAAATGGTACATGGTTACGGAGGAATCTAGAAGGAACATTAAAGTCATATTTACTAATTAGCTCAGGGATATCTACAGTATTACTAATTATCTTACAAGAGAATGCAATATCAGAGATTCTTCTACGATAGAATAATGGGAGGAAATGAAACTTTTTGCACCTTGATTCATAGTCTGGAAGGATTATATTGCATTTATATTGTAGAAATTTCAGGAAACGTTTTTGCACAGATTCGATCCTAGTTTTATAAATATTGTAGGTGGGATTCCAAACTTCAGAGCAGTATTCCAGAAGACTGCGCACATATGAGCAGTATAGTATTTTTAGAGTTTTAATGGATTTAAAATTCTTGCTTGATCTTATGATGAATCCTAAAGCCTTAGATGCCTTGCTCACGATGTGATCTATGTGCTGGTCAAAAATTAATTTACTATCAACGATTACTCCAAGGTCCTTAATTTCGTTTTTTAAAACTAAAACCTCATTATTCAGTTGATATGGAAAATTAATCAATTTTGTTTTTCGGCTAAAGTTCAGGGTATAGCATTTCGAGACGTTAAGATCCAATTTATTAACCGCACAGTAATTAGTAAATCTATCAAGATCCTCCTGTAAAAGATGACAATCATCAATCGAGGATATGTATTTAAGGATTTTGGTGTCATCAGCGTACAAAAGTAGCTGCGAATGATGGAAACAATTGGAAATATCATTCAGGAAAATTGCAAAGAGTAGAGGTCCCAGTAGTGAACCTTGAGGGACACCAGAGGGTACAGTTATCCATCTAGATATAAACCCATTGAGTGCTACCGCTTGTAACCTATTACTAACATACGATGAAAACCAGCGATAAAGATTTCCGTGTATGCCTGCAGTCAGAAGTTTTTGTAGTAAAATGCAGTGGTCAATTCGATCGAAAGCTTTACTAAAATCTGTAAATATGGCGTCAACTTGGAAACCCTTGTCCATATATGCAGTAATGTAATCATATGCAACAAGAAGATTCGTTGTAGTAGACCTACCCTTCAGGAAGCCATGCTGCTCTGGGATAAACCAATTCTTAATCGATGCATAAACTTGTTTATAAATCAAACTTTCAAATATTTTAGCGAAGGTACATAATTTGGATATAGGTCTGTAGTTCTTTACATTTACTTTATCACCTCCCTTATGTACTGGGGTTATAAAGGCAGACTTCCATAAATTTGGGACGTATCCTTCTTTTAACGACCTGGAGTATAACAGACATAGCGGAGTGACTAGGGATTTAGCACATTTGCTTATAAATATCGGGGGGATGTCGTCAGGACCGGGACCTTTATTAATATCAATAGAGTTTAAGAGTTTTAATACTTCATCAGAGGTGACTTGAATATCCCCAATAGTATTGTGATTAATATTTTTAGGTTCAAAATCGACATTAATAGGGGTAGTATTAGAATTGAGGAAAGAATTTTGAAAATAGGTAGCAAACAGGTCACAAATTTTATCGCCTGTGGTGGCGGTTTCCTTTTCATAACACATAGAAGATGGAAATGTTGATGTGGCACCTTTATTGTTTTTAACAAAAGACCAAAATACTTTAGGATTAGCCCTTAATGAACTTTCTGTTTTTTGAATATATGATTCATAGCATGATTGTTCCAATGCTTTGGCCCTCTTTCTTAGTACTGAAAAGGAAAGATAATCACCGTAGTTCCCATACAGTTTGTATTTCCGATGAAATTTATGCTTTTCCTTTAAAACATTTTTGAGAGCGGAGTCATACCATGGGGGATAATAGTTGAAAGAAAAGTCTTTGTGGGGTACGTGAGTATTACGAAGGTCGTAGATAATGTCATAAAAATATTTAAGAGCCTCATCTATGGATTTATTGTTTAAATGCTCCTCCCAGGTAATTGTGTTTAAAGAAGCACTAATAGAAAGATAATCTCCTCGCTCATAAAAATATTTTAGTCTATTTTTTGTCTTTAATGAACTTGAGTAACAATTCAGTAATTCGATACACAGTGAGCTATGGTGGGGTATATCCTCAGGGACTAAGGGGTCATCACATGCATCGACATTAATTTCACAATTAGAAAAAACTAAGTCTAACAACCGATTATTACTGTTGCGAACTTGACTACGTTGGTATAAGTTACACTGAGCGAGTGTATCCAAGAAATCAATTTGTGTCCTGGAGAGTGACACTTCACTTGATGTGAGAGGGTTCCCTTGAGGATTCCAGTCAATGAAAGGTAAATTAAAATCGCCCATGATAATAAATTTATCATTAGGATGTTGATTTACTATGTTGAATAGACTATTACTAAAGTTTTCGAGTTGCATATTAAAGCTATTTCCGTAATTTTGGCTGCAAAGATAGAGTGTGCAGAGGTGAATTTTATATGATGAGTTATCTTTTCTTGGTGAGACAGTTATCCACATGTCTTCCGCGGAGGTGTGCCACTCAGGGCGTCCAATTGCTGCTAAATCGCGTCTAACTGCTAGAAGCACTCCCCCTCCGAGTGATTGGCTAGTTAATCTGTAATTTCTGTCACGCCGCCAAACAATATATCTGCCATCAAAAAGTTCGTGATCATTTATACCTTCTAGAAGCCAGGTTTCCGTTATAGATATAATGTCATACGAGTTGAGGTATACATTCCTTTTTAATAAGTCAGTTTTGGTACGTAGACCACGAGCATTCTGATAGTAAATACTCAATTTGGAGTCCATCTGTAATAATCAATATGGATTAAAAAGCTCAATAAAATCAGTGTACTAAAATTATTATAGATACTATTTAGGGTAGAAATATAGTGAGTAATAATCATGGAAGCATGAGAGAACGAAGCAATTGTACGATAAGTAAGCAAAATTATAGCAGGCAGAGTCATAATATTTATTAGTAAGTAAGAAATAATTAAAACGAAAAGCAGTAGCGTGACAATATAAGCATAGATCAAATCAAACGTATGAGTAGGCAGGTATGAGTGGATGGAGTAGCATGAGAATGTGCATAATATATGGAACATAATAGCAGAGGCTGGCATTGTTTTGCGGTGGTTAACAAAAAATTAAAATAGATGCAAAGCTTGACCATATAATATGTAACTACACTCAAGGCACAGATGAGTGAGTATATAAAGACAAGCAACGAATACTAAGCAATAAAAGAAGATCAAGTTCAATATAAATATTAAATTAAAAATATACCTAAAAGTTAAGCGTATTATTAAGTAAAGATGGCAATGAAGAAAACACTCTAAGCTAATTTGTTTAAATCTAAATCACAAGCAATAATATGAACAGGAGACTTATCATTTTTTCGTATATGAATCTTACAAAATTTTACCCAGACATACTGATATCCTTTAAGTCGTGAGAATTCTTTTACTTTAGTTAAGAGTTTCTTTTGTTCAGGAATAAGATGGTCGTTAATATATATACGTTTGTCTTCTTCGTCGAATCCGATATCCTTTAAGTAAATTTGTTTATGCGCTCGTGAAGCGGCAATAAATTCTTCTTTGATGAATCGGTTAATGAAACTCACAATTATTGATTTGGACTTGGAACCATGCGATGGGACACGAGCAATGTAATTTATTTGAGTTTTTGGGAATGTATATCCAACAACAGCAGATATGGAGCTTATGATGTCAAAAAGATTTTCATTTGGTTTGATTGGAAAACCTTTTATTTCAACATTGTTCATCCTAGACCACTGCTCTCGGACGCTATTATCTTTTTTGAGTAGCGTCAGGTCATTAAGAATAGACGACTCAGACTTTTGAGATTCCATGACACGTTTTTCTATGTCCGAGACCTTTGATTCCAAGTTATCAATCCTAGAACTGTTAAATTCACAAGTTGCTTTTAGCTCTGAAATTTCATTTTTTATTGATTTAATATCATCGAACAATTCTGGGAGCTTAATGAGTTGCGATTTCATATCTTTTAATTCCAACATAATCATTTCGAGGGTGACAGGTTCTGCTCCAGTTGGTGTTTTAGGTCGCGGACTTGTAGAAAGTTTACATTGTGGACATCTCCACATCGACCTTCGATCGGATCCAAGTTTGCGGTAACCAGACTCAGAAATAGAGGCGCATCCAAAGTCCATACTTCGCTTACACCCATTACAAAATACCCCGTCCGTGTATGTGGAGTCACAAATATCACACTTCATCTTCAGTCAGTTAGTAATTTTCTACTTTGGTAACTCAACTTTTAGTCTAGCAACACGGATTATTATGTGGCAACCCAAAAATGTATATGGCAACTGGAAATTTTATATAGCAACACTGTACTGTCTATGGTCGATAACCACTTGTTTTGATTTGCTGTGATGTAACGTGGGTAGTTCGAAAAATATATTTTAATAACTTGTCAAATCATTAAATAAAACACTAATTAATGCCGAAATATTACACTGATTTCTGTTTTCAACAGAGTCAATTGATATTTGAGGTAACTTCTTTAAATCACAAAGCTATTCACTTGAAGCTGTTCACTGATGCAGGCAAGAACTTTAAATTTAAGCTGGAGGTTCGAATCGCAGTGTTTACTCAGTGACAACTTTTATTACATGAACAAAGCGAAAAACAGTTAAGACAATTGCGACAGAGCTCAAATCTTAAATTATAGGTTTATCTTGATCCTATTGGCGTATCCCGCAAATTTAAAATTATTCTCTTTGTCATCTATCTAAAAATAAAAAGATATTACCAGAACAAAGGCCTATAATCGCCTCCCCTCGCGTTATAATATGAGAGACTAATGATTTGTGGCCTCTGCAGTACCTTTGGGACATAAAAAATACAGTTCATATGCGAATATACAGAGAAAGTTGTACGTCTGCGTGTTTTAATTGTGGCATACGCCGTTACCGTACAGATAAATTGTAGAAACTTTTTAATTAACTGTACAAAGTTGTTTTTGTTTTGATGATACGCTTTTTTGATAAATAGGTGGTAATAGAAATATTCATAGCAATGAATTTATACAATGTGTAACAAAAATAAGTGATAATACTTTAGGGTATGTACGTGTTCCTTGTAGAGAGTACACTGTGAAAGTAGCAGCGCTGAAAGATGAAATTTTTTTTTCACTTTTGTATGGGCAAGGGCCCGAGCGTCACGAGTTTCCCCAAACAAAAGTGAAAAAAAAAATTTGGTCTTTCAGCGCTGCTACTTTGACAGTAAACTCTCTACAAGGAACACGTACACACCCTAAAGTATTATCACTTATTTTTGTTACAGCCTGTATATTAACTACACGCAAAACTGTATAAATATTTTGTGTCATAATATAACTTTGCACGCTCTATACTATAAAGCTAAAGCTGGTTGCTTTCATTTGAATATTATCTTTGCGATGTTTCTCTCAAATTCGTCTCGACTAGTAACGGCAAAGTGCTTCGCAGAGTGCGCCATTTGCAATGCGCACCTATTCAATACACTGACTTTGCAGTTTTATTAAAATTAAGTAGTAGTTAAAGTACCTAACTAGCGTCGATTTTGAGATGTTGAAATTGTCTACGGGGTTTCATGTCTATTACTTACTGAAATGGATGCTAAGAACAAATGTAGTCAGGATGAGACTTTAATCTTAATTCGATTGTACTAAGCCAGTGAGGCATAATCTATAGATATATTATTCAGGAATACTGAAAGGGAAGAAAAACATACCATCCTCATCACCTTGATGAGTGGCAGTCTTCCACAGTGCGATTTTCGCGTAACTTTCTGCCGCGCACTGTAAAACTCTGGAACGAACTGTCACCAGCAGTATTTCCGGACCTATATGACCTGCAAACCTTCAAGAAAAGAGCGTATTCCCTCTTAAAAGGCCGGCAACGCACCTGCAGCTCTTCGGATGTTGCGAGTGTCCATGGGCGACGGTAGTTGCTTACCATCAGGTGACCCGTTTGCTCGTTTGCCCCCTTATTTAATAAAAAAAAAAAAAAAAAGAAAATGTGAAAACGTATATTATCACGCGGCTTATCATTGCGTATTGCGATTATTGAATAAACTGCAATCAACAGCAAAGCCGTACAATATTCCCCTTTGCGATAACATTGCGTTGCGTCGTCAATGCTTTGTTTTAGCTGCAATGTAATGTAATAAATAATAATACAATATTACCTACATTAAGAAATGTAATATATTATAGCAACATTACATTAAATACACCGTAAACAATTTGTTTTAACGGATTTCCGGAGAAGAAGCCTGTACCTAAAACACCCCCTAGGTAACCCCTGAATCAAGGTATGTAGCGCCAGGTGAAATTGTTAAACCCGTAATCCGCTGGAGCTTTTGAAGGTGGGAGAATCACACAATTTTAAAATTGTACCGCTTCGAAGCGCGTATTTGAAATTGCGCCCGTAAGGCTCTTACGGTGTATTGACAAATAAATCCTCCTTCTGAAACAACCTGTTTTTCTTCAAAGGAAATTCCGTATAAACTTTGTGATTTAGTACATGTACTGTTGAATAAAATGTTTGTGAAACTTATGCTTTGTATCGTGGAAGAGGTGGTTTATAACGAATTTAAACCAACTCTTCCACGACATTCCTATTTTCCATTCCATTCAGACTCTTCCAATTATAATTCATGCCGCAACCTACGAGCAGCCTTAACGGCTCTCAGAAAAACAAATTTAAGAGAAACGCATAAAACTAGGCCATAAAATCCTATAATAGTTCAGAGTTTTCGCATTTTAGGAATCGGAAATTTTGTTGGTGGAAACACAAGGTGGAAATGATTTTTTTATAGCTTTTTAGTTAATCGAAAAATATTCTTTCAATTTATTTTATACAAAAAATAATGTAAGTAACTTTGAAAAAAAGTGTATCCATAAATAGTATACTCGTATTTTTAAATCGTTCAAAAAGAATTTCATAACAAAAGATTGATACAGCATTCCAAATATCCGGATTCGTTCAAAAAGAAATCCGGAAGGTCCGGAAAAACGTGCCAAATGTCGAAGGGACATTACAGATACGCACTTTTTCCTATCATTCGAGAAACACCACTCGAAATTGGTCGACTTGTTCACAAAGAATCGAATTAGATCCGCCCACTGAGCAATTTAAATAATGATTGTATCGTCAGCTCCTTCGATATTATTTCTTAGTACCTATACTTTTAATTTTTATTTATTTGTAAGATTTCTATGAGTAAAAGATTCTTGGAGTAAGTATTTCAAATTCAATTGGTAATACTTGCTATAATATACTTAGGTATTTTAGGAATCGTTAAGTGTTTCCCACGGTATTGGTTGAGAGATCCAGCGAAGATTTGTTTGAAGAAATAAAAATTGTAATAAGCAATTAACATGGACAAAATATACATTTCTCTATGGAGTTAAAAAGTCTAGGTTCAAAGATAAGTCTTTTCCTAAAACAATGGAGCCCTAGCTTGATTGGTTGTATGCTCTAGATTTTAACAGCTTATTCTAAAGTGTCTATTATGGACGTAAGTACAGGAAAATATCTATCGAGCTAGCTGCATGGTGTGTGATATATTTCACTGCGCTAAATTTATATTAATCTGAACTTACGATTTACCGGTATGATTTTCGCGCTCGGACGTAACCAACTAGAATTACTAACGGATATCAGGTGCAATCAACTTTAAGCGTAACTCAGACATGAAACGCGTGTCAGGCATCAGGATATAACCACTCACGGCAGATTCAGATGACCGAACTAATCCTGATTTGCTTTGCCTTTGACTCACTTCTGGGAATTGCCTGAACGTCACCGATTAGGCACACGCTTTGAAGTAGCGTCAATATTTGAGGATGTCGGGTATTGTGTACGTTAGCTATTATCAAATTATTTATAAGATATTTTGAGTAACATTTAAAATACATATTATCTTTAGATTCTATAAGCTCAGTGTTAGTTCAGAAATAAATCTCATACATTTTTAGTTTAGAATACATGCTTGGTAAAATTAAAAGAAAACCTTCAAGAACAAAGCGTATTTCCTCTTAAAAGGCCGACGATGCCCCTGCAACTCTACTGATGTTGCAAGTTATTTTCCATTAGGTTATTCGTTTGTTCGTTTGCCCCCTAATTAAAAAAGCGTTGGCATTTTAGGACGTGAAAAAACAACGATTTTTTATAAAGAATTAAGTTTACGTTTTTTATACTATCTCGACTGCTTGCATAATTATGCAAGTAGGGTCAAAAAAGTCTAATTTAGTAAAAAAAGCACCAGCATTTCAAGAGGTAAAATAAATACAACTATGATTTAAAGAATTAAGTTTTCATTTTTTGATACTATCTGGACTGCTGCTTATGCAGGCAGAGGAAAAAAGTGCTAGATCTTCAGAATTGGAACCGTAGACATAATGACGTAGAGGGCGAAGACCCGGCCACTTGTGAGATTATGTAAAGTAGGGGGAAGGTGTCGCAACGTGTCGGCTCCTATAACACCTAACAACAACAGTTTTATTCGTACACTAGCTGTTGCCCCGTGCCCGCGACTTCGTCCGCGTTAGCATAGTATAGTAATTGATAACGGAGATAGATAATTTTTTCACCCCCTTGGGGGGTAGAATTTCCGAAAACGCATAAATATGTATCCATTTATTTTTTATCAGTAGCCCAAAAATAAAGTTTCATGTTTCTAACTCAAGAAATGACGGACTTTCATTCAAACTTTCAACCCCAATTTCACCCCCTTGGGGGTATAATTTCCAAAAACCCTTAAATGCATATTTATTTGTTTCTATTCAGTAGCTCAAAAATAAAGTTTCATGTTTGTAACTCAAGAAATGACGGACTTTCATACAAACTTTCAACCCCTTTTTCACCCCCTTCGGGGTAAAATTTCCAAAATTCCTTCCTTAGTGGGTGTCTACTTTACAAAAGAACCCTACTCACCAAATTTCGTGGCTGTAACTTTAACAGTTTTTGCTCGGCGATGATGAATCAGTCAGTCAGTCAGGACTTGCAATTTTATATATATAGATTAGTAATTGTTATACGATAAAATACTGTACTAAACGCTCAATTACACTTATTAAGAAGTACTTGGCTTTCTTTCACTCATTTTTTTTATTTGAGTAATAGAAATCTAAGCTTTATGCGCAGTTATAAAGTTTTTTGTAGGAGTTTATCTATAATTCAGCTTTTTTTATTGATTAATGCTTTGAGGTTATAAATTAATCAAAATGCTATGAAATATATTTATACTAGATGACGCCCGCAACTCCGTTGCGCCAAAACTCATTTATCGCGCGGGAACCGTACATTTTTCCGAGACAAAAGTATCCTGGACTCAAAGTACCTCCATGCCAAATTTCAGCAAAATCGGTTCAGCGGTTTTGGCGTGAAGAGTTAACAGACAGATAGACAGACAGACAGACATACATACTTTCGCATTTATAATATTAAGTATGGAAGTATGGATATTCCTAATTCGACCTGTCATGACAGTGCAGTACAAAAACTGTACATATTTTGTCTGTCTCTTTACCCGAGTACATTAGATTTCTATGGATTTATTACTTTTCTTACTGAATTTATTCTCTGGACCTCTTGAGACACCCCTACAGAAGCTTCACGACCCCCTGAGGGTTAGCTTGCCTGCACAATATGTAGAAAAACACATAGATAGACTAGTATTTTTCAACATAATAATATTACATTCTTGATTTAGGTGGATTCAAAAACAAAGTGACTAAATAAGATTACTTTTTGGCTTACGGTCCTTGTGCTAAATTTTTCACCAGGAAAGTTTGATTCTGTTAAGGGCGAATTTTCAATTTAGATTTTCCTAAAATTTAGATTTTTCTACGTTTGCTGAATCAGCCTGCCTAGATATAAATGTATGAGTATTTTACCTAGCAGGTACATAAGGGCCTGTATTCACTTTGATTAGAGCGAGATTAGTGATTAGTATATATTAAAGGACTTGCACTAATCAGTCGCTGTCCACACGTACTTTTACCTGATTACTAATCACCTGCACTAATCACTTGCACGTTACTAATCAAAGTGAATACGGGCCTTTAGAGTTAGGATTGTATACATACTGTGTATAAAATGTGTATTACACAGGTCAAGTAATTAGCAAACTAGTTACTGTGAATCCGTACATTCAACGGCACTGGGGATTGCAGGTGTTGGCAAACGGAAAAGTTTTCCAGAATATTAACAGCTTATACTTCTGCTTGATGCGGTTTGAGAGTTATTAAATTTTAGTTACGATTTTACCCTGTTGGAACTGTTTTTGCTTGTTTTATGAAAATGAAGTTAAGTCTGAGTAACGGTCGTCGAACATGGTTTCTTTTTCGTTAGTAAAAATTAAAATATGAGGTTATCGATTCGAGACCATGGCCCATGGACATTACATCGACTTCGGAGGAGTCGTCGCGATGCTAGTCCGAGTGTGATCATTTCTTAAATATAATATTTTTTAATGGAAAACTATCACTGTACCACTAACCAATGTGGATGATGGTGGAAAAAGTTTGTAATGCATGTTGAAACAGCATATATCTAAATATATAACTCAAAGGTGACTGACTGACATGGTGATCTATCAACGTACAGCCCAAGCCACTGGACGGATCGGGCTGAAATTTGGCATGCAGGTAGATATTATGACGTAGGCATCCGCTAAGAAAGGGTTTTGATAAATTCCATACCTAAGGGGATAAAATAGGGTATGAAAGATTGTATATAATAAACTCTTCTTAATGCGAGCAGAGCCGCGGGCAACAGCTAGTGTTACATATTTTTGTAACTCAATAGTTACTTTAACGGAAACTAAAAAATCTTCCTTCCTCAGCAATTTAAACATAATAGAGTTGTGTGAATTTTGATTACTGCTCTAACATAATATTTACCCCCAAAAACTTTCCCATCTATACGAATATAGATATAACGACCAGACTATAGAAAGTTCAGGAACAATTTGACTAAAACCCAAGACTTCAGATAATGGCTGTAACAAAGTCAGTTTATTATCCAACTCGGAGCACACTATGCATTCGCCACATAAGAGGGAGTTTCATTCTACATAGGATGTAGGGAATATACGTAATAGAATTTCAAATTTATTATTAGTTGGCTTCGGCGAATTTCCGTGATATTTTATTCGTGAGACTAAAGCTTCAGCCATAGAAAAGAAAGAATGGTTAAAGCCATTAAATTAGGAATTTATTGTGCTACGAGACTTTATACAAATTTTGAGCCAAAAAAGTTAAGAGCCTCGTAGTGTGATCTAGTAGTGCTTGAATCACAGATGTAAACAAGAAAAAATATCGACAGAAAAAACTGTTCGATATTTAAAACTTTTTAAAAAACCCCACAAATTATTTTTTTAACAAGCATTTTGCACATGCGCCTTAGTATCCATTTATCCAACTTACTAATTTAGTATTCGTTGCATCTATGATCCATCAAAAGCCTTCCGGTCCCTATTTAAGGCCGTTTGTCGCCTCCCCCCCTCTATGTAGAGTGCCGTTAGCAAAGACGTTAAGAGGCCCTCAAGACTAAAAGCAGCGGATATGAAACTATAAATAATTAAAGCCCTCTCTGATACCGATTCGTCAAAGGGAATATAATACTAGTATAGTCGGCGACAGAAATTACAGGGTAGTTAAAATTTTATAAACTTCAAAAAGTAAAATTTTGTCCGAATGACACTAATCTCTCTGGTGGTCTTAACGGGTGGACTGGTCATTAAAAAATAATAGAACATAATTTTACTTTTTAAATAGACGATTAATTTTGTGAATTAATATACCTATACTAGTTGACTTTTGGTAAAAAGAGAATTTCACAGTAGTTAATAGGTACAGGTCATTTCCCAAGACAAGCGTACTTTTATACAGCATGACTGGTGAGACATTACCGATACTTATGGAGAGTACTCAGTAGTCGATTCTCATTATAATTATTATGTAATAAAATTAGGTACTTAATTTTTGACCGCCTTTAAATAAATGAATCATGGACACTTAGTGAATTACTATGCGGCCGGCGCGGCGACGTGCGCCCCGCGCTCCGCGCGCGGTGACCGTGCGTTGGGTAAATAATTATTTAACTTTAAGCTACATTTACTCAGTGATCATTGATATTATTTTTTTTTATTTTTTTTTTTCAACTACTATAATAGCCTAATATCACGTCCTCGAGTATTGGACATGTCTCACCAGTCATGCTTATTATTGCTTTCGACCAAAATGAGGACAACATTTTGTTCCACCCTGTAAAGTCACATTCACAATTTAAAATGGACCAAAACCGAGCACTTTGTAACGCGGTGTCAAAACCACAGTACACTTCCGCACACTTCCCAGTAAATTGAACTTAAATTCACCGGAAAAATGTGGCTTGTCTTTGTTAAATAGGGACTAGATACCAGCTTAATGCAATTTTAGAAGTAATTATTACAGAAATTAGTTCTTATTTACTTTTACTTCAAAATAAAATAATTTTGTACAAGTATCCAAATTACCAATTTAAATAATTCTATGACTGTTGTCTAGACTCTAGAGCTTAGTATTGGAATTTTTTAATTTAAAGCAACCTTATGATATACAACATGACTGGTGAGACATTACCGATACTTATGGAGAGTACTCTGTACTCGATTCTCATTATAATTATGTAATAAAATTAGGTTCTTAATTTTTTTCCGAATTTCCCAAAAATAAATGAATCATGAATATTAAGTAAATTACGTGGCTAGGCAAGTAGGCATACTATGCGGCCGGTGCAGAGGCGTGCGCTACCAAAGAAACACCACACAACTACCCCTCCCGCTCGCGGTGTCCATGCGTTGGGTAAATAATTATTTAACTTTAAGCTACATTTACTCAGTGATCAATTGATATTATTTTTTTATATTATTTTTTTCCAACTAATAATAGCCAAATATCACGTCCTCGAGTATTGAACATGTCTCACCAGTCACGCAGTAGAATTAGATTGACGAAAAGTAGGAAAAGTAAATAAACTATAATATTATAAATAAATACTTGCTGGTGATCATAATGCTTTTTTCTATGAGCTTTATCTAAGAGCTTCTGTAATAAACAACAGATTAAATATAAAATCACTTCCCCAACTGCCTGTTACATTTTCTAATTAACGGAAGATGATCGATCTGAAGGAGTGAGTAATCACCAAATAAAGGACAGCGACAGCTGAGTCTTTCTAATTGCCAGCGCAGTATCATAAATTAAAAAAAAATCTGTCAAGTACCAATTTTAAATATAAAAGTCGTTGACTTTTTTAGAGATTAAATTTGCAAAATTGAATAGCTTATAGCTATGTCCACACTGTGCCTTTTTTTGTTCATTAAGGTGACGCCATGTTAAAGTAAAAAACCGTGTTGGATGTGTTTGAGACTGCTTGTTTTCTATGCGAGGCTGGCCCGGCCTCTCATAGAAAACAAGCAATGGAACAGCAAAAAATTGAAAGGGCGTAGCGACAAAATGGTTTTTGTCGCGTAATTTAAAAACCATAAATACATTTCATATAAGCTATGGACAAATTAAAGTGTATACTAGAACCAATTTATGTACAAATTTTGGAAGCTTATATCACTCTCCTCTGTTGGCAAAATAGGAATCCCTTTTTTTACAGAGGTCTTTTTGATTGATTATTCTGTGTTATGAAAGTTGACCAATCGTGTTATGCTATGGGTAATTCAAAGACAAAGACATGATGAATACTGACAGTGAATTTTAATTTCTTAGCTTTAGTCATTGCAGAGAAAAATGGACATCGCTACAGACAAATTATCAAGGCGTCACCTTAAGAGCATGCAACATATCGCAGTCAACAGCGCACGTGAGGCATGCCCACGACGCATGCCCTCTGACCGTATCCAAAACTTTCGCTTTGTTCTTTAACGACAATGTTGGCGTTGCGCTCGTTGACGCATTCAATTATTGAATGCGCCAATACGAAAGTTTGAAAGAAGATGACGAAAATTGAAAATGAAAGTGCGGTGTGGACACAGCTAATAAGCATGAGATTCTAATAGCCTTCCCCCTAAACTGCTGTACCGATTTTGCTGAAATTTGGTATAGAGATACTTTGAGTCCCGTGTGAATATCCGATGTCCTTTACATCGGATTTTTTATCCAAAAAAATGTACGGTTCGAATCTCAGCGCAACGGAGTTGGGGGCGTCATCTAGTATGAAATAAAATGTTATTTCAAGTATAATCTTTACTAGAAAACGATTCCAATTTCCAACCACCCTGAAATGCATTATTCCTCTAAAAGAAACTAAAGAAAAACTTAGGTGATATTTCTTTCCGAGTAAAATATCACTGGCTTCCATTACTTGTAGGTACTTTATAAGCGCAAGCATTTAAAGAACGATTAGTAGCACACGAAGTTTTAAGTCCGATTAATGAAGAATACTAAGAACTTTCTAGAAAAATTGTCGGCTAATATTGATCGACAGGATTTTATATTATCACGTTATCAGTTTTTTAACTTATAACTTCGTATTTTAATGTTAGGTGTATTTTATTTGTTAAATTGCTAATTTTAAAATATAAAATATGCATAAGTGATCTCAATAATAAGCTTATTTAATTATATTATATACACTTTCTTAATTATATTATGTTTATATTTTGCCTAATGCCGTAGGCATATAACCCAGACAGACAGACACATTTTTAATAATATTTGTATGAAAAAATGGTATACTTATAATGTTATAACCATAGTTTACGTAGACCATGTTTTATTCCTCGTTTTATGCCAGCTAAATAGATGGGTTATTGTGTTCGTTATTAAGCTCTCAAAACATCGCCAAAATAAACTGTTATAATTGGTCAGTACTCAGTTTGTGTCGAAACGTTAGGGAAAATTTGGGTGGACCTTTCCTAAATTTTCCACGCCAAAATCACAAACGGTAAAACATGCCGTCCTCTAGAAGCGAAGCCACAATATTATAATAATTTGCTTTGTTGCGTTGCGTCGCCGCAGCGGTGCTGCTTCGACGTTTTACATGTAATAAAATTCTTCCTGATAAGGTGTCAGATAAGCTATCCACAACTTATTAGACAGATGCTTCATCCTCTATCTTTCAAGTTGTGAATAGCCTATCTGGCACTTATCTGGAAGTGGTGAAACAGGCCCTAATAGTTTCGAAGTATCGATTATTATAATATTATTATAATAATATAGGCCAGTGTTTTTGACGTCTAGAATCGATGCCATACTGTTGTATCGTTCCGAAATATCCGCCAGTGCATTAACAAATGACTTTGTTGGTATAATATTATTATAGTACGTCACACTTATTGCCTCACCAATGCTATGAGGAAGGAACCTGTGGGCTGTGGCATACTAATACAATATGGCGTCGGATACATGACGTCTTGAGCACTGGCTTGGTTTTTATTTCGGAACCTATGTTGTTCATCGGATTCGGTGTTTTGAGGGAAAGATGGACAGAAGATGAACCGGCTGGGCAAATGTGGCGTTGCGCTGTCTGAAATAACAATAAATTATTATTTATTGACTATAATATTTATGTTGACGTGCGTTGCCGCAACGCAGCTATGCGACGAACAATTCGATTCTAGCTCAACGTACCTCAACGCACCGGAGCAGTATGGCCTCACTAATAGACGTAATAGCCGGCTTAATATTCAAATATAATTTCCCTAAAACAATACTTTCAGTTTATGAAAGGTATAAATTAAGAACAAGGAGAACAAAGTATTTGTGTAATTATGATTATAAAAAAAAAAACATGAGCTTTCTTCGGACCCCCGAGTATGATCCCTATTGTATTGTTCTTAAAATAAAAACCGCAGCACAATTTATTCGGTAATTATACTGGTATGAATAGGACTTGAGAATTGGAATACCCAATGAAAGACGAGGACTCCATATTTAAGTGAAATTATGGAAAGTCTATAATTATAGTCTATACAATAATTATTGTAATTCATTTCTTTGTATAATTCACAGACATAATATTGTATTTAAATACCGTGACGACGGCGACTAACCCAAAAAATCAAACATCGTCCTCTCTTCACACTCACGCCCGTCTTTCAAATAAGCCAGGTGAAAAGGGACGACGCGGATTCATCGCCAAATTAGTTTTTAGGGTTTCGTAGTCAACAAGGAACCCTTATAGTTTCGGTTTGTCCGTCCGTCTGTCCGTCTGTCTGTCTGTCAGTACAGTGAACAATTTTTTTTTTTTTTTTTTTTTTTTTTGTCCCTTGTATTCGATCTACAATCAGTCGCCAGACTATGATTAGATGTTTTGAATGATTGAATGGCGTTTAAGAGGATCTGAAGCCAGTGCTTCATACTCTAATTAGTTAAATAAGTGGTTTCTTTTCAGTCTTTTAACCACGTTGCGGGAGTCGAGCAGTTCCTGGGCAAGGGGGTTTACGTGATTGGCAAGGCGTACAGCGTGCTGATTTTTATAGCGTTCAATCTCGGTGGCCACAGTAGGTACATTTAGGTATTCATGTACCTCGCTGTTTCTAGTAAACCATGGAGCTTTGGCTATGTTTCTCAAAATATTATTTTGCACTCTTTGGAGGCACATGACATTGCTTTTACAGGCAACTCCCCATATTGGAATTCCATATGTCCAGATAGGCTTTAATGTTGTGTTATAAATTAAGAGTTTGTTCTCTAGGGAGAGTGCTGATTTTCTTCCCAACAGCCAGTTCAGGTTGCGGAACTTAAGGTTGATTTGATCTCGCTTTGCTTTGATATGGGTTTTCCACGTGATTCGTTGGTCTAGATGAAAACCTAGGTACTTTACACAGTCTGTCTGAGGCAGAACATTGTTCTCTAGATATACCGGGGGACAGTTACCTCTTCTTAGGGTAAAGGTGATATGATTTGATTTAAGAGCGCTAGCTCGAATGCGCCATTTTTGGAACCATGCGGAGATTAAGTTTAGGACATGCTGGAGTTTTTCACTGGCTTTTTTAGGATCGTTATCAACGGCCAGGTAAGCAATGTCATCAGCGTATGTCGCAACACTCACGTCGGCAACGGTGGGAATATCGGATGTGTAGAAGTTATACAACACAGGTCCTAGAACAGAGCCTTGTGGGACACCAGCTCTTATTGGGTACAGCGATGATCTAGCTTCACCTTGTTTGACTTGAAATAGTCTATCGCTTAAGTAGGACTTTATAATGTGAAATAGAGAGTGCGGCAAGACTCTTTTTATTTTTGCGAGTAATCCTTTGTGCCAGACTCGATCAAATGCCTGTTGCACATCTAGAAAGGCCGCTGAGCAGTAATTCTTGTTTTCGAGACATTGTCTCGAAAACAAGTGAACAATTTAACAGAAAATGTATGATAATATTTAGTTATTTCGCCACAAGGTAGAAAGAGAGGAGTATATTATTACTTTCTCTACTATGCCTCTACTCCACTCTCTGACGCGAATTTACCCATCAAAGTATACACAACGTCGGTAAATAAATTTTCGCTTCATAAATCTATTTTCTTATAAATTTTCAGTGTTTTATTCTCATGAAAATTATCGAACACGTTTACCTTCGTCTCGCAAAAATTCTAAATTTCCCTAATGACTTTTACGGAGTTTTATAAGATAACCATTTTCTGATAAAATAAAGTTTCCTCATCATAATTGACTTTTAATGTAGTTATAATGAAGTATATTTTAAGAACGCACAGTAATTTTATAGGGGAAAGTTAGGGGATATTTTAAACGAAACTAGGCAAGCGAGGAACCTACGTTATTCGTGTTAAGGTGACGCCATGTTAAAGTAAAAAACCGTGTTGGATGTGTTTGAGATTGCTTGTTTTCTATGCGAGGCTGGCCCGGCCTCTCATAGAAAACAAGCAATGGAACAGCAAAAAATTGACAAAATGGTTTTTGTCGCGTAATTTAAAAATCATAAATACATTTCATATAAGCTATGGACAAATTAAAGTGTATACTAGAACCAATTTATGTACAAATTTTGGAAGCTTATATCACTCTCCTCTGTTGGCAAAATAGGAATCCCTTTTTTTACAGAGGTATTTTTGATTGATTATTCTGTGTTATAAAAGTTGACCAATCGTGTTATGCTATGGGTAATTCAAAGACAAAGACATGATGAATACTGACAGTGAACTTTAATTTCTTAGCTTTAGTCATTGCTGAGAAAAATGGACATCGCTACCAGCCAAATTATCAAGGCGTCACCTTAAAAGTTAACTTTGAAACTTTATGAATGCTGATAGCCTTTTTAACCGACTGTACCAGAAGCAGAACTATGCTATTAAATTTTATAATGCGGATTATGCATATTTGCTAACATTAAAAAGTTAATATATTAATAATTATTATAATATAATTGAGTTAGCATTCAGCTCAAAACGTCAAAAAAAAGTATTAACAGTATCTAGTTCTTCTTCGAAATCAATGTTTTTCGCGAAATAATACATTTAAGGGCCCGGGTTACCCTCGAAATTTTCATACATTCTTATTTCTTAATACCAAAATCATTTTCTCATACGAAAATATTTAACATGTTTGAGTTATTTTTCAGCTTAAGATAGTAATTACCTAGGGTCCTGAACAAATTTTTTTTACAAAATATTTAAATACTAAAAAAAAAATTTTTGTGTTTAAATATTTTTTAGTAAATTTACTACTAAATATTTAAACACCAAAAAATAGACAAAAACAAAAATATATATAAATAAATAGTAAATTTACTACAAAATATTTAAATAATAAAAAATATTTTTTAAAGTTTAAATATTTTGTAGTAAATTTACTATTTATTTATATATTTTTTAGTGTTTTTGTCTATTTTTTGGTGTTTAAATATTTAGTAGTAAATTTACTAAAAAATATTTAAACACAAAAATTTTTTTTTAGTATTTAAATATTTTGTAAAAAAAATTGTTCAGGACCCTAGGTAATTACTATCTTAAGCTGAAAAATAACTCAAACATGTTAAATATTTTCGCATGAGAAAATGATTTTGGTATTAAGAATGTATGAAAATTTCGAGGGTAACCCGGGCCCTTAAGCCTTATTTTATATGCGTCCGGAACGAGTGGTTTGGTCCCTACTCCCTTTACTACGAGCTTACAAGCAAGCGAACACATTCATACTTCCACTAACAATATTATTACATATATGCAAAAGTATGTCTGTCTGTCTGTTACCTCTTCATGCTTAAACCGCTGAACCGATTTTGCTGAAATTTGGTATGGAGATACTTTAAGTCAAAGGAAAGGACATACGATTCTTTTTACATTAAAAATGTACGGTTTCCGCGCGATAAACGAACTTTGGCGCAACAGAGTTGCGATCATCAACTAGTATTATTTTATAGTATCAACTATCAAGCCATACTATCGAATATGTAATGCAACTTCAATACAATATAATATAAAGGCTACGGAGTACAGTATTCTATCAAACAATACCTCGAGATCCCACCACATACACAATTCACGAAGTTGGAAATCAAATTGGTGTAATCAAAGTTGTAAGACAGGCGACTGTATGAAGTCTTGCCAACATCATTCGATATTAATGCCCCGAAGCACGTGTTACTCCACCTTTTCAAAGTTAGACAGTTCGTGTTAATAATTGAATAACGTATTTTGTATGAGATGACGAAAAATTATTGTACTGTTTATAAAGTAGGGATTTAGATTTTAGATTTATTCTCTAGACTTTTTTATTTTCCTTTTATTATTTAGAAAATAAAAAAGTCTCTCAGCGATGGTAAAAATCAGAATTATTCATATTTTCACGAATCCATGCAATTTTGCATGGACATAAAATGTTGTGGTAAAAAGCGTGGGTCAATTAAGAGGAGTCCACACAGCCGTTTTCCATACAAACGTTCTCCCCTGTTTCCTCCCTGGATAATGCCGGTAGAGTTATAATTTTTTTCCTGAATATCTATGGCCACTAATACAATGTCCCTTTGTTTTCTATTTTTCATAATTTAGTTATTAAAAAAGTTAATGAACGTTAAAAAACCCAAAAAATGGCCAGATTTTCCGCGGTGTTCAAACATCCAGAAAACAGATTTGATTAGATTATACAAAAAAATAAAACAATAAACATAGGAACACAGCTCAAGCCTTTCTTTAATCTTTCATGAAAATGTACTTAAATCGGTTAAGTTTTGGAGAAGGAATCAGAGGAATCAGAGGACTTTTGTCGTGTTGTCTCTATCGTGCTCTGCTGTAGGATACTTGAGATTGGTGAGACAGCAATACTTTTTCAAATACCTATTTTCAATTTCTCTCGCCCTTGGTGTATCCTCCTATGTACCATTTCGGAATCGTTTCCAGGGGCTCTTTTGACATTGGTACCTGCATTTGTACTTTTAACCGACTTCTTTTAGAGGAGGAAGTTTTTGTTCGGTTCGGGAAGTTTGATCCTGAGTTTTGAAACTTATATTTTCTATTCAACATAACAATGAGCAACATACAACATAAAGTTTTGTTTAACATGAATGCTTGTATGTTGTTTATTCTCATAATCATCATTAACTCGTTGGCTCCCAAACACATTTATATAAGATCAATTTCTTCCAACTTCTAATTAAGACGAATACTCTTAAATTAGCGCGAAAAGCGGCGCCATTTTCATATCTTTTGTGATTGTTCGCGCCGTTTCACTCAACGCTCTCGACATTAACAAGTTCTCTTAATATTTCTAATTTGCGGACGTTTCCCGTGTTAATGCGGCGATGAGAATGATTTTAGTTTCGGACGATTGAGTTTCATTGTACAGTACACAGATACTGCGAACAATTAAATTGCTTATTATTTATTATACAACGAGTTTCACTTAGGGCCATCGCATATTAGAGACATGACAGTTTTTAGACAATCTTGTTTCACATAGACGAGTCAGCTTTACGATTAAAGAGAAACAGTTGTGTCTACGGTCTACCATGCGGCGCATACCAATACGAAACTGTTTTGTCTACGACGACGCAACGCATACAAATGTATATTCATTTTTAAATTGCCATCGTCTCTTTTCAACCTCGTCAGTCAATTGTTCGTCAGTAAACATGACGGGAGGTGTTTACGCTCTGAACGCTTGGATCAGACTAGGTACACCGCTAGACAGTTTTGTCGTTGATGTGTGCGCTCGCATACACTTCAAAGGGAAACCGACAGTCGTTAGTCAGACTTGTCGCCGTGCAGTTGTTGTACGCATTAGGGTCAATTCAGACCGCAACGTGACGAGGCGAGACGTGACGCTACCTAAATTTGTATGTATTTGACAGATGTCGTCAGCGTGAGACGTCTTGCGAATCTGTCAAATCCATACTAATTTAGAAATGCATCTACGCGTCGCGTTGCGGTCTGAATTGACCCTTAGACAACTTTGTCTATGAGACGTTTTGTATCAAATGTGCGCGTCTAGTACTTTTTATTATGTGATAGTCTGACTAAAAACTACCGTGTCTCTGGTGTGCGGTGGCCCTTACTGCCTGTTAAATGATTACGTGTAATCGTATTTGGGAGTATTGTGGTAGGTGCCTTTTTAACGGCGCATTCAGACCTTCGCGTGTTCTGTGCATGTTGCTGTAGTATTTGGGAAAACACGTGATCTGAATCCGCGCGCGCAGTAAGCGCGCATGACACGTGAAAAAACGCGCATACCTAAATGGGAGGGGGGAATGTGACAAGGGGTCTAAAATTCATGAAAATCGTATGACGTCCCTAATATTACGCTTTCATTAGAAGCATAATATACCTAGGGAATTTAATGTACGGAAAATTTTATCTTAATCAGAAAACTCGTAAGTTTTGTAAACACTAGACGAGTAATTTTTATAAAACTCTTTTTGCGACACTCAATTTCATTGCAAGAGATTTACGATTCTACATAGTATATTACATCCATAAAACGTTATGGGCTTGAAATAAGCTGTATAAATTCCAGGATTAAGCGGATAGAAAATAGTCATTAGTCTTCTAATGCGATCAAAAGATATAAAGGCACTTATCCTAGATCAAGCATTGATTGGATAGGTCCGGCGTAAGCCACTTAGGGTTAAAATAGACATCTAGAGCTTGATGATGATCTAGAGCTCATTTGTAACAACTGCGGAAGGCCCAGTGGTACCAATCTGAGCTGTTGATCGGGTGTTAAATCATGTTATCTCTTTCGTCCTTTGTTTTTCTGAAAAGTATTTTTATGATTATAATCAGAGATCATTATTTATTAGCAATAGATAATCCAGACTGTCACGAGGCATCTCTTTTTTTCAGGGTTCCGTACCCAAAGATTAAAAAACGGGACCCTGTTACTGAGACTTCTATGTCTGTCCGTCTGTCTGTCTATCTCCAGGCTGTAGCTCAAGAACCGCTATAGCTAGACTTCTGAAATTTTCACAGATTGTGTATATCTGATGCCGCTATAACAACAAATACTAAAAATAAAACAAAGTTATTATTAAAAGGGGTCTCCCATACAACAAACGTGATTTTTTTTGGCCATTTTGGCTCGTAATCCTTAATGGCAACATGCAGGTACTTGAAATTTTCACAAAATCCTCAATTATATGACGTGTACTTTAATATTTAATAATAAAATTAAAATAAAACATATAATTAAGGGGGGCTCTCATACAAAAATACTTTTTTTCCCTACTTTCGCTCTATAACGGTACGGAACCCTTCGTGCGCGAGTCAGACTCGCACTTGGCCGATTATTTTTTAAGATAGAGCTCAATAATTATATTTGGTACGTTTCACAATATACGACCAAACTAGTCAGTAATATTACATAATCAGCCTTGTGCCTATGAATAATTTCTCCGTTAGCACGTTTGGCATTTTTGTATTATTCTGTGTTTATTATGTTTCAGTTCAATGAATAAATAATTTCCACCTTCTGCACATTGCAATGGTAAATTGGCGTAAATAAACAACAAACTTGGCCCATTATGCAATTATTTCAGAATAAATTTCCCATTAGACATGATAGAGCCGTTGAAATGATTTATAAAATTGATAAAGAGCTGCACAAAAGAACATCGTTTGTTAAAAGTAGGGCTACCAAACGTGCTTTTTTTTTAAATAAAAAGAAAGTTAAGATATCCTCTTTCTGTCAATGCTGACTACAACTGGAACCATGAAAAAATTTGGTTGTAATTGCTTTTTCACACTGCAAAGGCGAAATGATCATTACGCATTGCTAAAAATTTTCAGATCTCTTTGTTTGTTTTATGTAATAAAAACTATTTCCTACATTCTACAAAAATATCCTGAATTCAATAATTTAGTTTACTATTCATGTAGATTGTAGATAACAATTTTAATAACAGTTATTTAAAAGAATCTTCTGAGGTATTTGTAATTTAGGTGCTATTTAACTCACTAGTGGCAACCCTGGCGAGTCCACCGCTGAAAGGGAAGGCAATTAGAAGGAGTACAAATAGCGAAATGTATTGTAGTGTTACACATTTGCATGGTAAACGAGGGCGGAATACCACTCACACGTACCTACTGTCTACAAAAAAGATCTAACTATAGGGCAGATCTGGATTAAAGTTAACTATGGTAAACTTTTTAATGCGACGAACGGGTGAGGTAGGATATATACATTATATAACTTATCGTTAACTTTAAAGTTTTATCTCACGTTATATCAAATACATCAATAAAGGAAATTTCAATTGTCAGGACAAAATAGAGGTTCAGGAGAGTCAAAAAACAAAATGTTGCCTAGGGTTATTTTAAGAAGTAGACATATATTTTCTCGCAGCTTTATGGGTCTATAAATATCCCTTAATATGATATTTTTTCTTTTACATAATATATTCGTCCATAAACGACATATCCTGTAGAAATGTGTTATACAGGTTGTTAACAAAACTAAGTGATAATATTTTAGGATGTATATGGGTCCCCTAAAACTCTATATTATAGAGTTCGCTGTGAAAGTAGCAGCGCCGAAATAGTAACTTTTTTAAACTTTTGTAAGTATGGGAAAATTCCTGACGCTGTGGCACTTGCCCATTAACACACAAATTTAAAAAAAATTGCTCTTTTAAGCGCTGCTTCTTTCACAGTGAACTCTATAGAAGGGATAATATACCCATACACACCCTAAAGTATTATGACTTAGTTTTGTTACATTCTGTATAAGTAGAAAGTATCTCTACTCCCAAAGGCAGGACGGATAGGCAGACACACTCATAATAATATTAATTTTTGCGTCATTTTAATTAGTCATGACTGATAACTCATAAGTAATGATCTGTTTTGCCCACTGTACAATGTACATTCCGCAGTTATTTTTCATCCTGGAGCTTTAGGCCCGATCTTTTGTCTTTGCGAAAAAAATTTCAAACATTTTAATTTAAGAAGTGTTACGTAAATGGGCCGCTATTTTTCATCGTAAAGTGCTCACTTTGATTTATATTCCGGGAGCTGTTTTATCAAGCGCTTACGGGTGTCTCTCTTCAAATCGTTTTTAATTAGTGTACTCATAATATTGTTTTTCTCGGAATCAAAATATACATTATACTTAATTCTGCTAAAATCCAGTCGCGGGGCATAACCTTATTTTGATAAGGGCAAAATATATTTTGCGCGGCCCCCTGACGGATGACGCAAGACGACGGATTTTGTTTGTTGACTTCACATTCACATCTAAGCAAAACCTAACGTAACTAACGTTAAAAAACTTAGACTAATATGACTGCAATGTTTCAAGTTTCAACGCTAGAGTAATAGACTAAGACCCACTTGCGCCAATCTGGGTTAAAGTTAACTCTGAGTTAAACATCATGTCATCTCTATCACTGACTTGGTGAGTGACAGATATGACATGATGTTTAACTCAGAGTTAACTTTAACCCAGATTGGCGCAAGTGGGCCTCAAAAGTTTTGTGGACGCTTCACAATATGACGTATATTAATATGACGTGTGCAACATTTTTTTTAATGAAATAAGGGGGCAAACGAGCAAACGGGTCACCTGATGGAAAGCAACTTCCGTTGCCCATGGACACCCGCAGCGCCAGAAGAGCTGCAGGTGCGTTGCCGGCCTTTTAAGAGGGAATAGGGTAATTTAAGGTAAGGGGAAGGTAGGGATGGGAAGGGAAGGGAATAGGGGAGGGTAGGGAAGGGAATACGGTAGGGGATTGGGCCTCCGGTAAACTCACTCACTCGGCGAAACACAGCGCAAGCGCCGTTTCACGCCGGTTTTCTGTGAGGACGTGGTATTTCTCCGATCGAGCCGGCCCATTGGTGCCGTAGCATGGCTCTCCCACGTCAGAATTTTGTCGGATTATGTACTGTATGTGCAAGTAGCACTCTCTGCTCCAACCTTGACGTAATAATCCCTATTGGATCGCTATTCTGCACCTATCATATCTGCTCATATCTGCATCATATCTGCTGGTTGTGAAGCATATTGCTTGAACTCGTTATTAACTGAACTAAGTTAAGCTGTAAAACTGCAAACAGCTGATGAAGTCTTCCGTAACTAATTCGGTATTCAATGCTAACGACACTCAGCGGTTCAATAGAACATTCCGAACACGGGGCGTGATCTTCATCACTATGCGTCCAATTTTTAGCTGTAAACTTTATACGTGCTTCCATTGCTATTGAGAGCTACCACTCTATATTTTATAGAATACGATAACATAATATTCAAGAAGAACATAACATTCAGAAGTCAAGAAGTTATACAATTTGAATTTACCCATTCTATTTCTGTATTATCCATGACGGTTTAGCCCGGCCGCACATTGTCCGAATTCTGATCAGAAACAGTTGAATTTCGCCGGACCGCCACCCCGCACATTATCCGAAATATCCTTCCGGCGAGTTCTAGCTCAATCGGCTCAGTACAAAATGTAAGAGACAGCGAGGACGTTCAACTGTTTCTGATCAGAACTGTCTTACAATGTGCGGCCAGGCTTAAAGTGCAAAATTCTGTCAGTTATCTATGACCCTTAGTCCAGTGGTCCAGTGTTCTAGAGCGTTGCTCTTGACTCGGAGGTCGTGGGTTCGATTCCCGCGTTTTTTTTTTTTTTTTTTTTATTATATTAATTAGGGTCGTCTATGGGCTAGTCGCCCATATCCTTTATTTGTCTCATTGTTATAATATGGTCGCGTACCAAGATTACATTTCCTCTTAATCTACTGTAAGTCCATCACGCCTTGGACCTTTTAAACTTATACATTATTATACTATTGATATTATTGTATATTATATTATGCTTAATACTATTATTATTTATATAGAAAATTACCTAACTTAATAATTAATATTATATATATTTATCACTATATTATAATATTTGATGCCCTGAAGGGGCGTATGTGGTCTCAGTATAGCCAGTAGATTCGACATTTTTGGATTTCTTCGGGTATGGTGCTGCACCCTTTGCCTTTAGAGTTGTGGCATTGGCTTGGTGGAGAGCGGTCACTCAAGCTGGGTGGAGTTTCAAGGATCTTAAGAAGATATCGTTATGTGACGAATCTACTAGCTACTACTAGTGGGGTCACCAGAACCATGTCCCCCATTTTTTTTTTTTTTTTTTTTTTAACATTTCATTTTTGCCGACCTTTGAAGACTGTGCCTCGCTATACGGCCTAGGACTTGGTCATTTCTGTCCTTGATCGCCATTTTGATGTTATATTCCATTATAAAATCGGTTGACGAATCCAAAGATCTTTTTATAAAGCTGACCACGGCGTCCCCATCGGTGTCAGTGTAGTAGACACAGGTGTTAGTGTGTCGAGATATAGCTACCACTGCGTGAGGCACGCTGTCATGGATATCGATTCCCGCGTTGGAAACATGTTATTTCCAAGTTTGGTTAGGACAATGCAGGCTGATCACCTGATTATCTGACAAGTAAGATGATCCATGCGTCGGATGGGCATGTAAAAAGTCGGTCCTGCGCCTGATCTCTCGCCGGTCGTGTCGGTCTGCCGTCCCACTGGGTTATGAGAGTAAAGGAATAGAGTGCTCTTGTGTACTGCGCACACACTTGGGCACTATAAAACCTGCGTACCTGGCCTGGTTTCAATGAAACCGGCCACCGTCACCGAAACTGGTGTGGGGAGTATTATTATTATTATTATGGCCCTTAGATGTTTTGATAATTTGAGTCTAAGGAAAAGCCAGATTATCACGACAAGATAAAAGAGTATTATGCGAATACACAAGTTGCGAATAAAATTAGCTAGTAGTGGTATCTAGTAAAGCTATATTCACAAATCGACTTTTCTAATTCAACCCACGTATGCCACATAAACATTTTGATCGCGCGTAAACTATTTATTTTAGGTCCCACATTGAAAAGTAACGTAACAGGTGTAACGTCTTATTTACTAAACTACGTCGTAAATTACGGTAAGGCTGAGAAGGGATGACGTTTGCGGTCGACGGCGGATGTTTTAATACTGTGAATAACTCCAATAGTGTCACTTGTTCGGAGTAAGGGTCAGCATAGAGAGAGCGCTAAAAAGTCGTTGTGTCTTTAAATGTTACACTTTCAAGTAGCAATAGTTTTTTTGGACTCTAAAACTTCGACAACCTTAGATAAAAGCGAGCCTGTAAAAATATTAAGGCTGATTTACATTGATACAATAGCTGGCGCCAGCATCACTGGATTCCGTCGCTGCAGTACTGGATACAGGATGCTGGACTGGATTGAAACATGTTTACATTGATATAGTGCTGATCCATTACTTACTGAAAAATGGCATGGTAATTATTCTGTAAAAAAATCTATACATATAATAAAACTGTAGAAATGAAAATTCTGTACATTAAAGATATTCAAAAAATAATAAACGGGGGGTGTCACTAAATCGATATAGAAGCCAAAAATGTAATTAGTTTTTTGTCTGTCTGTCTGTCTGTCTGTCTGTCTGTCTGTATGTTTGTTCCACTATCACACGAAAACTACTGATCCGATTTGAATGCAGTTTTCGCAGATATTTTTGTCTTCTTCCAACTTAACATCTGGTGTATAAATATTTCCCCCCACCCCTCTAAGGGGACGAAAGAGGGGGTCAGGTTTTGTATCAAACTTTTTTCTTTAACACGAAAACTACTGATCCAATTTGGATACGGTTTTCGCTGATATATTTGTCTTCTTCCAACTCAACATCTGGTGTTTAAAATTCCCCCCCCCCCCCCCCCCCCCCGCCAACCCTCTAAGGGGACCAAAGAGGGGGTCTAATTTTGTACGAAACTTTTTAACTTTTCCCCCCACCCCTCTCAGGGGACAAAAGAGGGGGTAAGATTTTGTATCAATTACTGATGTAGAAATACTTTAAATGGCAAAACAACGTTTGCCGGGACAGCTAGTCTTGAATAAAATACACTTCAAATTCGAACATCTCGTAATTTTCAATGAAAATGATATGTTTTTTTTTTTACAAAAAGGATAGCTTTTTTATAGTTCTAACAAAATAATCGAATAGTTTTTTAATAAAATGATTCAGTTATTTAAAAAATAATACTTATATAATTTTCTCCTATTTCGCCCTATCAAGGACACGGCGAGCGTCGTAACCGCCAATACATTGTACAAGGCGCGCTGATATGAATGTTAGGGTCAATTCAGACCGCAACGCGACGTGGCGAGGCGAGGCGCGGCGCGACATAAATTTATATGGATTTGACATAATATTTCAATTGCGTGAGACTGCGAATCTGTCAAATCCATAAAAATTTAGAAATGCATCTACGCGTCACGTCGCGGTCTGAATTAACCCTTATTCTAATGTCCTTTACGTCGATATTCATACTGACAGATGTCGACCTGCTAATTTTAGGGAAGCCTTGCCTTGTGAAGCCAAACGAGCGTAATTTGTGAGCCGTGAGCCACAGAATTTCTGCCGGGCAGAATTTCTTTTCATACAAATCACGACTGACAAAATTGCGCTCGTGTGAATTAAACAGGCATTTTTGTATGAAACTGAATGCAGCAGAATTCTGCCCGGTAGAAATTCTGCGGCTCACGACTCACAAATTACGCTCGTTTGGCTTCACCCTTAATGTAAGTAGACTATAGGTATCGTAAGACAGAGAAGTATGCGGCATCTAGGTCGGTCATAATATTGTCTACAATCCGACTTGAGGTAAACTAATTTGGCACGGTTTCAAATTAAATACCTCCGAAGGTTTTATTATCAAACAAACGCTTCAATAAAACTCGGTAACGCCATTGCACCCGTCTGAGTTTTAATTAAAATAAGTTTTCAGCTATCCCAATAATTACTGGTAATTTTTGTCCTGCCTATAATAATCATTCCTGCGATATTAATTCTAAAGTTTGTCTGTATGTTTATCTCCTCTGCTGCAGTCTAGCTCGCTTGAAGGCTGAACCGGTTTGGACGAAATTTGGGAACAAACCTTTAAGGGTCAAGTTTTTAAGTTTTGCCTCGGGCATTAATGTTTTCAAAAGTCTTATGAAGATCAATGGTTAATTTTAAATAGCTCTACCACTAGAATGAATTTCTACCAATCTTATCAAGAATAGGCAAACGATAGTAATAATTATGCTAAATGATAACTAACAATCTATCTACAGACGTTTACATTACAATGGTTACTTTGCTATTAAAGAGAACTCATCCATAAGCTCCAGTGTTGATTAATACATGGCGATGATTACAGCTATCCTCAGAGTTATAGCTCCGATGAGCTGATAATATAATTATTACACCATTAGTCTATACTGAGATAGTAGATTGAACATATACTATTTAGACATAATCGGCCAAGTGCGAGTCGGAATCGCGCACGAAGGGTTCCGTACCATTATAGAGAAAAATTAGGCCATAAATTGTGTTTTTTGTATGGGAGCCCCCCTTACTTTTCTATTTTATTTTAATATTATTATTAAATATTAAAGTACACATATAACTAAGGATTTTGTGAAAAATTTAAGTACCTACCTGTTGCCATTCTTGATATAAAGCAAAAAAGGCCAAAAAAATCACGTTTGTTGTATGGGAGCCCCCCTTAAATATTCATTTTATTTTACTTTTAGTATTTGTTGTTATAGCGGCAACAGATATACATAATCTGTGTACATATCAAATCTCTAGCTATTACCGTTCTTGAGTTACAGCCTGGAGACAGACAGACGGACAGACGGACAGACAACGAAGCCTTAGTAATAGGGTCCCGTTTTTACCCTTTGGGTACGGAACTCTAAAAAAACACACATAAAGCTAAAGTATTATTATAACATCTTTATGTTATAATAATACTAGAATATGACCTGGTAAAATTACCTGGTAATAAGCCTTACCTGGATTTTTAGGAATAGTTAAGACTAAAATTAGCTAAATCGGTTTAGCCAATTTCACAATTTATAGTGAAACAAAAATTTTATTTATATAGTTATAGATAGATAGGATATTGATAAAAAAATAAAAAAGCGCATGGATCGCTCTATCTCTTCTGATTAAATTATTCTTTTTCAACCAAATTCCTCTTTCGTCTCCCACAAAATGGACAGTTCCCGCGATGTAAAAAAACAATCTGTTTGTCTGTCTGTCTGTTACCTCCTCGCGCCCAAACCACTGGACCGATTCTACTTATGGTATACAGACACTTTGAGGCCCGGCAAAGGACATAGAATAATACTATTTATCTCGGAAAAATGTACGGTTCCCGCGTGATAAACGAATTTTTTCGTGGGTTGCGAGCGTTGCGTCGACTAGTATGAAATATGAAGTGGATAAAGAAAAATATTGCAGATGTTTTAAAAATGAAACGAACATTATTCAGCACAATTTTGAACAGCTGCTGAAGATGTCAAGTAAATTTATTGTTCCATCGCCGTACTTCGTGAATAGACTGTCCAATGTCCATTAGATCTATAAAGATACTAGATTTTTTGTCTATTTTAGTATCTATAAACGATTATCTTATTCAAAAATATTTTATACTTAACTAGTGTTTTCATCTTAAAAAAATATTGTAAATTAATTTGTAACTATTATTTTGTGAAAATAATAATGGATTGTTTTAGAGATTTAGGTTTAGATTGATGATACAGTCATCTTTAAAGTAAAAGGCATTATTATAAAAATCATTTCATTCCATCAAAATCACCGAAATAGCTATCAACCACCTTTTTCTTCTTTAGCTTGTGTATTTCCCTTACTTCAACGCCTTTTCCACCGAATTTTTGGTCGGCGGTGTGCCAAGGGAACCCTACACCTAGAACCCCCTTGTTCCTATGGTCTCGAACGTTGTAGATGTTCCAGACGAAGCAGCAGACTTTCTTGTGACTCTTGCAGCCGGGGATCTCTGCAAGTTGACGAAAACCGGGACATAGATCCACGTGTATACAGATGCCGCCAGCTTGCAAACATGGTGTTGATATGAGAGATCCTGAAAAAAGATTTTTTTTATTTATTACAATTTGGGGTCTATAGGTTGTTTCGTGTTCGCCCATATCCTTTTGAAAAAAGAAAGTTTTGTTACTATAAAAGTTAAGCTAGGTTTAGCTAAACCACGTTTAGCCACGCGGCTAGTCACAAAACGTACTGACTCTGAATATGAGTTTTTGTAACTCTTGAGCGATGACGCGTCGGTCAAGAGTTAAAAAAACTAACTAACGGTCTTATTGACACCATTATGTACTGAATTTTCTTCTAATCAACTGTTCAACAAGTGTTTAAATCTTTTGTATTAAGACCGTAATAGTTTTGACTTAGTAAAAGTTACTCTATTAAATTTTTAATGACAGATCAATGAATTGATGTCAACTCTATATTGCCCCAAACACCCTTAAAAATGGGGAAACGTTTTTGCCTCAACATACCACTAATAAGTTACAGTGTGTAATAGTTATTATTTCAGTAAATAATAAAATTGTTTCATGAATCGTATTGGGAATAATATTTAATAACTTGTAGAAACATTCAATTACTATAATTAACGCTTCACAATATTTACTTTGTACAAACAGCAAAGAACTAAAAGAAGTAAAACAAGACGGGACCCAAGAGAACAACAGAACTTTGTTAGCACCTAACTTGAAAACTAAACTTAATTAACTTTAATGGTCTAGTTTTAATAGAGGACTAGTTAGTCGCGTGTTTATAGCAGAAGTTTTTTGTTTATAGCGTACGAGTGATCGATTCAAACAAATGAATCCTACCAGTGGTAGGCATTGTAGACGTTTAGAAAGTGTAGTTATTCATTTGTCATTTACATTAATTGATTATTGTTTCGCTAATAAGTACATGTCTTTGTTATTCGGCGATATAAAAGAAATACAAATTTAAGGGCCGATTTTTCAATCGTCGGATAACTTTTACCTAAAGAATTAACATGACACTTTGACATTTTTTTCATATAAAATCTGTCAAAACGCCAAATTTATTCCAATGGTTAAGTTTATTTGACGATTGAAAAATCAGCCCTAAGTGACATTATGGTATAATTTGACGCCGTTTAACATTTTTGATAATATCGTATCGCGTAATAAATGATCGTATCGTTTTGATATCAACAACCCATACATTGATTGTATTTGAGAAGTTACTTCTAAAGCAACTACATTCCGTAAGAGAAAACTTATGTGCATTGTATTATTGAACAGAATACATACTATGTATTATCATACAGTAGAGTAACTTAGCCGTGTCCTTAAAATCAAACTTACTCAAAGAGTCAAGGTTTACGCACACGCATCATGGTAGTGCATTTTTCTGCTCTTTGAAATTATCTGAAATCATACTGAAGTACGCACTCGGTCGGGCCAAGGTATAATCAATATAACAAATAATTTTTTTTTACAAATTTTGACTTTTTTATGGAGTTTCGTAATTTTGTGTCTCCGTTCGCCGGTAAATATACTCCAATAGGAAGATATTATCATTGTCACTTATTTCTTCTTAGTTCATGAACTTAAGTTTTTGACATGGGAAGACATAACAAGTAGGTAGTCAGAGGGAAAACTATCTCTGCTCTTGGCTTCATACTATATTTGATGGTCGATCAATAAATCGCTGTTCATAATATTATTGTGTAAAACGTTTTCCCTTCGCATTAATGGGAATTAAATCTACTGTATGTAGTTTATACTGTGATTATTGGATGAGTTATCTGGGCGAGCGACTCTGACTCGATCAATCAATACATAACTTTGGATATAACACTTTAATGGAAATGGAATTAATCCGTGGAGAGTTTTGTTTCCAATTTGTGACGTCACTGGATCGAGTGGATTATATTGTGCGTATTATCCATTTTGATCCACGAATAATTATGTGATTGGTCCGTTATAAATAATTGTATTTTAGTAAGTATAGAAATATATTATGAATATTAATTTGAAATTCAATAATTCCTATGGCTTCCTATAGCTCATCAAGGGTCCAGCAGAAATCGATACGCCACAATAAAAGAAAAGCATGCTGATTCAGTCACATTAACCCTTAAGGCAAGGCTGTCCCGAAAATTAGCAGGTCGATGTCTGTCAGTACGAATATCGACGTTAAGAACATTTAAATAACATTCATATCAGCGCGCCTTGTACAGTGGCGGTTACGACGCTCGCCGCGTTCTTGATAGGGCGAAAAAGGAGAAAATTATACATTTTCTTTAATTTTTTTAATGACCCGAATCATTTATTAATAATCTATTCGGTTATTTCATTAGAACTACATAAAAGCTATCTTTTTTGTAAAGAAAATCATATCATTTTCATTGAAAATTACGAGATGTTCGAATTTGAAGTGTATTTTTATGGTACATCCACATCAAGATTATTTTACAGAATTACCATGCCATTTTTCAATATTCTGTTCGGTTATTTCTTTACTTTGTTCCTTTCTGAGTCTACATCAATTTTGGTGTAAGAGAATTCCAGATAATTTCTTCAGTCTGGAAGCTTAAAAATCAGTATTTTCGAACTGGCCTCGCCTTAAGTTACTTACACCCTTAAGTATGTAAAAAAGTACACTACCTTATCCAATTTGTAAACCAGAAACTTACTTCGACTTTTCTTAATGTAATCCAAAAACGTTCGATATGCCAGAAATTCTGATCGCAGATCCTCGTACTCTTCATCCAAAGGAAGATCCAAGTTTGCATCACTCCTCAGCAGGGGCACCAGGTCATCACCCAAGTCCTCACGAGTTATGATGATCACGGGAAGCGAAACAAGGAGAAATAATAGAAATAACATTTCGATTACATACAATAGCCGATAATAACATCGATTTAATGTCTCGGTCGTTCGAACGTTTTATTGAATGCATAAATTCCGATGATAAGCTTGGATTTGCGACGGAATGTTCGAGAAACGAATAAGTCAGAAATAGTTTAGCAATCTTCCTACATTAGCGAGATTTTAACGTGCATTTGCATAATGTAAATTGTCTTGTCGCCTGTTAATGTTGATTAAACGTTTTGAGAAGACACAAAAACAAAAAAAAGGAAATTCAAGTTTTCACTTCTACCGAAATGCAACCCGTAATGCACCTTATAATACATCTAAAACTATCTACTCTATACCCATTATATTTCATGCGAAGTTAGCTGCAATTAAAATGATAATCCATTATTATGAGTGAAATTTTGTTTTATGTAATAAACCAGGATACTGGCAAGTCACCTGATGATCCGCGATAGCCACCGCCCTTTGCAACACCAGAGAACTGAAAAGTTGCATGTGAAACTCCTTGGCGTTGTGAGTTGTATTTCTGGTATATAATATATCCTCTTTCTTAGAGACCTAAGAAAGGAGGCGATTTTCTGTGAGAAATGATCCGGCCAAGCTTGGTCGGTCAAAGTATCCAAAAACATTTTGTGCTAGCGTCTTTCTGTGTTATTCCAACCACATACTGTTACTCTTAAAAGCTTATAACAACATTTTATAATTATTACTCGTCGCAAAGTAATTAAGGTAATAGTTTGTTGGATGAAGCATTTTGCAGCGAATTTTACACGATTTTCTCTATAGGTCGGGCAGAGGAGGTACTCTTTAAAACTCTTTGGCGGTTAAATTTCCCGGGAACTTAATTAACTAATAACTTGCACGCTTAGCTCCAATAAGTGTTTTGGTTTAAACTAAAACGTTTTCTAATATGCGGAGCCTTTTCAGGGGCTTACTAGCGTGATTTGGTAAGCTTAAAATGTGTCATTTTCAAAAATGGTACGATTTGCTTTGAAATCGCTTTAGGCTTAGGCTCGATTTATAGCACAAAAGAGCGGTTTGGCTGGTACATCGCCCAATACATTAAACCAATTAATGAATGTTATTAAGGACGCTATTACAAATATCAGCGATTTTCCGGTACCCTATTAAAGAATTAGGAGTCAAACTGCGAGGATATTTTGGTTTCAAATGAAAGATAATATATTCATCTCCACGACTGTACCGTAAAAATTCTATAGCCGCATACAAAATTTTCACATAAAATACGTTTTAACCATCACAATAATCGCAAAATATGAAAAAATGGGGTCTGATTAGGTACCTTAATATCTAAATACACTGAACTGAGGAAAATAAATATACAAAAAAATTGTTGCTTATTTAGTCCTCTTTAAAGTCCGCTAAAAATTTTATATAAAAATAAACAACTTTTCCAGTTATAAGAAAAATAAGAAAATATCTCAAATTTTTTCATACATTTTCGCCATATCAAGAACGCGGCGAGCGTCGTAACCGCCACTGTACAAGGCGCGCTAATATGAATCTTATTTTAATGTCATTAACGTCGATATTCGTACTGACAGATATCTGACCTGCTAATTAAAAAGTTGGAGCATTCTTAAAGCTTTAACACCGTATGCAACCTTTCAACATTGGCCATTGATGGGCAAAAGCAGGCGATTTCGGACTTACTATTCGATATTATATTTGTATTATAAGGTATAATAGTGGCATTAATGTAATCATGGCTTAATGGTATGGTGATAAGAAGCCTTAAAATAATTTTGTGGATGTTTTTGACAAAAATTGGTTGAAACTGTGTGAACGTGAATAGCAGGTGCGAGGGAACATCGAACTAGCGCAAAACTTGTAAGTAATAACTTTTATATTATTAGAAGCGCTAGCAATTTTCTGGAAAACTTGTTATCATACTCTTATAATGAATATTATCTGTGAACAGTGATCTTAATGTAATTTAACCAGTAGTTTGATTTATAATATTATACTATGTTATGTAATAGATTTTCTTATACTTAATAATTTTGCACAAGTTTTTCAGAAATCCCACAATCAATTTTTATGGTATGTTCTAGAATTTATTTAACTATGATTGTATGATTTTAAAAACATATACGATAAATAATTATAGAGGCCTCACTAGATCATTAAAATCATTCATTATTTTCCATTTATGGAGAATAAATTGCTATTGTTAAGAAATTATTATTAATTTCATAATTCGAGTTTCTTTCTTATATTTGTTGATTTACATGTAACCCGGCTTATACCAAAAAACCACATGATTCTACAATTTCTACATAAAAACATGGCTGAGTGTCCAATTCAATTCACATGCGGCCATCTTTAAATTATTGAACCTGCAGAATCCATCGGATGCTGGACCCTTCAAAAGCTTTTTGTACCATTCAAAAGGTCTCAATAGCATTTCCCGATAACGAATGTTCTCTATTCCAATAGTCTTTTTCGTTTGAATATTCTACAAATTTATTTCACACAAATGTTAAAATCCGTTATCGCATGGAAACCGTATTTTTTCTGGGATAGAAACTATTGAATATATCCTTTCCAGGAAGTTAAGGACGCTATTACAAATATCAGCGATTTTCCGGTAGCCTATTAAAGAATTAGGAGTCAAACTGCGAGGATATTTTGGTTTCAAATGAAAAATAATATATTCATCTCCACGACTGTACCATAAAAATTCTATAGCCGCATACAAAATTTTCACATAAAATACGTTTTAACCATCACAATAATCGCAAAATATGAAAAAAATGGGGTCTGATTAGGTACCTTAATATCTAAATACACTGAACTGAGGAAAATAAATATACAAAAAAATGTTGCTTATTTAGTCCTCTATAAAGTCCGCTAAAAATTTTATATAAAAATAATCAACTTTTCCAGTTATAAGAAAAATTATAAGAAAATTTCTCAAATTTTTTCATACATTTTCGCCATATCAAAAACGCGGCGAGCGTCGTAACCGCCACTGTACAAGGCGCGCTAATATGAATCTTATTTTAATGTCATTAATGTTGATATTCGTACTGACAGACATCCGACCTGCTAATTAAAAAGTTGGAGCATTCTTAAAGAAACTCTAATCTCTATATAACATCAAGTTACAATAACAACTGCATACAGAATGAAGAAGTAACGTCATAATGGTTTACATTATGAGTATAAGTCAATAATATAATTCCAAATGCCAATCAACACCACAACGATACTATGGCTACGGAGGTAATGGTAACTATACGAACATCCCTATCGATTATGCATTCTGTACAAATTGGTAATTATTTGTTAATGATATTAATACAATGATACGCTGACTAAGCCTCGGATAGCCAGTAATGAATATTGTATGTTGACGCTACTCGCATCAGTTACGGATTTAATATGATTAAAATAAACTCGGTGTTTTAAATTAACGGCTAATTATTATATTTTCGCAAGTGTCGACAAAATTACAAACATTATTAAAGACCAAAATATCATTAATTAATTATAATATTATGTAAATAAAATATAACTTTAAGGATTTAATGACGACTTTGCCTTGTTCACCTTAGTAATTACATAAAAGCTATTTTTACTGCAGGAAAAATTACGGTTTATTAATCAGATTATTGTTTTGCAAAACGCATAGCGATCAGCGCCTGTTTAAGTTACTTTTGTATGACATCTATTTATTACTTTTACACGAACTTTATACCTACCCCCTACTTTGTTATATTATTAACTATAATACCCATTTAATATCCTTAATAGTATTATAAATGCAAAAGTATGTCTGCTTGTCCGTCTCTATCTCCTTTTAACGCTTAAACCACCGAACCTACGTTGATGAAATTTGGTCAGCACATAGGGTACTTTTTATCCGGGAAAAGGGCGTGGTTCCTACGCGATAAATAAATTTCTGCGCAACCGAGCTGCGGGCATCAATTAGTGTTAAAACAAAAAAATACTATTTTTATACCTATTAAGTGAACTTTAAACTCACGACGCCGGACGACGACGGTAGCGGTTTTATAATTAAAGAACTCGTCAATTAGTAAGGGCGAATGAAAGTGCTTAGTTTAATAAACCTTAAACACTTTGTAAGATAAACAAGGTAGAGTCAAGTCTTAATCATTTTAACTTTTACTATGTTAATTTGGTAGAGACGCTGGAAATTGATTCATAGGCAGATGACCTTCGTTATTTGGTTGGGTTATATTAAATAAAATATTGGTTTGGAACCGTCGTCGGTTGGGCTTGACATAACCTGACTAAATTACGTATTTCGATTTCTTTTAGAGTTCAAAGTAAACAAAAATTTTACCTCGACAAAATTAATGTGCCAATCCGTTTATTTGTTGTGCGGTTATTACAACAAATTTTAATTGGTAGCATTATGCTTTCCATCAACTGACAAAAAATTAGTTGTATAAAAGCTCTCCCGAAAATTAAATATGAAATCATGTAGCAGGAGTCTGTAGACTGTTTGCACTGATCAATTTTTATGGACATCCCCTTAAATATATTATCAACAGAAGCTTACTAATGAATTTGTGTTGAACAATTCAGGGGAATTTGATCATTCGTGGATGAATGTACAATTATTTGAACAGAGCTTGAATTTGATTCAGGTGGATGTATGAATAATTTATGACGCCTATTTTAATGCTTAGCTAACTTTAGCAGACTTTATTTGTGAGCCATGACGTCATGAAAATGGAGAATTCGAATCCAATTAGGCTGGATTTATATTATGCGTCCGCGCGATCAAGCGGTTTGGCCGCTAAATCACTAGTTCACAAGGAATAGCATATTATGTAATGATTCAAGTAGCGGCTCGGTCGCACTTTCATTTGACATACAAAATATATGCTTGTGACCTCGCGGTGTAGCCGCCAAACCGCGCGTTTAGGCAGACGCATATATTAAGATATAAATCGAGCCACATTAACTTTGTTTTAGTTTGTAGAGCTACAAGGATGCTGTGGCACTTGAGTCATGTGGGCGTGGATGGTACAGATGTCAATGAAAACGGCGCCAGCGTTTCATATCCACTGCATACAAAATACTACTTCGATGACATTAACAGGTTATAGTGCGATACTGCTATCAGTTATTCACATACAAAAACACAGCTATGATAAAAAGTAACGCCGCCATTTTTGCAATATGGCGGCGTGACGTCTGTGGAGCCTTGTCAGTCTGTAACATCGATTTCGCTCCCACCAAAGAACGTAGGTCTGCCATCTGCTTATAAGCTATGTCCACACTGTGTACTTTCATCTTCTATTTTCATCATCTTTTGACATTCAACTTTCATACTGGCGCATTCAATAATTCAATGCGTCAACGAACGTAACGCCAACATTGTCATTATAAAACAAAGCGAAAGTTTTGGATACGGTCAGAGGGCATGCGTCGCGGGCATGCCTCACGTGCTCTGTTGACTGCACTATGAATTATTATGATGCATGCCCTTAATGAATAAAAAAGGCACAGTCTCGACAGCTATAAATAAATTTCTTTAATAGTACATAATATTATACAATTATCATAATTTAAAACATAGAATTGGTATTATAACAAACATAACAAAATAATGATTGTAAAACAGCTTATAAAGTGTAACACAAATATTTATGTCGTTAGCCGATTTTACCTTGAAGGACTATAATTATTACATTAATTGAAAAGCAAGGGATTCAGAGGCACGATTTAAACGCCCAAAAGGCATCAAATGTTCAGGGTTAGTTATTTAATTATTCATGGGCTTTGTCCTCCATTAGTGATCATAATAAATAAATGCTTTCGTATAATCTTGACACCACTCCTGACCCCTTTTAGTAATTGAGCAGACACAGGCGACGACGACGCCATCTTGAACAAAGCGTTTTGTAAACGTTTGAGTTTGAAATAGCGTTTCCTTTAATCCGCCCCTGCTTATTGGCAATTCAAAATATTTGTGAGTAAAGGGAGATCTTTATAGTTTTATGATAAAGCGTCCACCAAATATACTGCGGAACCTTAAGAGGATACTCCAAGGTCAAGAGAAATGAAAAACAATATCTATTGCTGTCTCCCTTACCTCAAGCCAATACCGTAGAGCGCGATAGAGACAACTGCAGAAAATCAACGATTCGTTCTCCCCTGATTCCTTCTCCAAAACTGAACCCATTTAAGTACTTTTTCATTAAAGATTAAAGAAAGGCTTGAGCTGTGTTCCTGTTTTTTTTTTTGTATAATCTAGCCAAATCTGTTTTCTGGATGTTTGAACACAGCGGAAAATCTGGCCATTTTTTTTGGGTTTTTGAACGTTCATATCTTTTTTAATAACTAAATTATGAAAAAAAAGAAAACATAGAGACATTGTATTAGTGGCCATAGATATTCAGGAAAAAAATTATAACTCTACCGGCATTATCCAGGGAGGAAACAGGGGACAACGTTTATATGGAAAAAAGGGCTGTGTAGACTCCTCTTAAAAATCGGTAACTTTCAGAAATTCATTTCTGAAACTTTAATACATTTAAATTATTACACGTCGTCTTGCTTTTAATTTAAACGAACATTTCTCAATAAAGTGAAAAATGTCTGTTCACCGAATTCCATTTCAATATTATCTGAAAATATGATAAATGATGTTTCAAACGAAACATTGTAATGGCACAAACAAGAAAGTTGGTAAACGCTTCGCCAGCACTAATTGCGTTGAGTCAATTTTGACAGCCGATTGTATAGATAAGACGAATGGTCTTGAATGATATCGCGTTTGATACTTGACCGAACAAAGGCTTAAGATTGCTTAGTTGAAGTATATAAGATTATATAAATCAAAACTGTTCTTAATTATCTCGACTTCCTTTCAATATTTTTAAAGGTTTCCGGAATGTTCTTGAAAGTTATTTCAGAAAACAATGTATGCCGGTGTCCTTTTGGTAAGTGATTAATATTTATATATATAAAGGGAATTGGTGAAACACAAACCACAATATGATCTTACGATAGTACGAGTATTTTTACAAAAAAAATATACTAATCACATTTTCTTCACAATTTAAAAGTATATAGAAAAAAAAACTGAAGTATAAAACATAAGGAACTATAGCCATTACACATTAAGTTAAAAATATAGGTAATAAAAAGCTTTTAACTTTTTAAACCTTCAATCAAATAAAATCACAAGCTGAAGCAATAAAGTAATAAATGAAGTATTTATGTCCGTTGCATAAATTTCAATAATTTGATGCATCGCGCGAATTCCGTAGTTATGCAATTCACTTAACAATGTAAATTACATTCATTATAACTCACAATACTGTATTTTCGAGGAAGAAAACTTTACTTTCATTTTAAAATATTATGTATACATTGCTTTATGATAACATTCGTCATTCGGTATGTAGCCAAACGTTGTGTTGTACAAAACTTTGCATAATCAAAAGATACATTCTGAAGCAAGCTTCTCTAACATTGCAATAATAATATTTTACAATAATTAAAAATCACAGATTACAATTTTCAAATTATCTACTCAGAAAATAGTTGTAAACATGTATCATAAACATAGGAATTTTTCACAAACCACAAATTGCAATGTCTTTAAAATATAGTCATGTTTTCAGCAAATAAATTGAAAATCTGTCTCATAAACATAAGCCATGAAAACCTTCCGGGCCGTTTGTTTAAATGAAACGTTGTCCAAGTGCGTACGGCGTAGGCCCTGCAATTCGGTACAATTTATGAGGGATTTAATTACAAGTTGAAGCGAAATTAACTGAATCGAGACGTATAATAGGCTAAGTTTGAACGAGGGCCGCGCCGTCTACGAGCGACACTGTTTAGGAAATAGGAACTTTCTTCGAGACGCCTAGAATAATAGTCCAGTTACAACTCAAACCTAATAAACAAGGAAATTGGAAATTGTAAAAAGGAATTAAAAACAACCGCAAAAGAAATGAAAATAATGTAATAGTAATTATACCACAAGTTATACATACATACTATACCAGAAGTTCGTCAAAGAATAAATCATTAAAAAAGAATAAAGAAATAATAAACAAATATGTAACAAACGCTAATTATGTTAGCGGAAGGAAAAAAAATAAACAGTGAACAGAACTCTATCAATAGTCACTAGTCAGTTTGGTCGCAGTAGATTTGATGGCTGACCAACTTGTGTCACAATACTGCATCGCGCTAACGAAATTTTCTAAACTGTACAATAGCTGGGGTAAAAAGAGACACACAACGCTTAGCTGGGATGGAAGATCTTCGCCTCTGTGGGTTCCTCTTAACATTTGCTATACAAACTTTCCCTGATTGCTCTTTATATTATGATTGTTCAAACTTATAACAAAAATAACATTTACATTTGCATAATATTTATGCAACTAATGTGTTAGTCTTTTTAAACATACGAAAATATTTTTGAATCGAGCAATCATGATCCATCAAATCGTACCTTTCGATGCGCTCGATTAAAACACTTCCATCATTCATGAAATAAGGTACGGCTGCGAAAAGCCTAAGTTACATATTTTATTAAGGTTATAATGTCTTAAACTATTTCCTCAAGCATGCACACTGTACAATGTGGAATAAAGTACAGTTAACAGTATCAGTGAAATATCCAAACTAATAATGTGTCGATCTGTCTGTGTGTTTGTTTGCATGTTGTTTTCTTCACGCTTATACCGTTAGATAGATTTTATAAAATTGAAATTTAATTTAAAAAAAAATCATAGTATATAGCGCGATTAACTAGAAGTTGCGGGTATCTTGTAGTCAACGTAATATAAATGAAAAATAGTGCATTACGCATAGGAGAAGTTACACATTTATATTAAAACTTCACGTACTTGTAACAAGTGTGCTCGTGGTTCTAACACTAATTACGTATAATATAATCACTACACTATTCGTCAAGGGATTTTCCAGTGAGGCTTTAATATTACTGGCAATGTACAGAGGCTTGATTTTCATACCTATACAACGTGAAATTTTAGTGGTTGTTTTCCCGCAGCAGAACAATTTACCTATAGTAGTACTATCGAACCATGCATGTTATTTTTTGAAAATACAAAATATTTTTTATGGCTTACTATGGAAACTTTATGCCGATAGGCGCGAGTTACTATGGACCCGACCGAATTTTTTTTTTTGATTTGAACAAAAAAAACTTTACAAATCTATTGTACTACTAAGATAGAATCATTTTACTGCGGGAAAACAACCATTAAAATTTCACACTGTATAACACTTCACTCTCAGGATCGGGTTCTGAGTGTCGAGTGTAAATTAAATTTGTGCCATCTCATCGTGAGGGTGCGTTACATCTATAAGAATAGTGACATCGGAACACTGCACCCAGTAGCTAACAGTGATTTATTGTAAACAATTATAAACCTTACTAAACAAACATGCATAACGTGCAGACGTGATTAATAAGATTTCCGTCTATTATTTTTACTCGGATTATAGGCAACGAACATAATATTATTATAATATCCGATTACTCCCGAACGCCAGCGGCGCGGCGCTCGGCTGGGCTCGGGGAACTCCTGCGGCAGGAGCTTGCCTACCGAATTCGATACGCGTTTGTGAACTGTGCACGGACACAAAAATCATAACTCACACGATATTATAATGGCGGGGTCTGCAGGACGTCGAGTGCATGCCTTCGCGCGGCGCGCCGCGCCGTTACCGATTAATGTTAAAGTAGTTTGCACATTAATTGGTGCTATTTTATAATTTTTTTACTATTAATTATAATTAACGTCATTTTAAACGTACGAAAGTTAAAATATCTGTGAATGGCAAGTGATATCTGATTTAATGCCTTACTAACTTTAGCTTTAAAAACTATTGATGAGAAGCAAAAATTCACAACCTGCTGTAACTGCGATCCAAGCGTCATTCGAAGTATCAGAATCGGGCCCCAGATGGGGTAGAGAGGTCGCTGAAAATTCATGAAGCGCGTTCATTTATATTTAAAACGGCGCTAAAGCGATATCGCATTGACATTCCGTCGTGCTGCTCGTAGTTATACGTCAGTTGTCACGGCCCTTTACGTGCTTTTTGACTCACAAACCGAATTTTTGTTTTTCGTGAAAAAGCCTCCTCCCTTGACAGGTGCACAGAATATATAATAGTACTCCTTAACAGGTGCGAGCAAGGATTGGAAAAATAAATGCTGTAAATACATTCCAAATAAACCAAATCTTACACAGTTTTATAATTCATTAATATTTAATAATAAACATTTAATTTTTCGATTCAAGTCAAACAAATTGGTCAAAATCAAATGACAAGTGACAAAGATTGACTTCTTCCTTACGCCAGTCACTATGAAGAGCCGTTAAAGTATGCTGTGGCAGTCAGGTGTTGCGGCCACCAAAATCTGCACTGCCTATTATTTCGGAATACCTGTCTGTCGGCCACTAACGACGACAGCTGGTAAGCGATATTTATAGGAGCTATCGATTCTGATATATATTAAATCCAAATATATATTATGTCAATTGTCCATAATATTTTGTTTCAACCATAATATATCTACTACCTTGCCAAGCAAACTATGCGACGCTGGCCATAATATATTGGTGTAGATTTCCAAGAACCATGTCACTAATCACTATAGTCCAATAGCGAATATTATGAATTATGATACATTCAAGCATTTAAAAGGAAGTTACTTTAAATTAAATAATAAAAATATGCTCTAACTTCAAGTATTTCAAGATCATAGTTAGCTTTATACTCGTAACTACATTTCTGTGTTAATCTTGTATAATATATTATTTATTTTTATTAAAAATAAGAAAAAAAATCTTAATGTTTAGTGCTTAAAATCAAGCATTGATCAGTCAAATGATCCATGCTTGATTTGTTTTCTTGTAAATCAGGTAATAAGAAAATACTTTTTTGATGTAAGTAACGTATCCCTCGACCTCCAAATTTAAATCAAAGTTCTAAACTTAAACTGGATCGGAGAGGCGTAGACACAAAATTTTAACATGCACGAATTAATTTGAACGTATAATATTACAATTATTGTGCATGCCCGCAGTAACAAAATACGATTTTAATAGCAATGCTATAGTAAGAAAACGGAAAAGACCTTCTACTTTGACTGTGCCGTAATAAAATTGCGAAAAGTCAACAAAAATGGAACATTTTAGAAGGTTCTCTGCCTAAATGTAGCCGTATAATCAATTATGCATACGGCTAATGCATTTCTGAACTAGAGCGAGTTCGAAGAGAGGGATCATTATGCCTCTACCTCATCTGTAGGCAGTATTATGTATGAAAAATGTTAATTGCCTTTCAGAATGGAAACCTTTCGTACTGTAAAACGTCTTTTAAATTGCTTTCGTGCTATATATAAGACAATGGAAAATAGAAAATATAGTTATAATAAATGTATTCATTCAAAATTTAATTATATCAGTCGATTATTATCAAAATAGATTATTTAAATAATAATTGTTAAAATATGATTGTAATTATTGTTTTAAATCATCGTATCGAGTCGCTCTGCATCTCTACCAATACCAGAGAAGACGTGATGTAACTGATTTTACACTTGAGGAATATTAAAGAAAGTTGTAAATAACCTTATTAAATAAACATTTTGATGTAATATAACAAGTTACAACTTAGACAGCGACTTTTCTAATTAAAATTGTTTGATAATAATTATAAAACGCTTGTCTAAACAAACTTGGTACTTCGGACGATGAAAATTACGCCACAAACTTTAGAATTATTAAGGAAGGCATCTGTTTATTTAATCGGCTTAGAGTGTCAAGACGGTGTCTCGCCATGTTCGAGGTTTGTGGTCCAAACTTCGGTACCGTCGCGTCGACTGCAGCTCGGAGTAACTCGATGGTTTAGCATTTAGCTTTATCATCCGTTAATATGAGCCGCGGTTTTAAGAGGAAATGTGTTAATGCATTAGAGTTATTAAAGTTGACGCTTATGGACTATTAAAATGCATGGACGTTTAACGTTATTTAAGAGGTAGAAATGGAACTCATTCCCATCTTCCTTTTGGGATTTTTTTAATATTATGTCTCTCTAAAAACCTTTTCTACACATTGATCAGTATCGGTTAAATGTTTATTTGTAAGAATACAGTACGTCTTTGTCGTGGCATCGCTTATAGATATATGTTATCTTTCTAGCCGTAGCTTATTTGGGTGTTTAAGTTATTTTTGTAATTAAAGAGTTCCCATAATATGATAAAATCACAATAATCCTCATGCTTGTCTATTTTTTAATACCTGTATTTATTACTTTTATTATTATACAAAAAAAGAAACAAAAAATAAATGCATTCAAAGTGTTCAATAAAATGTAAAATTGAAGTACAGTTGCGGAGAATAGTGCAATTGATGCTAGGACTTAGGAGCCGGCACCATCACGTATGCAATCAGTATGCATGGCACGGGCGGCCATTTTGAAGTGTCATCCCATGTTCATGTGCAGGTAAACTCTAATCTAGATAAGTCTAGCTCTAACTGAATTACCTAGGTTCCATTTCACAGGTATTCATTCCGATATGAGAGAACTTCATATGAGAGAACTTATTGCAGCAGATAAATTATGTTATTAAACTAAACGTTGCTAGAAACTCGTTGCACCCAAATTCGTTTATTACGCGGTAACATTTGTTGCAACCATACTATCCTGTGTCCTTTATCGGGTCACAAAGACGTATTTCCACATCAAAAATCCAAATATGTTTAACAGTTTGAGTGTGAAGAGATAAGCGATAGACAGTCAGACACATTTTCACATTTTTTCATATGATAATATTTTATATTTACACTAAAAAATGTAGAAGTTAACATTATAAGGGTTTTCAGCAACAACTAAATTGTACCATACTATAATAATTATTATGTAAGCAGTTTTGTAGAAACTCATAATATAAAGGATACGGCCAATAGAATTTGAACTATAGGGCACAAACGAAGCAATTAATTGAAACAATGTAATATTGAGCATCGGGCACGGTTATGTTTACAGTTTAATAAGAACTATGAATATTTCAGAGTTTAATCAAAGCGTAAATAGCATCCCTAATAAGCTGCCCTTTGCCGGAATTCAGGAATAAAGGGCCCAGAATTATTTTGTCTCGAAGTATTGTCTTTGGTGATCCAATTATGAAATTCTGCGGCCCCTAAAATAACCCGCCAAAGTTTGGTATATCAACGGTAGGCGTTTAATGTTTTGTTGGTAAATGTTAGTTTTCTGGGGTGTTCCTAATTTGGCCCGTTTTAGACCTTTAGTCGTCACATTCAATAATTTTGCTTTTGTTTTCGTAATGTTATTTCGGTTTTGTCACCTGATTGTTAAATGTTAATAACTGTTAATGTGTTGGTTTCAAGCAGAGAAATAGGTTTTCTTTCGTCGGAGTTATTTTTTTTTAATTTTCATAAGACGGAGTTAGTTTTTTTTTAATTTATAAATACGTAGCTCTTTTCCATTGTAACAAGATTAATGACATTCCCGCCTTTTTCTACGTCCAAGTTATTAAAAAGAATTGATAAATCGAGGTAGGTGCCCTAGTTGCAATCTAAAAGAAATCTCTTACATAATAAATAATTATTCACGCTTGTTATCAAGCATTAATTACACGTATTTGTTACTGAGATCTAACAAAAAAATATCACATTTATTAACGAAGCTCGATCGAATTGTCAAACCAACAAAATGAGAATTCTTATTGGTGCGTAAAAGAAACCGAACTAAATCGCACGAGGAACAAAGCTGCATTGTTGCAGAAAATAGAAGAATCGGGGTACGGGGTGATCGGGAGTTGTTGATGCTGATGTCGGGAAACTTTTTGAATACGTCATGTCGCATCTGGCTCAATCACAAGGGTTGTATGAGCGATTAGACAAACATGGTGACATAATATGATGGAGCGAGGCCTACTCGCTACAAACTATCGACATAGTATATTATATACAGTATACAGTAGATTAACTTTACGCTACTCCAACTATTTCTTTCAAATTAAACTCGCTAAGCACAGAGAAAAATTTCGTGTACATGACTCCAGCACACCTCAATTCTATGTCAATTCTACATAAACGCAGCGGCGTTCGGTTTGAACTAGTCAGTTTTCTGTCTAAAACATAAAAGGTTACAAAATGACAAATATAGCCATTGTTATAGGTCGGTTTGATAATGCACGAGATATATTTTTATAGCCATATATCAGTATGTTTGACTGGATTGAATAACAAAATGAAGCTCTGTATTAATGTTGCATAATTTAGTAGAATAATTAAAAAAACTGATATTTATAGAATGTGCATTCGGTGACCAGCTGATCACCTTTATCAGCCTCCTCCGTACTTAAATGTGGGCAAAGGGACAACTACTAACACAGAAACAATTCTATGTCGTTATTTGATGCAATACTCAATTTAATCACTAGATGAAATCGTACGAAATATAATTGTAAAATAATTAAGTTTGAAACTAAACGGTCCACTAAACGGATAACGCTCGCGCACTTCAATAAAACCATTGCAACTTATTTTCTTACCGCTGTCATAATGTGCCATTATTTATGGTGTGACGTCAAAATTAGAATTGAGCTCTAACCAAAAATCACTATTATCTTGATGCGCGGTCATTATCTGAAATCACTAATGTGTGCGACGTGCGTGCGCTGATTCGGGTGGTCTATTGTGCAGTCTACTGCATATTATTTTATATTATGCTATCGATCAGCTGCAAAGCCTGCAATGCCCGTGATTTAGCGTATTTCAGCCTATTATGAGTATACCCTAAGGAAATTCCGTTTTGTAATATTACTTCGCCGAACCTTGGTATTTCGAACCGACCTATCATAATCACTCTAAGCATCTATCCAATAAACCCTATTTTTTTTTTAAATTAAAAACTTCTTGCACATTGTGGTACTAAAGAACTTAATGCCTTGTGGCATTTACTTCTAGCCAAACTTTAGGATAATTCAAGACGTGAGTGGAGGAATAAGGTAAGTGACATGAAAAAACTTCCCGTTTTTTTTCTTTAATGGAGGCTTTAGGGCCGGAAAAATTATTTGAAATAGAAAAACTATGGATTATAGTGTAGCCAGATATATTAGCTAGGTTATGAAGTAGATAAGTTACAAGTTTTATTAAAATAACTAGGGAAAAAATGAGTTATTGTCCGTATGTTACGAAATGTTACTTGTTCGATTCTTCCACTCACGTCGTCACGTCACGGGACAAAGAAAATTAAAATATTTGAAATTTAAAACGATAATACAATTATAACATTATATTAGCTAATTATAATATTACTAGTTGACCCGGCAAACGTTGTTTTGCCATATAAAGTATTTCTACTTCATCAGTTGATACAAAATCTTACCCTCTCTTTTGTCCCCTAAAGTGGGGGGAAAAATTGTGTACGCCTGATGTTAACTTGGAAAATACAGTTAATAATATGAAGTAAGTCCATTAAAGAAAAAATTTGATACAAAATCGGACCCCCTTTTTGGTCCCCTTAGAGGGGTGGGGAGGGAGTTTATACACCAGATGTTGAGTTAGAAGAAGACAAATATATCTGCGAGAACCGTATGCAAATCAGATCAGTTAATCAGTAGTTTTCGTGTTAAAGAAAAAAGTTTGATACAAAATCTGACCCCTCTTTTGTAACCTTAGAGGGGTGGGGGGAATTTTTTTATACACCAGATGTTAAGTTGGAAGAAGACAAATATATCTGCGAAAACCGCATTCAAATCGGATCAGTAGTTTTCGTGTGATAGTGGAACAAACATACAGACAGACAGACAGAAAAAAAACTAACCACATTTTTGGCTTCTATAGCGATCTAGTGACACCACCCGCTTATTATTTTTTAAATATCTGAATTTTCATTTCTACAGTTTTATTATATGTATAGATCTATTATAATAGATGTATAGACAAGTACTATTTTAGAGCAATATTTTTTGGGATTACTTCTAGGTTTGTACGTTGTCATTTGTCCTTTTAATTTTAAACAAAGACACAACGAACAAATCAATAGAACACCAATAATGGTTCTAAGTTTGAGTCCTCAAATTATGTATTTGATTCGAAAGTCATCAACTTTCAACGTGCTTGAATGCTTTAGAATAGCTGATCGCTTTGATTGATGTTTCTATTCGAAGTTAATTACTTTGGTTTACAGAAAGAGGACTTAAATTACATAATAGCACAGTGTAAATAACTACACTGTGATAATAGTATGTCAATAGAGTTTTATTAATAGACAGGATAAAAAATTATTTAATATTTAACCTATACTGCGTGACTGGTGAGACATGTTCAATACTCGAAGACGTGATATTTGGCTATTATATTAGTTGGAAAAAAATAATATAAATTGATCACTGAGTAAATGTAGCTTAAAGTTAAATAATTATTTACCCAACGCATGGACACCGCGCGCGGGAGGGGTAGTTGTGTGGTGTTTCTTTGGTAGCGCATGCCTCTGCACCGGCCGCATAGTATGCCTACTTGCCTAGCCGCGTAATTTACTTAGTATCCATGATACATTTATTTTTGGGAAATTCGGAAAAAAAATTAAGAACCTAATTTTATTACATAATTATAATGAGAATCGAGTACAGAGTACTCTCCATAAGTATCGGTAATGTCTCACCAGTCATGTTGTATAAAAGTTTCATTTTCGACTGATATTGTCTAGCGACCTATGCAGTATGCCGTCGCTACTTTATAGTGGCGCGGGCGTAGAGCAAAATGAAACCTATAGCTTATGTCTTAAAGTAGGATTTTATTTGAATTTTTGAAGATCGCAGTTACTTGCCATAAGGCACACAAAGAGAAACTTACGCTCACAATGTCATCCAAGTTCCACATGAACGTAAGATAACATTTTGGCCAGACATCTGCTTTTGAACTAATTTGTTATAAAATTGTAAATTAAAATGATTGTATACAGCTGTTGCCCGCGACTTTGCCCGCGTCCACGTCAACATAATATTCTTTAGTAGGTATTTCTTTTTAATAAAAAGTATTCTATGTTACTTCTAATACCTCCAAGAGTATGTGTACAAATTTCCATGATGATTCGTCAAGTAGTTTTTGCGTGAAAGCGGAACAAACATCCACGCTTTCATATTTAGGGCCTGTTTTATCGCTTCCTGATAAGTTCCGAATAAGCTATCCACCACTTAACTTGACAGATGAAGTATGGAGAATCTGTCAAAAAATTGTAGATAGCCTATCCAGCACTTTATCAGGAAGTGGTGAAACCTGTCCTTATAAGGATTAAGGATATCCTCTTACTAATAAAATAGTTACCCAGTGGATACCTTCTACAAAGTTTTGTCCTTATTTATCCAGAGTGATTCCAACGTCCCAGACAAGGACAAATAATTGAATATCGTACCATTCGAGTAACTATTTTTATTAGTAGAGGGCTAAAAAACATAACTCTCCTTTAACTTTATTCCTATCGGATAAAGAGAAATTGCTTTTTATAACACTCCACTTATTACTTGGAACAAACATTTGAAGATGAAAGACATTCCGTTGTTGAATTAAGAAAGGAATTGCATAGTCATTTTATATCTCCGCTATAAAAGTACTGTCTTGTTTACGATTTTATTTATTACGTTGCATTACTTTTGTCCATATCACTTTATTGTTATTATTCTAGCTTTAATTTCTGTTAATGCTTGAGATATCAAATAAATTACGTTAATAGTGAGTATATTCTTTAATTTGCTTTTAACAGAACCTATTAATTTCGCTGTTTTTAATTTTTTTTTCTAATAAAAAATGTTTAACCTAACTAGCCTAAAATCATGGTTTATCTACAATTTAAAGGTAACAAATAAGTACATTAAATAAATTACATGAAACGATACTATCACTCATTAGTCATTTAATACATTTATTTTTGTATCAATACACGAGGCTTCCAAGTATTATTAGTGTGTAGGAGCAATTTAAAAAATAACCAATTAGATAAGTAATAAATTAAAGTCAATTAGAATCTACCTAAATTAAAATGGAAGCTATAGATCAAATTCAGTGAATTAAAATCAATTCAGTGAATTAAAATTAATTCGTGTAATAACACGAATCAAATGGATTTAAATTAGTGTAATCGCTTGTCTCTTTGATCTTGTTTCGCAGCTTTCAACCGGCTTTTGAATTTAGTATGCAACGGTTTATCTGTAATTAGTCATCGACTTTTGGTTTCCACATAGGTATTATACTAGACTAGATGACGCCCGCAACTCCGTTGCGCCAAAACTTGTTTAGCGCGCAGGAACAGTACATTTTTCCGGGATAAAAAGTATCCTATGTCCTTTCCCGGGACTGAAAGTATCTTCTTACCAAATTTCAGCACAATGGTTCAGCGGTTTGGGCGTGAAGAGGTAACAGACAGATAGACAAACAGACAGACATACACACTTTACCGGGAACAGACAGACAGACAGACAGACAGACAAACAGACAGACATACACACATTACCGGGAATTTATACATATAATTTAAATTTCTATCGCACCAGGAATATTTTTAGCAACTTAAAAAAAATCGGCCAAGTGCGAGTCGCAATCGCGCACGAAGGGTTCCGTACCATTATAGAGCAAAATTAGGCCATAAATTGTGTTTTTTGTATGGGAGCCCCCCTTATATTTTATTTTATTTTAATATTATTAATAAATATTAAAGTACACATAATATAACTAAGGATTTTGAGAAAAATTCAAGTACCTACCTGTTGCCATTTTTGATATAGAGCAAAAAAGGCCAAAAAAATCACGTTTGTTGTATGGGAGCCCCCTTAAATATTCATTTTATTTTATTTTTAGTATTTGTTGTTATAGCAGCAACAGATATACATAATCTGTGAAAATATCAAGTCTTTAGCTATTACCGTTCTTGAGTTACAGCCTGGAGACAGCAAAAAAGGCCAAAAAAATCACGTTTGTTGTATGGGAGCCCCCCTTAAAAATTCATTTTATTTTATTTTTAGTATTTGTTGTTATAGCGGCAGCAGATATACATAATCTGTGAAAATATCAAATCTCTAGCTATTACCGTTCTTGAGTTACAGCCTGGAGACAGACAGACAGACAGACGGACAGACGGACAGACGGACAGACGGACAGACGAACAGACGGACAGACAACGAACGACCCTTTGGGTACGGAACCCTAAAAATTGTCATTCTATTCCTGTCTCGAATCGATCACGGAACAATATTGTAAAATTAAATAAGTTAGTTTAATAATTAATTTCTTGAGTAATTTTTGTTTTTTTTTATTCTACCGAATTTATAATTTGTATTTCTAATAAAATTCAATTTAATGTACGAAAATAAACATTAATAGAACTTTGACCGCCACCCACGTTGTCTGGAATAAAATTACTTTTATAATAAATAAAATATCAAACATTTTTTATATTAGACTATTAGACATGCATTCATAGTTCGTCAGCGGTTCAAAAGCCTGAAAGGTATTTAATTATAACTTTCAGTCAGATGATATTTTAACGTTCGTTGCTTTGCGTGTTTGATATTAATTTGACTTTAAACGAGGAATCTTGTGTATTATATAAAACAATTTTGAACAAGAAAGAATACATCTAGCTAGCTATTTTAATTAAATTATTTTTGTTCTTCCTATTATTAAAGTTACTAAGAAAAATATTATAGTAATTTAATATGCATATTGCAAATTATAATAACGTCTGCATAATAATATTGTGGATTTATAATAATTTACTATGATATGAATAGTAAAATTCCTAAAGGAAAACAATTCCAAGTATAAAAGATTAGTTTTAAACAAAGCTTATAAGAAATATCAAAAGAATTGAATCGAAATTAATGAAAGATTTTGCTCTATGAGTGAATCGACAATAGCTTTTCAAACGGCAACTTTGACGGGAAAGTCTGCTAAGACTTTCCTTTACTTTTCAAAGGATATTGGTTTCTTACTAACAACTTACAGCTTAAGCGGTTGCTAAGTTGTATTTATTTCCAATGGAAAATGTTTTAGCCAATGAAAGCGATTATTCCATCGAAATTTACTTAAATTCCAACTTTATTCTGAAAAATGTTTGCCTTGATTTTATTTAATCTTTTTCTTAAGCGTTGTACTTACGAGGAAATTGATTCCTAGGCAACATTTTAAACTTTCGCGTTGCATTACTTATAATTAAAACTTATTAATCGGGACTTAACGCGACTTATTCTAGTAGTAATGCTACTACGAGTACATACTTTTTCTCGACGTTTCGGCCGTGTTGCAACGGCCGTGGTCACGAGGGGACCACGGCCTTTTTTTATTGCTACTAGAATAAGTCCCGATTAATAAGTTTTAATGATTCCTAGGCAGTTGATGGACCTACGCGTCATTTGGTCGGCTTATGTTAATTCTATATAAGCTAATCGGTCGAATAGTGTTTGTCGCGACCAAATTACTTAGGTCCGCCATCTGCCTAGGAATCAACTTCTCTGATAGTACATTTCGATTCATGATATGTTTCGTTGTAAAATGGCGTAGGCGTTTTAAAGCTGTTCAGTAACGATAAAATTAATAATTAAACCCTTCCGATATTATATTGGAACAAAAACTTTCAAATGGCAATTACGCTTTGAATGAAAGCAGTTTAATTAATAATATAGATAATAAATAGATTAAAAACCGATTCTGAGGAGGTTCCGAAGCATGGTTGGATGTGATTCCGAGAAAATTATATTGATCAAAATTGGTACTCGAGTATTCTCAAAGTTTTGGAAATTGAAACTGTATGAATTTCCACCAAGAACCGACAGTACAATCAATTACATATATAAAATATATTCGCTCGCTCATGGGTACTCACAACATCAGGCGCGTTGTCAGCCTTTTAGGAGGAAATACGCTCTCTTCTTGAAGGTAGTGCGGAAAATACTTTATCGCAGCTGTTGCACTTTTTTGGATTGGGGGAGCTGGTAATGGTGATGTGGTATCTGGTTGAGAATTCGTAAGACTAATGGCCTGTTTCACAACTTCCTGAAAACTGCCAAATAGGCGTTCCACTACATAACTTGACAGATGAAGTTATGGAGAATCTGTCAAAAAAGCTGTCAATAGCCTATTCGGCACTTTATCAGAAAGTGGTGAAACAGGCCCTAAGTGTGAGTAGGCCGCCAATCCGGCGTAGGAGAGGAAATTATAACCTCTATCTTTCTGCTGCTTTATTTTCTGTCTGCTGATGATGCTTTTTTCTGACTATAATAATTAATGGAGATCTGATTGCCTAAATCTGCTTTAAAAGTTGTCTCGATCCGATCGAGTTCGTAACCATTAGATCGTAGGTACGGGTACCTAAGTAAATACATTAACTTCGGGAAGGTTAAAGACTACATTATAAGAATTACATCACTTTGTATTTTTAATAAGCACCTGCGAGACGTGGCCTACTTTATTTATGAAACGTTTTCCTTATCCCGGTGATTTAACGGGATAATATAACCGTTTTAATATACTTTATCATGATTTTTGTATAAATTCGCTAATGGTACAGGTTCCCTAGAACATTTTTTTTATTACTATCAAGCTAATTTTTCGTGAGTAGATTTACCTATTTTGATAAGACTAACTTTATGACGTATCATAAAGAAGGTTTTTTTTTGAATTTTTAGGAATATAGTCTATCTCTATATTGTCATGAAGTGGCATTATATTTGATTTTTTGTTGTCGATCGCGGCTAGCCGCGGTACAGATTGGAACGGCACCTTCAGTTTATCTCCGCTGTTTGTCTATATACTTTTGCATCTCTACTGCAGTAGCAATGCTACGGGTGATGGAAACTGTACTTTAAATGGTTAAATGTAAAAACAACCCTATGTAAAAGCACTATAATAGGTGTTGATTTCAAGAGTTATTAATACGTCGATAACTATTATAAAAATCTTATAATATAATGCAAAACTGACAGTAAAGGCGAAAACATGCTGAAAAGCCGATCGTTCCGTCATATTGAAACCGAAAAACAAAGAGTTATAGTAACCTCTATTATATATACCAGAAGAAGTTTTATTTCGAATATTTTAGTATATTTTCTATTTATTCAATAAAAAAGAAATAGAATATTCAAATGAATAATTATAATTCTGATCCGACATAACTTGTACTATACAGGTTATTAGGGTGAACACCGTTATGCTTAGAACCATCAATTAACAACTTTTTCTATGAGAACAATGCTGGGAACTCAAAAAAATCCGTCGGCATATTTTTTATTTGAGGTTTTAAGGATAACGGTGTTCACCCGAACAATCTGTATAATATATTTTGATATCCGGCAAGATTTAGTGCCTGATACCAAAAACTGATCTGCAATATCAAAAATTCAAAAACTGATGCGAAATACAAGTATTTTTGTACGTCGATACCCGGCACTTGTCTGCACGGTAATTGATCCGACTAGTGACGCGATTTACCCGTCATCCGCCATCCAATTAGTTACCTGCAACAAATTAACGATTATTCGTTTTTTAAATCCGACTTCGACATCAATTAATAGAATATGTTCGTTTACATTCAATTAATATACTTGTATATGAGTCAGGCAAGTGATAAAATAATTATTATTGTGCAAATTATAATATTATTATACCTACAACAACATTGAAAGGACCTATAGTCAAAAGTCCGATACTATAAGCACACAATCCTTAATAATATTATCCATAATAATATTATACATCACAAAGTCCCTGTTTGTTACTTCTTCACGCTTAAAACGCTCAACCTATTTTGATGAAATTCGGTATACACATATACTTTGACAAAATAATTACACGGTTCCCGCGCGATAAACGAATTTCATGTAATTTTCAATAAATCTACGTGCCATCTCTTACGGTCTTGGCCTACGTAGCAACGTATTTTCACGTTAAACGTTTTCATCAGGAAAACCCGACCTTTTCGTACATTAATTGAAACGTAAAAGACAAATCCTGAGCTTAACTGACAAATTAGATTTGTATTCGTAACTAAAAAGAATCGAACCTCGCCGCCAGGTCTGCAATTCCGGATTGAGAATAATTAATAATAATAATAATTGGGCATTAATAGAATTTTAAAACATGATTTCGGAAGAATCTGCTATACTATGGTAGCTCTTTTATTTGTTGCTTTGCTTGCTTGTTTAAATTCTTATTTTACGGGTTGTGATGGATATTATCCAAAATTGTCGATCATAAAAAAATGTTTATTATAGGCTGAAAAAAGTTTGATACAAAATCTGACCCCCTCTTTCGTCCCCTTAGAGGGGTGGGGGGAAATTTTTTTATACACCAGATGTTAAGTTGGAAGAAGACAAATATAATATCTGCGAAAACTGCATTCAAATCGGATCAGTAGTTTTCGCGTGATAGTGGAACAAACATACAGACAGACAGACAGACAGACAGACAGACAGACAAACAGACAGACATACAGACAGACAGACAGACAGACAGACAGACAGACAGAAAGACAGACAGACAGACAAAAAACTAACCACATTTTTGGCTTCTATAGCGATGTAGTGACACCCCCGCTTATTATTTTTTGAATATCATTAATGTACAGAATTTTCATATCTACAGTTTTATTATATTATGTATAGACTATGTCAATACTAAAAAGCATACCGTATCGTATAAAATATATTCTATTGTCGATCATAGAATATAGTTTGTAATCGCCTGTATTTGGCCATCATGGGCCAACGCATAGAGAGGGCACAGTTTGATCACACTACGATGTCTCTCGATGTCGTCGTGGAAATTCAGTGAAACTAGATTTGCAACTAAAATTATATTTGTAATACTACGCTTAAAATATGTTCTTTACAAGTTCAATTATTATCTTTATATCTAAGATAATACAAGTAGTAAGATACAACAAGTAAGTGAATTATTGTAATTCTTTTTGAGAAATAAAATCTTTAACCGTATCTATTATCTGCCATTCAATTAATATTTATGACAATAAGTTATTTTGTTGCCAGAAGGCACCAACTACCAACACATTGTTAAATTTTATTGAAAAGATTAAAATGAGAACATTAATTAATGGGTTACTTACAATTAATTATTATAATATGACAGAATGTCAATTTATCGCTCATGTAACCGTTAAGTCTCGGCTCGTTTTATTTGAGAACGTCATTTCTTATATTCTTTATTGTTGCAGAAATAAAAGGGATTTTATTATTTAATAACGGAAGCGATTGTCCCTCAAGCTGTTAACTTTTACTGTGAGACGTTTGTTTTTAAAATCCCTTAGGTGGCTTCACACACAGGAAATGCCCAATAAACCCACCGTTATAGCACCAATAACAGTATTTTTATACCTCATTTCGATCGCTTGAAGTACGGTACAAGCGAATGCTACTAGAATAAATATCTTCTAAAAAGTATTTTGTATTAAGTAGGTATATCTACTCTAACGCACCTATAATATATCTCACGTCTTTAGAGGTTAATCATAAAATAAAATAGGTAGGTTGGTAGGAATATTTTTTAAGCACAATAATATTGTATAAGTATTGGATCAAACAGTATTCGAACGTGTATGACAGGCATTATAATCAGCAGAATTTATTGCTAATTTAATATTAATTAAAACATCAAACTCCGAACTTTATTATTAATGTGAGCAGTTATTGCAGTTCATAAAGTATTCCGTTGTAATAAATTAGCATAATGCTTATAATTTATTTTCGCGCCTATTGAGTTATCCATCACCGCCATTATTAAAATCTCTTTTGAAACTGTCTGTGTATACAAATAGAGACTAGTTTATATTTTATTTATATGAAATTGTTTAATAAGTAACATAATAACGTTTAAATGGTCAATTAACAAGAAATAAATTTATAATTGAGATTTGAGTGGTCTACACTCTACAGGTTTTGTTAATTTAAGTACCTATTTGCTTGGACATAAAATCCTTATCGGACCCTATAAGTGCTATAATAGTAGACGTACTCTACTTTAGGATACCGTATAGTAGTACTATACGTCCTAACCCCATTTCCAGAAGATTATTACTACAAAACTAATACGCTTTTATTACGATGACTTATAAAGTAGACCACGGGTAAAGACCCACATTTTGGTGTAGAAAATGTACGGTTTCCGTAGAATTTCCATTTTCGAGGATGACACAAGTTATATAGGGAAACGCAAGCGATGAAAATAAATGCATTAGATTATAGTACTAAACCATCAAATCTAAAGTCAGACGCAATTAATATAAAAGAAAAACACTAAAGTAAAACCAGCATTTAAACCTGAAGTGAACATGAGGCTGAAAAGATATTGCCTAATTGTTCGCTACAAGCACAAAAGCCGAAAATGCTTTAAAGAATTTCTTTGTTGCACTTTAGGAGATAGGTTCTATTGTTTTAAAAAGTAATCTTAGTACAGAATGTTTCAGAAAAGAATTGTGAGCAAAAGCTCGTATTATGCCTTTCACCTCGTTGGGTGAATGTATACGGCCCTTTAAAGCTGTATGTTCGGTGTTGACGTGAATACGTTATTGTAATTGAAACAACCGTTAAAGGGCTCTAAGGTATTGTAACTATTGTTTTTGCGTGTATCTTAATCATAATTTAAATAATCGGCCAAGTGCGAGTCGGACTCGTGCACGAAGGGTTCCGTACCGATATAGAGCGAAAATAGACAAAAAATTGTGTTTTTTGTATGGGATTCCCCCTTATATATTTACTTTATTTTAATTTTATTACTAATTACTAAATTAAAAATATAACTAAGGATTTTGTGAAAATTTCAAGTGCCTAGCTGTTACCATTATTGATTACGAGCAAAAAGGGCCAAAAAAATCACGTTTCTTGTATGGGAGCCCCCCTTAAATATTAAATTTATTTTATTTTCAGTATTTGTTGTTATAGCGGCAATAGATATACACAATCTGTGAAAATTTCAGAAGTCTAGCTGTAGCGGTTCTTGAATTACAGCCTGGAGACAGACAGACAGACGGACGGACAGACGGACAGACAACGAAGTCTTAGTAATAGGGTCCCGTTTTTACTCTTTGGGTACGGAACCCTAAAAACGTCATAGTGCATTCACACTCAATACTTAATATTTTAATATTATAAATGCGAAAGTGTGTCTGTCTATCTATTACCTCTTCACGCCCAAGCCGCTGAACCGATTTTGCGTAAATTCGGTATGGGGATACTTTGGATCCCAGGAAACGAAAAATGTACGGTTTCTGCGCGATAAACGAGTTTTTGGCGCAGCGGAGTTGCGGGCGTGATCTAGTTATTATTACATAACATCGTAAAAGGGCCTAAGCTTTTGTACCTTTAAATTTCATTGTTTAGGAGTTATACATACATATTACGTTTGAACGCTTTGTAGTTGTGAGTAGAAAATGTGCGAGTTACGCCGGTTCTCGTCAAGTTAGTTCCCGAAGACGATCCCGAAGGCTTTACGGAAGACGATCTAAAAATATAAAAATATTTGTTTTAAAATTAAAAAAAAATATATATTTTAAAGTTTTTAAAGATTCATGAATCAAGGTATTTTTAAATCTCAACCAAAATACGGAACTCTATCGGCAAAGCTACATTCTTTCTCAATTATTATTATTATTATTATTATTATTATTATTATTATATTATATCTATGGACGCTTCACACCACGTCAGTCTGGCCCCATGCAAGTACCTGAAGGACTTGTGTTACAGGTACCAGACAACGGAAATATATTTAATACTTTTATACTATACATATATTTAAGATTTTTATTATATGATTAATAATTATTATATTTAATATATATCAATGGTAATAAATCTACTCGCAAAGTTATTTCAACATTTCTCAAAGTGTTTTAATCAAAGTTGCCTCGTACTTTGTTCATGAAGTGCTAACGTCTAAGAAGGGGCCGATTCTTGTACCTCGAACATATTCAGACTAGAAATGAGGACATGAGTGGATGAAAATATGGGTAACATAAATTTTATAACATATTATAAGGCCAATTTATACTCATTTTTCCCCTTATAATTTACAAACCTTACCTTACCTGGCTACACATAAAATTCACATTTTTTATTTAAAATCATTAAAAAATCAGCCAAGTGCGAGTCGGACTCACGCACGAAGGGTTCCGTACTGTTATCGAGCGGAAGTTGGAAAAAATATGTTTTTTGTATGGGAGCCCCCTTGAATATCTATTTTGTTTTAATTTTATTATTAATTATTAAAGTAAAATTAAAATTAAGAATATTGTGAATATCTCATGTGCCTACCTGCTCCTATTATTGATTACGAGCAGAAAAGGCCAAAAAAATCTTGTTTGTTGTATGGGAGCCCCCCCCCTTTAATTTATAATTTATTTTGTTTTTTGTATTTGTTGTTATAGCGGCACCAGAAATACACAATCTGTGAAAATTTCAGAAATCTAGCTATAGCGGCCCTTGAGTTACAGCCTGGAGACAGACGGACAGACATCGAAGTCTCAGTAATAGGGTCCCGTTTTTACCCTTTGGTACGAAACCCTAAAAAAACGATCATTTTCATATTAATTATAGGTCAGCCATATTATTTCATCCACTCATGTTTTCAAATTATTGTATTAGCAAAAACAACATTCGCATTCGATTTTCGAATAACAAGAATTGGGTGCCTAAGCTAAAAAACATTTCAATGCTCATCAAATAAACTGTGGACTTTATTTAATGGTTCATAAAACTGGTTCATCGCCAAACTTTGCAAAGCTAATGGGAAGAGCTTAAACTGTTATATTAAAAGGTTTGTTTGTTTGCAATCTAATGGGTCCGAAACGAGATGCGATTCTGCTTTCTTAAAAAAACTATTTTATTAAAACCTTATTGATTTTATAAGAAGACCCATGGAAGAACCTTATTTTATTATGGGTTTATTCGAGGAAACGAGACCGCGAGACTAAAACAACCCAAGGAAGAATTTTTGCTGTAGCAAAACAAGACTCAACTAATCACCGAACCTTAATTTTATGTTTTTTGCTTATGAATTTTGAGCTTTATCCAATTTAATATTCTTTATATTATTCCATATTTTTAATAATAATACTGAATACTATTACTAAATAAACTACTCAAATTTAATAATATTTTAACACTAACAACAGAAAGTATCATTGTCATAAAAATAAACTCATAAAGATCAAAGACAGCTCATAAACAGCATGTAATTTCCCATTGCGTTGAAAATATCATTCGTTTGGAACGAGTAAGCCGATTGCACTGCGACCGCAGAGAGAAGACCTGTGGTTTTATAACAGCGTTTCGCTGAAAGTTCATGATTTTCATTTAGTCTGCTCGAGGAAACCACATTATTAACATTAAGATAATTTCTGAACTAAAGTTTCAAATGGAACCTCTGTTTTACCTGATGCCAGTTAATTTACATTTTTTTAACCGACTTAAAAAAGGAGGTTATCAATTCGACGCGTATGTATGTAATATTTCCAGAACTGCCCAGTTTTTGCATATGTTAATCTATAACAGCTTCTGAACAAATGTGACAAATTTCAAAAGTGTATGTGTGTATGTATGTATGACCCCCAGGACCCCCCTCCCCCCCCCCTTATATACGCCCATGGCTAGACTTCTGAAATTTTCACAGATTGTGTATATCTGTTGCCGCTATAATAATAAAAACTAAAAATGAAATAAAGTTTATTTTTAAGGGATACTCCCATAAGTACAAGAAACGTGATTTTTTACACACACAAAAAGTCACAAACGCATCAAACTGCGCTACAACGCCGTAACTTACGTGATTATTCGACCGGTATTGCAATGGCGTAGTTTGACTCACACATAAATAAAAATCGGCCTCAATTTATTGCTCGTAGAACACTGTTTGTACTTTCAATTTAATCTAAGATATTAGACGATTCTGTACCTAAAATAATAGTATCTTAGACACAGCATTAAGACAAGTACCGTAATAAACTAAGATACGTAAGTCCACACAAACCCGGGTAAGTTTACCTGCCGCAGAGATTGCGGTGTTCTCTCGAGGTAACAATAAACTTAATGTAAGGCAAACAGCGTCGTCTGTCACTAATTGGGTAATGTACCTAGTACAAGAGAAACGCATCGTATCTAATTACTGTGTGTGCTTTGTAGCACAGAACCGCAATATTAATTATTATAATAACATGTAATCTACTGCACCATAATCGAGAGCAAGTACACAAGCGTGATTTCAGATAGCTTGAAGTAGCTAAACAACGACGCTAACACGCATGATTTTCCTAATCATGCGTGTTAGCGTCCGCGCGCGGATTTGGTCCGCAGATAAATATGCCACATTCTATCATTACATAGATGTATTCCCTGTCATGCGGGCAATACATGCGCGGCCAGGAGCATGATGTCATCCGTATGCGGACCAGGGTCCGCGTGCGATTGATAATCACACATGACAGGAAAAACGCCCTAACGCATGTTCGCACGCTCGTAAAACATGGATATCTTTTGAGTAGGTTCGATTTTAAGTCAATGGCTACAAATTAATCTACTGTAATGTTTATACTGTGACAGAACTAATAACATTTATGTAGCTTTGCCTCAATTTACATATTGTAATAACGTGCGCCACCTCAATCCACACAAAATATGTACACACGCAAATATTTCTTGACAAGACAAGATTTGCCCTTTCTGAGTATCTAAGCACACTATACAGAAATAACGTGAGTAAAGTTCGGCATGATTACGTCCACAATGCTATAAATTACTTAGAAAATATTATATAAACGTCAGAACAGAGGCCGCTAACTAGCACATGTAAAGTGCCCCGCAAACGATCAAATTTGTTTGACAAACATGTTTGATGTAATTTACGTTTTCATAGTAAATTGTTTGACAAACGCTTCAAACAAAGCTGTACACTATCAAATTGTTTGACAAACACGTAAAATTTGAGAAACAAATTGATCGTTTGCGGGGCACGTCATGTTGCACAGTGCACAGTGCACACGTCAAGAGTACTGACAAAAATGTTGTCAAACGTCTAACAAAACTCTTTGTTTACTGTCTATGCTGGCGCTGCAAACTAGCGTGAAAACATTGTAGTAATAATATTTCCTTGATGACGGTCGACGACACATAATGCCGAAAACACGCCACTGTCTAATTAATGAATCACCATCATAATATTAATTTTCTCAGATAATTTTCATACAAAAAAGCATAAGCATTAATTTAATAAGCGTCATAAAATAATAACTTCAGACGCAAGCTTTTCAATCGCAATTTGTATAGCAAATAACAATATTAAATTCCTCGGTCATATAAATTGTGAGGAAAAACACAATATATTCTGAGGCGGCAATATCCGTCGGGACGATACTCATAAGACAGACATAATATTGCCCCAAAGTTAATAATAATAAAGGTCCATACACACTTGGTGATGTGGCAAGGGACACACGAATCTGGATAAATAAATCATGCACGGCGGCGCAGGGCTCTACTGCAAAATATTGTCAAACGACAAACGATAAGCCTAAACAAAACATAAACGAATTCTTAGTAATAGGGTCCCGTTTTTATCCTTTGGGTTTGGAATCCTAAAAATGTATGAAAATTAATTTAATAATTATGTTATTTAGAAGAACAGTCAAAATCAGTACTACGTTGTAAAAAAAACCTGAGAAACAATAATTGGTTGATAATAATTAATGATTAATAATATTCATTTCCCAGGCGATGAAAAAAAACATCACCTAACCGTCATAATATTAAGTATAATTTTATATAGTTCTATATCATGGAGATGTTATTTTTATTGCCAGCTACTTTGTATCCACGCAACCATGACTATGTTAACATTGCCATACCTAAGATCCTTGTCCTGTATATTTTTATACTCTGTGGCGACTGGTGACAACCGCATGCTTTTGATTACCACGCGACATCGCGTGATCAACACTATTTTAATTAGTGTTTTGTTACATTTGAATGTTTGGAATTTTGTCATTAGTATTGGCCTTCAGAATTCGCATTAGTTATAATGTGGTAGTATTATTGTATTGTTACATCTAATTTTATTTACAAACTAGCTATCCCGGCAAATGTTGTTTTGCCGTATAAAGTATTCCGCCCTTATTATTTTATGGAAGTGACTGAAGTACGGCACCATGGCTACGGAGTACTATTATATATTCTGTGCCATGGCAACGTCCATCGGCCATCGCTGTCCCGTCGCACAAACAATGGTCGCCGTTAGTCTCGAGTTGTAATAATTTCCTATTATTTATTCAACAAATGCACTTATCAATATAAAAAGTACCCAGTAGCCGATTCTCAGACCCACTGAATATGCATATAAAATTTGGTTAAAATCATTAAAGCCGTTTCGGAGGAGTACGCGGCCTAACATTGTGACATGAGAATTTTATATTTAAGATGATACGTGTATGCTATCGTTACCAGCGCCGATATATTGTATGCTGTCACTTCATAGATAGATGTCTCACAATCCTGTCACATCATCTAGGTATCGTTTTGCAAGTGGAAATCTATTACTGGCATCGTTTTGATTTAGCTTCGTATATATGAAAGAAAACATCAATTCTTTCTTTTACATCCACAGTCCACACCTCTACATTATATCATACTAGATAACACTTGCAAAATTAGTTTATCGCGCAGGAACCGTTTTTCCGGGATAAAAAGTATATTATGTCCTTTCCCGGGACTCAAACTATCTTCATATCAAATTTCAGAACGATCGGATCAGCGGTTTGGGCGTAAAGAGGTAACAGACAGATTGATAAACTTTTGGATTTTCTAATGGATAAACCATTATGTAGAACTATGCATCTACAGCTTTACGTTTTTCAATTACAAAAACAATTAGCGATATTGCTAGTTGACGTAATGGGAAACAGCGGGGCAACTACGTAACAGATAGCGCCGGCAGCCGGAACTGTTAGCTTTAATAGCTCTATTCTATTGTTTTGTTGTTAGTCCTTTATTAAATAAAAAAAATTAAAGCTACGTAAGGTGATGTAACTTGCTTGGAATGCTAAAATGTGATTTTTTGGAAACTTATAAAATGAACCACGAAGAATGGTTTGTCAAATGAGAGGTTATTTCTTCTCCCACACTTCAGTTTCTGTGGAATTTTTTTGACAAGGCTGTATGTATTCACTATCGCTTTTGATTGGCTAATTTCAAAAAGCTTACCAATTAAAAACGCTAGAGTGATAAGACGCTGGTGAACACCTGTTAAAAAAATCTAGAAACCGGGCATTAAACAAGTGCACAACGCCTTAAAAAAGTTTTCACTTCAAAAACAAACCACAAAGTTACTTTCTACTAACATTGCAAAATGCAATAGAAATAAAGACAGCAACATGCAGATTACATTAAGCTGCAAACAATTACATGCATGCAATTCCTGTGTTCAATCGAAGGCGTGCAATGTAAATGCCATACACATTCTTTGCTGGATGAAAATGCATTTTCATGAAAAACATTGAGCAAAGAAAGTATTAAAATGTTAATGCTGTTCTTTGTTACTCATATTACTTCATAATTTCTCATTATGTACAACTATGATACCCATGTCTACATTCGCGAAGAAATTCGTTTGTAGTGCGATAACCGTACATTTTGCGAAAAAAAAATCTGGGTCTCAATGATATTCGAAAAATTGGGTTTTTTGTATATCACTGCTGGGTCTTAAAGTATATTTACACCCATTCAAATCCTTTCAGCAGTTTAAATTTGAAAGTGTAGCAGACAACTACACACATTTCTTACTATGAATCTCAGACCAAATAAAAACTCAAGACAGAGCGCTGCGAACAACGCGAGTGAAGCAGGTTTTTTAAGCATATGTGCACGCTGCGCACTGCGCGGGCTAGTGTTGCAACTTGCAATGTTATTCAAACTACTTACCCTAAAATCAATGAAATAAATATAATATAATATTTACACCCTTTCACGACACAGCTCGGCTTTTTAAAGTGGTTACAAATTATTTTCTAAAATCACGAGTCGCGATTTATACGACGAAAACTGGCGTACTTTCGTTTTGCGTATGTGGGCGTAAGCGTGTACTACACAGCTGGCGTACTTTCGATCGGCTTCACTTTGTTGTTCGCAGCGCTCCGTCTTGAGTTTTTATTTGGTCTGGGCTATGAATATTTTCTGAGTCCCAATAACTACAAATATTTCTGACGGTAGCTGGAAAATGTTTTTAGCATTCTACCCTCAACTTGCAGGTGCTGACGTAAGTGATCGGCGTCACTTGCCTGTCAGCCACCAACGTGCGAACTTAAGCTATTATTGATTGCTGTTATTGATGAAGAAGATAATAGACAGCTGTCAGTGGGCAAATTCTTTGTTCTTTTGTGTGCTAATGCAAGCTATTTTTAGACGTATTTTTCTGCATCCAACAACATTATTGCCACACACCAAACACTTGGGGAGAAACATTTGTACATAGGTGTAAACATTTAGGTGTATTTAAAGTTAAAGATAATTAATCAGAAATCACATTTATCGACTGAAGTAAGCTGAAATTATTGTATTTGCACTGATAACTCCGTATACGGGCAACGATAATGGAAATGCGTCTAAAAAATATTATTATACTTGCCTTATTCTACGCAATGATATAATCATCATATACCTACGCAATGATCTATACATAATTATAATAAAACTGTAGAAATGAAGATTCTGTACATTAAAGATATTCAAAAAATAATAAGCGGAGGGTGTCACTACATCGCTATAGAAGCCAAAAATGTAGTTAGTTTTTTGTCTGTCTGTCTGTCTGTCTGTATGTTTGTTCCACTATCACACGAAAACTACTGCTCCGATTTGAATGCGGTTTTCACAGATATATTTGTCTTCTTCCAACTTAACATCTGGTGTATAAAAATTTTCCCCCCACCCCTCTAAGGGGACGAAAGAGGGGGTCAGATTTTGTATCAAACTTTTTTTTAATGGACTTACTTCATATTATTAACTGTGTTTTCCAACTTAACATCTGGTGTATAAAATCCCCCCCCCCCTCTTAGGGGACAAAAGAGGGGGTAAGATTTTGTATCAACTGATGAAGTAGAAATACTTTAAATGGCAAAACAACGTTTGCCGGGTCAACTAGTATATAATAATAATGATCACATTCTAAGTAAAGATTCCACATTTGAGGGCTTCTGACTTACATAAGAAGCACATTATGACAATATAATAATATAGTTTAATTACATGCAAAACAAGATACGTTTGTGATCTCTACGGGCGCGAGCGTTCCGTTTCACTGGAAGTGTTTAGATTAAATTTGTAGATCGTTAGGGGAATCATATTCACGCCTCCATTGTACTCGAGATGATAACGAGACCTAAATCAAGGACATACATTCCGATTTACGGCACCGATTCAATTAAATTTGAATTTTGCTTCATCGAGTCGGGCACAAAATGAACCAAAGTTAGATAAACGATAATATGAAATATTTCCTACCGCCTCACTCAGAGATGTTTAATAATGATTAAACTTAATTTTTATAAAGAGTTTGACCGATAAAGTATGGTCTGTAATCGGTATGGAGCTTATGTAAAAATCTTAATCCATACTAAGTAATATTATAAATGTGAAAGTGTATCTGTCTGTCTGTCTGTCTATAACCTGTCTGTTACCTGTTTACGCCCAAACCGCTGAATCGATTTTGCTGAAATTTGGTATGGAGATACTATGAGTCCCGGGAAAGGACAAAAGATACTTTTTATCCCGGAAAAATGTACGGTCCCCGCGCGATAAACGATTTTTGGCGCAACGGAGTTGCAAGCGTCATCTACTTGTGTAATTAATATTCGTCTTTGTGTAACGCGGTAATTCTTTTAATTATTCACATCTACATCGCATGTAGTATGCGATGTAGATGTAAGGGCTCCATTCCACCGCGGCGCACGGAGAGACTACGCACGTGCGTCAAGCTTCGCTTTGTAAGAAAATATATTATGTGACTGTGTCCACTGCAACCCACAGACACGCTACGCACGAATTGACTCAAGTCAAAGAAAAATCCGTGCACGTCCACGCGTGCGCGTGGCCGTGCAAAGCGTGCGCCGCGGTGGAATGGAGCCTTAAAGCATGAATAAACAACAAAAATACAATATTTTGTTGTTTGTTTTTTTTAATACCAAAACAACCAAATGAAGATATTGAAACTCTGGCGTCAAGTTTGGGAGACATGCCAAATGTGTAATCAAATGTCTCTCACATACCATTTTTTAGGTCCGAAAATTGCAATATTATGGCGTGTTTATTGGTTGATGTATATTTTATAATCGTGACCAGAGTTATTTGCGATTACCGTTCGATTCATATTCGAAAACGATATACTTTAGCCCCAATTTCACCAACGACTGAGTTAACGCTCGAATTAGGATCACGTTGCCTCTTTCGTTTTTCTTATGAATGAAAGAGAAGACATGACATTTTATCAAGCTGTTAACACTAACGGCCGTTGCTGAAAAGTTTCCTAACCGGTGGTACTCATCATTATAGACTAGAGAGACGTATTGTGCACTCAGCACTTCCAGTTTAGAAAAAAAAACTTATTTTGATTATTTATGTACTGTGGTCCCAACTGGGTCGAATAAGGAATGAAGCTGTATAAAATTATAAATGTTGCATAACGATAGTATGGGTGTAGAGGAATCGCGGTAATCCAGCGGTCAGGTTAAGCCACGGTTATTGGAAATAATATGTAAATCGCGTGCCTTAATTACAATGTTAAATAATCATTTCATCCAATTTCGATAATAATATTAAAGTGCTTGAGTTGTTAACATTTCATTACAATATTGTCTGCGTTTCATTACATTACATTGTCTGCATTTCATTACATTGCTTTGTTGTAGGTGACGTCACAGTATTATTAATAAAGGGTAGAGTCAATGTTTGTTTGTTTGTCTATGGGTTCAACTGATTGCGACGTATGTGTTGTCTTATTGAATTCTGCTGCGCTATACGGATTGGTTCATTATTAAGGCAATAATATTATATATATTAACTTTATGGCCTAGTTTAAGTTTTTGTTTCACATTCGATCGTGAACGCGTTTGGCGTTTACTAAGATTTTGTATGGGACTTGTACAGCGCTACCTAGCGATGCTCACAGGAGTGAGCCCAGCTCCCATACAAAATCTTAGTAAACGCCAAACGCGTTCACGATCGAATGTCAAATAAAAAACTCACACTCGGCATAGCTGTAAAACAAAACGGCTTTTATTCGTATTTACGTCACGTGAGCCTGCTTCGAGAGTCGAGACGTGACGGGTTTTCAATTGTCATACATGTAAAATTGAGCCTTCGTGTTACACAATTCTAAGGAAAAGGGAGTGATTCCCTGAACCAACGTACAATGTTTGCCTCACTTTGCCATAAGAAGTATTTTCAAGTTTTTATTCACACACGTTTGTAGATTTTCCGGTTTTTTTTCGTGCATATTGCATATTATTATAGAAATCTTTGCTCACTTACAGGTTGTATTTAATTTCGTGAGATATTGTTAAAAACAATGTAATGTGTACCTACTTACATAAGCTATGGATTTCCATAAAGTAACGCCCGATTCTATTATTCATTCTAAAGTCTGCAGTAACATTGGCTTACAGTTTTTAACACTTCACATAGATGGAAATTCTAAGGGCCTTAGCCAAGATGCGCTTAAGCGCAATGCACACTGAGCCCACCAGGCCGCCGCGCCGACAAAGCCCGGCGACACAGCCCGGCGGGCGGCAAAGATGATCATTTCATACAGGCCGCCGCCCGCCGGGTTGCCGGTTGTGTCGCCGGGCTTTGTCGGCGGCCCGGTGGGCTCAGTGTGTATTGCGCTTTATATCCAAGTTGAAATTGACATTACTTTACAATTCACACTTCGAACGTTTAAATTCGAAAATCTAAATGTTGCATGTAAAATATTGTATAAAGTAGGTAGTTTATACACCCAAATACATTTCAAAGAAAACACACACAAAAAGGCATCGCTTTGTCATAATTATAAATGGCGAGGCCTTAACAAAATCCCATAACTTTTTGACTTTAAACATTGACAGTTAAATTAACGCAAGGTTCACCAAGGGCTCTAAGTACTCTATTTAACAAAGTATCACAAAGCCACATAGTTAGTAGTTGCACGCGAACTTTCGGTCGTATATCACGAGGATAGGTGTGACCGACCCATTTCATACTCACCTTTGAACAATAACGACTTTGTTGCGTAAGCTTTGGTTTGAAGATTCGTGTGCTTTTAATAATTATTATATTTGAACTTTTTCAGCTGCAGCTTTACCTGCGTAAAATTTTGAAAGCATAAAATTCTCAAAAGATGTCCGTGGGCGACGGTAGCTTTCCATCAGGTGACCCGTTTGCTCGTTTGTCCGCTAATTTACAAAAAATATATTATGGTGAAGAGGTAACAGACAGACAGACAACACTTTCGCATATTTTATAATATTAGGTATGGATTAATTTTATACAATATTACTTTCTAAACGTCGCGTCTACATGATACCTACCTACCTACCTACCTACCTGTAAGAGAACTAACCCTTCGCGCCGAGAAGAGCCAGCGTAAGAGACTAGCATTTTCTGCTTTAGTACAACGATTTTTTAATTAATTCCTGAAGCGAAGTAATTTCAACATTTCTCGTACAGGCTGTAATTAGAACACACTAATATTCATTCTATTCCCATGTTTTTTCTTAAAACAAATCTCCTTCATTCCCCGGCTTCTTTATATTCAAACGGGACGTAATAAATGAGAATGAATAACAGTATTTCTTTGTTTTTCCGCACACATTTTCCCTGTCGCCGTATTGACAGTGCAGTGGTAATATTTTCATTAGTACCTGTAGACGTAAAAAACATTTTTCTCGGTATAAGACCGTCAATTATAAAACACTAGATGGTGCCCGCAACTCGCGCCATCGTTGCGGCAAAATTCGTTTATCGCGCGGGAACCGTACATTTTCCGTGATAAAAGTATCCTATGTCCTTTCCCAGGACTCGAAGTACCTCCATACCAAATTTCAGCAAAATCGGTTCAGCGGTTCGAGCGTGAAGAGGCAGACAGACATACAGACAGACAGACACACTTTCGCATTTATAATATTATTTTTTATGGATTGTGTTAGGTATCAAAAGTTAATAATATTACACTGATATGAAATCAGTACGATCAGTCAAAAATAAGGCATTATAGTTTTTAAATAAAGCAATAACAAATAAAGCATACCTATTACCTACGTTTAAATTTATGATAATATAGTTATTATTTTTAACATAAACTTTGACGAAACATGAATTTATAAACTTGTCCAGATTTCAAAGCTGTTTAAAGTAACAGAACATATTGCAAGATTTAATATACGAAGATAGATTATATTTAATAAAAAGCTTGGACCCTTAAAGTTTGTATAAAATTAAAAAAAAATTGGGTAGTTATTACGAAGTAATAATATTGTTTGTTTCTTCTTTGTTTTGGTGTGACGTATATTGTATTATATGTAACTTTGAGTTGTTTTATATTTTGGCATATGAAATTTTGTAGACGTGGTTTTCTACCTTCCCATAAGCTGTCTACATAGAATGTATTTTTTATCTTTGGGGGTGTGTATTTTTATCTAAAATATTCCTCGCTTAGTCTCAGGGCACATCAGAACATATTTGATAGACAGACGGAAACGGGAGATTTTTCCTTTTATACAAAATCGTAATTGAAAAATAAGATGAAAGAAAACTATCTTCTTTCACACAGACTTGTGAAGTATAAAATCTTGTTTCTTGGGCTTAGTGACGAAACAAATTATGTTGGAATGATTTCCTGTGCTCAAAATATTATAATACAAATAAAATATATAGTACTCTATAAAATAGCGACGTCCAGTCGGCACTTATCGGCACGTTGACAGTTTAATCTCATAGATGAAAACCAATTTCGATTTCGTTTGACAGCTCGAGGTCGTTGCTCTATTCCGCTCATAAAGTTAATATACCTAGCGGAATAGAGCAACAAACTCGAGCTGTCAAACGAAACCGAAATTGGTTTTCATCTGTGTGAAAAATATGACGTGTACATATACACTTACACAAGCATGATTGAACGTGAATTCTATGAGATTAAATTGTCAACGGGCTGATCCGGGCTGACTGGACGTCAAAAAAAGAGTGCTGCTGTCATGTATCACACGTCTCTTTTTACCACGCAGTGTTACTGATATTGACATCTCGCTTGCTCAGGCCTTTGTTTCTCTATTCCGCTAGGTAACATTAACTTTATGATTCCGCTAGCTGGTATAATATTAACTTTATGGTTTAACCTAATGGAAGTAGAATGACATGGGTATAACGAAAACCACTGAAGAAAATCCACACACCTAACCCATTGGCACGCCGGGGTTAAATTCAATACATATCGCATACTGCCTGGTCACTGAGACCCCACAGAATTTATATTGTAACCCCACAGCGTACACGACAGCGGATTCGCGTTCCAATAAGCCGACTGTAATTTCACTTTATTGGGTGAGTGTTAGTACTCGATATGTGGGACCAATATGAATACAGATTACTATATTTGGTTACAAATGGTTTTGTTTAGGCGCACCGACAAATCTTTTCACATTTCGCCATGTAAGGGTTTGATATCTGCTCGGGATGTATTTACTGGGATGTATTTACGAAAAAACTGTTTTAGGGGTCAGCTTATATTGTAAATTAACGTGTTTTTAACGAACCATTTAACACTGAACTTTATTTGTAACATAAGACGATAGAGCGCATTAGATTGACAGATTTTCGCTTGAATTTGGGCAGCTTGTTCCAAATTTAAATGCCCCATTAAAAAAAATGCAGCGCAACGCCTCGCAATGCATTCTAGAGTCATTTTTTAAAATTAACAGTATAAAATATGTACACCATGGGTAAACACTGTGGACACTGTCGACTTTGAATATTGAAATTGGGTACTAAGTAAAGTCGAATTCGATAATTTCACAGCTAAATTAGAAATAAAAACTGTATTTCATCACATGCATTTTGACCAAAATAGCGCTCCAATTATTTTGTTAAAAATAGTCTTAATTATTAAGCCGACACTTCATATTATCTTGCTTCGTCCACCACATCTGCGGTTTTGAATGCACACGTTATATAATTACAAAATGTACTTATTACAATGGAGCCGCTAACGATCCCGGTCGTTAGCTTTATCTGAGGGAAGCGATTTTAAAAACCCATTTTACGGGACTAAATATTTTTTTCTTTCAATTTGACCCCATGTTTTGTAAGTAATTTAAATTGAGTAATCTAACTTTGCCTTGTAAATTGATATTTTTAAGGTTATCTTAATTTTACGCTTTGATTGATATCCACCGTCACTGATCTCTATACAAGTACGCTGGATTGCTGATAGCCTTTGAAATGACAGCAATTTTTTGTGCCTATTTGAAACGGAATCAGCGCCCCTATTATTCGGGTAGAGAACTAAATCTGACGTAAAAATGACGTTTGAAAGCCGCCATATTGGCGCTGATAGCAGTAGTGAGAGTATTTGGAACTAATACTAGTGATGACAACTGTTGTTATTGGTTGTGGTTACGTCAAATTTAGTTCTCTACTCGAATAATGGGGGCGCTGATTCCGCTTCAAATAGGCACAAAAAGCAGGTCTGTATCAGCAATCCAGCGTACTTGTATAATAGAGATCAGTGTCTACCGTACGCATCGTACGCGTTGAACGCACCGCATAGTACACTAAGGCTGCCTTTCCACCAGAGCTGAGCAGAGCTTGTGTTGCGAGGAATGTGTTTTTGAAAACCAATAGAATCGCTTCATTGACATGACTTTGCCATGACATCGCTCAGCGCGGCGATGCTATTGGTTCTCAAAAACATATTCTTCGAAACACAGCTCTGCTCAGCTTTGGTGGAAACGCAGCCTAAATGCGGCGTATACAGTGCGGACGAAAGTGCGAGGTTTTACATCATTTCATACAACACACCCGAAAATGCGGCGGGTACGGCAAATGCGGCGCATACGGCGCGTGCGTGCTTATAATTGTGCGATCACCTGAAAATAAACAGTTTACCGTCTATTTGATTGTATATAATACCGTTAATACACACGTAACCGATAAAAATCTGGTTTTGAACACGACGTATTGATTACGCTTGAATAATTATTAATATTTTACAACACCGAGAATTTCAACAAAATATTCTGTAAAGAATTTCCATGAAGCATTTTATGTGAGCATTCAGGCAATCACGTTTTCCCAATTCGTTCTCCCTTTGAACAACTTTTCACTATTCTATTTTACTTTATTTATTACATTGGAAGTAATGTACTATAATATAGAGCATAATACTAGCTAAAAGCCAAGCTTTGTGAGGGCTCGCGTCGTCACACCTTGACTGACTGATGATAAGATATCTACATTCTACATATAAATAAAAATTACTATGTAAAAGCACAACATATCAATAGGCGTGATCGTTTTTCCACAAAATGTACAGGTTGTGGGATATACTAGGGCTCGCTTCGCTCGCTAAGAATGTTACATACCTACACAATTATTGAAGACGTTAGCTGTTGATGAAGTGGGCTACCAACAACTTCATTTTTTGCATAAACAGAGTCTATAAAAAATTATTTGAAATAAAAATTTATTATACGTAAATTTTTATACGTAAGTGGAAAATTTATAAGTAAAACTATCTAGCTTTACTTATAAAATTTCCACTTAGGTCTTCAATTTTAATAAGCTATATTTAGCTTAAATATAAAGCGTGTCGAAGAAATTTTGTAAAGAATATTGCTTATTTAATACTATAAAATAAGAAATGCTTTAAGATAATAAATTGAATCTGTAACACCTACGTAGCGCCTACGTCTGTCTACGGCGACGGCTACGAAACCACACACGGTGCTACGAAAACCGTAGCAGTGCCGTAGCTGCGTAGCATCAACGTAAATGACATCTATTTAGTATAGATAATAATTATTCCCAATTTTTTTAACAAATAAAACATTACACACACAATAGGAGATTTTGTTTGACAAGCCTATACACACGAATTGTATTTATGGTTAAAGTCTGTTGTCAAATTGAAAAAAAAAGAGTTATATAGTTTTTTATTGAATCTTAAGTACAGTTAGGCGGACTTACGTAGATCTGGGTTAAAGTTAACTCTGAGTTAAACATCATGTCATTATCGCTCACTTGGTGAGTGGTATAGATGACGTCATGATGTTTAACTCTGAGTTAACTTTAACTCAGATCTGCGCAAGTGGGCGTTAGTGTGAATTGCACCAGAGGCGTAGTTAAAGTAAAAGTTAAGGCGTAATAAAAAATATATTTTTAATTTAAATTGGCGTCCATAATGGACTTTTACTAGGGATTTGACAGTTCATTTGACTTTTTGTTATGGTTAAAGTTAAAGTTATAGTAATTATAGTAGGTTGGTGCAACTCACTCAGACAATTATTACACGGCCAGTTTACATTTGACTTTATTAATCTGAGACTGTCGCAGGAATTATGTCTAAAAATAATAAAGTCAATATTTTGAAAATTATATAGAAAAGCGTTGTTTGAAACTTACAATTTTTTTTAATTTAAGATTCGATTAATATCGAATTTCGACCATTGGGCGATCTCTAGTTTAAATTAATCTTCAATTCGTTTAATTTCTTTCGATAAGATCAAGTTCGATTGCACGATATTCAAATATTCTGGAAAGATCTCAAGGATAATTGTGCAAGTTCAAACAGTTCACCCTTTTCAATTTATCATTCCTTATCTGAAGTAAAGGTCAAATAAACAGGTGCTTCCGAATGTTGGAATTAAGTCCTAAATGTCACACCCTACCTGGAAGGCGGATTTTATTAAAAGAGAAACATTTTATAATATTTTTTACCGGATATAATATGGATTTTCTGTCTTCAATAGAGGAACTTTATTATTTTGAAATTGTTTGTTACAAACTTTAGAGCATACAATTTATAAAATATAACTGCTAATACAGTAGTTCAAGGTAGAACCAAAAGTTTACGAGAATTTTGGTCACTACATATTATACTTTTAAAATTAGATTGAGTGTTGACCACAATTTCTTTCGCAAAAATAATATTTTATCGACCGGAGCCGCACATTTTGTCAAAACTTTTCTTCCTCCTATCTTTCGGGGCACGAAGCATGTTTTATAAAATTAAAAAAGTGGGCCCCGTGCGAGCTTCGCTTACGCCAGTTCTTCTCGCGGGGTTAGTTCCCGTTAGTGGTAGGCACCAGTAGTATCAACATTCTGAAAGTATTTTTTTTAAATCTATTCAGAAATAAAACAATTATTATTTTTTATTTAGAGCTTGAAGAGGCAACACGCGAGAGTCGGGACACACTTTCGTATCGATAACTTAGTAAGTTATCATATTTTAGTAACACAATATTATAGCATCTCAAAGTGGAGTAATTTTCCTGTTTTCACAAAATCAAAGGTAGTCAATTTTTACACGGTCTGCTATCTCAAGTTATTTTATATCACGGTAAAAGTGTATTACAAAGTTAATCTACTGTTTATAGCTTATACTGTGTAAATAACGTAGTGGGTCGGTCAGGGCTCCCGGAGCACGGGGGTGGTATTCTCGGAGACAATCGATACGCGCGCATATTTAACCGCGAGGCTAACAACTTCATACCTCATTTCACGTTATCCTATTATTTAAAATACCTGTTGCCTAGTTTTTAGGGCTTTTGGTGGAAGTGTATCTTGTTAATAACGTTGTTAACTAACATATGGATGGAGCTATTCAAAAGATCTAGTTATCCATTAGGGAAGACACTTTTTAATACTTTTATTCTCATACAAAATCTGTTAAAATGGCAGATTATCCCAGGTAAAAGTAAGCTTACGATTGAAATATCAGCCATTAATGATTGAATTATTATTAGAAATTATTACTACAGTTGCTAGTTTAAGAGATTTTATAGCGGCAAAATGTAAGTAATTTTAACGTATCTATTTTAGGGGAAAGATTTAGTTGTAAAAAAAATTGCCACTTATTTCGTAAAAAGATCCATAGAGTACGAGTATACAGCTCAAATCATTATTTACCACGCTCTATATATTCAACTATCCGATAGGTTATTGGTTGCCAATACAGCCATTTTTACACATGCCAGTAACTCGCGCAGTTTGTAATTTGTATGTTATTTGATTGAGGTTAGTTTACTGGCATAGTCAATGACAGATAACCAATGTAGTAGATATAATAAAATGTGTATCAACCTTTTATTAAAATAGAGTTCAAAGAAGAATAATTTATGATGAAAGAACTTTTTTTTTGCTAAAAGTCCTAAATCAATAAATTTCTCATAAAATTGCTAAACAGTTTTGTTACAAATTACTTAATAGTGTAGCAATGTATTCAAGTAATTTATGATAATACTATTTGATGGCTCTAAGTAATATAATATTTTATTTTGTGCCCCTTTGAATCCTTTTTTTTTTTTTTTTTTTTTTCCCGGAGGGGGAAATGCTTTACGCATACCACCCAGGCGCAGGGGGCGACCCGAGCGGTGATGTGGGACTCCCGTAGCTGATGAGACCACGGTATACCCACTAAAACCCCCCCCATCTTCCGCCACGCCGCCTTTTGACGGGGCCACGGGAACGATACACACATCCGCGACCCCGCCAGCGGTCCGAAGACTCCACGATGGGCGCACAACACGTGCGCCCTCCTCCTCGGCCCCCACCAGGACTGTAGCAGACGCCCCCCGAGTCTGCTACTTGGAGGCCATGTGGCAGATCAGGTCTGTGGCTCTGCCACCGACCACACCTCGGCCGCAGAGGATAGGGCAAGCGGCGCACCGCAATACCTACTTGCCTCTTCCTCTGCGGCCCCACCAATGCCGTTCAAACGGAACGGCCAGCTCGCAGGGGGGGTAGGGAAAGCGGCAACCTACCACAATGCCTCTCCCCCCGCGATCCGTCCTCGGCCGCAGAGGATAGGGCAAGCGGCGCACCGTAATACCTACTTGCCTCTTCCTCTGCGGCCCCACCTCGGTGCGCATCCGCAGCGGACTCCTCCAGTCCGCTGGGAGCGCCCTCCTCGGGCCAGGCGGCGACACCGGCCGGCCCTGGTTGCCTCTTCGCTTCACCGCGGTTGTCCAAGCCGCGGTTACTAGAGCCCCACCGCCACGACAAGGCGAGCAACCATCGGGGGGGCCCCTTTGAATCCTACTTTTATATAGATTTACTCAATCTAAAGACGTCTAAACTTGTATTCCTGACAACTTCCAAGCTACTGGCTCGGTCTATACGGGGAAAGATTCTTTGGAATTCGTCAAGCTACTGGCTCATCTAAACGAGGCTTATAAGGACTCACTACGTGATTCGTCGAGTCACGTCACGCGATCTGAAAAATGTTACTGCCCCAGCATTCTCTTGTGCGGGGAATATCAAATGAGATGGAACAACTACAACTAAATTATTTGTAACGCTTTTCATACCCACGTCAAGCCGCCATTTTAGCTTCTATATTCAAATCGTTCGTGTTATGCAATTTGTGCGTGCTATCTGTAGTCTATGGACCTACATTGGCTTTGTAAATGTAATTTAATTGCATGATTTTTAATGTGTGTTTTAGGATGTGGATGTGGATGTGAATTATTATTATTGTTGTTTAGGACCTACCGGTCAAATCTGTACGATTACTTACTTATATTTATGCAGAAGTTTGTTTGCCTGTCTACAATATCTTTACGCTCAAACCATTAAACCGATTTGAATGAAATTTTGTATACTTTAAATCCCGGAAAGGATTTATTAATTGAAATATTTTTGTCACAAAAAATGTGCAGTTCAAGGCTTATAAATTAAGTAAAGAAAATTAATTTGTTAACGTAAAATACATAATTTTAAGGCCTGCAACAATTTTCCTCCTTCATTTCCGGAGGTTATCTAAAAACCCAGATATTGGAAGTGGAACAAATTGGAAAAACCTTTCCACGCTTCAAAGTCGTCTAGAATATTCGACATACATAAATTTTGATTGAAACGTCGAACATATCGGTTGATTTTTTTTCACTGATGCCCGGCTGCAAATGAGTTTTTCTACATTTTCAGTTTTATACACTACAGCACTGTGAGTACTGACATGCTATGTTAACAAATTTTGAATTTGGAAAAATTTACGCACCTTTTTATTAACATCTACCTACATGTTTGTATTGTTTTCCTAAAATAGATTTTACGCCGCTGAATTATTGATTTCGATTAAATTTCATTTATATGTTCTTTCATTTTCGAGTAAGGATGTACCATAAATTATATTCAATATATTTTAATGACAGAGGCGGCCAACTATCTTGTATTTTTTTTTTACTTTTATTTAAACGGTGGCGGTACCTACTTAGCGCCACATTCCAGGCTCCAGCATCGACGCATATTATCATATCCCACAAACACAATAATAATATTATCGTATTGGTTTTCTCTAATGATATTATATTATGATTTATTGATATGGCAACATTTCTCATAAATGCACCAATTTAATTCCAAATATCCTATCGATTTACCTGCCACCTGCATGCCATTCTAACACAATACAACTAAATACGGTAGTCCAGCTCGGCTGTGGTCCTAAAATCAAATTAGTGCAACAATATACAGTTTTATGTCAGATTAATTTATAGTATTTAGAATTTTCAAAATATTTGTTCGAATACTTGGAATAGTAAAATTCATTAAAATAATAACGTTCTCTAAATTCTTCTGTTATTTGAAACACGCTTGTCGCTTATGACTCCCTACGGGGAGGTCAATTGTCACAATGACTGCAGGCCGATCTGACCGGACTCGTTTTGTGCATTTCTGTGTGTGTGCACAAGATTTGATTGGCCTTCTAGCATTTAAGGGATCTTTAAACGCACGAAATATCTCAGTGCAAAAGTCGGGCTATCTAGTACGAATATAATCTACTGTTTATACGTGTATTATGATTCTAGATAGCTGGGCAAACGTGAACGTAAATTAGTTCCCTGAAATCTATTTCTGTGAAAGCGGCCATGTCATTAATAACCGAACGAAAATTCTTGTATATTCATGCTACCGAAGGCTTTGAGTATAAGTATAGAACGTGCCCTAGTAATGCTATTTAAGCTTCCTTCTTCGTGGAATAGGTCATCAGAGAAAACTATATCTGTTTTTTTAAGTTACCCGCAGTTTTGTTTGTTCAAAAGTTCAGGAACCGTTTATAATAATAATATATCTATGGACGCTTCACACCACGTCAGTCTGGCCCCAATGCTAATTAACTGAAGGATTTGTGTTACCGGTACCAGACAACGGAAATATATTTAATACTTTTATACTATACATATATTTAAGATTTTTATTATATGATAAAATATATATTTAATACACATCCATGACCCAGGAACTTTGAAACCTTTTTGTTCCGTCGGTGGGATTCGAACCCGTGACCTCCGGCTTAAGCTACCAACGTGCTATCCACTGAGCCACAGAGGTCGTCATTTTATGTTTTATATTTATGTTTCATAGACAAAAGCTAGCCCATGCCTTTTCCCGATCTTCAAATTATGTCCACATAAAATTTTATCATAATCCGTTCAGTGGTTAGTAGGGAACAGAAAGACGGACAATTTTGTATTCTTGATAAGTTACCATTTTTAATTTCATAAGAAGCATCTTCTGTCTATAACAGTTTGTAACTTGTAATATAAAAGTTCATTTGTTAAAAAAGTGAATATAAATTATTTGACCATACAGATTTAATTTGAAAACTCAGTGCAATTTTCACAAGTGTTAATAAAGGTATTCAGGAATTTTTGAGCCAGCTGATGTTCGTATTGAAATCGACTTGTTTATTCAGTTAAAATTTAAATATTATTGTTTCAATTAGTGAGGAGTGCGCTTTCCGCTCTCCACTTTTAGTGAAAATCGTTGTCTGCCACAAAAATCTGGCGAGAAAACTCGAGCACCGAGTTTCGTTATGATTTTTTTTTTCAGAAAATATTTTTTTTTACACTTTGTACTTTGTGTATCTGCTGACGTATCTAGAAAGAACTAATTCCTTACTTATATTTTAAAAAAACTTGTGAGAAATGCGAAAGTTAGATTAGAAAGAATTTAGGTATATTCAATCTTAAACTATTTGTATTTTGGTGATTTTGATTACGGGGGTGACCTAATCACTTTGTGATCAAACCCCTTTCAAAAATAAAGAATTAAAAAAATGGGAAAGTATGTGTCTGTATGTCTATAACGTCTTCATGCCTAGAAAAACAATAAGCATGTACTCCTGCAGTGCGAAGTGCCGTCTAATGGTGGTAGACGTGGTTCCGATCGGTATAATAAATCGGTATAATAAACACACTATTGGAGTCCGTGGGACTCCACCGGGGTCATAATGTTACAGTTTTTTTCACGGTATTTTACTGTATACCCACATATATTATTGTTGTTTTTAGTTGGTGTAATGACGTCTCGTAGTACTATAAAGGTCCTTGATGAGAATTTTGAGTCCGTGGTGAAAAATTATTGTGTTGAGCAACTAACTGAAAGCGACATGGATGATGAGGGTCATCAAAATATACCGTTGAACCGGCCTAGACTAATGCGGTGGTGTCTAAAAGACTAAAACCGAGGATTACTGCAAGCTGCGAGCGAGAAAGTATTGTCACCTGTGCGCACCGCGCCTAAAATGAAAAACTGCGTATATATGTGCCATAGGTGTACTACGCCTGGATGCATTAGCTGTACAAAAAAATTGAGATAACTATGTCAGCAACCGCCACTGAAAGGTCCTGCACGTTTTTGTTTTTTATTCTAACTATGACCTTTTCTTTGCTTTTTATGAGAGTTTATGATGTTTTCGATGAGTATTTTTATTTGTTATTTTAAAAACATGTTTTTTTTATAATATGTTAGAGGCTAGAAGTTAGGTTACGAGACCTAACTTCTAGCCTAACTTTTATGATAAAAAGTGCCTTAGTCTAGGAGTTCCTCAATAAAAGGCTGTAATTCTTTAATTTTGAGTGAAATATATATACCTATACCATGTTAAAACCAAATAAATAATTAACAAGAAAATAAGTATTTCAGTTTTTGAATGTTCTTATTTCATGTTAAATTTACGGTTTTATTTCCGGGAGTCCAAGGGACTCCACGGGGTATGTTGTGCAGGTATGAAGTCACCGGGTAAATCAAGGGTTAACTCTCCCTCTATTTTAAGTATTATCGATCAGCTCACCGTATCTTGAGTTCTGATGCGAGTTTAACATTTTCTATCCACCCCAAAAAAATTGCACTACGAACTTTTTACCTAATTTAGTCCCGTGCCATACAATGTATATTACAGTTTTTTGACAACTCGAACCCACATTTTTAGCTTATGTAACTGTTACACGAACGAAAAATCAGGTTTCCAATTGCAATTGCTTTGAATCGGAGCAGCCGTGTAACACTTGATCAATAGGTTAGAATCGATCGAACACAGCTGTCCGTTCCCTCTATAAATGACTTTTCGATAAAAGCCCAAACTGGAATGCACCACAGTCGCACAACTACAAGGTATTACATAGGTTTCAAAATAAAACCTAGCTTACATGGCTAATTCACAAGATTTCATATCCGACGCTATATGGTGCTGGTATGCCACTTGACTGGTGAGACAAGTGTGGCGTATTATTACCATAGTCAAGTCATAGATCAATGCATTGACGCATTTTTGTGACGAATGAAGAATAAGGCATTATTTTACGGTTTACTGGATTATGTTTGGGAACATACCCATTACCCATTACTTATAAATATAATATAACACAATAGACAGAACGAACTATAATTAATAACTAATGTCACTGGTAAATACATACATAGTTGAGTAGGTAGTAGAATCATATCATAGGTTATCGTCATCGGTAAGGAGCGTCCATAAATTGCGTGAGACATAATATTTTGTTTATAACACAAAACATAATTATTCCATGTTTTTTCTTTAAAATATTTATCAATTAATAAGGTTGATCGCTAAACCAGATAGAAAAACCATAGAATGGTTAGCGAAATATTGTTTATAAAACAGAAAGCGTGATTTTCGTTTACCTCAGAATCGCGGAAATTTTAAAAAGCGTGACCATCAGCTCATGAAGAATTTTCCGCTGCGATGTCGTTCCTTATTTTTCCATTGTGTTTAGACAAGCCATTGTGTATGGGGTCATATTTTACTGTGAGTTATAATGCGACTTAAAAATTTATCTGGTATTTTTAAAAGGAAGCACTTAGGTACGTATAATAATGTATCCACTCCAAGTATTATAGAACAAAGCAATGTAAAGGTATATTCGTCTAAGATTGTACATGATTTGACATGCTAGAGAGTAAAAAATAGCTTGGCAATAACAATGGTAATTATTATGGTTACCCATCATAGCCAACGTGGAGCGAACATTTAGGAATCAAACAATTCACGTTCTTTATATTTTGTTGACGTACCCTCTTATAAAAAGACTGGCTGACTCGGCAACGTTGTTTTGCCATATAAATTATTTCTAGTATCAATACAAAAATTAGATTTAAAAACATATTCTCAGGCCCAACGATTACATACAAAATGTTTCATTAAAAACATTTCATTAAAATCGGTTGAGCAGACACTGTGACACGAGAATTTTTTAAACCTATTAGATTAGCTGTCCCGGTGAACTTCGTGCCACTTCAAAACCTTCCCTGGACTTCAAGGATTATTTTAAGACTAAAATCAGCCCAATCCGTTCAGCCGTTTTCGAGTTCTAGCGCGACTAACACATTTGAAAATCCATTTTTATATATTATAAGATTTACATACCGAATATCTTATCTTACTACTTGTTATTAAAATATTGAAAACGTTACATGACACGTACGTGACTCTTGCGTAATAATTAATATTTTCACTAGTTAAAGCGTTAAAATATTTTCACGAGTTATTTTCACTATTTAAAGCTTATAATACCACTAAAACATGTGAGTATTATTTACACGGCTAATTTGGCGGTATATAAAACGCGATTGCTTATTCAGCGTAATCCGACCTAGCCTTGCCCCGGACTATAAAACGATATAACATCGACATAAAACGACGTTACCTGCTAAGTAAACTTCATAAAACATTTTTTCCTCCTTTTATTGCCGGGTAGGGATGAGTTTACAGCGCGATATCACACTTCCTACTTTAATATTATCCTGTTATTTGATGTATCCTCCATTGGAGTGGTAGTCGAGATGGTGCAAGTTCGATGCAGGGTTTCAAGTTGATCATACCACAACGCTGCTCAAGAAGGTCAAGAAAAACTTCGCAAGAAAACCTGCCAAATTTAAGAGGCTCTCGTTACTCGAATATCTCTTCAATACAAGGTTATTTTCCTCGCACGGATACTATCTCGACTCGAGTTATAAGAATCAGACCCACCCACAGAATACTATTTTCGAAGCCGTTAAGTTGCAATATTCTTATCTAGTGGATACTGGATAGTTATACTATGCTGTCAGATGAGTATGCAGTTATATTTTCTGGTTTAAAGTGCTTTAAATAAGCCAACTCTAGTTTTGTCTTGTTACAATGACCTCATTAGCATGGCCTTTTTACATGACTGCTTACATAATTATATTTTGGCCTTACAACTATACAGTATAACTATTCTTGTTTTATTTACAAGTTAAACTTGTTTAAATTATTTTTCCTTAGAATTATCAAATTTTACATAGATTTTAATTAGGTAAGAGGTAAGACGTGTAGTCCCACGTTTAATAAGTTTGCAACCCATTTGAAGATGGATGAAGCAGATAAGTAATTTGAAAATTGACTGGAAAAATAATTTTAATCAAATAAATGTGAATTATATATATAGCCAGATATAACAGCTAGATTATGAAAAAGATAAGTTACAAGGTTTGTTCAAATTATAAGAGAAAAATTAGTAAGTCCCCGTATGCTATAAAATGTTAATGAACCACTCTACCAACTTACATACTTCTTTATTTACGGATGTATAGATTTACAAGCGTAACTCCCCTGAGTGATAACTGATGATCCAGGGCAAGCGCTTGCCAGACGATCCGTCTGCCTCCTTGTCAGAAAAAAATATATTTTTCGTTACGTTTGTTCACAAAACTAGGTTATTCGAGGTCAGGACTGGTGAAAGAACTTGAAGAATATGAAAACACGGCGGTACAAGTTTTAGTTTCCTTTTGCATTATGTATCACGACCTAGTTACATTATTGACTATTTTGATTGTTTACTTAACTGGAAGAGACAGTGTGATTAGTCCTATGTAAATATCCCTTTTGGTGAATTTACTGTCAAATTAACTATGTGTATTTTAAAGCTAAGTGACTTGTTAATTGCCATTTTTTCCCTGTCCAATCTGTAGTTTCCCCTCTTTACGCTATGTAATACCATGATGGACCGCAAACTATTGTAATAATATTATACGAACATGTAAAGGGACAGCTTAGAATCATGTTGTTAGTTATGGCTGGTAATAGTCTAGGGGCCTGTTTCACCACTGCACTGTCTGGTAAAGTCGCAAATAGGATATTCACAACTTTTTTGACAGATTCTCCATACTTCATCTGTCAAGTTATGTGATGAATAGCTTATCAGTAAGTGGTGAAACAGCCCCTAATAATAGTATTTTAACTTAGGTATAAGTACGTTAAAATAACATTTTTGAACGTTGACAGTGGAAATTACTCTTATCCTCACTATAAGCTCTAAAACTATGAGTAAAGTTATTGTCTTGTCATGGATGATGGAATTTAAACGAATTTAATGACATTGCTTGCAATAACCGCATTTTCTTTTTTTACAAAATTTATATTGTTTTTCTATTGCATTCTAATAAAAAAATATATCAAATTAAAATCGAAAGTGCGGTCATTTGACCACTTATTCTAGTGTCAAGAGACAGCCCTAGCCATCGGAAAAATCTTTCGTAGCAACCATAGCCATGTAACGAAAGCTGTCAACTGTGTCACCGCTTAATCCGCCCTGCGTGGCGCGCAGCACGGACTACATTCCATTTGACATTGTCGGTCGCCGACGACCCTTTAAATGGACCTTATCATTATGGTAACAAGATCGATATTACAACAACGGCTACATTTTTTCATGTCAACAATGAATTGAAGATACTCATAACTTTTCGTGTGCCTTAGGTCGTGAGTCGTGACTGACGAAACTAGTTGCAAAAAGCCAATAAAGGCGTATAGCGTTTATAACCAACATTTAAAACATGCTTTTGAAATTGCATACTTACAAATTTTGGAATCGTATGATAACCTAAGGAGTAACCTTATGAAGTCCTTTCTTTTTCGTGATAGTATTAAAATACAACTGCTTGAGTTATTACTAAATAGGTATATCTTTAGTAATAACTCACTGTTCGACTGAGATAGGTACTAAAGTTATGTTGTGATGTACCTACCCACTAATTGCGCCAATGCCCAATACTAGTAAAAGTTGACCCTGACTTTAAAAAAACATATTTTATTTTCATTAAAAACACGACGAACGCGAGACAATATTATTTAGCCTACAGTCAACTTTAATCCAGACTAGCGCAAGCGAGCCTCCCAAACAAGTGCACAATTCAAGGCACACAAAAATCAAACCAGCAATAACAAAAATCTAAGCTTCCCAAACTTTGTGACATGCAAATTCTTTATTCTCAGTGCGACTCCGAGTTTAATTCAATCATAAGAGATTTATAGTTCGGGCGAAGTTTCACAAAGTTATAACTGACGTACATAATATGACTAAGCCCAGAGGACGAGCCCTCAGACCTTCAACTCCCTTCATATATCAAGGTTTACGCCGGGTATAATAACAGAAATAAACTTTTACGTACGATAATATATTTGACGGAGTTTTGTATTCGGATCAGATTAAGAGTTAATGAGAATTGAGAGTGGAGTAATTTGTTAATTGCATTGGTAAACTAATAATATCCATGTTATTACAATGTGTTATAATTACTATAATTATTAATATTATCTACCGGATTCTGCATGCAGCTACTTTCGTGCAGTTTGTTAGAGCGGGAACCATCTAAAAATGTTGAGCAATCGATCCTTCGATTTTGCCATTTTCGAGCACTTACTACAATATTATTACAATTTTATTTCTATAAATATTTGCATCACATCGTGTGCGACTTGTAATAATAATTATTGACAGTATAATATTGCGCGTTAAAAAGCAAATCGTATGTTTTGTGAATAAGAATAAGAATAAGAATAAGAATAATAAGAATAAGAATACTTTTATTTCCAGCATCACACGAAACATCATAATAATTAAACAGTATTCAGTGGACCAGTTATTAAGATCTAGTTACATTAATTATAATATTATAATCTGTGTGATGCAAAAAATTGGTCCCAGCTCAGCAAACGCAGCAATCGAGGCCGCTGCACTGATATTCTTCTATTTGTGCGATACCTAAAGCTTGACCGCTGTAAAGTCGACCCTCGTAGCATACTCGTAGCATACATTTAGTATGCTACGAGTATGCTACGAGGGTCGACTTTACAGCGGTCAAGCTATAGTGCCCAGATAAACATTCGGTTTATGGCGCACTGTAATAACTTGTAATAATAATATTGTAATAATATTATCTTAATAATGTAAATTTTAAAATAAATGAAAAAAAAAACACTTCTCCACCAAATGTTATAAAAATAATAATACGTGTGGGCTGTGGCACTCGAGGACTGCCGTGGTAAAGCTATTGTATAGCATTTCTTATCAACTTATGCAATTATAATTCTCATACGTCTAGTCGCACGCACACAAATTCCGATGGTCGGAGTGGCGGTGTTAGGTTTATTTTCGTTACGGAATATCTTGATTCGTTTGCCGCGCTCAAAGCCCGCGATAAACGCAATTAATAATCAAGACGTGAAATTGCGACTGTAATTCAAATCGTCTTAGTATCTTTTCACGAATAAAATAATGTAGTAACTACATTCAATATTAGTTACTTATATCTAAAAAAGCTTTGTGTACCATCTGCACCAGAGAATTTTGCATATTCCCACTATTATTGCTCTCTACCAGGACTGATTCCCTCTTCTTTTTCATTTTCAAAAACCGAACCATATTAGAAGAGATTTTTCAGTATATTCGAGAAGATTGCATAACACTTCTTATTCACGTTTCCGAGTGTCATCTAGAGCCGCCTCGTACGTTGGCTTAATGAATTCAAGTTGTCTTGGGACTTCAAAACTGCCAGAGCATACGACGGGAAGGCAACCGTATAATCTGAGTGGGCATTTCAATATAACCTTTTGAACGGTTTAAACCAATGATGGTTTTTGATATTATTTTTGCCACCAGATGCCGCTGTCAAATAGGTATATTATCGTGCAACATGACAGCTATATCACGACTTATGACAGCAGTTTGACACCATAGACCATAAAGCTACATAGCGGCATCTGGTGGAAAATAGCTCAAATACTTCCACTATATCCAACCTGAAGTAAGTTGGAAGGAATGGAAGGTAGATTAAACTTGGGTGGTGAATGGCAACTGGCTAGGTTGGAAAATAGGAATAATTTAATTTTGCCGCCCCTCATTTTTGAAGCTCCCCCCCCCCCCCCCCGCCCTCCTTAGATCGGGCGCTACATGGACCAACGTAAGTGATTTGGAACGTGTAGAGATAGAGAAGATGTTTGTGTATTGAGCTTATGATCGACGTTTATTGTCCGAAATGTACTAGATAGCTACCGCAATAATAATGTAAATTGCACATCATGGCAATCCATCATGGCACAACTAGAGCATTAATTATATAAATATTACTCAAAACAGCGCGTAATATTTACCATGTTCAAATTCCATTTTAAAAGCCTTTGTGTCATTTTTTATATGTAAAAGCACAAGAGCTTTTACCGTATTGATTGTCAGATCAATCAGCCCGCTGCAACTTTCATATCCGTTTGCGAAAGCTCCCGATTATTGTTTGCAATTCGTAAAATAAAAACGATACGACACTTCCATTAACAGAAATTGAAAAAGGAGCTGAAAAAACACGAAATATTTACTTAGCGCGTTTTTGTAATTCGGGGACATTTTTGCTTTTAATTAACTATTTATTTCATAAGTTTCATAACCAAAGTCCTAAAATATTATAATAATATTATAATATTATCAAAATTGTGGTTCCAATGATGTTAACTATAATATAATATGACGCCCGCAACGTTGCACCAAAATTCGTTTATCGCTTGGGAACTGTACGTTTTCCCGATTAAAAAGTATGATTTATACTTTCCTGGGACTCAAAGTGTGTCCATACCAAATTTCAGCAAAATCGGTTTAGCTGTTTAAGGGTGAAGATGTAACAGACAGACAGACATACTTTTCATTTATAAAATTAGTACATATTATGGACCTTGTCAATTTTGAAAATTAAATGTTTTTGTCCAAAGAAAGCTATTTTAGTAGCTAGTTTTGTTGATTTTGTAGATTTTGTAGATAAGGCAAACGGAAAAAGAGGGTAGATATATCTTCTGATATTATGTCACCGCTTACCGGCGCCTTATTTTACTCTGTCTATTACAATAAAAGAAACGTTGCCGAATCGCTCAATTGATGACTCAATGAAATTGTAATAAGGCTTTCACTACTCTACTCTATAATAGTAGAGTCAAAAAAAATAGGTAACAAAAGATTTTTCTCTATCAAAGTTTGAAAAAGGCGCTGTCTTGAGACACACATCGCGGTCTTAACAGAGATTGCTTTACGAAACACATGAAGATACACACACAAACAACTTTATGTTATATAATACTGGCTGACCCGGTTAAGTTGTTTTGTCATATAAATTATTTCTAGTATCAATATAAGAAGTAGATAAAAACCTGTCCTCAGGCCTAAAGAACGTATATCATACAAAATTTCGCTACAATTGGTTGAGCCGTTTTGGAAGAGTTCGCGCACAGTCTTAAAACTGCCGTGTCTCGTGAGTCGTGAGCGCCTGCTCTAAGTTGGGTTTTTTAAGATAGATTCCTTTTCAGGTTTATAACAAGCATATTATAATATTTTTATTTTTACAACAAATCTATATTTTAATATAATAGGTATAAATAAAAATAAAATAAAATACGTTTATTTCAGGTAATAACCCATAGAAAAATTATAAGTTGGCCTCGCCTCGCCTAGCTCAGGTTGCGAGTTATTGAAAATTTTATTTTCTTTCAAAGTGTAGCAAATTTCTAGTTGCAGTTTTTGGCGCATCGGGGCTAAAGTTTAAATGTGCGAAGAAGTTTTCACACAAAATAACAAAATTCAATACTGAAAGAGTTGAATATTTCACAGGAGGTTGTGCATAAAATGTAGTTTAGTATCCTCATCATATCCTAACTACCTACATTTTATGTACAATTTTAATTATACCTGAGTAACATTCAAAGCTGTCGGTCTGGAATTAAACTTAGACAAGACAAAAGTAATGACGAATGGTCCTAAACATGACGTAATGATAGATGATAAGCAAATACGTGGAAGAGTACATATATTTAGGTCAAGTAATATCACCCCAAAACACAATGAATAAGGAACTGGAAAGAAGAGTCGGCAATGCTTGGAAGAGTTACTGGACATTAAAAGAGGTGATGAAAAATCCAAATATACATATTAAACTTAAAACTAAATTATTTGATACTTGCGTGCTCCCCGTTTTAATGTATGGAAGCCAAACATGGTCCCTTACCAACCAAAACTTGGCCAAATTAAGCTCCTGTCAACGCGCAATGGAGCGTAGCATGCTTGGCATAAAGAAAATGGATCGACTAAGAAACGATGAAATCAGAAACATAACTAAAGTACAAGACATTACGGTGAAAATTAAACGGCTGAAATGGAAATGGTCAGGACATATTTTGATAAGGGGTAAAGACAAATGGAGTAAAAAAGTCACAGAATGGTACCCTAGAAACGGAAAAAGACAAAGAGGTAGACAAAACAAAAGATGGGCCGATGACTTCAAAATCATAGCAGGAGTTACTTGGAATAGAGTAGCCAGGGATAGAATTGAATGGAGGAGGTTGGAGGAGGCCTTTGCCAAATGGCATACGGAGCAACATGCCAAATAAACAGTAACTATTTTTCTAGAAGTAAGATTAGGTATATTATAGAAAAATAATGTAATAGTATTATAGTAATGTAGTAGTTAAGTAGTGTTATGCTCTGTAATAATGGCTATATAATATAATAATAAAAAACATTCTAAGCATTTTGATGTAAATTGTATTTGACGTAAACCATGTTATGTGGGTTGTAGAGATTATAAGAAAAGAGAAAAGAAAAGCTTCGAACCTTAATGTTGTTGGGAAATCCTCTTGGAAATCTTTTAGCAGCGCTATTATAATATTATTTTACTACTATAAACGAGAGAACCTATTGAGAATAATTTAACCTAATATCAATATAATATCATGCATCTGTGCGGATGTCATAAAAACATTGTGACTACTTCAATGAAAATTATTGCCCTATCGAATTAAATAGAAATCTAAACAATGAAAATCTATAGTTTTTGGGAAAATTACGGACAAACATACAAGTTACATACAAATAAAGTTACCGTCTTTTTAAGTATGTTTTTAATTTTTTACTATATTATTGCTTAAAAAGTGTTGAATTGTATTGGTAAATAGCAGCGCTATAAGTACATCTATTATTTTGATATTTTGCACTATCTTGTCAATTTTGCATTTAGCTACTATTAAACTCACTGCCTTCCTAACGAACATAATATTATTATCACAGACTTTATTATAAAACTTTGTGCCTTTTTTCTTTGCACAAATCTAATATAATAATAAAAAATATTATATTATTAGAATTTAGACGTCCTAGATTAAGATTTATCACGGATACCGATTAATGCACCAAATTTATTTTAAGTAAGTATTAATTTACTAGTTTCTACCTTAATCACGTAAGATTTTTCTAATGTTAAAATTAGGCCCCTAGGCTTTCGCATAAACCATATTTTGTAGGTCAACTCTATTTAAACAAAATAAAAATTTTTTTACAATCCCTTCTATCTACTTTTATACTAATTATTCCATGTTATTACGTAACATTTATTCCATCAATTAACTAAGCATACTTTGAACCAACACCCAAATAAATTAGGTAGAGCAGATGAAGAAGCAGATTTCGTTATGATTTTCGTTTTATTAAATGTCAAAACTGCACCAAATCGTGCATTACTGCTTATTAACATTTTTAAAACCTTTTTAGTTCACCACTTTTTTAGGACTTTAATTTTTTAAATCAAACTGTAATACGTTTGTACGAAAATGAGTAGGTAAATAATATTATTTTTATTCAAACCTATTTAAACATAAATGAAAGGATAATTTAAAAAACTCTTTTATTGCTAAAAAAAAACATATTGTGTCGAACCCGCAATGTGAGACCCTGGCGCCCAACGCGGGGCTAACCTAGATGTAAGGTATCGAACGTCCCAGAATTCTATTATACTTAGCATTCATCCCAATTCCTACCTTTATTGAGCTCCAGACCTCATGGTTTTTGCTCTATACCGCTCCAAAAATATCGATTCACGGCGAATCCAGCATGTCGACCGCCCTCTAGGGCAGACGGCCGCTCTCGCTCTATGTACACATAGGACACAACACGTCAAGCGAGATATCAAACGGTTTCCCGCCACTACAATTTAACACGAATACGTCCACTCTGCTGGGATTTCGACGGGATTTTCGTCTGTTTTTTGAACTGGGAGCACTGAATTATTATTTCATCGGTCCAATTCCTGGTTAGGAGGGTTACAATAGGTGTAAAGTTTAATTAATAATACCGTTCGACAAGATGGCGCGGTACGGGCACCCGCGCGCGCTCGCCCCGTCGCCCCGACTGACGGATTTTCCCACATTTTCCCGGCGCAAGCCTTCACCCCTTGTAATCGAGCACGTTCTAAAGATGTACAGCAACAAAAATGTATAGTTTCAGCGATATTTTAAATTGCAACATAAAAAAGGGTCGCGATTCGCGAATGACGTCGGCTTAATTTGGACTTCGTTAGAGCCTAATCGTTTCTACGTAATTTTCTTAATTACGTAATTGATATAATATTTTAATTGGTTTTTCTTGCGGCTTTAATTGAATGGAGTTAAAAGCCTTTTTAGTTAAGTAATTAATACTGTCCAAAAATTATGTAACTGTACTAACGTAAAATAAATAAACGATAGAGAATTCTATCAATCTGATAAACTCTATAAAGCAGTGTAGAGGTATTAAGCTTAATCCCTAATTAGGATACTTATATTATAAGTATCCTAATTAAGGATTTGAGCCCTAGACAATTATAATATTAGTGAGTCGCTTAGTTTTCTATGTAGGTACAACCGTACTTACCTTCTTACTGGTTAGAGGTGGTTCGATCCTCGGTTCCAACCACATTCTTTCTCATCCGGTGGAAGCCTTCGATGCTTCGTAGTTCAAAAACGCAGCATCCAACGTTTTGTGCTGAGTGCTGACGGTATGGGGTTCGAATCCGAGTCTGAGGTTGTGAGTTGAACTCTTTATACCCTAAAGAGTTCAACTACGGTACGTGTACCTGGACTTTAACTAAGTAAAAATACTGCGATTATAAGTCATACCACTAAGATGGTAATTATTAAAACAATGAATATTTAAATTTGACCTTTCCAACTTAAGTATATCAAGTAAAATAAAACTTTTATCCAATGATTTACAGCTCCTGAATAACTTGTCGTAATATTAATATTTATACCTCCTAAGTTATTTGCTGTGTAGGTACTTTCATTGAAAAAGGGTGTAAACTGTACCTATCTTTTTACTTTGTATCATCGGATGTAATTTTTTATGGAATGACTTGAAAGTTCCAATAATAATAAAAAGATGCGCTTGCCGCTGAGTTCTTGTGTTATGTGTGTTATATCAGCAGCTAATGAATAATGAATAATGCCATGTCTCTATTTTACCTCCGTATTCGGCGCCCGCCGTTGGCTCTTTATAGAATTGTGTCAAAGGAAATCAATAAAGATTCCGCGATGTGATGTGATAATATTATTATCAACTACCAACCCCGTGTTCCACCTGGCGTTGAAAACGATCAAAACGCTGAAAATGCCTCCTATTTTTAGCGTATTGATCGTTTTCAACGCCTAGTGGAACGTAGGGTACCTACGTCATAATTCCTAAAATACACTGACCACAGCTGATGTGCAGCTAACTGCTAACATTCGTGGAAATGCGGTAGCCGGTCAAACAGACAATTTAATTTTTTAGGGTTCCGTACCCAAAGGGTAAAAACGGGACCATAATTATTACTAAGACATCGTTGTCTGTCAGTCTGTCCGTCTGTCCATCCGTCTGTCTGTCGGCAGGCTGTTTCTCAAGAACCGCTTTAACTAGACTTCTGAAATTTTCACAGATATCTTTTGCCTCTATAACAACAAAATATATGTACTGAAAACAAAAATATAATATTATTAATATTTAAGGGGGGCTGCCATACAACAAATAACGTGATTTTTTTGGCCTTTTATGCTCGATATCAATAATGGCAACAGTCTCAACCAAAAGCTATAATAAAACGGTTAGGTAGAAATTAGTAAAATAATTATAAAATAATGTTTTAAAATAACAAGAACATTATAATATAATAGGTACCTACGTCCTGTCTAGATCCTTTTTTTTATGCGCAGGGGAAACCGTTTATGGGTGCCCCGGGTTTGGGGTGTGCCTAGTCAGTTAAGCTTAAGCACCCCGGGGGTATGTGGAACTCCCGGCATGAAGCGCCGGGCTTACCCTCTAAAACCACCTGCGGTTTGCCTTCAGCCGTATACGGAAGGATCTAGGACGGATCTGTCTAACACAGGACTCCCTCCACGACTGACTGCCATGAGATCGTGGCGCTGCCCAACGCATCAGCACAGCCCAACGATCGCACACCACAAGGGTATGCTGGGCCGTGTCCTCCACAGCGCCAAGTGCCAAACTTTCCAAAAAGTCTTGTACGATAATTATTATAATATCAGTGTCATCCTAACTTTTAAAAATACTCTGGCAAAAACTTTATGCAGTATTGCATAAATATTATAAGAATCTAAAAGGGGGTTTTGTCGGGAATGTGAAAGTGTGATGTTGTGATATTGTATTATTTTCCTAAAATTGTGTTAAGTTGGGTATTTAATGTGTAATATTGGTAGAATATTAACCATTAGATATTCGTTATCGTGCACAAGAGTGGGAAAGTGATGAATTATCCAGAAACGTGCTATTTTGTGTTCCCTCCAAAACTCCATCAAAAGTTTCAGTAAAACGCCTACCACTTTACTGAATCAACCGACTTGACTTTCTGACTGTAATGACTTTTACTTAGACTTTGACTAGACTTTAGACCTGACGAAATAGAATAACGATGCTGAAAATTATATTATAAAATATTATTGTTTTCCCGCCATAATATTATATACTCGACACTGGCCATGGTTAAAGCCGAAGTGCCATTATAAGAAAAAAAAAAAAGAATCTAAAAAAAGTTAAACGTCATTTTGTGCCAAATGTGAAATGTCAAAAATCAAAATACAAAAAAACTTGTTTTCGTTTTGTTGTTGCGTATTTTTGCCGTGTTGTTCTTTAGTAATAATTGTGTAACTAAACGTATTTTAAAAGTGCTTATTAAAATTTTCTACGTTAGTTTCGTGACATGGCACAAACAGAAGATACGGAGCTACGAGATTTAGTCGTGGAAGCCCTAGAGAAAAATGGCTCGTTAGCTAAAATCCGCGCCTTGCTACGGGCGAATATATTTTTGGCATTCGAAGATGAATGTGAGAATCAGAAACAGAACGAGAGCCTGGACAAAATACTAAACCAACCAGAAGGTAAATTGTCACTTTGTATTATTCACGAATTTCTAGAATTTTGTAACCTCAAAAACACATTGTTTGTGTACAAATCTGAATCTAGGCAGGGCAAGGAATATACATATAAAAGTGAAGATATACTAGCTAAGCTAAATGTTCCTAAAGTAGATAGGGATAAAGAACCTATCTTACTTACTATTTTAAAAAATGTGATCAAGTTTTTTTCTAATAAACACAATTCAAATGACAAACCGAAACCTAAAGGTGACCAGTACAAAGATGAACAAAACTGTACCTATATTGTGCACGAGGATACGAGCAATACCAGTTCATCACAGTCGGACAACTCTTCCGATGAAAAAAATAAAATTAATCTACGACTACCATTAGACAACTCTGACACTGATACTACAAGTGATTCCATTGGGGATAAAAATAGTTCAGAATATATGCCGAACAGCCAAAACATAATAGGTGATATTAAAACAAATGCAGCCTCTAATAATTTAACACTGCCAGCACATATTATGATGGATAAAAGTGTGTTTAGTACAAATGTAAACTCTGAAAATAAAACAAGTGATAATTTTCTAGAACCGAAAAATTTTAATAGCAGCACTGAATCAACATCCTATATGGAATTACAGCCTGTACAGCATCCCCAGGAAGTTCAGTCGAATACTCCAGGTTCACCGTTAAGTGAAAATAAACTTCAAAAGACAAACCAAAATCATTCCAGTGGATCACAAAACGAATCCTCTTCAATTCACACGCTTAGTAATACTAACAACATCAAAAAGGATTCAAGTAAAGAAAGCCTGAAAAATAGGATAAGTGGAGATGATTCAGGTCTGAATGATACTGATGTAATGGAGTACAGCTATGATTTCTCTCTACCGAATTCTGAACCAAAAACTTCTACAGAAAATAGATACAACAGTCCCAAATCTATAAACTCAAAAAATCCAGATTCAGCACCGAACAACTCAAGCTCGCCGAGTTCCATATCTACCTCTGATGTAGCTGATTTGTTGAGTGAAAAAAGTTTTAAAAGCTTCTCCAGGGAAAACAAAAATGACAGCAACACAACAAATAAATCTAGACTGAGTAGCACTTCCAAACGACGATTTAGTCCAAACAAAGATCCATCTAAAATGAACAGCGATCATTCCAGTGACTTCTCCGAATCATCTATTCCGTCTCTTTCAAATCTTAGCTTAGAAATACATAGTGAATGAATACTATTTGTGTGAGTTAAGTATGTAACTTCTGAGGTGTTAAAAATGTGGTGAATTAGAAAATTTGTATATGTGGCAATATACAATTTTGCACAATAAAGACAGCTGATATACCAATGTACATTTTGCAAAAATAGCCTATAGTGGTACTACTTTTCATGCACAATCTGCATTTTTTTTCAATTTGGAAGTTATAAAATATCTCCTTAATTATTATTTTTTTAATAAGTAATCCTGTTTTTTGTAAATTTCATAACTGACGTGTGTTTTTCGAACTGTGGGTCGTGGCCCCTTAGGGGGTCATTAACATACATTACAATGACATGATAAAAAGCAAAAGGTAGGAGGGGATCACAAAATATTTTTTCATACCAGGTTGCATCAAAAAAGGTTGAAAAAGTCAGCTAAAGATAACAATTATTAATTTGCTAAAGAAACATTAAAATAATTATTTTGTCTTTCACACTAATGCCAATTTTTGGATACTTATAATAAGTTATTGGGTAGAGTATGGTTCACAGTCCACAGTCCACACTACCCAACATCTAAGCTGAATAATTAATCATGACTAGTTTTATAATATTGTTTTGGCACAATTCTGCATTTTTAGGGTTCCGTAGCCAAAATGGCAAAAAAGGAACCCTTATAGATTCGTCATGTCTGTCTGTCTGTCTGTCTGTCTGTCTGTCTGTCTGTCTGTCCGTCCGTATGTCACAGCCACTTTTCTCCGAAACTATTAGAGCTATACTATTGAAACTTGGTAAGTAGATGTAGTCTGTGAACCGCATTAAGATTTTGATGCAAAAATGGAGAAAATATTAAAAATTTTAGGGGTCCCCATAGGTACAACTGAAACAAAAAAAATTTTTTTTCATCTAACCTATGCGTGTGTGGTATCTATGGATAGGTCTCCAAAAATCATATTGAGGTTTCTCATATCATTTTTTTCTAACCTGAATAGTTTGCGAGAGAGACTCTTCCAAAGTGGAAAAATGTGTGTCCCCCCCCCTCTAATTTCTAAAGTAGAGGCATGATAATTCTAAAAAAAATATATGATGTATATTACTATAAAAACTACCAACGAAAATTGGTTCGAACGAGATCTAGCCAGTAGTTTTTTTTATACGTCATTTTAAATAGTAAACTTTAATGAAACAAAAAAAAATTTTTTTCATCTAACCTATGCGTGTGTGGTATCTATGGATAGGTCTCCAAAAATCATATTGAGGTTTCTCATATCATTTTTTTCTAACCTGAATAGTTTGCGAGAGAGACTCTTCCAAAGTGGAAAAATGTGTGTCCCCCCCCTCTAATTTCTAAAGTAGAGGCATGATAATTCTAAAAAAAATATATGATGTATATTACTATAAAAACTACCAACGAAAATTGGTTTGAACGAGATCTAGCTAGTAGTTTTTTTTATACGTCATAAATAGTAAACCTTAATCTAAATTTCATTAAATCGACTGAAATATAAAAATAAATCAAAAATAATATAATTTCATAAAAATTAACCTTATTGCTGCTGCGGAACCCTCCATGGGCGAGTCCAACTCGCACTTGGCCGCTTTTTAAGCACTGCTCCAATGACTATTTTGTATTATATTATATAGTGATACTTGGAATATATTAGGTATATTATGTTTTCAGTTTTAGTACCATTTTTATAGTGCATTTTACAATAAGATATTTTGCATTTATTAATTGACTAGATTGGGTATTCTATTAATATTTTTGTAAATACAGGTGTTCCTTTATAGCTAATATAGTATGTGTGAAAGTGTTGGATTATCATCTACAGTTATTTTCTTACAGTGGCAATAAGAAGGATTTTTTGTAAATGTTTTTTTACTAAAATGACACCAATTTAAATAATTGATTCATTTCTCAATGTAAAACTGATGCTTTGATATTTTGTAAACTAAAAATATTTGTATAATATTATATGCCTAAAATTGTAATTTAATCATAATAAAAGTGCCTTTGATATAGTAACTTCAATACATCATCAAAAATAGTTAGTTTGTCTTAACGTTCCACCACTTTGAAAAAATTGGCCAGTATGAATTAATGTAAAATGTTGTAAAAAATCATTTTAAAGTTTAATCTTAAATGTTTAAAGTACTGAGCAATTAATGCAACCACTGTCAAAATGTTTGGTGAAATTTCTGTTTCTAAAATCCTAATTGTAATGGTATAGTAATTACTCTTATTGCATTTACTTGTGCCAGTCAAGCAAAAATAATTTGATTAGACATAGGTTTTATATTATGCCACAATTCTGATACATAATATTAAGGTTTTGTAAATAATGTATGCTTATTGCTTGCCAAGACTACTGTTTAACACCTCCATTGTGGGTCTCGCAGACACAGTATTTCAATTATTGTTATGTGGCAGCCGGCTGCCGCATATAACAATTGATGGGTTAAAGTCTGTTTGTATTTATTCTGTTAGAATGAGCTATAAGTGATTGGCTTCAAGATTCATCATTAAGAGTGGCAGTTGTTTGTATCTGTGCCCACATAGCCATTTTATCTACGCTTAGGAACATCCTTGCAGATCCTTAACTTAGGGCACTGTAAAATACAGTAGTTTTTAACATGATAATATTAAGGTATGTCAGTATTAGGATGTAACAAATAACAGATGTCCAAAACTTTGGAAAGGTTGTGCCTTATTTTCCGGAAACATGATGGTTCCTTGTACTTTAGTTGTCAGTTTCTAGTCCTAAATCTCAATGAGAAATACAACTGGTTCCGTCCAAATTGTTTCACTTTTAACCCAGTGCTGTATAACAATGCTGTTAAACAACCAACTATGTAAAGTATGAATGTAACACATTCATTTTTGATTTTAACTTTTAAATTTCCTGTTAAAATTCGAAAATGGTTGTTTCTTTTTATGCTTAGTAAAGTCATCTTGCATTATTTATTCAAAACACAATTTTAAATAAGTTTAATGATATGATAACAGTGTTGTACCATATTAATATCAACAGATTGACTTGTGGTAGGACACAAAACTTTACACACTTTGTACATAATATATTCCTATACTTAGTAATAAATAATTTTTACATAAAATAATGTAAATTTTTGTAAAACTGTAAGTTGTATTATCATTTTATAAATAAATAGTAATCTTATTCACATGTTTTATTTATTTATTTTCCTTTTTCATATATCCTTGTTAAACACCTGTTTTGTTGTTTTCCTGGAATAGGCATGATGACTATTTTTTGTTGGTAGTTGAAAGACCCTTAAAAACTAGAAACATCGGTGAAAGAATGACTCTGGTAGCTTAAAAATTCACCAAGATATGACAATTCAAACATCTCATAAAATAGACCTGCCCAAAACGCTCCATACAAAATGCTACTCGATTATGACGTCATCTTAGAGTTGTTTGTAGGCGTCGCGTATTATTATTATTATTTTATTTATTTATAGTATTAAAATACCCGCGTTTTATGTACATCCTGGTACTCTGCAATATTCTGCTGTGTCATCAATAATTATTGCTAAATTATTACAATTTTATAATTTAGCAATTAATTTCATGTTAAATTATTAAGTTTTTTTCCTTTTTTATCTCCTAATAGGGACCGTGCAGAGCGACGACACTGCCACAAGTGGCGAATAGCCGAAGCCCGAAACTTTTACGAAAATTTTACTGTCAAGCTCTAGTGAAGCTACGGAAAATTAGAAGATTTCATAACAGATTCTGAGTATTTTCAAGCATTGAAATGTATTGTTGGTTCTAATACATACAAGAAATATAAAGGCAAATCGAACGATGTAAAATTTTACTATTTTTCTGCCAAAATATTCACATGGCTTTGCTTATTGAAAAACGAAAGAAATGGATAAAAGGCGGTAAAAATATACGTAAGTATTTAAAAAGTTCCATGAGTGTTATGTGTAGACTAGTAAAAACACTAAATTTTGTAGATTATAACCGTAAATTCATTTTTTATGAACACAATATGAACATAACCTATAACCATTGCTTTCTTTCAGTAAACATCCAAACTGGCTTCCATCTTAATTGATATACATACATAGGCACCGCTCATTGAATTGGCATAAAGTTGCATCAAAAGTAAGGATAATTTGGAGAAGTCCTGCCAGGAATTCAACACTGAGGATAGTATTGAACTTGAACCATCTTGTCAAAGTGTTGGTTCTCAAAAGGATGATTCTTTAAGTAAGAAAAAGATTAGTAGTGCAGTCTTTGTGTGTTATTTAAAGAATACATACCTAAATGGTGTTTACACTTATGAGATCCAGACTGAAATTAGTTAAAAATAGTGACAGACAAAAGTTGTGAAGATGGTATCGATCGAATCGCAGAAGGTTGAAATAAAAGCATTTTAGTGAACTTGTTTTATTTTATTAATCCACAAGCATTTTCAGTAATTAATATAAGTATTTTTGCATAGCTTCATTATTTTATTGCAATATTTATCAAGTTTTTACTTTCTATGCTGATGGATGCTATTAATTACTTTTTCAGATATTTTCTTAGTTAACTAGATAAGCTTTATACATTTTTATTCACTCTTCCATTCTTTGTTTACGGGTAGAAATTAGAAACCCTTAATATTATATTTAATATTATAAAAATATACTTAATATTATAAAAGCGAAAGTGTGTCTGTCTGTTAGCACTTCAAGCCCAAACCGCTAAACCAATTTTGCTGAAATTTGGTATGGATTTACTTTGAGCCCCGGGAAAGGACATAGGATACTTTTTATCCCGGGAAAATGTACGGTTCTCGCGCGATAAATGATTTTTGGCGCAACGGAGTTGCGGGCGTCACCTAGTCTTTAACTTTAATATTTCGATCGCGGATTCTTGGAAATCTGTCGTTGTTCTCGCGGCCGCATGTGGCCACTTGGGAGTGTAAGTATTATATCATTTTATAGTGTAGAACATAAAAAAACACTCATAAGCTAGCCAGGGTCAAGGAGAATGCGAAGTCAAAGTCACTCACAAGTTACGTCTTTTACTCGCATCGCGTCGCTGCTGTCGAATTACGACGCCCTCTATAGTTTCTGCACGGTCCCTATAAAATGCCTGTAATTGTGATTTTCTCCGGTATTTTGCTTCATCTACAGCTACTGAACAAACATGGTTGTTGTACGGATAACGGAGCTGGTACTTCCGGCGGATGTACTCCTGCTTTCTTCTGGTACATCTACTTCATCTACCGAGCAATAGATGGCAGCGTGATCGAATATTGTAATTGAACCTAAAGTATTGCAATACTTTAGGTTCAATGATACTGGACTGGTACATCCGGCGGGTGTAATAGTAAAACTTCTGCGTTGTTATGTTCTCCTGGTACATCTGCTTCATCTACGCGCGACGGATGTTGTAGTAAAACTTCTGCGTTGTCATGTTCTCCTGGTACATTTGCTTCGTCTACTGAGCAATAGATGGCGGTGTGGTCGAATTGTGGAATAAAAGGGGTTGTCGTGGTTGTCATGTTCTCCTGGTACTTCTGCTTTATTTACGCAGCAATAGATGACGCTGCAGTTTTTCATGCAGAGAAAATTGGGAACGTAAACAGTATATAGTGCTTGTTGTTTATAGGGTATTGAAATTAAAGAAAACACAAAATGAAATGTAATCAATGTTTATTTCACAATTTTTTGTAAAGCATAGATTGTAGATATCACGTTTCAGTTATGCACACATTTCAATCCATACTGAACATAGCGACGCACGGTCACCCATTTTCTATACAAAATTAATGCTATACTGTTATGGCGTAATAGTCGTTAGTACAATCACATAGAAAAAAATTTATATTATTCGTATTTACAACTTAATATTTTTATTAGGTACATGAGTTTTATATGAAAATGGTATAAAAATTACACTTTCATAGTATATTACATATCGCACTAATACAAACACTTCAACATCATAACTTTGAAAAATATAACAATAGTAAAAGCCACGATGCATTGTATAATGACAACAGTACTACGCTGTTCAAATACTTCACAAAAATTGGAATCTCGCTCCAGGCACTGTAGTTTTATCGTAGATTTATCGTAATAAAGTTTTTAACAAAGTGTTAAAAATGTTACACCACGCGACACAAGAATAAAGCTGAAAGGCTAGTACTCGAGCTTACCGTATTTGCTAGTAGACACAAATATGCTGAGCAAATCCTTTCGTAAACTATTATTGTCAGGGTACCCCCTGCCTTAGCCTTACTCGAGAAGCACCTACTTAACGTGAAGAATAAATAAATAAAAATATACATATGGCAAATATTTGGCTCTATACATACACTTATCTAAGTTACAATCTAGGGATGGGAATAGTGCACAAACCGAAAATATATTTTATCCAAAAATAATACTTTATAATATTGTCAGTGTGATGTTTGCGGCAGTGTGTTTGCAGCTTAAATTAAATGAGTTTTTATTACAAATGCTGTCTTCCCATCCGAAGTCCATACGGGCAGGACACACGACTGACTGTAGGATCATCCTACTTTCGTAGGATGTAGTATCATTTTGTCCCACAAAAGTCTGTCGTATGCGGCTACCCTTTAAATAATACTATGTAAAAACGTGCCACTCTTTTGGTGTCAATCAGAAACTAAACTACATTTACTCCAGAAAACCAAAAAGTCTGACGAACAAAAAAATCGTCTACTCGATTTCGTATAATATCGCTATGTGCGGTTAATTTATCGATATTCATCACAAAATATCGTGTCTTAGGTATTACATACAGTCCGTTGTCATTTTACCCTTGAAATGACCCTTTGGCAACGCCATAATGACGACAAAAACTGAGGCAAAATAACCCAAGTCTCAGGCCCACTTGCACCATATTGGATGAATGCTATCTCTCTCGTTTTACATATTGATGAAAGAGAAGGCATGTTATTTTGATACACACCCACTAGTGCAAGTGGGTCTAAACTCTAAAGGCTTGAACGGACTGTGATTCGTCATATAAAAGTATAAAATTAAAGCTCATTCCCCATGGAGCTGTCGTGCGTGAGATTAGAATCCATGCTGGCGTTGTCGGAGTCCTGGCTCTGGTTGCCGCTGTAGTTGGCCGCTTCTTGCAGCCGCATCAGCATGTTGAGCTGTAAAAAATAATAATTATATTACCAATCCTAAGAGCGGACAACATTTTAAACATACAGATATACTTAGACAAAACCCGACCGAATCACGTAGGTCCGCCATCTGCTTATGATTTTTTTTTCCTAACAGTAGTTAAATTTTATTAGGTTATATGTAATTCTATTAAAATGATTAATTTAAATGTAATTCGATTAAAAATTATTTGTTATGTACTTAATTATATTAAATAATTGAACTATTAAACATACCAGTGGGTCCTGGTTGTTGTTTGTGTTGGCATCTTGATTGGGCTCTTCAATGCCAGCCTCGTCAACCGTTATTGGTCTCAGTGTCTGAAATTTTAGTAAACATAATGAATATCAAAGAAGTTCAATTTTTGTCACTGGATGCAGGGAAACAACACACAAGCCCCTTTCGAAACATAGACGTACATATTTTTACATAAATTATTCTCAAAATTATCTCTTTTGGAATATATTATATTATGATACATACATGTGAATGATTAGGCTCCCTCCACGGATAAGTGGACTTGACGTGTTGCAGCGGGTCGGTCGCCGCGTGCCGCCGCCGCCCGTACAGCGCCACGCCCTCGCGCACCGCCTCCGACGCGTACGGCACGATGCTGTAGTTCCACACGTCAGCGAACCACGCCTGCAGATTAAAAGTAAAGTATTAGGAGGGCTAGTATAGTCCGACAAGGCTTTATATGAATGTGTCAATGATGTCAAAAGGCGCTGCTGGTAAAGGAGAACTGTCAAACACATGTCAAAAATGACGTTTTTGTATGATAGAAGCGTTTAGGTAGTTCCTTTTCTCGCCACGTTCATGTAGAGCCTTGTTGAACTATAAATTAATTGTAAGACGAGCCCTGTCCACAAGAGGTGCCAGGAAAAAAAAAACTGCCCTTGGATGGTTGAATAAATGAACTCTTAACAAAACTAAACGCGAAAGACCAAATTGTAACACTTCTCAATGATGGTTGTTGAAATTCTATTTGCCACTAGGTGCCGCGATGTAGCCGTCAGGTCTATCGTGTCAAATTGCTGTAATATTATGTCACGATATAGCTGTCATGTGTCACGATATTTGACACGAAAGACCCTACCGCTACATAGCTCCATCTAGTGGAAAACGAAATATTGAATACTATATGAACTATATAATTAATAATAATAATTATGAACTCTCCTATAAAGGGGAAATTGTGTTATTGTTTGCTACTTTCAGACCTGAGAGGAATGTAGATGAATATTTGCTACTCTCCGGAAGATGGCGTTTTTTTGGAAATATATTCTTATCGAAGGCAAGTTTTTCGAAGAAATATTTTTTTATGTAACTATAATACATTTCACAATGTAGCTTTCTACTTGATAACTAGGTACCCAATAATAATAATAATAACAACTATGTATTTTAGTCCCCCATACCTGACTAGCTTCCAAGTCCATGGGGCAGGCGAGGAACAGTCTGGGCCCGACTGTGACGTCACTGGAGGAGTGTGCCTCCAGGAACGCGTTGAGGGTAGACCAGACGCCCGGCAGCCACTCCAGTACTGCCGCCAGGGCTGGCTCCCGCCGACCCAGACGGAGCTCCAAAGAGAATAACTTGCGACGGAGATACCTGGAATGATCAAGAGTTGGTATAGATAAGGTGGATAGATTAAGAAGATAACATCAGAAGGAAGGTAAGATCATCAGCATTTTACTTTGTAAATTTTTAAATAAATTACTTTTTTAATAAATATGAATGTGCGAATGAATAGAAATTACAATTATTGTGATGTTCCATTAAGCCCATCATGTATTCGAAAGCGTGTCGATTTGTCTTCGTCCTGTCTTAGGGTGTAACAAAACTAAGTGATAATACTTTAGGGTGTGTACGTGTTCCTTGTTGAGAGTTCACTGAGAAAGTAGCAGCGCTAACACACCCTAAAGTGTTATCACTTAGTTTTGTGACATATATCTGTGTCGTTCTAACTCTGACTAACCGCTGAACTAATTCAGATGTACTTAATTATAGCTATGAGTTCTGAGCTATTGTCAAATGTACGGTGTTTACATACAGTGCTTTCTGCGCATAATATTCTAGTAATTCATACAAATAGAATTAGACAGCAAACAGATATTTAGGTACCTCGCTAGAAACCCCTTGACTGGCTCCATGTGGTTGGCGGTGAGCAGCCACCGGAAGTTGTGGTGCAGTTGCAGATTCGTCGTGTTGCACGTCGCTTGCGACATGGTGCCTAAAAACAATTCAAATTTAGAACCTTTAAACTTTATACGTAAGAACTTACTGAAGTTTAAAATGACGGACGACGGACCAATAATTACAAAACTGCATTTTGAAATTTGTTCAGTATCTAACTATTCTTGTTATCGAGTGGTGTTGATAGAAAGATGCAATAATTATTATGACGACTAACACCCGGAAACGCTAAAGCTGGCTAAAGGGAATGACGGGAAGCCCATAAAGATTTTACCACACGAGTTTTGTCGTTTGACGTGTAAAACATTAGATCGGTCAGCCGCTTTGTAGGGTTCCGTACCCAAAGGGTAAAAACAGGACTCTGTTACTAAGACTTCGTTGTCTGTCCGTCTGTCTGTCTCCAAGCTGTATCACAAGAACCGCTTCAGCTAGATTACTGAAATTTTTACAGATTAGCGTTATAGGCAAAAGGACTTAAGGAGCAGTCGTAAAACTCACCAATAATAACGGGCATGTTCCTATTATCCGGCGGCAACAGCCCGGCGAAAGCGTCGCCCAGCGCGGAGGCGTGCTGCAGGTTGTCCAGCAACACCACAGAGGGCAGCACCGCCTCCTCGCCCGCCGCCGCCGCGCCGCACTGCTCCGCGATGTTCGCGAGGTACGCGCGAAGTTCGTTGCACGATTTACGGTCGACGCTGGAATATGAGCTTTATTTTAATACTAATAACGTAGTAAATAGGTAGTTTGCAAATTTTCTTAATTTTATTTCTGGTAAGTAAATGCAGATGCATCCTGCAGTCGATCTGCAGTTTTCATACTAAATTCATATCCTCAATATACGGACCGCTCGAGCAGTTCTGAGCGGTCGGTACAAATTTTAACGCGACCGCTCTAGAGCAGTCGGTCCCTCTGCAACTTGCGGTCCATCTATGGCTGGGAAGACTCGTCACTTTATTTCAAATGTTATCGTATAAGGCTTAGGACTTTTGTCACTATGCTAGATTAAATTTAAAAATCTTAAAGTTGCATCTAACTACGCACACACATAACAAATTTTAATTTAATGACTACCTCATTTTAACCGATTCAATGTAAATAAAGGAAATATTCATTACAATAAAAACTAAATCCTAACACAATAAATAACTTCAGCGCTACGATTATCCTAATGAGGAGGATGGGTATATCCGATATGCTGATTACGCATTCAAGGATAATTACTTGAAAGTGGCAACTGCTTCCAATGGGTTTCCCCGCCGCTGTGTCCTCTGTACGTAGAACTCCGCCAGTTTGGCCGCTAGGTATGACTTGCCGGTGCCGCTAGGACCGCAAAGAATGACCCGACGATGCTCCGACAGCAGGGATACGTATCTGAAAATGAAGTTATGTTGTTACCAGAAAGATATTTGAGGTTAGGTCGATTGTTATCACAAAAGGTATTCTGATTTTTGGATGTATGTGTAAGGATGAAAGAGACACTGTTCTAAATGAAGTGACTTTTAAAGAGAGCGAGTGGCACATTAAGGTCCTTAAAAGCCGCGCCATACCGCCCACATAGATAACGTTCTAGTGACGTCATTCACCGCTGAATCACGACCGCCACACGACGGCGCCGCTTTTGGAAGAAACTAGAGCTCAAGACTAGTGGTCTCTGGATGCTTTGATTTACATCCTAAGTTTCTATTCATCATAATATGGTTCACCAGATATTTAATAGCAATGGCCAATGACTATAACTTACCTATATACAATATTTTTTGGTATAAGACTATCGAAAGCTAAGCTGCCCACTCCTTGCAGACAAATGTACAAAGTGTTCACAGTTCCAATGATGTAGCCACAAGGCAACAACTCAGGAAAACTGATTTCGGGTCCACGCGTCGCTTCGCCCAAATGGTATGAAGTTATAGAGTCCGTATTCAGTCCCAAGTTAGTGCCAGGGTCTATTCTTGACAGATAGTCTTTGAAAGTCTTCCTGACGATGTAGTCTAGGTTCTGCCAAGTCGTCTTGCCTGAGATATACGTGTAGGCAATGGTGAATTCATTGCAATTTATAGCTGAGGCACTGTTGTAGACATTTTTGTAGGAGTTACTATGAGTCGACTTGTTGCTTTTGAGACTGTTGGTATTGGATTTGTTGATGATTTGAGGGTAATCTTGAGCTTCGATTTCTGGGCTGTGAGTCGTAGACATCCTTGGTGAGTCAAAACTCGGCTGCTTGTCGAAGTGGTTGTTGTATGAGCTAGAGGTTTGCTTCGCGTAGAATCTACACTCAGATTCAGTCAGCGTATCTTGAACTTCTTCGAAATATCTTTGGAATGTTTCTGGTTGGCCCAAGTAAACTGCTATCGCTATTTTCTTCCCATCTGTTGTATCACCCTGGCTGTCGGCTACACCTAAAAGTACACAGATTATATATTCATTATCTATTGTCAATAGTTGTTCTGCTTTTGTTTTTTAGGAAGGTCTAGATCAGGGTTTCTCAAAGTGGGGTACGCGAACCCCTAGGGGTTCGCCGTTTGACGGCAGGGGGTTCGCGACAAAATTTACGTAATGCTGGCAACAGAAGTCATAATTAGAAATGTCCGTAGATGAAACTCTTCAATCTGATTTCAAAAGGATGTCTTTGATAGATTTTTGGGCAGCTAGACAGGCAGAGTTTTTCGAACTCTCACGCAAAGCGGTGAATTTCCTTTTACCCTTTTCATCTCATTAGTAGCAACTAGCAAAGGGTTCGCTGTCACCATGGAAATTTTTACAGGGGTTCGTGGAGCTGAAAGTTTGAGAAACCCTGGTCTAGATTATTATGCTTCGTATTGTCAGTAGCATTTCGGTGAAAAGCGATTACTAAAAGGATATATTAAACTTACCAATATCAGAATAGCTTTCACCGATCGCTAGTTCCCTACTCTTAGGCGGCGGCAGAACAGTGTTAATGTCGTAATCACCATCGGCAGAGCTAAGACCATTAGTAAATATATCGGCTGTCCCATTTAAAGCTTCCAATAAGGCTTCATTGTTCTCATTTAGTTCACAGGCGGCTTTATTGCCGTATATTGGTTCGACTATACCCGATTTGGGCGAGTTCTTTTTAGATGCGTCTCGATTCGGCGTCGATGAAATGCAGTTGAAGTCCAATTCCAGAGGTTGGGAATGCATGTCCATTGCGTTCTGAAAGAAAGGTATAATAAAAAAAAACTCTAAACCTATCTCTGAAATGTTGTCCTTTTGTTGAAAAATAAACGGAAGCGAACGAAAATTCTATTTCTCTTCTAAGATGTTTTTAATAGATACCAGCATTTGCTCATCTTATCAATATCGTAGGATCTCTGGAGGAGGAAGGAGGAATTACCTGGTGCATCGTAGCTTGGTCAGCTAGACTGAACCGCCTTGGGTCTTCTACGGCAGAACCACCAGTACCCAACGAACTTTGACTCCCAGCTAAAGACCGTGACGTCACCAATCTCTGAAGCCGCTCGTTGTTCTGCTTCAAGTTTAGCATCTCGTTCTAGAAGTAATAAATAAGTTTATATACATGTGTAACTTACTATTCAAATGTTTTTGTTTGCTATTTACTAAACTAGCGTATTATTGTGTCTTGTGTGTAGAATACTTTCAAAAGCGTAATAAAGGTCACACTCAGATATAGTTAGCCTTTGGCTAATTAGCTGGGCTAATTCAGTTAACTGGCATAATTAGCTAAGCCTATCGGTTAAATAGCTAATTAAGTTAGCTAACTTTTTAGCCACAGTCCTAATATTTATTGATTAGGTACTCTTTATATGATAAGCTTGACAGAAAATGTATAGAATTTATGTTATTATGAGTGCGGTCGTAAAAGTGTAAATACTTACCTAGTAATTAAGAACACAAAACATCATGACAACGTATCATGGCTGTTATGGAACTCTTTCGAATTTTAAACCCGAATCAAACTGAAATTGTTTGCTTACCCTCATTTTGATGACCGTGTCTTTGAGGCTTTCGAGCTGGTGCGCGGAACTCAACGCCTCCAGCCTGATGTCCGTCAGAACCAAGTCCTTCTCTCTCAGCTGCCGTTTCAGCTCATCAACTATACCCGATTGGTCTTGTTTATCTAAAAAAAAATTGTTTTCAAGGATGTTGTATGTACTATCAGAGAGGTTGATTCCTAGGCAGATGGGGGACCTACGTAGTTTGGTCGCGTTACGTCAAACCCAGCTGACAGATCACAATTAACTTTGAATTGACATGATCCGAATCAGGAATCAATTTCCTCGATGGTACAAAAGACGATATTATATATTTGCTTTTTACTTTATTCCCAACTCTGATATGGTCATTGCAGTAGCCCTCAAAACAACCTTCAATTTGTATATTATTATAATGTAGAAATTGAACGTACAACGCACGGAAACAGTGTCCACTTTCTTATGTTCTTTCAGTAATAATGGCATAATCTAAGGTTGTCTAGAAAGCAGTTTCTCTGAAAAAATAATACTACATTCGAGAAGTGCGTAACTACTTAGCACGTAGTGTTGTGGACAAATTCTAAAATTGTTTGTATGAACTAATTATTCAGGTGTGACACAAGTGCGTTTTGTCCATATTTTCTATTTAATCATAACATTTGTTCGCATACTAAGTAATGAGTGAGTACACAGGGCTTTATAAACAGAAGGGCTTTCTCTTAACAACACAATTTCTCGAACAGTCTTTATGTGATATTTAATGCAGACTATTAATTTGGTTTGCTGATTGCTAGAAAGTGCTACATAATAATATTATATTCAACTACAATAATAGCTACACCGAGGTTATAGTGTCTTTAAGATTATTTTTTTTTTTTTACCAATTAGTGTTTTATAATCTACCCTAGTTACCTAAATCATGCTCTGATGACAGTTAAAGAAAACTGATGAGGTAGTAAATACCTCTTCATCCGTTTATTTTCTAGTGACCAATTTTGGTTACCAGTTACCAACTTCTGTTACCAGTAATTACCAACTTCAGTTATCAGTTACCAACTTCAGTTACCAGTTACCAACTTCAGTTATCATTTAAGTACCAACTTTAGTTACCAGTTACCAACTTTAGTTACCTTTGGTTTGATCTTCAGCATTAGCTGGCGGGCACGTGGTCTTGTCTTTGGTGTCGAGAGTCTCATGGGAATGTTCTAGGCTGTTCTCATTGCTCCCCTCTCGTATCGTGTGAGGGTCGTCATAGTGGTGGGAACCTGATGAACTGTCTTGCGATGACAGCTGGCCTAGTGACGCGTGCTTCGCCGTCTTCGAGATTTTCGCATTCCTTGAGAACGCTTTCGTGAATGATGAGCGTAGCTGTGGAAAAGATGATCGTTAGTTGTTAACTCAGTATTTTTAGTTTTACTAAGTTTACTGAATAATAATTTCTTGGATATTAAGGGCTTGTTTCACCTGATAAAGTGCCGAATAGGCTATTCACAACTTTTTTGACAGATTCTCCATACTCGATCTGTCAATTTAGGTGGTGGATTGCCTATCCGGCACTTATCAGGAAGTGGTGAAACAGGCCCTATAGGTATTTTAACAATTGTAAACTAGTTGAGTTAAGTGGTAACACTATTTATCCATTAAAATGTCTAAATGAGTCTTAGGGGCTGTTTCACCACGTCTTACTAATTATAATACCTAAGTGTCGGATAGGCTATTCACAACTTATTTGATAAATACTCCATACTCTATCTGGGCCTTAAGTCTCGGGTTAGGTTAAAGGTTAGGTAAAGTTCGATCTCTGAAAGTTGAGAGACAAAGAGGATAAATTTAACCTCTTAAAAAAACTCAAGAAAATCCATTGATTGGCAAAGGACACACCTAGCTGAACTTAAAGGAACAATGATACTCACCCATCCCTTCTTCTTGTGCTTCTTATCATGCGGCATGGAGGATCCGGAGCTGAGGCTGTTGATGCTGGAAACGCTGTCCGTGGACAGGTGTCTCGTAATAGCACCGTTACCCGTCGCCACGCGCTGCGGGGACGACTGTGGTTGTGGGTTGGGTTCCTGTAGGAGAGATAAAGAGTTTATTATCCACTTAGTAAAAGGAAGGGGTACCTATATCTTATGGACCATATTATTTAGGGGGATTTTGCGCGTGTTCAGATATGCGCGTTTTCTGCTCGCGCGGATTCATCATTCAGCGCGTGTCGCGTATTTTTCCAAACGGTGCTGAATCCGCGCGAACAAAAAACGCGCAGAAAACGCGCGCTTACGACGGCGAAATACAATATTAAAATTCAATAATATTTTTTCTCAGAGAATAAAGTACCATCGAGGAAATTGATTCCTAGACAGTTGACGGACCTACGTATTTATGTTCAATTCAATGTTAGCTGTGATCGGTCGGATAGGTTTGACTTAACGCGACCAAATTAAGCCACCACATATGAATCAACTTCTCTGAGTCTGAAACATCTTATTATAACTACACATTACTAAGGCCGATAACGGAAAGTTAGTACCCATGTGGAATGTTGTGCCATGTTATTGTACATTGTTACCTAAATTCATTGATCATTGCCTAGACAAGTACAAAACATGGACAAGCCGTCAAAACTGACCGCCTTGATGAAAGTTCCGTTCAGTAATTAGGAACTACATGTTGCTCAGCTGTTTAATGATTCCAGTTACAAAACGGACAATGACGGATCAGTTTAGTTAGGGCAGCGAAGCAGCAATTTCAAATTAGAACACATCCATTGACGAGCAATTTCATGCTAATACTGCCCTAGTCATGTTGCTCTTAATAAAAGCTAGATGAGTAGATGTCGGTCTGTACTTATATAGCTCGGTTATTTTGAGTGGTTTTAAAACAAGTACCTACTACTAGTACCTACTATGTTTTATTGTAACGTAAGATTTACGTTACAATTAAACATAGTAAAAATTGTAAAAATAATTACTTAGTAATTATTTTAGTTTCTTTGATAGGTTTCAAGATGTTAAGAAATGAGATGAAAAAATGGGGCGGGGCATAAAAGGTGGCAATTTAAACCAGCAGCGTAATAAGGTATTACAATCTTTGTACTTGTATTATATCTACCTTTCAATGTATTTTACAATAGTATAGGTACCTATAACTTCGGTTAGTATCTAAGACAGTTATAAATACTAAAATGGCGCCACATTAGGAACACTCACAAACTGTCGAGCGCCTATTATCTGTTTTAACCTAATCAATAACGTTCCATTTACGGCGGTTCCACTGGACGTTGTGACTTGTAAGACAAACGTTACGCAATGATTGATGTCCGATCCGAATAACGTTGTTAATTTAATCACGAGCGTATCAAACAAGGTTGTGATCGTGTGTACTCAGCCTACTTACAAGATAACAATGTAAAATGCATACAAGATACACCTTACTGTCATGTTCATCTTCTGTCGTGGGCATATTTTGGAATAACATGGATTTTCGTTAGTGTTTTAATTTTTTCAATTTATAATACTTGTAAGTATAGATATCATTATGTAAGGCGGACTTGCGTAGATCTGGGTTAAAAGTTAACTCTGAGTTAAACATCATGTCATCTCTATCACTCACTTGGTGAGTGACAGATATGACATGATGTTTAACTCAGAGTTAACTTTAACTCAGATCTGCGCAAGTGGGCCTTAGAATGTTACCTCGGTCCGGGTCGAAAGTTAGGTCTACTTAAGGTTTATCTTACGGCGATTATTAGACAAAAGAGGTAGAGCTTCTGTCAGCGAATGGGTAGGCCGTAGGATCCTATTAGTGTGACATAAAATTAAATATAATTATTATTATAGTCGATACACGCGTAGAGTTCTTGTCTACATTTTTTGATAGTTACACCCACGTCCTACATTAAATCAACATGTTTCCTTAGAGTTTTTACTACGCAGCATGTCAACTATGATATTATAATGTACCTATACAGACTAACATGTACCGTTCAATGCAACTAAAACATAAAACAAGTATAGAAGACCGTCAGACAAAAATTTAAGGTAAAACTCCCAATTATAGAAAATCTTATTATTGTCAGTTTCAGAATTTTTAAACAAAAACATAAGATGCCAAAAGTGGTATGACTGCCAAGTGCCAACGATTAGGTAGTATGCCCTACATAGTTTTTATCAGCCCGTGCATGATGCATCCCATACAGTTAACTCTATTATCAAAATTACGAAATTGGAACCCAGTCTTAACAATTACAAATGTTGACAAAAAGGTGATTGTCTGATTAAATACCCAAATTAAGATTAGATAATGACACACAAAAAGCCGCTTTAAAAAGAACAAAAGAACAAAACGTTCTATTATTATCCGGTTGTTTAGATTTTAGAATAATGAATCACTGGTTTAAGGAAAAGTGAAATTAGACTCCGTTAGTGCTTAACCATGATTGTATTCTTTTGTTTATTTTTGTATAGATTAGAATTTTTTACTTTCTGACATTAGTTACGCAAGCAGATGCTTTGACTCTACTTTTTCTTTATTTGCCCGGTGACGTAAATGCTCTTTGGGCCTTGGTGAATAATCATGCCACCATGACGCGAAAATAGAATTTACCATCGAGGAAATTGATTCCTAAATCCTAGGCAGGCATCCCGAATCATTTCAATTCAATGTTAATTGTGATCTGTCGGCTGAACTTGACGCAACGCGACTACACTACGTAGGTAGGACATACCTGGCCTGTGACATTGACTCCATCCGCTCTGATGCCCATGGACTGCATGTGGGCGGTGGTCAGTCCCGCCTGGATGGACTGCTTCCTCAGCAGCTCGATCGTCTGACGCAGCTCCGTCAACTCAGAGTCCTGGAGAAGAATAATCGTTAGGGTATCGAGTACTTAACAATAGTCAAAACAAATGAAGATTTTCGTTGTGGTACCAACGTAACTACCAAGTACTATATTAAGTAGTCAAAACTCAAAACTAACGAAGATTACAAAATATTATATTATATACTAACATTGTAACTACTTGCCTGTCTTTATTGCTGTTAAACCTCCTAAGTCTTTACGCTTAAAATATGGCTGAATCGATTTTGATTAAATTTGATATAATATTATGTAGGAGACGGGTAAGGACAAAGGTAGTTTTTGTTGGAGAAGAATATGTGCAATTCCTGCACGATAAACGCATTTTAGCGCAACGGAGCTGCGGGCTTTGTTTGTGTAGACTCAGTCTACACAAACAAGAGAGTAGAGTCTCCACTGTAGAGTGTAGAGAAGTCACCAAAGTGGGGGTAGGTATTCAAATTTTTTAAGAAATTGCAAAGCTACGAAATGATGTACCATTGAAGAAATTGATTCATAGGCAGATGACGGACCTATGTCACTTGGTCGGGTTATGTCAATTCAATGTTAGGCGTGATCGGTCGACTGACCAAAATACGTAGGTCCGCCATCTGCTTATGAATCAACTTCTTTGATAGTACCAACATTGTAGACCGTAATATAGGCATTACTCATTATTAATTATGGAAGGTCGGAAGAGCATAATTGAAGGACACTTGGCAATTAGCCAAGCCCAAATAAATCTAGGATCGTGTTTACACAGACTAGTATTTTGAACATTATTTTCAGCTAATTTTAATAGACACGCTACATTTCGTGTATTTTTTTAATGGCATCTACGCAGCTAAAGTCAAGTAGTCATTAATTATGACATTGTGTTAAAAGTACTCGAACAAAATGAAAATAAATTACGTGTTCCTGAATAAACTCCTCAAAGAAAGAGACAAACAATAACTCTATCCCGCTCTATGAATTTTCAGGTGGTCCTTATTGTTCGCAGCTCTCCTTCCCTAAAGAGTCCACTTTCTGACCTACAAGTACAGCTTGTTAACAAGTTTTATTATGTTGCCATGACAGCCGTGACCATTATAAAGTTTCTATTGAACTTGTACAGACAACAACATAAATGCAAAAGCTAGTACCTAAGTATCGTCATGTGCACAATTAATATAACACGTCCGGTCCAGACTCCAGACTCATTAAAATTAAGCACACTTGGAATGACCTACAAAATTAAAAATATTTAGGATGGGATAAATAGTTAAATACTAATACATATCGTCTTAGTCTTAAGGTATAACCAGGTCACTATTACGTGTAGGACCAATTATGTAGTTACGAGTCTCCTATATTATGTACTTGAGTCCTAGCTCCTATGTACACGCAATACGCATAGTATACTACCCGGGATCGAAAGCACCCGCATGATTGTTACACACAATATTAGGGACGGAAAGTTAATAAGACTGTAAGTACACGAAAAAAACGAACCTCTTATCAAAGCAATTGATCTAACCGCGTCAAAGTGTTGCGTACGATCAAAGCCCTACAGCTATAACCTACAAAAGTATTTCGTAACTAACGAGCTTTGTTATTTGAAGATGAAATACGTCCATAGAATATATTATTATTATTATAAAGAAGCTTCAAAAGTTTGGGGTCAAAATTAAGTACGATAGGGATATTTACATACGACGGGCTTTAGATAGAGCAAAACTGATTGAATTTAGAACAACTAGATGGCACCGCAACTCCGTTGCGCCAAAATCCGTGTATCACGCGGGAACCGTACATTTGTCCGAGATGAAAAATATCCTATGTCCTTTCCCGGGACTCGATGTATATCCATACTAAATTACAGCAAAATCGGTTCAGTCATCAGTGGTTTGGGCGTGAAGTGGTAACAGACAGATAAGTACGCTTTCGGGTTTATAATATAACCCCGCGTCCCATTTGACGTTAAAAACGATCAAAACGCTGAAAATGCCTCCTATTTTGAGCGTTTTGATCGTTTTTAACACCAAATGGAACGCGGGGTTATATTATCAGTTATCACTATGAGTATGGATATTATGGAAGCACAGGCTAACCCATAAAAGCTAGAAACCAGAAATTTCGCACACGTGTTATTACTTATTTCTGTCATGATAATTGATATAGATAGGTATGCAGTAAAAACTATTTTTAAAATTCAGAGTCAAGTCCGTCCTTTCCGAATACGAATTCCGAGATTTAATCAAATCGCTTTAGGGTGAAAAAGAAACAGACAGATCCGCTTTCACGATTTAATCATAATGTTATTTTTTAATATTTTAATACGCATGATATGGAATTAAGGAATCATTTTCCTTATATTCTTTGTGTAAGACAACTTTTAAAATTACACGTTACATACCACTGATGAATTTATAAGAAGTGTAATAAATATGCGTGCTGTCATATTGTATGTTTAACAGGCATGTCTAATTTCAAGAATACATTTAAATGCGTGATGGACTGACGGACAGACGGTACCGTTATGGGTATATCACTGTAGAATATTTTGGATGCAATTATTTTGTACTCATTTGGAATTTAAATTATTATTATTGATTGTTAAATATTATGTAGTTGCAAATTGTTGAAATTGTTCGTATTTGTTTTCTGTACAAGTAAGCAGGTACAGTTTATGGGCACTTTTTATAATTTTAATGGCTTAAAATAGTTGATAAAGTTTATTTCTCTGGGTACGTTTCTTTGTCAAAAATCAAAATAAATTAGACACCTGTGTCAACCCTTAATTAGGATATCTGTTTTAAAATACCCCATAAGGAATATATTTTATTATAAGCGCTGTCTTTTCATTGTTAAATATTATAGCCATTATAGTAAATCAGTGTTTAATCGTCCGTTAAACGCTGCACTGGCATTAGTGTCATAACTCATAACATAAAGTTAATTAGCTAAATGCAATTTCGTGTGGAAATTAACGTGCAAGGCCGTTTTCCTTTCTTGTTGATCATTATTTACCCGCGTATTAAATCAGGGTGCATATTATATTAATTTAAATATTTTTGTGACTAAAACTAAATATATTAATAGACTCTGTGTTCCGTAGTAGGCATACAAGCGTAACGCAAGTTTAATGTAGAGCTCTAGTTTAACGACTACTCAGCCTTGTATTTCTAACTTCTTCAAGAAAATTTAAAACAAGGTACAACCGAAAAATAGATATTCAATTGAAAAAGATTGTTAAAAGAAATTATTGTAGACTAACTACAATAACATATCAATTTGTATCTTAGATACTCAACAAATCATACTTTACGCACGCAAATCATTCTAACGCACGCATGAGTAATATGCGATTGACAGGGAAAGGTACCTTTCTCTCCGCGGTGGCGGTGAGCTGCTGCAGTCGCTGCGTCATGTTGGACAGGCTCTGCTCGAACGCCGACACCACGTGGGCCTGGAACAACAACAGACGTTATTTGAGGGTTAAGTGTCAACTGTCAATGTCAGTTTTTTTTTCAGAAAGTATTTTTGAGGACAATAGCACTGTCAATTATTATCAAAGTAATGGACTTTGTCTCATGAATCGTGATGATGAGCGGAAATAAAATACATATATTTAAGTGAATTGAAAAAATAACTTTTTCACAAATATAATTTTCTACTAAGTACACCAGTCACGCTCGCGCTGGTTACACAACACAACGGTGGCGTAAAAATGAGATAAGTGGAAGACTTCGTCAGATGCCTTCGCCCAGCAGTGGCCAGTGGGACTGGGGCATCATAAGCTAGTAAAAAACAAAATGAATATTTTAATACCTAGCTGAAGATTGTAAAAAAAAATCTTGACTAGAAACATAAGTAGAAACTGGATCATAAAATGTGGAATGTGTTAAAAGCTAGTACACAATAACAGTTCCTAGAATATCATTGTTAATGTTTTCTCACAGAAATAACCTCCTTATTATGACTTTTTCAGAGGCTTGGTTAAGCATAAAATGTAGGGCACATTTTATGTTGGAATATACAGCTTCTCTGTAATTTAAAAAAAGAATTTCTATTTCCAGAATTAATTTTAACCTTCCATTTTAATGATTACATTTCGCCGCCCTAGTGCTTGAATGGCCAATCGACCAGTGAGCAAATTTTACAGGAGACGTTTTTTTTTAATTACATAAGGATATTATTAGAAGTTTATTAAGCTTTTGCTGAGTTAGAAAAATGTAGTATTTCTTTATATGTATAGAAATAGTAATTGAAAATAATAACTATAGGACTCATAATATTTCATATAATTATTGGAGATTGGCCTAAATTCTTCCGACAGAATTATGTATATGGAGATTGAGCACAACGACATGGAGATAGTTCTCGAAAATAAAGTGCCAGTTTAGTGCTTGTTTGCCCAAAATACCACCATGTTCGCTATACAGTATGTTTAATTTTTAAAAGTTTTTATTTAACTTGCTCTGCATGAATGTAAGTATGTATGTTCGGGTGGAATTTTGGAATTCAATTTTAGAGTAGATATAATTATTTAACCGATTGAGCTGAAATTTTTCATACAAGTTTAGTTTGGATGAGAATGCACGATATGGTATAATTATGACATATTATCACTCTAAATCCAATATGGCTGACCATCCAAGATGGCGAAATATTTATTTTCTATGCAGTCCTACAATATGGATATTAAATGAAAGGGCTTTTTGAGAGTATGTTACTCTAAAACGAATGTAATGTCATTCTACATCCAATATGGCGGCTCATCCATAATAGGAGAATATATTTTATTTTTAATGCACTTCTGCAATATGGGTATCAAATGAAAGATCTCATTGAGAGTAACACGAAAACGAATGTAATGGCATTCTACATCCAATATGGCGGCTCATCCAAGATATGGAAATAGTTATTTTTAATGCACTTCTGCAATATGGGTATCAGATGAAAGGGCTCATTAAGAGTAACTCGGAAACGAATGTAATGTCATTCTATATCCAATATGGCGGCTCATCCAAGTTAGGGGAATAGTTATTTTAAAGCACTTCTGTAATAATTATGGGTATCAAATCAAAGAGTTCATTGCTACGAATAATAAAAACTTAGGAAAAGTAACTGCGTCAAAAAACATGTTCTACAATACTTGTCAAAACTGTGTGATGATTTTGAAGTACATATTGGAGTTTATTATTGATATTTGAGTACCCAGAAATTTACGGCCGTTTTCAATAACTTTTATATTTATATTTATGTAATTACTAAAAATTATTAGTTAAAACCGTAAAAAAATATTTCAAAATTAAAAATATTTTTTAATGTTTTTATAACGAGTAGATACACGAGTTTTTTTTATTAAATTCAATAGAGAAATTTTGGCATTGTCTGGCCTAAACAAAGCAACAAATGTTACAACAAAATGAATGAGCACAGAGCAGGCAGTCGTTGTCTTTACAACCAGATGTTGATTTTGGTTCTCCGTTAGCATATTGTGTTCTGTGATGTAGACTGTGGTTGTATTAAAACTAGTAGGTAAATGATTTGCAGCATTTTTATTCGGTGTGCATCTCATGAAAATCGGTTCAGTGGTTTGGCCGTTAAGAGGTAACAGACAGACAGACAGACAGACAGACAGACACACTTTCCCATTTATAACATGTATTAGTATGGATAGCTGTTATTTTTTATAAGAAAAGATAAAGCACAAACGATAGTTAAGACAACGGCAAAAGCAAAGAAAAATAATACCACGATGAAACTAGACGAAACTTTTTTTGTACATCAATGAGTTTGAGGTTTATTTAAAAAAAATTGACTACGATTCGTTCATTCATCCGCTGATAAATAGCAAACTGGGAACTTCAGAAACCGGGCATAAAACCTTTTCCTAAATGTAACGAATATTGTTTTGAAAACCGCATCAGAATCGGTTCAGCCATACGAGGGATAATTGCGGACAAACATACATCATACATACATACACACATACATAGAGGTCAACCAGAGAACCTACTTTTTTAAGTCGATTTAAATTTAGTAGGAACGGATCATGGCTTAGATGTGACAAGATAATAAATTATTTATTAACTACTAGCTGTCCCGGCAAACGTTGTTTTGCCATATAAAGTATTTCCAATTTCGCCCATATTATTTTACTGAAGTGACTGAATAATGTATGGCACCATGGCAACGTCTATCGCTATCCCGTCGCATAAAATAATATGCATTCTCTCAATTCATATTACAAATGACATAATGTTACATTAAAATAATTTATACAGCATATTGTCCACAGCGCTAAAGTTACGAGTAGAAATAAGAATTTTTAAATTTTATAATTTTCCGCGCTTTTTTTATATAATATTTTAAGACTAAAATCAGCCCAATCCGTTCAGTCGTTTTCGAGTTTTAGCGCGACTAACACATTTGAAAATCCATTTTTATATATAAGATATAGACTAATATTTATAATCATCCTGTATTTACCCTCAAGTAACTTCGAACACTAAAACACAATTGAAACAAAAGAATATATCAATAAAATGTCAACATACCTTTCCAAATCAACTTCGCTTAGTTTATAATCCATTTTTTTCATTGTTACAGACATTTTGAAGCAGATAAAGTATTAAATTCTTTAAATTGGTCGTACTTAACACTGCTTACTTTAAAATGAAGCAAATAATAAACAAGAAAAATGGCGCCGCGACTCGCGTGAAGTGCGCGTGACCTTCGAAATGCTTGACCGTGATTGGTCGGCCGATGGAGATGGGGCACACAAGACCGGATATGAATATTTGGATGCGTTCATTTGAGCAAAATATGGAGTTAGACTATACAAGCACTTAAAACAGTTTTTATATGGGAGATGGGATATTTCATTTTTGCTAAAAAAGCAAGTTATATGCAAGCAAAATAAAAAATAGTTATATTGTAAAGTGCGTAATCAAGTTTACTATTAGTTTGAAATAAAAAGTCTATTTTGGTAAAATTGGTCGACTGGCCATTCAAGCACTAGGGCGGCGATTTATTAAGCCTCCTTTACACTCGGATAAAAAGTATGAACGTTAAGATTTTAGCGAAAAAAAGATTACCATTTCAAGAATCGTGAACTTTATGAATGTGAAATTTTTTCATTCATTCATTCATTCAATGTGAAATGAATGTTGACTTCGTTACCAGATACCTGTTATACCATAACATTCTTAATTATAGAATTTATAGAACACTTGTTATATGTCAAACTTTATGGTAGATATATATCTGCCAGCCATCTGCTAGATAAATATGTTAATTCCAATGTATAAAAATTGTAAAAAAACTGTTAAGTTAATTATAATGACTTACTTTCAAATACTTAAGAACAGGTAATACTATGAAATTCGAGAAATAGATTAAATCTAAAATGCACGCATAATTTAATTTAATTTTAATTAAGCCATTAGTAGATTCCAATATAATTAATATTACATTTACACCAAAAGATGTAAAAAAGCTGTGAAAGACAGCCCGACAGACGTCTGTCCTGAAATCCTGACTATAAACTGGATTAAAAATAACGACCACGAAAAGTCTCTAATATCTGCCAGTAAAACCTGCCAGAGTAGGTCTAGCAGTTCCAGAGATAACCAGAAAACACAAAAAGCCAGAACCATTGAGTAAAATGCTGCTATCTAATTGAAATATTTTGTAAACTGATACTTCAATTTTCTTACTAAGAAACTAGACTAATTCCTCTTAACCAAGTACGAAGTTTGACGCGCTGTTCTCGTTACACCAATTAAACTATGACACATCAGATAACATACATATCACGGCATAACAATACTATCTACTATCGGAGTAATAAACCACGAAAATCGAAATGTATAAGGTATGATTAAAGAAACCATCGATCTAAGCATAATCTTAAATGATATCAGAGCTTAAACTTGTCTTTGACAAAAGTAAGTCCTATTTTATTAGAGACTTTATCAGATTGACAAAGATGCTTATTGTAAGCTGGCCTATTAGACAGAGCAAAAGCACAGAATAGATAATAGTACAAGGCAAAAGAGACAACTTTTATTCATATAATATTTTGGTCAAGAACAATTGATGGCTGGGATAATCTTACGCCAACCAAAACAAACTTGTTTGTAACAATGTATACTCATAACAAAAATGCCAAGTGTTTATTCAGCCCTTTTAGACATCTACCGATAAACCGATCTAGATACTTTAAATCCTTAGAACTTATAATAACACAAGTTGTGGGCTACCTACATATAGTTAGAAATAGCTGTATTGTTTAAGTTGCATCCTTTGCAAGACCATGTTTACATAGCAAAGTGACCAGTGAGTCATACAAGTTATTATATTAACTGGGCGTAGGCGATCCCCTTTGTTTGTGACAGGAACGCACTTAGTATATTAACTGGGGGAATGATTCCTATCAATGGAAATTTAAAGGGGAAACATGATTAATCGAAGCACATCATACAATTACAATTTATTACCGACAGTTGCATTTCAGGTGCAGAAGTTCACAATCGAAAATAATAACCAGATATTATCAGACGAAAGAATTAAATGGTTGATGTCAAAATACAATTGAAATACTAGAAAATAAAGGCCGGCAACGCACCTGCAGCTCTTCGGATGTTGCGAGTGTCCATGGGCGACGGTAGTTGCTTACCATCAGGTGACCCGTTTGCTCGTTTGCCCCCTTATTTAATAAAAAAAAAAAAAAAAACTCCGATTTTTCTAAAATAAGGCAATATAAGAGTTGATTTTACAATATTGTAACCGGAGACCCCACAAGAACCATATTTCGGGTTATGAAATAAATACCAAAAGTATTATACCACCGAAAACCACAAATTCTTCATGGAGTTAGCGGTTTGGCTGTAAAAAGACAATGTTGTAAATACAGCATGACTGGTGAGACAATACCGATAATTAAGGAGAGTATTCAGTACTCGATTCTCATTATAATTATGTATTAAAATTAGGTACTTAATTTTTGACCAAATTTCCCTTTAAACAAATGAATAATGGACACTTATTAAATCACTATGCAACCGGGCGCGGCCCACCCCGCCCCGCGCGCCGCGCGGTACTCCCTCGTGCGGTGTCCATGCAGTACTGCACGCCTTAGAAAATGCATTAAAATTTGTAATATTTTGATTTTTGACAACGACTTACATAAGTAGAAAAAGAAAAGAAAGTAGAATGTAATTACTAAAAATGTGTAAATGAATGCAAAAAATTTTAACGATTCATCTCATTAATAATTATAACATACCTAAGTACTATAATTAATAGCATGTAACAGGTGAAATCAATAACAGTATGTGGTATCTTACCGGTCCTTCTGTCTACAAAAAGTGAATATTCTTCCTAATAAGTAATTCACCTGTACCATCCCATTATGCGTTTAAAGGCAGCTCACACGTGCCTATCATCAACTAAATAAGGCATACACCTGCTAACCGGACAGGACTACTAGTTTTTACATATTTGAATAAACTTGTAATAAGCGGTATTGTTGAAAAAACTAGTAAATTGGTGTAAAATCGATGCATTAATTACGTTATGTAAATGAAAACAAAATACCCTGGCTTGCGTGTTGTAAAAGATATTTGTCGAGTCATTTTAGGTACCTCCACTCTTTTGTTTTTATATGAATATCTGAAATTATAATTTTAATCACTTTCCACAGCCATTAAGATTAATTCAATTAGTTTTTAAACGCGCTTTAATAAACCAAGTACACAAAAAGTACTTCCGTAATTTGCACATTTCACACCTTACGTTCCGTCCGAGGGTACATCCCTTGTAATAAACATCTAATTGCAAATGGCGGACATCGGACAAGCTGCGTGCGCGCAGGTGCCGAGCAATTATACTAAGCTGATGACAATTTGACAGTAATTCCCATAAATTCCATTGAAATTGATGACAGGTGTGTCAAAGTCACCATGTATTTCAAAATTTCTTATGACATTGTTTATTACTGACTTTTTCATGAATTATGTCCGAAAAGGGCTTTCAGATTCTTTATGCCAAAATGAAACCTGCACATTGTCATCGTCATCGTAATTTGTTACCTTGGCTAGGCTCTAACTCTACATACAAATACACAATTATATAAGATCTATTGTCTGTCTAATGCATGAGAAGTCACATGATAAACGAAGACAGTAGAGTTTGTTTAGTTATCTGCTGTGCAAGAAATTGTAACGAATTTTAGTGAGAGTAACTACAAACGTAGACTATAAACGCAGAGCTATAGTATAACAGACAACGGTCCTTAAGTAGAAACTTAAACACCTGCTAGATTATCCATTGCTAGTGAAGACTTGCTCAAAACAGCTAATTAAGCTTGACCATAAAGGCCTGATAAATCGAACCTACCAGGGGAAAGTTCCACGTGTGTAAAAGGAAATAGGTTAAATACCTGTTAAATACTTTTAGATTAAGGTAATCCCGTTATTTACATAATTAGAAAAAGTAATTACGTAAGTAACCTATTACTGGGCAGTGCAATGCCCTCTGCCTTCAGTCACGCATGCTCATTATTGCATACGTCAGTTTATATTGTTTTATACGACGATTTAGAACTATGAAGGTACAAGTTTCACTACAGTAAGGCTAATATTTCGTCTAGGTACTATAGGGTATAAACGGAGAATCGACGCACAAAACTTTGTGGAAAATGACAGAATTTGTAAAATTTCTGTGCTGATCTTGTTAAAAAAACAGAAGAACTGACCCTATCATTTTAAATGAAATTTACCGTACTGATATTTTTCCAGGATGGAGAAATGCTACTGACGTTCTAAAATCAAAACTACAAATCAAAAGAGACCTTATTTAAATTCGAGGCCTCGATGTGATTCATCCGTTAACTGGCCATAATGCAATAAAAAGGGCTGATCCGTACTAAGCGTCAGAAAAGGATAATGTAGGTGTAACAGTAAGTAAGCGATAAAACAAGCTTACGAGAAAATCTTGCGGATACGTCTATGTTAGGAAAGTATGTCGTGGTCAGAACCACTCCAATATTAAACTTGAACGTTCAGTAGGGTTGTCGCCTGAAGAGCTTTTACCTTCATCAAAAGTTTTGGTAGTTATTTTTTATGCTGTACACAGCCCTGGATTTAAGCTCCTGTAGTAAATAGAGTTAGTAATAATTAGCGTTCTCAAAGCACGTTATGTGGGAAATATAGGTGCACTTTTGAAGTGAAAACTTATTAATTAGCTTCTTATGTTAAACTCGTATCATTCGTGACCTGATCAAAAATTCGTAAGACGAAACGAGAGTAGATCGCGATATATTTGGAGAGGAAGTAATATACTATTCTCTTTCCACTACGCGCTAAAGATCCTGGCTGTTGTTTCGTTTTTACTTCTGCCGGCACACCCGGAAAACCAATTATTTTTTGACAGCCCTTTAGGCAACATCTCAAGTTCCTATAATATGTAGCGGTCAAGCGCATAACCACTGCCAGATTGCTTTTCAAGAACGAGCCATCGTTCTCCATCTATAGTATAATCTAAATTTAAGTCATCGAATATAGTCCTAATATTATTTAGAGATTAAATTTTAATATTGCCGTGGGAATATCTCAAATAATCAACACCTGGGTCATTCAATAAACTAAGACGTGAACTGACTTTGTGATGCAGGTAGCATCCCTTAATTTCTTTTTTGGTCCTCCGTGGGATTATTTTTTTCTTATCAATTATACGATATTAACGAATGATTTTGATAAGTGTTTATCGTACATGAATAGGAGATGATAGTCGTAAATTATATGATATAAACTATAAGGTTTTTTAAATTTAAAATCTGCATTTTATCACCTCGAAATAACGCGACAGCAAAGTTTTTTAAATGTGGAACAGTTTTTTTGAAAAATGCCTAAGGTTTACAAATAATCCAATTATTTACATTGTAAATCACTCCAAAGTTCAAGCCAGTACACGATTACAACAGCTGTAACAATTATATTTTAATAGAGGAAGTTAATTATCTAGGTACTTATAACGAATGTAGTCGTAAATGGCAAGCCTTCACGCACCGTTTATATTTTTTGCGGACCTGCTAATAAGATTCTTGCACACTATAATTAAGAAACAAAATATAAAGAAACCGTTAATTGGAGGTGTGTCTTCCGCTCCTGACAGACAAGCGATATCGTAATTTATCTATATGATCTTGTAGACATTCAATGACCGTAACTATGCGCAGTACCGTTTTTACGGGAAAATATAGTTCTACTAGGTCGGTATGTGGGAAATGATAAAGATATGGAATGCGTCGGATCGTTAAGCTCTACATAAAAAACTTACCTCTTCCAGAATCGGGCAGCTCTTGTATCTTGACTTTTTTATGGCCAACTCCCACCAGGGCACCGGAGGTTTCGGCCGAAGTATGGTCTGGCAACCGATTTTCGGATCCTGAGATTCGTATAGAGTCCCCAACGTCCTCGAAGGAGAAATGTCTTCCTGATCTGCCGGAATACCCGTAATACACTCGCAGCACTTATGAGGCCTCTTGATCATAGTCTGGGGCTTGTAATCCACGCTGAATGAATGCCTGTAGTTAAGTCGTTTCGAGAACCCATTCGTCTCACTGACGGACCTTTTGAAGCCGTTCCTGAGGTTCTGGAGCGGCATTACGGGTATTTTCTTCACATCATTTTGTAACGTATCATTAAAGTCGCTAGGATCCGTCGACAGGGGCGTGGTGGGCTCGGAATGATAGCCGATCTTGCTTCTATGCAAACTACCGTAAGATTGCCCGTCGGTTCTCGGTTTGAGATCGATAAATTTTGGTCGTCTCATATTTAGCGTTGCGTACTTTTGGGGCGACCTATGGAATCTGGATTTGCTGGGGAGTTCTTTCAGAACGTCGTCGGTATCCGTGGAGGGTATCGTCGAGTTGTCGCTGTAGCTGGATATCGGTCGGTCGTTATCTGTGAGGTAGGAGGAGGATTCGGAGCAATTATCTCGCTCGCTGTTTTTCTTCCTGTAGCTGACGGAGGATCCCGTAGTGTTCGTGTGCACGGAATGTTGCTCCGCGGCGTCGTGGCTCGCGACATACGCCTCATACGAATTATTGCGCTCCCCGTTACTCAAGCTCGAAACGCTTACTTTTTCATCCCTTCCCAGGTCCACCTCATTGGGCAATTCCAAGCTTTTCAACCGCCTTCTGGGCTTAATGTCTATGGAGTCGTAGTGAGATTCCTGGTTCTCTATTCTCGGTGGTTTGTTAACTTTGGCATATAGCGATTCGGTAAAGCTAATTCTGGAGGGCTTGTTAACGTAGATACTCTGTGATTCACCGGTGGCATATTGGACGCCGCAACTGCTCTCGAGAAAATTATTTTTGAGTGGCCTATTTAGTGTGAAATACTCCGAATGTCTTTGAGGTAGATTAGCCGTGTTCGGTTCGACCAAGCTTCGTATTTTGATTCGACTTCTCGGGGCGCGAATCGTTGCAAAACCATCGTGGATCGGTGATCCATAAAAGGGTGCTGATGTTGTTGCAGCCATTTTCCCAACTCAGAAGCTAACCCTTTCAGTTATGTCTTCGTATGGAAACAATAGAGTCCATTCTTTAGAACACATCACAAATCTAAAGGAACGAATCAAATTATTATGTTGTCAGCGAATGTATGTCTCTTGTAATGGAAAGGATTTTAAAATTTAAATAACGTTATCCCTTGATATTACGGCCCTAGCATATAAAGGTCTCTATTTTTAGCCGTTCAAGTGTAGATAAGCCCTGATTCATCCTGTGGCACTTGTAACACCACATTGCCACTAGCCCTAGACTTTTATGTTTCATAATAAAATCAGATACATTGCCTAATCGAACGTAATGTATATTATTTTCATAATCAGTATCAGCATTAACGATTGATATGATAGATTTCAAAACAGCTGTAATATAATTTCTCATATTAAGTATAATTTATAAGTAATCATTAATGATATTATCACGTACCAATACTAGGTCTTAATTTTACTTAACACGACACCTAGAATTTAAAGCTCATTTAATAATAATAATCATTAGAATGATTAAAGATGTTTAATGACAATCTCTTTTGCAATTAACAAGGTAAGTAGAACGCATCATTATTGATATAGCCAACAGGCATACTTTTATCGGGAATATCTCTATAATCAGTGTACTTACAACATCATTTACTTTCAATTCAATTTTCCCGGTAGCCTTAGCAATACCTATTATTTGAGTAACTTTCTAAATCATAAGTATCATTCATATTGTCCATAAAAGGTTGAGTAGGAATTATATAAGCTTTGACATCTAAGGTATTTTCTGACGAGATCTCACAATATTAATATTATGATTTATTTTACTCAGAGTCAGTGTTAAGTGTGGTGTGTTAAGTGTAGAAATTTGATCACTACGTTAAAATCTCTTTCTTTTATCTTCATTGTATGATTTATGTAATTCCATTTACTTTAATATTGCTTCAGCAAAGTAATATTGATTATTAACTATGCGTAGTAATTTACTGAACATTAGTCTAATAATTTTGAATCGTAGTGAAACTAAATTATAATCTACGCCATAATTTAGAGTATTGCATAGTGAAATGTCTTAAGTTACTCCGTTACTTTGAACGTGAGTAATTTCATTACTTATGTAATTTTATGCTAATGCGAATTCTGCGGTGCCATAACTTACTGTAACTTAATTGAATTGTATTTTATTGAAATTATTTTAATGTAAGCCACCAGATTTGTTCTTTAATGATACAAAAATAAAACGAAGAATTGGGCTGACGGTGTTAGCTTTGAGAGCTTAGTATCAATAGAGATCAAGCAATGTCTAGACAAAGCATAGCTAGAGCTTAGATTATTCCTGCCTAAAATTATTCATATTATGTATATTTATGTGAAACTCTGAGAATTTGTGTTTGAATATGATTCATAGACGACAAATAAACATTATGGTTGAAAACTACGAACTTTGAATAATTCATTTGTGTACTCGCTTCAATAGTTAATTGTAATGCTCAACGAGTAAAGGTATTATGGATATTTATAAACCGACATACTGCCGACAGTATTGTGTGATTTTGAAGATAGTTGAGTAATAAATTGCCTCATTGAAAGGAAATTTATTAGGTTCATTATTACATAATTACATAATTATAAAATACTAAGTTACATATTACTAATAAAAATATCTACGTTGTCTATACAAAAGTTATATCAATATAATAAACAGCTTGAATAATAATACCTTCGAAAAATCGCTAGATGAAATAGGCAAAACATTTTGTAAGTAAATAAGTACCTAAACATAATATTCTGTATAACATCATCAGTTATCACTAAGTTATCAACTCATCAGTCCTCAGTCCTCAGTCATCACACATGACACAATATGTAGTTCAAAACAAGTTTCAATAATAATTCCATTATAAAGTTACTTGATAATATCTAATGCTATTAAAAACTGTCGAGCTGAGATTTTTTTTTTATTTACCAATAATAATTTTATGGTTTATACGGGGCAGCTACTGCCTGCTTCCCATATTAAATTACAGAATATTATATGGGTTTGATTGATAACATTAAAAAATGTAGTTTAAAATGCCTATGATAAAATAAAACACAAATAATTATTGGTTGGTTGTATATTTTTGATAGGAAAGTTATAGTTGTGTTGAATGAAATCATCAATTGGATAGAAACTGAAATGGTAGCAAATAGTAACTTTACTCAGAAGTTTACAAACCCTAACAAGAAGATTAAATTATGAAAACATCGATAGTTTAATATCGCACATGGGCATTGGGCACTCAACAAAAACGTTCTAATATCAAAACAAAAAAAGGACAGCACCTGTATCCTGAGGCTTGACACCATGAAGTGGGAAAGAGATATCATTATTGTTTGTATACCTCTCCCACTCCCACGATTCAACGACCCGCCGGGTTGTAATATCGAGCCCATAATTTCTTTCACGGTCATTTCGAAACGGAGTTCACCATAAACAATGAAACCTTTGTCTACTATTTTGATTTAACGGCGAATATGCAACTTGATTGTAGAGATTTAGGACTTTACCTTATGCTAAACAGTATCTAATAATAGACACAGCGAAAACATGTCAATAGTCACGGTTCTCGGGTCACGGATATTTCTGACATGGATACTTGTAAACTTAGAACTACTTCGACAGGATAGCTTGGAAACTGTATTCTGATATCTACAATGATTGTGAGCTATTATATCTCTAGTTTGTTACAGTAAGTAAAGAAACGAAAAATAAAGATTAGAATAAACAAAGATAGATAGGAACTAAACGTCTCTTTTTCAAAGAAGACTGACAGTAATCACTATCTTTCTACTTAATTAAATAGCTTTTTAATCGTCTACAAAAAAGGTGATGGTAATCAGGAAGAGCTGAGTGGTGGCCGGAGGCGCCATCTTGTATGTGGAGCGGTCATCGGATGTGGCCTCGAGACAATCCGGGTGCGAGGAAAAAAGGAAGGCAGGTCGCACTCCTTGTTAGAACAATAACATTACTCCGTTGCGTTACGTTGCAACTTCGCAGCGACATCGTTACGATGCTTCATTTCACGTAACAACGAATACATAGTTTGGATACATGTAACATGACAAGTTGTAAACAACGTGATCGTTAGTGATGCCATGATATGACATGATTTTTTACGCAATAAAATTTTTTGCAGCGCTTGCGCCAAAATTTACGCCAACGAACATGGTCATATTTTTACTATAATATTATGCCACATTGTGTTCTGTCATTGTGTTTTGGCGCAACTACAAACAGAAGATGAAGTAGTAATTAATGGCGCATTGTACTATCACTATCTTATGTTGTGTTTACGCGCGTTTGTATTGCGTTTCTGTACACGCAACGCGTCAAAGCAACAGCCTTCAAAGAGTCCGGATGCCCGTAGGGAAAAAAGAAGGCAGGTCACACTTGTGTAGATGCGTTTTTAATGCAGTCTGATGATCCGATAATATACGTCTTTATATCATGGTTAAAACTCTATTGTGTCAAATTATGCACTTAAACGTAGTTATACCATCTACTCATAAAAGTATGTACGGTGTTTTTTTACCATCCGCATCGGTATAATTTCTAATTTACTTTGTTTTTGTGACTCCGAAACTCTATACAAACTTTTAAAAAAGCTTTTAGAAAAAGTTAAACTAACAAACTTTAAAACTTTTTACATTCCTGCCTATCTTGAGCCTACCTAATACCAATAAGCCTTAACACACCTAAATCCAATCCCTATTTTCGTGACTTTACTGCGTTGTTAAAATAATAATGCATTTCGTCACGGACACATTTTATCGATTTAAAAAGGGGAGCGCTCTATAAATTCTCTACAAATTCTAAACCATAACATGTGGGCTGATTGTTTGACTAGTAAAGCTGGTAATACACTAGTCCTCCATTTGGAATGGGTTCATAGCTCAAACCATGTTCTCCAAAATAGTTTTCACATCAATTTATAGAATGATTTTGGACCACTAATAAGCCATTTGGATTGATTACGTCTTGTGTATAACCCGTTAACGCCCACTGCTTTAGTATTTGTTCTGCTGAACATTTGTCAAAATAATATAGCCTTCTTTTTCATAAATATGAAGACTGAGAGGGACAACAATATTAATCTACTTTAACAGTCTGGGCTGTCTGGCACATGATCTGTGCATCGTATAGCTGTTAAAGTGTAGGTTCTTCTCATGGTAGCTACAGTAACGGTATGCTAATGTTTTGATAGACATGTGTTTTTTGCTGGCCACCAATAAAAAAGTAATTAAACTTTATTCTATTTTTAAAAGTTTTTTGTTAAGTTTTTAAATGGAGCCACAGCTGTTACCTATACTATAATATCTAGACTACTTATTCGTCCACTGAGTATATACTGAATAGTGTGAATACTTCGTTAAAATATCTATAAGATCTTATAGAAAGCACATTATCATTACTTTTTTTATGTTTTTAGCACATTTAGCAAACGTTTATTTAATTTAAGTAGTCACTTATTTACGTTGAAAACGATACGAAACGATGACACTAGAGCAGCTATAAACCAGCAATTGAAATTCTATTATCGACTGTATAATAGCGCAATAGATTATGATAATGCAATATAAAATATAGGAGCGGTATGGGATCGTCGATGTACGGGAAATTTGAATCAGTAAGGTGAGAAAAGTTTCTATTGTACTCACATTATGACCATTATCATGGTGTATCTAAAATTTCGTTTGTATCGCGCAGGAACCGTACATAATATTGCCGCGAGAAAGACAATCCTAGGTATGTCCTCCGAAGTACATATTATCTCTATGCCCCCCCATCCATATCGCTTTTAAGCAGTTTGAACGTTAAGAATTAATACAGACACGTCACTTTCTCATTCATACATAAGTGTATTTGTTGCGTTGTTACAAAATGTCAGATACAGTTAACCTCGGAAAGGTCAAGTTTGAGGAACTAGCGTTTAAACATTCGTTTCGTAGTGTGATCAGTAGTATTACGAATATAATATCTTTTAAAAAGATAACAAAACTACAATAATAATAATAATAATATCTAATACTTAATAATGATTACAAAACAAAATCTTAAACTGATAGGTAATTCTGTGTCAGAAAGTTTATTCTTTATCGTTAAAATTGACAAATATATTTAAGTATCAAGGTTCGCAATTTCTTAATGATTCTATTTCACACAAACAAAGCCTTTTTATTATTTCGCAAAAGTATTTTATTAATCCGCGCATAGTACCTTCGCATACTGACAGTTGAATTATTATTGCTCAGATCAACTGACAAAATATCCTACTAATATTATAAAGGCGAAAGTTTGTATGGATGTATGTATGGATGTTTGTTACTCTTTCACGCAAAAACTACTGAACGGATTTTAATGAAACTTTACAATAATATAGCTTATACATCAGAATATCACAATATAGGCCACAATTTTAACCGACTTTCAAAATGGAGGATGTGTTATAGTTCGTTATTTTATGTTTAACGATTACTCCGCCGTTTGTGAACCGATTTTTAAAATGTACGGTTTTTGTAAAATTCCTAATTTACGTGGGTGAAGCCGCGCGAAACATCTAGTATTATTATATATATGCTAAGCTACAGATAATAAATAGATCTTGTATGTGTTTGTTATCACATAGTATTAGTATGCTTGTGATGCTGGGATGATGTAACTGTAACTGAGGACCGTTCGAGGTAGCTAAAGCATTATTAATATGGAATTCATTTAATGACCTCAGTGAGAAAAACTACGTCTCGGAAAATTCTTACTACGTCAATAGCTTTGGAATAATAAAGCTGTTAATTATTAATGGTGCTATTCAGTATCGAAGTGTGTTTGTTGTTGTAATAATTTGTATATCTCTTTATATTGAAAAGAGAAAATCGATTGTTAGTTTGCATGGAATAGTCTCCGAAACTGGTGGACAATTTTTGATAAAAAAAACAACCATTATCGAGTAAACCACGGGAAAGTACTTTTGATCCCGAGAAAATGAACGGTTACCGTAAGATAATCTGCCAACGCAGACAGAAAGGTACAGAAATAAGTTATCCCTTAAAGTCTATAGTTAGGGAGCCCTAGAACAAATTTTTTTGTGATTACTAACAAGCAAATTTTTTGTAAGTAGCTAATTTTGATAAGACGAACAACATTTTTATTTTCGAAAAATCTCGAAAATGGTAGGTAACAGAGATAGAAAGGATTTCATACTTTGACTTGATAGTCCTAAAATATAGATTGTTTTATCTGTAGGACAAGGTTAGGTACTCTTAAATTATATAACTATTAACCTACCAATACACAAAAAATCAGCTGGTTAGGGTTCCGTTTTAGGGTACAGTAGTCAACCAAGTTTTGTTGATTACAGAACCCTAAAACGGAACCCTAACCAGCAGATTTTTTGTATATTGGTAGGTTAATAGTTATTTAATTTAAGAGTAACCTTGTCCGACAAATAAAACAATCCATATTTTAGGACCATCAAGTCAAAGTATGAAATCCTGTCTATCTCTGTTAGCTACCACTTTCAAGATTTTTCGAAAATAAAAATGTTGTTCATCTTATCAAAATGTAGCTACTCGCAAAAAATTAGCTTGTTAGTAATCACAAAAAAATTTGTTCTAGGGCACCCGTACTACTATAATTATTACAGACAATAAATTTTAGAATAACTTAAACACTTAATTTGATGCAATCATTACTAACTTAACATTAATAATAGTTTAAAACCTCATTTGATAAATGTGTAGGAAGAATCTTATTAAATTTTGTATAATTAGATTCGTTGAAAATTGAATTCGAAATCCGTTTGAATGATATAAAAACTTACTTATAAGTATTTCCATACCGGATTTACCTCGTAACTTAGCTCATCTTCGTTCGGTTTTTAATTTATAATTATTCTGTAACATATAAGTTATTAATTATTATTATTATGTAAGCATTTTATAACTCTTCTATCAGCTCATGATATTTGTAAGTAATAACTTGTAAGTACTATCAGAGAAGTTGATTCCTAGGCAGATGGGGGACCTACGTAGTTTAGTCGCGTTACGTCAAACCCAGCTGAAAGATCACAATTAACATTGAATTGACATGATCCGCGTCGACCTCCAACTAGGTTGGATGACGATCTCTTTAGTTGCGGGCCCATGTTGGATGCGAGTTGCAGGAGATCGTCCATCTTCGCGTTCATCGAGAGAGGCCTATGTCCAGCAGCGGACGAATATAGGCTGATTTGATTGACATGATCCGACCAAATAACGTCGGTCTGTCAACTGCCTAGGAATCAATTTCCTCGATGGTACATTAGTCTATAATCTAGATCTAGTGATGAATGTTCCATGTTCGAACAGCTTCTTTTCTGAAAAGATTTTGCTGGGTATGGATCTCCATGCCCAGCAAAATCATTTCAGAAAAGAAGCTACTCAAAGTATATTCTATGTACTTTCACTTTGAGTCCCGGGAAAGGATATACGAGAAAGAATACTTTTATCATGGAAAAATGAACTACTCCCGCGCGATAACCGAATTTCCCGGGTATCATCTAGTACTGAAGATTATAGTTCACAGAGTAAATCCCTAATATTATAGTCCTAATATTATTAGGTACTGCAGTAACTTTATACGCTAGATAATGTTTATCTTAAGTTTATTAGTATCGACCGAATAATATGGGTTATTCAAAACAGGTTTATCACTGGATTGAGTTTCAGTGAGGAGTCGAAGTGGAGCGATTTTGAAGCCAAGAGGCGCATCTGCCTCACACATGCTCATACGGTATGGTGACCATGATCTTATGCAAATGAGGAATTCAAGGACTCCCGAAACATGAAAATACGACTTTTTTAAGTTCCGAAATATAGAAATGTAAAGAGTAGGACACTGTCAAAGCAGATCGAAAAATTAATATTGCAGGCACGTAAAAAAATTAAAACATAAATTTCAAAATTAATAAATTAAAAAATAACGTGCTTGTACATTAAACTTATATTACCGTAAAGAATTACATGTTGCGAAATTACTAAGATAATAATAATTACTCAACTCAGCCAAGGAAAAGTAATTTTCATTACTCAATTTGAATGAAAATAAGCTGAATTATGACGTCAATGAATAACTCTTCATTATTATTAAAATAAACTTCTGTGAAGCAGTTTCATTATTGCTGTAAAAATGCATAGACCAAAATATATGTATGAAAGCACGATTATACATCTATTATGTTTATTACTTATTTATTAATTTCTACTCTATAAAAATGCTATAATTTTTCGATTTATTAATTATATTTACGTTGTCTGCTCTAAGAAAAGATTACAATATATCTTATTGGACATACATAAAATATTTCAATAATAATTATTATTCTTACATTGATGATGACGTATATGAAACGTATGTGCGGTGTCTCTACGTTCTACAACTTTTGAGTATATCTATTATCAATATTCCAATATACCTATTAAATAAATAAACAAATAAATAAACGTTTATTCAACAAAACGTTACCAACTAGGAATTATGACAATTATCTTCTAGTAATATTATTCTTGTCTCGAGTAATACAAGACGTGTGGTGTCTCTAGTGACATTCGAGTCTTGATCCCGCGTCATCTGTTTAAATTTCATAAAACGCGGTCAAGGAGCAAATGGCACCTCTATGAAAATTACGGTTAATAAATTACCATTACGTACTTGGTACTTGAACAGAATTTTTATTAAATTCAAGATTTAATCGGTAAGTTTTCCTTTGATGAAGATTCTGTAGAGTTCGGTTAGTTTTGGGTACACTTTATATTCTTTTAAAAATTATTTTATTTTTTAATCGAATTCGTTTCATGATTCTTAACTTAATTTTAAAAAATACTTACTCTACCTTTTTTACAAAATAATAATAAATAAGAAGGTAGAGATTCTTTAGAATTTTAGGTTTACTTACAACTGAATACTGATGTCATAGTATAACTTATTAGCATAGAAAATAGAAAGAATTTCGACATGCGTGTTTTAGCACGTACCTACTCATTATCATACAACATCGACACTTACCTACTAGAAAGCTATAGAGGTCAGATAACGTAAAAACGTTCAAAACATTGACATGAATAAGTATGCTTGTCAATTTTACCTTACATTTTTTTTTCTTTTTTCTTCAACCTTTATTTAATGTTCAGCTTTTATGAAATGACGAAAGTTTGGCTGTCGCTGGCTTTTGCGTTACAACTTACAACGTAAACATAAACAATGAACTAATTTGACTTCCGAACAGTCATAGAGTCAACTAGAAATAAAGAATCAATAATGTCTACCGGTGTAGAGTACACACACTTGAAGGTAGAGTCAACAGACGTCATAGTCGCGAAGGTACAAATGTATCGATAGAGCTCTCTACTCTCTCAGTTTTATCACTACAGAGATTTTAACTTTGCCGAAAATATGATAAAATATTTTAATACCATTTTACACATATAATGTGTCTGCAATCTGCATGTTGCTTCTTCAGCTTCACACTTAATTCATGGAACCAGTATTGAATAAATTAATTTGTTTAGATGCATAAAATCCTGGAAATTATATGTGATAGTTTTTTGTCTCATAAAAATGTATGGTTAGGAAAAACCTTTGGAAAAACTAACATTTTACGCATAAATTCTTATTTCAAATTAGCACTTCTACTTTCTTGTATTATTAAGTGATTCCCAATCCAAAATTTCTCTCATACCATTCTGCTGATTGTACACCCACTGTGTACACTATCCCGTATTTGTGAACAAACAAACCCACACTCCACACAACAAATGTGGGTAGCTGTAGTACAAGTATATGAGGGCGCTGTAAGGGCACAACCGTGACCCCCAATACGCGCCATTCAAGTATCAATTAATATTCATTTATAGGACTCAGCTGACGAGCTTTGTACTAAGATGTGTCGTATAAAAGAAATAGTAAACTAGTAGATGAAGTTCGCAGCGAAGAAGTTCGTTTATCGCACAGAAACCATACATTTTCCCCAAACAAAAACTTTCCTAGTATCTCTTTTCCCGTCTCTCAAATTATATTATCTAGACAATATATTTTCACCTAAATCTGTTTTGCCGTTTAAGTGTGAATAACAACACATAGACAGACATACTTATGCATTTACATATTATAAGATTAGTTAAAAAGTAAGGATGTAGTTTTAGTGTGCAAAGAAGGTGGGTAATTTTTGGCCCAGTCGTTGAAAAAATTGTAGCGTTTTCTTGTTGACGGGCCTTCTATATCCATAAGTAGGTACTATATCCGCAGTATTAGAGGACCCTTTTGTGCAGTAAGTGCAACTACAGGTGCATTCTAACCCCTCTCTCATAGACGGATATCCGACACTCTCACTTTGACAGCTTCCGTGCCGCATTACGATATTGTCAAGTGATTCTGGATAGATTATATCCAGCAAAAATATATTACATGATATTACTTTTAAAAATACTTTTTCTATTATCAAATTGTTTTGTTTATATTTTTTTAAACTTATTTGAAGACACACATTTTTTCGATGAAGGTATTGCTTAGACATTACTGAGCTAGACAAAGCTGTTTATGTATCGTAAGATATTTTAAAACATACACAGCTCTACCGAAAGTGCTATCTTTGTTTTCGTAAAAACGATTAGCTATAAACAAAACATAAGAACTATACTTTATCTAGGTATGCTAATATATCCCGTAACATTTTCTGCAACGTATATCCTGGTATACTATGATGTATAAGTATAATATTCTGTGACAAACAACGATCAGCTAAGCTGGCAAACAATTGCTCAGCGTAATTCTACTCGCTACTTATCGTAAGTGGATGAACAGTACTGCCAGTTGGTACATAAAGGATCTTCTGGGAAAGCTAATTTTGTGTGGTTTGGTTTATACAACAATCACCTGATGATGATGTTAACGAAGCCGGTCGTGTGAGATATTATAATTATTGTAGTAAAATAAATTAATAAAAGTGGAATAAGTGCATGAAAAGTGTGTATTATTACTGTGAAACGTGAATTTCCACCAAGAAGTTACAGTACATTTAATATGATCAGATTATATTATTATACTTACAACAATTGCTTTTTTGTACAGCTGCACTTGAAGACGTTTAATGAAGTTAAATTTAATTGAATGATGAGTTTGACAAAAGTATTAGAAAATTAAAGTTACATAATGACCACGTAATATCTTTGAATAAGACTGTTACTCTGATGATGGATGATACATCTCAAAAAATTATAAAGTTACGATAAAAATATATCAATTTTTGTTACCATGAAATTATAAGTATGTACCTAATTATTATAAATTACAATATGTTTTTTTTCTGTCATATATTATTTTATTTTAAAATCATCTCCGCAAGGTCGGGTGACGTAAACCAACAGGTTTTAAATCCTATACAATTCATCTTATTGTGTGAAGTTCCGCATAGTTGTAACTTGTAACTAATTTTCTCATATTATTATTATTAAAAATTCAGTTTAAATAATAACAGACGATTGAGGTTACAATAGTTTTAAGTTAATATTTAGGTACAATATATACAAGGTAGAGTTTTGTGGAAACAATAATACTTATATCAAATCTTGTAGTTTCTAGTTCCTGAACCGGTGGTAGACACCTTAGTATCGACGTTCGGAAAATTTTTGAAAAAAAACTCTGAATAAAAACTGTTTTGATTTGATTTGTAGCTCAAATAAGAATTTATTACTAAAAAGGATCATAAAAAATTAGAATAATTATGCAGGTGCATCGAATGTCAAAATTCATATAAAGTCAATAACCTCATCTCTATAATTTTACCGACATCCAAAAAGGTAGAGTGCCAAGTTCGACTGATCAAAATGTTCTTGCATAGTAATTAATAACTTTTTTAACGGGCAATTGGTCCACCGGCCACCACACATTTCCATCACTGCAACTCCTGTATCGCCAGGATCAACAGTGGTAACCAACCACGAAAACCCTTTGATATGATCTCGATGGTGCCCGAGGGGCAAGCTAAATCTGTCTTAGGACCCGCAACGAAATTAATCAGAAGAAAGGTAGGAGGAGAAGGTAGGAGGAGAGGGGGATTGATTAGCTGAACTTAGCACTACATTAAAAATTTTATACCGTTGACAAATACAATCACGATAGTCGGACGGGCTGGTTTTTGTCTTGTTTTTCGACAGCTCGCCAAACTGGTTATTATATTGTGTAACTAACTCGTGGACTATCAATTAGCTATTACAAAATTCACGTTAGTCCGGAATTTTATCAAACCGATAAGTTCAAACGTTTGATAAGAGCTGGGATATCTTCTAAGTTTAAACTTAAAAATATGGTTTGAAGTTGTTGCATATGAATAAATGAAAAAAAATTATTTTTACACGAAAAGTACATTTTTAAAAACCTAGTAAATCTCATTCTATTAAATAATAATTCGCTGTAGAGATACAAAAACCTTATTTTGTGTGTTTTACTATGTAAGTGATTTAATTAGGCGAAGTCGTGATATACTGCTTTTAAATTAAAAATATAATTAACCACACGCTGGAGAAATTTTATGGTCAACACCCGAGGAAGTTAGAAAGTTGATTTTAATCATAAAACCTCTAAAACCTTTTTCAAGTAACTTATGATTTAAAATTAATTAAGTCAAAGAAAATGCCAAACATCATTATTTATTTTCATAAAAAAAATAGTAAACTAAATATTATCTTGAAAAAAATATATACATATTGTTTTATTCATATTGTTAAAATATACGTTAAAATATTACCATAAAACGGTTACTACATTTTTTCATATCCGGTACCAAAACGGGGATATTTTGTGGAAATAGTGTTTCCGAAACACTCGCCATTTGCCAACCAAATGGCGAATTTCTATCCGTTACTAGAGGATCTAACGGCAGAATATGAGTATATTATGTGAAAAATATGAGACACTACTTTTTATGAATAGGTTATCTACACTACTATTATAAAGAGGAAAGATTTGTTTGTTTGTTTGTTTGTTTGAGTCGAATAGGCTCCGAAGCTACTGGACCGATTTGAAAAATTCTTTCACCATTGGAATCCTACATTATTTCTGCTGAACATAGGCTACATTTTATTTTGGAAAAAAGTAGGGTTCCGTAAGATATTTGAGTTTTTCGGACACAAGGTGTAAAAAATCAGCTAGAAAAGTTACTTATTTTGCGTACGCTGCCTAAACTATAAAAGATAGAACCATAAAATGTTCCAAGTAATTGTAGATCTTATAAATATCTACAAAAAAGTCCGCGACACACTATACCTATCTATGTCGAGTGAGGCACAATAGCCATTTATTTATTTAAAAATCCAGATTTTTTTTTTGACTACATTTAAACGGATATATTTTACTCACGCTATTAATCCTTATCAAAATAAATTATTTTATCACTAAGTACAGTTTATGTAGATAATATTTGGTCTTTGAATGATTAAAATTGGACGTTTGGTTTTGAAATTATAGCGAAATTAAAATATTACGATAGTGGGCGTCACCAAAGCGCGTGCGGTAGGAAGACAATATTCTGTTGTAGAAATGAAAATTCTGTACATAAAAGATATGAAATGACAACCGAAATTACACCTTTGTCACTACATCGCTATAGAAGCCAAAAATGTGGTTAGTTTTTTGTCTGTCTGTCTGTCTGTCACTCTTTCTGTCTGGCTGTATGTTTGTTCCAGCATCACACGAAAAATACTGATCCGATTTGAATGTGGTTTTCGCAGATATATTTATCTTCTTCCAACTTAACATCTGGTGTATAAAATTTTTCCCCCCCACCCCTCTAAGGGGACAAAAGAGGGGGTCAGATTTTGTATGAAACTTTTTTCTTTAACACGAAAACTACTGATCCGATTTGCATACGGTTTTCACAGATTTGCATACGGTTTTCACAGATATATTATATTTGTCTTCTTCCAACTCAACATCTGGTGTATAAAAATCCTCCCCGGGGCCCTCCCCTCTCAACCCTCTCTGGGGACCAAAGAGGGGTCAGATTTTGTATACAACTTTTTTCTTTAGTGGACTTACTTCATATTAGGTATTAACTGTGTTTTTCAACTTAACATCTGGTGTATGACCTTCCCCCCCCCACACCCTCTTAGGGGACAAAAGAGGGGGTAAAACATGTATCAACTGATGATGTAGAAAATATTATACTTTAAATGGCAAAACAACGTTTGCCGGGACAGCTAGTATTATAATAAAAAAACAAGCATGTTTTGAGGACCGCCTAATGTAAGCAATGCCTAAAATTATTGTAGATATTATTGATTATTATTGATATGAGGCTCCACAATTTTTTTAAACGAATAGTTACCCCTAAACTTCCTTTCTGTTAAGTAAAATGTCAATAACAAAATAAAACAATATTTCTAAAAGACCACCAAGTAACTTTAATACGTTAGTTTTGTGGTACAAGCACAGCTGTACAAGTACAAAGGAGTTGTCAGGGTTTGACAAAGTAGTCATGTTTCCCCAGCATCAGCATGTACTACATATGAAAATGTTTTAATTATTTTGTTTTACGAGTTCGTTGTCTTTGTTCCAAACAGTCCAAAAACAGAATTCGTTTGTACCTCGTTAGCACGTGAAAGTGAATAAAACATGTTTTACTATTGTTAGGGGTAACGAGTATGTTTATTATTAGACAGATTTTAATGTTTTAAGAGATATTTTGGAAGTTGTTTTAGACAAAAGTAAATTTACTTTCAATCGCAAGTAGAAAACGAAATCACATAGGTTGTAGGTGCGCTTAATAGTTAATGCTGTTCTTATTACTTTAAACTGGAATAAAATAAAATAGCAAGTTGGATACCTATTTAAAAGTCTTACTTAGGATGGGTTGCGCCAACTTGCTTTAACTATAACTTTAACTATAACAAAATGTCAAATGAACTATCAAATCTCTACTCATTAGACGCCATATTTGACGATATCCTTAACTATAACAATCGCCTCTGGTGCAACCCACCCTAAACCTTTAAACATTTTTTTAAATGAGGATGAAAAAAATCTAGTACGCGGTGTAGCGGTTTTTTTAAACTCTACACTAACGCCATCTTCATCATAAACATTCATATACTGGGCTATTTAGCTTATTGAACTGAATAAAGCTGGGGCGCTTCTTGGGCCGTCTTCGGAATTGACCCCAATTGAGTGTGGAGGCGCTTGCCTCGTTGAACAACTGCTAGTCTTCCTGCAATTTAAATATAGAACTGCAGGGCGTCTGTCGTCCTGAGGTGTCATTTTAACATTTACCAATAAAACCAGAGTAAAATTCGTCCTCTTTTTTGCCAAGAATGGATAAAAGTAATTCACTTTCGTTCATCATTCGACTGGTTAATCGTTCGAGTATTTAAATACATTTTAGATATTAAACTGGGAGTTAAAATTATTTATTTAATTTTAACATTGGACACTTAAATATCATAAAATTATCAGCTTTCTTGCATAAGACCAGGAAACGCGGATCTAAGTTCTTATCAGACTGACGCCTGTTTTAAGCTCCCGGGTTAAGTAGAGTGACAAAGTTTGAGGTACTAACTAGGATTTTTTAAACCTCTTCACGTCAAGAGTCATGCTCATGATACTTAGGATTTTTAAATGATATGTTAACAATTAACATTATTTGTAAATGGGTTTTTATGTACATAATGATAGGAAAAATTACCAAAAGCTACAGCACTTTACGGTCTTTAGCCACAGAATATATTATATTAGATAGTCTTTAAATATGATATTGAATGTACTGTAACTTCTTAGTGGAAATTCATGTTTCACAGTAATAATACACACTTTTCCATGCACTTTTTCCACATTTATTAATTTAATTTACTACAATAATATCTCACACGACCGGTTTCGTTAACATCATCATCTTAGTTAGTTATTAATAGAACATATTATTGTGTCTTTTAGATGCAATTTTAATACAATAGTTTGTTTGAAGGTTGCCGTTACGATTGACTTGATATGATGTGGTTAAGGAGTGTCCTATTATGCTGATAACGAACATGTGCTCACAGATATCGATATGTAGTACGTAAGTTTAAGATAACGTTATTATTATTTGAATATTGTCACGTATTTAGTATTGTCTTAAAACTGGACTTAAAATCTGGACCTTCGAGATATTTTATAGCTTGAAGGCAGAATAAAAGGCTATTTACATTACATAAAACTGGAGTAGTATTAAACTTTTACCCCTATAACCTATCAACTCCCGAACGGCCCAATTGGGCCGCGATAACAAAAGAATAACAATAGATTTCCAAGAAACCGCGATCGACGGATACAAAAATATTATTTTGCGTATCTTAGAAGTTAGAACTATTCAAAGTCCGCTACCGATGTCCAGTACGTGACGTTTCCAATATGCCAGACGAAGACTATCAGACCGTGTGTAATGTTTTTATTATTAACTAGATGGTGCCCGCAACTGCGTCGCGACAAAATTCGTTTATTGCGCGGGAAACGTACATTTTTCCGAGATAAAAAATATCCTCGAGGGACTCAAAGTATCTCCATAACTTTTACCAAAAGCGGTTTGGGCGTGAAGAGGTAACAGACAGACACACTTTCGCATTATATAATTAGTATTAAATATTAATTATAATATTTAGTATTGATGGGTTATTTTTATATAAATGTCAAATAATATTTGATCTTATATGCTTATTTCGTAGGTGCATGTTAATAATCCAGAATGTATGTAAAGGAAATCATTCGTTCATTCTAACTAGTTGTGTCAACAACAAATTCTAACCATCCCCACAAGTTTTCGACAAGAATACATCATTGTCGAAAACTTGTGGGGATTGTTAGAATTTGTTGTTGTAAGTTTCTTCGACATTTCGATAACCAAAAAAGTGTGTAAATATTTATAATAACAAACCACTTGTAATATAAAAAAATCCTCTGGTTTTTTTCAGCACTTGTCGACATACTTAATGATTTGCTTAAACTACGTGTAATGCAAGTTTATTTCATATTCATTACTTATTATCTTGATAATTTTTGCCTTCATTAGTTCCACTATTGTGACTCAAGTTGCGCAACGGTAGCGAGACCATAAATTAAATTTTTTATGGATTTCGTCATAAATAATTCATAAAAAGTTTAAAACTAGATTGGTTTTATGACGAAATTACATCTGAATAATCCTTTCTTTACTCGGTTTCTACGTTAATTTTAGAACCTATTTTTTATTTCAATACTTAAAAAGCGCAAAGATGTTATTTTGTAGTGCATAATATGACTCAGAGTTCAGAAATCGTAAATAAGATATGATTTTGTAAACACTAGTAACCTTTATCGGAAATAGGTTAATCAAATAATAACAAGTACAAAACGATAAATATTTATAGTTGAAAGGAAATATTCCACATTAGCACATTAGTCAGAACTCAAAACTCACAGATTATTTAATAAAGTTTGATTAAAAGCCAGTTTTGACTCATTTAGATTTTGAAAGTGACAAAAAATGTCGCTGATTTAAATAATAATGCTGTCTTTATTTTAAGAAAAAAAAAGAAAAAGAGCAAACTGACAGAATATAATCTCTCCCTAATAACGTTGGAATTCCCACAAAGTACAGTATTTGTGGTTACCACCGTATATAGGACGGTTGACTGCTGCCATCTGTAGCTACAGTTATAACCGCAACTAAAGTATTACATTGTCTCCAGTGAATTATTGTCTTCGATGTATTGAAAGGTCATTTTGAATTGATCCTTATTTATGATGTCTTTTAGGGTCGCAAGAAATGTATTGGTTTTTTATATTATTTTCATTTCATGCACTAAGTAAATGAAAAGTAACAACTTACAACAGGCACATTTTTATTGTATTGATTTAAACTTTACTAAAGTCCTGAGGGTGAATCGTGGCACAACTCTTCATACAAAACGTTAAAAGAAATAAATAAAAAATAAATAAAATAAAATAAAATAAAACGTTTTTATTTCGGTTAAAATGTGTATAATTTTAATTATATTATAAACTGTATATTTCGACTCTAAAGACTGTAATCATAGTTAAATGTAGCGTAAACCCAAATCCTTTGATGTCTTAATATCTGTAGACCAAGTAATTACCAAGTTTTATATCTAGTTGCATACTAAAGACATGATGGAGACAATAACGTGGTCATTTATGTCTATATTACGTGTTGTAAGGATATTCCAACTAGAATAGGATATGTCCTATCCTGGCAAATATGCCATATTCTGTATCACCATGATAACTATAATGGACTCAGATAGCATAATATTCTATTCTTGTACAACGTATAATATGCTATAAGGATCTACATCCTATAACATTCGATCTTATTTCCTAACTTTATCAGCATTGAATTACCTACAGCTAAAGAAAATAAACATTGTGAACAAGTGTTCAACATGAAGTTCCACCAAGAACTGACAGTACAATCAGTTACAAGTTTGTACATAATATTATAAACATTATGATTCTCATCATTCAAAAAAGTGTGCTATTAGCAGCCATTGTTAGCATATTCTTAAATCTTGACTTACGCCTAACTAAGAGCTGTCCATGAAAATCTTTTTATATTCAAATAAAAATATTTTCATGGACTTCTATTTAAGTAATATTTATGATAACAATAGGGTATTTGACAACATTTAAAATAAACTATAATTTATGGCCATCCTAATAAATTATAAGTAAATTAAACATATTTCAATTTATTTTCATTAAAATAATATGTATTTTCAGAGGATTTCGTAAGAAAAGTCGAATAAAATTGTCCTTTCTTTTTCGGTGATAGAAACGCTCTGTCATTGGTTGCAATCGTGATGACGTCACACGCAAGTAAACAAAGCTTCTTGCCTGGAGTTTAGTACGCCATTTACGTGATAAAAAGTGTTTGATTACACTTATAAGTGATTATTCACAATTTTCATATAATTTCTAGTACAGATATTAACTACGTAACTCACAACAGCTATAATTATGTCTAAGATGGAGTCCAATTACGTGCGAGCAGATAACAGCAACCTACCTAAGATCGACCCATTTATGGTACTTAGATAGAACTATTTTTTAAAAATAATGCAGTTTATTATTCTTCTGAAGTAAGAAATGTAAAAACAATAGTATAAGTACCACTCGATAATAATTACAATTATACATCATTCGTGTATTTTAGGTTATGTCAATGATATATTATGAAAAACTCAAAGATATAAATAGAACATCATAGGGTTATGTAGAAAAGACAAACACACAATATTGATTATATTTTCATACAACAAATTTTTAAGTTTCCCTCGATCGTGGAAAAACGAGACACCAGCCTTTCTATCATAAATCTGTTCTGGCTTTCTATTGTTATTTGTTATCGCGGTAGCCGGTTACCGCTTAGGGCACAGAACAGATTTACTCCTAGCTTAGGGCTTATTAATACTTCAATATTAATACTTACATCAAAGTGATCTTCACACATAATTATTATGTTTGAATGCGATTAAACGCTCTTTGGGTCTCTTCGAGCTAATTGTAAGTTGTAACCACATTTTTCGTCTTTTGGGACTAGTTGGAACAAAAACGAATTTTTTTCTGGAGTTTTTAAATACGTAATTTTTACATTTTGGCACTGCACACCATTTATACACCATTATTACGGATTAATTAAAGAAAAACCACAGAAAACCAGCTTAGCTCTTTTGATTGTAACTCTGTTTACTTGCCAGTGACGTCATCGACGTCATGTGATCGGCGCCATTTTCTAAATAGCGTTTTTCGCGCGACTTGGGGAATTTAAACTTTAATATTCATTTTCTTTAATAATACAAAATATTTTCCGGAAATATAAATAGATTATGTTTATTACATAACAAAGAATATTTTAAAAATATTTTTCAAAAATTGTCAAATACCCTATTAAACGAGAATCTCTCTATCTTTACTCTAGCAGCAGGTTTGCAGCGCTTTAGCAGACAAATTGTATTTTAATTGCTTGGAAAATTCTGAATAGATAAGAATTATTCACTACGTGCAGTTAATGAGCTGGGTCTATTATAATATGCTAAAAGAATGATAATTATTATAACCTCGCCTATTCCTACAATAGCTACAATGCTAAAAATGTATTTAAAGAAATAGAAAACCTAATGAGAAAAGAAAAAAAGATATAATAAATATTATTGAATTTTTGTTAGTAAGTTAAAATAAATAAAAATCATAAATCACAATGCCCAGGTTGTTCAGGTGCGAAAAAAATTGTCCCAGGAAATGCATAACAAAAGGACACACTAGCACAGTCCAGCAAACGTATTGATAGGTGAGCTTAAGTCGCTGAGAATGGACCAACACAAAGGGTCCCCACAGAACATAAAAAAGGGGAGTTACCTACTTTCTCAAAGGGATTTTTAACTTTTAATTTCATAAAAATGTTAGTAGGCCCTAAAGTTTGCAGGAAAACATTAAATTGCTAAAGTCGAAACGACGAATCCAGGCACAAACCTTTATAAAAAGTCTTAATTTGTATCAATTTACGTGCCTCGTTATTTTGATCATAATAAAGTTTGTCGTAATAATAATAATATTTTAAATGTCATGGATGTAACAGTATTTGATAGTATACTAATTCGTAACAATAGATTATATAATAAAACGTTGAAAATGCTTTCCATAATAAATTCAAATAATAACAGTAACGCATGGAGCTTCTATTAGGAACCGTCTCAGCAACCAAACAAATAAACATGTTTAGCTGCTTCGAAACTGGATTAGATGAATTACATGTGACATATTTCGCTGATAACACAATCACTGTACCACTATAACCATCACTGTCACTATAGTTCCACTATTAGTTTGTTTATTTACTCGGAGAACGCGCAATAATTAGAGCGACGCGCGCGCGTCCACCCCGCGCGGAATGTAAAGGCAAACTAACGGCGTCCTTATTCTGGTTAGTGTAGTTAATTTTTTCACTCCAACGTCCGTATTCCAGTATCGTTCCGGGCGATTGTTAAAGCGATACACAAAAGCGAGCCACGGGAACGAGTTTAAAAGCATATGACATGGTCTACTAAACACGACATGGGGAAAGAATCGCCGTTTTATAGAGGGTGATTTTGGCAGACAATGGGTAGGTATCTATTCGCTATTGGCAAAATTAAAAAAAATCATGACGCAAATATTAATATTAATGAAACAGATTTCTACACAGTTTATCATAATTAATATGCATTGCGTTAACGGTTAAGTTATTAATTACATAGATAAAGGCAAATATGCTCACACTTGTTGCGCCAGAGCGGCCATTTTTGAAGATTTATGGGCCACAGCTTGAGTTACACTTGATAACGTCTGCATAAGCGACATAAAGGCCCTGGCTCTTTTGTTTAACCACAAACAAAATGACAAGGTTTGAAAAAATTCTAAGGTTTTTTGTGAACACATTTCCCTGAAGTAGTTGAGTGTTTACAAACAAGTGCTTTTATGGTACTTGAGAATGTACTTAGATAAATTTTGGGACAAGAATCTAGTTAAGCTATAATTTCGCTGCTAAACCTGTCAAGAATAGAGTATTGGATGTTATACTCCGTTTAAATTGATTTTGGTAAACCTAGCCCAACTATATTTATGGGCGGCTGGTCAAAATTAATTGTCACGAATTAAAACGCCTAATTAAACAATATACACTGGCACATACATTTCCTTGTGTTTATTTTTGTTTCATTAATATATAAAGTCCATGAAATGAATTTAAACTAAAAAGTAAAAACTTAGTTTAACTAAATCCCCCTAACATCTGCATCTGCTCTTCTAATGAAGAATTAATTTGACAAGGATGCCAATAAATAAGAATGTGACAACAGTCAAGTCATGCAAGACATGAAGTCATCACAGGACAATGCTTAGCCTAATTGACTTGGTATAATGTTCGATTGTTATTGTTGGCACCGTGCCAAGTTGAATCTAGATTTGGGGCTTACCAAGTACCCGCTGATTGGATTGCCATTTTGGCAAAGTTAAAGTTGAATCTCAGGGGTTTCTAATACTGTAAACAGCGTTTTATTTCTCTAAAAAGGCAATTCACGTAAATAAATATTTCTTTATAATACTTACAATAATAATTATGTTTCCACAGATATGAATATGTCCATAGTTATACAAAGTACTACTTATCAGAGAAATGAATCCTTGGGCAGATGACGGACCCGGGACCACACTATTGGTGATTGGTTGGATTATATCCTTTGCTCGACTTTTTTAAATTACGTTACAGTTACAGTAATGCATATGTGAGATTCATAACTCATAAGAAGTTATAATTATATACAAATGTCAGTCGACCACAATGGCATGTGTTGGGCAATTCTCGAAATTAAAGTGCCATTGGCCTGAATTACCTCAACGAGAGCATGTGCACCTTCACCCTGTGCCACTTGAACATAATCGAAGATATCAAGGAAGCTAGGATTTAAACGTGGAATAGTATTTTAAAACAGTCATGTTTATAATACAGTTTTTAACCGACTTCCAAAAATGAGGAGGTTATATTATTATTTTCGTCCGTTTTTTTTATATTGGTTTTTTTTTTGTATGTTCAACGATTACTCCGCCGTTTGTGAACCGATTTTCAAAATTTTTGACTTTAATAATATTGGAAACAAATTAACTCACAAATCACAATGTATATGACGTGTACCTACAATTAATTACTATCATACGATAGGTGACTTTCTGCACGTAGTACATAATATCATGAGTCAGAAAACTAAATATAGTTGGAGCAGATAAGACTCTCAAGGGAGCTACTCTAATTAAGCTAAAAACTGTCATATTTTAATCAGCAAGTCAGCAACAAATGTGTATTAGCAAAGATAAGGTTATGTTTAAATAACATGAAGTACCTAACGACAAGCTAGACCAGCACCTCGATCTTACTATAATATTAAATAATATTCGTAATATACGTTACACACAATAGGTATATTACGTTGGTTTGAATTTTCCTAAAAATAAGATTTTGCAATTTGGAACAAAACGGAGTGTGTCGAAAAAAACACGAAGCTGCAATTAAGTTGCATTACAATGATAGAATAAGGGTATTTAGGGTACAGAATATTTTATTGCCTAAACAAAATTTATTACGAGCTGTACCTATCCATGACACACAACTGCAACTTTAACTTCTTTATAAAGTTGTAAAATAAACACGTTTTCAATCGGAAAGTAAAATAAAACCGATTAGTAAAATGTCGATAAAATTATTTACATTATTAATTAAATCAATAAAAAGTAACGGAGGCAAACTGAACTTGCATAAACTTCGTGTTGATTTAAGTAAATTGATTTTTCATTGAGATTTTATCACGTTTAAGGAAACAACTGATAGCACTTACTACTTGAGAGTTGGAGTTTAAGAAAAGAGATAGAAATGCAAATCCGTAAATAAGAGTTGGTAGCGGTAGCTACAATAGATAGGAACATATCTATAACAGCCCAACATCATTAAATATAACCTCCTCTTTTTTTAAAGTTGGTAAATAAATAACTATTGATCGCTAGGAGTAGCAGGAGATCGGGCATCTTGGCGTTTGAGAAAGGCCCATGTGCAGTATATAGACGAGTATTACAGCTTGCTAAGATATTATAAATACTGTTAGAGATGCACTCACATTAGCCTGATTTCTGATAACTTGAAAACAATGCAGTGTCACAAAACGCGTGATATTAATCTGTCATGAAATCACATCGAAATCATAAGGAAAGGTAAACTTTTCTATAATACTACGGTATTGCTAAAATTATGCAACTTGCTTACTGTTAGTCTAGTATTAGTATACAGCTGTTAAACACTATTATAGTCTATACACTAGTAAGTTAATTTTAAACCTCATATTAGGTTATGCAAAAGGAAGTGTGCAAATCGTAATTACTAATGTCATTTCAAGTCTATCGGTTGCATATGCGAGTAATTCACGCGGGCATACTATTACTACATAATATTATGTATTACATAACACTCAATAATATTAGTCTGCCCATAAAAGAGTTAGGAATAATGATAAAACTTTAAAATAATTAATAGCTAATGAAGAAAGCAAAATTGACAGAACTTTAAACGAAAAAATCTCGAGAAAAGTGTCGCAAGAACAAAAAATAGAGATAAAGATTTGTCTTTATTATAACATTTGTGTTTTGATAACCCAAAATAAAGAAAATTAGAAGTCTTTGGTATATCTACTCAAAGTAACTGGTAGTCCGAACTCTTAACTTTTAGTATATTCTCATAAGTCATAATCATAACTCTAAGTCTTAACATACCTTTAGGCAAATACATTTTTAAGCTGACATTGACTACAACCGATTAACATTTGAACACAATAATTACGATGTTATAGTCATTGAAGTTAAGAACATTGTTAATCGATAAAAGTATTGACGGCTTAAATCATTGTTAACCATATACGTAAAGACAGTTCAACGAAAGATCATACCATATAAGGATATGTCCATATACGGACAAATATTTGTTGGTAACGCTGATTAATGCTTAATTAAATCATTAGGGAAGTATTTGAAATATAATTATGGACTTACAAGTTGTGATAATGATTACTTTGTCTTATCTTGTGACTTGTTTGTAGAAAGGACGGGTTGATAGCATAATCCTTGAATAGTATGAAATACATAGTTAAGTAGTAGAAAATATTTAATTAGCGATGGTATTTTTAAGGAATATTACGTTGCAATTCGTCACAAGTCAAAAAAGAGCATCATTACATACCTAGTCGTTGGAAATTAACCTACCCCACGCGCGCCACGTAAAGTGCTTACGGACGAGGGTTAAAAATATTTGTGTTCGCGTACACTTTAACCTAGAAGGTTATTTCATTGTTATCTGCACAAAAACGAATTTCTCTAACTACTGTCCCTAGATATTTACTACCAAATGACTCATGAATAGTTTCACTTGTCCAGCGGTCGTTCGTTAACTAGCAACTAGTTTTGTGGATATTTGCAAGGAAATAGGCTGCATCCGCCACATTTTATTGCATGTATTTATGCATCCAATATCTCATATAAGTAGAGTACCACCAAGTAAAGCAGACGGAGATTGAAGAAAATCTATGCCAAACTGTAAAAAAAATAGGCTTTTAAATTATGAGTGGTCTAAATCATAGAAACTTGTGTCGCTAGGCGGTTTTGGAAAAAACACATTTCGTCCCTTTTCTGAAGAATAATTTTGCGAATATAAGGATTGTTACGCGATACTCACTTCCACATTACAAAACATAATATACATCGCTTCAATCTCAATAATATATTTATCTTCGGAATAAAAGAAAATAAATTACCAAGAAGCACGAAGCTTCAAATAAACAAGGAAATAAGAAGTTATCAGAAAACATCCCAAATTAGGCCAGGAAATAGCCAATTCCTGGGAATTCGGGATCGCGGATATGGCTGGCTAAAGTTGTGAACGAAGATGGATCATGGAACTAATGAGACGGCGCGTAAGTTTTGGCATGAGCGGCTAATTTTGCTTCTTTGCCACGCTTTCTTTAAAATTGCTTGACAACACTAGGATACTCTATATATTATGTCTATTTTAAGGTATCTTAGGGCTAGGAGTATCACTCCTTTAGGGGAAATTTGTTTTTTATATCCATTAACAAGTCAGAACCACATTGGAAATATTACGCTCCCACCAATAAACACTAATTTAACACATTTAAAGCTCAGCTGTTCCAGCTCCTAACAAGCATTATGACATGTGTTTCAAATAATGACCACACTTTCTCATTCATTATTGTTGCCATATACAGAGTAAAATATTCAGATACACGACAAGGAAATGTTATTCCAACTAGTTTTAATTTACTGCGATTTTCCATAACCAAAGAAACACTGAAAGCGGCATCCATATAAGGTTGATTTAATTTATAATGCCATAATGCTTAAAAGACCTACATTTGTAACCAACAGTTAGACGTAAGTTATAGGCATTAAATCTTTTATATTTATTATATGACGATTTCAACCATCCAAGATAGGAACTGCAGAAAAATCTGGCTTATACCTTGTGTGTTTGTTAATAATTATTGTTTGTCTTATGCGGTTAATCTTCGTTGGTCTATGATTTATGAATCGTGATGAACTTATACAAGCAATAACAACAAACATGTTGAGGAGCATATTCATCGATGATTGCACATGATCGACGTGGATTGTGATTTGTGATATCAATTTTCCAAAATTGCTATAGATAGCTTCGCAATGATGGGTAAAGCGGAGAGAGGCCTTTAAGCATCAAGCTCGTAAGCGAATGGATCAATAGCCTGTACTAATGTGTCAAATAGATCGGTTTTTAAATATAATCTAATAAATTCGAAGTGGCTCTTACTACTTATCTCTTTAAAAACACATAATATTTTGTGTGTTTTTATAAGGTTAATTTTATCTTAAGGACGCGGACGTCACAATTATTAAAAATTATCAAAAGTATTGCGCCTTGTCCTGAACCTTCTTGCCTCCTGGCCTAAGTTTAGCGCTAACAGGTGACAGGTGACAGTCACGGCCGACATTCCTCACACCCGATATGGCGCGTGTGACCGACCCGACCCGATCTGATCCTACGGACCACACAGTCTCGCTAATTCCTAGCGATTTTATCACTTTGAGCTCCTTGCAGCCTTGTAAAGGACAGTAAGTAAAGGTTAATTATTTTGGATGGAATAAGTATGTGCATGTTTTAAACTGATTTTTTTTTATGACATAAGGGGGCAAACGAGCAAACGGGTCACCTGAATGGAAAGCAACTTCCGTCGCCCATGGACACTCGCAGCATCAGAAGAGCTGCAGGTGCGTTGCCGGCCTTTTAAGAGGGAATAGGGTAATAGGGGAGGGTAGGAATGGGAAGGGGAGGGAATAGGGGAGGGTAGGGAAGGGAATAGGGGTAGGGGATTGGGCCTCCGGTAAACTCACTCACTCGGCGAAACACAGCGCATGCGCTATTTCACGCCGGTTTTCTGTGAGGACGTGGTATTTCTCCGGTCGAGCCGGCCCATTCGTGCCGAAGCATGGCTCTCCCACGTCAATTTTCACAAAGAATTTTCACAAATAACTACATATCGTTGCTTAGGTAAAAATACCGCTAAGTCTTTGAAAAGTTTTCAGGACTGACATAAACTTCGTATTTCATAAGATTATTCGATATTAATAATTAGTGGTGTACAACTATTAATTATAGTTGCCTCTCTCTCTATATTGAGAATTGAGATCTATAATTATTAATTATAGATCTCAATTACATATTATCAATATACAGGGCGACTGGAAATGGAGCCGTTAAGGGCAGGTAGTCTAGGGTTATTCTGACAGATATCACTATGAGACCTACTGTGCTAACTTAACCCTTTTCAAAATATTCCTACTTTAGGAGTGTTACCCAAAAATCGTACTAAAAATTTTCAAATAATAATAAATCCTAAACCTAATCCTAACCTAACGAAAGTGGAAACTCTACTTCTCCTCCTAATCCTATTAATAATTATTGACATCTACATTTTAGTTTCGCCCGTGTAAAATATGCCGTGCATGATTTTATATTCGATCCGGTATAAGTTCCCTTAGATCAGGGGTCACCAAATGGCGGACCGCGGTCCGCCTCCGGACTGCCGACCCATTTTGTGCGGACCAATCACCAAGCGTGTTCGAAGATGATCTTCGTTCATCTCGGAACTTCAACATCTCCAGGATTTAATGTCAATATCTAAAGCTTGCACCAATATTTCACTCCAAGCTTCAGATAGATAATAGCTACAAAAATGGTTACTTGCTTTTCTCATTGATAATATGTTTTAAATTCCTTTGTAATTTCAGTAATTACTAATCACCTTTGTTTGATTTTTTTTTATAAAATGTGTGGACTGCGCAGGTCATTTCATGTCTCAAAATGGACCCCGAGCGAAACTAATTGGTGACCCCTGCCTTAGATAATAATATTATGTATAAATATAATTTTGAAAAATCTTATCTCAGTGGACGCCTACACCTTGAGTACAGAAAACGTGAGCGAAATATCAAATGTATAGATAGAAAATGAATAAAATATTCAGAATCAACTACATGGTTGTAACAGGATGTCCAGAAATATAAACAATACATATTGAAAATATTCTTCCCTAAGGCTACATTATCACGATACTCTACATATTATTTTATACCCTACCTGTAGCTTTCCGGGGCTTAATTCTCAGCACTATACCTCGAATGCTACTTCGATTGTAGGAGTAGACTGTCTTACACGTCATGAGACAGCAAGTGTGTTTGCACGAGTCTACTGTCTAACATTGATCGAATTATTATTCGAGGCATAAGAATCGAGGCCCTCTATTATGCGAGTTCGCGTGCTATCCTACCATTCCTAACATTTCCTATCACACTGTATATCACAACATTGTAAATGATAATGTAGAGATAAACTTGAGATATCAACAAGTTATTTATCATGTAAATACGATTTCTAATATAAATCACTATTTATAACTTCATAGAGTAGAGTAATATTATGGTAATTATACGAGTATAAAACTTGCTCCGCTAAATGTTTTATTATGCAGAATCGAATTTCTACTTTAGAGATGTTGAAAATTTACACCTTATTTCTTTTCGTTTTTTTTTTTAATTAAATTAGGGTGCTAATGTGTAAACAGGTCATTTGATGGCAAGCATGTCCATAAGGTGACCTTCCATCAGGTGAGCCATCGCCCATGCACACTTACAAGTCAGAAGAGTTGAAGGTGCTTTGAAGAAACACGCTCTATTCTTAAAGGTTTGCATGTCGTATTGGTCCGGAACGGAAATACTGCTGGCGATTGTTTCAGAGTTTAAAATTGGATAGTGTAAAAAAGCAAAAATTCCTCCTCTTTCTATTTAACATCCACAATGTATTATTATTATAAATATTAGGGCTTTACACTCTTCAGAGAATATTTGAACCAGACTTCGTTATTTGTAGACGGATACAAAGTAACACAACTTAACATAAACAGCAATATCAGGATCGACAGTATATTATAAGTCTATGATCAGGATTATTAACAACCAGAAGATAATCGTGTGAAGGAAGAGTATAGATAGAGTACCGCGTAAAATTATATTTGGCGATACAATTAAACTGTATCTACACAGTTTATCTCTTAGAATTAGATTCTACCCACATAAGAAATTACAAGTCATATTCGATATTAATTTTGCTTAATATTATGGAATGTTTAAATATAGCTCTTATAGTTTCGGAGAAAAGTGGCTGTGACATACGGACGGACAGACAGAAAGACATGACGAATCTATAAGGGTTCCGTTTTTTGCCATTTGGCTACGGAACCCTAAAAAGTACTCTTCCTACTCCTCCTATTTTCTTCTGATTAATTTCGTTGCGGGTCCCAAGACAGTCTCAGCATGTCCCTCGGGCTATTGAGATCATGTCAAAGGGTTTTCGTGGTTGGATACCACTGTCGATCCTGGCGACACAGGAGATACAGTGGTGGGAATGTGTGGTGGGCCAAAGCCCGTTTAAAACCCTAAAAAGTACAATATTGTAACTTGTAGCTAAAATTGACACGCTTTTTTCAAAATTTTCTTTTTCCAAGTTTAGACAATGAACTTTTATTAATTATTATTAATATACTTGACATTGTTACAATTTACAAAATACCTAGATTAAGCCCTAAAATATTTAACTGTTTCTACCCGAATAAAAAAATCTTAAAATATCATTCGTTTCTCTTCATGAAGCCTATATTTAGTCAACATTTTCTTCCACCTAGTAACTAAATAAAACAGTAGTTTGTAGTCTGTAGATCAGCCCGGCCGGATTTATTTATTATTATTATATTATGAATAGATAGGCCGTTATAGGCCACGGCCCACGGCCTAGGGGCGGCAGCGTCCATAGAGGCCTACGTACATGGGGTGACGGAAATAAAAACTTACATAAACAATATAAATTCGACATTGTAAATTCGACATTGCTGTAGAACATTTCTTCAGATGAATTACATATAGCAAAAGATACTTACATTAGTTGTCAGCTGTGTAGTCAGTGTGTGGACTTTTTCTTTGGCATCAGCTAGCTCGCGCCGTAGTTTTCGCACCTTGGGAAAATTATACAACCATAAGTCATATTGCCTTCTATGTTGTTGGTGCACAAGCTACAATAATTACATTTGAAAATACAGCGAGTAAGCGGTAGGAACATTTCTGTCAACAAAACTGGCTGAAACAAAAATGTAGAAAAATAATTTGATATTATAGAGCCAATTTTTTTTTAATTTTTCTGCCTATGAAAATACAGGTTACCTTTGAATAAATATGGCTGAAATTTAGAATGAATATCGCCATTTAAATCATTACTAAATGAATCCCGCAACTCAGCTGCGTTTAGATTATCACTCGGGAACCGTACACTTTTCCGGGATACAAAGAATACTAATAGGTTGGGGAAAGTCTTTTCGCATTATAGTATTGTCATAAAATCTCCTGGGCTATACCAATTGTATCTGGCTGATTTTGGTATCATTAAAAAGTTGTAATTTTACAGAAGAGAATTCCAAATTCAAATTAGGTAAATGTAAGATTTTCATTTGTTTTTCTTATTGTAAAAATGAGTCATTCTAATTAAGAAATTCGCTACATTTGTTGACAGAGATGCAGTAACAAAAACATCGTACAGGCGCTACCTCGTGCGCCTGTCGCTCCTCCGACCCCGCGCCCGCCGCCAGCGACGACGCCGTCGACACCAGGGAGGTCGTGGAACCGTGCACTGGAACAATAGAAATAGATCATCATTGGTACTGGCGATGGCGTGTTAACACTTCCGTGGTCCAGTGGTTTAGAGCGTGGCTCTTGACTCAGGGGTCGTGGGTTCGATTCCTGAGAGAAACATGTTATTTCCAAGTTTAGTTAGAACAATGCAGACTGACCACCTGATTGTCTGACATGTAAGATGATCCATGCGTCGGATGGGCATGTAAAAAGTCGGTCCTGCGCCTGATCTCTCGCCAGTCGTGTCGGTCTTCCTTCCCACTGGGTTATGAGAGTATAGGAATAGAGACTAGAGTGCTCTTGTGTACTGCGCACATACTTGGGCACTATAAAAATACTCTAACGTAACTGGCATGGTTTCAATGAAACCGGCCACCGTCACCGAAACCGGTGTGGGAGTTATTGATATTGGCAACATACTGGTAACAACTGGTTGCGATCTATGCGTCCAGTATGTTAAATACTGACAACAGTGGGGTTATTATGAGCTCTTATATCCATTTATTATACGGGCTTAAATTGACTGGCTGGTAATTTGGTACTATGACCTCTATTTTCCAGCCAGCGAGCGGTCACGTGACACAAAACATACTTCTCCATTGATAACCGAGTAGTAATTTCGTATTATGACAACACTAACTGACATAAGCTGGCTTGCTCAAACGTCAAAAACAGCAATTCAATAAACGCCAAACAATATTAGCTTTTTATGAATGGTTTACGTTTTAGTAATTTTATTTATCAATATTACATACTTCTTTAGTGCTAAGTTATATTGCTATTTAGTTTGTTAGTTACTTAATGAGTTATTTTAGTGCATAGAATATTTAGTATAGTAAAATAGTAATTAGTGTAAACTAAATATTCGAAGTATTCATTGAGAATGGAAGTGTTCGGGAAAACGATTATATTCTCAGGATAATCACAAAGCGATACATATTAAGTTTAGTAAAGACGCCTTAGAGACCTTAGTAATCCATTTAGTGTTAGTGAGCGGTGAGGTGTCATAATAACGTGAGGTGTAATAACCTATAGGTATTATTTAAATACAATATAGGTTATGTCAACAATAAGTTTTGTATTTGTGTGATGAACTAAGACTGCATTGGTTTAGTACACAAGGAACGCATACAAGTCATAAGGAAACACAAGTATTGTGTTAATTGCTGTGAAATATGAACTTTCACCAAAAACCCATAGTGCAATCTATAGTTTTTGTGTTATTACACAAAACTATTTCCTTGTCAATCTGAAAAGTATTTTGGTACATGTGCATGATAAACATTGCACCAAAGAGGTAAATTCAAAGGCACATTACTTACTTTCTCAATAACAAGCATTTTGAGATTGTGTTCTCGTACCATTGAAACTTTAGATTCATGTATAACATGCTCCGGATAAACATTGAAACACACCTAAATTAGAAAAGTTAAATTGAAAATATTAAATCCAAATTAGCTAAATTCTCATATTATGCACTTTTTCATTTATAACTTGACTGACTGTTTATGGCCCACTTGCGCCAATCTGGGTTAAAGTTAACTCTGAGTTAAACATCATGTCATCTCTATCACTGAATTGGTAAGTGACAAATATGACATGATGTTACTCTGAGTTAACTCAGAGTTAACTTTAACCCAGATTGGCGCAAGTGGGCCTAAGGGTATTATTCAAAGGGATATTATAAAAAGAGGTATTACCTATAAAAAGTGTAACAGTCACTAAATTTTACTCAAAAATAAAAATAAAACCTACATAAAATTACTTTTCAAAAAAGACTTTACTAAAATTGCATAACTAACATATACTTGTTCATAAAACATAATATTATCATAGGAACTTATATTATTATTACCATAATAATATTGTTATAAGTATATAGATAGTTTTGTACCTCAATAACAATAATATTTATTTTATATAATATATTAAAATACTTCAAAACTTACAAGTTACAAGATAATAATTTATTGTTAAGTAACAAATTTATATTATGTTTTAATTCTTAGGGATCGATCAGACAGAGAGTGGTCACATGTTCAAGCGTTCTGCATTTAAGCGGTCAGTCACACAGGAGAAATTCTGACGTGTTCAGAATGCCCCCCGTGTATCTCTATTTAACGTAATACAACACAAAGATCACAAAACTGATCGCTTGAACACTTGACCGTGTGACCACTCTCTGTCTGAGAGATCCAAATTTCCTATAGTTTAAAGGCAGAGTTTGTAATTGTGTATTACTAATTGGTTTGGCAAATAAAGTCTGAAATTATAATATTGTTTTTATCTTTCATCAATAATAATCAAATATTTACACAATGGATGTTTTATTCAACTTCTTTGATTTCAAGTGATAAGGCAGAAACCTTGTTTAAGATTTCCGCTGTATAAATATTTTTATAAGAATATAAAAGAGGTTTAACACTTTACTATCTGATACTAGGTTGATAATAAGGTGATAAGACAAATACAGTCATGATGAAAGCTGTGTATGAATATGTTATATTATGTATATGTAGGTATTAAGTGTATTTGAATGAGAAAATAAATGATAAAACATTTAAAAACAAGTTTTTATTAAATTTCTTCTAGTTTAAGCTTTTGAGTGAATATATTATTTTCCTTTTAGGACTTTGTCATCATCATCCCACTTGCAATTTATTGTTTTCTTCTCGAGCAATCCATTAACCTAAAAAATATTTGGTTTAGCGGCTAGCGCACACAGTAGGTACCAATTATATAAAATGCCTTACAAGGCATGAATAAGGGATTAAAAAACTTATAAATTGCCTTTTTATGTTACTATCAGTTACAATAATACCTATTTGAAAGCACAAAAAAACGTAGTTCAAGTTCAACTTACTTGAAAGTAAACTTTATTGTTGTATTGCAGTAATGCATGTAATACACAAGTTTGATGCATTCCAGACTTTTTAAGGTTATTTAACGTAGGTATAAGGATAAAGTTTATCAATTTCTTACAACATATCAACTACATATTATATTTTGTAATTTGTTCAAATTTTACCCATTTTTATTTTCTCTACTTCTTCTTCTTTTTTATAATGGTCGACTCCACAGATTAGAGTATATAGGTCGACTCGGTAAGTTGCTAATGTCAGAGAACTAAAGAGAGCTCTAAAGTTTGTAGTTTGTACTAATATGCCGTAATATTATTAATATAGTGTACTAAATCATACTTTATATTATAATTAATAAATAAACATTAAAATACTTTTGCCAATTGTTATAATTCACAAATTATTGAGAATCAGTGTTGCAATACAAATTTCAAATAATTTGAGAGTTTAAATTAAATTGCAGCCATAAATACTTACAGTGGGGAACACTACATTACAGCATTAGTAGTGCAACGAATCATCAATTTGTATAAATGATAATTAATAATAGAAGAATATATTCGTTGTGTATTATAAGATTAATTATTAATTATGATAAAAAAATCAAAATCTTTTACAACTTGAGTTACAATTTTTCCGTTTACCTACCTTTAATATATTATTATAAAAAGACAGTGTTGCAACATTTAAAATATTTACATTTGCCGTGCGCCTTTGCAAATAAACAATCTATTTATTTAATAACATATCATTATACTTTAATATTTGATGTAATTATAAAGTAAAGAAATATATCCCATAAATATCATCATCATTGGCTATGCCCTTTATATTATGTGCGTTTCTTAAAAAAAAACATAATGTCGTTATGTCAAGTTTGAATTTTGACGTTTCCTAATGTCACCTACATGCTCGTCTGACGTTTGATACGTATATTATGTGCGTTTCTTAAAAAAAAACATAATGTCGTTATGTCAAGTTTGAATTTTGACGTTTCCTAATGTCACCTACATGCTCGTCTGACGTATCAAATCCATTCATAAACAACCAAACTGGGTTCAAATTCAGCCAGAAGAATATGAGGTTATAATACAAATAAAGAACAAGGCAGTTGTAGATCGAAAACTGAACTGCCTGGAATCGTGCACTTTTCGTAAACGGTCATAATAGCCCTGCAGATCAATATTCGAATCCGTCGGTTGCATTCGAGTCGCAGTTTTAATTTTATTGCGATTGCAATCTGAAATATCTATGATTAAAACAAGTAACGATGGCTTTACGAAATACAACTGACTAATGAGTAATGACTATATTATTTAATAAAAAAAACTTTTCAAATATATTTTATGCCGCATACCTTCATCATTCTTCTTAGGATAGTGATGTGAGTGTCTTGGTGTGTGCATGACGTTGCCGGGCTGGTGGGTGGGGCTGAGTGCTGACCGTGGCGACGGAGAAGGTGGCTCCGATACTCCATAGTTCAGACCTGGTAGAGAGTAATAAGGTAAGAGAGATTACTAAAATAAATAGAGATTTAAAGAAAGCCATTGATAAGTTCATGTTACATTCATGTATATTGTATAATATTCATTTCGTTCTATCCGAAACTCGTAAATTTTATAGAGGTAAATGAGCAAAACTTTGTAGCTGTCAGTATCCTCTCACGCCTAATCCACCGATTTGATTGATATTTGATATGAAAATACTTTTATGTGATTCCCAGGGCAGTTACAGTTTGTATTTCACAAAAATGTACATTATACGCCCTAATGCTAAGTACTCACATGCGGTTTTGCTCGATAGTTTTACTCCAAATCGAGTAATAATTACTGTGTGGACCGCAAAATTGACAGCTCGAAGGCTCGCATCGAGCCGCTCGAAGGATTGATGGAAACGGATCGACCCGGATTGATGGAATGAAATATATCGATTTAGAATAAAACTATCGAGCCATGCTGAATGGTGGACGAAAGCCCGAGCCGCAGGTTTGGCTCGACGTTATTGCTCGATTGAGCAAAAGCGTATGTGAGCATAAAACTTTTCTGCGCTGAACGAGTTTATTGCACACGGCTGAGTTAGGCTTTTGACAGACGAACCGCACTTGTCGACGACAGACGTCCATGGCGACGGCGACTTAAAATAGGTAGGGATCAAAATATTAAATATTATAGTAAATTCTAGTTACCTTGTCCTCCCGGTGGGTACTGCACGGGCAGACAGTAGTAGGGCTCGTAGTCGCTCTCTGAGGACCGCTGCAGCATCGACGGGTACAACTTCTCCGATTTGGTCGACCTGAGGGATATACACGTTAGTATGTCAGATATTGCTTAGTTATCATGTCAGTGGTCACCAGGGGCGTAACTACCACCATATCTGTCGTATGACGCATCAATTTTACACGGCCACGGCCAAAAGTGCCTAAGCAAAAATTTGTTACCTTTCCTTTAGAGCTTCTAAATATATTTTTATAAGGGGCCTCGCCAAGACATGCTACGCTTCTGTTGATCACACTCACTCATTAGATTTTAAATATAGATAATATTTATTTAGAATACATATTTTTCAATTGACGATAAGCGTCAAGTAACTTAATGTTATTTCTTTCTATTGGCAATTTCCGTGTATAAGCGGTGAATATCTCCTTAATTGATTTTTATGAAACATTGGCTTGATAATAAAATTTTAGAGTAAAATTGATTTAAAAACTCTCATAATATTCTTCATTTGATTGAATACGTATTGTAATTAAAAAAATTGATAAATAAACATGAAAAAGTACTGAATTTTAAGTACAATACAAAGGTGGTGCAAATCATAAAATAGTGACAAAAGCTGAGATTATGATTAATAATATTTACCTATGTAATATATAAAATTACAACGAAAGCCAATAATAGTGATGATTATGAAACGTAAAACTTATATCATAATAATATCATTGGTTGTAGATCGTAGCTTAGACACAAAATAATGATGATGATTGATGACAGTTATAGAATAACATAAAAACAAATGCTCTTAATGATATTCCATAACCCAAATTATGATTATGTTTAAATATAACATCGATTACATTGGTGCAGAAAGTAAAGTGTGAGAGACAGTAATAAAAGCCGTGCTACACTATCCCGCATGCAGGACAATAATAAAGCGTTCCACCTCGAAGCGAATTTACCCGTAAACCGTACCTTGGGAATGTCCTATCTCTGAGGTAGCTAAAATTAAATATTTATCGACATATTAAATATTATTGTTACATAGACTTAAGTGTTAAATACATTAAAATGAGGTATGGTTTTAAGCGCGATAGAATTTTGATGGATGATATGCCAATGTTATTTGAGGTCAGTATCTGACCCATGAAGCTCCGCGTGATGACATATATAATACCTGTTAGCGTCAGTTTCATCTGACTAAGTCAGTTCTGACCCACCTAATGCTGTTGCTTCTATTGAGCCTTGAGTTCTGCGCATCACGATGCAGGATGAGCTTATTATGTGTGAGTGAACTGCGGTGGTGGGAGTTAGGGGATGAAGTGTGGTTGTGCGTCTGCGCCGAGTGCAGCGAGGTCAGGGACTCCATGGACTCGCCCTCTGATAGTCTCCCGCTCGCTGTGTATGTGTTGCTGAAACGGGATATCGAGATGAAGCATGCTGGCCCGTGTATAACCGGCTTAAGGGGTGATGCAAAGCAATGAACATTTTATGATCACACAAAATGTAATGAATCTGACGTACTTTACCTGTGTCTCGACCAGATATTCCGTAGTCAGATTCGGAATGAACATTTTGCGATCACACAAAATTGACAGATTCACAGATTCTACTTTAAATCTATTCGAGTTAGTAAATAGCTCACCTGTGTCTCAACCACGGCGCATAAGGTATTCCGTAGTCAGATTTGACTTCGGAATACGTCTGAGTGTCAGATAGACTGCCGTCAGATATCTTCATGCCGCCTCTTGGGGGGACCCTAGAAATACTTTTATGTACACAACCGGCCTTCACAAGCGCCACCAAAATACTGACCACCGTTCCCACGTTTATCAAGAGTAAATAGAGATACGAAAGTTCAACTAACCCTCTGATCTGATATACTCGATTCATCTGTTTCTACAAAATCAATGTTTATTTTGTTGATGCCGAGTTTATGTTTGCGATAAAACTTTGACACTTTGTAAATAAAGTCTGTGGTACCGCCGCGTATCACAACTTCAAGCTATTTATTTACTAAAAGCACGCTTGTATGTTGTAACGATCAAACAAGTACCTACTGAATTACTCGAAACAGGGCCGTATTTTATTAATTTTAACTTTTAGTTACCTAACTATATTTTTATAAAGGCTTTTTTGAAGTATTTCTTGTTAAACTATTATGTGTTCTGTGGTTTTGCACCAAAGAACTTCTTGGCATTTATTGAGTAACTCTATAATTTTGTATTATTAATATATAATGTCTTTAGTCTAGAAGTAAATATAAATTAATAATTTATTTGATTCTCTAAAAATAAGATAGAAGTACACCGTACAGTTATTATAATACCTACTACTTATACATATTGTGTCAGCTGCTTGAAAATGACTGACTCTATAATATAGCTTTATTAAAACCTTACATTTTATTAAAACCTTCTTAGAATACGGCTCTGGCTTACATCATTAATCTCAATGATGTAAACAAAAAATGTCTCTCGAATGATATCAACTGAAACTTCTTAATTAATGACACTCGTCCATGTTTGAATCGAGCAACATTGTAGTAACATAGAGCTCCTTATTTCGTAGCCTAATAATTACTATTTAATTAGTAATCAAAATTTTTCATGATTAATTGTTTTTTAAGATCATTCTATTAAAAAGTTATCTTGATGTTTTTTTTTTTCAAGATACATAATCATATTATCCCATATAAGGAAGGTCATAGGAATGACCTATCGCCAGCCATTTCCTTTAAAATATTAAAAAGAAACCGCGTTATCTATAGTATGTACAAAGGTTAGTTAAACTCACTCTCATGCTATTTACACTCCACAGTCCACACTAATCAGAAAGTATATAATATATAATAACCACCTGTGATGATGGAACAGAGCTGCGAACTCATGCGTCCCTGGTTTCGGCAGCGACTGCGAGCCTAGTAGCCGTTCTCTCACTGATGCTGACAGCTGAGCAGCGGCTGTCCCTCCTAAAGAATAGGATTTGGGACCAATGCCGTTTTCTGAAAAAAAAAAACATTTGTTTGTACTTTGTATTCTATGGGGAATTTGAAATTTTGAAATTCTTTTTTTTTATCTATTTATTAAAGGGGTTTTGTCGGTGACCGACTATGCCACCCCCATGAAACTAAACAAAACATAAAATCACAACATCAGAATTATTCTTTTTTCAAACTCAAATCTTCAAAATAGATTGTGCCTGTGAGAATTATTTTTAAAATGTTTTTAAAAATATAATATTCGTGGATTGCTCATCGACTTATAATAATATGGTAAGGTTAGTGGAGTCCACTCCACGTTTGTGGAGCATGTGGAGTTTTCTTTAAAATGTTTTTCTTCTCTATACGACCTAACCTTCATTTATACTAGGTGGTATATTTTACGAAGTAGAATTCTATAAAATATAGAGGCAACACATATTATGTGCTTACTATGTATCTGCAGATCCTGCGTGCAGGTTTGTGTTCCGCCTGACACTTTGACTTTGGTCCTCGGCACTGCTGTCACTTGCGCTGTCCTACCACCACCTGAAATATAAAAAAGTTATGGAATTTCGAATTATTTATGGAAATTCGATAGAATTTAATATGGGTATATCAACAGACTTTGGTGACAAACAATAATAGCCAGTAGAAATCACGGAAATCGTCAACGATTATTATTTTTGCACCCCAGTCTAATCAAACTGTGGTATGCATATTATATTACTTGTCGGACAATCAGGTGATCAGCCTACATTGTCCTAACCAAACTTGGAAATAACATATTGTTTCCAACGCGGGAATCGAACTCACGACCTGCGAGTCAAGAGCCCCGCTTTAAGCCACTGAACCACAGAGGCGTTATAAAATAAATTGACAGTATGGTGGTACCATGAACATGCTGCGGCGGTCCATTTGGCGGCGGCGGCGGCGGCTGTCCGTTTCGCTTCACGTAGCCGAAGTTTTGCGGCGTCTTGCTCTTGGGCGTGCCGTTGCCGGCAGCGCTGCCCGGCCGGGACGAACCGCTCGGCGACTGCAGCTGGAAGATAACGATGATGATTGAAGGATATTGAGAGTTAATCAGAGTTCTTCAGCCCACTTGTTCAAATCTAGGTTAAAGTAAACGTTGTTATAAATATCTTGTTATTACTTTCGTTATTCGTATTCATTCGAGGCTCGAGGGTTAACTTTAAGCCAGATCTGCGCAAGCCCTATTTTAGAACCATAACACTGTTGTATTTCGATTTTTTTTGGTAGGATAGTAAAAATATAATGTAATCAAATTAGAATTTTAAAGCAATTAGAAAATAAAGGATATGAATGGAGCAATAACATTGGAATGAAGTATATTATATTGTGATGTAAGTTGTAACTACCTGAGATCCCGCATTTCGTGACCCATGCTGATTTGGTGGACTTGGGGCAGGGTACTGAAAATGAATAATTATTAAACTTCTCTAAGATTCTAATTGCTTATTTCGCAATAAAAACTTATTAAAAAAGTATGCTGAAATTGCCAAGTTACATAAAATATAAGGAACGAAAATACATTTTCTACAAGAGGTTTTGTATGTAATTTCGTAGGTGTAGAGCCGTGGAAAATTACAAAAATACAAAGACTGTAGCTTTTAAAAAGACTTTGTTTTTATTATGTTTAAAAGCACTTAAGAGTACTGTTAAGCCTAAGATCTCGAGGACTGTTAAAGTAAATACGCGGCAACATTGTTTTAAAACCAGCGTAAGCAGACCGCTCTTTTAAAGTAAATTGTATGAAATGGTATTTCATATATTATAGGTATCACTAGATTTAACTGAGCTGTTATAAATATGTTTTAGGGATTAAAACAGCTCAAAATTGAAGCTGTAAAATCTTGTGTTTCTACTTGTGTTCTACTTGTGTGGCTCTACTTGTCATACGCCAAAGCCAAAATCCAAACATAAAATTAAAAATTACACGTCATAAAAGCGCACTTTCTGCTACAACTACTATGTGAACTGTGGGGTGAGCCAAAATATTTTCGTTTTCGCTTCGTTATAGAATCGCCGATCAAAATGTATGGAATTGACATAAGACGAGTCGAACATCAACGTCATACGTAACATTCATACATAACTCATAATATTATTGTGTCTATTTGACACGAAATTTTCTTCAATAATATGACATGTAGATGGGTCACCTTTAGCCTAAACGTTTTCTTTATGGCTTCTTTATAGAATTGTCGATTCATATTATCGAACGATTATGTCAATTCAATACATTTTAGTCAAATCACCCCTTTACAGATAGTCATCTGTAAAGGGGTGATAAAGAAAACGTCTCAGCTAAAGGACTTGATCTAGGTAAATTGAGGTAAATTTATTACCTGTGGATGCGGCGCGATGCCAAGCTGCTGCGCCGCCGACAGCTTTTCCCTCTTATGCTGCGGTGAGTGGTGGCCTGCGCGCCGCTCACCCTTCCGTCCGTGAGACGGGCTCGGCGGCGCTGGGGCTGGCTGGTTCTGAAAAGAAAAATGATTGTATTGATCATGAGTTTCTCTCGGTCTGTAGTTGCAGTCTATTCCGTTTCTTACTCTTGTAAATAGGGTAACAGAAGAGACTGCAGTTAGTAGTTTAGGGGTTATCCCCAATATAAACTTGTAACACTTGTACCATAAGACACTTACCACTGTGGCGGAGTCCCATCGCGGTGGTGTCCTCTCTATCTGCTGTCCGCAGTCCGCCTTGTTACTACCTCCCACCAACTACCCAAGCAGATGAGGTTGCTACCATTTTCACTTACCAATGAGTCCCTACACCAGGGGAGTCTGTATACTTCATCCAAGTGGAATCCTGTCGTGGCGGTGTCCTCTCGGTCTGCTGTCCGTAGTCCGTCTTATTCTTACCACCCACCAACTACTCAATAGAATTGCTACCATTTCCACTTACCTGTGGCGGAGTCCCTACACCAGGGGAGTCAGTATACTTCTTCCAAGTGGTGTCCTGTCGCGGCGGTGTCCTCTCCGTCTGCTGTCCGCAGTCCGTCTTATTCCTCGTCCGTCCCACCACGCGGTACACCACACCGCTCCCGCCTTCCATACCGCGGTTACGAATACCACCTCGTCTGAAAATTATACGTAAGGATCAGAATATGTTTTAACCGTCTTCCAAAAAGGAGGAGGTTATATGTTTGGCTGTGGATATTTTTTATCTTAGAACTTATACGCTACAAAGACACAGTTCTTTCAGGATCCAACAGAATCGCTGCTCTGAGCAGGGTCAGCTAAGTAAAGCGATTCTATTCGCTCTTTAAAAACACATATTTTCTCGCAAACCAGCTCCACTGGACGCCCAAACTACTACGGCCAACTTGCACCAGTCCGGGTTGAAGTTGATAATGGATTCTATATCATATTATCTCTCTCTTTGCTGGCTTATTAAAGGCAATCCATTAGCAACAACTAGATACGGGAGCAAGTAAGCCTATGTCAATAGACCATGCTTACTTTATTTTGTGAGAAATTATATAGCCTATGGATAGACTATAATTAAAGGTTGTAAATAATTTGATCAATTTCTTTACTCACAGGCTGTAATTATTAATCAGATAAGTTCCAATGTTAAAACGGGCCCAGCTCTCGTTAGTCTGTTGCGTCAGTTATTAGGAAACTGGCATTTAAGACTTTGTCTAGGCCCTCTCCAGACAGTTTTAAATGCCAGTTTCCCTACCTTTAATTGCAAATCGCAATGCCCTTTGTCTGGTAAGTACCTACCTTCCTTAAGTTTTCAGGATGTATTTCATGATGTTATTTTTTTAAACATGCTGTATTTTTTTATTTTTAGCATTACATTACAATGGCCAACGATTCGGTGGTTTACCCTAATAAAAATTTCATTATTTCAGACAATCATAGTCCATAATAATATTATTATTTGTGATAATATAATAATTATTGATATGAAATATGGAAAATATTTTCACGTAAAAGACTATGTTTAGTGTACGCCTTTCAATAGCTAACCTAGGCCCTTTAGTAAAATTGTGCTTATGCATAACATACAACACAATTCCTTACAAGACAATAGAAAATCGATGCGATACTTAATTCAGCTTATATTTTATTTATAAACAACCCTTTGTGAGGGACTCGCCCTCATGAGATGAGTCATGGCGAGTGACGTGCCAAAAATATTGTGTTCTTTATTACACGTCATTGTTAATTTATGTTAACAACTTTTTAAACATGGCATTGGCCCTTATGCCTTTGGTTTTTATTAATTTTGATTTCGCATTCCATTCGTTTGTGCGTCCCATTTATTGCACGGAAATCGTACATTTTGCGGTGACAGAACTCTCTTTTGTCATTTATCGAGACTCATATATAAAAAATATTATGAAAATTACTTTATTTTAATGTGTTTTAGGCGGTGTCTCATGAGTCTTCTAATAGGCAATGGCTGAGGTCAAAACCTCTTATCCTAATAACAACTACACTAACAAAATTCATCACCATCAAGTTAGGTCTATTCGAATTTTATAAACCATTCCAAATACAATCAAATATTTAAATTACCTTACTACTTTTCATATTAGTTCACACACAGTAAGCTGGCCATTAGTTAAGCCGTGTGTGCACTGTGATGTGTCAACTCCTGTGGCTTCTAATCCTGTGTGAAGTACGCCTACATCGCGATTACAGTTCCAATATTAAATTACCATAGGAACAGACCTCGTGGTTTAAAAGGCACTTGGGATATAAAGGTCAAGTATAAGGGTTGTAGGGTCGTGAAAGTCCTTGAAAATAAATTGTAAATAACTTGACAAGGTAAATTATTAAATAAATTAATTGTATTTTGACGTCACGCTGTTTAATGTGATGGTAAATACTGAATAATGAATATTATGTCGTTTCTTTAAACCTTTCCATACTAATATTATTAATGCGAAAGAGTGTCTGTCTGTCGCTGTTACCTCTTCACGCCAAACTGCTGACTCATTTTGCTGAAATTTGGCATGGAGATAATTTGAGTCCCAGGAAAGGGCAAGGGATACTTTTATCTCGGAAAAATGTACGGTTCCCGCGCGATGACGCAACAAAGTTGCGGGCATAATCTAGTAATTTATTTAATAGAATAATTTATTTTTAACCACTTCCAAAAAAGGATGAGGCTCTCAAGATGCCTGAGAGCTTCGGTAACGAAAATGTTACAAAAATACCAAATAGGCACTACAATTGCAATCTGGCGATGTACTATATCAATGTAAACCAAGCCCACTATTTTTAGATAATACAGATGAATTTAGCATATTGCCTTAAAATTAGTTCAACAAAATTCATTATGAAACAGAAACAGCAAGGACTGCTGACAAAAGCAATTGAATTGATAAAGGAAGCTCATCCTAAACATGTGACCCAGATCGGCCTAACTCGTCATACTGTCATTTGCGAATTATTAGCGTACTTGATATGAGACAGATCAAGAATGATTTGTCTGTATGCTTAATGCAATAGCTTTCCTCATATTTGGTCCATGGACCAAGAGATTGCGAATGAGTAGACGCATTATCTTCTGTGATTGCCCGTAATATGTTATGTAGATTTTGAATTGCTATAGACGCAAGCATAATGACAATCATGGTTAATCATCATGGCCTAATATTAGTTAGGTTAAGAATGATTTATAAACTGCATGCTAACCGTAAGATAAGCTTAAATATAAAATGACTCAGGATTTTACTAAGCCAAAAGTCTCAAGTGTTTAGTTGCGCTTATCAAACGAGTCATATTTTAACGCCTGGGTCCTATATTATCCTATTTATCAAAGTACGTGGAGACAAAGCAGATAGTATTACCACAGTGGTATTACTTCAAATGTTTTTAGCTTTTAGACTTAGGCACGTCTTATATTAAATACAAAATATGTTCGTCACAAGTACGTTACGCCAAAATACGGGCACTTTGCCGATGCCGTGGTAAAATTACTGTTGTCGTAAATTTTTTGGAGTGTGTCGTGTACTAATAAGTAGTACTTTCTACTAGTATAATATGGCTATTATATGGCTAGTTTCTATTAAGATACAGAAAGAAAAACATTTTTATGTATATAATACAAACTTTTTCGTAAATTATGAACCTAAGCTATCACTTGCCGGTTTCCGATCGTCATTATAATTGACTTGACGCGGAATCCAGGACGACCATTAATCATTCCTCACTGTATTATCAATGAAGCCCTTGTATTGAATAACACAGCTTATTCCATACACTGGCCACATTCTATATTCAAATTTTTTACAGCACAGAAACTTTTTTTTTTTAATTTAGTGTTTCTCTTATTTTAAAAAGAATAAAAGTTCCTTATTCAAATTTTTGACAGCTCGAAAACTTGTGTTTTCAAAAATAGGTTTTATGTTTTTACTTTTTAATTAAAAAGTATAATTATTACTGTTATTAAAAATTTGTTAATGAAAACACCTGTCTTCATTAATAAGATGAGGAAGTTCAAAATATTCAAAGAAATAAGTTTAAGCCTCAGTCTTTTAATTAAAAGAGTTTTCAACAAAAACTCCTGTCTGAAATAAAGATAAAGTTCTGGCAAACATTTAAAAGCTTCCCCGAGATACGCGTTTTCAAAAGATTGAAAAATTATGGAGAAAATTGAAACTTTTTCAGTAAAATGAATTGGTTGCGTTTATCACCGCCAAACATACTTTAATCTCGCGAAGTGGGGGAAACTTTTATCTGGATGATCTGTGGCTGTTTGGACAAAGGTCTTTGTACCCATTTAACAGAATTATAAAATTAGCCGTCTGATTGTCTACTAAAGCTTTCAAAGGTTCAATTACATGTTGACTAATTTTTGAGTTTTCAGAGGCAGAGAATTTAATAAAATATACTGAAACCCTGTCGCAACAAAAGCTTATATACCCAACCCAACAATTTTTTATGTCATTTAATATTTTATAGGTTTCAAAAGCTTAACCTTTGGATTGGAGTGGCATTATTATAAATTATATCGGCTATTTATTATCATCGACCAAAAATAAAGTTGTCTTTCAGTGACGCGCAAAAAGTTATACCAATTACCAATACGACAAGAAAATGCATAGTTAGGGTCAATTCAGACCGCAACGCGACGAGGCGAGGCGAGGCGCGGCGCGGCATTTTGTATGGATTTGAGTTTTGGCAGATTTCAACTACGCGAGGCGACATGCCAATCTGTCAATTCAGTACAAAAGAAATGCATCTACGCATCGCGTTGCGGTCTGAATCAACACTTACATTATTATGTACAGTACCTGCACAATATACCACTTTAACAAAGAATATTCCTAGAAACTACCTAAAAATTTCAATATACACAACTAAATGAAAACCCCGACACCCTATTTCCCCTCAGCCGACGGTAATGGTGGATCGTGAAAGGAACGTCACCAAATGAGCAGCCCTCATTATCCTTATTATCCATATTTTTGCGAAAATTTTCCGTAGATTGCGAAAAAATTGCCAATCCTACGTAATACTGCGAGTACGGAGTAGTAAAGTGATTCAGCAGCTTAGGTATGTGCCAAAGTGCAGAGCACAAATTATCATCATTAAAAACCGTAATCTATATATTTTAATATTACAGTGTGTTATATAGTGTAAACACCGTTATCCTTAAAACCATCAAATGAGCTCGTCAAAATGAACAACTTTTTCTATGAGAACAATGCTGAGAACTCAAAAAAAATGCCGTCTTCATACCCATACGGATGCCCGGATAGGCAATTTGTATGGGTATGAAGACGGATTTTATTGAGTTCCCAGCATTGTTCTCATAGAAAAAGTTGTTCATTTTGACGGGCCCATTTAATGGTTTCAAGGATAACGGTGTTTACACTAACATCTTGTATAAAGCTGAAGAGTTTGTTTGTTTGTTTGAACGCGCTAATCTCAGGAACTACAGGTCCGATTTTAAAAATTCTTTCAGTGTTAGATAGCCCATTTATCAAGGAAGGCTATGAGCTATATTATATTATTATGCTAAAATCAATTGGAGCGAAGAAATAGAGGAAAATGTGGAAAAAACGAGGAAAATTATATGAAATTGCTTATTGCTCATTATCTTAAGAACTTCTGGAGGAATTTTAGGTTTTTTGGCACTTATGAGGAATAGACCACGTGAAGGGACATAGGCTATTTTTAACGGAAAATGTACAAGTGAAACTCCTAAATTACGCGAGCGTAGCCACGCGGAGCATCTAGTATTATATAATTTATGCTTAGAAACAGTTAATGTGACGTTCCAACTTCCAAGTCATAAAAATATGACAGTATAGTGTAGGTATAATATTATGGTGCAAAATAACTACCACTTCCTATATTTTGGCCAAAAGGGAGTCGTTTGATATAATATATGCCATAATGCCATAATCTTCTAACAATCCTTACTTCCATACTAATATTATAATGGCGAAAGTGTCTCTATCTGTTTGTCTGTTACCTCTTTACGCCCTAACCGCTGAACGGATTTTGCTGAAAATTTTTATGGAGTTCTGGAGAAGGACATAGGATACTTTTTATCCTGGAAAAAGTATTCGGGCGTCATCTAAATAAATCCAAACACTCAATGAAACTGTACCAAGTTATATTGCAGTGAGTAATGACTAACTGAAATGTCACTGGCTTCATTAGCCTGGTACTGGCATTCGTGATTTATGTATATACGATAACATCTGGCAGCTAGACTCAGCTTATTGCTCGTTAGACCTAATCTGATAAGGGTTTTGACAATATTAAAGTACTACCTCGATATGTATGGTGGCTATTTTAGTTAATTATTTTTAGGCTATACCGTGACTTGATGTGCAAAAACATAAATCTTACGGGACTCGTTTTCAGTGGTGAATGTACCCAAAGCATCTTTTTCGTGGTCAGTGTTCCGTGTCAAATTTCATCAAAATCGGATGAAATCGGTCTGTTAATTTGGGAGCTGATGATAAATCCTTTGCATATTATAAACTGCAAAGAAAATCAAAATTTTCATATTGTTAACTCAATTTTTAGGGTTCCGTAGTCAACAAGGAACCCTTATAGTTTCGGTCTGTCCGTCCGTCTGTCCGTCTGTCCGTCTGTCCGTCTGTCTGTCCGTCCGCGGTTTTGCTCAGAGACTATAGGACCTACAAAGCTGTAATTTGGCATGAATATACATAATATTAATGATGCCGACAAAATGGTACATAAAATATTTAAAAAATATTTTTTTTTATGGTACCTCCCCTACACATCAAGCGGGGTTGAATTTTTTTTTCGCGCCCACCCCATCGTGTGGGGTGTCGTTGGATAGGTTTTTTAAAAATATTATGAGTGAATAGATCATTTTCCGGTTTAGGGATCCATTTGTGAAATATTAAGTTTTAAAGTGGAAAAAATCGTTAGAGTCCAGTGTCCCCCCCTTCTACCAGCTAAACGGTTGCTTCTGGAAATGTGAAAAAATTCACGGGAGTAGGAAATATGCTGAATTTAAAAGGGAAACTATCACGGCTAAGTTGACTTCATAAGTTATTGAGTAATAGTCGATCAACTAAAAAAATGTATTCGGCGAAGTATAAAGGAACTTTTCGTTCAAATTCCTTTGAGATGATGTTGTTACGAGTAGTAGTGTAAAACATGTTATAAATGTACATTCGTTGACCATACAGAAATTTTCAAAAACTAGCGGTGCTACGGAACCGTACATTGCGCGTGGCCCGACACGCACTTGGCCGGTTTTTTTGTAAATGCAGCAGTATGTAGTAGATAATATTATCTTTTGTACTGCACTTATCACTTCAGCAAAAAGTGATTTATACAGCACTAAGTAAACCTGCGCTAGCAATTATTAACTTAAGTTGCTGGCTTGGTTTGATTTTGTTTGATAATTTCTCTTTTTAAAGTCTTTAATGATGTTTGAATTTTAGACTTTAAATTGTATACTTTTAAAGTTCTTATAATACGTTTACGGGGAAAGTTTATGTGTGAAGTTCCTTAATGTTTTACATAGCTTAAAAAATATTCTGTGTCTGAATATTGAAATACACAACAAAAATCTATTTTATACTTAATTTAACTTTGTTAACGCAGAGTGACCGGGCAAGCTTGTTAATAACTTCTATTCAGCGTACAAAAGTACGTTAATTATAAAATCCAAGTAAAACTCAGTAGTCGGTACCTACACATCACGTAGTTAAGTTTAGTCTCAAGACATTCTTATCTTAAGTAAGCGCAAACGCGAACTTAAGAGTCTTTAGCACCATTTTAAAATTTAACCAACTTTTAAATGAGTTCACAAAATTTAGTCTACCCGTGGGGAAAACTTCGTCAATTTTTTATAATATCTCTAAAACTAAACTAAAAATTATTAATCGTTCACCCATTTTAGATTATTAGTTTTATGCGGTTAAAATATTAAAACAATAAGTACAACACTAAACGTCAACAAACCCCGTCTACCTCAATTCTGTCTACTCTGCCTCAGGTAAGTTTAATAGGTTTATCTCTGTTCGTTTTATAAAATTTAAAAATTTGAAAATGGAATGAAATTTTTTTTCGTTGTAGTCCACACATGGCATGCCAAAGCGACACAATACATTAGTTTTTTCGCTCATTTCATTTTCCGTGCTCGACTTTTCTCATTAATGTTTCAGGGTGGAACAAAACGGGCCATGTTACAATTTCCACTACATATTATTTGTAACCCTTTGTGAGAGACCCACTTTTCATTCTTTATTGTTATAGCTTTGGGATGTTCTGCTGTCATAAAACTTAATATTATATCTGCGTTAAACAAAAAAGTGTATGCGACAATTGCTAAGTAGGTAGCTCTACATAAAAATATATGTAGAATTGTTTTATCAATGCTTATAATATATTATTATCTTAATGTATTTTTAAGAAAAATTTTCTAAACATTTCTTAAGCGAGATGTATGTACGATAACACAATATCCGTATCCATACTAATAATACAATTTATGCGATAGTATGTCTGTCTGTCTGTCTGTAACCTCTTTCTCTCATTTTCTGAAATTTGGCATGGAGATACTTTGAGTCCCGGGAAAGGACATACGATACTTTTTGTCCCGGCAAAATGTACGGTTCCGCCGAGATAAAAGAATTTCGGCGCAACGAAGTTGCGGGCGTCATCTAGTTATTTATAAACATTTATAACAACAATGGGTGATTATTACACTAAATTATTTACTTTAGAACCCGACAATCGGCGGAAGTTCGTCATATAACCCTGGTAGATAGTAAGAAAAATAATTACTAAGCCGATATTGATGAAATTTTGTATGGAAAGGACATAAGGAGGTTTTTATAAAAACAAATTACAGTTCTTTGTGATTAAAATTACAGTTCCCTTAATTACTTTACCCAAAATTATTACACTAAGTTTATAATAATTTAACTCAAAGTAAAATAGACAGGTACATGTAGAGACAGGTTGAAGTAGAGACTGTAAGAACTTAGACACTACCGTAAACTTTATTATAATTACATTTTTTTTATAAGTAGAACATATTTACAAATTACAACACAATAATAATAATATAATATTTATTAAACCTCAGCAAAAATATTCTTTCTGCTTGTAACGGTCGCACAAAGAAAATTGGATTTATCTTTTTGTGTAGGCACGACTGATATACAGGCTATGTGCGCGTTCTGAAAACATATTTTTGAAATTTCTTTCATAACATTATAATAATAATATTATACATTATTAATTATTTTAGAATAATACTTTTTGTCTCTGTTATATTACTCATTAGTCATCACAATATAACATGAAACTTAATTTAGTACCTACATAATAATAATCCCACATTGGGATGGATTTTGTGGCGGGATTAAACACATTGATATGACTAAAAGAATGAGCATAGAAAAGTTCAATTTCGGGATGAGTTTAAAAATCTTTCTATTAAAAAAGATTTTTTTTTAATTTCTAAGTTTAGGGCTAGCCCGTGTATACAGTCTACAGAATAATAAAAAAACATTTCTCATTTCTAAAAACAATTGTTTGTTTTCGAAGCGGGATCGGCTAATATCGGAGGGAGCGGGCCACTTCAACCAAACAATCGAAATTATGAATCACCGTTACCCCTCCGTATTGAACACTGTAGCTGGGATTTTAGCAAGAATTTATTATTAACTCTGCAATACAGCTTTAATAAAGAAACATTAAAAAGTAGAAGAAATGCAGCCAACTTAAAACTTGGGAAGCAAATGATCCATTTGAATAAGAGTGCCTTCGTCCTTTCTCCTACAATCAAAATTGACAAACAAAGAAAAGATTATTATTCGTAAGAACGCGACGTTATAAGGATACCAAAAAAAATAAGTGCAGATCAATAGAAGAGTGAAATGAATTTGCCGATGACATATTGAGCAGTTCATACACAATTCCCTGTTTGAGAGTACTCTACATAATATAATCTAGATTCTAGATCCTTGAATGACCTTAGAAAAGAGCTATCCACATTAAGTACAAGTATAAGAGTCGTTCTTTACCCTATTGGAATATGAGTCTAGCTCTATAATTGGAGTATAGACTATATAGTATAGAGATAGGAACGACTCTACAAATTTTATGTCAGACAAAGAGTAGTAGGTAAGGGCCTATTCAAAAAAACGACATTCAAACATACAAAAAAAAGGTACATACAGGCGAACGTATTACCTCCTCCTTTTTGGAAGTTGGTCAAAAATCAAAATACTCATTATGTCCAATAGAAGAGTGAAATAAAGACATAAAATACACAATACTTACTAGAATAATTATTTTTGAGTAATTTATTCTACATCCTTAAATGCCCTTAGAAATCAGCTAGTCCACAAGTTTAAGGTCAACGACCTTGCAGAAATCATCTGGTACTTACGAAAAGGGAAATTCTCATAAATACGTGAGGAAAATTACGGCGAGTCCTTCAGTAATTCCGGATCTTATTGTGTGGGGATTTCCACCCCCTTCCATAACCTTGCTGCCTTAGCAATAACATTCCTTGGAATTCAATAGGAAATATACTCTATATTATTATAACACATAAAGTCTATAATTGTTTATGTGTGTTTCTAATCATTAACCCCAAGTGCGGTCAAATTTTTGTGTTGCGAATTTTGTACGGAAAATAAACTATGTGCATAAGATGTAGTGAAAATCTATAGTAGAGACTATAGATTTTCACGTAGTTTCATCACGCATACGTTTTTCCAGTATTTCTTTTGTTGCTACTGGTATTTACTTCTGTTTCTCCATATTGTGGTGTTGGTTCTTATTGGATAATAACACGCAGTTAAACGACACATTTTAGAACATGTTTTGTTCTATTTCGATTCTTGGGGGGCAAACTCAGTTCATTTACTCGGGAGGATTGGCAACCACATGTTAGACAATGACTTACTCCAGATGCTGCCACGATTATTAAATGAAATAATAGTCTAGCTGAACCTACATTCGCTCGGCAGATGCGCAAGTCACATAGGTCTGGAGTACTAGAAAAATAGTTATTACAATAATATTGATTACGGTCGAACGTACTCACTCGTATTCTCATCCTGGTAGATCGCTCCTATACTATAAGCACCGATAGCTAGCGAAAGCAAAGACACATTGCAAGGCAACACAGATTCCTACGTTAATGCAAAATTACTATCAAAGCTACGTCCAACGACACAAGGCACGACACTTATGGTCCTCTATTACGATCCGATATCGTATTCAGATCGGAGTCTCTCGGAGTCGCGCTGGTCGCGGCTCGCCGACGTCGCGCGATCGATTACCGTCGCCGATTTACATTTCCGGACCGGTGAAAAAATCGGAAAAGTTTGTCACGTGAAATAACCGGTTTATAACGTGACGGCGCGCCCGCACGCTCGTAGTGCGCCGCGCCGAATGCCGCCCGCCCTGCCGCGCGCCGGCTCGCGTACTTTACATAATCACTTAAATCGATGCGATTAAAATCGACTTCGGACACCTCGTCGCAAAAATTATAATATCCGCCTCCCGAATCGATTAGGGATCGTCGAAATGTCGGTATTTTTTAATAAGCTTAAATGCGAAATGATTCGAGTTTCTAGATGGGAGAGGTTCGAATTCCGGACGTTAGAAGCGAGATTTTAATTCGATATCAATAAGGTTCGAAATGGTGTATTAGGTTGAGGGTGGTTAGTATCGTGGTGCGGGGTGAGCGAGGCGGGGGTAGACGAGGGACTATCGATTTTGGCGACTCCCTCACCCCAGCGCTGCGGCCGTGTGAGTGCGCGGGGCACACAACAACGCAAATAACAACAAACACTTAGGTATTATGGCAACACCGAAATAAAAAGTAATGCGTATTATCTTCCTGTGTTTACCGATTGAAAAAAAAATAGGATTTTTATCCAAAACTCGTAAAAAATAAACTTAAAATTGCGTTTTCCTACTACTCTATTTAACAACAGATGGTAGTAATGAACTCACAAGAAGCAATTAAAGACTCATTACCGATCTAATTGTTTTAATAACATAATGACATGATTCCTTTGGCGTTCAAAAATAAAAATAAACTTTTATGAAACAATGACGTCAATGTTGCACACATTATGTTCAAAAGTCAGAAGGCGGGCCGACCACTTGTGGATTGGCACGGTCTGCCGATATTATTTGAAAAAGTGTCCCACATAAAGAAAAAAGCTTAAAACGGCTTTTAACGTTCTTTACAAATGCACACTTCTCACCTATTCAACCTATTTTAGGAATAAAAGAGAATGAGCACGTCTGCTTTTAAATATTACTTGCAAGATGACCCAAAAATATCTTGACCAAATTCTTTTTTTCCTGAGTGACAAGCCATTTTATTACTCTGCCTGTTTCACCCCTTTCTGATAAAGTGCCGAACAGGCTATTCACAACTTTTTTGACAGATTTTCCATACTTCATCTGTCAAGTTAAGTGGTGGATAGCCTATTGGGCAGTTATCAGGAAGTGGTGAAACAGGTCCTAAATATAATAATAATCTATGATATTGTTTTAATAATATGTTAAACTGTGGGCAATAAAGTAATTACGTTGAAAATGCTGCTCCTAAAGTAGAACCTTTAATATTTTTCCTCTAATTAAAGACTTACACTAAGCTCCTGAGGATTGTACCGCGAAGAAAACATTTACGGACTTTGATGTCTGAAATATTTAATATCGCGTTTCACGGAAAAATACGAATAAAAACTGCGGCTGGGAAGCGGCTGGGAAGCGGCTGGGTTATGAATTTGTGAGGCAGGTATTATAAAAAGACATTGCGAAAAACCCACGTTCTCACTCAAATTCTTGAGGCAAAATTGTAATTATATTAGCGAGTACCTATTAGTCCCGACGAGGACGTTGCGGCTGAACGGAGAGAGTTGAGTGCAAAACCATTAAACTTACGATCTCGGAAAGGCAATGAATCTCACACGCGTAGGGGGGCTTTTAATTTGATCCTCGAGAAGGCCTCGCTTAATGAGCGTACACTCGGATTTATTTTGAGCTCTTACACTCAAAAACATGTTAGGAAAAGTCATAAAATGCTTACCTTTCGTCGATCTGCTGGAACTGCGACGGCTGCTGGTAATTTATTCGCCGACCGTAAAGTGACGCGCCTCCTTCGGACATGTAGCCGTCCATTATATCGTTGTTGCGTCCGCAATCCATTTCGTTAACGGTAATCCGTCTCAGACAATCACCATCCGACATATAACCCGACGCGATATCTAGATCACAGTAATCTGGATTCGAGAACCCGGGACCGTAATTCATTCGCTCGCGAAACCCGATGTTTTCTCTTCCGAAGTTGGGTTTAACTGTGTTTGCGTGGTGAGGATACCCCGTGATATTCTTTTGCGTTAGCCCAGATGTTCTCATCGGCAGTGTTAGGTGACTGTTGTAGCCTCTCAGTAAAGGTCGCATAGGCATTACATTCATTAATGGATTTTCGTCATCACCCAGAGAATTATCTCGACAATGGGACGGAGTGCTCGATCGACTATCGTTCTTTTCCTCCGTTAATGTTCTATTGTGCTCGTAAGCCTGCTTGCGTGAATTGTCTACATTCCGTTTTTGGGCGGCTTCCTTTTCTGACAGCTCGGCTTCATTAATAACTTCATTGATATATGTGGTGTTCATATCTACTCGCTTGTTGGTTGGCACATGATTACTTTTCGATATCTCTGAGCCAGATTCACTGGACGGCCGGTATATTACACTACTGTCGCTGGAATTTGACTGCTGCCCTGTAGTACTATGAGTAGAATTAGAATGGGAACTTTCAGACATTTGAGACGTCTGATTCCCACTGTTCACAACAGGCATCGGCGATACTGCAAGAGTTTGTTTTTGAGATACTTCTTTGCTTAAATTAGATTGCTCTCTAGCTAGTGGATGAACGACAATATTATTAGACGAATTTAAACTAGAATTGCTCTGTATAGGACTTAATTGACTATTTGTACTCTTATAATTCATATGTTTTTCATCTTTAGAAATTTTCGATGTTCCTTTTACTGCAGCGGTAGGTTTCGGGATACCAGTCTGATTCTGTTGCGAACCGGATTGGCCTCCTGGTGGTGAAGGAGGTTGGTTATGATTGTGCGGGACTTTATGATGATCATGTGATTTACTGTCAGTAGAATGATCCGGCTTTGGTTCGTTTAATTTCATTTGGCTGCCAGACAATTTTACCATCTTTGTTTTGGAACTTCTAATTTGATCATCAATCAAATTTAATTTTGTGTTGCTAACCGATTTGGGTGCAGCTATTCTAGATTCCTTTTCTCGAGAAGATAGTTTAGGGCTATTCTTACTTTTGTCATTATTATTCGCTTTCACGTTATTACTTTTGTTCAACGTAGATGACGAGTCTCTGGTGACTTTGGAGCCACAGTTAACCAGTCTTGATTTGATATTTTTACCGGACTTATCTTTAGTTAGTGTATCAGTTGGATGTCTCACGCTTTTTGGTCCTATTAGGTTTGATGTTTTCGTATTTGTGCTAGTATTATTCGAACTTTCATTTAGACTTAAACTAGAGTCAGATCGTTCACTTTTCGCGGATGAAAATCCACTGGAAGAACTTGTGCGTTTTGACACTGCGGTACTTTTACTACTTTGCTTTTCACTACTGACTTTGTCCTTATTGAAGAGTTTTAACTTCTCCAGCATGGACTGCTTCGTCGGGGTTCCGTTATGGTGGGCATTTTGTGAATGTTGATGCGTTTGCGATAACGTAGACGGAATTTTACTACTGGGAGCTAATAACGATGAATTTGGCCTTGACCTGCAACAATTTTAATGATTTGATATCGTGCACTTATTTTAAGATTTATTTGACATTCGATGTGATACAAAAGGTCACAAAAATATTTTGATTTGCTTAAATGTGATAGTTTTGGGTTTCAATAATAAAATAATATAATGGAATTCATACCCAGAGGAACTGGCCGGGGCACGAGGTATGAAACTGACTGCTCCTTGGCCGAGAGGACTCGTTGATCGACTAGAACTTGCTGATAGACCACTTTTACCTGAAACAATAATAATAAACTGTTAATTTCCTAACGAAAAAATTCACTTTACTCCGTCTAAAACAATAGGGGCTTTTTTGTTCTATAAGTTTAACAAAAAGTTGGCAAAATTTAATGCCCGCCATTAATTATTTAACTTGTTGGTAATTTAACTGAGAGCCTTTAGAAGCGCACTAATATTATATTGAGGAATAAATATTAAAATTATTTTTGAGATTTATCAATCATATGAAGTATGAACAAAATTACTGATTTTACACAGATTTTATACCTCATAAAATTTGCGAATACTAAAACCTTGGTCAGTATTACAATCAGAAAACACTAGTGACCTACACTGCGCCTGATTCAAACTGAGAGGGTTGAGTATAATCAGGTCTATAATCATTAGGTATCTACAACCCCCTTACTAAATATTAGGTACATTCGTTACGCTTACCTCGTTTAGCTTTTATTGCTTCACATTAAAGTTCAAATTTGATAAATATAGGTCAGTTATTGCTAAACTTGTAGGGTAATCAGCTGGCCGTGACGTGTCAATATATCGAACTGAGTTGTTTTGAGGTTTTTAGGAGAATGAATCTTGTGCGGTTGACTTAAGGGTTAATATCAGGGACTGTGTAATTGTATGTAATGTGTATGTTATGACGTCATTAATTTCCATACAAATAGACAATGGGGTCGAACCATAAACAGCTTCGACCAAAGTGGACAGTATTGTCTTGTGATAATTATTATTAATTGATATCTCAGTATAGCTACTATACCTCTATTTAATAATGTGGCTAATACAATGTGTGTTTCTGTTAGTGTCAAAAACATCAAAAGTAAATGCTGTGCTTCATAATATGCTTATACAAGGTGTAACAAAATTATGGGATAATATTTAAGGGTGTGTATGCGTCCCTAACTCCTAAGTTCACTTTGAAAGTAGCAGCGCTGAAAGAACATTTTTTTCTAATTTGTATGGGCAAGCGCCCCCGCGTCATGAATTTTACAGTTAACTTACAGTAGTAATTAATTTTAAAGTTACTCTTTCACCGCCGTTACTTTCGCAGCGAACTCTATACTCGGGAGTCGGAACTCATACACATTACACACCCTAAAAATTATCACTTAGTTTTGTAACACCAAATGTATTGTACGCAACTTTACAGTAAAGTATTTGTTTTTATTAGACAAAAAATATTTTGCCATAATACTACATAGTGAGGGAGCCCTAGTTTTTTTTTTGTGATTACTAACAAGTCAACCAAGTTTTGTTGATTACAGAACCCTAAAATGGAACCCTAACCAGCTGATTTTTTGTATATTGGTAGGTTAATAGTTATATAATTTAAAAGTAACCTTGTCCTACAAATAAAAAATCCATATTTTAGGACCATCAAATCAAAGTATGAAATCCTATCTATCTTTGTTAGCTACCACTTTCAAGATTTTTCGAAAATAAAAAAGTTTTTCGTCTTATCAAAATGTAGCTACTCACAAAAAATCAGCTTGTTAGTAATCACAAAAAAAATTGTTCTAGGGCTCCCAACAAAACAAATAAATAAAGCAGTATGAACATTTAAATACCTCTTTTCACGCTGGATTTAACATGAATAATAATAATATGATGGATAGCCGTGATTGCTGCCATAGTAGCAGCTCTGGATTTATGTATGGGCAGTATAGGCCATGACTATGGTATCCTAGGGGGGGCAGCATCATAGGATAGCGGCAAAGTTCGTGCATAGGGGCGGCAAAATTAAACTGACCTATACTAATTTAGCTGTGTATAGCATGCACGATCGACATCCATCATGAGCAATCGTAGGCAAATATACGTCTCTATACACAAACGTGATCGTTTGTATTAGTCCATACTCCATCATGAAATTTGTAAAGAGAATTGGTAAAGAAGCCGAATAACAAGTAAATACGAACGGACAGGCCGTTAATTTATAATGGATCAATTTTACATCTTATACTTGCGAGCAACAGTTTAAGCTCGTGAGTAAGAAAGTGAATCATGCAGTGATTCCTTCGCAGAAGCAGAGGGGCCCGATGCTTGTTCTTCGAACGCAAGAGGACATACGAGGTACAAACTACAAAGGAAATGAACCATCTTTTTCCTAGACCACCTAAATTAGCGCTCGCACACAATACAACTATAAGAGTGCGTTGCATACTTACTTTAACTATAACTTTAACCATAACAAAAAGTCATATGAACTGTCAAATCTCTAGTAAAAGTCCATTATGGACGCCATATTTGACGATAACCTTAACTTTAACTACGCTTCTGGTGCAACTCACCCTAAGTATTATTTTAGATTATCCCGAAAAATATTACCTATTATTTTTAGGGATAAAACGTATCATAATAATATGTCCTTTCCCAGGACTCAAATAATTATCTCCATAACAAATTTCAGAAAAATCGGTTTAGTGGTTTGGGCATGAAGAGGTAACAAACAGACAGACAGAACTTTCCCATTTATAATACTAAGTTTTCTCTGTCTGTAGTCACTAGCCAGAAAGTTCGAGATGATTTTAGATTACTTTGGAGAGCAAAATAATGCAGTTTTAGAACACGTCCAAGTCAAGCTACTGTACATAATATTATGTATTTGTATTGTGTTCGAGGTATAAGAATCGGGCCACATGCGGGCCACAGGAGTTGTTTATGAAATTCTCTCAAGCAACACGATCCGCAATTACAGTTAAGTTACAACAGGAGAAATATTTGCTTATGTAGGTACTCCTAATTATTATACTTACTTACTACAAAAATGTTATTATTTTCTCTCATCTTAGTTTCACATATAAACCAGCCTGGTTTGTTTAATGCTCTAAGTTTTTTTCACACTTTATGCAATTTACAAAGGCGGGCTTAATGCCTTGTGGCATTCTCTACCAACCAACCTTAGGGTGATACTGAGAATGTATAATACAGACGCATTCGTGGTAATGAGACACAAAGGAATAACGATAAAATAAATGAATTTATATATAAATAACTAATAATTATAATAAACATACATAAACAATAAAATACATAATATTATATAAGATCAATTATTATATTATTAATTCATATTCTGTACAGTCAGCTCGATAAAGCTAATAATTATAGAGCTTATTATGACAATAATTTTATGTCTTCAGTTAAAAATCCGGATAAAAATTAATTATGTTACATATCTTTAGTTTTAGAAGCTATGACATGCGACGCCACGGACAGAGATACATAAACCTTTACATAAACTTGTTACTTCTGTGTTCGTAAGTAGTTCAACTACTCACAAAGTCTATGACAAATTCAGCGTAAGATGAGCGTAAGAGAAACTATTAAGCTAATTTGAAGCGGAAATTAAATCAAAGTTAGTGCAAACTTAATCGCGAGCGAACGCTTAATTAATTAATGAAAGTTTAATGTAATTAATACTCTACTGCACCGTTATAGGATCCATATTAGGAACATTAAACACTTCATTTTAAATGCACTTACGTACTTGTGTGGTACTTACAAGTACCAATACTTATGAATCAGTACAGTGTACAGTGTACTCTGTAGTAGAAAAAAACTGAATTTGTTTTAAAAATAACTAGGTATAGTTTTAATTTTAAAAATATATTTTAATAATAATAAAAAGCCTAGATTATACCAAAAATTTTGCTGTATTTAGGAGCTACTTAAATGTTTGAGAAGACTCTATCTGCTACATTTTATAAAGAGCTTGAAAATTTACTTACATTTTACAATCGTTGTTCACACTTAATTTAACGGCGCAATGTAAAAGAGCATTTTTTTTTTCTTTGTTTATTTTTTTTTTGTTCACAGTAATGAGTGCACTGTCTGACTATCATGTATCAACTGACGCTGCATCTGTCTGAAGACGAGCACACGGAGTTGAACCACTAAATGAGTCTGACGATATGCAAAGTGGTTCGATTAGCAACGCTATGCGAACTTTTAATTATTTTGAATGAAAAAAGTGCAAATAACAGTGCCGAAGTTTTAGAAAATTGATGGTAGAAAGTGGCTTACCTTTATTTTATTTCTTGTCGATTACTACTTACTTCAATTGATATTTTTAATTAATTAATTTTAAAACTAGCTAAAAGCCGAGCTTTTTGAGAGCTAGCGTCGTTTTTTTTTGCGTAGTGATAATTCTGTAGTAGGGCAGTTTTGTAAAGTGTTTTAATAGAAACCAAACCTTGACTTACCGATGATAACACATCTACATAATATTACAAATTAAAATTACTATGTTAAAGCACAAATCCATAGGCGTGATAGTTTTTCCGTAAAATGCTTAGGTTGTGGGATACACTCGGGCTCGCTTCGCTCGCCCTGATTAATGTTATAAAATATAAAACCTAACAAACATAATATTATTATCCTTATCTACGAATATAATAAATGTGAAAACTGATCTGTCTGTCTGTCTACTTTATCTGTGGTCTGCTGTCACCTCTTCACGCTTGTTATAATATGGAGATAATTTAAGACCCGGGAAAGGACATAGAATAGTTTTTATCGCGTCAAAATGTACGGTTCCCGCGCGATAAGGTATTGTACACTTTTAGCCAAGAAAAGAACGTTGATAGTGATTACGTTTTTAATCCCATTATCTCACAAGTCACAACCACCAATAAAATGGCGGCAAGATAGTAAATATCTTGAGATTGATCGTCCGTCGGATGACCCCAGTTGAGAGAGACACTTATCTGGATCAGCGGAACTGAATAACTTTAGGTATGGTTCTGTTCTATTTTAGGTCCTAGGTGACCTGTACTACCTAGGTTTATAATATGGTAGTTAACAGGAGACTAGACAAAAGTTTTTAAGTACTTTTGATTTTTGTAGATATTAAAAACTTTATAAGCTCGACTTTCTTTTTAAATTGAAATTCAAAGTGTAAACTTCTTTACTTTACTGTCTTAGAAACCTTGGAACAAGAGAAAATTATGTTGTCGTCAACATTGAATAACACTAATGAAATACTGGAGTATGGTTAAAAGTAAACTGGGTACAACATTATGGACCTCTTGTAGGGAGCCCCACATACCCCCGCCCCTTCCCCCGAAGGGGTGGGGGATACGTAACGTATTTCCCCCCCTCAACAAAAAAAAAAGGTACAACATTATGGACACCTTCTACCAATAATGTTGTACATACCTAGTAAAGAAATAGTATTGAAATTTATCAGTCTAGGTCAGGATTTAAATTAATAGCTTATGTGTACCTAAATCTTCATTTTCTGACACAAAACGTCAGTGTTTGCATTCGCTGAAAGCTTGAAAGCATCTCTCACAGTATTGGCTTCAGCTAACCTACTACTCTATTTTTGTGATAAAGTAATCTTTATTCTTGGCATTGAGTTTCCCTTTCTTTTACTTTCAACTGACTAGTGCAGCAATACGTTTATATCACGGGCACTGTTAATTTTATCGCCATAATTGTGTCTGAGACTCAAAGTATATCTCCATACTTACGAACGATACGAGCTCTACATTTAAATTTAACAGATCAGCGGTAAATTCGTGAAGAAGTGACTAACAGACACGCTTTGTCATGGAGAATATTATGTATTATATATATAAATATATGCAGTTGAAGATAAAAATAACTGAAAAGTTAAAACTAACCCTAATTTTGGGACTCTCCTTATAAGGTGAAGTAATAAAATAATAATATGAAAATTATTATTTTCGCCTATTTTTTTTAACAAAAGCAGGTCATCATACCCTAAAAGATTTGCTCAAACCTTTAAAAAAAAGAAATAAAAAAAACCCTCACCATGCACAGGCGTAGCCGGCAACGGTCTTTTATCCGGCGGGGCCCGACGTACTGCCGCCGCCGACGCAGGCAGCGGTATCGACGTCTGCAGCACTGACACTTGCCTGCAAAAATTGAGAAAAAAATATGAAAAATAAAGAAAAAAATATGAAAAACCCGTCAATTAAAAGGTGTCCCCAATTGGAGCAGAAATGGGTTAAGAGCTGCTCTTCAACTTTTACTCCGACGCCTCTCGTCTCGGAATTAATTAAAAAGTGATATTAAATGTTTTTGGGGCGGCCATTGTTTTGACTTTAAAGTTTGTCTGAATAATATTTTGGTGGATTATGCAGTGCTACAAGTAATTATTATCTCTTTAAAATTTAATGAAATCTTATAAATAGCAAATGGGAGTTTTTTAATCTGATTAAATTATATTATTATTGTATTATATTTTTAATGTTAAAATGTAATTACAGTATTTAACTGTACATTTTAAATTTTACAACAACAATAGATAATTTTTTAAACAGTTTTCTGAAACATAATAGATATTTACATCTAGAATTCTAGATATTATAATATAAGTATAAATATCAAGACATGAATTTAAATAATAATCAACTTAAATATTGCTTCACGTAACATGTTACACGTATAATTCCAATTTCCAGGCCTACATTGAAAATTACGACTTTTGTTCGCTACTGGATACTAGATGGCGTTAGTAGTTTACATTTTTATTGTTCGAATTCCATAATAATTAGGTAAGTTTTATAGTTCGAATATATTTAACTCCGTACATAATATATAACATAAAATATGTAAATATTACTTTATAATTTAATTGAATAAAATTTATAACAAAACAAAAGATGAAAAATTTTAAGAACAGCTAATTTTACTTATGACATCAGATGTATTTTAAACGCATAATAATAAAATATTATTATGACGTATTTTAATAAATTAAACAAGTCAGAATAACAAACGATTTTAACACGACAATGCTGAATAAGGTGCACTGTTCTAAAACAAATGACGACATTATCTAAAATAATAAGCCCTTTGTTATCAAAACTTTGTATAATAAGGGTCTTTTGCATGTTCGCTCTTAGTCCCGTGTCCTCAACCTTATTGCTAGAACAATAAGGTTCGAAATGACATTGTAGACGGCACATCTGTCGCGAGAGAATGTCACTATGAAACTGATACACTAGACAGTCACCAGAATATCTAATTACATGTTTCGATACTTTGGAGTAGCCAATTTTGTGGTAAGTGTTATGATACGGTAGCGTCAGTAGCTACAAAATAGGTATAAATAAAATAAAATAAAATAAAATAAAATAAAATAAAATAAAATAAAATAAAATACTTAATAAAAAAAAAAGTCTTTATTCCTTACAAATTTACAAATTTTTAGGTTAATGTTACACATATTACTGATTACTATAATGTAGAAGAATAAACTAAAATAGGTATATATAAAGAAAAAGAAGAATATGAAGTAAAATAAGTTCATACATAAAATAGTGTAACCGAATTTATAAGGGTCTGTTCGCACTTCACACCGTAACCAGCAAGGCACGCATATGCCGATGCAAACTTAAAATGTTAAGAGGAGCCATGTTATTTCACATTTAAGTACTTAATTTTGAATTTCTTTCATAGATCACCGCGTCGCGTTTCATCTCGTTTCTGTAGAAACTAGAAACTGACATGTAGGCGCAGGCTGGGACACTGAATCAAAAGTCCGTTGAAAATGTAAAGCGCTAAATTAGACCTATTGTGCGCTTTTATAATTTTGGACGTGACGTAATAATATCGTGAACGTCCGCGGTAAAACGATAACATAGGGAAGTAAAATGTATGGAAATATAAATTATGAAGACGCTTTTGAATTTCCGTCGACGGAGCGTGCACGTTAGAGGACATCACGACGTCTACAGTCTACACTCTTCAAAATTCCTAAGACAAAAATGTATCTATAGTCGAGTCCACTATTTGAGCCGCAGCCTCGCCGACAGCCGAGCGCTCACGCAGCCGAGACATCGTCGACGAACTAATAGAGCTTAGAGAATACGAATTCTACAGCCGTGGTAACAGCGAACGATGTCACGGCTGCGACATCCGTGATAACAGCGGAGAGAACAGCCTTAACGTGTTCTTTAGAGAATAGTCTAGCTGAACCGCACAAAACGTCCGTGGTGCGTAAAATCAAAAAAACGTACCCGCAACGTTTTACTGTGGAAGTCGGCTTCCACGATAACGTGACCTCCAGAATTATAAAAGCGCACATTTTCTAGTGAAATAAAGCCGAAAATAGATTACAACAAACCCCTTTATTCATCTTAGGATTGATCTAGCCCTAGCAGAGGGGTCCTTACATTAGACATCTGTTATCAAAACCAATCCATCGGACCAAAACCAACAGATGGACTTGAAAAATTGTTGGTCGATCCATTATGAATTTCCATTTGTTAATCGTACATATTAATTTCATTGTGGATTGTGATAGTACTAATTATTAATCCGTCGATCGTGGAAAAATGAGACACGATAGCTTATCTATTGTTATCGCGGTCGCATGCGACCGCTTGGGGCTTGATTTAAAATGCTTAATTATTTCAAATATATAATTATTATCTGAGAAGTTAGACTACATATTCAAGTACTGCTTATTTCTAGAAAATCTACGCGCGAAGTCGGGTCAAATGTAGAGCATGTCGGATGTCCTAAGACTCTAGTTGATAACGGAGGGAGCGAAAAAAATACGTGCAGAGTTTGACAGCTCTGTTTAGAAGCGAGACGTAAATATTACGCACTTGCTAAAAGATAACTTCCTCTACAGAAAAAGAAGATCTTGTTTAGTAAGTGCTGCTGCTCTACTCCTGAAAAAATAAAATTCGAATCGAGAATCAAATCGGCTCGATCTTAAAGCATTTGCTACTTTCAACATAATATTATAGGTACACTAGCGCAAAATCGTGCTGCGGCTACTTGTACTATTATCTATTCTGTGCTGCGGCTCAGTTTGGAACTAATTCGATCTCAACTCTTTTCTCACTCCTGACAGCTAGATCTTTCTGCGGCTACTTTGAAACTAAGGGGGGCCTGTTTCACCACTTCCTGATAAGTGCCGAATAGGCTATCCACAAATTAACTTGACAGATCGAGTATGGACTATATGGAGAAAAAGTTGGGAATAGCCTATCCGGCACTTATCAGGAACTGATGAAACAGGCCCTGACTCGTAAATCAAAATCATATCATATCAGTTTCGGGTTTCGGGGGTGAGACTGCAGCTAGCTCTCTTGTCCAAATCTTTTTCATAATTTCAGTTTAAAATGTAAAGACCCGTATACACTGCGTCCAAAAGCTACTCTCGAAATGAGTGTCCCGCGTGACAGTGTCCGGGGCGGTACGTCGGGTCGGAAATGAAGCGTGTCATGCCGTGCCGTGTGACGTGACACACGTGTTGCCGGTAATTGGCAACTCTATCAGATGACTCGTCACGAATTTAAACTGCGGGTTCGCAATTTTTGGGGGTGACAATGGAGATTTTACTGTATATTTTTCCATGGGTTTAAAATTGTACACTAAAGCTATGATGGCATTATCTATAAAATAATAAGCTCTTTGTTATCAAAACTTTGGAAATCCGTGGAAAGTTTACTGAATATTTTTCCACGTTTGTACAAAATTGTACACTATCTACATCTATATGTATTGTCTACGTGCTATATGTATATATGTATATATATTGTATAATGATTAAAATATGTACTTGTGATTATAAAATTATGGCAACATAATTATAGCAGTTTTTTTCAACAAATTATAATATTATCAATTATCACCCATGACGCGTCGTCGCGTCTGTCAATCCGCATTTAATACACATTTTAATCGCATTTCAAGTCACAGCTTAAATTCAAAGAAATGACAAATCACAATAAGCGTTCGTGACACAGAGGCGTGGATCTGGTTTACCGAGCACCACCTTCCAATAAGGCTGCGTGCATACTACGCGATGATACCTCGCCTCGTTCGCGCCATAAGATTCACTAATGGCCATTTTCTGAGGTATTTTGGTTGTAGTTTATCCTTTTCATAGCGCTTTTGGATTGGCTTACGTCAAAACAGTTACTAATCCACAACGCAGTTGACTAGATAAAATGTCGAATGTTCTCTTCTTACAAGAAGCCAGATCTATAATAGTCATGCAAAATACTATGAGATTATTGAATGTGATTATGAGATATTAATATTTAGTCCTGGAAATTGGACACGGGTCCAGAAGTAATGTTATTATCACGACTTGAAAGCAAGTTAAGAATTCTATAACGGATAAACTATAAAGTGTCTCTCTCAAATAAAAGTTCACAAAAATCCTCATTTTGCCTCGCGTGCCTCGCTGTCTAGTGTGTACACACCCCAAGTATTCATAAGTCATTTAATTTCCAGGTCACGGAATGTATTCTGTTTGCGAGATTTGGCGCAAAACGTTAAGTTTATTAAAATTAAAATTGACTTATTCAATATTTACTAGAGAACCGAAGGCAGGTTATTTTATAGCTCTCGTTCATATTTAAGGTAGAAACCACGCTTTAATTTGTGGCGTTACAAAATATTTTACGCCCGTGAAATTTCAATTTAAGAATTTTAGTAAGAAGGCAAGAAAATTTTATTAGTTTCTTATTTGTTATATTAATGTTGCTCACCTGGTTACCTTTATTCGTAAACGCGGAAATCGTAGCTCTACATTTTTCTGAGATAAAAACTATCCTTTCTCTCCCGGGACTTACAGAAGCTCCAAACTTTTCATGAAAATGCCCTTACTGTTTACCTAAACAAGAAGAGGTCAAAGACGTAAGGCTTCTTGCCTCACAACATAATATTTAAACTTCCAGAATAGGGATGATGACAAGGTCAAAGATTAGCGAATTTTGTTAATAAAATAAATAAATCACGGTAAAAAATAAGTGTTCCCAAAAAAAAAAAATAGATGTTTGAATTGTCATATCTCGGTGAATTTTTAAGCTATCAGAGTCATTCTTTCAGCTATGTTTCTATTTTATAAGGGTCTTTCAATAACCAATAAGAAAAAAAATAGTCATCCTATTACTTAGAAGCACAATAATAGTTCTAAGAGTTTATTTTAAACACAAACAGCCATAAATATAAAACTCTATAAATATAAAGCTCCATAAATAGAAAAAAATACTAAATATTTATGCGCAAGTAACAGTCCACTTCACTACAAAGTACGGGTATTGTTTACTGGAATTAAGTGATGTAAAGATCAAAGATTTAACGATATTGATACGATGCAGGATCGATGCACTGCGCTAGGGTTGCCAGCTGCACAGATTAAATCTGGCTTTCGGTTAACGGCTTGTTATTTGAATACTATATAATCTTCATTTTGAAATGATAAGATAAAACGAATTAGTGTTAAAAGGAACTCCAATCAGCAGTATGGAATTGTAGCTAAAGTTACTGGGGTAGCGCACTTTGCCAGTTGCCACACTCACTAATCACTATTTAAGTAACTCGTAAGTTTGTCGAGTGCGCGATGGGTCATATTATTATGACTTGTATGAAAAATGCGGCCCGCCCGGCCCCACTGCATGCTACTACGCTACGTCCCATTATAATGCGAGCGAAGCTTTTAAAAGGTTGGACTTTTATTTTTCTTATATATGATGTATGTTGACCGCTAAAGATGACCATAATAGAGCACAGTATTTATTATTGGCAAGTGGCAACCCTAAACTGCACTTAAATCAGGCTTGAGTATTTTTAGCCCTACGCGCTAAGTAAGCTTGTTTTCACTACGCCATTCGAACAAAGAACACCATTTGAAATTTACGACCAAAGTTCGCGCTAAAATATTATTCTAATTACAAACTACACTTCCAGAAAGTAACGGTAGTTTAACATAATGTTCACAAGTATTAAACCTGATTAAAGTTTATTCGTTAGAATTAGAAGCTCTTTGGATTCTTCAACTTTTATAATTGTGTTTATATTTCAATTCCTATAAATTAAATCAATGTTTTTAATTTATTAACCTTCAAAGATAAATATAATTATACATATTTTTTATTATGGTCTACGAATACGTTTCATTTATTCCTATTACTTTGTTATAAAGCTTCCCACAATCTCGAAAAGGTAACAATTACGACTGAATGGGTTTAGCTGGACAGAAATATTATATTTCCATAAGCAAGTAATCACTAATCAGTGTCTTGTTATGCAAGTATAGTTGTCAGTTTTTATGTTAATTTCATGTTAACTTACAGATAAACAATTCTAATGACTTCTAGAAACGCAAAAAGTTGCAGGAATCATAGTAATATATAAAGAAAAAGCTAATAAGTACTAGAAAAGTTATATATTACGAAGAAAAATGCTCACCACTCAGGATATACACTGTACAATAACACTATACAGGGTACAGAGCTCATACCTAGATAAAATACCTGAGGATGTCTGTCTAGTGACTTTTTTAAAGTATCTGACCAACACAAAATATTTAAGGTTTACATTGTTAGAATTTTCATAAGTAAGTGTTTTGTGGCCAGTCAATATTTCTATAATCTAAGAATATTAGAAATACGCAAGTAAATATATATCACTTTTTCTTGCCCCCGTTGTCTGAAAGTAGGGCAAAGGTAAGGAAAAACATCATTATCTTGTCTTAGTTGAGCAAGTTTGCGTAGTTAATGAGTTAACTGTTAAGTAATCCTATTTGAATACAAAATAGGCAGAAAATGCATCTTGAATAATTCTTAAAAAGTTAGGGAAATTCTACAGATTAAAATAATCTCTCGTTGAAGCAATAAAATAATAGTCTTTTTAGGGTTCCGTACCCAAAGGGTAAAAACGGGACCCTATTACTAAGACTTCGTTGTCTGTCCGTCTGTCTGTCTGTCTGTCTCCAGGCTGTAACTCAAGAACGGTACCTAATAGTTAGAGATTTGATATTTTCACAGATTATGTATATCTGTTGCCGCTATAACAACAAATACTAAAAATAAAATAAAATGAATATTTAAGGGGGGCTCCCATACAACAAACGTGATTTTTTGGGTCTTTTTTGCTCTATATCAAAAATGGCAACAGGTAGGTACTTGAATTTTTAACAAAATCCTTAGTTATATGTGTACTTTAATATTTAATAATAATATTAAAATAAAATAAAAAGTAAGGAGGGCTCCCATACAAAAAACACAATTTATGGCCTAATTTTGCTCTATAATGGTACGGAACACTTCGTGCGCGATTCCGACTCGCACTTGGCCGATTTTTTTGTCTACTCATAATTATTGTAATTTGTATAAGTATTAAATTAGAAGAAAATATAATTTAAAAAGTATTTTTATTGAAAATACGATACTTCCAAAGAATTTCATACAATTTTGTTATCTTAAGACTGATTCTCATCCTTCAAATGTCGTTTCAACCACTGTCTCACTCACGTATAAGACAGCAGTCAGCAGGACTGTCAAAAATTCCCAACACAACTCTCAATACATACCTCCGGACTTCTGGCGAAGTCGGCAGACTTCTGGACTTGCGGTTCTTGCTGTTCTGGCGGGTCTGACCCTGGCCAGAGTTGGTGTTGCCCATGGCTGGCCTTTATGACCTTTGGCCTTCACTCTGCATCACATTGTAAACTACCACATTTCTGTTCATAGTCGCAAAAGACATGTTTGCAATGTTCACTTTTTTCAGCCTACCCGCAAACTGCCTTATAATTTCGTGATAGTTTGACAGTTATACTTTTTTTGTGTTATAACGACACGCAATTAACAAAACAACAAAAGTTTAAATATTTTTAAATAATTTAAAATGTTATATAAACAAATTCTTCAATTTCAAATAACTTATTTAAATATACTTATACTCTTATATCATAGTACGTGATAAAAAATTTGTAAGTTTATTTTGTCGTTTTAAACATAATTTCATTATTATTATATTTTGTACGATATACAACAATAATAGTTTCAGTAAAATCATATTTCTGTGAGTAAAATTCAAGAAGGTTTCTCTGTTAACATCCGAAAGATAACTATAATAATTAACAGTTCGCTTTCGGACACAGTTACAGTGGGTTATTTTAGAACCTTAAGCGAGGCGATGAAAGGTTTATCTCACCAAAAACATACCTGTTAAAACGGGGCCAAGTTCCTATTCACTAATTGTTCGCCTTAAAAAAGAGTTAAAATCCAATTCAATGCCAAGTTTAGATGCACTTCCAAATCGATCATAATCATCTTCATCAACAGCCTGATCCTAAATACTTCTAAATTTGAACTTGGCAGGTTAATTTAATCACATAAATATCTTATATTTAAATTTAAAAATTATACATTATCAAGTGCTACTAGCATGAATACCTGCCAAGTTCAAATTTAGAAGTATTTAGGATCAGGCTGTTGATGAAGATGATTATGATCGATTTGGAAGTGGAAGAAATATAATTAGGTAGGTAAAATTTTATCTTTGCTCTCGCAATAGGCACTGAGATACAAGGGGGTCAAAAGTGCGTCGAAACCGTTCGTGTAAATAGTGCACGGCATGCGCGCGGCCTGCTGGAACTTAGCCGCGCACTCCGTGCGCTTTGATCATAGTTTATAATTAGTTTGATAAGTTATAAAATATCCTTTATTAGTAAATGTTGAATTCTATCTTCCTCTCTCTTCTCATAAGTCATAAAACTAAAATATTTTGAACTATGTATGTAGAATATTATTACTATTGACTTACAATCGCACTTAGACAAATTGATTAAAACGACTACTTAACTTTAATTTAATTAAGATTTTGACGGAGAATGTAACAATATGGAGTTTATGTCAAATTTATTATTTATGAATTAAAATTAACTATTATTTAAATATCTCTGATTTTTAAGGATACTTTTATTGTAAGTACTAAGTAAGTAGGTGTCGATGTGACAGATGACTGCGTCAAGTACAGCACTTGACAGTGTCAAGTGTCAAACTGTAGTGGTTCAAGTGATAGCTTCCCAGTATTATCACATCATTACCTACTGATTACACTGTCTAATAAACGGATGAACATATTTAACGACTTCCAAAAAGGAGATACAGACGAACTTGATATTATATTTTATATTACAATTTATTACCTTTAATATTAAGTTTGTATATTTTTTATGTTGTCTCTCTGCCACTATTTTCAAAAGTTTAATTAAATGCGGTATGGAACGTACGTCAGAATCTAGTGTCACATTTTATCACGTCGTCGACAATCACATTTTCATCTTATTAATAATTATTATGATTTATGACCTTATGGCGCGTAGCGTATTTATTCTTTGCTTATGGTCCAAAATCTGTAGCACTAATTTCGTCGTCGACCGAACGTTTTTTCGGTAAAAAAAATTAAACGCCAATAGACTTTTTCCACGAAACAAATGAAATTAATAAATGATCAAAGCGCCGCTGTAATTATTGTGACGTTTAACGATTGAGATAAATGGCGGCGTGACAGAATGTCGCAGGGGTCCTGCACCGCAGGATCATCACGGAGGACGGGGATCATCAACATTTTCGGGAAATGTTTAGAATATCTGAGATTTAAAAAAACCTTTGGATGAACTGAGTCAGAATTTGAAATTAGAATTTAGAAACTTTATAAAATGATACTTCCTTCGTTTGATTATATCCGAACACCTTGATGATTTGGGAAGTAAATTGCGAAGTAAATTATTATTGAAGGTGATGATGCTGTGATGTTTGCTAATAATGAAGAAAATGCTTTTGCTAATGCTATAGATAGAGTCACACTAGAACTCAACGCGTTCTTGTTTAGGGTTTTAGTTAAAGTCTTATGGAATTATTGTTGTTAGTATTTTTTTGCTTGCATATTTTTCTTTTTATCCTCTTTTTAGTTTTTTTTTAATTATATATTATAGCTAAGGTTCTACCTTTATTAATGTTGCATTATGGTATAAACATGTTGTAATGCAACTGTACAGGTATTGTATCGCAACCATGCCATAGCTCCTAGCTTCGGGCACTGGAATTTCAAAGGTCAAATCGGTTAGAACGATCCTAGGTATCCGTTCTAAGTACTAGACTAACCGTCTGTAATATAGTAGATACATTATTGAAATACTATCTGACCCGGTGAAAACTTTATTTCGTGACTAGTTGACCCGGCAAACGTTGTTTTGCCATTTAAAGTATTTTTACTTCATCAGTTGATACAAAATCTTACCCCCTCTTTTGTCCCCCAAGAGCGGGGAAGGGGGGGGGGTTTAACAACAGATGTTAAGTTGGAAAACACAGTTAATAATATGAAGTAAGTCCAAGAAAAAAGTTTGATACAAAATCTGACCCCCTCTTTGGTCCCCTTAGAGGGGTGGGAGGGGGGATTTTTATACACCAGATGTTGAGTTAGAAGAAGACAAATATGTCTGCGAAAACCGTATGCAAATCGGATCAGTACTTTTTGTGTTAAAGAAAAAAGTTTGATACAAAATCTGACCCCTCTTTCGTCCCCTTAGAGGGGTCGTGCTGGTGCGTGCGTGCGGTTTCCCATACAAATCACAAAAAGAAATGTTTGTCTTTCAGCGCTGCTAGTTTCACAGTGAACTTAATATATTTATATGGGACACTTTACAAACCAAAGTGTTATCACTTAGTTTTTTTATACCCTGTATAAAATTTCACTTATAAAAACAAAAATATTACACTGAATTTTATTGTCTATGGCTATAAAACCCAACGATTAGAACCATATTGATCCACATACAATAAACAATTGCCATATCCATAGGGGACGGACGGACAAAAAGTTTAATTACGACTCGAGAGCAGAGGTCATTACCCCGACCTTTTCGGTCGAATACGGAATTCCATTTTCAAAATTATCACTTCTCATTCCAATTTTAAAATAGAAGTTGCACAGATAAAAACCTGCAGCCTTACCCCCGAAACTGATATCAAACTGATATCAGATTTTTTTACACTTTAGACATCTAAAATATAAAGAAATAGATTATAGAATATCTAAAGTGTCAAAAATCTTGTATCAGATTGATATCAGTTTCGGGAGTAAGGCTGCTGGTACGTAGTATTCCTACAGCCTACTATGACTTTTTATGCATTGTAAAATTTTAAGTAAAATTGTAAATTTTCTACTTAAGATTACATAGGCTAGATGACTAGTGATTGGACAGTACCAGTCATTGGACAAAGCACAAAAACACAATATTTATTAAAGTTATTCTAAAAACTGCCTGTTTTTAAATAAATAGAACGCCTGATTTTAAAGAAAAACAGGTAGTTTTATATGGTGGACTGATTCACCCTAATATTACTACTTAAAATTAAAAATATGTTTAAACTGTAATCTAAATAAAATATAAAAAGGCCAACTACTTATAACTAGAAATGATAAAATCGTGATAAAAACTATAACAATTAAGTCAACATTAGTTACAGGAATTTTCTCTCTATTTAAGTTTAAAACAGTTAGTTCTAGCGACAAACATTTTGCAGCTAGAAATTGTACTGTAACATTTTCCAATAACAAAACTTCATTCTCTATTTTACCAACATTATTATTGGAACAGTGACTTCGTTATGTTCTAAACTAGATATTGGACAATTTAGGTCTCAAATTGCAAATCAGCTATTGTCCGATAACTGGATTGCATATTATCTATCTGTGAGTGCAGCGGTCGGCGGTCTATGGACTAACTAACTTTGTTACTAGTACCATCGATATCCTGAAAGGATACCACTTAAGAGGATTCCACACCGCCCTTTTTTCCATACAAACGTTGTCCCCTGTTTCCTCCCTGGATAATGCTGGTAGAGTTATAATTTTTTTCCTGAATATCAACGGCCACTAATACAATGTCCCTATGTTTCCTTTTTTCATAATTTAATTATTAAATAAAATATGAACGTTCAAAACCCCCAGGCCCCAAACAATGGCTGTGTTCAAACATCCAGAAAACAGATTTGGCTAGATTATACAAAAAAATCGGCCAAGTGCGAGTCGGACTCGCGCACGAAGGGTTCCATACCATTATAGAGCAAAATTAGGCCAAAAGTTATGTTTTTTGTATGGGAGCCACCCTTAATTTTTTTCCATTATTGATATAGAGCAAAAAAGGTCAAAAAAATGACGTTTGTTGTATGGGAGCCCCCCTTAAATATTAATTTTATTATGTTTTCAGTATTTGTTGTTATAGCGGCAACAGATATACATAATCTGTGAAAATTTCAACTCTGTAGCTATTACCGTTCTTGAGTTACAGCCTGGAGACAGACAGACGGACAGACGGACAGACAACGAAGTCTTAGTAATAGGGTCCCGTTTTTACCCTTTGGGTACGGAACCCTAAAAAAGAAAACATAGGAACACAGCTCAAGCTTTTCTTTAATCTTTAATGAAAAAGGTACTTAAATCGGTTAAGTTTTGGAGAAGGAATCAGGGGACAACGAATCGTTGATTTTCTGTAGTTGTCTCTATCGCGCTCTGCGGTATAGGCTTGAGGTAAGGGAGACAGCTATAGATATTACACGTACTTTTTTTTTCATTTCTCTAGCCCTTGGTGTACCTATCCTCTTAAGTGATACTTTAAAAGCTTATTAAATAATCAAATCAAGAACTTAATGTTCTCTGAAAACTGAGTACTAAACTTAAATACTAAAATTGTATTTGACATACATACTAGATTATCATTTTTATAATATTTATATCGAGAGGGGATCGTACATTTTACAGGATAAAAATTATCCTTAGATACCCATTTCCGGGACTAAAATTGTTTCCATACCAAATTTCAGCAAAATCGGTTCAGCGGTTTGGATGTGAAGAGGTAACAGATAGACATACAGACAAACACTTGCATTTATAATGTTGGTATACTTGGCGGTAAAATAAATAGTAAAAAAAATATTTTTCTTAGATTAGAATTTCTAAGAAACACTGTCGTGACTCGTGAACTCTCAGCCAAAGGCCAAACGGTAGTAACTATAAAACGGCTCTAAAATGACATTAGAGAGTGAACTGTCATTGTTCGCTTTTCGAGGGCTTAGGTGACTCATGTTTTATTCAAGCCCTTGTGCACCTTCACTCTTCCTCTTAAAATGTCTGTGAGCTAAAAAAAGTCAGCAGCATTCTCTAATGTATATCCATAGTAATTAATATTATTACATCGATCGTGGGAATCACAGACACAATAGATTTTCAATTGTTATGCGGCAACCGGGTGTCGCTTGGAGTTTGATGGGTTGTAAATGCGAAAGTAAGTCTTAATCTGACTGTTCTGTTTTCAAGTCAAAACTACAGAATCGACGTAAATGAAATTTAGTATATAGATTACAGCCTATAAACAGTCTGGAACCAGAGAAAGGACAAAAGCTACTTAGGTACTTTGAATGTAAAAAAAACGGTTTTAAGGAGCTGAAAGGTTATATAGAAGAAACAATATTTTTAAAGCTAGAAGCTCGATTGAATAAAATATTAACTCCATTTTAAAGTTTTAGAAAGCGCATAATAATATCTAACAATTGGTTTTATTATTTTAAAATCGACCAGGATGTGACCCGTTTACCAAGTGGACGATTGAATGAAGCCAACACTCAACGGAATTATTTTAGTGCATGAATGAATAATACCTCCATTGTAACCAAAACAGTTAATTTCGTCGTGACTCGTAATGACATTTGTCATAAAAGCGTGCATCTTGCGTCTAATGTTTAAACATTGTTTAATTTGACGGAAGACAACACTCACGACTTTCATTGTTTTAGGACAGCAATCAAAATAATTGACTTATGTAATTTTTTGTCGGGCCGGGCGGTTAATAAAATTAGAGAAACATTTTTTCTTTAATTCCAAATATCACTTCTATTTTTAAAAACCTATAAAACCCAAAAGCTATGTCCACATTGTGCTCTTTCATCTTCAATTTTCATAATCTTTTGACGTTTCGAATGTCAAAAGATTATGAAAATTGAAGACGAAAGGGCACAATGTGGACATAGCTAAAGCTTTCTGGTTAACTTCAAGTTTAAATCCGGTTTTGGATTCATCAGATTTTGTATGATTCACATTTATTTAGTTTCAAAAGGTAAAGCCAATATTGCAATGGAATTCGGAAACGTGACCGAAGCTGCGGTATTCGGTTTGTGGCGAAAAAAATACGTTTGAGGCCAAATGTTTGCGCGGAATAATGTGGCTTTGAAATTCCAAATATTGTTTTTAATCTCATTTGTTTGAAATATAACAAATAGGACAAGTTTAAATGGAAATCAAAATATAATGCTTATTGTGAAACTAGCATAATAGTTTCTACTAGCTTTTTCCCGAAACTGCTATCAGAAAAAACATTGGACATAATATTAGACCTAGAAAAAAAATACATTTTCAGTAAATACCAGCATCACAAAAAATGTGTGCGATATTTCACATTTATAGCAGAGGCCTAGTACGTTTACCTTTAGCATTTATTTAGATCATTAAAAATGCTTCTATTTAAAAGTCCCAGATTAGGAGCATCATAGCAGCACGTTTTAGCTCAATATAAGAGTTGAAAACCCGCAACCGATAACCATATTGCTCTCGTCGATACTCGTGAGCTCGACGAGAAAATTGCTTTTCGTAGAACGCCGAAGTTTGTACAGCTTACTGCTAATTTATACCCAACCTGATACATCCTGTGTAGTAAAAATATTTACTACTAGTTGTCCCGGCAAACGTTGTTTTGCCATATAAAGTATTTCTACTTCATCGGCTGATACAAAATCTTAACCCCTCTTTGTCCCCTAAGAGGGGTGGGGTGGGGGGGGATGCTGTACACCAGATGTTAAGTTTAAAAACACAGTAAATAATATGAAGTAAGTCCAAAGAAAAATGTTTGATACAAAATCTGACCCCCTCTTTGGTCCCCTAGAGGGGTGGGGGAGGGAATTTTATACACCAGATGTTAAGTTAGAAGCCGAAAAATATATCTGCGAAAACCGTATGCAAATCGGATCAGTAGTTTTCGAGTTATACACAAAAGTTTGAAACAAATTCTGACCCCTCTTTAGTCCCCTTAGAGGGATGGGGGGGAATTTTTTTATACACCAGATGTTAAGTTGGAAGAAGACAAAATATATATCTGCGAAAACCGCATTCAAATCGGATTAGTAGTTTTCGCGTGATGCTGGAACAAACATACAGACAGACAGACAGACAGACAGACAGACAGACAAACAAAAAACTAACCACAGTTTTGGCTTCTATAGCGATGTAGTGACACCCCCCGCTTATTATTTTTTGAATATCTTTAATGTACAGAATTTTCATTTCTACAGTTTTATTATATGTATAGATATTTTAGGCTATACAGCCAAATATACAGCGTGTACTTTTAATGTAGCTATTTAGTAAGATTAAAAAAATAGTTAAAAAAAATTAATAATCCAGTATCTCAAACTATTGATTGAAATTTGAAACACAGATTTGAGTATAGCTTGTTGATTTAAACAAAATTTAGATGGATTTAGTTCTTCGTAATGGCTTTCATTGACACCTTCTAAATTCTAATGTATGTAACCAAAAATTTTGCGTTTGTTAAACATAATATATTACAGATTAGAATTTAGAATAGCCTGCTGTAAGCTACAGAAATACTTTATTTAACATATTTTATTATGTTATTGCTTTGGTGCGTCTTACGGACGCACTCAGGAACACATTTTAATGATTTATTTACTTACCTAAAGTTATTTTAACGAGAAGAAGAAAATATATTAAGCTACCTATGATAAAAATATATCATTTGTATCAAAGTTAAGGAATCTTTAAATTTCTCTGGGCGCGGACATAATTTAAGTTAAGAAATAATGCTGCAAAAGATATTTTATTTATAGTTACTGCAATATGGCACGATATTTAACCAGCCAACAGCAGCTATCAATTGCAGTCCAGCTGAAGATTTGTGGCTTAGTGCGTTCAAAATTATTTTGCCTTGGAGATTCTCCGACGGAAAAATATGTTCATACAAGAAAATATAGTAATTACATCTAAAACACTGCGCCATAATAGGGCCATTATAATAAAATATCTTATTTTCAAAATAGGTATTTTGAATACTCTTTTCGTACGTCGTTCTTAGGGTCTGTATGACCACTCTCTGATAAAGTGCCGAATAGGCTATTCACAACTTTTTTGACAGATTTTCCATACTTCATCTGTCAAGTTAAGTGGTGGATAGCCTATTCGGCACTTATCAGGAAGTGGTGAAACAGGCCCTTAAAATAATACTCCATCTAAAATGGCCCCAAATAATACCCAGGCGGAGTTCATTTGACCATTCCATTCTTTAGAGTTTTACGCAGAGATTAGGTACCTGTTTAAGTTTCGCTGTATTTTTCCATCTTAATTTTTTTCTGACTACGAACCTGTTTCACCACTTCCTGATAAAGTGCCGGATAGGCTATCCACAACTTTTTTGACAGATTCTCCATACTCTTATCTGTCAAGTTAAGAGGTGGATAGTTTATCAGAAAGTGGTGAAACAGGCACCTAAGACAAGCAGGCCTTGTATATGATATAATATCTGTGTCAATATATTTTTACTAGTAAAGGGGATAGTCTGCATTATACAGTGTGCCCTTAATAGAACTTGTTTTCATGATAGAGAGTTCTATTACTTCAATAAATAACACCCTGTATAAATACTTGCTGATGTCTAGTTTCCTCTTAATAGAGCGATTTCTCAATATTTATTCAGTTAACTCGAAATGAATCGTGACTGTGGTCATGATAGAGAACTATTTGAATCAGTATTGTATGCAAATGTTTAAAAATGTTTTTAGATTTCTTGATAAATGATACATTTATTTTTCTATTTCTCTGTACTGTGTGACGTGTACGTAGAGTTTTTCTAACATTTATGAAGACGAGAACTAAAATTTAAACATCGAATTTGGTTACTATTGTTTGCCACTGCTCTTTTAATGTTCCAAATACGTATAATAATAATTTAATATAATATTATGTACATATTTTTTTTGTACGACACGATTTTTTAGTACGAGAAGTGACAAATAAATCACACTCAAAACTCAAATCTTTGAGGCTCATTTGCCTGGTATAGGTATTATTAACATTTTAAGGCCTACTACAACTAGTTAATAATAGTAAATTTTAAATTCTTTGTTACACTAGCTAAGCTAAGTAATAAAAGAATTGCTCATACAACAGTGAAATCTTTGGTAATATTATGCCGAATGCATTTAATGAGTATTTTAACCAAATGGTTAAAATACTCCATAGACTTTTTACTAAAACTAGATCATTTTGGTGTCTAAATAGAGGGAAAATTTCAAGTGGTCGTAAAAAAATTAATTAGAGTTTGTACTGAAAACAGCATCTGCATAAAATGATAAGAGGGTCGGTTGAAATTGCAAAAGAAACGAATTTATCTCGAAAAAGTCTTTGAGCTGTAATATTTTCCTTTGAAATGGATGATTGTTGAGGGGCGGGATCCTATTAAAATGTGCGCACAAAATTGCTATTTCTCGTTTATTTTTTCCAAAACCGTATCTATTTCGGTTCACTGGTACCACTAACGTTCTATGTAGGCAAGGGTACAACTTGATGAAACAACCAAAATATACGTACAACTCTGTACCTATATTTTTCCGGGACAAAATCTGTGTATTTATGTACTAAGTATATTTATTAGGTTTTCACTATATAAATTCTGCATCTGAAATCTGAATTTTGTGCTGTATTATTTATTTGACATGTGCTACCTATAATAATAATAGGTCCTTCACGTTACTATTGGAAACTTTTAGGTGGTAGGTACTTACAGTACCAGTACTAGTAATATTGTGCTTTTAATTATTATCAGTTACTAGCTGTCCCGGTGTCTCTTTAAAACCTTCCCTGGACTCTTACAAATATTTTAATGCTAAAATCTGGGCTGATTTTAGTCTTCTAGATCTGTTCAGCCGTGTTCGAGTTTTAGCGCGACTAACACATTTGAAAATCCATTTTTATATAAATAAGATAAGATAATATATGCATAAGCCTTTTTAAGCCTTTTGTGAAAAAAATTCAAATTTCGAACTCACTAATTGAAAGTGATATTAAAGGACTAAGGAGCATCTACACAAATCCATGCATCGGGCGACCGCATTCAATACATACGGTGAATCTTCATTTGCCGTCCCTTCACCTGGGGGGTGAAAGGGGGTGAAAAGGGGGAGTGACGTTAAGTTAGATTAATAGCGCTCCCCGTATTGCAGTCTGAACATTCAAGATGAATATTTGACAAAATAAGGTAAATTAATGGTAGATCATAAAGCTTTTTGTAATATTGGTCTTTATGATTCCAATTAGCTTAATATAAGGACCAATTTGGAAACATAATTTTTATTAAAAAATATTAGAAACTCAATTAGCTTTAGCTTCGAGCTCTTTACGACAATTATTGTAGATAAAAAACTTGAAGTTCACACGAAGTGCACCTATGTTTTTACACATAAAAAGCCGTAACATTCGTAGCTTTCAGAATATTCAAATGCTAGTAGACTAAAAAATATAAAAACGTAGAAAAAAAATAATTAACATTATGACCAAAAAAAATTTTTTTTCGTGCGTCCCAAAATTCAAACGAATGTCATTTGCACTAAACTTGTATTATATTAGATGGCGTGGCATTTATCGATCTATGAACTATTGTTCCGGCAGACGGGGCAGAATCCTTGGGGTGGCCCCCTCGGCCTCCCTCACAAACATACACGATTGTAACAAACGCGCTAAACGTTTTTAAAACGCCACGCGGACTAGTAGAGTCGGGACTCCGGACTTTCCTTTCGAAGTAAGTAAGTACTAAAATGCTTGCTTGATTATTAAATTCAAATTGGCTATATAATATCATAATTGGAGTTATTTATATCGCAAAAGTGGTAAGTATATTGCATTTATATGTAATTTATATCTATATTTCTCTAATAATGATAAGAATGAAAAGAAATGGAATGTATATAAGCTTTAAAATGTTTCTCTTTGAAATTTTGAAATACTTTGGATTCGTCATTACTTACAGGTACTTTATACGTTTTTTAATTAAATGTAAAAGTTGCAAACTTGCTGTTATTTTAATACATCTAAGTAGTTGAACATAAACTAGGAACAGCTATTGAGAGCCATTAAGTCCTAACAGCTCTTAAAATGACGAAAGTTCCAGAACTGTCAATTTGTTAATACTGTCCCATCACCCTCCCTACGCAATAAAAGCCCATAAAGCATTATCTATAGTCTCATAACGAATTCCACCCTAGACCAAGACGCAATAAATTGCATCCAAACGCTGAAAAATGACGCAAAATATTGCACTGAACGGAGATAGAGAACTCGCGATTCTGATTTTGAAATTGCCCATAAATAAAGGTAATGTAAAGGTGTCTTTATAACAAGAAGGTCTTCTTTGGTCTTTGTTTTTTTGAAGAACGTGTGTGTATAAAGAAATAAAAAAGTAGAAGGAACTTACCATATTATTACAATATAAAAATTATTGGACAAAAAAATTTTACTCCACAATCTACAAATTACACTATTTTATTTAGCTTCTGTCTTAAGTATCTTTATGTAGTACAGATATTTATAATAAGGAAGAGTTCAACTTTATCTTAAAAGACACTGAATAGGCAACAGCTAATGATTCAATAGACAATAACCACAGAACGAAATAAAGCAATACAGCTTTTGATTGGGTATAAAGCCAGTTAGTGGTTTACAAATATCAGAAATCAGCGAGCTCTGCCCACGCTCAGAAAACTGGTTTAGTGCATAATAGGGTTCTGTACACTCCTTATACACGCAAATTCCAATACTTGTTCAGTTAATTTTAGCTTCAAAGATCCTCCAATCAGATAAAAGGAGTTTACGATGCGAAGAAAACCACCGATGTTTTTAAAATTAGAACAAAGTTATGAAATATCGTCGCGTCTCAGTTCTCATAATATTATGGCTTCGTGTTTATAGTTTAAAGTTAAAACGACTAAAGGAATAAAAATACTGTGATGTAAAAAAGGCAATATTATTATAATATGACTAGACATCTGCAAGCGTAGCATGGTCACCATAGAAACGGTTTCTTTCTACGGAAGAATCGACATACTGACAGATTTTATCGACAAAATGGCGGATTTCCATTGTCTACCTGTTACTTTGTCTATTCTTCCGTAGAAATAAACCATTTCTATGGTGACCATGCTACGCCTGCTGAAGTGATTGCCAAACATTATTATGATACTACTAGGTGACGCCCGCAACTCCTTTCCGCCAAAATTAATTTAACGCCTGGGAGATGGGACATTTTTTCGGGATAAAAAATCCTATGTCCTTTCCCGGGACTTTATCTCTATCTCGATACCAAATTTCAGAAAAATCCGGTTTAGCGGTGGTGTCGTGAAGAGTTAACAGACAGACAGACATATATACTTTCGTATTTATAATATTGGTATAAATCTGCGTTTACAATTTGAATCTCTTTTCTCACGTCTTTATCTTATGCTTCCATTTTTCCAGCATAAAGGACACGCGACAAAAACCATCAAAAGCGAGTGCTATTTTAAATTCAGAACATGTGAGATTCCTAGACCTGTCTTTACCTCGCTTAGCCGTCTTTCACTCCTTGTTTATTTCTAGTCTTCGCTGTCCTTTGAAATACTTTCATTCATGACCCAAGTGACAACTGCAGGTAATATTTGAGATAAAAAGCATGAATTGTTAAATAACCATGTACCTACTTGCTTCGTTGCTCAAAAATTTGTAGCGTAGGAATCGTACACTACATTTTGCCGGGATAAAACTGTCCTATATCCTCAAAGTCTACATAAAATTTTATCAAAATCGGTGAGCGGTTCGAAGTGAAGAGGTTACAGAAAGAGAGACAAACTTTCGCTTTCATTAATTCGTAATATCGTAATGCAACTTGCAATTAAATAATTTTACAATGTCAATCACTTTTCAATCAATAGTGTAAAATAAATTTTACTTAAATCCATAACCCCTAAATGAGAGCAAAGACGCGAAGTGTCATGTAGGTGTAATAGACGACACCCACGGAGACTATTGTGTGGAGTGTGGACTGAAATACCCCATACAGTCAAGCATTAAAGGTATGTTCAAGTAAATTGAATCTATTAAACCAACTAGTACTGTATCAAAAGTTGCCGTAGTATGATAAAGTAAAAGAATATTATGTGGCACTATAAACCATTTACAATTTAGATACTTAATATTTTACACAATTATAGGACATACACTAAAAATACCTTTAAAATTTAATCGCATTAACATTTCAAATCAGTGAAACCGTTACAATAAATCTTAAAATTAATAATAATCATACCCTTTACCAATCAGTACCTATAGAATTACGTTTTCTCTGAATTCAATAACGAATGTCCTAAATGTCAGAATTATTGTGACCGTTATGTGCCAAATCAAATGGGGCCAGTGACCTGCACTTTAGGGTTACCTTTTTTGGTAATTATTGTTTTTTAAGCTAAGTTATACCCATATAATATTATTTGGTATTTGATTGTTTTTGACTAGATGGGATTTAATTTCTTTCGGATTAACTTTCGTAACCAAACATGGAGCTAACCACTATAAAACTTGGTTATTAAATTTGAAACAATTTAACGAGTTTGTAACTATAAAAAGTATTGAAAATAATCTGATAACGATATTAATTATTAATGTAGAAATGTAAATGCGGCCAGGTGATGTCGTTAAAAATCTTTATTGATAGTGTTTAGATTAATTAGAACAGATTTAAGGATATCAACACTTTTTAAAAACATTTAACACCTTTGCTTTGAATTGGCTTACTTAATTGGTTTTTATTTTATATTTAAGTTTTTTTTTAATATTTATTTTAAAACCTTCTAGATTAATTTTTAGATTCGTCGAAGCAAAATGCATGGTCTAACGAATCACCTAACTTACAAGGTCGTTATCTTTGGTTGCAAATTACAATAACATTTTCCTGTTCTGATTTAATATTTTGTTTATTAATTATTTATTTGATCGACTTCGATTCATATTTTATGCGAGCCAGATGGTAAAAATAAAATTTTAAATAATTGCTATGGAGCACGTAAGTACTGATTTAAATTTTAAATATTTAAATGAAGAATACCATCCAAAACTTATATAATCTAATAAAAGCATTTGCCTGGCTTAGCAACTCTTTAGATATTTCGAAAAAAAATATTACCGATCTCGGAGAAACTGAAACATACTGAAACTAAGTTTAAATCAGAGACCAGACATACTATCTGGTCTCTGGTTTAAATTAAGGATTTGAAATTAAAGTTGAAACTTGTAGCTATTGAATTGAACAATAAATATTTTAATAAAATCAAACTTGCATTTTCAAATAGAGAATTACTATCGATGTTTGCATCTAAATTCCTCCAGCCAGTTCGCAATAAGAGCAAAAGCTGCAAAACCATTTTGAATTAAGAACGTAGGTGTAAATGTACCTTTGTTTTACTTGCATGGCACAGGCTATCAGACAGCACCCACGGAGAATAATTATTTTCATTTATCCTCTGAGAGGAATAATTTTATTTATGCACTAATGATGCACTTGGTTTAAGTATGGAAAATCATTCCTAGATTTGAATTATTTTTGTTCAAAGTTTCTGGTGTGGTTTTAAACATGTAGGTATAATTAAAAATTTAAATAAAATATGAGTGTTTAATAAGTACTATGTATTAATGTGTCTGTAATTAATAGTAATTGTACAATCTACGATAACCTACATTCTACAATAGATAGAAACAAATAGCTTTATAAATAAAACAGTTTTGTAATTGTCTACAGAGCTTTTAAATGTATACCCTAAATTTTTTGACAATTTATATAAAGCTTGAACGTATATATGTTTGAACTTTTAAATTAAGTAAGTACTTAAGATCCCAAAAAGAATAGTTGGTCTGTACAATTATTAATATTACTTTTTTCGGAAGTGACAGATATATCAATAACGTACTAAAGTACGTAATAAAGTTTCGATACTATAAAGTCCGTAATAATTTTAGAACATTTGTAATCAATAAACAACTGAGTTCAACACTCGCGCCTTGTTTATGTTTGTTTACAAACAACATTATGAGTGTTTAAACTAAACAATACATTCTCCGTAAAAATTACTTACAAATTACCCAAAACATCACAAATTCATAAGGCAGTAAAATTCGAGATGGAACCAAGAATTTCAAATTCAAAAAATTTCAATAATCGAACTTTTTTTTTCTTTAAGTTGCCGGCATGAATCACGAATTAAAATAAACATCCATCACTGCACTGCACTTCGCGTCTATTTACGGAAATCCCGATTCTTGACAGAATCGCGCTGTCAAACGCACATGCGTGCGCGCTCGGCCGGCGCGCGTTGACAACAGAACAGCTCCCCTTCTGCCGAGATGCAGTGAATGCATAGGGTGTAAGCTTTTGAATATATTATACCGCAGATTTTCCTCGCAACTTGCGTAATCAACTGTACTTGTTAGCTTGAGTTGATTTACTCTACCTAGAGTTCCGCTTTGTTTACTAAAGTATAATAGCTTTACTTATTCGACTAGCTTAATTTATGATGATTTGTTTTTGTTTAATTATTATTGAGATAGTTTCATTTGATTTGTTTAAGATCTGGCTAATCTTAAAGCAAATGTAATTAAACATGTATATTTTGCGATTAGCACTTTTGTTTTTTTTTTTACTTTTACTTGCATTTAATTTAGTTATATCAGAGGTTATATGTAAAAATACTTACTCTTATGCTCAAAGTGCTGTCATAAAAGCTAAAGTAATTCTTTAGTTCTCAATTTTTATTGCCAAGCCATAAACAATAAATTTCCAAGCCAGATGAACTTAAATTAAGTTCTAATTAACTTTTTTAAAGCCTACAAAAAGAGCAACATCACACCCTGTATACGGGTGCCATCTGCGGAGGGATCCCTTGCATTAGCGGGACGGCGTTATGCACTACAAGGGTTCGCGGGTTATCTCCTCACATCACGAGGCCTTTAGCCTTCCTGAATAATTTACATCCCGCTGATACCACGATATGTGTTTTTTATGCATTGGCACGTACCTATTTATTCAGTAATTCAAGTGGGTACAGTATAAAAGTAAAAAAATAAAATTAATTTTTCCTACGTCGTATAAAACTTCAAATTAATATTATTTACTATAAATTATCTACACTTTTGGCGATGAAGTAATTTGGTACGTTTTCTAATTCATATAAAATTATTGTAGTAAAAAACAATAACATTTTAGAAATCAATAACATAACTCGATAAGTAATCACTAATCAATAAAATTATTGGTTCCGTTTTGAATGTGGGTTTAACATGAGGGTGTGTCGTGCTCGTGCGTTACTCTCCCTGTCACAATGCCTATGACAATGCGCTATTGATAATTTACGTTTATTATTTTTAGCACAGTTATCACATAATATTACTTTATTACAAATCTTTATTATTGAATGAATTTCTTCTTAAGAATCACTCATTATAAGAAAAACAAATGAAAATCTAATACTTACCCAATTTGAATTTGGAATTATTGTCTTCTGTGATATTTTAAACCTTTTAATGATACCTAAATCAGCCAGATACAATGGGTATAGTCCAAGAGATTTTATGACAAGTTCATACATACTATAATGCGAAAAGACTTTTTCCCCGACCTATTATTAATTTTTACTAGTAGTTAGTCAGTATTTAAATATGAACAAGTTTCAATAATGAAATTTTTTTTTGGAATTAGCTACCGAGATACACAAAAAATAATTTATTATTTATAGGTAGATAAAACATTAAATTTTTTTCACAGATTATAAGTTATAGTTAAGTGAGATTAAAAACGTAAACGTAACAGTAGGATTGAAAACCATCTGAAACGAAAAAGAATTAAATTTATTCACATGTAACTCGACAGAAGGATCTTGATACTTTCATGTAATACACGCTGCACTGTAATCTAACGCGACATTAACAAGGAATTTCCACTGAATGTAAACAAAGACAGTTAATTTTCCATTTGCTGCAGTGCGGGTAAGAATGCTGCAGTACCCGACGTGTCAGCCTCGTAACAAAAACTTCACATAAATTCTAATAGTCTTGTAACATCATAAAACCATTCCCATGGGTCCTTATGAAATAATGGACTCTACATTTTAGTATGGTTTAAGCAAATTGCTATAACGAATAGAGTGAATTTATTAGACTATAAAATAATGTAGAGGGTTGAGCATAATATTTTATTTAGAAAATACATGCAATTTAAAAATTCTAATAATGTTAAAGAATTTTTATTGAGTAATGTTGTTAAAAATGTTCGCGACGAAAATTCTTAAATCTATAATACCGATCATCAAATTCTTAAGTAAAAATTTTAATATTGCCTCATAAAATTAATGAAAAAGGAGACATAAATCTTAAATGTTTCAAAAGACGGGATTAGCTCATTTCAGCATTGACAATAAACCACCGGCTGAAACTATTGTTCTACGATGTTAAAACTTTTTTATGGCGCTGACCATTAATGCTATTCAAACTGTTATTTTTTAAATTTTTTTTCATTTTGGAAGTACGGTAGGTTTTACTTACTTATATAAAATATGTAAGTAAACGTTAAAATGCTTTTCACAATAATTGCTGAAGAACGTTGTAGGTCCGAAAGATTTATAACAGTAATTTTCAGTAAAAGGTGCAACACACTTTCCGAAATGAAAATGAAACGTAAAAATAATATTATGCACTAGTGTGTGAAAAGTTCTAAACTATGTTTAACTTCGTGGATCTGCATAACCCAAAAACTTGTACACGCTACAGTTCTGGGTTTTCGAAAGTTTAACAAGCTCTGTCTAAGGCAAGCATAATGCGGAAACGCTGAACGTGGTTAGGAACACACTAATCCGCGCTTGTTCAACCAAATTAAACTATTCGTGGAACATCCAAAAATATACACAAAATTATTGATCCAAGCATCAAGACTGATCGGGCCACTAATAAGGAACTTTGACAGTTCATCAAAATACTTTATTGAAAATGATGGAGATTTTTTTAGGTGAAAATCTTCAGAAATCTGGTATTGTTTTCTTATGAAAATTATTATCCTAGTCTCTATGTATAATATATGGACATTAAATTTAAAAAATGATTGGTACTAACATGGTACTAACATAATATTAGTTTTAGCAACATTTTTCATAGACAGCAAGTTAAATATATAGGCACACAATACACAATACAGTATGCTTTAAAATTAACAAATTCTATTCTTCAATGGCCAGTTTTGTTTGAAATGAATTCTAAATTCAATTTCCAAACGCCGAACGAACATATCAGATCCGTACAAATATATATATATATAATTTTCATCAATGTTTTTTTTTTATTTGTGAATGGCCAGATTTTAATCTGTCAACGAACCAGGTGAGCCTATAAAATTCAGCCAATGTTAGTTTTAGCTATCTCCTTTTTTGAAAGTCGGGTATAAAATTATTTTCAAGTATTCTAATGGTTTTAGGTTTAATCATTGTTTGCTGGGTTGATTTTAGAAGAAAAATAATTGGCCAAGTGCGAGTCGGACTCGCAAGTCGCGCACGAAGGGTTCCGTACCATTATAGAGAAAAATTAGGGCAAAATTTGTGTTTTTTGTATGGGAGCCCCTCTTATTTTTTATTATATTAATATTATTATTAAATATTAAAGTTAACATAAAACTAAGGATTGTGTGAAAAATTCAAGTACCTACCTGTTGCCACAGAATACATAATATTAGTTTAACAACTGTTGCTATTATTGATATAGAGCAAAAAGGCCAAAAAAAATCACATTTGTTGTTTGGGAGCCCTACTTAAATATTAATTTTATTTTGTTTTTAGTATTTGTTGTTATAGCGGCAACGGATATACACAATCTGTGAAAATTTCAACTCTCTAGCTTTTACCGTTCTTGAGTTACAGCCTGGTGACATACAGACGGACAAACGGACAGGCAACGAAGTCTTAGTAATAGGGTCCCGTTTTTACCCTTTGGGTACGGAACCCTAAAAAAACTTTTCCGAAAAAGCGAAGTCTTCCGAGGGTCGTAGATATTTTTCAATAGAAACTCTACAAAAATATTTAGGCGCTACATGTACCTAGCTACATTCTATTGTAGTGTGCTGGGATTATTTGAGATTACTCTCCCACTGCTGTCACTGTAAGACTCGGTGGTGTCACACAACATGAAAAATTACAGCACGATACTCTTACCAAAAGTGCTATACAGTTCACTGAAAAGGTACCTACAGTAAGTACGCTGAGTGGGTATATAAAATCATCAGATTTTTAAATATTGCTTATCATGCTAGTATTAAATTAATAAGTTACTTACCTACTATAAAATGTCGAAGCTCAGTTATGGCGCAGCGCCTTTTTCTGGGATACAAACTATTTTAATTTCTATGTCCTTTCCTGGGACTCAAAGACACAAGGTACATCCGCGTGAATTAAATACTGATACTTTCGCTATCCATACTAATAATAGCTCCCACACTGGTTTCGGTGACGGTGGCCGGTTTCATTGAAACCAGTGCCTGTAGACAATCAGTGGCGAAACGCTAACGCTAACGCTAACTCTAACGTTACAAAATGTATGCGATTTGACATAAGTCATCGCTTCGCTAGCTACGCAGGAGTAATTTTATAGTGCCCAAGTGTGTGCGCAGAACACAAGAGCACTCTCTATTCCTTTACTCTCATAAGTCTTAACCCAGTGGGATGGAGGACCGACACGACTGGCGAGAGATCAGGCGCAGGACCGACCTTTTTAACATGCCCATCCGACGCATGAATCATCTTGTCAGTTGTCAGACAATCAGGTGATCAGCCTACATTATCCTAACCAAACTTGGAAGGAAATATGTAACATGTTTCCAACGCGGGAATCGAACCCACGACCTCCGAGTTAAGAGCCGCGCTCTATACCACTAGACCACGGCTATTATCTATTCTGTGACCACGGAGGCGTTGGTATCTGTCTGTCTGTCCGTATGCCTGTGTCTGTCTGTTACCTCTTCACGCCCAAACCACTGAACCGATATTTCTGAAATTTGGTACTTATACGTATCTAAGACATACTTTTTATCCCGGCAAAAGGTACGGTTCCCGATAAACTAATTTTGGCGCAACGGAGTTGCGGGCGACATCTAGATATAATATAGGTAATTATGATTAATTCATGTAACATGTTACATGAACGAAGAGAGACAATTCAAGGGAGTCGAACCTATAACGGCCATAACAATACCTAATAATTTATGATAGAAAGGGTGCTATAGGAGAAGTCTTTATAGAGAATAACACATAAACGAAGCAGGCGGTCTCGTGTTACGTCATTTTAATTGCTTGTAAATTAAATTTAACTGGGGCACTATCGACAGCGGGGAAAAGTTAGGTGTTCCGTTTACAAGTTAAATATTGCAGGTTTGGTTGGGTTTGCGGTATTATTGATATTTGGGTACAAGGTAGATATTGGAGTACCGAGAGATATTTTTAAAACAGAGGGAGAGAAAAAAATATCATTGATATTTTTTTAAGTTATTTAAGTACCTATAACTTGAATACCTATAAAAATACAAATAAAAATATACTTATTATTTGAATTGAAAGGAGAATACCTGTGTAGGTGCAAAAATAACTGACTGTATTTAAGTCTAGGAACCAGCGGCGAGCAGGATATTACAAATATACAATGGCGCTGCACGGGAACTCGGAATATTCTCTCATTTGTGTTTTAATGGAACATTTGTAGCTGTATAATTAATATCTAGTGTTTAATATTATGTAAGCTAAATTGAAATACAGTGTAATCAAATACAGGAGCTCGCTTTTATTTGATAAAGTATTATAATATTATCTATATTATTAATAATAATACTTTGATTATTTTAATTTATTAAAGATTATATTATAATTTAATCGACAATTATTAATCTTTTAAAAATTATGTATGTATATAAGTAAAGCCCTGACAAATTTCTTATATTGTTAAACGATTGAAGTAGATTAAGCTATATTTATGATGGTAATCTAACTTTTAATAAATATAGTATTTCAATTCAAAATTAAATTATACGTGATACATAATCAAAATATTGTTTTCTTGATAAGAGACAGTCTTTCAGAAGAAAATAGCACTCCTATGAGTAAATTATAACATAATACTTATGTTATTTGAATAACAATAGATCAAGAATATTGTTTGTTGAAGGATTAAGACAAACGTGGAGTGCGGTCGGCGAAAAGTCAACATTGACTGAAACGACACAGCTGGCGACTGTTTACAAACATGCTACTTACTTTTTTTTAGTTTTTGTTTATTAATTATTTTAATACGCTCAAGTTTAGCTGTACGCAGTAAGTAGAAGAAGTAAGTTATTAAAATATACGTTAAGGGTGGGCCGTGGGTTGCATCACTTGCACCAGAGGCGTTGTTATAGCTTTTGTTATCGTCAAATATGGCGCCCATTATTTACTTTACCTAGAGATTTGATAGACTTTCATTCGACGTTTTGTTGTAGTTAAAGTTATAGCTGTTAAAGTTATAGTTAAAGTAAGTTGGTGCAACACACCCTAAAAGTACAAAGTATATGACTTCCATAGCTCTATAATCTAACGCCGGCTCTATGTCTACTCCTAAATCCAAAGACGCATATTGTACCCTTAAGCTCTTAAACCACAAAATAATTCGTTAGACTAACATAATATTAAATTGTTAAAGTTTAAGTGCCACAGGCTCTTAACCTAAAACGTGTGTACCTTAATAAAAATCCCCAGTCGAACGTACATTATCTTCCTTTTTTGAAAAAGGATCGTTCCAAATTCGAAATCATATTGTAACAAATCAGTTGTTACATGAGTTCGCCATTTTGTATCTTGTAACACGAGAGTTATCTTATCATGGCGGAAACACGTAATAAACAATGAGGGATGATCTTCGCGACTTACGATATTGACTTAACGGGACCTTTAGGCGTGTTTATTTTTGTAAGATTAAAATTATTGGGGCCAAATGTGTGTCGACTGTCGAGACGAAAATAAATCTTTCACACAATGATTTTAGTAAGGATGAGCCACGAGTTACTCCTTGGATTTTTTTCGCAAGCATGTATTGTTCTTGTAAACTACCGCTACTCTAATTATTAATCCAAAGATTAAAAAAATACTTTGAGTCCCGGAAAATATAGGTTTCATAATCCCGGAAAAATCTACCCGTGCGATAAACGCGCGGCGCAAGAGCAACGAAGTTGGGACTTGGGTGCAACCTAAGCACGTAAATTATTGACAGTAATATTAGTTATTTACACTGTGGTAATATTTTTATGATTCTTATTAATTGTTATATTGTTTGCGTGTTTTCTCGCATGCCGTATTTCATAGATGATAGGTCGTATTGGCCCCATTGGGGCATTTACATTTTACATCAGTCAATTTTGCACAGCAGATCCTATCCTTATAATCGTTGTAATCACTCGGATAACAGGAATATTGATTTACTGTCAGCTTTGTTTATAATATGCATCTCTAACGAGCACGATTTACTCTAAGAGATTTTGGACGCGAGAGGCGAGTCGAGTTTTTGTCAGGATTCCATGTTTTCTCAGGTGAACAACCCAGGGCCACAACGGAACGACTTTCCTTTTTGGGACGAACCGTGTATGGGACGGGACGCGAATACCATTTCGTTTAGCAAATTATTCAATAGCTGGTCCTTGACATTGAATTGTTAGTAGACTGAGTGTTCGGCACGAATCGGCCACCTTTATCGTGATAAATAATAAAGGCCGATAATGCACCTACAGCTCTTCTAATGTTGCGAGTGTCCACGGGCGACGGTAGTTGCTTTCCATCAGGTGACCCGTTTGCTCGTTTACCCCCTATTTAAAAAAAATATTCTGAATCTCTACTGAAGCTAAACAACCCCATATTATTGTACTACCGAAGGACCTGTACATAAAGGTTCCAGGGTGATTAAAATGCAACACTTAAATCCCCTTAGGTGTTGCGACTTGCGGATGTCATTAGGTTTACCGGTATTTTGTATAAAAGTGCCATTAAGTGATTTTATAATTCTTATTAATTACTAGCTTTCCGGGTTTTCCCCGACGTTAAGCGCAAAAACACGCCGCAAGAGTTGTAGATTTTTCCAAATTAAAAACAAACTATCTCTAACAACCGTACTCAGTGTTTCCATATCACGTTATCAAAATCGGTTCAGCCGTTTTAATTTGAATAAATAAACACAGACAAATAGACAGGCACCCTTTCGCATTGAGTATGTATTATTTAGAAAATTACAAATATATAGATAACCCCAGAAAGCGAAACACCAGCTAAATAAAATAACCACCTCTTTTAGGGAAGTAGGATAAAATAAGAATTCAGTCTCTCTCTATTAGGAACTGTATGATACACTTCAGCAAAGAGAGTATCTAATGATATGCCTCTAATGGCACGCGAGGCAAAAGCTTCTTTCATCTTTTTGGAAAGCATTAGCAAGAAGGTTTGGGAAATATGTGATGTTGGTTCCGTTAACCGTACATAAATTTTACCTAGTTTTAAATTTTTAATAGTATGATACCTACTATATTATTAATGCTTTTATTCATACTAACATCCAAACTTCCATACTAATATAATATACAAAAGTGTGTCAGTCTGTCTGTTACCTCTTCACTCTGAAACCGCTAAACCGAATTTTCAAAAATTTGGTATGGAGATACTTTAAGTACCGGGAAAGGACATAGGAATTAGGATACATTTCATCCCAGAAAAATGTACGGTTCCCGGGCGATAAAGGAATTTTGGCGTAACGGAGTTGCGGTCATCTATAGTAATATTGTTATAAATTTAAATAACATTATTATTTAAGAGAAAGTGTCAGTCTGTTAGTATGTTTGTAATTTGAAAAGTAGATGTTGGCCGATTTGTAGATATAGGTTATAATATTATCTGCAAATCGGCCAACATCTACTTTTCAAGTTGTTTAACATCGAAAAAAGGAGGAGGTTCTAAGTTCGACTGCACATATTGTTTTTTTTAAACTAGAGAAAATGTGACAAAACATTGCCGGGTCAGGTAGTTTATTATCTCATAAACCCATACAATAGTTTATTAAGACTATAGTGTATATTATTGTATAATAATGTGTAGACTGCAGAGGTTAGAAAGGGCCGCGTCGTGCGCAGACAATGGGTTGTTAGGGTTTGGGACATCCTCGCATTGTCTCGGGTACCAATGACCGCTCGCTGAAGGGTTAAGGTGCGAGACAGACAGACATTGTTATGTAATTAAAATTATATGTAAGTAAATTATGTAAACCCCTTACTAATAAGATTAACGCTGTAAATGCAGACGTTAGTTTAGAGCAAATCCTTGCGACTGCCATTTAAAGTATATCTACTTCATCAGTTGATACAAAATTTTACGCCCTCTTTTGTCCCCTAAGAGGGGTGGGGTGGGGGAAAATTTTATGCACCAGATGTTAAGTTGGAGAACACAGTTAATAATATGAAGTAAGACCATTAAAGAAAAAAGTTTGATACAAGATCTGACCTCTTAGAGGGGGGTGGGAATTGTTATGTTATTATACACCAGATGTTGAGTTGGAAGAAAACAAATATGTTCTGTGAAAACCGCATTCAAATCGGATCAGTAGTTTTCGTGTGATGCTGGAACAAACATACAGACAGACAAAAAACTAACCACATTTTTGGCTTCTATAGCGATGTAGTGACACCCCCCGCAAACCGCTTATTATTTTTTGAATATTATCTATTACAAATATCAGCGATTTTCCGGTACCCTATTAAAGAATTAGGAGTCAAACTGCGAGGATATTTTGGTTTCAAATGAAAGATAATATATAGATCTCCACGACTGTACCATAAAAATTCTATAGCCACATACATACAAAATTTAACCATCACAATAATCGCAAAATATGAAAAAAATGGGGTCTGATTAGGTACCTTAATATCTAAATACACTGAAGTGAGGAAAATAAATATACAAAAAAATGTTTGCTTATTTAGTCCTCTATAAAGTCCGCTAAAAATTTTTTTCTCCGGTTGGAGCATTCTTAATGTACAGAATTTTCATTTCTACACTTTTATTATATTATATTGTATAGAAGATAAATTTTTTTGACCAACGAAAATCAGTACCTAAGTCAGAAGCAGAGTCAACTGCCGGCGCGGCTTAGCAGGGAAAGTAATATTATCCTCTATAATTGTGCTGCTGCCTCATTGCAACCCGTCGTTTTTTTATATCAGATTTTTCAGTGGTGAAACATTGAAAAGTTTTAGACAGAATATAAAATATAAATAACTTATAATATAAAACCTCGATAGTTACACGGTCGACGGCAATAGTGGTGTCTGGTCACGTCACAGCCATAACTCTGGCTATTCCCGTCTCAACGCCCTCTGTTGGCGAGTTGCCGAGTTATTACGAGCTGTTTGTAAACAAAGAGGTCTAAAGTACAGCTTTGTCATATTGCGTTTATTGGTCGCTGATCCCTGCCAACTGAGGCACAGAATATATTATAATAGTACTCCGTAACTGAGGTTATGAAATGCCCGCATAAAAAATACGGTATCCAACGAGAACGCTGTATTACGGAATGAATATTAATATTATGTGAAATATGTGCCTAAGCTGACTAATCTTACAAACATTAGTGACAATAATATTTTAGGGTGTGTACTGTGTAGGTATCTCTTATATGTATTAAGTTTACAGCTGTGAAAGTAGCAACGCTGAAAGAGCTATTTTTTGTGATTTGTATGGGCAAGCTCCGCAGCGTGATCAATTTGCCAATACAAAATTTTATAAAACGTAATTCTTCCAGTGCTCCTACTTCAACTACTACACTCCAGTCAACTATACGTTATATATTATGTAACGAGCTATTGCCCGCGGCATCGCTCGCGTTAAGAAGTATTATTATTTATTATATACAAACTTTCATCCCCTATTTTAACCCCTTGGGTGTGGAATTGATCAAAATCCTTTCTTAGCGGATGCCTACGTCATAACATCTACCTGCATACCAAATTTCAGCCCGATCCGTCCAGTGGTTTGGGCTGTGCGTTGATAGATCACCATGTTAGTCAGTCACCTTTGAGTTTTATATTTATAGATATTGTATTATGTATACAAGGTACTAATACACACCCTAAAGTATTGTCACTTTGTTTTGTTACATTCTGTACCTATTAGGGGGCGTCCACAAATTACGTGAGGTGTTTTCTTGAATTTTTTTACCCCCTCCCCCCCTCTCTTCGTAAGATTTCGTGAGATTTTATTCAACCCCCCCCCCCAACAAATCTCACGTGAGATTTTTCAAAATGTGGGTTTCTTACGTAACAGTACAGGGCCTGTACCGTACATTTTTAGTTATTTCCTATAATGATAAAGTTTCGTGACGCTACCCGTGATTTAAACCACAGCGCGGCGTTAAAATATATTATGTAAAGAATAGAGGCAGACACCTAATACTTGAAAAGCCATTATTATATTTGAGGTTTTATGTCGTTTGATCTTTTTATTGTAAGTATAAAGATTTTTCTGTCAAAATATATTATACGTACGTTACTTATCCCGGTTATATCCGGGTTATCCCATTAGAATCTTTGAGTAACTTGGTAATAATATTATGTTATTCAAAGACAGCTCTTACTTATAAGTTAGAGATCTAACACAAACTAGAATAATTAACATTATTGCGTAGAAAGCTCCACAAACCAAATAAAATAAAATAATGCAATTAAATCTTAAATTAGAATATAACGATCAATATACTGTCAGCACAATTTATTATCTTCAATTTGAGCTGTATCTGTTAACTGGATCAATATCTCATTAGCTAACAAATAAACGCAAACAAAACTGCTCGGGTGGAAGGAACTCGGTAGGATATTTATAAATGTGTCTCGTATTTATAGATTATATTAGTTAAAATAGGGCTGGCACTGTTAGAAGCTGTATTACCTAAAATAATATTATTATTTATTATACATTTGTCTTGGTTAATGGTGCATACTGTATAATTCTGTTCACAACAGAACGATCAAATTAATAAAAATTTGTATCATGTCTGTAAGTTTACAAAAATATTCAAATATTTTCCTTTAGAGATTAATAATATCATAATTAGAAAAATCTGAAGTTAAAGTACACAGTATAACTTTTGGAACATCTCGCCTTTGAATAAACTTTTATACGTTGTTAGTCCTAATTATACTACCTAGGTATATTTTGTAGTAAATTTAGTAGTACAATAAAAAGAGACAGTAAATTTCTCATACTACTCATTTGAAGAAACTAAGACTACTAAGAGGTGTGAACCCTGTTATAAGTAATTAGGTGTGTCGGGTCCGGGGTTACGCCTCGTTGAGAAATTTCAGTGACGAACATCGTTGATCGGACTTTTTTTTATTACCAGTAGTGGATAATATTATTGTCGCCTTATTATGATGAATTTGATTGCAGCTGTTATATTACTAAATAAATATTTACGACTTTAGAGTGAAATTGGGATTTAATACAAGTTTTATTTTTCATCAATGACAAAGTAGTTAATAGTGCAGGTAAATAGAATGAAAACCCTTCCTAACACTTATAGTTTAATTTTTGCGTCACTGGAATGGATGAAATCGTGAAAATTCCGTAGTATTTCCGTGGTATAGTTTATGCAATATTATCATTTAAATATATTAGTAATATTTTTAGGCTAACCATATTTTATTATTAAATTTTAAAATTTAAGCATGAAAAAAAGCCCGCGCACAGTGCTTACAATAGCTACTCGATCATAGATGGCGCTAATGGCAACAGTTAGCCTAGCGCTGACCTGTTGTGCTTAAGTATAACTAGATGGCGCTTTTACCAACGATTTTCAGTGTTATATTTGATTGTAACTTAACTGTTAAAACAATAATTATTTGAAAATCATAACAAAGTAGAGTTTTGAAATGCGTTATTAAATATGCAAATTTGAATACGTACCTATTTGCTGTTAATGTCGTCATTTCGACGTTGTTTCCGCTCGCTGTCAAAATTTCATCACAGCTACTGCCACCTGTTATCCGCTGGACGGAACTCAATGATATGTCTTCGCTTGAATTCTTGCCGAGGTTCGGACCATTTCCGCTAGGTGGCGCTGCTCGCTGCTTGGACGCTTGTTTGTGCCGGCTTAGTGCGAAAAACAAAGCTAAAACAGCTTTAAGCTTCGCATCCCGTATGTCTACAGCTGTTACTTGCTCCAGCCCTTGCACTTTTTGCGCGTGCAAGAAGTCCAAACAGCATTGGACGTTTTCCAACTGAAACAAGAAAAAACAGCTGATCTTAAGACGCTATATTGATAGTAATTTTACCGCAAGGGCAATTTTATACTTAATTTGTATGAGTATGAAGTCGTGAATACGCTGCGGCCAGAAGCTATCGGCTCGCTCGGAAAACATGCGAAAAAACGTAATTGTTTATTTAAACAATAACTAGGACCATTTCTATACGATTTTGGGTTGCAAAGGTGTCTGTCTATAGACTAATTTCCTACAATACATCTATTCTCGTTTAAAAATAATCTTCAAATTTCGTATTTTTAAGAGGTCATTTCGATCGAGAAATGTATCGAGGCAAAATACATTAATCGTGTTTCTGGTTCTTCTCAAACCTAGATAAGGCTATGAAGATATGTACCTATAGGGTATAGGGATATAATATAGGGTCCTATAGTATTACTTCAAAAAGGACGTTATTATCAATATAGCGTCTTAATTCTACTAACTCAGCAAAATAGAAACTGAATTTAGCTTGTTAGCATACATAAAGGGCATTTTATTGTACGTCTACATTCTATCTTGCATTTTAAGTACCTAATAAATAAAAATAAAACTAATGCCAAGATTTTGATTCAGGAAAACTGAAATCGGGACTCAAAATAATATAAGTTATAGGCATAATATAAGTTTTCCGGACAAGCCATTAACGAATTTAGAAAAAAACATTAAATTGTAAATGATGATGGTGATTTCCAAAAAAAAACTTCCCGCGTAAACCAGTCTCAAGTTGGTAGTTCGAAATCAATATGAATTTATTCCAAAGTCAAAACTCGCGTCGATCAAAATGGAAAGTAATTCGGCGCTAAAAACAGCCGGCCAGACGCGCGGGGATTGTTAAAATCCTACGTAAAGTAGGGCTGCCAAAATAGTTAAAAAATAAAAGCATCGTAAAAAAGGCTTATCCACGAGTACGACCATTAGTAAACACTAAACAGACGGCTGGTGAAGTAAAAAACCTGTGTCAAAATAATAGATAGGTAACTATGCCTATTACTTAAAAGTTTCTGAATTTTTTGTCCGATTTTTGGCCGTAGTTACATCTCCTTGGGATCACCTCAGAGGCCTGAAGCAGAGCCCTATCTAAATTTAACGCAATAAATGTCAAACATTGACTTATTGTCTTATGATTTGTTAACCACTTACAAAAGAAACACATAATATTATACTTATAATTTATAAAATATTCTAGGTATTCTGCACTACGCTGTTCAAAATCGAATAAGTAGTAGGCATTTTATTGCATCAAAAACGTTAAAATGTAATGGTATATCTGCAATGTCGGCAAGCCCTTGGTGGAATCGCCACAAAATCATCTACAGTCTCTACAGAACATTAAAATCTCGTATCGCCAACCCTACACTCGTTAGCTACCGGCGCACGCTGCACTTGAATTACCGCAGCATAATATCGGGAACAGAATCGTGTCAATCGCTGTGCCCTATAGGTACCTGTATGTCAAGTGACGTACGGCATGGCATTGTATTGAAAGGATTTTACTTAACTAAGAAGTTATTTAACAATGGAAGTATGGTTGTTCCATCTTAGGACTTCGACTTCCATATTTCCATAGTTTATAGCAGATAATAATTATGGGGAACCAATGCAATGGCACGAGTGCCACCAGTGGCAACTGGCAACTGGCACGTGACATACAATTTGGAGCACGCTACTGGTCACAAAACTAGTATTGAAATAATTAATTTACAAAAAATGAAGGTTATGTACATCCACCTCTGCATAGTGAGCACCAAATTAGACGGTAATACGCACCGAATAACAAAAAATATTTAATTTTCAAATTCATAAAGATTTCTTCAGAAAAGGTACAAAAAGGTTTCGCCATCCCTAATCTATAGAAATATGCGAAAGTGCGTCTGTATGACTAGACTAGATGATACAAGATGTCTACAGATTACAACTTCTTGGCTATTTATTCGTTTATCGCACGGGAAACGTACATCATTTTTAGGGTTCCGTAGCCAAAATGGCAAAAAAGGAACTCTTATAGATTCGTCGTCTGTCTGTCTGTCTGTCTGTCCGTCCGTCCGTATGTCACAGCCACTTTTCTCCGAAACTATTAGAGCTATACTATTGAAACTTGGTAAGTAGATGTAGTCTGTGAACCGCATTAAGATTTTGATGCAAAAATAGAAAAATTATTAAAAATTTTAAGGGTCCCCATAGGTGCAACTGAAATAAAAAAAATTTTTTTTCATCTAACCTATGCGTGTGGGGTATCAATGGATAGGTCTCCAAAAATCATATTGAGGTTTCTCATATCATTTTTTTCTAACCTGAATAGTTTGCGAGAGATACTCTTCCAAAGTGGTAAAATGTGTGTCCCCCCCCCCCTCTAATTTCTAAAGTAGGAGCATGATAATTCTAAAAAAAATATATGATGTAGATAAAAACTACCAACGAAAATTGGTTTGAACGAGATCTAACCAGTAGTTTTTTTTATACGTCATAAATGGTAAACCTTAATCAAAATTTAATTAAATCGACTGAAATATAAAAATAAACCAAAACCTTTTAATTTCATAAAAACAAACCTTATTGCTGCTACGGAACCCTTCATGGGCGAGTCCAACTCGCACTTGGCCGCTTTTTGTCCTTTTCCAGGACCATAGTATCGCTATTCGCTAAAATTATTATTGTCATCAAAATCTGTACAGCGATTTAAATAACACTGAAGAGGTACTTAACAGGCTGATTTTCGCATTTATAATAATATTAATATTACTACTTATTCATAATGATACTGTAGACCTCGGCATGCGGTACAGTCGAATAAATTATTATGCACTATCTATGTGCACTTTTATGTGGGATAAGTCAGTTCACACTTCACAGTAGGTAGATATAGGTACTTAGTAGGTCTCTCATCCTCATACAACAGAACACAAACATGGAACATGTAAAATAGCTGCACCATAAAAGGTCTACTCTGATTACACTTAGCCGCCAGCCACATGCTAGTTATAACTTATGATACGTTTCTTATGATATGACCCTTATGTAGTTAGCATAAGGGTAAATCAGAGGTAATATAACCCTGATCGCACTAGAAACATGAACTTAGTTCCACCGCTTTTAATAAACTAGAAGAGCCTAAGGCTTTCTGATGTCAACCTATTCAGAATGAAAAGGTGCCATACTGTTAATTTTTAAAATTAGAAAAGAAAGAAAACTTTTCCTATAATATGACTTTGAATATTACTGAATTAGGAAAATATGTCTAGTACTTCCTTAGACCATAACTTAACAACATAACCAAACTTTTACTTTCATAGTGGCACCAAAGTTCCATTGCAAATTGCAATTAACTTTAAACCTTAAAATGTTCAGTCTGCTCAGGGTCCCGATTCTCAAACTTTGAATGTTACTTCGAAACAGTCCGTGGTCTCACTTGGATGCGCAAGTGAGACATCCAGAGAAATGACCTTCGAGTTATAAGAATCGGGCCGCAGGATCGCAAAATAACAAGCAAATGGTAGTTAACTATCAATTTGTTATAATTTATAGCACGACGTCGGCCTATTGTTATTAGATTATATTATAACAACCAGATGTTCACGATATCTAGCACAGTTTTCTCAATTGGAATGAATTGGTAATTCATTTAGATGTAGGACGGAGGTCGCTGACTTTAGCTCCTTTTATTGGTCGTAATTTCATATATACTTTTATGACGTTTATATTTTTTTAAACGGCGAAAATGTGTCCGTCAGTACCTTCTTCACGATTTCGGCTTTGCTTTTGATGAAATTTCGTAATATAGGTATTAGGTATTAGGTTAACTGGGACACACGAAAGTTTTTTATCCTGAAAGACAATATTATGGTTCTTACAGAAAAGTTTTATGAATTACTTGAAAAACACAGCAAACTAACTTCCTAAATCCATGTAACTAGGTCCTACGCATCCCTGATATTATGAGGTCCCAGTTTTGATTTTTGACATAACATTAAAAAATAAAAATAAACTAAAATGCATACAAAGAAAGAGGAATATCTTGTGAAGCTCGTGAGGTTACATCTATAACAATTTAACCGGATTGTGCTGTGAAAGTAAATCATTTTAATGTAGCCTATGCCACATTTACCTCTTACAACACAAGGGCTGGCGTCGGCCCTTAAAAGGCTTGTCTATGGGTCACTGGGCTACCCGCGCTGGGCCACGTGCGTTTACTACAACAAATCATTTACATCTTGATGCTGTTTCGTTGTACCAGAGAATAGACATACTAGTTGTACATATTTTATTGAATGTTCATTTAATGCGGTTTTTATTGCATTTTTCATGCTGTTTTATTGCGTTTTTATTGAATGTTTACGTCATATTTATGATGTTGTTTTATTACTTTTTTGTTGAGCTTCATTGGAAGTTCAATTATTGTATAGTTATTTCTTTAGTTCAAATGATCCGCAAGTATTAGTCTCTTATCTTAGTCTACTCTTAAAACAGACTAGAAGTGAAAGAGAGCCAGAAACAATAAAACAGAAGAAAAAAGTGTTTTCTTTTATTAAAAACAGGCCTACCTACGACCAGTGTAAGTATCTAGAAATTAGTTTTCATTCTTGTTAAAATTAATTTGAATATTAATCTATATAAAATAACATTAAAATCGTAAATGTATTAAGCTATCGAAACATAATACATAGTCATTAGTCATTGCTCAGGCATTTGACTGTATCAATCGCATTCTAAAGTTGAGTACAGTTTAAATACCAATCTGATAAACATACACACGTCTAGCATCGAACTAGAGACATGTCTATAATCTCGATCATCCAATGACATCTTATAGAAAAAACATTGTAACAGTCATGAACGAATTGGGTTCAACATGCTGCAGGGTTCCATCCTGGTGCCAACATTATTTAGAATATATAAAAAAGTAAAGTTAGAAAACTTTTTAATTTTTATACAAAAAATATCGAAGCCAAAAAAATTTTTTCTCAGGAATATATTTTATGTGCGGTTGTCCCGCATTGACTAAACTAGGTTACTACTTAGTACTTACTAACCACGTTATTTACCACTTTGGGATTTATATTTTACGAGCTATTGCCCGCGGCTTCGCTCGCGTTAAGAAGTATTATTATATACAAACTTTCATCCCCTATTTTAACCCCTTGGGGGTGGAATTGATCAAAAAATTTCAGACCGATCCGTCCAGTGGTTTGGGCTGTGCGTTGATAGATCACCATGTCAGTCAGCTTTGCGTTTTATAATATATTTAGATTCAATTAAATATTACATTTCATTGAAACGTTACCCATATTATCAAACATTGACTGACCTCTGTTAAAAACAATCCTGTGGAACCCTAAACACAGTACAATTGACAAGGCAGCATTTGCAACACAATAGCGAGGTCCCGCCGTAATCAGATATGATCTGGACTCGGCTTTCGAATATTAATTTTGGGCATGAAGCCCTGATAAGGCAGCTACGGTAAGTTCGTGAAATAAGTCTTAAAACTTTATTACCTCCCGCTCTAAATAAGCTCAGGATAATTTTAACTAACTGGTATAGCCCGTGTAGCTCTTATTTGCTGGTTCATATGAAGATCGTGATGTAGCGTTTGATAATGATCATAATTTAGTATGTGCGAATTTTAACGTTACGTTAGTTTCTGATGTAAAAGATATTAATAAAGATAAAGACTTACTGACAGTTTTAAATTTCGGTAGAATATTTAAATGTTGTTTAACGCCCGAACCCAATATTCGATCCTTATGCATAGATTGAACTCAATCTCGGATTGATCCCAATCCTTAGATCGATCTCCAATCCACGTTTCAATAATAAAAATTGAAATCTGCAATCTTTTTTCTGGCCGGATTGCCTGCGATCTTTTCCCTCTGTCCAGGGGTACGATAGACTCGATCGAAACCTTATGTGAATAATAGAAAATAAAAAAATATTGATTTCGAGTCGACAACATATATCCGCAAAATTCGGATTTAGGAGTATTTCGTTAAATTCTAATGGCACTGACAATTGACAAACAAACTTCACGCGCTATCTTGCTATAAGCTGACAGTTGACACATGCCATTGCTCATTTTCTACCTGCCGGCAGCGGGCAGTCATCATGGCGCACCGAGCGCACCCTTTTTTAGGGTTCCGTAGCCAAAATGGCAAAAAAGGAACCCTTATAGATTCGTCATGTCTGTCTGTCTGTCTGTCTGTCTGTCTGTCTGTCTGTCTGTCTGTCTGTCCGTCCGTCCGTATGTCACAGCCACTTTTCTCCGAAACTATTAGAGCTAGATTATTGAAACTTGGTAAGTAGATGTATTCTGTGAACCGCATTAAGATTTTGATGCAAAAATGGAAAAATTATTAAAAATTTTAGGGGTATAGGTACAACTGAAATAAAAAAATTTTTTTTCATCTAACCTATGCGTGTGGGGTATCTATAGATAGGTCTCTAAAAATCATATTGAGGTTTCTTATATCATTTTTTTCCAACCTGAATAGTTTGCGAGAGAGACTCTTCCAAAGTGGGAAAATGTGTCCCCCCCCCCTCTAATTTCTAAAGTAGGGGCATGATAATTCTAAAAAAAATATATGATGTAGATTACTATAAAAACTACCAACGAAAATTGGTTTGAACGAGATCTAGCCAGTAGTTTTTTTTATATATATAAAAATGGTAAACCTTAATCAAAATTTCATTAAATCGACTGAAACATAAAATAAATCAAAAACCTTTTAATTTCATAAAAATAAACCTTATTGCTGCTGCGGAACCCTTCATGGGCGAGTCCAACTCGCACTTGGCCGCTTTTTTGTTGCTTGTCCAATACTGGTAATTATAACTAATAAAAAATAATCGGCCAAGTACGAGTCGGACTCGCGCACGATCAGTATGAGATCCTCAAAATCACTACTATCACTGCTTGAGAGTATAGACAAATCCATATTTTAAACAGTAAAACCGAGAAATTCCTAAGATTGCAGATTTGGATCATAAAACCGATCGAAAGAAACGTCAAAATTGTGAGATAGGTTATGAATACACTCGAACTGTCATTTTCAAACGGAGGGCTATCCGAAATCATAGAGCGAACCTCCCATGGATGGCTTGCAACCACAGATTGTAATTTCAATCTGTGGATACATTATTGGCACACTCAAACACAAATATGGATTGAAATATCGATCTTGGATTGGTAAAAACGGATTAGGATCGTATATTGGGTTCGGCCGAAAATTTAACATAAATGTCAATTCAACAGTGACGGATTAACCCTTAATCAAATTAAGCAATTGCCTAGGGCATCACGTCTGAGGGGGCACCAGAAGAAGGGCAAAAGGACAATAAACATCCGTGCTAGTTAGGGCATATTCACATCTCACTCTCACGTCACCAAAAACGAACGAAGTTTCGAGGATAAAAGTAATGTTTTTAGGTGGTAAAACTTAAAAGTTTTAGACCGATTGTAGTTGACATACGGATAGGGGGGGGGGGGGGCACACAGGCATGAATTGCTTAGGGCATCAAGTAGTCTTAATCCGTCACTGCAATTCAATATAATATTATGGTACAGTTTAGTCTGGTTGTAGCGAGTAACTTAATTAATCATTCCTTCAGTGACACCTACAAGACACAAACAAAGTGGCAGTGACGGTTTGTCACAAATCATTATTCATGACCTTGTGGCGGATGTGCAGAATACAAATTAGATAAACTGGACCTGACCCAATCAATACTAAAATAGCACTCAGATATAAAGTCTTAAATTAAAACTGTCAAGGTGATAGATATAAGTAATAAACAATTATGTAAAATAAATAATAATGCAATTATCATGATGTAGAATCTCTGTTGCGTACAACATAAAAAAAAATCTAATTGACTTGCGCTAAAACCACAGAGTACTTTATTATAATATGCTAAAACTCTGTTTGCACTATGATTTGGAATATTAGAACACTACTGCTGCAGTGACCATTACGGAAATCAAACTATTAATTAACACGTAGTATACTGATAATAATATCGTGTGATCGCATTTCGCAAGTCAAAGGCGCTGGAAAGTGATATTCTTCGTCGGTCAAGCAACATTATCGATCAGCCTTTATAGTTAATAGATTTTGACTTGATAAAGCCTAGAACTCAATAATATATAAATCAAGTCGTTTTCTTAAAGTACTACCGGCTGTTTATAAAATCTTACAAAAACAAAAGTTTGAACCTCATTTTTATCGCATTTACATTTTTTAAAAATGTGCTTCAAATGAATACATTTTATGTTATGACCGTGTCGGATTTAAAGTCACCGTGTCGATAAGCAGGCACGCACTTTGCGGCTTAAAGTTTTTATATTTCTCGAAATGTCTTTATTAGCCAGTGGCAAGACTGGCAAGTAATTGGTTATTTTTAGAGATGCGCCGAATATTCGTTTCGTATTCGGTATTCGGCGTATTCGGCATGTTTTTCACTATTCGTATTCGGCCGAATTATTCGGCTCAGTTACCGAATATATTCGGTTTTATTTTTTTCAAAATATTAAAAACTAGACCCGCCCCGGCTTCGCTCGTGGGACATACATAGCCTATGTCACTCAGGGCTCAGCTCCTAAGTATCATGTAACACAACATTAGGCACTAGGCAGCAAAATTAAAGTCCAATAATATTGATGAATATTACACATTACATTTTAATATTTACAATATTGCTATTTAAGGCGGCTGAGAAGCCGCCCTGGTCTTCCGGTGTCTGTGGATGGTACGAGTGACCAGAAAGAGATAGCTGACAGGTAAACGTTAGGGCTTCTGATGTAGTGAGGGCAATCAAATCAATATCCAAGGGAAAATCCCCCGGACACGATGGATTAAGCATTGAACACCTACAATATGCTGGCCCTCATATATCGCGAGTTTTGGCCTTGCTGTATAATCTCTGTATATCGCATTCTTACTTGCCTCACGATATGATGAAAACTGTTGTGGTCCCAGTAACGAAAAATAAAACGAAAAGCCTATCAGATATTTCTAATTACAGGCCCATCTCGCTAGCAACTATCATTGCAAAAGTAAGTATTTGACAGCATTCTTAATACACATTTAAACAGATATATTAGATGTCATGATGCGCAGTTCGGCTTTTGTTCTGGCCTTCCCACCGAGTCCGCAATATTGTGTCTTAAGAGTGCTGTCAAGTATTATAATACAAGAAAAACGCCCGTCTACGCCTGCTTCCTCGACCTTTCGAAGGCTTTTGACCTCGTGTCATATGACATTCTTTGGAAGAAGATGAGGAAGTCGAATATACCTCATGAATTGGTTAATACTTTTAAATATTGGTATGATAATCAAATAAATATTGTTAGATGGGCTGGTGCGGTGTCAGATCCCTACAAGCTGGAATGTGGCATGAGACAGGGGGGGTTAAGCTCACCTGTCCTATTTAACCTTTATATAAATGGACTGATTGAGGAGCTCAGCATGAAGCATATCGGTTGTTATATAGATGGAGTATGTTTCAATAACATAAACTATGCGATGCGGATGACATGGTCTTGCTGAGTGCCTCGGTCTGTGGTCTCAAAAAGCTACTTGACATTTGTGAGCGTTACGCAGCGGAGCATGGGCTGATATACAATAGTAAAAAGAGTCAGTACATGGTCTTTCACGGTGGTACCAGAAAGGTGGATACAGTGCCGACTCTTTTACTCAATGGTGTTCCTTTAGCTAGAGTCGAGGAGTTCAAATACCTAGGACACATTGTGACGTCCACTTTGAAAGACGATACTGATATCGAAAGGGAGCGAAGGGCACTGTCGGTTAGGGCGAATATGGTTGTTAGGAGGTTTGCGAGATGCTCGTTAGAGGTAAAAATGACGTTGTTTAGAGCTTTTTGTACATCCTTCTACACTTGCAGCCTCTGGGCAGCATATACGCAAAGGGCCTACAGTGCCCTTCGCGTCCAATATAATAACGCGTTCAGGATGCTGGTGGGGCTCCCCCGCTGGTGCAGCGCTTCGGCGATGTTCGCGTGCGCACGAGTGGACTGTTTCTTTGCCACAATGCGCAGGCGAACATCGTCGCTGGTGCAGCGCATGCGGGGGAGCTCCAACGGCATGCTGGCCGCGCTCTGTGAACGCCCTGTTAACCTGTATATCAGTCACTGCTGTCATATGCATGCAGAATACAGGCTAAAATAATAACTGTTATATTATGTAAGTAATGTGTGTTTTTCTTTAAACAACAAATTCATAAAACAAAATAAAAAACAGAAAAAAGACAATAATGTTTTAAATAAACAAAGCATTTAGAGATAAATTGGTAGGTAGTGCAATGCTCAAACCGTCGAAAAGGAATCCACTCAGACTTTTATTAATGTAATTTGATCTGTACCTATTTATATTATGAGTCTTGGATACTTGCAATAAATGATTATTATTATTATTATAAAACATCGCGATGAAAAACTAATAAAGAAATTAATATTATGCATAAGAGGTTTGAGCTCTCCATTGTGGGTGTCGCAAACGCCACACACAATAGATTTTCAATTGTTATGCGGCAGCCGCCTGCCGCTGGAGGATTGATGGGTTTTAAGCAGTATTCTGACTTTAATAAATCTTTTTAACATTGGTTTTAATATATTTCTGTTATTATTAAATAATACATGAAATCTTTTATTTATTGTTGCACAGTTCATTATATTGGAGATTATGCATAAAATCATTAGTCATTTAAAGAAAATGTTTTACTACTTAAAATAAACCTTGCTTCTTATGTATTTTAGTATTAAAGGTATGTATTCCATTTAATTCTACTTACATGAAGACAAATAACAATAACTTAATAGTTAATAGTAATCTACATGCAAATGAAACAAATAACACTGTTTTACTGCTTTATTTTTCACTTCATTAATGTTGTAATAGAAATTTGAACCTTAGCTTATTGCTTTTTCACATAAAAAAGAAACATTTTTAGTCTATGACCACAGACAAGTCAATTTCCATATCCGGACTCCATATTGTCTTGAGACTTCCATTTGTAAAAATCTCTCGAAATGAACTGCGCTCTGTTATATTTACAAAACTTAGTTTTATTTAAAACTACAATAAAGATCACAACCTCTGCAAGTTCTTTGCGGTCTGCCACTCACTAAAACCTGGTTCTCACTTTTTCTGAGACACACACACATCCTGAAATGGCTAAAGTGTGGTTCTAAACTTGTTGAAGCACTTGGAAATCGTCGTTACTGGCAGGCGATGGTTGTTGCAAATGTTTCGCAACACTGCACAGATGTTAATCATTGTTTTTCTTGTCAATGTGTTAAACTCCTCACAGACAGTCAGACAGTTCCAGTGCCTGGGCTCGGTTGCGATTGCGAGGTCTTATTTAACTGTATTTCTGGCTTTCTTCTTCAGGAATGGCTTCTAATACGAGCACTGTGTGCACCAATGTTATAAAAATACGTTTTATAGTTTAAAATTTTACGTAAAACACCACTAACCACTCAGCGACAAACAAGCAATCGGAAAAAATCACTTTTGTTGTGATCACTGATCGCTATAATTTAACAGTTCAAATTGCTCGCCGATTGCCATCGCATTGCTGTCAAAAGCTTAGGTGATACGAAATAAATGCAACAGTATAGCAAATAGTGATAGCAAAAATATAAATTTCTTCAAAACCCGTGGATGAATATGACACAAAACTTTAACAGTAACAGACATCAATAAAATAAACCATATTACATTATTTACACCATTTTTACAAACTCTAATATTTTTTCGACGCAATTAGGCGACGTTTCTAATATTTGCTAAATTACTGGGAAACTCGTGGATGAATCTGACACAAAACGTGTCTGCATATATTTTGTTACTGCCCGAGAGTTTAAAATTTAGCTTTTGTGATATTGCTAATATCACAAAAGCTAAATTTTAAACTTTAATATTTTTTTCGGCCTATAGCGACCAAAAAACAAAATACCTCTGGAAGCTGTCGACCAAAATGACACAAAATCATTTTTTAGGTTTACCTAGTGGTCCCAAACCTATACGCAAAAAATCAGAAACTTTAGAATTTTGAAACCAAAAAACCTAGAGCTATCGGTCTAAGTATGGAGATTTAGCGATTTAAATGTAATTATAGTTCCTTGATTATTCAGCAGAGGGAGTACTGTCGCTCGTTGCTATCGTATTTTTTTGGCTGGTATGTGATACGAAACTGCGATTTTGGAGCAATTATTGCGCAATAATTGCGATTGCATTGCGCTCGCGAGAGAAGGCTCGCTCCGAGCTAGCCAGCAGCGGCACGTAGAGTACACGATAGAACCTGTTTACGCGGCAAAATAAAATAATGGTAAACCGAATAATTCGGCCGAATATTCGGCTCGGTAAAGGCCGAATATTCGGTATTCGGTTATTCGGCCAAATCACTATTCGGCGCATCACTAGTTATTTTCATGGCCGACAATATTATAACTTTTATAATATCATTTAATTTTATGTTATCGTTCATGTTAAAAATATTATCTGGAATTTCAACAGTCTCATTTATGTTCCCAATATTCTGTCAGTCAGCCAGATTAAGAGATCTCGCGATCATAAAACAGCGGACGTAGATTATTCATTACTAGATTCGAAAGGTCATCGAACTACGATTAAGGAAACATTAACAAATAGGACAAGCACCAAAGTCCAAAGCACTAAAAGTCAAGTGCATCCCGTTACACACTTAGGTCATGGCTGACCGGCGCATGTGTGTCGAGGCTGGCACTTTCTTGTTTTGTTTATTTATTACTGTATCAATTCGTCGACCTTGCGAACGAGATTATTTTATTGTTATTACCGTTGTTTTTGTTGCAATAATTGAAAATAAAGCGACAGTGATATTTCAATTTTCAACAAACGAACCGAAATTGTGGCAGGTCAGTGACCGCAACATTTCAAAATGATTTCAGATAATATTATAGGAGTGGAGTGGCCTGTGGCGTATGCTGTATAAAATATGTCACCTTCAGGAATCAAAGACCAGACACCTGGCAGAATCAGAATCGAATCAGCTCGATTTCAACAGCTTTTGCTACTTATCCCACATATTATTATCACATTATACTAGCGCAAAATCGTGCTGCGGCTCAATTTGGAACTAATTCGATCTCAACGGCTTTTCCCACTTTTGACAGCTAGGTGAACTAGCGCACCATCTTGCTGTGGCTCAATATGAAACTAAAATAATTTTGAAAAATATAATGCAAGATTTTTAGAAGCTTTTTCTTTACTACATTTGCTATTTGTAATAATATGTATTTATATTAATTATTGTTTTCACGTTTCTTGTTTATGTTGATTAATTACATTTACAAGCTCTAAAAGCAACGTGCGTCTAGAAGGCGCACCCTAAACCTTCTCGGTCTTACTACAAAAGTTTTAAACACCTATTGAACAGTTGATTAGAAAAAAATCAGTATAATATGTGTAATGGTCTCAAAACAACTGTTCAATAGATGTTTAGATCCTAATTGTGGTATGACCGTCTGTCTTTACATTTATTAAAATTTTCAAATAATGTTCTTTAAAAGTTATCTAGGATCATTTTCAGCAACTATCTATTATGTGTCCCAAATGAAAGTTTCAGAATTCCCGTCTCGGCCCAACACATGGGGCCAAAAAACTTAAGAGGCCGGTAGGGTTATTACGTAAAAATAGCGATCAACAATCCATCAGCAATAATTGCCCGATAATCGCGCGATCGATTGCTGGGGTGGTATCATGTAAGCGATGGCTCGCGGATCGCTCGCAAATCGTTTCAGTGCACTTTTGCGAGTACACTAGCGCCAAAAACAATTTAGTAGCAATCAAAGGAACTATTATTGGAATGTCAAATCAAACAAACTTCGACCATGTTTACATTACAAGTGTTTAATATCACGTTCCTAATGTATACAAAAGTCAAAAGTACTCTGCGACCTGCGTTCGCTTTAGTTGTGATTGTTTCGTGAACAAAATAACAAGTGAGCGAGATTATATAATCACAATACTGTATAAATTATTTGGTATAATCACCAATGTATCAGCTGGATTCCCTTGTGAAATAGCCAAAGGAGTGGATCTTGGGTCAATGTGAAAAGAAGCTGTTGAAAACCGTAGAATAATCTTGCCCATATGCCGCTCTAGAATCTAGATTCTAGATCAACAAAATCTTGAGAACAATAGAAAAAGGTAAGCATCCTTAATTTGTAGCCTGTAAGTACTTTCTTAATGTTACTTCTCCATTTCTTGATTTTTCATAACACTTTTCGATTTTTGTAGTACTGGGCTGACCTTAAAAGTTAAAAACAACAGCAAGATGAAGATGGCTAACAGTGGTGGTACTTTGGGGCCTGCTGATGCTGCTGGTAATCAAAGATGGTGATATATGGCTTACCAATGAACAAAGTCTACAATGAAGTCTTGGTTTTCATCGCAGAGCACTGTATTTGGTGATGGTGAACATAGAATTTTATTATATTCTGTAAGTTCTAGAATTTCTAACTAACCTATTAAAACATAATCTTAATAGTTACCTATATTTTTATTAGATAAGTGAGTTTATACAGTGAGGCTGATTTCTGTGAAAGTATAGTTGTTCCTTACAGTAAATTTTAGATTAGTTTTGAATTATAGGAAGAAGTAAATATTTTTGTTAAAATAACTTTATTTTGCAGGTATTATGGATTTCATTGAAACTAGGCCGTCTGCTTCAACTCATTTGGATATTGCTTTTATTATACTTTGTAAGTTCTACAATTTCTATCTAACTTATTAAAAACATAAACTTAATATCTATATTTTTATTAGATAAGTGAGTTTATACAGTGAGGCTGAAATGCCAAACCATCCAATACAATATTATTGGATGATTTCTGTGGAAGTAGTTGTTCCTTACAGTAAATTTTAAATTAGTTTAAACTATACGAAGAAGTAATTTTTTTTCTTAAAATAACTTTATTTTGCAGATATGGATTTCATGGAAGCTGGGCCGTCTGCTTCAACTCGTGATAGTGATTTTGATCCTAAACAATATACAGATGACAAACTACGGAGTGCTGCTGAATCAACAATATTTGATTATTTGTCTTACTTATTAGTTATTACAAATATTTACTAGTGTTAAAATCATTTTATAATTAATAACTTTGTGTTAAAATAGATGTGTGAAACTACATATACTTTGTCATATTAAAATTATAATAAAAGTTGTCATTTATATAATATAATTATTTATTACTTATATATTAGGTATTACCTATGGTTGGGGGTTTAAATAAATAAAAAACTCACTTTGCACTTCATTTCTTTATTTTTTAAATTGACATTTTATAATATTATATAACTGATATATTATACTGATAAGTGATATTAACTACTAACAAAACATAATATTTTAGTGAGAATACAATAAAGACCCTTTAATAATCTGAAAGTCATTTTGTTCTTGGTTCTGAAAGCCAGTAATTTATTAGGAATACTAAACAGCTATTAATAGAACTAAGTATAATATTGTAAATATTAATAATGTAACAACTTTATAGTATTCTATAAAGTTTAGTATATTATAGACTATACTGAAGGAGTTGAATTAGTGATATTGATAAATTTATATTTATAATTGATAAAAAACTTTACTTTGTAAATATTATTAAATAAATTTGTAATATAAGTAATAGTTGTTGCATTTTTATTTATAGTTTGGCTTTAAATAAACGAAAATCTCACTTAACACAATATTTCTTTATTTTGTAAATTGACTTTTTACATTAAGTATTTAGGGAAAACAAAGTCTGACAAAAATAAAAGTATTAACGAATAGTATAATATAAACAAGAAATAGACTTTACATAATATTTTAGAATACAGTAAAAACAGACAACAGTAAGTAAGTATGCTTTTAAATGAAATTTTGTTTTTGTTATCAAACATTCAGACATTTATTTTATTTAAAATACAAAACAAGAATACAGCTAATAATAGAACAATAATTAACTAACATTCCTTAGCATAATACTTTTATCTGTATTCCTTAGTATCATGTAACACAACATTAGCCACTAGGCAGCTAAATTAAGGTCCAATAATATTGATGAATATACATTTTAATATTTACAATATTGATATTTAAAACATCACGATGAAAAGCTAATAAAGAAATTAATATTATGCATAAGAGCTTGTAGCACCTCCATTGTGGGTATCGCAGTCCGCAGATGCCAGACATAATAGATTTTCAATTGTTATGTGGCAGCCGGCTGGCGCTTGGGGATTGATGGGTTTTAAGCAGTATTCTGATTTTAATAAACCTTTGTAACATTGATTTTAATATATTTCTGTTATTATTAAATAATACATGACTAAATCTTTTATTTATTGTTGCACAGTTGGAGTTGCATATTGGAGGTTATGCATAAAATCATTAGTCATTAGAAAATGTTTTACTACTTAAAAATAAACCTTGTTTCTGGTGTAGGTATGTTTAAAAGTATTCCATTTAATTCTACTTACATGAAGACAAATAACAATAACTTAATAGTAATCTACATGCAAATGAAAGAAATAACACTGTTTTACTGCTTTATTTTTTCCTTTACAAAGATCACAACCTCTGCAAGTTCTTTGCGGTCTGCCACTCACTAAAAGCTGGTTCTCACTTTTTCAAAGAAACTAACATCCTGCAATGGCTAAAGTGTGGTCCTAAACTTGTTGAAGCACTTGGAAATCTTCGTACTGGCAGGCGACGCGATGGTTGTTACAGATGTTTCGCAACACAGCTGCACAGGTGTTAATTGTTGTTTTTCTTGTCAATCTGACTTGTCACAGATATCTACAAACAGCTTCTTTCAACCCTTGTAATGGGTTTTAAACTCAGAGTCAGACAGTTCCAGTGCCTGGGCTCGGTCGCGATTGCGAGGTCTTATTTAGCTGTATTTCTGGCTGCATCTCTTGCGTCTTCTTCAGGAATGGCTTCTAATACCAGCACTGTATGCGCCAATGTTATAAAAATACGTTTTGCAGTTTAACATTTTACGTAAAACACCACTAATCACTCAGCGATAAACAAGCAATCGGAAAAAATCACTTTTGTTGTGATCGCTATTTGACAGTTCAAATTGCTCGCCGATTGCCATCGCATTGCTGTAAAAAGCCTTACGTGATACGAAATAAATGCAACAGTATGGAGATTTAGCGATTTATAATGCAATTATAGTTCCTTGATTGTTCGGCAGAGGGAGTACTGTCGCTCGATTGCAATCGTATTGTTTTGGGTGATCACGTGGTACGAAATTGCGATTTTGCAGCAATTATCGCGCAATAATTGCTATCGCATTGCTCTCGCAAGATACGTAATACCACTGCGGGGTACCCTCGAAATTTTCATACATTCATACCAAAATCATTTTCTCATACGAAAATATTTAACATGTTTGAGTTATTTTTCACCTTAAGATAGTAATTACCTAGGGTCCTGAACATTTTTTTTTACAAAATATTTAAAAACTAAAAAAAAAATTTGTTTAAATATTTTTTAGTAAATTTACTACTAAATATTTAAACATAAAAAAATAGACAAAAACACTAAAAAGTTAATTTACTTACTACAAAATATTTAAACTAAAAAATATTTTTTATTATTTAAATATTTTGGAAAAAAAGAGGGGAGGCCTTTGCCCAGCAGTGGGACACTGTAGGCTGCTTATAATAATAATAATAATAAAATATTTTGTAGTAAATTTACTATTTATTTATATATATTTTTAGTGTTTTTGTCTATTTTTTGGTGTTTAAATATTTAGTAGTAAATTTACTAAAAAATATTTAAACACAATTTTTTTTTACTATTTAAATATTTTGTAAAAAAAATTTGTTCAGGACCCTAGGTAATTACTATCTTAAGCTGAAAAATAACTCAAACATGTTAAATATTTTCGTATGAGAAAATGATTTTGGTATTAAGAATGTATGAAAATTTCGAGGGTACCCCGGGCCCTTAAGCAATTAACTTGTAGATATTTATGTTATAGGATTTCCGTTCCACTTTAAACTACTTTTAGTTTTGAAAAATGTATGATTAGATTATTTCAGATGCCTAAAAGAATTTTATACTTATTAATAAAAAATATAACATTCGATTTACCGTCTATACTTCCAAAAATTTGATACTCTTTACAAATTCATAGAAGTTGGACCTAATTCCTGAATGCAGGGATGTCGACAGTATTTTTTTATGATGAAGCACTAGGTAAATAAATGGAAAGAAATAGAATTTAAAAATTCAACCCCGCTTGATGTGTAGGGGAGGTACCATAAAAATATATAAATTTTTAAATATTTTATGTACCATTTTGTCGGCATTATTAATATGACGTGTATTCATGCCAAATTACAGCTTTGTAGGTCCTATAGTCTCTGAGCAAAACCACGGACAGACAGACAGACGGACAGACGGACAGACGGACAGACGGACGGACAGACCGAAACTATAAGGGTTCCTTGTTGACTACGGAACCCTAAAAACACTATTTTTCATTGAGGTAGAAGTACTAGGTACGTACGTATTTTTCGACAAAACTGAAAAAAATAAACGTAGGCCGAAATGAGGTAATAGTGCAATAAGTATTATTTTCCGCCAAGTATTTGTATTGTGTGAGGAAAAGTGTTTTAGAATGTGGGGTGTAATAAAATCTGATATCAATTTAACCTGCCGGCGACAGTGGTCACGCGATGGGAAATAATGACCCCCTATTTTACTCCAAAAACTAACGTTTATGGGATTCGGAGTACCCATACGAATGTTATGTTTGAACATAAATGGTTTTATGATTTAATGTCATTTTAATACCTATAACTGTAAATAAATAACTATAACTATAATTGTAAAAAAAAAACTTTAACTACGCCTCTGGTGCAATCCACCCTTTAATATTTTATTTTGTGCTTAACCAAGGAGTTAAGTTACTAATTTATAATCAATATACTATGTAGTTTAGCTTCTTTATCCTGCAGTGATAATGTTCAAAGCTATTATTCAAAGGTTAATTACTAGTTATTAAATTTCTAAATTAAAACGGTTAGTCTTCCTAATTTACATCTTGAGGTAAATTGATTTTATAGATAAGTATGTACCTTAAGAATGCAGTCCTTTATCATATAATAATTTATAATGGAAAGCTTATTCTAATATCTCCTTATAACTACAATATAGTAGTCGCTTTTCGTTGTCGCCTGTCGGTCCTCAAGTTTGCTAGATATTTTCTTTTAAACTACGCAAGGGATTTGGATAGGTACATTATTTCTTTATCAGATAGTAGAGTGATTCAAGGGGAAGGTTTATACATATTACGTCATAATCATGTTACGAGTACTTATAAGAAATATTATAATACGAGAAATATTTAGAAAAATATTGATCGTCAGGCTTTGTCCACATTTGTAATATCATGATCGCGTATCAGGGCTTCTACCACGAAACCGTTTTGAGACTCAAACAATCGAACGAGAATGCCGCATCCTACTCTAACAAACGTGAAATGCCGTTGTTAGAGCAAGACGCGGCATTCTCGTCCGAATGTTTGAGTTTCAAAACCGTTTCGTGGTAGACCTACTGATCTCCGTCGCGTAGCATCGAAGCGTCTCATGATAGTGTAGTGGATAATGGAACTTTAGCAATAATTACAGTGACACCATACTGTCGATGTCGGCTCTGAGTAAATAGCGTCATTAGGTACCGACAAACACTTGCCACATATCGCATTAACTGTAAGTTAACTTGCGATGAATCTCATAAGTCATAACATTATATCAATATACCCCATTTTTTATTTAATTTAAACGCCCATTGTGCACGGTCAGGACTCAGGACTTATTTGGTCTGAGGGTCAGGATACAAAAACATGAACGGACAGACGGACAGACAGCGAAGTCTTAGTTATAACGGAACCCCGTTTTTACCCTTTGGGTACGGAACCCTAAAAAGAAACGGAAAGTCTAATCTTCTTTTTTAGTCATTCACACGCGAGACCGACTCGCGCTTGGCTGGTTTCTTGTGCATTGTTCAATGTTCATTAGTGAACTCAGATCGAAATGGGACTTCATAAATAATAATATGGTACCAATTTACCAAACAATTGGGTCCTTGTACCTCGGACTAAAATATGTTATAAGAGTTATAACTTATAAGTTATAGCACTTCGCTACAATGTTGTATCGTGAGAAATTTCGTTGTAAATAACTTGTGTGCTTTTGTGTGTGCTTTATTAAATATTTTATTTTATGGCATGAACAATTTATAGGTGCTGAAGTCTAAATAGCTTATAATTTAGTTTTAATACTAAAAATAATATTAATCTCAGCTTTGCTTGAGTTTTAATTTTTATGATAGTATGTTGCTTTGCCATTAAAAATCTATAAGAACTGTAACATGTAACTTGTAAGATTCTTATTTGTAACTTTTGTAAGCTGTGCTGTAACTTTAAGCAAAAAAATATATTTAAAATAAGAAAAATTTAGAAATCAATTCTAAGAATATTTATTTAGGTATAATTGAATACATACTAAGATTTAGTATCCTATTATCTTAAAACAATGGTGGGTGACCTCTTTGGATCTCATGTATTAGTCATTAGAGCGAATCGAAATTTTCGGTGTATGTCATCTAAATCTTTTCAATGAAATACTTACATGATATTATTGTTTGTACCACTAAAAGGCACCCCGCACCAGTATTTAACGGCATCATTATAATGTAATAGTTGCCAAAATGTCTCTTTACTTTGGGTAGGTACTTTCCGTAAGGAATTAACCAGGTTAATATCAGAAGCAATAACGCTTGCAAATCGGTTTCCACTTTGAGCAAGTACTTCCACAAAACCTGGTTTAAAACCATTGGAACCTGGTTAAAAAACACTGGTTCCGAGCTCTGCTTTTTACGGCGAAAAACGGGAACCAACGCCCGTTTTGATAAAATTTAGAATAGAAGCACTTGGAGACTTGGAAAGGTAATAAAATAGATTTCTTCCAAAAATATAGTTCATAGACCATGTGTTTTTAACTGATAAACGAAGATTCTATAGGTACTTGCTTAGAAAAAAATACTTGGCGGTACTTTGTCGCACTGTAGGTATGCTATTTTCTCAGTCCTTATAAGACTCAAATGTAATTAAGCCTCATAATATTATGTCATCTTAAATTGTGGGCTAATTTAACTTAAGTAATTTACTGGTGTTTAAAAACTATAATTTAAAGACTGCATACTAGCACCGTCATAACCATAATTAGTCATAAGTTCATAACATTTAACAACATTTCATGTGGATTAATAATATCGCCAAGTTGCGTCTCGTTTCGATGTGAACTGACCCTTGAGCATCAAAAACAATAGCTGCCCTATTAGACAACTTGGTTAGTTCTTATCTATTACATAAGATCACTTTGGGATTAAAGATGTTACTTTAAAAAGTTTATTTCACTGCAAAAGTTACGCAACTCTTATCTCATAGCTAAAACGCTAATTGAACACTTAAATTTCATTTAAATTCGTAAAGACACGATAAAGAACCGCAAAATAAATGAATTTCTTGGCGAGCCTTCAACTTAAACGTTGTGTAACATGAGGGATGAGCCAGCGATCTAATCTATTGAATTGCCTCTTCTTGAGAATACCAAGTAAACCATTTAAAGATAACTTAGGCTTCAGCTAAAACTAAGATTAGGTAACATTTTAAAATATTAGGTAAGCTAAACCTAAAGCTAAAAGACCATAAATATAATTATTCCTGTATCGGTGGATACAGGAATAATGTGGGCCAAACGAAATTGACGAAGAAACTCATAATATCTAAGTCAAAACTCAAAATAAAGTTTCAAAAACTAAAACCCGACTACTAAAACACGCTCTAAAAAGTACGAAATAACAAAATAGTAAAGGAAGTTTAAAGGATAGCCATGGTCGTATGCCACCTACTGTAGCAATAATAAAATTAAAAGGGCATACGACCACGGCTATCCTTTAAACTTCCCTTACTATTTTCTTATTTCGTACTTTTTAGAGCGTGTTTTAGTAGTCGGGTTTTAGTTTTTGAAACTTTATTTTTATTTCAATTTTTTGGAGCTGCGATTTGCTCGATAAATTTCTTTACCATATTACAATTCCTCAAATGATCGAGGATAATTATTATTGTTTCATATTGTATTGAACTGATTTTATGAAATCTTGCAATTTTCAGGTGATTGCAGGCATACCCGTAGGAAATAGCTAATAAATGCTTACATATTTAAAATGTGCTAACAAAGTTCTTTCAATTGATACCCCACACGACACCGTCAGGAAATATATTTTTTTTTGTTCTTTCCTTTTTGTCCCCTAGATGGCGCTACAGTCAATTTAACGTGACGTCATGTAGCCTATAACCAACGGACAATCAAGAGGCTTCCAATGACACCTCATTTGTCCAAATCGGATTAGTAGTTTTAAAGTTACGAGGGAACAGATGAACATCCATACATACATACATACAGATCAAAATCATAACCCTCCTTTTTGCTTCGCCGTAGTCGGGTAAAAATACCAAGTAGGTAAACCATATTCTCGTTTTAACAAAAATACAAGTCAAACTTGGCCTTAGAAGTTGCCAACATCCTACCTGCGTCCGCCCCTGACAAATTTGACTGAGAAACTGAAAATATAGTTAGGAAGATGGCCAGTGCCGGCTTTACACCAGGTATAGGTACCAGGTATAGGTACCAGGTATAGGGCTTTACACCAGGCTATAGGTACCAGCGCCCAGGGCGAGATTTCTTCGGCGCCGCCGAACTGCAATTCAAATTTATTCGCGAACGGAGGGTTCGGCGCCCCTTTTTATCCGGGCAGCGCCCTGGTCGGTCGCCCAATCGCGCCCCCCTAAAGCCGCCACTGAAGCTGGCGATCATTAGTCGTATGTAAAGTAGAGCGGACGTGCATGTGGGATTGCATTTGCAGTGGACGTGACAATTGCAAGGACGTGATATCATCCGAATGGTCTGGAATCTAGATTATTCTCATCTAGGCTTTGTGACGTCATACCAATAGTGTAGCGTGGGAGAAAAAAGCCTAACGGTCTCACAGAAAGATCTAATGATCAGTTATTAATAAAAAGTAAAAAATAAAAATTAAAGTTAATATGTATATATAATGAAAATTTTGAGTTTAGACATAATAAGCTGTTTGTATACAACATTTGCAGCTGTCAAGTATACATTAAAATATGCCGGCCACAGAATATATTATATTAGTAGTAGAGATGCGCCGAATATTCGTTTCGTATTCGGTATTCGGCGTATTCGGCATGTTTTTCACTATTCGTATTCGGCCGAATTATTCGGCTCAGTTACCGAATATATTCGGTTTTATTTTTTTTCAAAATATTAAAAACTAGACCCGCCCCGGCTTCGCCCGTAGGACATACACAGCCTATGTCACTCAGGGCTCAGCTCCTTAGTATCATGTAACACAACATTAGGCACTAGGCAGCAAAATTAAAGTCCAATAATATTGATGAATATACATTTTAATATTTACAATATTGATATTTAAAACATCGCGATGAAAAACTAATAAAGAAATTAATATTATGCACAAGAGGTTTGAGCATCTCCATTGTGGGTGTCGCAGACGCCACACACAATAAATTTTCGATTGTTATGCGGCAGACGGCTGCCGCTGGAGGATTGATGGGTTTTAAGCAGTATTCTGATTTTAATAAATCTTTTTAACATTGGTTTTAATATATTTCTGTTATTATTAAATAATACATGAAATCTTTTATTTGTTGTTGCACAGTTCATTATATTGAAAATGTTTTACTACTTAAAATAAACCTTGTTTCTTATGTATTTTAGTATTAAAGGTATGTATTCCATTTAATTCTACTTACATGAAGACAAAATATAACAATAACTTAATAGTAATCTACATGCAAATGAAACAAATAACACTGTTTTACTGCTTTATTTTTCACTTCATAAAATTTTGTAATAGAAATTTGAACCTTAGCTTATTGCTTTTTCACATAAAGTCTATGACTACAGACAAGTCAATTTCCTTATCCGGACTCCATGTTTTCTTGAGTCTTCTATTTGTAAAAATCTCTCGGAATAAACTGCGCTCTGTTATATTTACAAAACTTAGTTTTATTTAAAACGACAATAAAGATCACAATCTCTGCAATTTCTTTGCGGTCTGCCACTCACTAAAACCTGGTTCTCACTTTTTCAAAGAAACTATGACATCCTGAAATGGCTAAAATGTGATTCTAAACAAGTTTAGAAGCATTTGGAAATCGTCGTTACTGGCAGGCGATGGTTGTTGCAAATGTTTCGCAACACTGCACAGGTGTTAATTGTTGTTTTTCTTGTCAATGTGTTAAACTCGTCACAGATATCTACAAACAGCTTCTTATTCAACCCTTGTAATGGGTTTTAAATTCAGAGTCCGACAGTTCCAGTGCCTGGGCTCGGTTGCGATTGCGAGGTCTTATTTAGCTGTATTTCTGGCTGCATCTCTTGTTTCTTCTTCAGGAATGGCTTCTAATACGAGCACTGTGTGCACCAATGTTATAAAAATACGTTTTATAGTTTAAAATTTTACGTAAAACACCAATAACCACTCAGCGATAAACAAGCAATCGGAAAAAATCACTTTTGTTGTGATCGCTATTTATCAGTTCAAATTGCTCGCCGATTGCCATCGCATTGCTGTCAAAAGCTTAGGTGATACGAAATAAATGCAACAGTATAGCAAATAGTGATAGCAAAAATAAAAATTTCTTCAAAACCCATGGATGAATATGACACAAAAATTTTACAGTAGCAGACATCAATAAAATAAACCATATTACACCATTTTTAAAAACTCTAATATTTTTTCGACGCAATTAGGCGACGTTTCTAATATTTGCTAAATTACTGGGAAACCCGTAGATGAATCTGACACAAAACGTGTCTGCACATTAGTTACTGCCCGAGAGTTTAAAATTTAGCTTTTGTGATATTGCTAATATCACAAAAGCTAAATTTTAAACTTTAATATTTTTTTCGGCCTATATTTTTTTAATGGGCTTTGGCCCACCACACACTCCCACCACTGTATCTCCTGTGTCGCCAGGATCGACAGCGGTATGCAACCACGAAAACCCTTTGATGTTATGTTATGTGTAAAAAAAGTTTTTTTGATATGATCTCAGGAAGCCCGAAGGACATGCTAAAACTGTCTTGGGACCCGCAACGAAATTAATCAGAAGAAGAATAGGAGGAGTAGGAAGAATTCCAGATTCCCTCCCCATACAAAGCGGGAGACAGCACAAAGTTACAATGACCGAAAGTCAAAGAACTGAAGGGGAAGCACCACGGGAATAAAAGTGAATAATTTGACTACTACGCTATAGCTAAATTAATATTGGATTTTGTTGTGTTAGATTGTTGCCAATAATAATTGTGGCAAAAACGCTGGAAGGCACGGAAGTTCCTAGCGCTGTCCACGAGATCACCGCAGTATGCGACTCCAGATGTACAGAGTAGGTTGTTTAGCATTGTAGTTCTTTCGTCCTGCCAGAGACCATACTCCCAGAGAACATAATGAGCGGTTTGTTCAAACATGTTGCCTTCGGTCGAGCACTCGCACATAGGTGATGCTACTAGTTTAAATCCATAAAGTTTAGCCTTAAAATTTCCATGACCGGTCAGGAATTGAGAAACGCAGTGGTCAATATCCATCCAATGTTTGGATAGCCGGTCTCGAATATTAGGGAAAAGTTATATAGATGTCGCCCTTTGGTGGAACAGCCCCATCGCGTCTGCCATTCGGAGATGAGGTTCTGCACAGAGTCATCTATAGGTTCAAACAATCTTGCTATTTTAATTTTACCGCGAGCGCTTAAAAAGAACGGGTTGTCAATGTTTTTATTATGATAATATATAGTCGCACGGCGCTGTATCTCAAGGTTAACGGGTAAAACTCCGGCTAACACGGGCAAGGCTTCAGTACTTGTGGTCCTGTAAGCTTTGCATAAGAATATGAGTGCCAGCCGTTGGCTTTGCAGTAGCTTGCGACGAGCCGCGCGGATAATTGCTCTGTCGGTCCACACGGGGGCTCCGTAGCAAAATATGCTGCCTAGGTAAGTCGCGGTATAAATCAATTTAAGAGTTTTAAATGAGAGGCCCCATGTCGAAGTAGATATTCTAGTAAACGAGTAAAAATTACGTTTGGCTTTCTCACCGGTTTGAATTATATGTTCCAAAAATGTAAATTTATTATCCAAATGAAAACCAAGGTAACATAGTGACTGTTTGCGTTTAACGTTTATATTGTTCAGTTTAATGCTAGGGGAAGAAATAAGGGAACCTTTTAAAAGAATTTGGTAAGTTTTATGCGCGGGGAAATTCAGACGATTACGCTTACCCCAGTCAGATATTAAATTAAGACAACTGTTGACTTTAGACTCAATTTCGGAACGCGAGTTTGCTTGAACGATAAGAAAACCGTCATCGGCGTAACCAACTAGTGTACAAAGCAGTGGAAGTGGAAGACTTAACAAATCGTCGAATCCGATGTTCCATAATTTAGGCGAGATTATCGATCCTTGAGGGCAGCCGCACGTTAAATCTTTGGCGTGTGTACAATGTCCAAGACGGAGCTTAGTTTGACCGTTAGAAAAGTAAGAATGTATTATGGAATAAATATTACAGTAACACCCTCGATTCTTTAGTTTTAATAGTACCATCGGCCACCAAGCATGGTCGAAGGCCCCGGATATGTCTAATGAAATGGCAACCACGTATTTACTTTCCGATAAATTAACTATTTTTCTTACTTCTAACGCCGCGTCAACAGTCGATTTCCCGGCGGTGAAACCGTACTGTTGACTATGAAATTTAGTACCACCGGGTAGCAGGCGAGGCTCAATAAGGCGTTCTAGTAGTTTACCTAAGCACGGCAGTAACGTTATCGGACGGTAAGATTTTGGGTCGTCGGGGGGTTTGTTTCCCGCTTTAGGTATTAATTTTAAGCAGCCGGTACGCCAGATTTTTGGAAATATACCTTCTGCAATACATCTATTGAAAACATATAGAATCGATGAATTGGCCGCTAAACACGCTTGCTTTATCATAATATTCGATATTTTATCCTCGCAGGGCAGATTTTTTAGTAGGCAATAGGTTCACTATTTTAGTAAACTCCTCAGAAGTTGGTAAATCTGAGGCCGGCGTATGAATGAGGTCTAACATTCTACTCCTAATGTCGCGGTGGTGTTCATCATCCAAGGAGGGCTCGTCGTCTGGAATGAGAACGTTTAAATATGCCTTCGCCGTTTCCTTTTTCGGCCTATAGCGACCAAAAAGCAAAATACCTAAATATCTCTGGAAGCTGTCGACCAAAATGACACTAAATCATTTTTTAGGTTTACCTAGTGGTCCCAAACCTATACGAAAAAAAATCAGAAACTTTAGAATTTTTGAAACCAAAAAACCTAGCGCTATCGGTCTAAGTATGGAGATTTAGCGATTTAAATGCAATTATAATAGTTCCTTGATTAATCGGCAGAGGGAGTACTGTCGCTCGATTGCTATCGTATTTTTTGGCTGTTATGTGATACGAAACTGCGATTTTGGAGCAATTATTGCGCAATAATTGCGGTTGCATTGCGCTCGCGAGAGAAGGCTCGCTCCGAACTAGCCAGCAGCGGCACGTAGAGTACACGATAGAACCTGTTTACGCGGCAAAATAAAATAATGGTAAACCGAATAATTCGGCCGAATATTCGGTTCGGTAAAGGCAAAACCGAATAATATTCGGTATTCGGTTATTCGGTCAAATCACTATTCGGCGCATCACTAATTAGTAGTACCAACAAAGGCTGCGTTACCACCTCCATCATCGCAAGTCGCAACAGAGATGTGTAATTGCGAGGAATGTTTTTCTATGAAGTAAGATTGCGCTGAGCGAAGTCACGTCAATGAAGCGTCATGCGATTCTATTGGTTCTCAAAAACACATTCCTCGCAACACATCTCTGGTGGAAACGCAGCCGAGTGGGGCTGTAAGTGCGAAAAATACTAAGTATTAATTATTATTATATTTTACTGCTTCTTAGTCGACCGACCATTGTCTAAATAGCTAATATAAAAGCGCATTCTAGATGTTATCAACAAGCTGCTGATATTGCTAATTAAATTGGGTTGGATGTCTTGAATCACATACGATGTCCAATTTCTACTTAATTAAGTCGACTATGATTCATTTCGCAGATTTAACGGCCAAAACGTTAACCTATTGACGGGTCATGGCCACAGAGTAAAAACAAAAATGTTGTTGTATTGTTTACTCCGTGGCGCGTGGTCATGGCTAATAAAAGGAAAATTATTACAAGGAAAATTCGCATGAATAGAAACAAACAAATCATCTTCATAGAACAACATGTGAACTATATTATTAAGTACAGCTGACATCACTGAACGAGATAATTCGCTTAAACCTCCGCCCGCCTCCTGGCCTATATTTCTAGGAACTCCATTGACCAGAGGTTCTCAAACACTTTTGTTTCAAATGGTACTACTTTAAAAATTTATCTAGTTCCAGTGGAATCCCTACCTACATGCTATTTGCTATCAACTTTCAAATAAAAAAAATAGATCTATCAATTAAAACAAGTAACTATCGCTAAGGTTCTTAACTTCCGTCTTGGACCACTTTCTTCGCTGACAATCGTGGACCCCCGTTGTTATGACCAATATTGACCCTCGCCGAGTCTCCCGTGGACCCCTGGGGGTCCATCTGAACCACTTTAGGAATTACTGATACATACTAAGTACTAACCTCTAATTGCATCGAGCAAAAACATTACAATGAGTTTGCTATGAGTGTACTCGTTTGGGCACTGACTCATGAAATATTCCAATGTCAATTGCTTATCCTGGAACTGAGTGATTTGGCCGATCGATCAATTTACACAAATAGATTTTGCGAAGATTGGAACAGCGTTTTTATTTCTTAACAATAGGTAGGCTGTAGATAGTGAATTTGTTTTTTTTATGAAATAAGGGGGCAAACGAGCAAACGGGTCAACTGATGGAAAGCAACTTCCGTCGCCCATGGACACTCGCAGCATCAGTAGAGCTGCAAGTGCGTTGCCGGCCTTTTAAGAGGGAAAAGGTAATAGGGGAGGGTAGGGATGGGAAGGGAAGGAAATAGGGTAGGGGATTGGGCCTCCGGTAAACTCACTCACTCGGCGAAACACAGCGCAAGCGCCGTTTCACGCCGGTTTTCTGTGAGGACGTGGTATTTCTCCGGTCGAGCCGGCCGGAGAAATACCACGCTTTAAATACCACCACCAATGCTTAATGCTACTAGTAGTACCTAATTAAGTAGGTAAAATATCCATAGAACTATATTGGCAATAATAATATTGCTAATATAAATTTGAATTATCAGTCATTAACAATAATCTACACTACTATTATAAAGAGGAAAGATTTGTTTGTTTGTTTGTTTGTTTGTTTGTTTGTTTGTTTGAGTCGAATAGGCTCCGAAACTACTGGACCGATTTGAAAAATTCTTTTGCTATTGGAATCCTACATTATTTCTGCTGAACATAGGCTACATTTTATTTTGAAAAAAAGTAGGGTTCCGTAAGATATTTGAGTTTTTCGGACGCAAGGTGTAAAAAATCTGCTAGAAAAGTTACTTATTTTGCGTACGCTGCCTAAACTATAAAAGATAGAACCATAAAATGTTCTAAGTAATTGTAGATCTTATAAATATCTACAAAAAAGTCCGCGACACACTATACCTATCTATGTCGAGTGAGGCACAATAACCATTTATTTATTTAAAAATCCTGAATTTTTTTTGGACTACATTTGAACGGATATATTTTACTCACGCTATTAATCCTTATCAAAATAAATTATTTTATCACTAAGTACAGTTTATGTAGATAATATTTGGTCTTTGAATGATTAAAATTGGACGTTTGGTTTTGAAATTATGGCGAAATTAAAATATTACGATAGTGGGCGTCACCAAAGCGCGTGCGGAGGGAAGACAATATTCTGTTATAGAAATGAAAATTCTGTACATAAAGTCCATAAAAGATATGAAATGACACCCGAAATTACACTTTTGTCACTACATCGCTATAGAAGCCAAAAATGTGGTTAGTTTTTTCTCTGTCTGTCTGTCTGTCACTCTTTCTGTCTGTCTGTATGTTTGTTCCAGCATCACACGAAAAATACTGATCCGATTTGAATGTGGTTTTCGCAGATATATTTATCTTCTTCCAACTTAACATCTGGTGTATAAAATTTTTTTCCCCCCACCCCTCTAAGGGGACAAAAGAGGGGGTCAGATTTTGTATCAAACTTTTTCCTTTAACACGAAAACTACTGATCCGATTTGCATACGGTTTTCACAGATATATTATATTTGTCTTCTTCCATCTCAACATCTGGTGTATAAAAATCCCCCCCCCCCCCCCTCCCCTCTCAACCCTCTCTGGGGACCAAAGAGGGGTCATATTTTGTTTACAACTTTTTTCTTTAGTGGACTTACTTCATATTATTAGGTATTAACTGTGTTTTTCAACTTAACATCTGGTGTATGACCTTCCCCCCCACACCCTCTTAGGGGACAAAAGAGGGGGTAAAACATGTATCAACTGATGATGTAGAAAATATACTTTAAATGGCAAAACAACGTTTGCCGGGACAGCTAGTCTAAAATAAAAGTCTAAAGGGGGGCGGTGTGGAACTCTGAAAAAATGGGGGCGTTGTGTCAGGTGTAGAGGGTTGGAGGGGGGTGATTTATTTCATCTGGGTGCATTTTAAATGGGGGCGCTAAAACAATTAATTTGTTCTCAAAGTGGGCGGTAGACAAAATAAGTTTGGGAACTGCACTAGATGACCCGGTGAACTTCGCATCACTTTGCGTTTGCTCCTATCTATATTAGGACTTCAAGTTTCAACGAATATTTCAAGACTAAAATTGGCCGAATTGGTTCAACCGTTCTCGAGTAACAAGAGTAACAAAATTTATACATAATTCATTTTTAGTAGCACAAAACGGGTGCGTTTAAAACCTGTGGTTTAAAACTATGTCTACTCCCGGGACTTCTAAATCTAGTGCTATAATCTACACTACTATTATAAAGAGGAAAGATTTGATTTTTTGTTTGTTTGTTTGTTTGTTTGTTTGTTTGTTTGTTTGTTTGAGTCGAATAGGCTCCGAAACTACTGGACCGATTTGAAAAATTCTTTTGCTATTGGAATCTTACATTATTTCTGCTGAACATAGGCTACATTTCATTTTGGAAAAAAGTAGGGTTCCGTAAGATATTTGAGTTTTTCGGACGCAAGGTGTAAAAAATCAGCTAGAAAAGTTACTTATTTTGCGTACGCTGCCTAAACTATAAAAGATAGAACCATAAAATGTTCTAAGTAATTGTAGATCTTATAAATATCTACAAAAAAGTCCGCGACACACTATACCTATCTATGTCGAGTGAGGCACAATAACCATTTATTTATTTAAAAATCCTGAATTTTTTTTGGACTACATTAAAACGGATATATTTTACGCACGCTATTAATCCTTATCAAAATAAATTATTTTATCACTAAGTACAGTTTATGTAGATAATATTTGGTCTTTGAATGATTAAAATTGGACGTTTGGTTTTGAAATTAAGGCGAAATTAAAATATTACGATAGTGGGCGTCACCAAAGCGCGTGCGGGGAAGACAATATTCTGTTGTAGAAATGAAAATTCTATACTTAGAAGATATGAAATGACACTCGAAATTACACCTTTGTCACTACATCGCTATAGAAGCCAAAAATGTGGTTAGTTTTTTGTCTGTCTGTCTGTCTGTCACTCTTTCTGTCTGTCTGTATGTTTGTTCCAGCATCACACGAAAAATACTGATCCGATTTGAATGTGGTTTTCGCAGATATATTTATCTTCTTCCAACCTAACATCTGGTGTATAAAATTTTTTCCCCCCACCCCTCTAAGGGGACAAAAGAGGGGGTCAGATTTTGTATCAAACTTTTTTCTTTAACACGAAAACTACTGATCCGATTTGCATAAGGTTTTCACGGATTTGCATACGGTTTTCACAGATATATTATATTTGTCTTCTTCCAACTCAACATCTGGTGTATAAAAATCCTCCCCCCCCCTCCCCTCTCAACCCTCTCTGGGGACCAAAGAGGGGTCAGATTTTGTATACAACTTTTTTCTTTAGTGGACTTACTTCATATTAGGTATTAACTGTGTTTTTCAACTTAACATCTGGTGTATGACCTTCCCCCCCACACCCTCTTAGGGGAAAAAAGAGGGGGTAAAACATGTATTAACTGATGATGTAGAAAATATACTTTAAATGGCAAAACAACGTTTGCCGGGACAGCTAGTTTATAATATACCTATTTATGCCAAATTACGTCAAAAACGAATCATCAGCTTAACTATGACAGACATACTTTCGCATTTATCAGTTAATTTTTGCATATATACTTGTTGGCGTGTCCCACATACGTCCGGTCGGAGTGTGCGCCGGCCTTAAGTCTGGTGACAGTAATTCAAGGCGAAGTGTGACTGGCGTGGCGCCTCCCGTGATAAGTGCCTTTTACACTTTCAGACAATAATTAATGGTAATCGCTTACCATCTCGGTATGGGAATTATGACATAGGTTCGCATCGTTCGCATGGATATTTACCTTATTTTATTTGAAGAATTTGTATGGTGACAAATTAAACTTGATTGATTTTTGGACGATAAATTTTGATGCTAACAAAACATAAAGAGAGCAACTGCGTGGTAAACTTAAATGTTTACACTGTATACTAATAAAATAACCATAAAAGGGACAGAAATTACTAAATAGTAAATAACCTATCTACTAGTAGAAGTTTTCTATAAAGTCTTAATTCGAATCTAATCAGTTAATCCAATAAATTATTATTAATGATGGACTATATAATTTTATTGTGTTCTAACTTTAGGTACATAATACATTTAACCCTAAAATGTTTACGCTGCGAAACCGCACGTTCCGCAAAACTAATCGATCGATGTATTTTTAAGTTGCACATCGAAACTTTTGTTTTACACAGGAACTTTGTACTTACAGGTTCTAGATAGATTTTTTGTCTGATTGCCATGATTTATAATATTACGAAGCTAAGTGAAGTTGAAATAGAATAAAATTCTATTTCATAATTTAATTGTAATTACAAAAATCGTCAAGTTTTATTTGCTTAGCTATTTACCAGACTTTTTTATTACTGCAATAATTTTGAATTAAAAAAAATTAAATACATAATTAAAAAATAGATAAAATTATCCATGCTAAATCTAACATAGTACCGGTGTACGATTAACATAATGTACTGATTAAATTCCTTTTTCTTTCTCAAAAAATATACTTGAAAAAAAAAATAACACAAGTACTGATGCAGTGTTTCTAAGACCACCCACTAGTTACAGTGTAAATTCACACTCCGTCTGCGACTCTGATATCATTTTTACACATGTTGCCGTTTGATTTATTACTTAATTGCTGCTTAACATTTTGTTTATTTGTGTTTAGTGCCTACTCTAGTTCTTAGAACAGTTCTTAATTACGTTCGGTAGCATAGGTAGCTTTTGAAAGTTTCTGTCGACCACCTTTTAAGTATAGTAAAAAAAATAAGTAAAAAAAAATCTTTTTTTGGTTATTCACTTCCCACCCTCAAGGAAGACTCAGTTGGGGCTTTATTTATGATTTTTTTAATTTTTTTTATATTGTATTAAAATTGAATACTGAGACTAAAATATAAAAGTACCTAATACCGTACAAAAATCAGGCATATCAAATACCTGATCTTGGATATTTTCTGTCCTAATATTGTGACTATTAAACATACCAAACGGCCTACCTGCATAAAATAATAAAATTAATATCCTTCAATAGCAACGATGGTTAAAACTTGAAACAATAATTGTAATATGTTGTATGTCCGTTACTACTTACTACACATAAAATCTAACAAAAACAAAAAAAACTAAACTAACCTTATCACAGTAAAATCCAAATAATCACAAGCACTGAACAATTAAATCCACTATACGATTAAAACATCGATAGAACACCGATAAATCGTCGATTATAAAATCAAATCGATACAGCCGCCACCGCGAGTGGCGAGAGCACGAATGAACGTCACTTGATAGTTGATAAAGCACAGCCTGAAGCTGCAGTCGACGTTTGTAATCAACCAATTAACACATAACGGTCAAACTTTTTAATCAAGTGTTACATTTATTTTTAGTTAACGCTAAATTATCTTGAGAAAACAGAGAGCAATATATAACCCTAAAACGATGCAACTAAAACTGTGTACAAAAATGTATTTATGGAATAAAAAGCAAAGCAATTTTTTTTATATTAAATTCCACTTTTGATACGGCTTTATATTGCATAATTCTCATTTTTCATCTTTTACACCTATATTGTCATCAAAGCCCATTTAAAAGAAACGAATCTCCAGAACATATAAAAACTCCAGAAATAAAAAGTAATATTTATAGCAATTAAATTAATGCTTAAAAACGTAACATGCAATCAAGTGAGAGCCTTTATTAATTTTTAAATGATGAATGTGAAAATTGACATTACAAGTACCCACTTATTAAACGCCCGAAGGCTTAGGTCGTGACCCACAAAGTCTTAAGCTTATCGTAGAGGCTCTTGCATCTACTTTCTATTATTACTTCTGTCTTAAGTCTTTACTCATCTTTAATGATATGGAACTTATGCGTCACTTAAAAGGAAAACGGTTAAATGTATGTAAATAGCATAGACCAAGGTTAATAATAAGTTTTTATCGCGTTACATGATGACAGACTTGTGGAATTCTATCATCATGTATATTGTGGCTGTCATTTTTATTGTCTTTGGATTTTGGTATTTGAAATATTATGGAGAAACGAGCTAAGAAAATAAAATAACGTTGCATAATATTTTGTAACTTAATATAAAATCTTTTTTGTATTAAAAATATCTATTTACCAACAATATATTATATTATTTTTATTTTTTCCTCACTAATTGACAAAATTGAGTAATTCCAACCAATATAATTTGCCTTGCTAAACAATTCAGACTGTACGAAATGTTATGTAATTTTGAACGCGGCCGTTAAAATTTTAATCAAAAATCAAATCCGGTAGAACGTGTTTTTCCTTGATTTATTTTATCCTTGAGGATTATATTCAATTATGTAAGTGAGGGAAACGATAATTGCCTTCACTAAAATTTAACGATTGTGTTTGTAATTTGTTTGTAATCTATTATCTAATCAGAATGGAAACTGATGTTGATTTTTAATTATTGCAAAATTAAGACAAACGACCCGTGCCAAATGCTCAACAATCAACATATTTCTGTAGTTTTTTTTAATTGCTGATAATAATAAATATTCGTGTCTAAAATTAATAAAAAAAAATACTCACCGTCTTTAAATAAAATTTTGGAGTGTCGACACATTTATCTCTATCACTATTTTAGGGTTAGAATTATGAAAATAAACACGTACCAAAGGTTAGGTTTTTTTTTATTAAAAAAGAAATATTAATACAAAACTTTTGAGAGTCGGGTGAGGAGTCGGGTATAAAATTAATTAAGAGTTTATTTAATTTGTTTAATAAATAAAAAATTAATCGACTTCGTCATGTATTAACTTCTTATTTTCTCAAAAACTTAAAAAGCAAAGTTAAAAGTCATTCAGCATAATAAATCATTATAAATAGAAACGATCCGTTTGTTTGTCAATCAATAGATCGGGAAGGGTACGCAAAAACATACTTTTTTTCAATCTGTCGACGGATGGGTGTAAAAACATCCCATAACGCACAATTAACCACTTAAGGGTTGTAAAGGGGTTAAACCCTCAAAAGAAATTCTTTATTCATGCAAGAAAAGGTAGTATTGATTTATAATTAGATACTTAGTTAAATATTTTTTTTTCGGAACGGCAACAGTATAGCCATTACGCGATGGGCTGGATTTTGAAGTAGGTACATAATAGTATATTCAATATTGCATGTCCAGCGTGTCAAGTGCTCTGAATCTTTTAGCTCTTCGGGATTCTGGAACATAAAGATTGATCTTAAGGGTCAATGTCATTTTATGGCCTAGGCTTCGTTTTCTAGGATCTAGGTTTCGTTTTCTACCGACATTGGTCTTGCGACCCATGCCATCGCTGTTTTGTAGTGACCTTTAGCCCATGTCATAAAGTGGCATATTATTCAACTTTTTGTCGGTCGCGTTTAGTTGCCGCGATGATCGGAACGGTATCTTAAGACTTTTTTTACGAAAAAAGGGGGCAAACGAGCAAACGGGTCACCTGATGGAAAGCAACTTCCGTCGCCCATGGACACTCGCAGCATCAGAAGAGCTACATGTGCGTTGCCGGCCTTTTACGAGGGAATAGGGTAATAGGGTAGGGGAGGGTAGGGAAGGGAATAGGGGAGGGTAGGGAAGGAAATAAGGGAGGGTAGGGAAGGGAAAAGGGTAGAGGATTGGGCCTCCGGTAAACTCACACACTCGGCGAAACACAGCGCAAGCGCTGTTTCACGCCGGTTTTCTGTGAGCCCGTGGTATTTCTCCGGTCGAGCCGGCCCATTAGTACCGAAGCATGGCTCTCCCCACGGTAAAGAGATTATAAGCTGAAAATACGATCAGCGTTCCCGATAAGTGTGAAATTTCGGCTTTCCACTCGGCTCGGCTTTCACAGGCCTTAATACTGGACTTCCGATTGCCATTTGCGGCACACAATGGATTGCAACTGCACGCGGTTTCTATTTTAATTGTTATTTTATATTAGAAAACGGACGGAAAACCGTAATCTTTTGATTGTTCTTCAGTGTGCGCCGGCGTTTTTGGCAGACTATTGTCAATTGATTATTACTTAACGTGCACCGATTATAATATTCAAGAATAATATTATAAGTAAAATAATTGAAATATCGAGTACCTAAATACTAATAAGTGAGGAAATTCACAATAATTTGTAACCATCCACAGACGCGAACGGTCTCAAAGGCCCTATGTCAAAAGTTACGTTACAAAAATATGTAGTAGCTGGGTCAGGGTACTATAATAAAAGGCTACTCGCATGGTTTTCTACTATGAATTATTACTACCAGAATTTCTTAATGACGACGATAACTTTCCATTAGGAATTAGGAAACCATAAACACATCCTGTCAATCATAGAAAGTTAAGCACTAAAATAAGAAAGCTATATTATTGTTCTCGTTATCTAATCTTTTTACAGTTTAGTGTCATGACTTTTTACAACTTTACTTTCCTTTATGACTAGGAAATTTCTTGATAATCGCCTAAATTGTCGTTGTAAAATACATTATGGGGACGAAAGTGTGATCAAGATTTATTTCCTTGCTTTAAGCCGTATTATGTAAAATATATACTAATATGTATAATAAAGCTGAAGAGTTTGTTTGTTTGAACACGCTAATCTCAGGAACTACTGGTCCGATTTGAAAAATTCTTTCAGTGTTAGATAGCCCATTTATCGAGGAAGGCTATATGCTATAATAACATAGCGCTGTGACTTTTAGGAGCGAAGAAACAGAGGAAGTGGAAAAAAGCGGGGAATATTATTCATCTTTGAGAGCTTCCGTTGTGTGCGCTGCAAAAACGGTCCAAGGTGCCCAAAAATATGTATGGAAGAATTATTCCTCTTTAATGATCTAAAAAAATGTCCGTGATAGTACATATCTGTTTTAAAATTAACTCACAATAATCGTTTTTATTATGATGCCCATAATATTCTATTCCACGCGAACGAAGTCGCGGGCACAGCTAGTAAATAAAATAATTTACAACGATATTAAAAAAAGTATTGTAAATTTTATTGTATCTTATTATAGATAGACGAGTGGTCCTTTTCTTGATCACTGAATTCTTTTTTACCACCCAGTTTTTAACCGATTCCAAAAAGGAAGTTTTTGAAAGTTTTTAAAACTTCTTTTTGAAAGTTTCTCAAACAAAGGAGATTAAACAAGCACAATAATAATAATATTGTTGTGTGTTTGCGAGCTTACTATGTGCAGCCACCATTTAATACTTTCTTGAGCTTTACTTTTTGTTTACATACCGATTCCTGTGTAACAAGTCTCGTTATAAAACCATATTTCCGCACCATTTCTAGCTGTAACACCAGTGCTCGTATGAACAATATGTCAAGCTGTGGTTAATGTGGTTTATGGCTTATTCTTACGCTGGTGAATTACCCTGGGAAGTGGGAACGTAAGGATCGGTGCAGACGTACGACATACTAGACCACTCAACGGCGACTTCTACAGAATTAAAGCAATGTAGCTAATTTTTTCACAGAAGAATAATTAAAAGTACTAATATATTTTAAGTATTATAAAATTTAATAAATGCAGATCAAACGAACTTCTCGAGTGAAGTTCGATCATTATTATAATATGAGTCGCTTCATTCAAAGATATTATTAATAAGCCAAGTAGATTATATCTTTGAATGAAGCGAAGAAATAAAATACTGATTCTGAACATTATAATTTATAACTAATACTTAAATAATAAGTAAGTATTAAGAATCAGTAGCTCATCTGTTTCTAGTGAAAACATGAGAGTACTTTAAGGACGCTATTACAAATATCAGCGATTTTCCGGTACCCTATTAAAGAATTAGGAGTCAAACTGCGAGGATATTTTGGTTTCAAATGAAAGATAATATATTCATCTCCACGACTGTACCATAAAAATTTTATAGCCGCATACAAAATTTTCACATAAAATACGTTTTAACCATCACAATAATCGCAAAATATGAAAAAAATGGGGTCTGATTAGGTACCTTAATATCTAAATACACTGAACTGAGGAAAATAAATATACAAAAAAATTGTTGCTTATTTAGTCCTCTATAAAGTCCGCTAAAATTTTTATATAAAAATAAACAACTTTTCCAGTTATAAGAAAAATAAGAAAATTTCTCAAATTTTTTCATACATTTTCGCCATATCAAAAACGCGGCGAGCGTCGTAACCGCCACTGTACAAGGCGCGCTAATATGAATCTTATTTTAATGTCATTAACGTCGATATTCGTACTGACAGACATCCGACCTGCTAATTAAAAAGTTGGAGCATTCTTAATGCATTATCTAGCAATAACAATAATAGTTTATAATGTTGGACATTTGATCTACAGTCTACACAACAGGAGTGGTGACGTTTTTCATTAATTTTTAAACTAGAAAGCTATATTATATTGTTTAAACAAATCTCCAAGTGTTTTCATAGGTTTAACTTAAAATGTTTCACTATTTTTGTTTGGCGACCGACAGCAGTCGCTTATGGACTGTGGCTCGTCTGCGTCGAACTCAAATCGAGTGTTTCAAGAAATAAAAAACTCCCGCGTCACATAAATCTTCCACGTTGAAAGGTATTCCGGTTGCATTTAAGTTCTTAATTTATGTACATTGGAGCTAATAATTATTGTAAGTGCACAGTACTAATATGTATGTCGGAATGAAATATTTTTGTTGACTTGGGTTTAAATATCGATGAAACTTATCTCCTCTTATCTCATTACTTATGTTTTGATATTGAATAAATAATAAAAAACTTTGAATTCAGTACATTCACAGAATATAATATATTATGTATTAGTAGTACCAAGTACAGTGAAGAATTTCCCGGGAACAGCGCTCTTACACTAAAAAGTTTAAAAGACTTTTTTACTCATAAATTTAAATGGCTTGGTTCCGCAATTTGAACTGCAAATCAATAGTGCAAGTGTTTTGGCCAGGCCCATTTGACCGCGCGTTACCAACCACGCTACTGCGGATGTGGTATTGTCCCAGCGCTTTCCACCACAAGTATATCGAATTGCAATGGTTATTGCCTTTTTGTGGCGTATTAAATGTACTTTATAATCGATTTTGTCTTTCTTCCGTTGAATGCAAAGGGTTTATTTTATTGCCAATCAGCCAGAAAAAAGTGCCGCCGCATAAGCCGCTGAAGCTGAACCGACTTTGACGGCATTCTGTATGCATATAATATTTGGAATCCCGAGAATAGTTTTTATCCCGAAAAATTTTACGATACCCGCGATTTCAACAGATTTCAGCGCAATCAAGTTGTGGGTATATATCATAAAGATAGTACAATATACATCTATCTTTACCATACTTGCAAAGAATAACCTTATTACTTCGATCTTGTTACGTTTACTCCTGTACAATATATCGCTATTTGTATATAATAAACGTTTCGATTATCTCATAAATATTATCATCACTTTCTCAAATAATGCCGGAAGCGATTTCAACAGGATTCGGGTTTGTGGGCTACCTATCGTAAACTGGATGTTAGAATCAAAACATCACAAGCAATACGCTACTACGCTATTATGAGCTTTATGGCATGACACTAAAGGCGTTATCAGCGTCAATAGTTTTGACACCAAAGATCTATAAAGTTTGATATGTCGCTGTCAAACGTCATACATCCAGTTCCATCCATCCATTTAGTAATCTAGACAAAATTCAAAGTTTGAGACTTGGCCAGTAGCATATTTTAATATTGTCCATAATTTTTTTTTTATCTAAAATCTACATGGCTGGCAATTCAAGAAATGATTAATGCAGTTAAATAACGCAATGGACTTGAAAGCAATGGTCAGTAAATAGTGAGTGAATAAAATAAATGATCAGATAGAAATTATGTGAAATGAATTCTAATTAGATATACCTAGCTGTTCAGTATAAAATGAGGCAGGCATTAATTCGTAATTTGTCTAAATATCTACATTTGACTAACTTGTTCACCTGCGTCAATGTTTACTATTTTTGTTCTATAGTTAGAACCAAAATAGTACAAATCATAAAAGTTTCATTTTTAACCTATAATAATAAACAATTAAGCCGGATCTGTCTGTTGCATGATTGATGTTATGGATGTTTATTATATTTTGTGGGGAGGATCCCGTTATGGATATGGGCGTATGTTTTTAACCTTTTCTTTTAATTTATTAATATTAATGAAATATGCCTCGGAATTTAACCTGTGGTAACTCCCGGCTATATAGTTACACTATAAGTGACATGCGGTCAATAAGACCACTAAACTATTTAGTATAGTTACTATTATTCTATTAAACTTAGGCTGTTATTTTGAGTTTTGTACTCTCACCTGTAAAGTTATACCTAGTAGGTCACCTTATTGATTAGTCTCTTCGACAGGAATTGATATAAACGCTAATCCTATAACATTAAACTTAACCCTAAAACACTCACCATTTGTTGCGGGTTCCTCGGTTTCCGGTGAGCTCGTGGTACTTTCAACCCCGTGACACCCTCGAGGACGTCAGCCAACAGTAATCCGTCGGCGCAGTCGCGGGCCAGGCCGCCGGAGGTGCCAGCCCGTCGCCGAGACCGCGCGCGCTCGAGGTAGTGGTTCGCCCAGTCCGTGTATATCTGAAAGAAGGAGAGGCTAGATTGAGTAATTAGGTCCCGAGATGAAAAAAAATATGGCGGGCCAACTATCGCCACCACGGAATATAATTATAGTGTTATATTATATTCCGTGATCGCCACAATGCGCTATTGAAGATTCCTAGGTACGGCCAGAGTGGCGGTATACCTATTACCTACATTATTTCAACAAGAGCTGAAATAAATACAGGGCTTTGGCCTGACCGAGCATACCGTCTCGCACGGTCAGAAGCCCTATTTGCGGCCACCTCTCATATTACCCCAGATATAAGTGTGATGAAAGTCTAGGCTTTTACGGTAGATCGTGAATTCTTTACACCATTGCATTGGTTAGAAAACAAAGTGGTATTGACTCAAATAATAATAAATAGCTTCGTAGGCTAGTTTTCAAAGTTACATTGAATATAATAGATCCATTATCTTATTACTACTGAGTACTGACAGCCCACCCAAGAAGTTCTTGATGTTAAAATCTCGTTTGAATATGATTTACCACACATACTATAATACTAAGTAGGTTTACTGAACGGAGCTGCAAGACAAAACTACCAAGTTCCATCGGTAAAGTGTAACTCATGTCGCAATTTTATTACTAAAATGTTATCCCGAAGGCTTCGTCACCCGGTCACACAGACCCTGTGACTCATCGAGGAACACTGAAAATATTTTGCAGGATATCTATGACGCACAAAGATAAGGTCGCCGAAGGGTTAACGTTTATGTTAAGAAAGGACAAGAAATGGCAGTTATTTATTGCTATTTGCTGCTTATTGTAATGTTGCCGATGTGTTTTTAAAGTTCTTAACTTTAGAATGTAAAGGATATGCAGGTCATATTCTTATCGAAGAAACTTATGATTGCTTTATTTCTGATGATGCCTTCGAATATAATAATATTATTTAAAACTAATAAGTTTTATCCTTATATTAGCAAATTAAATTTGATAATATCGTTGTACTTAAATAATCGGCCAAGTGCGAGTCGGAATCGTGCACGAAGGGTTCCGTACCATTATAGAGCAAAATTAGGCCATAAATTGTGTTTTTTGTATGGAAGCCCCCTTATTTTTTATTTTATTTTAATATTATTATTAAATATTAAAGTACACATATAACTAAGGATTTTGTGAAAAATTCAAGTACCTACCTGTTGCCATTTTTGATATAGAGCAAAAAAGGCCAAAAAAATCACATTTGTTGGAAGGGAGCCCCTTTAAATACTAATTTTATTCTATTTTTAGTATTTGTTTTTATAGCGGCAACAGATATACATAATCTGTGAAAATATCAAATCTCTAGCTATTACCGTTCTTGAGTTACAGCCTGGAGACAGACAGACAGACAGACGGACAGACAACGAAGTCTTAGTAATAGGGTCCCGTTTTTACCCTTTGGGTACGGAACCCTAAAAAGGGCGCAGATTTTAAATCCAAAAAAATATTGGACGCAGTCTTATAAGTCGTGTCATGTCTCCGTATTTATGATGTCTATGGACTCGTAACTTGGCAATTGCTACTTAAAATTTAACGACTGAACTCATGTAAATATCACCATGTTAGTAAACAGTCGTAAATTTGATATTGTTGACTTATTACCTTTTGATTAGCGTGGAATGAACAATGGTAAGATTGAAAGGGTTCATACTTCATATTATTAATTTAATGCTTTTATTCTTACTAGTACTAGCATGTTGCATATATGTATTTTAACACTAAAGTTATGTACCTAAGTTAAGTGTATTTTAGTAAATCCGTACTAATAATATTATACGTCTGCTTGTCTGTTCACCTTCGCGTTTAAAACCCGGAACCGATTTTGATGTTTGACATAGAGTTAGGGCTCCCACACAAAACTGCGAATTGGCATCACAATTCACATCGGATCGCAATGCCATTTTTAGGGTTCCGTACCCAAAGAGTGGTAACAGGACCCTATTCATGAGACTTCGATGTCTGTCCGTCTGTCTGTCTGTCTGTCTGTCTCCAGGCTATAACTCAAGAACGCGGAACGGTAGCAGCTAGAGAGTTGAAATTTTTACAGGTTGTGTATATCCGTTGCCGCTATAACAACAAATACTAAAAACAAAATAAAGTTATTATTTATTCCCATACAACAAACGTGATTTTTTTGGCCTTTTTTGCTCTATATCGATAAGAGCAACATATAGGTATTTGAATTTTTCACACAATTCTTAGTTTTGTTTAACTACTTTAATATTTAAAAATAATATTAATATGTATAAAATAAAAAATTAAGAGGGGCTCCCATACAAAAAACACAATTTTGCCCTAATTTTACTCTATAATGGTACGGAACCCTTCGTGCGCGAGTCCGACTCGCACTTGGTCGATTATTATTATGAATTTTGTCGCTGATATTTGTGATGCTATGCGAATTCGCAGTTTTGTGCGGGAGCCCTTACTTTCAGCTTCGGGAGAGGACATAGGACAGTTTTTATCTCGGAAAAATGTTCAGTTTCCCTCGCTGTAAACGAATTGCTACGCCACGAATTGGGAGCTTGTTGTCTCTAATAATACTCAATACTACTACTCAGAAATAGTACTATGCTTTACATAAAAAACTTATAACGCGGTCTTTCAAAGCCACCCAGAAAATATTGTTATAAAGGTGTAGTTCGATACTTCAAAGAGCATAGTGTCTATAAATTAGGCTTATTATACGAGGGTCAGAGCGAGCGGTCAGCCTGTGAGGTCTTGGTTCTAAGAAGATTCAGCGTCACATTTGTAGTTTCTTACCCGGTGGCCCGCTAAGTGGTGTGACACATGAAGTTAGTTACGGGTTGAAATAAAAGAATAGTATTTTAAAAAGATAAAACCGACTTCATATTGCACGTAATTAAGATATTCCCTATCTCAAAAACTACTGAACCGATTTTGATGAAACTTGCAGTATTCCCTAAGTTGAAAAATATCTGGTACAATACAAAAAGAATCACTTAAATCGGACTTGTGGTTTCGGAGTTATGCGTACACAAACATAAAAACATACATACATACATACATATATACATACACACATACATAATTACATAATATACATTTTTGAATTTTGGCACATTTGTTCAGAAGCTGTTAAAGATTAACATAATATACAAAAACTGGGCAGTTCTGGAAATATTACATGATACATACGCGTCGAATTGATCTCCTTTTTTTGAAGTCGGTTAAAAATTACAATTATTAGGTAAGTACCTAGACTTGTTTCGATTTTTTTTATAAAAAACTTCGGCCTTGCCTTTGTCTATCACTTGGAGAGACAGCATAGCCCATAGGCTCTAAAATTTGGTTTGTTTTGGAAGTAAGTAGCCATAAAAAGTTTGCCACTAAAAGTACCTATAAGCCTAATTGGTATTTGGAATACTGCAGGCTGCAGCTTCCTCTTAAAACAAAAGAGCGTGCCAAAAGTTTTTCCGACTACCCTAAAATCAGAAAAATTAAATTTCAGGTAAACATCCTCTAGGTCTTTAACATTTTTTATGATTTCTCATGAGTCATCACTCATGTCAAACAAAGATGTAAACTGTATCAAATATTTATTTATAATTTTCAGTAAAAAAAACCTCCATACATCGCGTGCGGTCATAATGTTAGCTACGAATCCGGGGCGGGTCGCTAGTGTAAGCTATAATGTGGTTATAATATTATGTCGTATTCTTAAAAGGATTAAGTAATTACTCCCGTCGATTTGTCGAATGAGGGCAAGTGTCGGCGACGAGTAGACGCCGCTTAACACACCATGGACACCATTAACCCGTGTACATAATAATAAGGTCAAAAATGCGATATTCTAAACAGATTTATACCATAAATATCAAAGAGGAATTTTGAAAGAATTTTGAAAGAAAGAGTGATTTGTATAGGAAAACTCATGACGGTGGGGCTTGACCCTAAAAATCACAAAAAAATGCTCTCTCAGCGTTGCTATTTTCACAGCGAATTGTATATTAGGAGCACATACACACCCCAAAGTATTATCACTTAGTTTTGTTACACCCTGTTTAGGTGACCTTAAAACCCAACGCGTTGGAAGTTGGAAGACAGATAAAGAAACTAATCTCTACTATCTCTAGTCTCTACAATGTACTATCAGAGATGATTTATTCATAGGCAAATGAAGGACAAGGTCAAGTTTAAGTTACTCGTGATCTGTCGGCTAGGCTGGACGTATAGGTATTAGGTACCGACCATAGATAGGGTTGCCATCCGTCCGGATTTCCCCGGATTAGTCCTAGTTTGTGCGGTCCGGGGAGCGTCCGGTCAGGTTTTTGAAAAGTGTCAGGGTAAAATCCGGACACTTAAGTGAAGAGAACTATATAGAGTATTTAGTCATGCAGCAATAGACAAAAGATAAAAACTCGCTAAGCATTCACGGTTTCTTGCACGGACTTGAGATAATCAGATTTAAAAAAAAATAAAAAATTGGCAAGACGTAATCGTAAAATAGTGTCCGGGAAAATAACCATATTTTGGCCAAATGTCCGGGAATTTTGTCGTGCCTGACCGGTGATAGCAATTTAGGTGATGGCAACCCTAACCATAGATATCAGAAAATACCTCTGTGGTACCGACCAAATTATTATATTATCCTTCTCATTTCTATTTCCCTGAATGTACAATATATAGGTACTACATATAACATAGCTAAGTACGTCTTGTTCCTTATATAATCGAAAAAAAGCGGCCAAGTGCGAGTTGGACTCGCCCATGGAGGATTCCGCAGCAGCAATAAGGTTTATTTTTATGAAATTAAAATATTTTTGATTTATTTTTATATTTCAGTCGATTTAATGAAATTTAGATTATGGTTTACTATTTATGACGTATAAAAAAAACTACTGGCTAGATCTCGTTCAAACCAATTTTCGTTGGTAGTTTTTATAGTAATCTACATCATATATTTTTTTTTTAGAATTATCATGCCTCTACTTTAGAAATTAGAGGAGGGGGGACACACATTTTTCCACTTTGGAAGAGTCTCTCTCGCAAACTATTCAGGTTAGAAAAAAATGATATGAGAAACCTCAATATGATTTTTGAAGACCTATCCATAGATACCCCACACGCATAGGTTAGATGAAAAAAAAAATTTTTTGTTTCAGTTGTACCTATGGGGACCCCTAAAATTTTTAATGTTTTTTCCATTTTTGCATCAAAATCTTAATGCGGTTTACAGACTACATCTGCTTACCAAGTTTCAATAGTATAGCTCTAATAGTTTCGGAGAAAAATGGCTGTGACATACGGACGGACGGACAGACAGACAGACAGACAGACATGACGAATCTATAAGGGTTCCTTTTTTGCCATTTTGGCTACGGAACCCTAAAAAACATCCGTTACTTTGAATTAATGAAAATAATCCGTCACGACGCGAACAAGTCGGAGCACGATGGGTTCCGTACCGTTATAGAGCAAAAAATTGTGTTTTATATGGGAGCCCACTTATTTATTTAATTTAATTATAGTTTATTATTAAATATTAAAGTACGAATATAATTAAATATTTTATGAATATTTCAAATGCCTATCTGTTGCCATTATGGATTACGAGCAAAAAAGCCAAAAAAAATCACGTTCGTCGTATGGGAGCCCCCCTTAAATGTTAACTTTATTTTGTTTTTAGTATTTGTATTTTGTTGTTGTAGCGGCAACAGATAATACACAATCTGTGAAAATTTCAGAAGTCTAGCTAAAGCGGTTCTTGAGATACAGCCTGGAGACATACAGACAGACGGACAAACATCGAAGTCTCAGAATAGGGTCCCGTTTTTACCCTTTGGGTACGGAACCCTAAAAACGGTTGATCCGAAACGTCTTAAACCAGTTTATTGTTAATCTCGATTGCGGCTATAATATATCCGTATTTTTATGTCTCTTATCTACAAAATTAACAAATAAAGCCTTAAAATGTGTTACTTTATTAACAATCGGCAATAAAATCGATATCATTATACAATTTATACAACTTATTATAGCGTAATGAATATAAAGGCATCGTTTACGACTAAACCTGTTTATTCAATCGATTATGAGGCACTCTCTATTCGATTCATGAATAAATTAGGATCTAGTCAAGATATTCAATTCATATGACGTATGAAGTTATTATAAAATTTACAAAAAGCAGGATAAAAATATTTTTGACAATATAATAGTAAGTGTATCTCTAACTAGCTTAGCTAAAAAATAAAACAAAATTACAGAAAGTTTTCTATTGGTTCAGGATCAGCTATTTTATAAAAAGCTCTATTAAAGCTTCATTGAGCTTTATTGTGGAAGTCCAGTCAGCAAGTCACCAGTGCATGGTAAAAGCAATTACATTAAAAGAAATGTAATGTGCTTGCAATAGCTAGCTTACCCTTCTGTGTCTAATGCTCCGATCTCTATTTAGCTGGATAGCTTGAAAAAACATTGATGTTGATGAGTGTAATTAAGAGACATGGAATTTCATTTTTTTTTTAATTGTATGCTTCGATTCGCCGCCATTTGGACTTCAGAATACTTTAGATAGTATTGTTACGAATGCGGACACGTAGTGTCATCTAGCGGCAACCCGGCGAAACTATCGTGGATACACAGACAGCGTAAATCCCCTATTCAATACCAGATGCCGCTAGTTGTATGTTTTTGTTTACACTTACCTGCGCGCAGGCAGGTACGCGTACATGCTCGAATTTTCCCAGGGGTTGTTTACGTGTTTATGCAAACCGGAATTGTTCTTGGAAGTTCGCGAACTTTCTTTTCTTCGCCTCGGCCTATATAAATACGCAGGTAGACGGGCCGGGGGTCAGTTTCGAATGAGCGATCATCAAGACGTCTTCGAAGTGAGAAACAAGTGACTTAGTGAGTGAACCAGTGATAGTGCTTTGTGTTTGGACCTAGTGCTTAGTGTTTGGACTTAGTGCGTAGTGTTTGGACCTAGTGACCTAGTGTGAGCTAGTGTTAGTGATTAAAGTCTTCAAGAGAGTCAGCAGGTTTTTTCTTCGAATCCTCGAACCTTAGCACGTAACACTATACTGAAACCTGTGTGATGACTGATGACTGATGAGTGATGACAGTGCAATTAGTAAATCCATACTAATATTATGGATGCGAAAGTATGTCTATCTGTATGTCTGTTACCTCTTCACGTCTAAACTAGGCGATACTTTGAGTTCTGGGAAAGGACATCTAAGGATACTTTTTTTCCAGAAAAATTAAGATTTTTCTGGAAAAGATGAAAATTTTTCACGTTATGTAGTATTTTTAAAATGTAAGATTTGGGTAAATATGTGAGAGTGCGTTGTAGTTCTTTTTTTGTGTATTACCGTTAATTTTCCATAAAATATCATCTATGATCTAGCTATATTACATCCCCTATATAGGTATACTGTTTAAAGCTGTATTAAATTTCACATTTCTATGCACGTAATTCTTGCTTGGAATATTTTTCTATCCAGCAGAATAGCTGATCTTTGTTGTAATATCAGCTATATTGGCTTATTGCAGAAGGCTTTCAGTTCGACTGTAACAATAAACGTTTAGATAAGGCAGCACTTCTGACTACGTGCCTTGTTATGCTTATGACACACTTACATTGGGGATTCAGATGTGGGAATCAAACAATTAAAAACAATCAAAATCTACTTTGCCATTATGAATTTCTGCCACGGTCAGAGAGTAATCAAATGAAGACATATGCTAGTCAAACTCTTCGGTAAATTACAGTTATATTTTTCTTTATTTAATTACAGATTTAATTAGTAATTTCAATTAAACATCTTTGATACTAGTGCAAGTGTTATAAGGACGAAATATTGATTTACACACGGAAGTACTTGTACTAATATGTATTCTGTGACTGAAGCAATTGGACCAACTTTGATAAAATCTGGCAAAATTATATAATAATCACTCACCACAACGGTTTCGGTGACGGTGGCCGGTTTCATTGAAACCAGGCCAGGTACGCAGGAGTAATTTTAATAGTGCCCAGGTGTGTGCGCAGTACACACGAGCACTCTCTATTCCTTTACTCTCATAACCCAGTGGGACGGAAGACCGACACGACTGGCGAAAGAGGCGCAGGACCGAATTTTTACTTACCCATCCGACGCATGGATCATCTTACTTGTCAGACAATCAGGTGATCAGCCTGCATTGTCCTAACCAAACATGGAAATAACATGTTTTCAACGCGGGAATTGAACCCACGATCTCCGAGTCAAGAGCGACGCTCTAGACCACTGGATCACGGAGGCGTTGCGTTGATGGCGTGGCAAAATTATAGAGTAGAGTGTAGACGTACAGACGAGGAAAATCACGATCTTATACTACAACCGACATTCAGGATTTTATGGAACAATTTAGACACACGTAGCACAAAAAATATACAGCTAATTTAATGGAACTTAAATTATAATTGTCGTCTTTATAAAATGATAAGATAAACATAATCACGACTTTAGTTATCTCGTTGCTAGTATACCATAATAGGAGTGGTTTGTTGCGATTATTAGATCATAAATATACTTAAGCTTAAATTTAAATATCATTATGATAATAGTGAATAATGCAGTAATGTTCTAGAAAGTTGATATTAATAAAAAATAATTTGAAAATTTGATAGTCTCCCTAAACCTTGAGAACGGCTGAACCCATTTGCTTATTTTAGTCTTGAAATATTCGTAGAAGTCTACGGAAGGTTTATTTAGAAGGAAAGCGATAAAAATTTCATTGGGCCATCTATAGTGTAAATATATTAAGAAATACAACAAAATATATTCCTCACTTTAAAAAGTTAATAATTTGTAAGTGAATTTCAGTTTATAACTGAAAATTTTCATTCAAAATACCGTCCGTATAAATAACCGTGTAAAAACCAAAACACACCGTACAAACAGAATTAATAAAAGCAATTAAAGTCAACAGGGGAAATGGGGGAGGAAGTTCGGCAACAATGTAAACTGACGTAAATTCAGCACCCTGTATAAACAAATCAGGTGGCCCATTCACGTGGCGTCCCTTGTGAGTTGGACTTTGGAGTACATATTTCGTACATATGGATACATAGATCATGTATCCATTAGGTATAATTGTGAGGCTTTTGACATACCTACTCCATACTCATATGATACCTACATGCGAAAGGGTGTTTTTTTATGAAATAAGGAGGCAAACGAGCAAACGGGTCACCTGATGGAAAGCAACTTCCGTCGCCCATGGACACTCGCAGCATCAGAAGAGCTGCAAGTGGGTTGCCGGCCTTTTAAGAGGGAATAGGGTAATGGGTAGAGAAGGGAAGGGGATTGGGCCTCCGGTAAACTCACTCGGCGAAACACAGCGCATGCGTTGTTTCACGCCGGTTTTCTGTGAGAACGTGTTATTTCTCCGGTCGAGCCGGCCCATTCGTGCCGAAGCATGGCTCTCCCACGTATAGCATGGCTCTCCCACAGTTGGTATCTATCTCTTCACGCCCAATTCCCAAACCGCTGAACGGATTTTGCTAAAAAGTATGGTGATACTCATCTATTTATGTATAATTGTGAGGCCTTTGACATAGGTACCTATGGCTAATCCATATCTTACTAGCTGTTGCCTGCGACTCCGTCCGCGTAGACTTCAGTTTACACTTTACAGCGCGCAGTGATTCCCGTTTCCATGGGAATGCCGGGATAAAAATGCCATCTAATAAACAAAATTGGTGTCACAAAGCTTCGTAAAACCTTTGGCCATTATACTTTGCCACCCTATAAAGATGACGCCCACTATTTCGTTGCGCCAAAATTCGTTTATCGCGGCGGAACCGTCCATTTTTCCGGGACAAAAGTATTCTATGTCCTTTCTCGGGTCTCAAAGTATCCCCATAACAAAGTTCATCAATATCGGCTTAGCGCTTTGTGCGTGAAGAGGTAACATACAGACAGACGGATAGACAGACAAACAGACACACTTTCGCATTTATAATATCAGTATGGAACGTGGATATTATAACTTCACGAGTTCAATGACCTTAGATCCTTTCGAAAAAAGAAAAAGTTTCGTATTTCTAAATGAATGTGGTTTCATTTCCGTTTGGCATATTTTTATCAAAAGAAAAATTAAGTAGCAATAAACTTTTATATTAGCGTTATTAAGAAATAAGGGATTTTCATACTTTTAGATCTACAAATATGAAATTGGCCTCATATATTATTTTAATGGAGTCATCACTTCCATTCATCCCACACAGGCTCAGATTGTCCCACTTTCAGCCATCACCGAACAAATTATTCCATTAATAACAATCAGTAAACCTATATTAATTGGTATTTTACAATAGTGAGGCACATACAAGTCTTAGATACTTCTGGAATCTAAATATTACATAGTTGGTAGTTAAAGTCGCAGGGCTTTATAATTCGAATTGAGGTTTGAGGTATAAGAATTGGGCCCATCTTGCAACTGAGTTAAAAATGCCGTAGAACTATTTCTTCTTAGATACTTCTTATTCTCTATGAACCTTCATTTCATTTTCAAATGAAGAACAATAAAAATGTTAACGGATACATTTACATGTCAACAATGCAGCCCCTAAACTCGTAAATTATACGACTTCAACAGAGAGAAATCAAGACGAATCTGTGCTTTTGATTGCTACTTCATCTATGTAAAATTCTTACCAAGACTCCTTAGTCCTTAGTAAATAGTATGTTTGCAATAATATCTGGGGCACTCCCGTGCCCCCGCCAAGATGAGCCAAGCGATGCGCGTAAGGTAATATTATGAAGATTCTATGTCCCTTCCAGGGACTACAAGTTTCTCTATACAAAACTTTATCAAATTAGGTTCAGCGATTTAAGCGTGAAGAGGTAACAGACAAATAAACAACTTAGATCTACGCAAGTGGGCCTTAGGGCCTGTTTTACCACTTCCTGATAAGTGCGGAGTGCCGAATAGCTTTGTCCACACTGTGACTTTTTTGTTCATAAAGGGCATGCGTTATAGCGCAGTCAACAGCGAATGTGAGGCATGTCCGTGACGCGCGCTGAAATCGTAGCGCTCGCTATGACACTTTTCTTTCAACGCGGGTGGATTTTGACGCATTCAATTATTGAATATGCCAAACGAAGTTGAATAAAAAGAAGATGACGAAAATTGAAGATGAAATTGCATAATATGGACATAGCTAATAGGCTATTCACTATTTAACTTGACAGATCGTGTATGGAGAATCTGTCAAAAAGTTGTGAATAGCCTATTCGGCACTTTATCAGAAAATGGTGAAACAGGCCCTTAGGTAATATCAGTAGTATGGACTTTCTTATAATTTTACTAGCCTTTGCAATAACAACAAACTAATAATAATACTTAATTCGTTTGTCTTTTAATACAGTTCCAACTAGCACTAACTCTAGTGAGTCTACGTTTGTTTTCATTCCGCTCATATAGTGTAAGTGGCTGATGTTGCAACAGTAACATCTATTTCGGTGCAGGCAGGTGAGGTGGGTACACCATGGACCAGGAATCGAAACGGGGCCGCGCTAAATATATGCGCTAAACTGGGATTATGTCTTTCGTTAGTCGTGGCAACTCAATACTTAGCCGAGTTGTTTTGACTTCTGAGTAAATATTTTTACACTAGCTATGATGCCCGCAATTGCTTTTGCCGTTTTTGCCGTTGCTTACAACATTTTCTTTGGGATAACTATGGGAATCCCGTCTTTCAATGCTTGACACTAATAATAATTATGAGTTATGACAGTGGCTTTACACTGCCAGACACCTCTTCAAATTCCGAAACGGCTAGACTGATTTTTGGTGAGCTTTAAGTGTGCTTATCTCTTAGGTCTTAGATCGGCTATCTATCTATTTTGTACCCGAATAGCTAATATCCATATTACTCTATTTCATGTGCTTAGGTCTTAGGATAATATTATACAACGTGTAGTGGTTGTTTTCCCGCAGCAGAACGATTTACCTATAGTAGTACCACAGTGTAAATAGTACTATCGAACCATGCATGTTATTTTTTGAAAATAAAAAATATTTTGTATGACGTACTATGGAAACATTATGCCGATAGGCGCGAGTTACTATGGACCTGACCGATTTTTTTTTTTTGATTTGAACAAAAAAAACTTTACAAATCAATACTACTAAGATAGAATCATTTTACTGCGGGAAAACAACCATTAAAATTTCACACTGTAGTTACTTAGTAATTCTATTGAGTAATCTGTGATTATAGTTAGGTACACCAAACAATAAAATCATGCAGCCAATATCCAAATCCAGTATACTAAAACTATCCTAGGAAAATTTAATACACCATAAGAACCACACAATGGTTGCCACGCCCTACCTGCACGATGGAACGGGTCTGCCTCGTGACGTCATCCGTGGAGCCCTGGATGGACCGCGGGGCCCTGATGCAGGTCGGTATCATTGTAACATCTCACGAACTTCAACAACATTCACTTAACCATTTAGTTCAAGTGTTTTGGTTATAATCGGGCTAGAGCCTGAAGATGTCATGATTGTAGAGTTTGGAAATCATTAATTGACACTTTGTTCTGAATTTGAAAATCTTGTGAAAATAGAAATATTATCTGAGTGACACATTTTTATTCCTCGTTGGCAAAATTTGTTCGTAGCACTATTTTTGCCTGTAACATGGAAAAATCTACGAACTACATATTTTCGCATAAGTACATATTATTATATTAATATTAATATTACTATTAAAAGATTAGTTTTATATTATATTTATATTTATACTATTTTTACACAATATTATATTTACAAAAATTCTCGAAGAAATATTTGAGTGACACATTCTAAAAATAGTAACAGCAATAATTTGAAATATTATTATGATGATTAACTATAACAGACTGATGACCATTATTGACCTATTTATGTAGATTTTAGATAGAGGTAACTGGTAAGTGTATAAGACAAAGAAGTAGGTGCGATATGGCGAGGTATTGTGTAGGACACGGTATTGATTCCCAAGCGGAACCCGGGTGGCGCATAACAATTCAATATCTATTGTGTCTGTGATTCCCACGATCGAGGTAGAGCTTGTCTTAAATTTGAAATGACGCACCCCACCACTTCATAAGTTGGTATTTAAAATAAAAAAATTTGTACTGTGAATACGAGGGAGGGGCGTCATTTTAAGTTAGACAAGCTCTATTATTATAATATCACAATATATTAGATGGCTTAATTTACTACATTCAGCCTTAGGTATCTATTTAATATATTATGTAAATATTTAAGTAGATTTTAGATAAAGGTAAGTGTGTAGGACATAAAGAAGTAGGTGTGATATAGCAAGGTATTGTGTAGGACACGGTTCATGAATGAATCGCTCCGTGGCTCGGAGATAAGCTTCGCGGAATATTTACTCTGGCGTGGCGCCTACGCCTACGACGAGTGACTAGCAACAACTTAAGAGACAGTTACGTGAGTCCGGCATGCAGGATTTTAGTTAATTTATTATTATATTTTATAATAATTTATATTATTAGATGCTGTCAATAGCTTCGTTCGCGTGGGTTCATTGTGTTGCATAGTATATTTTTCTATAACATTTCTAGGATTTAAAGTAATTCCATACATATCAATATCGCTTTTGGGGTTTATGTGTGAGGTGGAGTGGTGACAGATGAACCGCCAAATCAAAATAATTTAACATGTAACCACGGACCAGTTTAAATACTAAACGAATATGATTGTTTAAACGTAATCTCGCTAAAGAAATCACAGTATTGAAGGATAATAAGCGAAAAACAAGGAAAAAACAATTAATTCTTGTCTTAAATTAACTAGGTATATAAAGTATAAACAATTATTTATTGTTTCGGAATTTGGTATTAGCAAAAGATTTGTATTCAACTTTCTTCTGCACAATTTTAATAGTAACCTATCCAAGCGTCTTGCAGCTAAGTGTAACTGACCCTTAAATATAATATAGCACAATAACATCGTACTATGAGTAAACTGAACTAATAATGATACACAGTGTTATTTTTAGCTCGTGGTTTTTCCAATGAAAAGTTGTTCATTACTTACACTTCAGTTGTGAAACGTTGTGATATTTCCGTCGTTTTCCCGGTATATTTATTTTTATGTATACAGATTTGCTCTATATTATACTGATGTTTGGAAACATTGGTATACTTTATTGCAGTCATAATAACTTCTTCATTTTGACCGACTTAAAAAGATGAGTTTATTTGTTTGGAGGTGGATTTTTTAACACTAGTAGTAAAGAAATACAATGTGTATTAGTTTTTGCAAACGATGAAAGACTTTTAAATAAAATAATTACAAAATTAGAAACAACTAGTTTTAACAAAAAACTGTTATGAAGACCCCATTTCTAATTTCTTAATCATAATGAATTAATCCCAAGTAATTTATTCCTCAAGTGTAATGAAAAAAACAATGTAACCAAACAATAATTAATATAATTTTATAGTGGAGCTTTACAAGCGTTTTAACAAGCGTTAGCTGGTGCCAATTAAATGTGATTACTGATTAGTCACAATTTTTTCTTTAATTGTGACAAATAATGAGGAGTTTTTTTTTTTGTATCACGTACAAGTTACAACGAATACTTCGCCGTATGTGAATCGATTTTCAAAATTATTTCTTCTTTGGTTGTGTTTCATAATCAGATACTAATGAAGTTACTATTTCATAAGCGATAACGCCTATTACGTACCATCAAGCTGCATTAATGTCTATGTAGGCGCAGTAAGAACAATTATTATATTGAAATCAAGTACTAGAACAATGAGCAGACATTAGTGGGAGGGCCTATATTAGACTCAGCTTCTTGCTTTGATTACTTTTAATCACATTAGTTATCGTACAAAGGATTTTCGACTCAATTACTTAGGTATAACGTTTAAAATTTTAATTTCTTTCTTCAGAAAATTTGATGCTGAAAGTACCTGTGAGCAATTAGGAGTCTTAACCCATTTTGATAGAGTCCAATGTCGCTACTAAAATCAGTAGCTTCCTAAAGGGCTATGAATACAAATAAATTACTAATCAATATTCAAAACTCCATGGGTGTTATTGGTATTTACAAAACGAACACGTTGTTTCAAAGATTTATGCATTTTTAATGCATCAATGCGTGTTATGTTTCGACAAAATTATGTCTTAGGAAACTTAATCCAGGTAATTCTTGTTTAATATTATTTTAATTGTTGAAAGCAACTTCCGAGAAACATACCTTACAAATCCTAAAACTTTTTGATTTAGATTTTTTTAAAGACATTAATAATTAGGTAACATAAAATTGCAGATGTAAGTGGATGAGGTGGGTAAGTTACCATTTGAAAATTTTGTTTTTTTTTTTGCATAAATGGAGGCTTTAGAAACGGGAGAACTGTCTTAGATACTTATATTATAAAGCGGAGGAGTTTGTTTGTTTGAACGCGCTAATCTCAGAAACTACTGGTCCGATTTGAAAAATTCTTTAAGCTTATTTATAGAGGAAGGCTATATACTTATTATGACGCTAAGACTAATAGGAGCAACGAAACAGAGGAAAATGTTGAAAAAACCGAGAAAATTATTTGAAAGGGCTTATCTCACGAAGTACTGGAGCAATTTTTATATTATTTAGCACAGATAAAAAGTAGACCACACCACGTGAAGGATCATAGGCTATTTTTGTGGGCTAATTTGTCTGTGAAATTCCTAATTTACACAGGCGAATCCGCGTGGAACGTCTAGTTTGAAATAAGAATATAGGATTTTATGTAAGTATATTAGCTAGATGATGAAGTAGGTAAGATACAACTTACAAGGTTTGTTCAAATTATGAGGGAAAAATATAGAAATTGTCGTTATGTTATAAAATGTTATCCACTTCGTCCACTTACGTCTTCAATTATTTTTGCCATTTTGACACATGCAATTGAGTCATAACCGTGAAATTGAACTCATAAGTTCTGAGAATCCTCTGATCTGAGATATTGTTAATTGCATTCTGGGTAAGTTCACGTGTGCAAGGCTTGCAACACCACTTACGAAATATCCTACCAAATTACCTGGAGTAATAAGCGCGTTGGCGCGAAGCCTACTTATTAGTTACAACTTACATAGTGTACTTACAGTACTTAGCAATTTTACCATTTAAGTTTTGAGTTGTCTTCTTACGACCGCATTTAGATGACTGGCAGAGGTTACACGATCAAATTTTCATCAATCTGATCCATCAATCCGATCCAGATTGACGAAAAATTGATCGTCTAACCCACGGATAGATGGATTGATCATTTTTTTTATATGGAATTTTAATAACCATCAATATTCCGTCAATCAGATTGATATCAGATTGATGGATCAGATTGATGAAAAATTGATCGTATTATTCGAATTTAATTCCGAGTTTCATATTGTATAGGGCTTAAATGACAAATTTAATTTTATATTCATCAGTGTAGCAGTTTTATAATTTGATCTATCCGTGAATAATATTAAAATAAAATGCACGCTAGTGAGTAGTGACACCGTTTTGTTCGAGCAGTATACAGAGTTATGGAATTCCAAAATAATAATATGTCGATATGAATCCAACGTTTCCAGAATCCATTTATGAATATCACGCAAGTATGCACCGAACACAACTCATCCTACCGCAGTTCAAATTTATTTTACCGCTGACCGTAGCTTAATACTGACGTCATAAGGGTCAATCTCACAGAATCCTGTAGCAAAATAACTGTGTACATTACTGATGTTGCAACGCAATAATTAATTAGGCAAATCACCGAAATGGCCGGCTTTTAGCATATATTAACCCGTGCTACGTAACGTTTCATACACTCCAATCATTCAGGATTAGCGTTCATCATATCGTGTTAATGATTAGTTCTGTGTTGAGTGTTGGATGTTGTTTTGATGCCACTGAAATTGAAGTTTTATTAATTTTAATTTGTTGAGTTTTTTTTAACTTACTTTAAAATTTTATTGATCCTCAACCTGTGCTTTTATCTGGGGCTTTGACTGCCAATAGTTTTTACAATAATATTAGTCTCTACTCTCCATACTCTCTCTACAGCTTTAAAGTCTATCTATATTACGTGGTTTTTAGATCTCTGTATAAATAGGTTAAGATTGATTACTAGTTTCAGAACGCGTTCAGGACACCCTCCATTAAATTCCTTTGCGTATTTAATGCGTAAGACAGATTCTCCGAATAGCGAAATATGTAACAAAGTTGAAGACCTACATCACATACTAATGGAATGTGTCCGATACGCCACTGAAAGAAACATACTTGTATCAAAATTTGGCTTAAATTTACAAGATATGGGTGCTTTTCACGGTTTATTGTCCGAGCCAAGATCACTTGCTGCAAGTATGTTATTTACATTATATAGCCAACGTACATAGTATATATGTATATTGTATAGGTTACGATGGGTCTGACATATTCACACTGTGAAAAAAGTCCCTTAAATAAATTAGATTAAAAAAAAAGTCTACGCTATTATTTAGTATATATTTTATGGTGACAGAAACTAAAAGATGAACATGTGAACGCGTTTCTAGCGCCTCTTTGAACTGGCTTTCACAAATATTTTCTGGCAAAATGACAAACTCGACTTATACTGCGTGACTGGTGAGACATGTTCAATACTCGAGGACGTGATATTTGGCTATTATATTAGTTGGAAAAAAATAATATGAAAAAATAATATCAATTGATCACTGAGTAAATGTAGCTTAAAGTTAATTATATTTTACCCAACGCATGGACACCGCGAGCGGGAGGGGTAGTTGTGTGGTGTTTCTTTGGTAGCGCACGCCTCTGCACCGGCCGCATAATATGCCGACTTGCCTAACCGCGTAATTTACTTAGTATCCATAATTAATTTATTTTTGTGAAATTCGGAAAAAAATAAGAACCTAATTTTATTACATAATTATAATGAGAATCGAGTACAGAGTACTCTCCATAAGTATCGATAATGTCTCACCAGTCATGTTGTAGACTTTCAATAGTTATAAGATGGGTATTGGCCTTAGTTGAATTTATTATTATTTGTACACCACATTCGTAAACACCGACCGGATCGAATGTCAAATATTCCATTCATTTTTACTCTTAAAAAAACGTTACTTTAACGCGTATCTATTTTAGCGTTTTAACAAGCAAATTAAAATTTATAATAGCAGGTTATCGCAAACATTCACGCACAAGTAGAGCATAATTTCCGAATTAAATTTAGATTAACCCACATAAGTTTATGGCTGAAATGCTACATAACGATCGTAAAAGGTGCGTAACTACGCACCACATCCGTGATTCGAGCTTAGGGTAGGCGCTCACTAGAGACACGACAGTTTAAATCAATAATTGCAATTCAAAGTATAAAGAATATGCATACTTGAAACAATATTTTGTATTGCAATTTGCAATACTTAATAGTTTTAACTCTGTCGTGACTTGTGACTTAATTGAGCACTTGTCGCGTTGCTTCGCCGCAGCGGTGATATTATATGCATCGTTAATTGTGGTGTTTTGGTGTAAAGACGGACATGAGAAGCTAAGTGGGAGGGTAAAAGACGCATTGCGTTATCAACATCTTTTATTGTGTTGACGCGGGTCATCGCAACTGCTGCACTGCGTTAGGCTGCGTTTTTACCGAATCTGTATCGCAAGGAATGTATTTTTAAAACCAAATAGAATTGCTGGGCAAAGAAAAGTCGGGTCAAAAGATAGGATTATATCGGTTCTCAAAAACACATTCCTCTCCACGCAGCTCCGGTGGAAATACCCTTATTCTGTTCCGACAAAGCAACGTATCAGAGTGTGGCCTCGCTACCAACACATCTGACAGTTTACGCGGCTGTCACAACCTGGACGCGTATTTATACCCGAGCGTTGAACCCCGTGACAAAACGGACATTTTAAAACCGAAAAACAAAACGGTAGATAAACGATAGTGTCAACTACCGTAAAAGTCTTTATGGGACAATAATCTTGTTTTGTTACGGGTCGGATTGTCCACTACAATAGTTTACTGCGTGTTTTAACTGTGCCCCTGGGACGAAGTTTATGTGCAACAAATCTTAGGTTGTTTTTTGATAGGTAGTTTGTTACTTGGTTTAAGCCTAAAATAAACTACAAACGACATAGTAATTATTATACAACAACAGTACAATACGAAAGTGCTTTTTGTGACAATGGTTTATTCCTTACTCAATGTAATTGCAATTTTATATTTTTTTTATTCAACCACTTAAGCCGTTTATTATAAGCACTTAGAACTAAAAATATTACGATAAGTCATAAGTACAAACTAAAAAGCACTTATAATAATAACATCAATATTCAATAACCTTTATTAGGATATCTAATTATCTAGTTAACCTTTCTCCTAAAATACGCTTTGTTTACGACGTTGTCTAAACATGGCGTCAATCAGAACACGAATTGTCTATCTATGGAAGTTTGATAAAGGATGTGCACGTGAACGACTGTACCCAGATTCTATTTTTTTATTGCATCGCAGCGGGCTCGTTGCACGTTCGATGCCGTCCGTTTCCTACTTACTTTTCTATGTTACAAACGCACCAGTACATACGCGTCGAAACCGCTTTATTTCATACATTCGAATATCTGGATTTTCGAATATCGGAATGCCTAACGACAACAGTTATTAGTCCAGTTAATCGAGTTCCTACTGTATGACAAAATAATGTACCTAAATCATTTAACAAACCAAAAGTCATTCGTTTAACGTTTTCAAAAATAAATAATAATTTATTTTGTTGTTTTTTTTTTTTGTTAATGGACTGGATCGAACAAAGAAGCGAAGCTGCATTATATTGTAGAATTAGAATAGTCGAATCAGGGTACTAAACAGATGTCAGAGGCTACTGTTTATACAGGCTGCTCCAAGTTTGTGGCCAGCCCGGAAACTTGCGTAACAATAACTATCGTAAGTTTATCTTGATGTGTATGAGACTAATTAATACAGGATGAGTAACTATGATCTAGTCTAGTTAAACAGTATTTTTTATACAAGCTTTTGCCCGTGTTTTAACAGGGTTTCAAGGAACCATGATATGGTTCCCGGAAACCCTGTTAAAACATGTACACGTAAGGGATAATACACTGTATATCCCTTACGTATATGCACGGGGGTTACGTCCTTTCTCCTAGCTAACTGCATAATCCAAACCTCTATTATATCTGCGACTTTATTTGGAATCGATGCAGTAGTTGCAGAGCCTATTACGAGTTGATGTAAAGAAACAAAATTTCCTCTAATTATTATTATAATTTTCTGTGAAGTTAGAGATGTAGATACTAGATAGCAATAATAAAATTTAGTTTTAATGATAATATCAAAAGATCAACCAAATGTTTATTTTCACTGCAACATACATATTTAAAATCCATAATTAAGATCACAAAAAGACAATCTCGCGTTAACACATGTGTTGAAAAAAAGTTAAATCACCAATTCGAATCAAAGGTTAAGAGAGGGATCCACAATAAATTGGCAACAGTAGGTCGTGAGAGACGATTTATTATAACGACGTGTACTGATCCGCAAATATATTGTGGTACCAACAGTTTTGGTACAGCCAGCAAAACTTCAATCGGATCAGTTAAATAAAAAATAAAACATACTTATACAGCCGAATACAAAAATTCCTCCTTTTTGGTAGTCGGTAATTATTTGTTGTTTTAACATGCTGTACCTAATTACCTACAAAACATTTTTGACTGTACGATTAGCGTTTATTACCTCAAATATAGAAAACTAGTTAAGTTGCATGTTACTTGATTTTTTATAGAATTCAAAACATATTATCACAGTTACTATTATCTAATTAGGAGAAATTGTGACAGCTAAAAACTTTTTTCTTTTTTGGTATTGAAATATTAAAGACATAGAGACAGATAGAGACAATTTCGATATTACAATTTACAATATTATTACTATAAACTAGACGATTGCGACGTCCGCAAGTCCGTTGCGCCAAAGCCCAAAACTCGTTTATAGAGCAGGAACCATTTTTAGCGATAAAAAGTATTTTAATTTTTATCTCCTTTCCCGGGATTCAGTGTGTCCAAACCAAACAACATAATCGGTATAGCGGTTTGGGCGTAAAGAGGTAACAAACAGACAGGCACACTTTCACATTTGTTATATTATTACGAATATTTATTTTGCTGTCTGTACGAATATGCCATGATATCCTTAATTTATAGATTCCGCAGACGAAACGGAACTGTTGTGTTGTGGATCCAAATGTTATTCTGTGTGTCCTTTGACTGTTTATTATTATATCAAAGCTTAGTTTAGCTTTAGACTACGTTTATTAAAGTTCTAGTGCTTTAGAAATAAACCTAGGCATTAAGATTTCCGGTGATGATCTAGGAAGGTACACAAGGCAAAGACTTGACATTTTGTTTGTATTGGCTTGAAATTTAAATACTTACTACTGAAACTATTTTGATGATTTTTGGCAAAGATAGAAATTAGTTTCTATTTTTCAGGTTTTTAATGCGCAGCGTCATAGGCAATATTATGTATACCGTAACACATTATTTCTTCGTTTCAGAAGCCATTCTTAAACATTCCTTTTAACTTTTATTACCTTAGAATGTCCATTAAGGTATTGGATATAAAGTATACCGGACGCGGTCTATTTTGGCGCGTTGACAAATGCGAGGCGACCGATCGCTTTACCTACATCCTCACTATTTATATCACGACGGATACGAATAACCACAAGTTTTTCTTTTTAAGATGAAGTGGTAAGGTGCGCATCGCGTTTCTGAGGGGGTGAGGTATGAAGCGTGGCGGGAGCATGCGCGGGGCAACCATCTTCCGCCCCGCGCACGCCTGCTAGTAGGTGCGTAGCGTAGACAGTGCGTGCGGCAGCGGCGACCGGGCATGCGAGTTCAATATTTTACCCTCTTATTATCTTCTTTTAGACAAATTTTTTCCTTAGTAGGCATAAATGAGAATAAGGGTCGCCGCACACTTGACCGAGTATAGTTATAATTGGTATTATATTGTTTTTGAAAATTTTTTTTCTTAGTTGGTATTGTATGAATAGAAATAAGGGTCACCGTACACTTGACCGGGTATCGGTATCGGTATTATCTTGTTTGAAACACTTTTTAACCTCAGTAGGTATGCCGTATGAATGAGTAAAAATGAGAATAAGGTTTACCGTACACTTGATGTACACACTTATCGGTTGATTGTACAAGAGAATACCGATACTTACCTCATTAGTTACCGATTCCAAATTGTCTCGAATGCTTCCGTACGCTCACAGATGCTCTTTAGTGCTGGGCCCAGACCCGTAGCTGTAGCCCATACCTATCCCTAATTCCCGACTCAAAGTCTATGCTAGTATGTATAGACCGCGCATTGAACGTGAGTAAACTAATCCCTGGCTAACTTCAGGCAGATTCTTTTTACAAACAAACAAACATAAATAAATGAATGAATGATATTCAAAGTACAAGCCTACTTGACATACGTTATGAGATAATATGTCATATTTATTAGGTTATTATGTCAGAGTATACAATAGTCAATTTATTTATAAAAATATATTTATTAATTTTTAGGGTTCCGTAGCCAAAATGGCAAAAAAGAACCCTTATAGATTCGTCATGTCTGTCTGTCTGTCTGTCTGTCCGTCCGTCCGTATGTCACAGCCACTTTTCTCCAAAACTATTAGAGCTATACTATTGAAACTTGGTAAGTAGATGTAGTCTGTGAACCGCATTAAGATTTTGATGCAAAAATGGAAAAATAATAAAAATTTTAGGGGTCCCCATAGGTACAACTGAAAATTTAAAGCAATAGATTTGGATTTAAATTTCTCCAAATGTGAACTTTTTTTAGCGGCCCAATCGCACAGCCGCATGACGTAATAATGTCTAAATTTAACAATTTGGCCCCTAGTATCAAAATTCTCAGTAAAGAATCCCTCCGCCTTCTAGGTGCCCCTATATTCAACGACGGTTTTGAGCCTTACGTTTTGGAACAAAAACAAAAATTCGTAGTATCTTCTGGCAAACTCGTCGCAATAAAATCCCATATGGCTTACCAAATAATTCGTTTTTGTTTGTTTGTGCCCCAATTCACATATGTCCTGAGGTGCTGCCCTCTATGGGAGTACCCCAACCTTCTTTCCCATTTAGACACTATTTTAAAAGACACAATAATGAATATTTTCAACTGCCAAATCTCTGACACCTCTTGGGCCCAAGCTACTCTCCCCATTCGTTTCGGTGGCTTGGGTCTTAGAAGCGTGTCCAGTGTGTCCCTTCCTGCCTTCCTTTCTTCAGCTCACAGCATTCATCCTCTTTTCATCAAAATCATCACCAATTCTTCTGGAAACGTAGGCATTGAGTCACTAGCTGAGGCGATCAACGCTTGGAAACGTGTTTGTTTGAAGTTGGGATGAACCACTAATCAATTTGGCACAATCAGGAATTCTAAATTCCTCGTCCACCACAGATCGGGCGCGTCTTCTAGCGTCCGCCGAGCCGGAATCAGGCTACTGGCTCCAGGCTAACCCATCATCCAATACCGGAACACTTTTAGATAACCACACATTCAATCTTTCACTCAGTTTGCGACTAGGAGCCAATATCACCGAACCCCACCGCTGCCCCTGCGGCGCCGCAGTAGACCGCCAGGGTCACCACGGTCTATCTTGTCGACGCAGCGCCGGCCGCCAGTCCCGCCATGCCTCCTTGAACGACGTTATCCGCAGGGCCCTTGTCTCCGTCAACGTGCCGGCTACTCACCCGGCGTTCAATATTGTTATTGATACTGGACAATACCCTTATTCTCATTTCTACTCATTCATACCTACTAAGGAAACAATTGTGTCAAAAAAATATTATAAGTATCGATACCCAGTCACGTGTACGGTGACCCTTATTTCTACTCATTCATACCTACTGAGGAAAAAAAAAATTAAAACAAGATAATACCGATACCGATACCAGATCAAGTGTGCGGTGACGCTTATTCTTATTTCTACTAATTCATGCCTACAGAGGAAAAGAATAGTCAAAACAAGATACCCAATACCCATATCGGTACCCGGTCAAATATGCGGTGACCCTTATTCTAATGCCTACTGAGGAAAAAAATAACGTCAAAAAAAAGATAATACCGATACTCAGTCAAGTGTACGGTAACCCTTATTTCTATTTTTCCCTTAACTCTTCTTTTTTTTTTAATTATTCTTTTCCGCAAAAGGGATATTTTTCTCCTCTGCAGTTTTTATTTCCCATTTTCACATCAAATTCTCGTAAAGAGCGGGCCGACGAGTAGTACGTGTCTGCTTGCGACGAGGCTCCGCGGCCGACTGAATCGCCACCCCGCATCCCCGCCGCCCTCATACAGTGCGAGCGTTATAGGTTATTATTTTATTTTGAATGACTAACCATCATTTTAGTGAAAACCATAAATACTACCTTATGGGATTTGATGAAAGGTTTATGAAAACATAAATTTTTTACTAGAATTCTATCTAAATTCGCCGTAAAATCGAAAAATTGCAATAAAATGGCAATTTATGATGATTTTCACGATTTTTTTCTATCGAGGCAAATTACTTTAATCGTGTTTCGAAGAATATAACGTTATTAGGCATATCTTCACCCTTACGCCGGTATGAATAACATTGTATGAATTTTAGCGGTTGATATCTAAAAACAGGTTCAAAGATACCCTAGATCGCGATATTATACGCTTCTGGCCCTACCACTTCATCTTAACTAAATCATCTTAACCGTCTGGAAGTTAAAGTGTCCCGAGCGATTTTGCCACCCACAGAAATTAGGTAGGATCGGGGCTGTATTGGGCACAGAGACAACTTGTTTTTAATAATTTTGACACCGAAGATTTAAAATATTTGATTGCCTTTTAGTGAGTTATGAATTTCATATACTTTTGAAGTCGAAATAAACGCAATTAGTACTTAATACGTTGTTAATTTAGAAGCAGTAAAGATCATTACTTCCAGTCAGAAAACACGATATTGATCCGTCTATATTTTAGGCAAAGTTAAACATTTATTATTAACTAGCTGTCCCGGCAAACGTTGTTTTGCCATTTAAAGTATATATTATCATCAGTTGATACATGTTTTACCCCCTCTTTTTTCCCCTAAGAGGGTGTGGGGGGGAAGGTCATACACCAGATGTTAAGTTGAAAAACACAGTTAATACCTAATAATATGAAGTAAGTCCACTAAAGAAAAAAGTTGTATACAAAATCTGACCCCTCTTTGGTCCCCAGAGAGGGTTGAGAGGGGAGGGGGGGGGGAGGATTTTTATACACCAGATGTTGAGTTGGAAGAAGACAAATATAATATATCTGTGAAAACCGTATGCAAATCTGTGAAAACCGTATGCAAATCGGATCAGTAGTTTTCGTGTTAAAGAAAAAAGTTTGATACTAAATCTGACCCCCTCTTTTGTCCCCTTAGAGGGGTGGGAGGAAAAAATTTTATACACCAGATGTTAAGTTGGAAGAAAATAAATATATCTGCGAAAACCACATTCAAATCGGATCAGTATTTTTCGTGTGATGTTGGAACAAACATACAGACAGACAGAAAGAGTGACAGACAGACAGACAGACAAAAAACTAACCACATTTTTGGCTTCTATAGCGATGTAGTGACAAAGGTGTAATTTCGGGTGTCATTTCATATCTTTTATGTACAAAATTTTCATTTCTACAACAGAATATTGTCTTCCTCCCGCACGCGCTTTGGTGACGCCCACTATCGTAATATTTTAATTTCGCCATAATTTCAAAACCAAACGTCCAATTTTAATCATTCAAAGACCAAATATTATCTACATAAACTGTACTTAGTGATAAAATAATTTATTTTGATAAGGATTAACAGCGTGAGTAAAATATATCCGTTTAAATGTAGTCCAAAAAAAATTCAAGATTTTTAAATAAATAAATGGTTATTGTGCCTGACTCGACATAGATAGGTATAGTGTGTCGCGGACTTTTTTGTAGATATTTATAAGATCTACAATTACTTAGAACATTTTATGGTTCTATCTTTTATAGTTTAGGCAGCGTACGCAAAATAAGTAACTTTTCTAGCTGATTTTTTACACCTCGCGTCCGAAAAACTCAAATATCTTACGGAACCCTACTTTTTTCCAAAATAAAATGTAGCCTATGTTCAGCAGAAATAATTTGAGATTCCAATAGCAAAAGAATTTTTCAAATCGGTCCAGTAGTTTCGGAGCCTATTCGACTCAAACAAACAAACAAACAAACAAATCTTTCCTCTTTATAATAGTAGTATAGATATCTTAAGTACCTATGACTGTATACCTTCAATAGAATCCTACTGAAGGATATTTCCGAACCCTTTTATAGCAAAACCCTTTCCACGTAACGTACGAAAAGACTTTTTCACGTAAAAGCGAACCTGAAACCCTGTCAATGATGCAAATAAAAGGAATTGGTAATTTCTTTCCCAACCTTTCATCACGTTCGACTAACACGTATTATTGAATGTTTTATATTCACACTTCTTACAGTTATTCAGTGTAGTATTATAGGTATTAGGTATACTTAGTATCTAATTTTTAGAATGTTTGTTACCAACATAGTTATCTTCTAACACTGAGTTAATTAAATAATTAAAAAGTTGTTTGTAGTTTAGTTATTAGGTTTTTATTGCCCATTTTGCTACAAAATAATAACTGTATATAATAGAAAATTTTATAATATTTAAAGTAGTACCTATAGTAATAACTGCAGACTGCAGTGCAGGAAACAATGTACGTTATTGTATTTTGCACGGTTTCTGGAGTTTTTTGACAGACATGTATCTATTCATTTTGATTGGTTAATATTTTGACGTAAGCCAATCAAAAGCGATAGTGAATAGATAAACTTTTGTCAAAAGTTTAAGTAAGTATAATATATTGGACGAAATTAATAGTATGTAATATGTCACTCAAATATCACTTTACGAACCCAATTCCGGGCACAAAATTAACCGGTAATAACCAACAATAATAATAACCAACTTTTTATGCAACAATAATCAATTATAACTTGACAGGTTCACACATATTAAGCTCGGGAATTTGGCGAATCTTCCAAAATTAAGCTCAACCATCCACATGTGACTTTTTATGCGTCAGATAAAACAAATTATCACTTGACAGCTTTTAATTAATAGCTTTAAGCTCGCGAAAGCTCTGCGCGGTGGACGCGTGGCCGGTGCGCGCGCGCTTTTCTGACTAACCAGTAACCCGAAAGCTCGGAGCTTCCTACTGATATAGTTGCATCAAACTTTTGCAAAGGTAACAGGAAAACGGGATAGAATTGGAGCTTGCGTAAGCTTTAAGCCAATTAAACTATATTGATTGAATTTAACATACTTTGTGAATATAACATTGTGTACTTTGATATTTATTTGTAAAAGTGACTCTGCTTTTTGTGTAAAATAAAGGATTTATTTTATAAAAAAATTGTACTTAATGAAAAAAATGCATACTTACCACAAATTACTAAAAGTCGATATAAAAAGAAGTTTAAGGGCCTGTTTCACCACTTCCTGAAAGTGCCGGATAGGCTATCCACCACTTAACTTGACAGATAGAGATAATCGTTTATTTTAGTAATAACAATTCAATTAGGTATGTTCTAAACTTATAAACATATAAACAGACAGAGTATGTAGAATCTGTCAAAAAAATTGTGGACAGCCGGCACTTTATCAGGAAATAATGAAACATGCCTTAGGATAAGTAGTTATGTAAAACGAATGTTTTGGAACTCAGTTGTCGATGTTAATCTTATTGATAAAGACTATAATATGTCTGTGGACAAAGATCATGATTATTTTATTTTATTTGGTTGAATGCTGCATTGGATAAAATACAAAATTAATATGAACAAGTATTTTAAAAGCAGGTTTATCCCAATTCCCATGGTATTTTATAATAATACTAGCTGACTCGGCAAACGTTGTCTTTCCATATAAATTATTTCTAGTATCAACATAGAAAGTCGATAAAGTAAGTGGCCTTTTCTCAGGCCTACACTACAACTATTACACTACACTACAACTATTACACTACACTACAACTATTACTCTACACTACAACTATTACACTACACAACAACTATTACTCTACACTACAACTATTACACTACACTATAACTATTACACTACACTACAACTATTACACTACACTACAACTATTAGTAATAGTTGTAGTGTAGTGTAATAGTAAGTATTAACTATCTGATGACGCCGGCAACTCCGTTGCGCCAAAATTCGTTTATCTCGCGGGAACCGTACATACTACATGGTATAGAAAGTATCTTATATACTTTCCAGGAAAATCGGTTCAGCAGTTTGAACGTGAAAAAGTAATAGACCGATAGACAGACAAACACACTGTCACATTTATAATATTAGTAATTAGTATGGACTAGTATGGATATTTAATCCATTACAGATATAAACATTTTTCTTTAATAATTATTGACGTCATAAATCCGTAAAAAAAGCTACAAATAATTATTTACAATTAAAAAAGTCCTATGAAATTGCAAGCCAGCAATCACCCCCTACCTTATTAAGTGTACCTTATCAATAAAAACCCTTCATTCAGGGCTCACGTCCGGGAAGCACTTGACCTACGTATTTAGACCCTTTGTCGACACCGTAGGGCGTCAGCCCTTTGGAGCACAAAAAATGAATACCTTGTTATGATCGTTTTTGTCATCTTTACCTATTGTTAAAGGACCGTATTTCATTCAGTTATTGTGTTATTTAAATGAAATTCTTTAACCACGAATTTTTGTTTACAGTTCAAATGCGACTACATAGTGTAATTTAGGCGGAAGTTTTTACGTTTATTACGAGTCTTGGTGGTTTTAGCGTAACTTTCAAAGCTTTTCTACATTTGTGTGTATTAGCACCAATAAATAGTACGAAGAAAATAAAAGTGAGAAAAAACAGCTACTAAAAATAACAATAATATTGTTATTACTTATTTCCAACATAGTGTTTACAATCTTTTATGAAGTATGAAGTATAATGAGGAGCAAAAGTGTTTAAAATATTTCATAAACTTTTCCTACTTTCCGGTGAAATAAGGATTATAGGTGGGAGAGCGTGGCGCGTGGGAGAGCCATGCTTCGGCACGAATGGACCGGAGAAATACCATGTTCTCACAGAAAACCGTCGTGAAACGGCGCTTGCGCTGTGTTTCGCCGAGTGAGTGAATTTACCGGAGGTTACCAATCCCCTACCTTATGCCCTTCCCTACCCTCCCCTATTCCCTTCCCTTCCCTACCCTCCCCTATTACCCTATTCCCTCTTAAAAGGCTGGCAACGCACCTGCAGCTCTTCTGATGCTGCGAGTGTCCATGGGCGACGAAAGTTGCTTTCCATCAAGTGACCCGTTTGCTCGTTTGCCCCCTTCTACACTACTATTATAAAGAGGAAAGATTTGATTTTTTGTTTGTTTGTTTGTTTGGGACGAATAGGCTCCGAAATTACTGGACCGATTTGAAAAATTCTTTTGCTATTGGAATCCTATATTATTTCCGCTGAACATAGGCTACATTTTATTTTGGAAAAAAGTAGGGTTCCGTAAGATATTTGGGTTTTTCGGACGCAAGGTGTAAAAAATCAGCCAGAAAAGTTACTTATTTTGCGTACGCTGCCTAAACTATAAAAGATAGCACCATAAAATGTGCTAAGTAATTGTAAACCTTATAAATATCTACAAAAAGTCCGCGACACACTATACCGATCTATGTCGAGTGAGGCACAATAACCATTTTTTTATTTAAAAATCCTGATTTTTTTACTTCATTTTAAACGCATATATTTTACTCACGCTATTAATCCTTATGAAAATAAATTATTTTATCACTAAGTACAGTTTATGTAGATAATATTTGGTCTTTGAATGATTAAAATTGGACGTTTGGTTTTGAAATTATGGCGAAATTAAAATATTACGATAGTGGGCGTCACCAAAGCGCGGGAGGAAGACAATCTGTTGTAGAAATGAAAATTCTGTATATAAAAGACATGAAATGACACCAGAAATTACACCTCTGTCACTACATCGCTATAGAAGCCAAAAATGTGGTTAGTTCCTTGTCTGACTGTCTGTGTCTGTCTGTCTGTCACTCTTTCTGTCTGTCTGTATGTTTGTTCCAGCATCACACGAAAAATACTGATCCGATTTGAATGTGGTTTTCGCAGATATATTTATCTTCTTCCAACTTAACTTCAGGTATAATTTTTTTTTTCAAATTTTGTATCAAACTTTTTTCTTTAACACGAAAACGACTGATCCGATTTGCATACGGTTTACACAGATATATTTGTCTTCTTCCAACTTAACATCTGGTGTATAAAAAATTGTCTCCCCACCCCTCTAAGGGGACAAAAGAGGGGTAAGATTTGTATCTAACTTTTTTCTTTAACACGAAAACTACTGATCCGATTTGCATACGGTTTTCACAGATATATTTGTCTTCTTCCAACTCAACATCTGGTATATAAAAATCCTCCCCCCCTCCCCCCTCAACCCTCTCTGGGGACTAAAGAGGGGTCAGATTTTGTACTTATACAACTTTTTTCTTTAGTGGACTTACTTCATATTAGTTAGTTATTAACTGTGTTTTCCAACTTTACATCTGATGAACACCCCCCCCCCACCCCTCTTAGAGGACAAAAGAGGGGGTAAAATATGTATCAACTGATGATGTATAAAATATACTTTAAATGGCAAAACAACGTTTGCCGGGACAGCTAGTATCTAATAAAAAAAATACATTAAAGTACACTAGTACTCGAAACACGCTTGTAACTATTTTCATACATTTTGTTCCGCCACAAAGCCACCGCTCGACTTCAATGGACGACCAACTATTGCGCCGCCCTACAACTGAATGCACTGCGATTTACAATCTTGATATTTGATAGCAAAATTAAATATTTTTACATTATTTTATAAATATTATTTCACGAATCAAATTGTCATAAAAGACAAAATATTATCAATTTTAAAAATACGGAAATTCTATTGTAAAATTGAAGAAATTTTAATAATTACTGAGTTTAAATTTAAACGAAATGCAAATACCCTGACGCCCTAGTCGCCAGACAAAAAAAATATTTTTTTTCTGTAATTCAACTAATAATATCAATGTGTACGTACGATTTACTTTGGCTAGTAATTAATCAAGCGAATGATTCTTACTTACTTGTACATAGCACAGATTAAAGTAGCGACTATCAAGACCTTTACATAGTAGCTTACAGATATAAATAGTGGTCTGATTCTCATATTTACGACTGTTTGAGTTTTAATGTGCAACTTTTATGATAAATATATTTTTATTGCTAGTTTGGGTGCACGCATCGCGGATGCAATGGCTTTCAGTCATGTAATTATGTGTATTACCCTACGTTCCCAATCGAGGACAGAACTTTATGATATTGGACCTATTTTGTGATATCGTGCAACATTTATTTGCTCATATGCCTACTATAAATAGTAATATTATAAATTGTAATAGTGTTTCTGTATGTCTGTTAAGTGTTACCTCTTTGATATATTTAAAATTGGTACAAAAATGGTTAAAATCCAGTGAAAACGCATAGATGGTTTCTATCCTAAAAAATGTACGGTTCGGCGTAACAGAATCGCGGCTTATATTTCTCCAACATTCTTGTATTTGTAGTACTACATAGTTATAATTTTGTGCGAGTTGATTGTATTTAATTTAATATTTCCTTAATGTATTTATATTTAACTTTATTAGCTCACGACTTTGCCAATCTGCAACCGATCAATAAAATTTAACGTACTAAGAGACAAACTTTCTTCAAGTTTAGACAAACTAGAAAGCCAAAAAGTTTGCGGATAGAACAGGAATAAATCCGGGCACACGTCGTTTGACTTTTTTTCTTTTTTTTTATTATTCACGCCGTCTGGAAGATCCCGTCGCTATCGATACTTGGCTCGGAGATGTCTGAGTCACACACTGACTCAACTAGACTGAATTAAACTAGTCTATATCCGTGGAGAAATAGGACAACAAAATATAATTGTGTACGTACAGTTCAAAGCTCTAATAATCGACGCAATTACGTAAAGTATCAATTTATATCGGTCCCGCTATTACCACAATATTTTATTCGCATATTGTTTTTGTTACTATGATAAATAAAAAAATTTGATTGTTTAGGAAATGTTTATTTAGATCCATCAAATTATCAAACGAGTCTAAACTTTATAATTCTTTTATTAATTTAAATATTGTGTAGTAAATATTATGTATACAGTAATTCTGTTTTTTTGTAGTGTAATATTAAATTCACAAAATCGTAATCTAGTCTATCATGCCTTGGCACAATTTTTTTAAATATGGGGGTTTTTAGACATACTGAATGTTTATTCGTGCTATAACGTAAATCATGAGTGCTTACTGCTTAATAGAGCCTATGTCCACATTGTGCCCTTTCATCTTCAATTTTGAAGATGATGATGAAGATGAAAGGGCACAATGTGGACATAGCTAATAAGCGACGCTCACGACGATGATAGAATATACATATAAATTATACAGGTACAATTAAACCTTTCTGTCAAATTTTTCCCAGGGCTTAGGTATATTATGGAGAGTCCATTTATCCAAAAAAAATTGGGTGTTATTTTTTTTTTACTTACATTTTATCCCAATTAAAATCGTTGCAGGACGAGAGGGCAGTGACGCGGGGAGGTCTCTAGCAGGAGTAATTTTATAGTGCCTAAGTGTGGTCGCAGTACACAAGAGCACTTTCCTATAATATCTATGTCTATCTAACGCATGATGGATCATGTTACCTGTCAGATAATCAGGTGACCAACTTGCACCTATCCTAACCAAACTTGTAAATAACAACGCGGGAATCGAACCCACGACTTCCGAGTTAAGAGATCAGTTCAGTCATTAGGTTCTGTCACCGACTGTACCTAGATGGATCTACAATTATTGATACTTGAGGTATAATAAATCAATAGGTTGAGCGGTTCTTTACGTAGGAGATAAAGCCAAAGTGTGTTATTACAGAATAGGTAAATTCGACATGTAGGTTGAGATTTCAGATTAGTCATAGATTTTGAGTTATAGTGTCATAATAAATTGTACCTAGAACAATGATCTAAGAAAACATTATGTTGGTACACACTAAAATGAATTAATTGCATACACATTCGAAAACAGAATTGTTTAGACTTTTGGCCTTATTTTTTGGTAATGAGATTAAAATTTTAAAAGGTGGTAACTGGTAAACCAGATCTGTCTTCTACTAAAAATAAGCGTGGTAAAATGGAGACACAATATGTTAGGGGGCACAAATTACGTGAGGTACATTTTTAAAAATTTTTCAAAGTGTGAGTTTTACGTAAACGCGTTGGATTGTTTGACAGTCAGTAGATGTATAGGAACGTATTAGTGAATGATCTTCATCGTATTACGATTACGATTAAATCTTAAGCATACGTCGTACAATCTGGATGAAATGGACCAAAATAGTAAGTATATTTTTTTGTCTCCAATGAGAAAAAAAAATTACTTGATATGTGCCGAGACCCTCCCTCTCTCCAACGCAAGATTAGATGAGATTTGACACGACCCACCGCCTCCCGCCTCTGCAAAGTTAACTTGCCCATGGAAGGAATAGTATATCATCAATGCTATACTATAGGTGAAAAGAAGTGCGATAATTTGAAATAGCTTTGTAAGTACTTAAAAGAGATAATAATAATCTGTCATCCCGACTTTAATACTCAGTAGCCAATACCTGCTCTAGTATCGGAGTACTATTACATATTCTGTGCTAGTATTAACAGTTGTTACCAAGTCGCTATGGCTTGTGGCAAAATCAGTGTTATTCTGGCTTGCAATTTGCCGGGCGGTGGAGCGGCAGGCGGCAATTATGTGTTTGTGCTATACTGTACCTTGATTGTACAATTTTAAAACAACCTTAATGCAACCACGCTCCTTGTACGACATCAGCGATACATAGTCCTTTTCCTGACAAACGTCAAAACATATTCAGAATATTCATCATAGAAATGCCAAACGACTGAAATTTTAAGTTTTGAATAATCAGAAAGTTGGACTTGACTTGACATTTCAGGATTAATTTTGTAGTTTGACAGAAAACTGAATCGAACGAGGAACGAAGCTGAATTCATATAGTAGAATCAGAATCATGAAACCGTTATCCTAGTACCTTTACGTTATCCTACACCTGGTAATGACGGTACAATCACGACGATAAAGTTAAAATGTAGAGCAACTTAGTAGAGACTAGAACTTTCCCGCAACCTTCTTCATACGTCGCGCACTCGCGCGGTATTCTGTATGAAATACAGCCGTAAATTTACTCGCGGTCAAATTCGTCTCACCGACAGCGTAGAGCCGAAAAACAAACAGATAACTTTCCCGCAACCTGCTTCATACGTCGCGTGGTATTCAGCTGTACCAAATATTATCATCAAAATCGTCTCACCGACAGCGTAGAGTCAAGACAAAACATATAGACAATCTTTATCGTAATTATTTAAACATGTAAGTATTATAAATAATATCTTCAAAAAATCCTACTCTATAACTTTTTATCATAACTGTTCATTAACTATGTTTTTAATATCTTCCAACTTCCTGATGTTAAAGTACCTACTATCGGGTAGAAAATAAATTTTAAATTTTCACAAATCATCGCCGCGACTGTAAATAATCGAATTGAGTCAATTTCGTCAATTGATGACCCGATACACATAACACATGTAGCCACAATGACGGACTTAATTTATTTTTCATTTCATTCAATTTAACTCCCAGTCCCTTATAATCGAGTTGCAGCAATCACAAAGCAATAAATCAAAATTATTTAGTGCGCAGTCGACAATTAAGACCCTAAAATTACAATACAAATGTATACAGTAGCTCAATTTTGCCGTGTTTTTAGAATCGGACGCAATACTGAGATAAGTTTGACGCGCTTGACGCCCTATATATGGGGAGTAGGATCGATCGGATTTGCAATAACATCTACTGTGTAGAATATCTGCTGTCAAATGCTTGTTGCACAGCTGCCGCAATATACGTAATCATACTGGTCGCAGGCCGATCGAATCTAACACTTTAATTATGTGTGTGCGTACCACCGAGCAAATTTGCTCCGTGGTGCGTACGCTTCATTCGGATTTCGGACAATGTACAATACTGTATATTGCTTATACTGTACTAAACTGGAGGCGTGAATACGTGTAAATGAAATCACAAACTAATATTTATGACCAAAGGGTAACTTTTCCGGGGCAATTTTACTTTCGATTTCGTAAAAGAACGGAAAAGTTGTCTGCCTAATCAGAAATTTCTTTGAGGTAAATTAGATAATTTTTGCTACAGCTGGGACGAGTGGATGGGTGTGTTTTGTTTGTTCCATTGCATTGCTACGTTTTAGTTACTGACACGGTTTTAATATAATAGAATCCCAATTCATAGAATCGAAATCGAATGATCTGACCTTCGATCACATAATTTAATATATCGTAATATATAATATGTGATTGAAGGATCTGACCTAAAAACGGCGTTGATTAGAATTATTATGGTCGTTTGACTAACCTATTTACTATAATAAACATTGTCCTGTAAAAAAAATTGTGTACTTTTCAGTTTTTTTTATATAAAAAACATTTATCCACTTTACCAATATATTCCACGTCGAAGCATATTTTAATCTTTTCAACCTTTTAAAAAGACTAGAAGTACGAGAAAAATCAAACATTGATCTACCTAATTATACTCACAAGTCACAATACAAAATCTACGACGAAATAACTAATTTTCCACGACACAGTACTTTACGCGGCAATTTCCTGAGAATAAAAGAGGGAGAGAAAATCTGTTCTACCGGATTATATTAATGAAGACATGAGTGCATGAATGAGGTAAGTAACATTTTTGAAAATTTACGTTTTATTGCATAAATGTAGCTTTTAGGACTTGGAAAATGATTTGCAATCAAAAAATTTAGAATTTTACGTATACTTACAAAGTTAGCCAGATGATGAAGCAGGTAAGCTACAAGGTTCGTCCAAATGACTATGCAAGAAGCGGGTAATTACATCCCATACAAATCCCATATGCGTTGCAGTACGGGAGATCGCTTGAATATTTTACTTTTTTTAAATAAGGAATATTATGTCGACTTTTTTATTGTTCTATTATTCAAAGGCATAGATAATTTAGTATATATTTTTTTTTGTTAGCGTTTGGCTCTGACACCGGGGGTGTACTTTGCCACATACAAAGGTATAGTCAGTCTTCTTCATAATAATAATTTTCATCAACGTTTTTGTTTTTACTATATTATCGTCATTTATGATCATATCTAAAGTCTAGTCAAAGTCTAAGTAAAAGTCAAGTCAAGCAGTCAAGGAGTCAAGTCGGTTGATATTCTATACTGAAACTTTTGACGGAGTTTTGGAGGGACACAAAAAGCACGTTCCTGGAAGTTGCAGCACGTGCATGATAACGAATATGTAATAATGGTTAATATTCTGCCAATTTTACACATTAAAATAAAACACAGTTAACAAAATAATTTAAGGAAAATAATACAAAAAAAATACAACAGTACTCTTTCACATTCTAGGCAAAACTCTAGTAGGTACATTAATAATGACACATTATACTTCGTTGCTGCATCCTATGAGATTTAATAAACCTGTAGTCCGAATTTTGTGGTACTGCATCATCACACGCCATTTAGATATTATTTATTTAATTTAAAACTGAAAAAAGACAATCAATTAGTTTTATAGTACTTCCGCCTTGCTTTCCTAGATGGCGGTGTTAGTTCGTCCATCATTCGTTTTTCGTGTGCGGCATCGTCAACACGTTATCCTTTTTAAATTAATTTCTACAGTGTTAAAGTGTTATAATTAGTGTAAATAGCCGAATAATATTGGAAAAAGGAAGAATAAGGATGATTACGAACATATTCGCCGCAAAATACGGCGATTGGAAGTAAAATTACGCTGCAACAAAGGAAAAGGTACCAAACTACCCGCATTAATTTTTAAAAATATTATGAATTTTTTCTTTGTTCTCAGCTATGGCATGGTAACGATACGTTAAAAAAGGACTATCTTAACGGGTTAATACGTGATATTAACCAGATAGTCAACCTTTTGTACCTTAAGGGGTAATACGCGATATTATCCAGGTTACAAACTGAGTCGTGATGATACGTGATATCATCCTGAAAGCAACTTTATGCTTTTGCTTATTCACACCGGACAAGATCCGAGTCATCAGCGTCTTCCTCCCGGGAAGGCCGCTGCGATAACGAGCACTCATCCGACGACAAAAGGCGCGATGAAGACATCGACGCGCGGGAGGCTCAATCTTGCTGAGGAACTCCACAATCTTTAGCCGACGTCAAAGACGTGGATTATATGGAGTCGGCCGCGCCTGCAACGGCGTCGCCGCAGGCCGCACCGCCGACATCAGCGCCGCTGAGCCAACCAGAAGCCACCGTGCCAGTAGATCCTAACCAAGAATCTACTCCCAGGTTACCACTTGAAATACTAAATATTCTTGGCAAGGCCAATAAAACAGAGAAAGCCCTAGGCGAACGCATTCCCACCGAACTCTCTGAACGTTGGGGTAAAATCTTGGTCGATGGTTTGGCTAAGGAATACAAGGAGTCGCTTGTGGCGAAGATTCTTATACCGACTAACTTTTCGCTGTCACAAGCGCCTAAACTCAATCAAGAGGTAGCCGCAGTTCTACAGCAGGCTGCAAAAACCGATAATTTTTTCCAAGGCGTAAAAAGCGACGTCTACCTTTTCGGTGAAAAGCGCTAGCAACAAGCACTGCCGGGCAACTCCCGAGCTCCTCCTCGTCAGCAGTACGCGAGGCCAGCGCTAGCAGCGCCGGCCCGCCCGCACGAGCCGCAGCCGTCGACACGTCGGCGAGGAGGGCCTAGCAGCCCCCGCGCCGCGGCCGCCCCTACGCGAGCGCCAGACCGAGCAACGACAGGAGAACGCCGCTACTAGAGGTACCTCACGCTGGCCGCATCCAATTCTTTTTACGCAATTGGCTTCTAATAACCTCCGACAGCACGGTGCAGTGCTGTCTTATGCTAAAGGATATTATAAAATACCCTTCTGCATTGAGTTATAAGTCCCTTCTGTAAGCCACCTTACCAACGTGTGGAACCAAGTAATCCACCTTTTACAAAGAGTCAGATGAGCAAAGCAATAAGTGAACTCAAACAATTAGGTGCTATTTCAGTATGTAATGAAAATTTGCCAGACCAATTTATTTCATACATTTTTCTTACACCGAAAAGTATCGGTGGGTTAAGATTTATATTCAACTCAAAATTACTTAAATACATTTTTAATTTGCACGTAATCAACTTTTAAAATGGAAGATATTCGCACTGCTATAAAATTGGTCTTTTCAAATGCCTATATTCCTCATATCTCAATCTCAAAATATCTCAATCGATCTCAAGGAATTGCTTGTGCGGTGTGCCGATTCATACATTACATAAATTTATTATTATTATTATTTTTTGAGATTTCGATTTCATGATAATCTTTGTGAATTTAACTGCCTTCCTGTACGGCTTAAGTTCTGTGCCATTTATATTTGTAAAGCTTCAAAAGCCTCTTTTTATGTGGTCAAGAAAGCAGGGCCATCTAGTGGTCGAAATTCGAATCGAAATCTAAAGATTATGCTACTATATAATAGGTCAAAATTGAAACAATTAGGTTTTATTATCAACTTTGAGAAAACTAGTATGACGCCTTCACAACTTTGTAGATTTATTGGCTTTGACCAATGATATTATATTAGCTTTGACATAATATTAAATACTCAAGTCATGCAGTTACTCCAGAAATTTTCTAACTAGCCAACGAAATCCATAACAAAGCGCGATTTCGCGAAGTTCATTGGCACTTTAATTTCAGCATGAACAGCAATAGCATACAGCCGTGTAGTTGTATATTCTTTGAGACAACTGGCCGCGTACTAAATACTTTGAACGAGATAAGTTTTTAGCTTCACAAAAATGTAATAATAATTTTGATTCCATCATGCCTGTAAAACCTTATTTGTATCACCAGTTGGTGGTGCAATATTATTTTTAATAGAATAAAGTAAGCTTTTTAATAGAATAAACACAAGTTTATACGAGCTGGAGATCTTCACAGACTCGTCACTACCGGCTGGGGCGCCGCGTGCGACGGAGTAGTAACTAGATGGCATTGGTCTGCGGATGAAGCTCGCCATCATATCAATTATCTCGAATTATTGGCTGCCTAGGGATTGAAATCATTTTTCATTTCATCGTTGTGATAATATTTTAAATGTCTTACTAAGAATAAATAATACTACTGCCATAATAATTATATTATCTTATATTAATATTATAATGTGAAGTATTCAATTTCTTCATCTCAATGAAATCGCGAGAGATATATGGCAGTAGTGCGAGAAACAACGCATATATAATTTATTTGCTTCTTATAATTTGTCACACAACAAGACAGATCGAGGCCATGAGGGGTTCAAGCCGTTCAACATCGATTATATAAAAACACAGATGCTGACCAGGCGTCTAGGTACGTAACGTAACGATAGGAACTTACTAAAGATCTTATTGAGCTTCGGTCAACCTGACAACCTGATGGCTGATACCGTACTTACTCGCGTTGTGCTTTAGTAATAAGTGCTATATTATTATCTGCTAAGATATTATGTCTCTTGGAACCAAGACCCAGGTGCCTTCATCATCCTTGCTTTTACAATTTCATGGCACGATTATTTTTTCTATGCCTTTCCGCCATTCGCGCTCATACTGTCTTAGGAAAATTATAGAAGAGGAAGCGACTGGTAAATTAGTCGTTCCGTACTGGCCGTCGTGTCTCGGCCGTGTTTTCCACTGTTTTGATCGCTTCTCAAATCTGACGAGATTTATTTTAGGCCAGATAAAACCTTCTGGCGTGCGCAGTATTGTGCGGAAAGTCTACCTAAGGCGCCGAATACCGGAGATGTCTATTGACAATATCATACTAAAACCGTTTTCGGGAGGTACAATTAATCAGTATGATACAGGATTAAAACATTGGTTTAATTTTTGTCAAATTAATAATAATATTGATTTGTATTAAGGATTCGTAGCTGATATAATATTACGAATTCTTAAATTTTAACAGAAAAACTTAATGAAAAAGCAAGTTGCGGAATGTTAAATTGTTATAGGTCTAGACTCTAGTTTGTCTCTAATCATTGGTAAATCCCGTTGCAATAACGATCCTAAGATTTTTTAAAGGAGTTTTTAGGAGTAAGCCCAGCTTCCTAAAGTATTCATTTTTAAGGGAACCTTATAAACTTTTGGAGTACGTATCTAAATTTTATCCGTAAGATTCTATACTTATTATCATTAGAAATTTTATTAAAAAAAAAAAATAAAAAAAATAAAAAAAAAAAAAAATTAAAAAAAAAAAAATAATAAAAAATAAAAAAAAAAATGTAACTCTCATTCTAATATTATAATAATTTTAAATAATAATTCAACTCGTTGTCGACGGAACAACGGGTGCAGACGTTATCACTCATAAGAAAAGAAGACGTTCATTCCGAAAATTCACGTATCGTAATCACTATTAATAATTATTCATCAAGCCCCAGCTAAAGCTTTATCTACCTAGATAAGACAAAAGAGCTGAGAAATGGCCCAGCTACTGATAAGCTCATTTTAACAACTAGAAAGCCTTTTCATAATGCCAGTTCCCAATCTATAAGTCGCTGGATAAAGAGTGTCCTCAAGGACAGTGGCATAGAGATTGGCGTTTATTCAGCGCACAGCACGCGACACGCCTCCACGTCGGCGGCGCGCCGCGCGGGAGTCTCCGTCGACATCATCAAGCGATGCGCTGGCTGGGCCGGCTCATCACTTTGTTTTGCTAAGTTTTATAACTTACCTTTACCAGATTTAGCACTGTCTTGTGCTAAATCTGGTAAAGCTTTCGCAGAAGCTATTTTTAATGTAAATTCAGATTCATAGCATATCCAAACTAATTAAGTAGTATTATTATTTAGAAGTACAATACTTTATTAAATAAAAATTGTTATGATGTCTATAATGTTATATCATTTTAAATTCCGTAATTAATTAACTTAATGTAATTAATCTGGTATTTTATCATTCCGCAATTACGCGCTGAACATCTACAGGTTTATTAAATCTCATAGGATGCAGCAACGAAGTATAATTTGTGGTTAATTGAACTTACCTTAAGTGAACTTCAACCAAAATTATACGAGTTGCTGCATCCGTAGAGATTTAAGATCCCACCCCACCCACTTCTCTTAGTTTGTTGCCCCTATTCTTTACTTGCGGAATGATAAAATGTTATGAATTATCCTCTCTAAAAAGAATGATGGACGAAATAACACCGCCATCTAGGAAAGCAAGGCGGAAGTACTATAAAACTAATTGATTGTCTTTTTTCAGTTTTAAATTAAATAAATAATATCTAAATGGCGTGTGATGATGCAGTACCACAAAATTCGGACTACAGGTTTATTAAATCTCTACGGATGCAGCAACTCGTATAATTTTGGTTGAAGTTCACTTAAGGTAAGTTCAATTAACCACAAATTATTAAGAAAATAATAATAATATCTATGGACGCTTCACATCACGTTAGTCTGGCCCCGTGCTAAGTACCTGAAGGACTTGTGTTACAGGTACCAGACAACGTTGTATATTTAAGATTTTTATTATAATCATACACAATACATATTTATACATATAATAATCAAATCATATTTTATACACATCCATACTCTTTTATACCTACTACGATAGTTATTTTATTAAAGACTAGGCGCTTTTCGTTGTTTCCAAACAAATTAAAATTTTGGAAAAACCTATCGTAACTTAAATGGTACCTACGTATAAAATATTTTGTTTTTGTTTTTATTATAATATTAAATTGTTGGAAATATAAAAAAATATTTAGGCATCAGTTTGGCTGTTTGCATTTATCCTGTGCTAATACTTTATAGCGTCGCGTCGCGTACCTAGTGTATTTATTCTTTGGTCGCGTCGATACTTCATTCCAAATTCAAGGAGCCAAATTTGAAAATCGAACTAGCTATGCTCGACAAAGAATTCTTTATTGTAAGTACTTGACTGTTTTTTTTACTAGGTATTATGACGTACAAGCCATAGTCGTGAAAACGCAGTTAAAAGTAAGTATAATAAAACACAATAAAAACTTGAATTAGTATATTGTTCTTTTAATTGTAACATTTGAATAGTGCATAATTTAAGTTATTATTATTAATATACTTAAATTTATTTATTAAGTAAGGGTTCATTTTAAACAATCTATAATATATCAACTTTGAGAAACCCAAGATATTTTAAAAAATTAATTGATCTTACTAGTAAACTATAAATTGGGAAATCGTGTTTGTATGATCTTAAATGCTTCTTAACACTTAAACGGCTGAACTGATTTCGACGAAATTTGCTTTGGAGATTATTACTTTCATCATCTCGTTTTCTCTACTTAATTCCTACTAGATGACGCCTACAACTCAGTTTTGTTTACATTTAGTTTTCTAATGCGGAATTCCCTTATAATCTTTCAAAAGTATAATCCATTTTTGTTTAAATCTGTTTGGCCGTGAATTTATTGTCTTTTAAATTGAGTCTTGTTTCATCTCAATAAAAAAAAGTGATTAATGTGTACTTCATGCATTGACAGTCTTTACAGATTTTGTTGCATTTAAAAGTGAAGAACCGAGTAACTTCACATTTTTCCTAATTTATCCTAGAATGGAGATTTTTTTATATAATTTTTAACATAACAATAAAAACGGAAGATATTTACACCTCCTGATACAATTAACAAAAGCCATTACTTGATTTGTGATGAAAAATCATAAAAAGTTTTTTCAAAACTTTAAACGCGATTTACTCGAAATTCGAAATGTGTTACATACCTCATTCATGCACTCACGTCTTTAATTTTATGATAGAGGGTAAATTAGTAACACAAGGTTGTTAATGTTCAATTTAATCGCAAAATTCCTTGTGGAGCTGCTAGAAGTAGTCGTATTGAGTATATAATATTTTAATAAGCATAATATTCTTTCTGCAGAGGATCTAATATAGAGGCTCTAATATAATATATCTAATATATAATTTTTGACAGGACTGATCTACGATGATCACTTCTGACGAAAAATATTATATTAAATCAATGATCAACATTCAGACTCACCGGGCAGGTGATCCGTGATTTTGTATCTTGCAATAACTATGCCTAATGCAACATGCAACAATTTAGAATTACTTTCCCATACGAAAATGTTGACCAAAAGCATAGATTGACAGCAGATCACCCTGCGGGTATAAATGTAATAAATAATCACTCTGTATATTTTAAATTAGTACACTCAAATACAAAAGTATAACTCGCATTAATCTATATTTACAAATATGATCATCAAAGCGAACAGGCTAATCAATTCGAGGCACGGCCGGCCAACGGTAAGTCAATTAGTTGGCAAATCGTAATGAACCGTTAATTATACGCAAACAGAATATTAATATAATCGACCAGACACCACGTGGGATAAGCGAAGGGTTGACCGATCAGTCGAGCGACCAGTCGAACATCAACCTTTTAATAATATTTAAATAATATTAAAATTCCTCCCAAACGAATTCGCGTAAAAACTAAAATTAGCGTGCAGCCTCAAAACGCGACATCTAGCGTCGAGTAGATGTAGCTTTATTTATTAATTAAGTAGTCTATTTAAAATTATTATTTATTAGTAAAGCAAATTGTTGCCTGCAACTTCGTTAGCGCTGATAAATACGGCTACAATTAGCTAGACATTTGATAATATTTCTTAACTTTCATCTAACCAGGAGTTATAAAAATCAGCCAAGGGTTCCGTACCGTCATAGAGCGAAAGTAGACAAAAAATGTGTTTTTTGTATGATAGCCCCCCTTAAATATTTATTTTATTTTAATTTTATTATTAATTAAGTTCAAACATAATAATTAAGGATGTTGTGAAAGGTTCAAGTGCTTAGCGGTTGTCATTATTGTTTACGAGCAAAAAAGGCAAAAAAATTATGTTTCTTGTATGGAAGCATTATTCAAGTATTCAATATTAATTTTATTTTATTTTTAGTATTAATTTGTTGTTATAGCCTCAACAGATATACACAATCTCTGAAAATTTGAGAAGTCTAGCTATAGCGACATTGGATAGAGGTGCATGTTACATAGACATTAAGTTTCATTTAATAGTTTCAATGCCTTACTATTCCTAATAATTTTATAATATAAGAATTGGAATGTAAGCTACTAACATAATTTAAATTTCAATTGTATTTTTTACTAACACTATGGATTTTCATGATCTGAAATAAATGGTTATTATTATTATTATTATAGCGGTTCTTTGGAATTAACATATACTATAGAGTATAGTATTTATATTAATTCCATGCTGGAGACACACAGACAGACTGACGGACAGACGGACAGATGGACAGACGGATATCCATCGAAGTCTTAGTAATAGGGTCCTGTTCTTACCCTTTGGGTACGGAACCCTAAAAAATTATAGAGCTTGTGTCAAAATGTTTATCGAATTTAAGTGTAATCAGCAAACAAACGGGTGCCCGATATAGTCCTAGTTAGTGCCTGCAGCTGTTATAAATCTAAATGATCACACCCGGTGACACGTTCTAATTGACACGTCGGGCTACTGGACCGTCACCGTCAGCGAAACCCGACACCGTATCAATATGGTGTGCTTAACTGTACCTATGACGTCACAAATGTTAGACCAATCTTGTGGGATGTAGATTTTTAAGACATAAATCCTAATATAAATATTATGACACTTAACACTCTGGAGACTGGAACTAAGATGACTAGATAATCTAATTAATAATATTTAACATATTTAATATTTTATAAAGATTAAAGATATATTAAGTACTTAAGTAAAATATTTATAAAGATAAAAGTCTTGTAAACCATTTAATGCATGTCAAATACAATACAACAAATACGAACGTCAGCATTTGTCAATGATTGCCCATAGTATTGTACCCTACTCATCATAGAGGGTTCGAATAATACTTACTAAGAATATTTTAAATAAAAAATATAAGCAGAGTACAGACGAACATGTTACGATCTCCTCCTTTTTGGAAGTCGGTTAAAAAATTGCCCCTTGCTTCAGGGATAACTTTACAATATTTCATGACGTCCACAAAGAAAAAAACATAACTCGTGTGTTTTGTCTGCCATTATTAAAAAAAACAAAGCATTTTTCGCGGTAACCCGGGTAGGGGCTTTCTTCGTGAATGCTTCATGAATGGCTTAGGGGAAGGATAACTTTTGTATCGAATTGCGTGCTGCATTTCAAGCAGAAATGTTTAGAATTTGTGATACTTGTGTAACGTGCTAGCTACTTGCACGAGACTGTAGCAAGTAGAGTACGATAGTAAGAGGTATCTTAGTGTGAAGTATAAGATTTTGTGCTGGGCAAATGTAATTATGAGAACGACCAAAAAATGATGTGGCTCGGTTTGCCAACCTTTAAAGTAAGTAAATGGTTGTTTGACTCAGGATTTTGCCGAACCATTCTGAAAGAGCAACATTACAAATTATAATTTTAAAATATACTTAGTCTGCCTTTTCGAACTATAGTAATTATATTACCACCTCTCTGCGTTTACTCATGGTGGACAAAATATATAGAGGCGATAATGAACTTCAATAGTTATTCATACAGACAGCTACGCAAATACGCAATCATGGTTCAATGAATCATGATAGGTTATCAACTCATCACAATAATAGGAAGATATTTTAAAGATTATAATTATTAATAAATCCAAAACGAAAAAGTTTGGAAGCTCTTTAAATTGTTTCCATATATGCATAAACGTTTCACAAAGCTTTATAAACTGCCATGCCAGTAGCTTGCACAACTCGAGCAGTGCATTGTGCATTTCATCACTGAATGATGAGCTAAATCCTTAATTGATATGCTAAGTGGTATCGTGTGTTACGACAGCGGTGGTCAGCTGCAGCATGAGTGTGTTCTGCGAATGCCGATCTCATTTGTTTAATTGATTTGTGAAATTTAAAGCACAGATTGGATGACAGATCACAGAACTGTGAATTTTGTAGAACAAAAATCCGGAATGTGTTGTACTCAGTGACAGACTGACAAGTCAAAATAGATGATAGATATACCTCCCAGGCTCAAATCTGACTAGCCCAGGGGTTCGCAATCTTTTTCAGCCTGCGGCGCAATTACACGTCATAATATTATGTCACGCGCGGCGCCCTACTCTACCTAGCTATTAGAAAAAGATACATAGATAAACACCTCTTATAATTATAGTTATGTAATGCAGGTAAACAGGTGGGCAGGACACGTGGCAAGGATTACAGATAAAAGATGGACAAAAATTATAACTAATTGGAAGGGTCCACAAGGTAAACGGGCTAGAGGAAGACCTATAACACGCTGGGACGATGAAATAAAGGCCACAGCAGGCCAAAATTGGCTGGAACTGGCACAAGACAGAGAAAAATGGGAGCACTTGGAGGAGGCCTTTACCCATTCAGGGGTTCATGTAGATTAATAATTAAATAAGTTGTAAAATTAACAGTGTAGTATATAAAGTGTAATCTATATGAAATAAAAAGGCTTTTTTATTTTATTTTATTTTATTTATTTATTTATAATGCAGGTAAATAATAATAAAGAATATTTAATCATCTACCTGCGTTACATAATTCATTAAATATTATAATTTTATTTTATAATTTTTCTGGATTTGGATAATGGTAAAGGATCGACTCACGGCGCCCTTCTTGCTTTAGGAACCCCTGGACTAGCCTTTTTTTACGGCCCCTATTGCAGGACCTCTTGTTCCCCCTTCCAAGAGGAAGAGCCAATTATTTTGAGCAGTAGAAATTTACGTACTTATACAACAAAGCTAAAACCTAGATATCATTTTTTATTGATATAAAAATAATAGTTTTGAATGTATGTAGAGTTCTTCTTAGGCTCTAACTATTATAAGCCGATGGTGCCTGAAAAGGAACAATCAAAATGCCACACAGTAAGACAAAGCCAATAATCAAACTGTTGGGTCAACTGGCTCGGACAATCAAGTTAATTCAGACTTGATCCCCATGTTAACTACGAGTTAAGCCTGTAGATTGTTTACTATGACTCTCTACTATAATATCAGTATTATGACTAAATTTCTGTACATATAGATCATAATATTGGACTAAAAATATCTATACTTACTATTAATATTATACAAAAGTAAATTTATGAGTTTTTAGTACCTATTTCAAATCGTGAAATAGAATTCATGTATTCCATGCATTCCTTGGCGTATAGCGTTTCCAATAAAATCGATTTTAATTTTATTATTACCAGAAACATTACAATATGTATTATTGTATTTTTTAATGTTATAAGAAAATGATGAACGTGAGCTCGAGACAAAGTGTTAATTCATTGAAAAACCACGAGCGAGTCGGAGTAAATTATGCGACGCATGCGCAAGATATTCCCTGCATAATAATCCGGTTAGGGCCTTTACAGATCGAGCGTCTTGTAAATTAAATTTGACGGACGGACATCATGTTTTCCAAATAAAGATGGCAAGAGAATTAAAATTTTAAACTAAAGCTAAAGCTTTGGTTTGTACAGTCGTTGCTAGAGTCCGGCAATCTTCGTATGTCGTCATTTATCATCCCTTCGATTTCAGCAGAGCTATCCACCCCAGTTTTTAGGGTTCCATACCCAAAGGGTAAAAACGGGATCCTATTACTAAGACTTCGATGTCTGTCTGTCCGTCTGTCTGTCCGTCCGTCTGTCTGTCCGTCTGTCTGTCTGTCCGTCTGTCTGTCTCCAGGCTGTATCTCAAGAAACGCTATAGCTAGACTTCAGAAATTTTCACAGATTGTGTACATCTGTTGTCGCTATAACAACAAAATATATTGAAACAAAACAAATTAAATATTTAACGGGGGGTCCCATACAAGAAACTTTTTTTTTGGTATTTTTGCTCGATATCATAATGGCCGTAGGTAGGCACTTCAAAATATGTTCACAATATACTCAGTTGTATTTAATAATTAAGTAATAATAAAATTAAAAAAATAATAATTACCTAAGGGCTCCAATACAAAAAACACAATTTTTACCTATTTTTGCTCTATAATAATGGTACGGAACCCTTCGTGCGCGAGTCCAACTCGCACTTGGCTGATTATTTTTAGATACTCGTAAAAAATATAAAGCTTCTTATAATTCATTGAAAAAAATTTTTAGGCCCTAAGAAATATTTATTAGTCTTTTTCATTGATCGTCTGCAGCTACCGCGTCATTATTTAAAGCGACCAATATGAAATTCAAAACGCTCTGTGTGCACGTCACCTAAGATGCATTCCGAATTCCGATGCAATTTGGGCAGCCCCAGGAGCCCACCTGTCCGCAGTCCGAACATACCTGCTACATTTATTGCGCTCTGTCTGACCTGGCCTGAACTTTGCATTGTGACGTCATTTGTATATTTTGCTATATTTGGCTATTTAGGTATGGTGCAGGAACTTATTGGTGGCAGGCTACAAGATTAGCTATTTAGATGTTATAATAGCAAATAGTCTTGGTTTCAAAAACCCAGTGGCACAAATAGATCCTGCTTTTTAGGGTTCCGTACCCAAAGGGTAAAAACGGGACCCTATTACTAAGACTTCGTTGTCTGTCCGTCTGTCCTTCTGTCTGTCTGTCTGTCGCCAGGCTGTATCTCAAGAACCGCTGTAGCTAGACTTCTGAAATTTTCGGCCTTTTTTGCTCGATATCAATAATGGCAACAGGTAGGCACTTGAAATTTTCACAGATTCTGTATATCTGTTGCCGCTATAACAACAAATACTAAAAACAAAATAATATTAATATTTAAGGGGGGCTGCCATATAACAAACGTGATTTTTTCGGCCTTTTTTGCTCGATATCAATAATGGCAACAGGTAGGCACTTGAAATTTTCACAGAAGCCCTAAATGTATGTGTTCTTTAATAATTATAAATAATATTTAAATAAAATAAAAATTTCAGGGGGGCTCCCATACATAAAACACAATTTTTGGCCAATTTTTGCTCTATAACGGTACGGAACCCTTCGTACGCGAGTCCGACTCGCACTTGGCCGGTTTTCTAATTCCTGATGAGTAATGATAAAGAATATCATGAGATCAAAAAGAAAAATACATTAAGTATGTGTCGGACAAATTGGTTTGACCGGATACCTACATATTATACAGCGTGGCAGCGTATTCAAAGCGGGATAAAAAAGGGTGGGAATGGGTAAAATGGACTAGGCGTTAAATAAAGTTACAAACGTTGTAGGTACTAACATTAAATTCACTAACAGCGGGACAAGGAGGAATTGACAGCCTCGTAGTCCTTAGTCCTATTATGATATTCTTACTACGTTAATTTTCGTACAAAACTTTCGGTAACGTTACGACCTTCGATAAACATAATTATCTGTCAATGGTTTCTGCTACACCGCACCAGTTAAAAGATTTGTATATTATTATATTAACCTACCTATGATATCTATTCTAGCGATGATATATTTCGGAAATTTTCAAGCACGACTCATGTCATTATTATTCAGCACCACAGCTTATTCAATAGTCTACAAAACATTGGCCTTGAACGGTGGCTAATAAATTATTTAACATGCTACCCGATGATTATGATTGTAAAGATAAAAATGTAATACGAGTTAGGTATCTGAAGTAGGATACCTTACCTTCTGTAGTAGTATCTGAAGTAGTAGATCAGCGGGGCTAAAATGCTCACATTTTGCAATTCCTCTCAAATCAATTCAGAAAACGAATTTTCAAAACTGTCACGCTGACGAATGTCAAAATAGTACGAATTACTAGACATGAATTGCAAGCAGAGTGACCATTTTGTGATTTTTAAAAAATGAATCATATTATGATTCATAATACTTATGATTCTCCAAAGAGACCATTTTAGCCCCGGCGTATAAGTTGTCCCTAAATTAAATGTTTCTTATTTCAGAATGACATAGAATAAGATAGAGAATTAATGTATATAGTATTTAGCCATAATTATTGTGATCTGTGCAAATGGGAACAATAATTGTATTTTAACTTTGTTGAAACAATAATAGATTAAAACAGCACAATAAATTCCTATAGATTAAAATGTAATAAAAGCGCGTCTTAGCTATTTACTCAAACTAATAAAATGTCGGTAAAATTACCGCATAAAATATGCGCTAGCAAAACACAAAATTATGCAAGTTTTGACAGCAAAATTACTGAGCGTTAACAAAACCTTAAATTAGAAAATTAATAACCTAAAACGTAGTAGAGGTATAACGTACAAAGTTTAGGTACTGTCAGGCGCAGTCGCCCCAGCCCTCCCCTTACTATTTCCTTTGTATAATTAGCTGGCTAATAACCATTTTTGACGTATCTGCGGTGGATTTTTGTTTATTTTTATCAACGCTTGTTGTTTGTTTAGGGTTCTTTAGTTATTAATTATTATTATATTGTGTCCTTTTGAATTTCACACTAATTGCAGCCGCGATAATTTGTGGTTAATTGAACTTACCTTAAGTGAACTTCAACCAAAATTATACGAGTTGCTGCATCCGTAGAGATTTAATAAACCTGTAGTCCGAATTTTGTGGTACTGCATCATCACACGCCATTTAGATATTATTTATTTAATTTAAAACTGAAAAAAGACAATCAATTGGTTTTATAGTACTTCCGCCTTGCTTTCCTAGATGGCGGTGTTAGTTCGTCCGTCATTCTTTTTAGAGAGGATAATTCATAACATTTTATCATTCCGCAAGTAAAGAATAGGGGCAACAAACTAAGAGAAGTGGGTGGGGTGGGATTTTAAATCTCTACGGATGCAGCAACTCGTATAATTTTGGTTGAAGTTCACTTAAGGTAAGTTCAATTAACCACAAATTATACTTCGTTGCTGCATCCTATGAGATTTAATAAACCTGTAGATGTTCAGCGCGTAATTGCGGAATGATAAAATACCAGATTAATTACATTAAGTTAATTAATTACGGAATTTAAAATGATAGGTATAACATTATAGACATCATAACAATTTTTATTTAATAAAGTATTGTACTTCTAAATAATAATACTACTTAATTAGTTTGGATATGCTATGAATCAGAATTTACATTAAAAATAGCTTCTGCGAAAGCTCTGTCTTGTGCTAAATCTGGTAAAGGTAAGTTATAAAACTTAGCAAAACAAAGTGATGAGCCGGCCCAGCCAGCGCATCGCTTGATAATGTCGACGGAGACTCCCGCGCGGCGCGCCGCCGACGTGGAGGCGTGTCGCGTGCTGTGCGCTGAATAAACGCCAATCTTTATGCCACTGTCCTTGAGGACACTCTTTATCCAGCGACTTATAGATTGGGAACTGGCATTATGAAAAGGCTTTCTAGTTGTTAAAATGAGCTTATCAGTAGCTGGGCCATTTCTCAGCTCTTTTGTCTTATCTAGGTACACAGATAAAGCTTTAGCTGGGGCTTGATGAATAATTATTGATAGTGATTACGATACGTGAATTTTCGGAATGAACGTCTTCTGTTCTTATGAGTGATAACGTCTGCACCCGTTGTCCCGTCGACAACGAGTTGAATTATTATATATAATTATTATAATATTAGAATGAGAGTTACCATTTTTTTTTTTTTTTTTTAATTTCTAATGATAATAAGTATCGAATCTTACGGATAAAATTTAGATACGTACTCCAAAAGTTTATAAGGTTCCCTTAAAAATGAATACTTTAGGAAGCTGGGCTTACTCCTAAAAACTCCTTTAAAAAATCTTAGGATCGTTATTGCAACGGGATTTACCAATGATTAGAGACAAACTAGAGTCTAGACCTATAACAATTTAACATTCCGCAACTTGCTTTTTCATTAAGTTTTTCTGTTAAAATTTAAGAATTCGTAATAATATTATATCAGCTACGGATCCTTAATACAAATCAATATTATTACTTTGACAAAAATTAAACCAATGTTTTAATCCTGTATCATACTGATTAATTGTACCTCCCGATAACGGTTTTAGTATGATATTGTCAATAGACATCTCCGGTATTCAGCGTCTTAGGTAGACTTTCCGTACAATACTGCGCACGCCAGAAGGTTTTATCTGGCCTAAAATAAATCTCGTCAGATTTGAGAAGCGATCAAAACAGTGGAAAACACGGCCGAGACACGATGGCCAGTACGGAACGACTAATTTACCAGTCGCTTCCTCTTCTATAATTTTCCTAAGACAGTATGAGCGCGAATGGCGGAAAGGCATAGAAAAAATAATCGTGCCATGAAATTGTAAAAGCAAGGATGATGAAGGCACCTGGGTCTTGTTTCCAAGAGACATAATATCTTAGCAGATAATAATATAGCACTTATTATTAAAGCACAACGCGAGTAAGTACGGTATCAGCCATCAGGTTGTCAGGTTGACCGAAGCTCAATAAGATCTTTAGTAAGTTCCTATCGTTACGTTACGTAAGTACCTAGACGCCTGGTCAGCATCTGTGTTTTTATATAAATAAGAAGCAAATAAATTATATATGCGTTGTTTCTCGCACTACTGCCATATATCTCTCGCGATTTCATTGAGATGATGAAATTGAATACTTCACATTATAATATTAATATAAGATAATATAATTATGGCAGTAGTATTATTTATTCTTAGTAAGACATTTAAAATATTATCACAACGATGAAATGAAAAATGATTTCAATCCCTAGGCAGCCAATAATTCAAGATAATTGATATGATGGCGAGCTTCATCCGCGGACCAATGGCATCTAGTTACTACTCCGTCGCACGCGGCGCCCCAGCCGGTGAGTGACGAGTCTGTGAAGATCTCCAGCTCGTATAAACTTGTGTTTATTCTAATAAAAAGCTTACTTTATTAAAAATAATATTGCACCACCAACTGGTGGTACACATAAGGTTTTACAGGCATGATGGAATCAAAATTATTATTACATTTTTGTGAAGCTAAAAACTTATCTCGTTCAAAGTATTTAGTACGCGGCCAGTTGTATCAAAGAATATACAACTACACATACATATGCTATTGCTGGTCATGCTGAAATTAAAGTGCCAATGAACTTCGCGAAATCGCGCTTTGTTATGGATTTCGTTGGCTAGTTAGAAAATTTCTGGAGTAACTGCATGACTTGAGTATTTAATATTATGTCAAAGCTAATATAATATCATTGGTCAAAGCCAATAAATCTACAAAGTTGTGAAGGCGTCATACTTTCTCAAAGTTGATAATAAAACCTAATTGTTTCAATTTTGACCTTAATATATTATATAGTAGCATAATCTTTAGATTTCGATTCGAATTTCGACCACTAGATGGCCCTGCTTTCTTGACCACATAAAAAGAGGCTTTTGAAGCTTTACAAATATAAATGGCACAGAACTTAAGCCGTACAGGAAGGCAGTTAAATTCACAAAGATTATCATGAAATCGAAATCTCAAAAAATAATAATAATAATAATAATAATAAATTTATGTAATGTATGAATCGGCACACCGCACAAGCAATTCCTTGAGATCGATTGAGATTTGAGATTGAGATATGAGGAATATACATTTGGAAAGACCAATTTTATAGCAGTGCGAATATCTTCCATTTTAAAAGTTGATTACGTGCAAATTAAAAATGTATTTAAGTAATTTTGAGTTGAATATAAATCTTAACCCACCGATACTTTTCGGTGTAAGAAAAATGTATGAAATAAATTGGTCTGGCAAATTTTCATTACATACTGAAATAGCACCTAATTGTTTGAGTTCACTTATTGCTTTGCTCATCTGACTCTTTGTAAAAGGTGGATTACTTGGTTCCACACGTTGGTAAGGTGGCTTACAGAAGGGACTTATAACTCAATGCAGAAGGGTATTTTATAATATCCTTTAGCATAAGACAGCACTGCACCGTGCTATCGGAGGTTATTAGAAGCCAATTGCGTAAAAAGAATTGGATGCGGCCAGCGTGAGGTACCTCTAGTAGCGGCGTCTCCTGTCGTTGCTCGGTCTGGCGCTCGCGTAGGGGCGGCCGCGGCGCGGGGGCTGCTGGGCCCTCCTCGCCGACGTGTCGACGGCTGCGGCTCGTGCGGGCGGGCCGGCACTGCTGGCGCTGGCCTCGCGTACTGCTGACGAGGAGGAGCTCGGGAGTTGCCCGGCAGTGCTTGTTGCTAGCGCTTTTCACCGAAAAGGTAGACGTCGCTTTTTACGCCTTGGATTGTATTATGAAAAAAAAATTTATCGGTTTTTGCAGCCTGCTGTAGAACTGCGGCTACCTCTTGATTGAGTTTAGGCGCTTGTGCCAGCGAAAAGTTAGTCGGTATAAGAATCTTCGCCACAAGCGACTCCTTGTATTCCTTAGCCAAACCATCGACCAAGATTTTACCCCAACGTTCAGAGAGTTCGGTGGGAATGCGTTCGCCTAGGGCTTTCTGTTTTATTGGCCTTGCCAAGAATATTTAGTATTTCAAGTGGTAACCTGGGAGTAGATTCTTGGTTAGGATCTACTGGCACGGTGGCTTCTGGTTGGCTCAGCGGTGCTGATGTCGGCGGTGCGGCCTGCGGCGACGCCGGTGCAGGCGCGGCCGACTCCATATAATCCACGTCTTCGACGTCGGCTAAAGATTGTGGAGTTCCACAGCAAGATTGAGCCTCCCGCGCGTCGATGTCTTCATCGCGCCTTTTGTCGTCGGATGAGTGCTCGTTATCGCAGCGGCCTTCCCGGGAGGAAGACGCTGATGACTCGGATCTTGTCCGGTGTGAATAAGCAAAAGCATAAAGTTGCTTTCAGGATGATATCACGTATCATCACGACTCAGTTTGTAACCTGGATAATATCGCGTATTACCCCATTAAGGTACAAAAGGTTGACTATCTGGTTAATATCACGTATTAACCCTTAAGATAGTCTTTTTTTAATGTATCGTTACCATGCCATAGCTGAGAACAAAGAAAAAATTCATAATATTTTTAAAAATTAATGCGGGTAGTTTGGTACCTTTTCCTTTGTTGCAGCGTAATTTACTTTCCAATCGCCGTATTTTGCGGCGAATATGTTCGTAATCATCCTTATTCTTCCTTTTTCCAATATTATTCGGCGATTTACACTAATTATAACACTTTAACACTGTAGAAATTAATTTAAAAAGGATAACGTGTTGACGATGCCGCACACGAAAAACGAATGACGGACGAACTAACACCGCCATCTAGGAAAGCAAGGCGGAAGTACTATAAAACCAATTGATTGTCTTTTTTCAGTTTTAAATTAAATAAATAATATCTAAATGGCGTGTGATGATGCAGTACCACAAAATTCGGACTACAGGTTTATTAAATCTCATAGGATGCAGCAACGAAGTATAATTCCATCAAAATTCAAAAGGTTTGGTTTAAAATTGTTGTCTTCAAGTTTCCAAGATTCGTGCGTCGAATGGTCATCTGCGTTATGAAAGTAGAGGAGAGCACTATCGCTCTTGTGTATTGCACACACACATGGGCAGTATAAAATTACCTCATCCTACGTAAGTTGGTGTAGCAAGAAACCTGTGTAGCAGGCATTTTTTATATTTCCTACAGTTTTTAGGAAAGTATAAATAATAACAAAGTTTAAATTTATAAATTAATTAGTTATAAAAATATAATTTAAATTAAGAATAATTAATTACGTTGTAAGTGGCAGTATCGCGCTTCGAATCAAGAGGCAATAAATTCACGTCTACAAATTTTCTCAACTTTGTAGAAATTTCGCGAATCCATCATGTTGAATAAACGTTATATTGAGGGAAAATAAATAATTGCCGGGGGATTTGAGCGATGAGTCAACATCAATATTATTTTGAGAAGCACTTCACTATGAACAAATATTACTAATGAGAGAGAAAGGGGGTGTCAAATTTGATTATTTACCCCTTTCTACCTGGCGCGAAACCTTTTTCATAGGGACATGAAATATCAATTTTCAATTTTGTTTTGATTACTATTGTATGACTTTTTCGATTATAAGGCACAAATACTCATATTGAAAAAGGATAAAATATAATGAAATCAAATGCAGATACTGGATAATAGTAACAATAATATTATTAATCCCTGAAATACTATAAATTAAGTAACAAAACAACATTTTATCACAGTCTATGGAACTAATCTTTATTACGCTGTGATTTTGTACTATCGTTTTACGTTATTAGTTAAATACCATTAGCTTTGGAATTTCTTGGTAGGTTCCGGTTGACAATAATTAATTGATACTGAATCAGATTCTGTGCTGAATGCTGATTCAGGAACATACAATCGATCTGCATATTTTAAAACGGAGATGTACCTACCTAATGTACGTTCGCAAAAATAGCCTCATTTGAAAATCGAATTACAAATTCAAATAGGGATCATCAACAATTTGTGTTCGTAACCCTGCAAATGCAGCGGTTTGTACCCGAAGCTTTCATTTCACACGTCGCTTCATGAGAGGTGTCACACACACGGTTCAATATCTCATACATATTCATTCACAGCATCCCTACCCATCTTCTAGCGGAATTAATTCCAAGTTTGCAGAGACAGATTATATTGTCCAAAACGTATTAGAATTAGATGAACGTGGCATAATAACCGATTGTGTTGAATTAATTATAAGTTATGAATACGTACTTCAAAAGTTTGGATCTCAAACTGAATCTTGGAGAAAATACAGCGCCCAAGGTTCACATACTCTGCAATTTGAATTTTAAAAGTGTTTAATGTACAGTGTTAACTTTTTAAAATTCAAATAACAGAAAAAATCTTTGAAATATTAATGGGCATACTTGATTCATGCGCCCTGAAACTATTGAAATGGACGAATAATTCGGTAATATGCGGCAATATTCGGTAATGCAGACAATATTCGTTAATATGCGGAAAATATGGGATGCTCCGCCGCATCGCATTATCGAGCCAATGCAACTAATCGACTGGAACCCTCTACACACAATAGTAATAATTGTTACGTGTATAGTGTATACTTGTGTATACTATATACCTATTTATTACCTACGTAACTAAACTGATACGCTTTGATGGACTATTCTTATTTGATGATTCTACAGTCTGCACCGTCTCAACAATAATCTAGTCATCTCTATTCTCTACTATACTTACAATATGTATTCAATAATGTGCTCTTAAAATGATGTTACATTCATAATACTGCAACTGTAATAACGTCAACTGAAAAAAAGTAACCACCTCTACCTATATATTCTCTCACCTCTACCTATACCTATATGCCTCTACATAGAATTATTGTGTGGCTCAATTATTAATAAGTAAATATTATGAAGCTTAAATTTGGTACAAACAAAGATTTTACTTCAACAGAAAACTTGCGACAGTAAATACATTTATTTTTATTTCCAAGTGTCGGAAAAGTAATAAAGAAAAATCGTTCATTATTCAAGTGAAACTTCAAGCGAATTGTTTCCCATAAAGGAATCTGCAGATTAAATTTTGTCTCGCGACAGCTGAAGGCGAATTTAAATTGAAAACTCTGGTCTTTTTAAAACAGCCGCATTTCCCTTCCTCCCTTGCTACACGTAAATTTACATGCGCTAAATCTGCCCCTTCTCCCCTTTAAAATACATTAGTACGAGATAAGAATTTTCTAGGTATCAGTGTGATACTGGAAAATATTTTAGGGAAATTGTAAAATATATTTCAGGCAGCTTCTGTTTAGAAATGTAACAGTTTTGTTAGAATTTATATAATATTTAGGAACTTTTTAAATTTGAATTTAGGTAACAAAGTGAAACTACATCTTACGCTTATTATTCTTTCGATATTTGCTATGAGAACTCAGAACATATGAGAACATCACATAAATGTTTTTTAATGGCGATACGGCTTCTTAAACCATTGACCTGCAAAAGATTAAGCTGCTTTCGACTAATAAAAAAATAGGTTCACGTAAGAAGGCAAAAATTATCTCGCAAACTTCAAAAAAGTTCCATTTTCAAATCTCTTATGTCACTCACCTCTATGGTAGTCTTCCCTGAGGCCTGCCATTTCATGAGGTGCGTGCCCTTAAGGGACCAGCCGGGTGCGTAGCTGATCAGCCCTCCGCCCGCGCCCTGTGAACTCTCCCCTTCCTTCTTCTTAGGGCTCGTCTGAAGCCGGAAGAAGTTCCGGTGCTTGCAACTCTTCGAGGGGGAGAAGAAGAATGATTTTTTCGGGGATTTTTCTTCCTCAGCTTTGGACGTATCTGGCTCGACATGGTCCAAGTCTTCGATGGACTTGGACTTCGGTCCCGAGTTCTCGTCGGCGACGAAGAGTAGGGTTCTCTGGACGAATGGAGTGGCCTTGTTGTAGAACTCATAGGGTTCTGGTACTTTGAAGCTGGACGGTATGGTGCTCCGATTGGACTTAGAGAACCTTCGCTCCATGTATTTTCTTGCCATTACACGCCATCAAGTGTAAAGTTACCCTTATCTTTGGCACTAGATATTAGATCACTGTTACTTTACTTGTAAGTTACTACTTACTATAACTTTGTACTTATAGTTTTTAATAATGTCACTGGCAGTTTATTATGGTAGAAATATAATTATTTTAATGGTAGGAAATATAAGAATACTATTTAATAAGTAATTTAAGTACTTAACTAATAGTATTTTAAGTATATTATATGACTACTTACTTAGATATTTTAAGTATAGTATATTATATGACGTCAAAATAAAACAAAATATTAAGTACCTACATAAAAGTAATTGCACCATAATAAATTTAAAAAAAATATATTACAGCAATCATTCATCGACGCGAAACAATGTGGTATAAGTTGAAAAATGATATTTTTAATGGTATTATTTTCAGTTATTCCGTTAGCCGGCTGAAAGGTTTTCCGGCGTGCAATTTTCGCGCGAAGCCTCCGCCGATCGATGTGCGTGGGTAAACAGAACAACCCTCACCTTGCACATTTAAACTGCACAAACAACCTTATTGCAACGTATTAAAGTCCACTTTCGCAATTTGCATACTTGAGGCTAATAAGGGAATAAAACTCGTCTTATGCTAAATTTAATATCGATGAGGTTAAGTCTTATGAAACACTTATACTAAGCGCTTGGAGTTCTGTTTCCGGTGTTTTGTTTGAATATTTTTTTTACTGGTTATTAGTTATTACAGTACCACGCGAGTAATGTACTATGTAGTACATAATATATCATTTCACGATTAAAATATAATTTGTGTTAATTCAGAGCCTATAAACAACAACCACTACTGATCAAAATCCGCTTAATAATTTTTTCATAAGATACCAACTTTTATAATAATATTTATTTATATTATTTATGTGTAATTTGACAGTCATTTTTTAATTACTTACTGCATTTTTGTTTTTACTTAGGTACAAACGTTACTCGGTTCTGTACAAACTAAACTTTTGTGAATTGGAATTTCTATCGGTACAATAATCCGATTATAAATCGATTCTGTTTAATCCGGATGAAGTCATTGATGTGGAATCGATACATCGAAATAAAATTTCATCTATTCCGGAACTCCATTTGATTGGATAGAATTATTTTCTTTGTTAGGTTTATTTAACACTTTTGAAGCATTTATTAATAAAATCAATTTTTGAGTTAGCTTTTGCATTAAAAAAATATATAAAAATGTTATAAATTATGTTTTTCATATTTATCTCAGATATTTATTACATAATAATATAATAACAAATCTCATTTATATTTTTCATAGCAATATTATAATTAATATGTAAAAGAACTTTAAAAACATTTTCAATGTTTTTGACTGCTCGAAATCATAAACAATGAATTTTCAAATTACAAAAAAATTGTATTATTATTTCCTTATAATAACGAATCAGCCACAGACGCTCAAGCAACAACTTCAGGTAATATCAAGTCATTTGATGTGAGAACCCCAGCCCTCTGTAAATAGCTTTTCGATCTGAGGGGGACTTATTACATTTGGATGACAAGACGAATTGGAGATGACATAGGGCTCACTCCATTGACCACAGGGAATGAAGAAAAAGATACATTTTTTTAGTTGTATCTTTTTCCTTTGAGGCTTTCTTAGTTTTTTAATGCCTGGAAAATGCACCCTGTTTTGAAAAGCCTTTATAGTTTATAGGATTTTCACTTGTAACTGTGAGTCACTGGGGAAGACTGTAGGTACCTTGATAAATACTAATCTGTGTTTGTCTTAGTCATGTTACTCGTAAAAATCCGAAGTAAAAACTAACATTAACATAACATTTCCCGGGACTCAAAGTATGTTCATAAATTTATTCTTAAGTCGTTTAATTTCAATGCGAAGTAATAAGAGTCAAACAAAGATGTGTATACTTTACAATATTAATATTATAGATTATTATAAACTGAATGATGTTGTTAATTTAATCCGTCAATCGCGGATTCTTTGAAATATATATATTATATTGTCTATCCATTGTTATCGCAGCCCACTTGGGCCGTTCGGGGGTTAATGGGTATAAGAAATAAAAAATAGAAATATTAAAAAAGAAACTTAACTAAAACATATTTTAAATGTAGCTTTACAAAAATACGCGCCAAATAGGATAAGGTTTCTAGGAATGAAAACTTAAATAAACCACAAAACGTCTTCTATATTTTGGTGTTCAATTTCAACGAAAAACAAATCTGATCTTACAGAGACAATTTTAAAATTGATGGAAGTGCAGCTTTAATATATAACTTAAAGACATTTTTTATCTATTAGGAGCTGGATACAAGTCATTTGCTTCCAAAAGACACGTTTTCTAACTCTAGTGTTCCAACCTTTCACGCGATATCTGCATACTTCTTAGTAAAATAAATAATAATTAAAATTATTATAATTACGTCTTGTATTAAATCACTTTACGGTAATTATTAATTATCGTTACTTAGTTAAATAACCGACACATCCAAATTAGTATTAGGTTTATTAATAGGTATAATATTATTATGTCTGTCTTCAGGCCCAAACCGCTGAATCGATTTTGCTGAAATTTGGCATGAATACACTTTGAGCCCTAGGCAGACATAGCATACTTTTCATCCCGAAAACTTTGGCGCATCGTATTCGCGGGCGTCATCAACTAGTAACGTATAATATCATATAGTGATAATATAAGATATATTGTAAAATAAAACCTAGCAAAGATAAATTATAGTGGTTCAAGAAGAGTCTTCCTTCTTTTAGAAAACAAATATTACAAAGTATATGGGTTGAGTAAATAAAAAGGCAATTAGGAGAAAATTGAAATATCTCATTTACATTCCTTTGCCTTGTGCAGGTTAAGTTAAATCGAGCATACCCTCGGGTCAACGAACTTCAGATGTCAACGGAAAAGAAATTAGTAACTAGTTCAAAAATAGAATAGCGAAGGGAAAACCACGTTAAATGTTATGTATGACGCTATTTTTGGATGTAATTTTTTTCATGAAAAAGCGTAATCCGTCTGCGTAAAACTGCTACTAGTATTTTCTTGTTACGTTTTTTTTCTTTCAAAGGAAACTAGATAAATTGTTGACCGTAAGATTCCAAAATAATTTTATTGTGCGGAAAAAAGGTACACATTCTTTCTGGATAAAAGCTATCCTATGTTTATATCCGGGACTCTAGACTCTAGCTAGAGTCCTATCATCACGAAAAATTTAATCGAAACCGAACAGCGGTCATATCAGTGTAAAGAGAATATAGCAAAGACAGCTTTTGCATTCATAATTTTTTACTACTTATTTTTAATGCAAAAAATATGTATAATAGAATATTATAATATTATATTAGTATGAACGAGATGAACAAGCAGTCAAACTTTACTTCAGTGTCTAACTACAATAAGCTCTGTACTAGTAGTTTAAGCAACAGTGTAGTTTTAATTACGCAGCGGGTGAATTATGCATATCCTGGGGGTGTCGGGGTAGAGCCTTGGTAGAGCTGGTAAGATTAATGTGCTGTACTCCACTTACACTAGGTACAAGTCCGATGAAATTTCGGAAATTTTACTAAAAATATAATTTTATCAGAAAACCGTTTCCTACTTTCAAAAAAATTCATAAAACATTCTTTAATTGTAAACAAATACTTTAGATACTTGGTTGCAAATAAAAACATTTTGAACTTTTTAGATTTTGTCTTGATATTATCATGAGATGATTTTTTAAAGTTTTGCCCCTTCAGGGCACGTTTGTGGATTTGAAGAGGTTATTATGTAACATAACCATTTTTAACCTATCGACTCCCAAACGGGCCAAGTGGGCCGCGATAACAATAGAATAACAATAGATTTCCAAGAATCCGCGATTGACGGAACACCGAAACGCAACTGTATAAAACTCAACGTTAACTAAAAGCTCTTAAAGAGATTGATTGGAGTTTAGACGCTATTAAAGAGGTTTCCAACTTCTAGTATCCACGAACTAAATAAATCACAATATGGTTTGTAATTAATTAATACTGAAAATGTCAAATTAATTCAAGCAATCAAAGCATTATGAATGATAACTTAATTAACTACGTAATTGTCTCTATGGGTCTATTGGTTAATGCATGCAGGGGTGTCGGTTCGAATCAACACGTGATTAAAATGCAAATATCAGCCCTTTGCCGGACAGAGGGTAGTAGGTGATTATTTGGAATGTCTCTATCATGTATGTAGAGATTTACATTGCAGAGACATCAGATAATTGTCATAATACGATTAAATCCATAATTACTAATATTGTAAATGCGAAATTATGTCTGTCTGTTACTTCTTCACGCCCAAACTACTGAACCGAATAACCTGGTTATTGAGATACTTTGAGTTTGGTAAAAGGATATACTGGGATATACGATACTTTTTATCCTGGAAATATGTATGGTTCCCGTGAGACACGAATTTCGGGGTAACGCAGTTGTGGGAGTCATCTAAAACTACAAACGTAAATAATGAGATAACAGAAGGAATGCATGGCATATTATACTTAGAGTTCCGGGATACATATATATATATATATATATATATATATATATATATATATATATATATATATATATATCTATACATATAATAAAATCGTAGGAAAGTCAATTCTGTACATTGAATATTTTTGAAAAATAATACTTGGGACGTGATCTACAATCGATATGGAAGCCAAAAATATAGTTTTTAGAATTTTTGTCTGTTTGTCTGATTGTCTGTTTGTCTGTATGTATGTCCGGGATAAACTCAGAAAGTACTGAATGGATTTACTTCAAATTTTGCACGAATATTATATAGAGGTCGGGTCAACACATAGGCTATATATTATGACGATATCACCTAGGGCGGGGGGAGGGACTCAAGTTTCAATATTTTTAGTTTTTTGCTCATATCGCTAAAACGGTGCGTTGTAGAGAAAAAATGTCCGGTACGTAACGAAAGCCCATAAAATTTCCTACAAATTTCTCCTTCACACTTTGTATCTATCTTCACTCCTTGCCATGCTATGAGCTTTTGTCTATCTTTTCTATACAAATTTCGAGTGTCGTTTGATTAACATGATGGGAGCTTTGGCATCGGTCTTTTCTTGGGGGGGGGGGGCTTCGCCCCCCCAAACCCCTTCCCCCTCCACCTCCCCAAATTTTGCTTCAAACAAAGCGGTGTTGCGGCGTTATACATCTTTTTTAAGAACAAAGTTAAAAACTAAACTACACATACGGTTTTCCAGTGTCGTTTGTTTACCCAAACCCCCCCCCCCCCCCCCCCCCCTTATTCCTCATGAAACTTTTGTTCATAATTAAAAGGTATCGTGGAGTTTGTATTGCGTCTTAATTATCCTTTGTAGGAACAAACTAAGTCATCTATACATATCTATACATCTATACATGTAATAAAATCGTAGGAAAGTCAATTCTGTACATTGAATATTTTTGAAAAATAATACTTGGGACGTGATCTACTATACTAACGCGGACGAAGTCGCGGGCAACAGCTAGTATATATATATATATATATATATATATATATATATATATATACATCCCGGAATAGTTATTACGTCCATGCTAAGACACCGACTTACGGCGTCCACCATTTCCACTGGCATTACCGGCAAAGTTTCTGTGAATGTTGTCTTCTTTATCATATGCCATATTCCTGTGCATCTTATATTTACAAAAAGTAAGAAATTGTGGATATTCACACTCCATTTATCCTGGTATACTTGGTACGTCATGTACATTTTCACGTCCTAGCGTATATTTTTTATATATGCTAATTAATACTGATGCTCTTATTGCGTCCTGGAGTACTTAATATTGATTGCGCGTCCTCAAATATACCTACTGATTTACGGCGTCCACTATTTCCACTGGCATTATCACCAAAGTTTATATTATAATTTATAATTGAGGTACCTAACAATAGGGTATTACGGAATACGGACCATGCAAAAGAATAATCCACCCCTCTTCGGGGACAAAGAGGGGATAAGATTTTGTATCAACTGATGAAGTAGAAATACTTTAAATGGCAAAACAACGTTTGCCGGGTCAACTAGTTACTTAGATAAGTCTGATCACTATCACAGAATAGATAATAGTATAAGTACAGAAGTTACTCTGCTTTGATCTTCACAAATGCCACCTGTTTATGTGCCTATATAATTATTATTAACATACGGACCGCACGCGAGCAGCCGACTTTGAGCTCTCTGGCGCCGCGCGAAGGCCACTTGTCATAATATCTCATAACTTATGAGATATTATTATAGGTATTGACAAAAGATCCTTATGAGTCATAAGGATCTTTTGTCAATACCTATTGTACTACCACATAATTATTATGCTGTTTATATTATTTACTTAGCGGTTGCACTTTTATTTATTTATATGGCTAAGAAAACTAATTTTCGTTATTAGTTTTTATAGTAATATACATAACATACATATCTAGAGTCTAGACACGCGGTAGCGTGTCAAGCCAAGTTCAAGTATATGCGGTTCACGGACTACATCTACTTACCAAGTTTCAATAGTACATATTATAGCTCTTATGGTTTCGGAGAAAAGTGGCTGTGACGTGACATACGGACGGGCACGGAGCAGACAGACAAACAGATAGACAGACTGACAGACATGACGAATCTATAAGGGTTCCGTTTTTTACCATTTGGCTACGGAACCCTAAAAAGTAAGAATTACTGCTGCGCCCCGCAGTTTCACCCGCGTAAGTCCCGAATCCCGATTCCCGATCCCGTGGAACCCACTCACCAAGTTTCATCGGAATCAGTTCAGTAGTTTTTGCGTGAAAGAGTAACAAACATACATAATATAAACTTTCGCATTTATAATATTAGTAGGATTAGTAGGAACTAGGAAGTAGGATTTACACTCTACCGTATATTATTAATTAATGTTACGTAACACGTTCAAGAAAACAATTAAAAAATAATGTAATAAACAAATTTATTCAAAAATGTAACTAAGACCCACAGACATATTATTTTAAGATTACTTCTGTGCTAAGATCTTATTATTTGGTCAAACTATTCTGGCTGAAAACTTTAATTTTCAGACCAAATTAAACAATAAAAGTATGTAATAGTCTTAAACGACTAGTACTAAAATAACGTTAAAGTAATAGGCTACTTGACCTATATTCAATTTCATTGAACAAATGCATATTTCTAGTAGAACTTGGCGTAGGAAACCGTATTTCACACTAATCATCAAATAAAAGCTTATGATTGATAAATAAAGTCGATTTGAAAATATGATTTTATGAAAATATGATTTGTACTGACTAAAACGCTTTTGCAGTACTTCCGATTTGGATGTGACGTCATCATGTTCGTAATTTAATATCTTTTATTTATCGCGCTCGTTTTAAGTAAGTTTATTTGTACATAAATAATAAGAATAAGCCAAGAAAGATTTGTAAAATATATTTTCTTGAATAATTCAAATGAAACATCAGTTTTATATTATATTATCTCCATTTATTGTAGACGGGAAATGAAATGGCCAAAACTTTTCTCCAAAAGTTTTCAACATGACAAATGATTTCTAATTTCTTATTTAATTCTTTTATAATTTTTGGGCACTTTAAGACTCGTACATTTAGCACATAAAAAAATGTTCAATAATAGAGACTCTAAAATACAAAACATATGACGTCACACCATGGCGGACTGTGTTTTCGGCGCCATTTAAGAGGCATATTTTTCAATCAACATTTTTATGGGTTTCTACTGTGTAAAATATTAAAATATTAGTTTATTTTGTGACAATGAATGATTAAGAAGCGATTAGCATGACGAAAAAAATTAGGTCAAGTAGCCTATTGACCCTAACGGTCATTTCAGACCGCAACGCGACGCGCAGATGCATTTCTAAATTTGTACTGAATTAATAGATTTCAATTGCGTGAGACCATCAAATCCATACCTTAAAAATGCATCTACGCGTCGCGTTGCGGTCTGAATCGACCCTAAGGGTTGATTCAGACCACAACGCCACGTTTAGATACATTTCTAAATTTGTACTGAATTGACAGATTGGCACGTCGCCTCGCGCAATTGAAATCTGTCAAATCCATACTTTATGCCACGCCGCGCCTCGCCTCGCCTAGTCGCGTTGCGGTCTGAATTTTGTATGTATGTATGTATGGATGTTTGTTACTCTTTCACGCAAAAACTACTGAACGGATTTTAATGAAACCATACAATAATATAGATTATAGCTTATACATCAGAATAACACATAGCCTACAATTTTAACCGATTTTCGAAATAGGGGAGGCGTTATGTTCGTTTTTTTATGTTCAACGATTACGGGTCAATTTATATTAGCGCAGAAGCAAAGTATCAAAACCGAACATAGCAAATCCAACCTTAACTCCAAAGCGTTAACGCACACCTTACATCTGAGCGCTCGAGACACTGAATTACTCACTCGACGCGCGTGTTCCGCAACGGAAATTCTGCCGAGTAATTTTGGTTCTTCACGTAATTTATAGTTTGTCGTATCAGACGGATGCCTCGGAACGTAATTTTGGCCACGGAAATTACGCCGCGTAACTTCGGCATAGTGTGTTTAGACACTTAGACCTCTAGAACAATTTTCGGGCTAAATTAAACAAAAAGGCCCTTACTAATAAACGTTGTATAAGCTTTGAAATATACAGTGTTTTGTTCCTGTCACACAAGTGACATTTTTAATTGGATTGAAAAAGACAAAACACTGTATAGCTATTCAAAGCTTATACAGCATTTATTAGTAAGGGGGTAAAATTATAAAATGGTCAACGCCTAGTTCTAAAAAAACGTCAAGGTAAGTAACTAATGCTCTAATTACTACCTAGCTTGAATACTGACAGATAAATTTTGTTCATAAATAACGTCAAAGTAACTAAATACCTACTTATATTTGGTTATACAATTTTGAATAAAAACTTTAATTTTCGATAAAATTATCACACAGAAAAAAACCTGCTGTAGCCTGTAGGTAGCATAAATTTTGTCGAAGGTACACTATAATCTATTCATTCTAGATTTTTTTGCGGCAAAATTTGTAATTGAGTTCTACTACTGCTATATAAACTTTAATGTGACTAGATACTCCAGTAGGATGATATATTCACGATATTCATCACAATTTAGTCTACGCAAAATTAGTCACAACTCACATCCGTTCGTACAGGTCACTACAGCGTCCGCAAAGTTCACGAGCATAATGAAATAACGATGCATGGTCGCACGCGGCAAGGTAAACGCGCCCGAGCGGCAACGTCGCATTTCTTTCGTTTCTTAACCACACGCACTGCACGAAGTGGCAACATATCATATTTGGGGGTAGACGCAACATTATCGGCTAAATGTACGGAAATATACACCCAAAAAATATACAGCGGCGCAGCGCCGCCATCGGACGATTGGCGAACTATATTATACTCGTCCAGAGACTCTGGAGGTGAAATTGCGTCTCGCTGATTTTTTTACCATAGATACCCAATACCTATAGCTATGTAATAGAGGTGAAATTAATCTTGCGTCCGTATACCGGACGCGGTAAGTCGGTGGACGCAATATTACTATGGGATTTTTTGAGGCTGGACGCAAGAAGTCTATCAAGTTATAAATATATATATATATATATATATATATATATATATATATATATATATATATATATATGTATACGCGCGACAAAATATGAATTTCGACACAAAATTTGCGAGCAACATCCTTGGTAATATTAGCAGCAAAAATTAACAAAATTCATAAAATAAAATTCATCTGAGAGATAAACAAATTTCGGCGAAAAGAAATTCAGTTGCAGCGTCAAATAGATTTTTTGGTGTTGAAAGGAATTCTTTTCCAGAAGGAATTTTTCAATCTTATCCTAGACTTCAATAGATAAGCTTTCGGCTTCGAAAGAAATATTGGCACCGTAAATTAAAAATTCCGACTGAAAATTGCATTTAAAAGTACGAAGAATAAAAGCAGCTTGAAGCTTTTCATAGAGACTAAACTTGTAAAAAAGTATATTTTGTATTTTTTTGTTTGTAGAATACTTTTATTCACTTATTGAATACTCATTATTATCTTAGAAAAATCTCGAAAGTGGTAGCTAACAGAGATAGAAAGGATTTCATACTTTGATTTGATGGTCCTATACATATTATGGACGGTTCTATTTGTAGGACAATGTTACTCTTAAAATATAATTAATCTATAAAATAATATAAAGATAAAAATCTGCTGGTTAGGGTTCCGTTTTATGGTTCCGTAGTCAATCAAGTTTTGTTGATTACAGAACCCTAAAACGGAACCCTAACTAGCTGATTTTTTACAACTAAACAACTGATCCGATTTTGCTGGGCTTGGAGATACTTGGAGTCCCGGGAAGGGACCTATCCTAAGGATCCTATGGATACTTTTTATCCCGGAAACGGTTCCCGTAGAACGGGTTTTGGAGCAAAGTTGCGGCCGTCATCTCTGTTTAAATAATTAAATCTTTAACCAAGTATCATTATTTTGTATATTTTTGATCATCACATTTTATAGTATCCTACTCAACTACTAACCAGTAATATAATAGGAAATAGACAAAACATTCGATTGTGTCTCTACTAGGGCCTGTCTAGAATTATAATGACTTTACTATTGGATACATACAAACGATTTTATTTTAATATTTATTATGTTATTCTGTCCGGATACACATGTCTTTTTATCATAATTTATATCAACTTTTATACCTCTAAATATAATTATACAACAATAAAGTATAATTAATTTATAGTCGTATTGCGAAATGTATATTATCAAACATTTTGATGTCTGGAATTTTACTAAATACTAAGGTTTATTGCAAATATTAGTTAAAGAATGCGCATTTGAATATTTTTGGATTTACAGTAGAATATAAATTATTATTTTTTACTTATATTTTGCTTATGTACAATGTTATAGTGTTAGACAAAAATCAGGATTTGGCACCGGTTTTTTTAAAAATATGTGTCAGAATGGCCCTAAACAAAACCGAAGTAGAGCCGTTCATTTGACTGAGCTTTTTGCCTCTACATGCCATATCTAGCATATATTATTATTATTATATTCTCGAGCACTATAAAAGTATGTCTGGAATAATAATAATTATTTTGAACAAACCCACTTTCAAGTGAAAACAATAACATTACTAATAATTATTCTTAAATGAACTTAAAAAAACCCTCACTATTATTAGAAGCTCGAGAGTAGGCATATAAAATAGTAAAAGTAGTAAAATTTCAAGCGTTAAAATTAAACATGCTAATTAAATTACGCAAATTATTTATCTCTCATATTCCCAATAATAATTTTGAACTATGTTTATAAAAGTCAAGGCAAAATGTACACCTTGCGTCCTGACTTCCTTACTCCTGAGTTTAAAAATTATCAGAATTCCAAAAATATGTCGGTTCAGTCTAGTCTACTCATTCTATTTTATTTGTCACAAAGGTAAATGAAAGTATTATTGTCTTTAAATGAATTATTTATAAATTATAATATAATATTGCAAATAATATTTTCTCTCTTACCTAGACATTAAAATTTTAAAACCACTTGGTTAAATGCATTCGTATATGTTTTTTTTTATATTCTCAAGCAACATTTCCAATGTATTAGACAAAGACTGTAGCGTAATATGCATTATTAATATTTTTACTACCTTCCTTAGTTAATGAATAGCCTGATAATAGTTTCCTTAATTTATCTACTTTATTAGGAATGTTTATGAGGACATAAAACATCTGCTAAGATAAACAAGGATACCATTTCTAAAATTATCCACATACTTTGTACCACATCCTTTCTGTTCTATTACTATTTTGGTAAAATGAGCTAGGGCTTATTAGCTTGACTTTGTCTCCTTTATTTCAGTTAAGCTATGTTTATACTAGTACAAGTTGACTAAAGTCTACACCACCAGGTTAAATATAATTATCTACTTTTAGCAATAATTAATAATTTATGAAGTAAGTTTTGTGACTCGCCTTGTGACTTAGGTTAGGTCATGGGAAAAAACTGGTGAACAGCTTTAATAATAATATCTATGGACGCTCCAAATTATATCTAATCTACACAGAAAACATAAACACCCTTATAATAAAAATAAACCAAAAATACGAACATAAAATCCTATAAAAATGTCGATATTCCGTCTAGTTTTGACATCAATTTAACTTGGAACACGAATGACGATAATAAGATTAAAATTAATAAATAAAATTATTATCGTTGCGTTCGGTGCGGGCGGCGCGGCGCGTCGCGTGCTCCGGGAATTAAGGCCCTGTACAGACGGGACTAATACGTAAGGATGACGTTTAATGGCCAATAAATATCCAATGCAAGGCAGATGTTTTACAAAAAAAAATCTCGCTTGTTTTTCACGAAAAAGCTTAATAATTATACCTCTATTAAAATATATCTTTATACCTCTATTGCGTTTAATTTACAAAAAAGAATCATAATAATTTTAATTCTAAACTGAACATAGTTGATGGTCAAAATGATTGAAATCTTAGAAACTGAAAAGCTCTACGTTGTAGCCTGGCAAACGATTGAACCCCTCGACTTCGACTATATTTTCTACGTAGTTGTGTTTGCAGAAGTGGAAAAATGTGGCACATTACCACAATGAAATTAATAAAATGATATTATGGTATGTCGTCTATGACCCCTAAAACGGCTTCAACATTGATCAGTAATCAGTCAGTAATCAGTATTAATGATAGAGACCGGTCGCTGTACTACATCACAGCCTAAAGTAGAGCTCTCGAGTAGAAATTATTGAAAAAAATACAGCAGAGTACAACAAATACATTAATATTAATATACATTTTGTCGTGTATCATTCCCCATTCCTACAGGCCCTGTAGTACAGGGCCCAAAAGGTGGTCAGTATAACGGATAGAGTCTGATCGCTATACGTAATAGTCCCCAGGATTAATCGCGTTTGACATGTTCCCGATGCGGAACTACGAGCTCTACGTTTTCGGACGTATAGCGCTTTATTTAATTGTTCACATTAACTTGAGCGATGGCAATTTGAGCTACATGGAACTGTAATGAATTATTACTACGATTTGTACAGTCAAACCGTAGAACATACATTCATACTTATATTATCTTAAAAGCGTCTGTTACCTTTTCACGCTCACCAGCTTTAGTTTAATTTGGTAGATTATATGGATTATGGAGACAATTTGAGTGCCAGAACATAGGATTTTTTTAAATGTAGGTAAGTAAATAATTAATGTCTCAAACATGACATTACACAGAACTTCACAGAAGTAAAATAATTTTTTGATTATTTTTTGCAAAAATAATGCCCATCTGCATTATTTTTGCAAAAAATTGCTAAAATACATGTACTACAGAATACCGTAAATTTTTAAACGTTATTAATTTCAATGGCGAAAACTTTTTCATGCTGAACGAATGAAAAGCTTCAATTATTTGTCAAAGAAAATAAAATGTGCAAAAAAATGTAGAGCAATAAATGAGATATCACAGAAAACTCAAAAATGAAAAAGTCCTAAATTTTTATAAACTGCCAGTGACATTACCACTATGTACAAAAACACGGTCAAAAACACTTCAAAACACATACAAAATTCGAAGTTCAAAAGTTGTTTCTATCAAAACACTCGTTCTATATTCAAAATCTTGACTTCTACAAATGAAAAAACTCGCGTTCTTTATACAAAATCTCAACTTTTATGTTCAATACCTCGCGATTTTAATTCAAAATTTGTCGTGCTACATTCAAAATCTCGCGTTCCACGTTCAAAAAGCGCGTTCCCGCCTAAACTTCGGTTCTGACGGCGGGCGGTACGTGCGGGCGGCGCGAGTGCGAGGGGCGACTGGGGCGGATCGATCCTGACGCGGGATGCCGTACACGTAGCGTAGATACTGGATGAGCACGTGAATAGTTTACGTGGTCCAAGTTTGGTTATGGACCCTAAACGTGAATATCGGTGTTTCCCAAACAAAGCCATACTCGGGTGTTTAGTCAAAAGTTTAAGGTAGAGTTGATAATAATAAAGGTTATAACAATTTAGTATTCGCAAACAAATACATTTATTAACACAGTTCATTGGATATTACTTTCTTTAAAAAATATGCACAATAATAACTTACAGGCGAATATAAAAATTCATTTTATGGAAGTCATTTTTAATATCCTGTATTGTGTAATGTGTAGTAATATACTGCAAAAGTTTGAAACTTTAAAAAATTTTTTTACCATTCCTGAAAAATTACCTGAAAGTTTACTACCCTTACTTTTTACCTCTTCCAGCTCTCTACATCGATAAACAAATTAAATAACTGCCAGAAGATTCACGCACTCACATAGTAGGTGCGACAGCACATTTATCTGCCCGGTCTCCTCCAACACGCGGTATAATTACTCAAAATGGCACACGGAACCCCAAAAGCTATTTTTATCCGTGAGACTCGATAATTACTTTTTAATTATTCGGACACAGATGTACCATTCAGAAGGATTGTAAGCTGTAATAGGCGAACTATGGATGAATTTTAAATACTGTTAGTTTCCATAAAACTTGAGAACGGCACAACCGATTTGACTAATTTTAGTCTAGAAATTGTCCTGATAGTCCAGGGAAGGTTTATATTATTAGGAGTAAAGTGAGACGAAGTTTACTGGGTCATGAAGTAAGTTATATTCAATGTTGGCATAAGAAATCCTTACCAATTCCCACCAAATCTATCTTGAAGTTTCAAAGTTTCTCTTATCTCCTTAAAATAAAAAAAATATAAACAAGTAAATTATTTTTTCCAAATCTTATTAAACATACAGTAGCACCACAAATCACAGTGTACATAAAATAATGAAATGGCGCCTTACACACGCACTCTAAATGCACAAAGTGTGTCTTGAGATAAACGCTGAAAAGGCTTTCCACCCTACGCTTTGTCAGACCTAAGCTTCAAAGGGCTGTTCGTTTCAGGTTATTTAAACGTTTTTGTCCTTTTCCGTAATACCTGACATCAAATACGCGCGACGGCGTAAAACCCGGATTTCCCGGATTTTGGGTAATATTCAAAGTTCAAACCATATTAAATACAGCTTCTTCTAAAATAGTCTATGCGCTCACTGACAAAAGTCGTACTTATTAGGATGACAAGTAGTAACATCACATAATAAATAGCGTTTATATTATAACGAAATTATAACGAGATTACTTTGTCATTTATTTTTTATCTAAGATCTAATCAAACTAAAATCTCCTCCATCACTTCATATTTGAAATAAATCTTTGGATCAACAAAAAACGATATCATCTCAAAGGGAAGTAAATGAACTAAAAATATAATTTCACGTACTGCGTACCCTCGGCACATACGGGCTTAGATGACCACTTTAATCTTTCGTCTCTTGTACTTCAATCTTATGTGTTCGGAGTTCAGGTTACGCTGGTTTATCTAATCTTGTCTATGTCGCCGGGTGTATAACTTTCGTCTAACATCCGACGCCTTTGATTCCTAAAATGGCGGTAGTTTGAGTGATTGGGCCATTTTTAGTCGTCGGAAGGGTGCTGGGAATAGGAGCGTCTAATTATCGCCTGCCACGTGGTAGGTACGTGATTTATACGATACATCACCCGGAGGACAAGAAATCATTAAATTGGTATAATGCCAATGTCCTGACGAGAGACATACGTACTTACGACTTCTACTTGGTCATATTGTAAAGGAAAAGAGAGTTGCAAAAAGCGCACACACTTTGGCACTATAAGATCCAACCACCATGACCGAATCAGGTAGGTATTTTATAATGTAACTTATCCAACAATTTTTATACTTATGACAAAGTATGCGAAATCACATTCAACGCCTAGCCTAGTTTTTAATCAAAGTTACAACATTGGGACCTCCTCTAAATGTGTGGACGTATCAAAATTTTTATAGGTGCCCATAAAAGCAAACCCTTGTATCTTTTACGGGATAGTTTTGGGTGTACGGTTATGGCATACTATACAATATGCAAAGTTATCTATGCAAAGTTCTTACGGGAATTTGTAAAGGTATGTTCAAATTTGTTTACTTACGACCGTCATAAAACTATACTTACCGATAGCTTTATAAAAAGTTGGTATAAAAACAAAACACGTCAGATTTGAAAAAAAAATTAGGTACTTACAAGTACAATGACAAGAACTTAATGCTGAATGAAAAAAAAAACAAATCCTATTCCGCGTTCCATTTTCAAAATAACATTTTTTAGGGTTCCGTACCCAAAGGGTAAACACGGGACCCTATTACTAAGACTTCGTTGTCTGTCCGTCTGTCTGTCTGTCTCCAGGCTGTAACTCAAGAACGGTAATAGCTAGAGATTTGATATTTTCACAGATTATGTATATCTGTTGCCGCTATAACAACAAATACTAAAAATAAAATAAAAAGAATATTTAGGGGGGGCTCCCATACAACAAACGTGATTTTTTTGGCCTTTTTGCTGTCTCCAGGCTGAAACTTAAGAACGGTAATAGCTAGAGATTTGATATTTTCACAGATTTTGTATATCTGTTGCCGCTATAACAACAAATACTAAAAATAAAATGAAATGAATATTTAAGGGGGGCTCCCATACAACAAACGTGATTTTTTTGGCCTTTTTTGCTCTATATCAAAAATGGCAACAGGTAGGTACTTGAATTTTTCGCAAAATCCTTAGTTATATGTGTACTTTAATATTTAATAATAATATTAAAATAAAATAATAGAATAAGAAATAAAATATAATATATATTATATATATACATACAAAAAACACAATTTATGGCCTAATTTTGCTCTATAATAGTACGGACCCCTTCTTACGCGATTCCGACTCGCACTTGGCCGATTTTTTTAATCGTCCGATCTACATGCGAGTGAACTACACATAAATTGTCACCCTATCAAGCCCAGACAGGCCGCCTAAAGATAATTTATGTCTTCTAAACCAAACAACCAAAATAAGCCCAAGACAGGATATGGAAGTTTTACTGTTCCCGAGCTGTGGACTTTTAAACTAAATAATTGGACACGATTAATTGCGTCTGTAATGTAATAAAGATTTATAAGTTTTAGGTTCAGATATTTAGTTTCGATAAAATCGAGTTTATAAACTTTTGTCAGAATATGATGTCTAAGGGTGAATTGCACCAGAGGCTTAGTTAAAGTTAAAGTTAAGGTTATTGTCAAATATGGCGACTTTTGCTAGGGATTTGACAGTTCATTTCACATTTTGTTATGGTTGAAGTTAAAGTTATAGTTAAAGTAGGTTGGTGCAACTCACTCTTAGGGTGAATTGCACCAGAAGCGTAGTTAAAGTTAAGGTTAAGGTTATCGTCAAATATGGCGACTTTTGTTAGGGATTTGACAGTTCATTTCACATTTTGTAATACGGTTAAAATTAAAGTTATAGTTAAAGTAAGCCGGTGCAAACCACTCTAAGAAGATAAAGCCTCTAAGGTTGGGCCCTGATGAATAACCATGATTGCCATAATGATTGCGAAGGTGTATAATATTATGAAATGCACAAAAGACGTCGACTATAAGCTCGTAGTAGATTTAAGGCCGTTTTCACCACTTCCTGATAAAGAGCCCGATAGGCTATTCACAACTTATTTGACAGATTCTCCATACTCTATCTGTCAAGTTAAGTGGTGGATAGCCTATCCGGCACTTATCAGGAAGTGGTGAAACAGCCCCTTAGTAGGTAGGTACTCGTAGTCAAAAGAACTTGGTATTACAGCCCATTCAAGTTATTATTGTACAGTCGATGGAACTACGGTGTCACAATTCGACCTTATTTCTCGGTAATAAAGATTAAAAGCTCTGTCTTGAAGCTCTTCTGCTAACACACCAAGGATCACTATCATTGTAACGCTGTGAAATATTTGCTACTTACGGTAAAACGCACAAGAAAAGCCAACAAAGAGATACCCTCGGATATACTAAGAACGACAGGCAATATATCGTGATTGTGAGGTGCAAGAGAGAAATGCCCGTATTTGGCTACTACAAGACGCCGTCTCTCCCCCAACTTCCGCGTAAATCTTTCGACGAATATCTTTAATAAACCATGAGCCCCTATGCAAACGGTGTATATATTAGATATCAACCCTGTATAGTATATACATATATTCTTTTTTTAACCTTTCTATTTCTTTTTGTTTTGTTCTAAATAAGGCCAACGGTCGCACTCACAGACATTAAATGGTATTTTTTTTTATTGAAAGTTGGACAGAGTGGGGTTTATTCCAACATCTTCATTAAATTATGGAACGTAATCATTTTATCTCAGTCAGTAGGTTATTAATAAACTATTTCAAATAATTTCTCAAGTATACACTTGAGACGTCATCTAGAAATATTTCTGATAGAGCATCGCCAACATTAATCCATTATTCACACCAAATTCATACTACAACAAAAATATAGCTTAAATAGAGTAATAATCACAAGTGGGATGATAATGAATGTATACCTCCATTGTGATGGTTTCCTAAACGCGGGGGAGCATTAGGGACAAGAATGAGGGACAAGGGACAGGATAGAGGGACGCGGTATAGGGACAAATTGATGCACCCTCAGTTGATCGAGAAATGGACCCTTTTGGCCAAGAACAGCCGGAAGGAGGCTTGATCGTGACATAGAGCTGGTAATGGGATAGAAGTGACAGATGGATATAGAATGAAACGCGCATTTGCATTATAAACTGAGTGTTTTTTTTTTGTTTTTACTAAAACAATAATAAACTCAACTCTAAAGTAGAGTTAAGAGACTTAATCACTTAGTAATTTGTTGGGCTGATTTTAGTCTTGAAATATTCGTAGAAGTCCAGGGAAGGTTTTAAAGTGACACGAAGTTCACCGGGACAGCTAGTTAACAATAACTTTTTAACTTGTTTCAAATTATTCATTATATAGAAATCACCTACAAATTCAACAGATTATTATCAAATATTTTCGTTCGCTTCACCACAAAAGATAAATAATAATTTATTGATTATCCATCACAAATCACAATGAAAAGCGTAATAATTTTCAACACATTAAAACCATCAGACACAGAATGATTAACGTGTACTGTTTAACTAGTTAATTAACTGTTATCTACAAATAATGACATTACAGCCATGTAGGCTGTAGCAGATGGCCAAATCCGCGCCAAAATAAATGGTACGGGTGAAATAATTGCTTACCGAAGCCAAATATTAAATAGCGATTAAATTATTATGGTTGTTTTCAACTCGCATGTGTTTTCAGTTTTAAATAATATTTTTGTATTCTACTATGTTGCGTGTTACCCGCAATTTTACAGATGTTCTTTGCTGCATTTCATTTACAGATTAGATTTTTTAGGGTTCCGTAGCCAAAATGGCAAAAAAGGAACCCTTATAGATTCGTCATGTTTGTCTGTCTGTCTGTCTGTCTGTCTGTCTGTCTGTCTGTCTGTCTGTCTGTCTGTCTGTCTGTCTGTCTGTCCGTCCGTCCGTCCGTATGTCACAGCCACTTTTCTCCGAAACTATTAGAGCTATACTATTGAAACTTGGTAAGTAGATGTAATCTGTGAACCGCATTAAGATTTTGATACAAAAATTAAAAAAATATTAAAAATTTTAGGGTTCCCCATAGGTACAACTGAAACAAAAAATATTTTTTTTTTCATCTAACCTATGCGTGTGGGGTATTTATGGATAAGTCTCCAAAAATCATATTGAGGTTTCTCATATCATTTTTTTCTAACCTGAATAGTTTGCGAGTGAGACTCTTCCAAAGTGGTAAAATGTGTGTCCCCCCCCCCTCTAATTTCTAAAGTAGGGGCATGATAATTTAAAAAAAATATATAATACTAAATTATAGTAATCTATATCTATATATAAAATATAGATATAGATTACTATAAAAACTACCAACGAAAATTGGTTTGAACGAGATCTAGCCAGTAGTTTTTTTATACGTCATAAATGGTAAACCTTAATCTAAATTTCATCAAATATAAACATTAATGAAAAAACCTTTTAATTTCATAAAAATAAACCTTATTGCTGCTGCGGAACCCTTCATGGGCGAGTCCAACTCGCACTTGGCCGGTTTTTCTAAATTAAAACAGCTATACTCTATCTTTTCCCGCAACTCAAAGAGTTTTCATACTGAATTTTGTCCAAATTGGTTCAGCGATTTTAGTGTGAGAGGCAACAAACAATGCATTCTTATTTCTGTCGCACAATATCTGAATAAATCTTCCTTGTATTAAGGTTTTTGTCCTCTTTTATATTTTTTATAAAGTTGAAAATACATAATAATAATAAAACGTGATAACTATAATCCTTAAATCTATTTTATTGATCGATGTTTCCCACAATTTATAACCTCTAATTTACCTAAACGCCAAAAATAAACTGAAGATCTATCTATGCCTTTGGTAACTCCAGCAATAATTAGGTTACACAGTACGTGAGGTGAGTGCAGTCACAGGACGAAAGAGGGGTCAGATTTTGTATTAAACTTTTTTCTTTAACACGAAAACTACTGATTCGATTTGCATACGGCTTTCGCAGATATATTATTTGTCTTCTTCTAACTCAACATCTGGTGTATAAAAATCCCCCCTCCCACCCCTCCAAGGGGACCAAAGAGGGGGTCATATTTGTATCAAACTTTTTTATTGGACTTCATATTATTAATTACTGTGTTTTCCAACTTAACATCTGTTGATAAAATCCCCCCTATCCACCCCTCTTAGGGGACAAAAGAGGGGTTAAGATTTTGTATCAACTGATGAAGTAGAACTAATTTAAATGGCATTATTTAAACTACGTTTGCCGGGTCAACTAGTGTACAATAAATGTTAAATAAAATAAATAAAAATTTATAGAAATACGTTTGTTTTAAGCATTGTCCATAAATAGAGAGCCTCTATAATTATTATAGTACTTAATGATATTATTAGTAATATGATGAAACAAAAGCAGTCCCTGAAAATACCTCGAAATTTTGTCAAAGAGCAGACATTGTAATTCAATTAATATTCGGCATGATTCGGCGACACTTGGCGAAACGCAACATTTCGAGGAGTTACGGCAGTTACCATTCACAAGTGTTTTACCGTACAAGTTATATTAAAATGAATCTTATACCCTTGGTATTAAGATCCTGAGGTAAAAATATGTAAGGAATGTACAGTGGCGTTTACCTGAAGAGCACTCGTTCAAGTGTTTGCTCCCCAGGAGAGGGGGTTTCTCACTTTCTAACCCCCATTCACCAATTATTACTCTTACTATTCTTTTTTTTTTAGATTTTGCAATTCAAAGTGTGAAAGAACTTACGTTGAAACAATCAGTACCTACATAATAATATATCAATTATAAGTAATTATAACATTAATAGTCGAGATTCTAGAACAATATTAATCCTGGCATACACAGTTTTATTGTACATTCAATTAAAAGCGCCCTTCAAGACAAAAATTATTGATGGGAGAAACTGCTCTCAGCTCTCATAATATGAAACCGCAGTCATTACAAAGGCGAGCCTACGCACACCCACCGCTCGTTATTTGCGCTAAATGGGCCCATTTGAAAATTAACTGCACGATTGCTCCTGAATAAAGTGCCGCTATACAGCGATATACCAGGCGGAGTTAAACAAATGAAGGGGAATTTGTATAGGGACCGTGCAGAGCGACGACACTGCCACAAGTGGCGAATAGCTGAAACTTTTACGAAAATTTTACTGTCAAGCTCTAGTGAAGCTACGGAAAATTAGAAGATTTCATAACAAATTCCGAGTATTTTCAAGAATTGAAATGTATTGTTGTATTCCCGGATGTTCTAATACTTAAAAGAAATATAAAGGCAAATCGAACGATGTAAAATTTTACTATTTTTCTGCCAAAATATTCGCATGGTTTTGCTTATTGAAAAACGAAAGAAATTGATAAAAGGCGGTAAAAATATACGTAAGTATTTAAAAAGTTCCATGAGTGTTATGCGTAGACTAGTAAAAACACTAAATTTTGTAGATTATAACCGTAAATTCATTTTTTATGAACACAATATGAACATAACCTATAACCATTGCTTTCTTTCAGTAAACATCCAAACTGGCTTCCATCTTAATTGATATACATACATAGGCACGGCTCATTTAATTGGCATAAAGTTGCATCAAAAGTAAGGATAATTTGGAGAAGTCCTGCCAGGAATTCAACACTGAGGATAGTATTGAACTTGAACCATCTTGTCAAAGTGTTGGTTCTCAAAAGGATGATTCTTCAAGTAAGAAAAAGATTAGTAGTGCAGTCTTTGTGTGTTATTTGAAGAATACATACCTAAATGGTGTTTACACTTATCAGATCCAGACTGAAATTAGTTAAAAATAGTGACAGACAAAAGTTGTGAAGATGGTATCGATCGAATCGCAGAAGGTTGAAATAAAAGCATTTATTTTAGTGAACTTGTTTTATTTTATTAATCCACAAGCATTTTCAGTAATTAATATAAGTATTTTTGCATAGCTTCATTATTTTATTGCAATATTTATCAAGTTTTTACTTTCTATGCTGATGGATGCTATTAATTACTTTTTCAGATATTTTCTTAGTTAACTAGATAAGCTTTATACATTTTTATTCACTCTTCCATTCTTTGTTTACGGGTAGAAAGTAGAAACCCTTAATATTATATTTAATATTATAAAAATATACTTAATATTATAAATGCGAAAGTGTGTCTGTCTGTTAGTACTTCACGCCCAAACCGCTAAACCAATTTTGCTGAAATTTGGTATGGATTTACTTTGAGCCCCGGGAAAGGACATAGGATACTTTTTATCCCGGGAAAATGTACGGTTCTCGCGCGATAAATGATTTTTGGCGCAACGGAGTTGCGGGCGTCATCTAGTCTTTAATTTTAATATTTCGATCGCGGATTCTTGGAAATCTGTCGTTGTTCTCGCGGCCGCATGTGGCCACTTGGGAGTGTAAGTATTATATCATTTTATACTGTAAAACATAAAAAAACACTCATAAACTAGCCAGGGTCAAGGAGAATGCGAAGTCAAAGTCACTCACAAGTTACGTCTTTTACTCGCATCGCGGCGCTGCTGTCGAATTACGACGCCCTCTATAGTTTCTGCACGGTCCCTATACCCGAGGATAATCACCAACTCGGCTCTAAACTTGTTGGGCGACATCTAGCGGGGAATAGGAAAACTATTATGAGACTCGAAAAGTTGCGCGTGTAACATAAAAGAGGGCAGCACTTACGACGAATAGTAAAAGCGCCATCTAGCTTTGAATAGAATTGCGAGTTTTCTTAATGTGTATAATAGATGGCGCTGCTTTGGAGCAAAATAATATTATTATAATTATTATAATAATTACTATCTTGGAAACTATTTTTTGCTTAACTTTTAGGCACGGTAAAAACTAAATTTCTTTTTAATAATAAGCTAAATCTTTATCAAACACAAGAACGTATTAATTAATATTATTTTAAAATACCTGAACTGAAGCCATGAAAAAATAAAACACACAAAATCTTTTTCAAAAGTTGGGCGCCCTAAATAGTTATACACTAATCAGTAACTAAGCAAATTCACTGACCTTAATTTGTTCAGTCGCCTTTTTTGCGAGCGTCGGGTCGACGATGGTGATCTCGTAGTCGGAGGCACACTTTTTGGCCGCTTCACTGAACACCGCCGCGTTCACGTAGTAAGTTGGCACCTGGTCCCCCGACTCACCAGGTGAGTTGGGGGACAAAATTCCACTGTCAGTGTCACTGGCACTCACACTCACTGATTTTCTTGTCCCAATCGATTTCTCACCGACGGGAGATTTTAGCGGAATTCTGGATTTTTCACCCCCCTTCGATACCCTCTTCGGTTGGTCATCCGGCTTGAATCCGGTGTTTGGGTCGAAAATTACGTAATTATCTTTATCACACCTGACTTTGTTGTTGACGGTGACCGTGTACTTTTTGTTGGGGCTCAAATTGAGGAACGGATCCTCGCTGTCGACCGGACTTTCGGGGATTATCGACTGAATCTTTGGCGTTATCTTTGGTACGGATTTCCCGTCAATGGTCCTTCGTATTACAGTATCGTTTGTGAACTTGAGTCTCACGTACTCGTTCGATATGGTTCTTCGCACATTAGTCGCTAGTAACGGCGAGGGTTTATCGTTCTTATCACTAGGATTCTTTCCTTGAAATAAATTCAACTTTGGCTTCTCCATCGTTCTAGTTGGACTGAATGGTATTTTTAACCTCGACGTTTTCTTCTTTTGTATATTTACACTGGCGTACTCAACTGTACTTTTATAAACCGGCAACACACTGGATTTCTCATTCGACTTATCTACAGTTTTATTCACCCTAGGTTTGATAACATCTAAAGATCTAAGTTTATGTAGAGGAGTCGTTTTCTTATCTCTAGGTTTTTGAGCATTTTCATTTGTACTGCCTGCCTTTTTATGTCCCTTATGCGTTTGCTCTCGAGCAGTAAAAGATAGGGGATCAAAAACTGGATTATCAAAAATGTTCTCTATAAAAATATCGATTTCGCTAGACTCAGATGTGCTCTGGGAGGATCGGTTCTCGTTGATCATAGATGAGATCCGTTCCTCGATATCGATAAGAAAATCAGTCTTGTTTTCATCGGAACTCTGTGGGTTGCTGCTGGAGTCGGATGGCGTTTGGGCCTCGAGGATGACGTCATCTCTTCTGGTCTTGGAGCTCTCTGGGCAGGAGGATCGTCGTTTAACAGTGCCAGTGGCGGTAGATGGGGAGTCCCAGTCCAGAAGTTGAGCGACACACTGACTACCTCTTTTTGAGCGTCTCGGGCTAGTCATTATTTTGTCACATATTTATAACTTTATCTGCAACTATTAACATTTTGTTAGACATTTTACTACACAGCATTCCTCCTTTAGTAATTAAACTAACATTGGCTTTGTTAACATTAGTTGTATAGGAATAGAATAACAGTTACATGGCGACATTAGTGGTGCGCGTTATCTAATTACGATCGACAGCCACATGGGACGATCCGGAGTTATGGGCAGTCGATATCGCCCTAACTACTGTGTGCATTATCGAGCCTTATTTCATGTGAATGGTTTTCGATGTTATCAAAATTTTCTACCGTTCTACGTATTTTTAATATACGTAATATTAAAAATACGTAGAACGGTATATACGTTGTAGGCTACTCACCTACTACACAACTTTATATAAACTGTATATAATATATGCTATAAACTGTACTATTTGTCGTGTAATATAAATTCCTTCAGTGCCTTCTATTATTTGGAGAACATTGTGTGTATGTGCAATAAAGACATTTTACGTGAGTTATCTTTCCTTTATACTTCCGGAATCTGGACCACACTGGTGACACCTATCCCTATCTCCATAACGTAAAATAACAATATATTTTGACTTTTTTGTCAGCATTATTAGTAAATACCGAACACATACAATTTAACGGCATTAATATCACAAATATTAAACGTGTAATATTATTTAATAGTTGTTTTACAATTTATTTTCTTAGAGCAAATATGTTAGCACCTGGTCTATTTTAAAGAAATGGTATGAATACAATGCAACCAATACCTTACTTTACTGCATACTAAGTACCTTACTATACTCGTAGTTAGTTCTATACACTAGGTAGTACGTACTACGTTCTAAGTACGTGGTTGTCGAGACAGGAAGGTGAAGTGCTTAACATAACGAATGCTGAGACAGAACTCATGTTTTATTTAGCTTCCTTTTAGGGTCTATTAAATTCTAAAGTTAGAATAAATAAAGAATTACCACTTCTCTACTTTTCGTCCATTTATACACTGTTTAAAGGAATATTTTTTAATCTAAGGTAAGAGCAAGCTACCCATTCTTTTGCAGTCATTATTGGTACCTCAGATATTTCTTTGAAAATATTAGGAATGCTAACTATAGGACTTTCTATAGGATGAAATCTAAAAGTGAAAATTTTTGAAAATTGGGTATTTTCAGTAAGTACGCTTAACATATTATTGTATTTATTTAGAGAATTTTGTTTTCAGTTTTGTTGGCAAATCTCAGTAACTAGTAACTAGCAATTTCTACAAACCCGATTTTAACATGCCAACATAACATTGAGAGTTAAGTTAGCATGTTAATAAAATAACCCCACAAACCTCGTCTGCTCCCATTAGCAAGTTGAAGCGTAGACAATAACAGCAGTCGGAAGTAACAACAAAGTTGCCAGATTTGACAAATTGCTCCCGAATGCCAGCAGTTGGCAACTGAGTGCCAAGTGCCAACCGAGTTGCCAGTGTTGCCACAGTTAACCTAATTACTGCAAAAGACTTCCAACTTCTGCTAAACTAGACGGTATGCGACAATTTATTAATTTTCATAGCTGCTTCTCTTAGTAACTTATATGAAATGAAGTGAAAATAATTACATTCCAATTGTAAAAGAATAAAGAAATAAAAATAAATAAAATGTTTGAATAATAATAGTTAGTAACTTGTGCTCTACAAAAGAGGCAAAAGGCCTAGAATAAATGAGTATAATATTTACTTAGTCTTGACTTTGAACAACATAATATACAAAAGTAGGTAGGAATACAGATTATCAAGTTTTTAAAACATGTACTACTAACTCGACCGACCAATATTCTCGTAGCGAGCGTTCAACATTTTCTAAACTTGTTTCCGTGAACTCAACTCGAACTTTTAAATGAAGTCTTTTTAGTTGTGAGCTAGAATTCGTACTAACAATGTTAAGATAGTGAGGAAGGACTTGTACTGTTACATGTTAAGAAAAATGTTTCGTTTTGTTTTGGAAAACTTCAGTTGCCGTAAGCATCTCTGATTTTTAAAATGTTTTCTGTTAAATTCAACTTTCGTTCTTTTTTCTTGAATGCTAAAATTCGTATCACTTCCCTCCTTGTATATAAACCTTCCCTCTACATCCATGAACATTTCAGGCTAAAATGAGCCAAATCGGTTCAGCCGTTTTCAAATTTTAGCGAGACTAACAAAACCTACAATTCATTTCTGTTTTTATACAAAGTGTAACAAAACTGAGTGATATTAACTTTAGGGTATGTACGTGTTCCTCGTAGAGAGTTCACTGTGAAAGTAGCAGCGCTGAAAGACGATTTTTTCCACTTTTGTATGCGCAAGGGCCTGAGCGTCACAAGTTTCCCCATACAAAAGTGAAAAAAAAAGGACTTCAGCGCTGCTACTTTCACAGTGAACTCTCTACGAGGAACACGTACACACCCTGAAGTATTATCACTTAGTTTTGTTACACACTGTATAAAGTTCACTGTGAAAGTAGCTGCGCTGAACGAGCAATTTTTTTGTGATTTGTATGTGCAAGCGCCTGAGCGTCAAGAATTTTCCCATACAAAAGTTAAATCAAAGTTATTTTAGCGCTGCTACGTTCACACTTCACAGTAAACTCTATACGTGCCGCTACATACACACCCTAAGGTATTATCGCTTAGTTTTTTTACAGATGCAGAGCTAGCGCTACCGCGACGCGCTGAAGGCTCGACCACCTGTAGCCATAAATTATAACTATGTCGGAGGGGTACTGACTTGCGCTCAATGTTCTCGTACGTTTAGTGCAAAAATCGGTTACGTCAGTCACCTGCGAGCACACGAACGACGCTTGCAATAGCCATAGAAGTCGCTGTGGCCGAAATCGGTCAGGATATATATATATATATATATATATATATATATATATATATATATATATATATATAATAGTTCGTTACACTGGTAAGTGGTACGGTACCAACTACCAACTATATAATATAAAGCTTGTGGTTTTCATTCAAACAATCCAATGTTCATTTTGATTTGCGGCTGGCCTATTTGCAATATCATATTCTCATTTATCGATGTCATAATATTTATATTTTATTTAAGTAACATTAAGCACGTTTACTTATCTATAATCTTTACATATTATAAAGCTGAAGAGTTTTTTGTTTGAAGGCGCTAATCTCCGGAACTACTGCAAAACGTCGACGACAAATGTCACGGGCAACAACAAGTCAGGGTTTATAAAGTGTCGCATATCATAATATTTTTGTGCAACCGTAGTTTTATTTATTTTCCGTAATTCATATCACACATAATAAATCTTGGTACACAAATATATTTTATTATAGTAGTTTACACTGTCTGTCCTATATGATAGTCTGTGCTGATTGCTATGAATGAGCATAAACAAGAGTGAGTCTATGGCCAAGCGGAGCGGGGTCCGCCCAATGACTAAAGAATCAAGATGGAGAAAGTTAGAATTATAACAGAATTGTAATAATTCATAATAAAGAAGATGTTTAAGTTTTAATATACTTTTATTCCATCACATAATATTAAACATGGTGTCAGGTGAAAAGGAACAAACCAGCTAAAGTAAGATTTTTATTGTAAAATCGTACGAGGAATAGAAAACAGGCGACGCTACAAAATGGAGGGCGTTAGGCCGCCTAGAGGGCTTATATTAACAGGAGAAAAAGAAAATTTTACGCAGTTCAAACGTAATTTTGAAATATACCTTGAAGCAGCTGGGTTAAAACAACAGGAAGAAAGTAGAAAAATCGCAATATTCTTAAATGCGGCAGGCCAGGAAGCCATTGACGTATATGAAACGTTTTCGTTTAAAAAAGAAGAAATTACTTTAGAAAAGTTATTGTCGGAATATCAAAAATACACGAAACCGAGAAAAGCTACACTCTTGAACACGTTTCAGTTCTTAAACATACGACAAGAGGATGGTGAGTCAGTAAACCATTTTATTACAAGAGTGCAATGTCAAGGCAAGTTATGTGAATGGGATAAAATGGAAGATAGAATGATAATAATGATGATTATAGTAGGTATAAAAGACAAAGGTCTGAAAGAAAGTATGCTGAGAATGCAAGACCCTAAATTACAAGATATTATACAATTCTGTATAACAGCAGAAGTAGGAAAAGGTGATCTAAAAGCACTAACAGAAAAGGAAGAAAAAGAATTATACGCAATAAAATACAGGAAGGAAAAAGAATGGAATACAAAGTTAATAGAAAATTGTAAGAAATGTGGAAAAACACATAAAGTCAGGGAGTGTCCGGCATTTGGGAAAAGATGTGCGGTATGCAAGAAAGAAAATCACTTTGCAGCTATGTGTAGATACAGGAATGAAAAAACAAGGAATATGAAGCCAATAGAGAGGAAACAAAAGAAAATATATGAACTACAAGAAGCTAATGGTAATGAAGAAAACGAAGAGTATCAATTAGATAGTGTAAAACAACATAACATTTCCTTATTACAATGGAAAGAAAACATAGTAATTGGTAAGACTAACATATCCTTTAAGTTGGATACAGGAGCAGATTGTAACACTTTGCCGTTTTCTTTGTTAAAAAATATAAGTAGTTTAAAGAATTTAAAGTTAAATGAATGTAATAGAGTACTTGTAGTTTACAGTGGACAAAAAATTACCCCAAGAGGTAATATTGAATTGTCATGTTTAGTTAGAAACAAACAAGTTGATTTAGTTTTTACAGTAATAGACTTACCTGTACAGCCAGTTATTGGGCTACCGGATTGTATAAGATTAAACTTAGTGAGTAAAGTTGATAGTTTACAGGTAAATGAAAAAGAAAATTTTGTTAATAAAAATAAGTGTATTTTCACTGGAACAGGTTGCATAGGTACATATAAGTTAAAATTAATTGAAAATGCTGAACCTGTCATAAGGCCTATTAGGAGGGTTCCTGAAAGCATTAAAAACAAATTAAAAGAAACTTTAGATAAATATGAAAATAATGGGTATATAAAAAAGATTGCAAAACCGACATTATGGTTAAATAATTTAGTAATTGTTGAAAAACCAAATAACACATTAAGACTTTGCTTGGATCCTAAAGAATTAAATAGGTGTATTGTTAGAGAGAGATATTTAATACCATCAGCGGAAGAAATATATAATAGACTAGCTGGTAAAGAAGTTTTTACAGTCTTAGACTTAAAAGACGGGTTTTTTCAAATATCCTTAGAAGATCCGGATAATTGTTGCTCATTTGGAACACCTTTTGGATGTTATAAGTTCCTAAGACTTCCTTTTGGTATTTCATCAGCCCCTGAGGTTATGCAAAAAATAAATACACAGATATTTGGAGATATAGAGGGAGTAGAAGTATATTTTGATGATATTATAATAGCAGGTAAAAATAGAGAAGAACATGATTTAATTTTAAATAAGGTGATAGAAAGGGCTAAGAAACATAATGTCAAATTTAACAGTAATAAGTTACAGTACAAATTAGATCACGTAAAGTATGTTGGATTAATAGTGACAAAATCTGGCATACAAGTTGATCCAGATAACATTAAAGCTATTTTAGAATTAAATTCACCCACAAATGTAAAACAATTGCAGAAATTTTTAGGAATGACTAATTATTTGTCTAAATTTATTCCAAATTATTCAAATGTAACCTTTCCGCTCAGAGAATTGTTAAAGAAAAATAATGTTTGGTGTTGGGGTGAGCCACAAGAGTTAGCATTCAATAAGTTAAAAGAAATTTTGAGCTGTGCACCAACATTAGCTATATTACAAGGTGAAGGTGTAGTAACTTTGCAAACAGATAGTTCTAAGTTAGGAATGGGCGCATGTTTGTTACAAAATAACAAGCCAATATCCTTTTACTCAAGATCTTATACAGAATGTCAGGCTAGGTGGGCACCTATTGAAAAAGAACTCTTCGCAATTTGTGCAAGTGTAGAAAAGTATCATCAGTTTGTGTATGGGCGTAGAATAATTGTTGAAACGGATCATAAGCCGTTAGTAGCAATTATAAAGAAAGATATAAGTAAGATTAGTACTAGGTTACAGAGAATGGTATTAAAATTAATTAAATATGACATAGAAATTAAATACGTGCCAGGAAGTAAAATGTTTATAGCGGATTATCTGTCAAGAAATTATATTCAAAATAATTCAAAAGATGAGCCAACTTTACAGGAAATTGTGCATAGTTTCGAGACCGAGTTATCTATTACAGATAAAAAATTAAAAGAACTTAAAGTTGAAACCATGAAAGACAAAATGTTACTGCAGGTAATTAACTGGTATAATAGTAAATTTCCTAATAGTGATAAGCAAATAAATAGTCAGGAATTGAAACACTTATATAAAATAAGATTTGATTTACATGTCAAGGACAATTTAGTATATTTTAAGGATAAAGTAATAGTTCCTAATAGTTTGAGAAAAAGTGTATTAGTTAGTTTACATACAGGACATGTTGGTATAGTTAAGTGTAAGAAAAGAGCAAGGAAGTTAGTTTACTGGCCAGGATTAAACAGTGACATTGAAAATTTCATTTTAAAGTGTAGTACATGTGATAAATATAGACCGAATAATACAAAAGAACCACTAATACCTCATGAAGTTCCTAATTTGCCGTTTCATAAGGTAGGAATGGATATCTTGTATTTTAATCAAAAAGACTATATTGTAGTAGTGGATTATTTCTCTAATTGGATAGAAGTGAAACCTTTGTTAGACAAAACTGCAGAAAGTGTAATTACTAAACTAAAGTCCATATTTGCAACTCATGGCATACCTAAATACATTGTAAGCGATAACATGCCATTTGCAAGTTACACATTTAAGCAATTTGCTAATTCACTTGATATAGAGTTAATATTTTCTAGTCCCAGATATCCACAGTCCAATGGGCTTAGTGAAAAAGCGGTAGGGATAGTAAAAAATATTATGAAAAAATGTCAAAACAGCAACACAGATTTTGATTTAGCACTGTTAAATTATAGAACAACACCGTTAGCAGGATTAGATTGTAGTCCGTCTGAATTATTAATGTCAAGAATTCTCCGTACCTCAGTTCCATGTGTTTTAGAGCATTTGAAACCAAAATTAGTTGTGAACCCATATGAGAAAGTTCTACAAAATAAGTTGAAGTCTATAACTAATTATAATAAAACTTGTAAAGTAAGAAAGCCATTTAAGCCAGGTGAAAATGTTATGTATCAAAATAGACCAGAGAAAACTTGGAATCCAGGTCAGCTAGTTATTGATAAGGGATATAGATCTTATTTAATAAAAAGGGAAGATGGTAGTGTAGTAACTAGAAATAAGAAACACATTAATCATTGTAAAAATAAGTTCAGTGTAAAACAGGATACTGATGTAAGAGATGTAAGAGATTTGATGTTGAGTAATGATGTTGATTGTAATAATAGTAGCAGTGGTAATAATGTGGTAGTGAGTAGTCGACCTGAAAATAGGGTATACACTCGTGTGGGTAGAACAATAAGGAAACCTGTGTATCTGAAAGACTATGTAGAATAATAATTATTAGTGTTTAAGTTTTGTCATGTTTAAAGTAAACTTTTTCATGTTAAGATAAAAAAGGGGGATGTCCTATATGATAGTCTGTGCTGATTGCTATGAATGAGCATAAACAAGAGTGAGTCTATGGCCAAGCGGAGCGGGGTCCGCCCAATGACTAAAGAATCAAGATGGAGAAAGTTAGAATTATAACAGAATTGTAATAATTCATAATAAAGAAGATGTTTAAGTTTTAATATACTTTTATTCCATCACATAATATTAAACACTGTCAAAATAGTAGGTATTTGTGTGATATACAAAATATTGAAAAAAAAAACTATTTCTTCTAAATTCAAATTCCTGCATCAGTATTCGATACTACAACTTCTCATATTATCATTCACGATAGCGCCTGAAATATATCAGTCCCTTGGAACTTAAGGAGTAAGTAGCGAGTGATTTACCGGCACCTTGGTAGCCGTTTGAAACCCGGAAGGTAATTTACATGGGTCTGTTATGGCAAGCCTTTTTTGCTAATTAAATTTTCACGCTTTATTGCCATGATATTTCCCTAAAATTACGGTCATATTTTACTTTGTGCTTAGCTCAGCACTTCGCAATTTTTGCTTTTTTGCGTCCTGTTTATAATATATTCACTAAAATATTAGCCACCTTGCATATAAAAGAGCAAGTGTACACGTTTTAGCCTTTCCAATTAACTGTTGAAAAAATAACATACAAGGACGAAGATAATAATATCAAAGTTTTTTTTTCATCACAGTAAAGTTTTAAACCATGCGTTATCGATTTGATTAAACATAGCTACTTGAAAATGAATAGATACAATCAAGATACACTTGACATAATATTTTGAGAGGAATAAAAGTTAAATTGAAGCATAGACTCAGACAAACTTTATACATCTACAGGATGTAACAAATTAAGTGATAATACTGGGTATGTACATTGTACGTGTTCCTTGTAGAGACTTGAGTTCACTGTGAAAGTAGGAGAGCTGAAAGACCAATTTTTTTCACTTTTGTGTGGGCAAGCGCCCCAGCCTCAAGAGTTTCCCCATACAAAAGTGAAAAAAAATTTTTGGTCTTTCAGCGCTGCTACTTTCACAGTGAACTCTCTAGAAGGAACACATACACACCTTAAAGTATTATCACTTACTTAAATGTTACACCTTGTATATTATATGTATTTAATATGATCTAATCAGAAAATGAAAAACAAAGAAATATTCTTCCAAGGCTTTGAATATTATACACACTGAAATCTTAAAACCATGTTCGCGCAAAACTTTGAAAATACGCCCTTTAATGGTGCTCCGCGAGAATTGTTTCAGGGGTTGCTGCAAAATGTCTGTTTCTCTCTCCCTCTAACATACCCACGTAGAAAAGGAGAAAATACTTAAGAAAGCCAAATTTGCAATGTATCCGGCAATATCCAGCTAAATAGGTCAGGAAGGCGAAGTTTACGGTATCAGGGAAACCGAACGGCAATAAAATCTACAGTTGGAGAGGAGAATTACGAAATTATTCAGGGGTTAAGTTATTTCGGGGGTTCCCCTGAAGAATTATTGCCAGTATAATCCTAAGTGTACGTATAATTAGATATAATTAAATTCGAATTGAGTGCAAACGTACTGAAAATTTTGCTGCTTCAACGATGGCAAATAAGACGAAGTACCTACGCGCAGACCATAATATCACATAATATTATATGTTTTTCTTTATCTATGCACAATAAAGCGATAGTAGCAATATGTGTACTTGATGCCTGATTATATTTCAGCAGCCAAACTTTACGTGTAGCAGAAATAGTGAGGCATGATACGGAGTAATTCATAAAACTAGTGTCTTAGAAAGTAAGTAGTAACCTAACCTAACTTTAAAAATATTACAAGTTCAAAAGTTCAATTTAGTTTTTGCATTAAATTAAAAAAACTTCAAACGACATTTTGTAAAGTAAAATCTTATGAAAATATTGCCGTAATCTTAACAAAAGCACCACGTTCGCAAATCGAACAAAAACAAGCACCATGTCTTTCGATTTGCAAAGTGTGGTTCATAAATGAAAGTAATAAAAACCAATACAAAATATACATTGGGGCTAGCGTGGCATTTTAGCGTGGTATTAACGGTGCAATATTGTCCGAAAGAAATATTTGCATCGGTTAAGAGGGGTGGCACCCTTGCATTCCTGCACTCCTATGCACTTGTCTTTACGAGTGTACACTTTGTAAATAATGTTATAAATTCGGTTTAAAACATGAAACGGAACTGTGGTCTCGATGGTTTTAGCTTGTTAAAGGGGTTTTATCGTCAGAGTTTAATACTTGTTTAAATTGGTATGTCAAACTATTATAAAGACAGAAATGAAAGTTGGTACATTAAAAAAAACTTAAGTAAAGGAGTACTTAATTATTATTATTATCAAAAAATTAAATTTGTCAAAAATGGCGCAGTCTGTAGGATAGTACAATTTAAAGTAAAGATAACATCGTATTATCATCACTTACCTGATATCTGATCTTGCTGCACCCCATGCAACTGCAGTGGGGGAATTTTCGATTAAATATTTAGATGGGATTTCGCCAGATCCATTTATCAAGGTCTAATTGTGTTAGGGATGATGGTTTCACACTGGAGATGGAAGTATTAAGGCGTTTTTTGATATGTTAATGTCATTACACGGATAATTTGAAGCGAAAATCCTGGGAGACAATGGATATAAGATGAAATGAAATTTCATTAAAAATATGTTTTAAATATCTATGGCGCGTTTTTTCGGCCTAATTTTAGAAACATGAACAATTAGTCGTTCTTGGGCAATCAAAGAAAAATATCCCACGTTCGTAAATTTGCTTGACTGTAAGTTGTATTGCGAAAACGGAAAATGTTCATTTATGAATGTTAACGTTAACGCTTTAAAATAAAACTTGAAACATATAACTTGCCAACCACCCTTACATTGAAAGAGAAATTTTGAATATAATCTTTTGATTTGTAATCTTAATAGGATATTATTACCAAACATATTAAATATACTATTACCTACCTTCTTAAATCCATATCCACACTAAGTAATATTATAAATGCGAAAGTGTGTCTGTCTGTTACCTCTTCACTGCCAACCGCTGAACCGATTTTGCTGAAATTTGGTATGAAAATAATAATTATAGTATAAAAAAATTTAGTGGACATAGGATACTTTTTATACCGGAAAAATGTACGGTTCCCGCGCGATAAACGAATTTTGGCGCAAAGAAGTTGCGGGCGCCATCTAGTTATAAATATTTTTAGTTCACTTTCATACTCTTATTTCAAGTCCTTCCAAATCTCCACCGCAACATACGAGTACGTAAAACTGAAGTACTCACATAGGTACAACTATTTCACCTCCGCCATTTAATAGGTGTCAGAATAGCCCTTTTGCCGTTGCAATAAAGGTTCGGTCGAGGGTAAAATAAACCTGGACAGTACTTTGTGTTCACCTAGGGATCTTCGGCTCGCAGGCTCATAAAAGCTCGTCTCTATAACCCAAGAGCCAACGACAGCTAGACTCGTCATTTTATAAAAGCTGACAGTTTTCTTGTAATGACCCCTATAGAGGTGAGAACGACCAGCAACTAAGGAGTTTCGGCCGCGGTAACTTTATTAACGGTATCCAGTTCTGGAGGTCTACCTGACTTTCGATGAATAGCTGTAAAGCTTTTTTAGGCTTTTGCACAGCTTTTATTGCGGGCTTTGAGCGCGGCGACCGAATCAAGATATTCCGTAATGAAAAAACCTAACACACCCCACTCTGTCGGTTCGGCGTTGCCAGAATTCGGCAAGGTGTTTGTGTGCGTGCGACTAGACGTATGCGAATTATAAATACACTAGATGACGCCCGCAACTCCGTTGCGCCAAAATTAGTTTACCGCGCGGGAACCGTACATTTTTCCGGGATAAAAGTATCCTATGTCCTTTCCCGGGAATCAAGGCATCTCCATGCCAAATTTAAACAAAATCAGTTCAGCAATTTGGGCGTGAAGAGGTAACAGACAGACAGACACACTTTCGCATTTATGATATTAGTATGGATAATTTGATAAAAAATGCTATGCAACAGCTTTACCGCGGCAGTCCCCGAGTTATTCACGTATTTTTTAATCTTATTTCTTCTGCAAGTCTGGGTGTCGCTGGCTCTTGGAGTACTACGTTTATAATAATATTGTTGTATTGCGACCCGCCTAACAATATTTTGTACTTAGCCGAAGCTGTTTGATGTGACCTGAAAATATGTGTTTTGGGGGAGATTTTCCGGATTCCTGAAACACGTTAAATGGCTTTGTGAAAATGGCTTCATGTAACCAATACGGTGAGAAACATAATAATAAGTAAGTCTTTAGTTATTGAGACATCAGACGGGAGGAACATTTACCTGAAAGAATAAATTTTAGTACTAGATATTTTCAATTTTTTTTGGGGAGATATTTGTTAATTGCTATATCCGTACATTTAGCTACACCTTAAACTATCCTATGTTCTTTCCCGGGACTCAAAGTATCTTCATACAAAATTTCATCTTAATTGAGTAAGGACCTTAAGCACGAATAGGTTACAAGTAGAGGCAGAGGAATTTACGCAGGAACCGTACATTTTCACGGTAAAAACTTTCTCGGGTCTCTAACGTAACTGACTTCCCATCCATACTATTTTATTCTAATAATATATATGCAAAAGTGTGTCTGTCTGTCTGTTACCTCTTCACGCCCAAACTATTGAACCGATTTTGTTGAAAGGTATGGAAATACTTTGAGTCCCGGGGAAGGACATAGTTTACTTTTCATCCCAGAAAAATGTAAGGTTTCCGCCCGATAAGCAACGGAGTTACAGGCGTCATCTAGTCTACATAATAATATATTAGTAATTCATGTCTCCAAAGTCCGAACTACCTATTAGGTACAAATAGAACGTATTAATTTCAAACAGCTTCCTATCGCAGAGATCAGCTACCCGATAGGGCTCCAGCCTATTTATATGCAGATTCCGGAGCCGGCCATAAGTTACGGTACAGGATCAATCCCTTAATGACATAAGCGGAAAAAGGGAAAAGTGTGCACAGTAGAAATATATACGGTAGGATAAACTGTGTTGCTCTAACAGGCGCAAGCACAAGCATTGATTGGCTGACATCAAAACACTATGACTCAACTATAACTTAACACAATATTTATTTATGCGTGGTTTCTGAAGGCTTGATTCATATATATATTCGATTGGCTAATATCAAAAGATAACCTCACAGCAACGCTATTAAAAGGATGAACTCCTGATAGAACACCTCAGATACTGGTCATTAACAGAGCAATGCAGTATCTCGATTCGAGTCGAGTTAAAACTTAATAAATGTAGTTCGATTCGAAAGTCAATAAATCAAAATAATGTACTATCACGTCGCGCGTGTAAAACTTGCTTTTATACGAGTTTCATTCAAGAAAGGATCTGTTACTCTATTGCAGCGGTCGGCAACACGCGGCCCGCGAACGTCTTACTTGCGGCCCGTGAATGTTTTGTGAATATATGGTTATGTGTGTCAAAAACAATGTTTTCTAATACTGTCAGTAGTTATCGCCACTTAAAGTACGTAGCTGTTTGTGCCATTTTTAATAAAAACTTATTTCCTTTCAATATATTATGTAGTGTAGGTATATTTAGCTTCTAGGGTTAATATACGAGCATGAGGTCTGCGGTCCGCCTTTAGTTTGTTTTGCCACCTTGTGGCCCTTGCCTGCCAAAAGTTTGCCGACCGCTGCTCTACTGCATAATAATATTATGTATCACTGAGTTACTCTACTGTGTACAAGTAGGTACTACGACAGGGTACATCTCAGAGCACAATAAAAGGTAATACAACCATGTCGAAGTGAGCCGAAAAACCAACAGTGTAGAATTAATTAAGGCTGATATTAAAATGGGGATTGGAGATATTAATAACACTCGCGGAGCCGACGTAGATGTAATTTATTATAATGAGATTCCGGTATAGGGAAAAACGCAGGATGAACATTGTTTTAATACTAACGAAGTTTTTGAACTTATATATTATAATTTATAAACAATCCTTATTGATAAAAATAGTGTTTAATAATAATTTATTCGTGTTTTTTTTAATATAAAATTAGGGGGCAAACGAGCAAACGGAACTTTATAACAGACTAATGGAAAGCGACTACCATCGCCTATGGACACTCGCAACACCAGAAGAGTCACAGGTACGTTCCCGGTCTTTAAGAAGGAATACGCTCTCTTGAAGGTTTGTAGGTTAGTTGATTTAGTTGGTTTATTGGTCTGGAAATACTGCAGGTGACAGTTCATTCCAGAGTTTTACAGTGCGCGGCAGAAAGGTACGCGAAAAACGCACGGTGGAAGACTGCCACTCAGACTTGCAGTCAGAAATGTCAGGTTGCCTGTCTGTGATGTTGAACAGCTATGTCCACACTATGCACTTTCATCTTCAATTTTCGTGATCATAATTCTATTCAACTTTATTTGGCGTTTTCAATAATTGAATGCGTCAACGAACGCAACGCCAACATTGACATTTTTGTTCAGTTGTTTTTATTTAACCTATCAAGCCCCATACGGTGATCGCGACAACAATAGAATACAATGGCATTTCCGAGAATTTCCGATCGACGTATTAAATTAAAAAACCCTGATATTTAAAATGATATCAACATTGAATACAAATACACAAGAATTTACGACAAAAGTCATTTTATGAGTAAGGAGGTTTTAATTGAATAATTAGCAGACACCAGACAGCAGACAGCACAAGTTTAGCAGAAGTAATTACGGTATCGATGATAGGATTACGCGGTCAGAGTTCCCGCGTAACTCAATATTCTGTCGTAAAAATAACTTTCAAACAAAGTGGCTGAGGCTACCGCTGAAATTAATTACTTAAGTGGATATAAAAATAACTGTTTCATATTAAAGTTATTCTTTTTTTTTATTAAACATTTATTATAACACTAGAATATGGATAAATTAAAAATATTTTTATCAGCTAAATAGGTGTTACATGCACTATTTGGTTTCTTAACAAATATTTTACATAATTATTGTATTGCACAAGTTATGAGAGTAGTATTTTTAAGACTAATTGTTATTGTGATTAATTAGGGTGGTTCTACATGAATCATAATTTCGCTTGTAAGTTCAACATGATATTTAATAATATACTAAAACAAAAAAGAAACGGACACGAATTCGGGATATTAGGCGTCTCCTAGACAGACGCGGCCTGCGGTGGCGGTCAGTTGGATGACTTGAAAGTTCTAGGAACGACACAGACACACGCGGTGGCGGTCGCAGTACAAAAAACTGACCGCCGCCGCGACCGCCACCGCTGCCCGCGTCTGTCTGGGAGACGCCTTATAGTTTTGAGTACAAAATACATACTATTTTATTAATTATTGGCTCCGTTCAAAGATATTTTCTATACGTATTTTTAAGCGGGCTGCATTTATTGTGTTAAAAACGTGTGAGTTTCCGGTTATTGGTAATTATTTTTAATTTTTTTTAAAGTTTACTGCCAAATAAGGTTCTTTGCCTAGCACCAACAAAACAAATTATGCGCACCCGAATCACAATATAATTTAATACAGTAGACCACTGAAACACAATATACCAGACAGCCCGAACAAGTTACACGGACACATCAACGTGATTTCAGAAAACCACTAGTACCAAAAAAATGAAATATCACATGAGACTTACGTAAAACTTATGTGGAGCAAGTTTCACTTCAAAGACTCTGTGAGTTACTCTACTGTATGGTATTTATACCGTGTCCAAAATGCAGTATGTAAAGCTTCGACGAGGCTATCAATCTTTCAGAGTTCCGCAACTGTTCAAGATAAATAGCCTCCTGCAAATACGAATTCCAAATGTTTGCGAGCCCTGACTTTTTACACTGGCTCGTACCAACTTTGTCGGCGGCGACTGTCAATAACTTTGTAAAGTTATTTCTTGTGACGAGTTAGACTAGAATGCAGATAGACATTAATACATAATACAGTATCATAAAAAAATTTGTGAAACTTTCTTTAGCGGCGTTGTTGCGGCGGTGTGCAATTTATCAATTATTTTTTATTATATATCAATTATTAACTCATAATTGGAAAAAGTAAAAAATATTAAAGTCGCGCAGGAACTAAGGACTCAGGATATACCATGATTGAAAATTCGTAAGGGCGACGACGGACACAAGACCGTCGCAAAAAAAGAAGTATGTAATATTATATTATACCCTTTACATAGTATTTGTATGTAAAATTATCCCAAGGAACATTGATTATATTTGCGTAGTTTCAGTTTTTGATTAAATAGCGAACCTTCGAGATTCGGTCGAATTATGTCTAGTAAGCTGATCAAGACGAACAATGAACCTGCCACCAACATATGAATCAATTTCTTTAATAATACATCATGTTTATTCTTATAATATGATAATCATCTGAATTTTAGATCATTCTACAGTACACCACAACGTACTCCAGCAGTAACTCAACAGGTATTACCGCTGTTACCGCTGTCCGTCTGCTCGTAAATTACTCCTAACTCCACTACACAGTAACGCAGGGCTTAGGGACCGATAAAGTGGACGAGAAATAGTTATAGTAGCGTAGTATATTATAGGACAAGGCATTGGTCAAATATATTCTTTTATACTTATACTGCAACTTTGTTGGATTTGTTTATTTGCTTATCATTTGATCAAAATTAAGATATTATTAACTTATGCCTAAATAAGACAAACATTTATTATACATATTATTTCGAATTAACCCAGTTTAAATGAAAGAAATAAAAATATATTGTTGCTTCAGAGCTCATAAAACTTAACATTAATTGAAAATGTACTGTACCCAGTTAAGGTTAAAGTTTTCTATATTCAGGTTATTGTAGAATCTGATATACTTAGAAGAAGATATTAGAGAGGTAGCTTCTTATTTCCCGAAGTAAGTAATGGAATTTATTTTTTAAAAATATTTTACTAACGTCTACTTTTGACAAAAGAAATAATTTCGACAATCTAGGTTTTCATTACTACTATGTTAAAAATCATCAAGAACAAAAGCAATCACACGATTGACCGAGAATGAAGCTTACCTATAATTATTAAATTACAATTATAAAGTTATGAAAATTTAAATTAATAAAAAGCATACTAATTAAAGTCCATGAATAATTAAGACAGGCTGAGTCGAATTTTGATGAACATTTGACGATGGGATAATGTAGATATAATTATTGTGGGGTGCGAGCTCGGGGTGTTTACCTTAAAAAACTTCTACTTCTGTCACAGTTTAATACCATATAGTAGAGTTATTAAGCCTAGAGTATCTTAGCTCTTTGAAACCAATTTGCTCAGAAATTTTTGGGGTGCGTACGACGTGATATTATGGCATTGCTTTGTCACTTAGAGATAAGATAAAGAGAATGTCGATTTAATATTACTAGCTAAAAGCCGACCTTTGTGAGGACTTGTAACACCTTGACTGACTGATGATAATATACTCTAAGATGAAGATGATCTACTTTATAGTGTTTATATTATGCTTCTACCGTACCTAATCGTAAATCAATATGTTGACATATAAAATTTTCAGTACCTACTTGTGATGGATTATGGTTCGCTTATTGAGTTTGAGTTGGAATCGATGTTTATTTATTATGAAATAATATTTTGTGTAATTTCAGTAATAAAAGACGTTGCTCACAATATCGTTTTGCTAAAATTATTATGTCGCGTGGGAGCCGTACATTTTTTCGGTTTAAAAACTATCCATCGACAGATAGAAAGACACAATTTTGCATATTATGAGGTACTAATATACACCTTGCGACCTAATGGTCTTAATTTTATAGTTATTAACTATTTTTTTTTTATATTTAAACATTAATTATTTTGATAAACTAACCGAAAACACCCTCCTAAAACAATATATTTAATTTCGAACAAAATTATTTATTTTAATGTGACAGTTTTTAAGTTTCGGAAATGGGGTGGTTTGAACATGATAAATCGTTAACCCGGCAACGCCGCGGTGTCTCATGATGTTGTAATTACCCCATAACTTTAATTCGTCGGAAACACGCGTTATTACCAAAAAATATAAGGGTTAGCGCTCGACTAAGACACGAACGACTTTAGCCAGCCTTGACTATACGAGCAAATTTATTATTCTTATATGGGCTAGTGCTCACATTATTTCTATACAAAATACATGAAAGTGCCCACACACAAACAAATAATTGAATTGACAAGCAATTATTATTATATCAGACTTGTTGGGGCCATTTTTTAACCATATTATGATATATATTCTATGGAGCAGTATCGTCTAGTAGTGTTTCGAGTGTGTTGTACAATATTATACGTTGTGTTACAATATTTTACCGACTATTTTATCGTAGGTGAATCCTAAGTCAAAATGTTTACCAAATGTTTTAATGAATAGCTACCCTAATTTAGTTGAGGAAAATAAGTACTTAGTTATAAAGGGTTACGCCGTAAATAACGTAGCTAAACAGCCTACGTTCACGACTACGACTACGGGCTACGAGCTACGTAGCCACGTAGCACGTAGCTCGTAGCTCGTAGCCCGTAGAGACGATCAGTTACGTCAATTTAGAATTTAGAGAAATTTGGGTTTGTTCGCAATGTAAAATTGCAAACTAGGACAGTGAAGTTAGATATAAAAAAATTACGGCATTAGAATTAAAAAAAATAGTGAGTATTATTCCAAAATAAGACAAAAATAGTAGAAATGCTACTGGGTCGTTTTTAAAACTATGTTTATTATTATCATTAACGTACTATGGTAATCATTTCCCGGAATGGTAATGATTACTACTGTCTACTGAAATGAAAACTAAGAAAGTTCTCAGTCCCGTGAAACAATAATAAATATTTGTATTTAATTTCAACAATACAATATTTTCTCCTCTTTTCACCTTTTGTGGTGGAATAAATGAGTATGACGGGAGCAGCGGGATGTTTTAGTTTCGCTGAAATTCGTTTTCCGTGAACAAAGGAAACTCTGTGTTTGATGTAGAACGATTAATATTTATTTATTGCACAGAATAGTGCAATAGTCTCTCAGTTTAAAATAAAAAGATTTTTTTATATTTTAAATCTGTGCAGAATATTTTTTTAATACGAATTTAAGTTGTCTATAGGCATTTCGTCTATATACAACGAATTAAAATTCATCATAATTAAGTTTTAGTCCATTACCTATTAGGACTTTAAGTTTTTTATCATTGTTACTATTAGAATTTCTAACGTCTATAATATATGTATATGCCTTTGGACTAAATGTCATGTTACATAAGTTTAACCCTGAAGTATTTTTGCTATAAATCATCCACTTTACAAAAGTATAATGTTCAACTTTGATTCAATTTAAGAAACGTAAACGAGAAGCATATTTTCCAGAAAATATGTAATAGAGTAGCACATGTTGTAGAAGGCGAATACAGACAATAACAAAATACCGTTTCCCTCCATGTGCGACGTAAGCTTGGGATATTTATGTGTTGCGCAAACTTCGGTGAGCACCGAAGGGTTAACTCACGCGAGTTTCGCAATCGTGTGAGGCCGCCATAAATGTTCGCTCGCGCTTTGTACAGCGCGCATACTATGTCGGGCCGCAGGGCAAAATGCTAACCTAGATCATTATAAATTAGCCGGGCCGCTCTGTGTCCGGAGTGCATTGATAGATTAAAACGCAGTCATAAAATGCCCAAGGCCCAACACGTGCCTATGCGATATTACATTTTGTATTCTAGCGGTTTGAGCGACTCTGTCCCGACACCTTGGTCCGGCATAATGAGTGCCTTTAGATGTTCATGTCAAAGTATTTAGGACTTAGTTTTATGGCCCTTTTAATATTGCTGAAAAATTGCAAAACTGCTAAGGTGTCGGGATTTTATTCTAGATTATCACGAATCTGTTCATGTTTTTAGGGAATTTAATTTAATTTGGATTTTGGCGTAATATTTGTGAGCAGTTACATTTTGTTATTTTGAAGTCAATAAACCGAAATGTTAACATTTAAGTAATTGGTATTTTTTAATTATTAAGTTAGTTAAATTATGCTTCTTTTAAGCTGCGGAGGGTATTTCGTAGAAACCTAGGGCCCCCGTAAGGGCTACTGGCGCCTGTGTGCAAAAAAGGATTTTGCCGCCACTTTAGGCAAATTTTTTGGGTCCTTGGTTTTGGCATGGAGATATTTTGAATCCCGGGAAAGGACATAGGATAATGTTTATCGCGGAAAAATCGGTTCTCGCGCGATAAAGGAATTGTGGCGCAACGGAGTTGCGGGCGTCATCTAGTATTTAAATACGCTTGTCTAAAAAGAATGCTGCAGGCAAAATGCTTTTATGAAATGAGTTTAAGGAAAAACTTGTAGAAGCCCCTCAAAATTCGTACCGCGACTAATAAAAGCTAAAAGCACTGAATTGGAAGTTACACAGACTGTAGTTAAATTAATCCTTTTGATGTTAAATCATAAGTTTCTCTGAATGTACAGTATTCTATATTTTTAGTACAATAATTAATATTACAGAATGAGTAGAGAATAAGTTTAAAGTAAAATGACTAATTGGAAATGGGAAAAGAGAGAAATCCACGAAGGACGTAACGATATATAGAAATAATATTTTACGTTATCGGAACAACATTGTGAGAAGCTTGAAGCTTATTATATATAATTTTCAGACTAGTTAAGCCTTAGGGTCAATTCAGACCGCAACGCGATGAGACGAGGCGTGGCACGGCATTTTGTATGGATTTGATATATTTCAATTACGTGAGTCTTGCGAATCTGTCAAATCCATATAAATTAAGAAATGCATCTACGCGTCGCGTTGCGGTCTAAATCAACCCTTATTCTGGATTTGGTGTCATGAGTTCTTTGTTGTTTTGAAAGAGGTGATAATCTTAGAAAATTTAATAAAACTACATAACTTCAGCTGTTCAAATGCAATTTCTTTACAGTTAATATTGATACCGTCAGATATGTAATAAAAGTCAATGATACGTGATACTTCAAGCAATAGAAAATACTTTGAAAATCGAGGAACGAAAGGAAATATGATACATAATATACTTCGCTGGTTCTGGCCTTAATATTACTGAAATTGAACTTTAAAGTATTAAATATGTTTATTTTTATTATCTAGCAGTCCTTTGTTTAGAATTGGCCTTAACCTGCCTATGCCTCTATCTCTACTATACATTTAACTATAACCATATCTATTGAGATATAGTTATAGTTGTATAAAGTAGAAACATAAAGTTATAACTAATAATAATTATTGTATAACTCTATCTTTATAATTTTGAAGTCGGCACTAGCTTACTTAAACCACATTAGAAGTCGGTTTCAATTTTTAATCCAATAATATTAAGCCTGATTTACTCCCAATGTAATGGCACAGCTATTACCTAAATAGCATAGAACGTGAGACTACCGAAGGTACCGGACAGAAGGAGGAATTTTGATGGCAGCATTTATTTTTTATGGCTTATTTGAGGCGGAAAAGGTAAAAGCACGTGCCAGTTTTATTTGACAAAATTACTGATTTGTAACGTTCACTGCTATATCCAGGATATAACCTCAAATATTTAATACTCTTTATTTGTAGTGAAATACATTCGCCCTAATCATTAATACCTAATATAATCAATTCTATCATAGATCTTCTAACTCATAGTTAAAACAGATATTAAGTTAAATAATAATGTATATCTTTAGCAAACATATTTCCTATTAATTACTAGTATCATCTATAGAGGAATAATTTGATACTACTAAATTCGTTTATATTTCAACTAAGTGATGCCCGCAACTCTGCGCCAAAATTCGTTTATCTCGCGGGAACCACTTTTTACATTTATATAGTAAAGATATATTAATTTTGATGAAATGTGGTACTAATTTTTTTGGGACCAATATACCCAATATTGGTATTTCTCAGAAAATCATCGGAAAAATGGAATCAATACTCTTATTTTGTATTGGTATGAAACCAATATGAAACAAAGATATGAAATATAATAGAGGAAAGTGGCGGCGTACCCCAGGGGCCCATAAACACTCCGGACAATTTGTTTAATCAGAAACGAAGCGCCTCGCACCCCCATCTCCTATTTTTAGTTTATAACTGATTATATTTTTATCTCTGTGCCCTTGATACTAATGTCCTTAATGCATACTAATATTATACATATCAGAGTATGTCTGTATGTTACCTCTTCAACCCCCAAACAATTTAATGAAATTTTGTTTGGATACACCTCAAGACTTAGGCCATAAGATAGTTTTATCCCATGAAATTGCATCGCATTTTGTATTGGTAGTGGTGTGAACTGACCCATACGCTCTCAATAAGAACGGGGTCAAATGAAGAGTAAACTAATATAGCTCGTTCACACATAATGGACGTCAAAAATGTTCCTTTTGTCGCGAGGGGACGTCCGCCGTGTGATGGCTTCACAATAGGTTACCTTACTGGATTAGTGCGGTGGAAAAAGAAGTATTTTCTAGCTATTTTTGTAAATCGGTAGTGTATTGAATGTGTTATAATGTGGATAATTCTGAGGTATATTAAGTAGTAAAAATAATGTAATAATATTATGTATTATGTATGAGAAACATAAAAAATGAGATACTCGATGCAAGTGTTGGCATAAAAGCCTTAATATTAGGATAGTTTTGGATCATTTTGATTACGTTAATTCCAAACCTTTTTTGTTTTAAAAACATCTTATATATAAAAATGGATTTTTAAATGTGTTAGTCGCGTTAAAACTCGAAAACGGCTGAATGGATTGGGCTGATTTTAGTCATAAATATTCGTAGAAGTCCAGGGAAGGTTTAAAAGTGACACGAAGTTCACCGGGAGAGCTAGTTTATTCCATAAAATAAATATAATTTCCGTCGTGGTCATGATAATAATATTTCGAAATCTTTATGTAAAACAACATAGACGCGTGCTACGAAATTGGTTACGACGTAGACTCGTAGAGGTCGACGTAGAGGCGTCTTACATAGCCAAGATACTTTTTTTTCACAATTTTTAAGATACTCTACTTGAATTAGCAAATCAAGTTACTTTTTTTATAAAATATCAGCGCAATCGAACTAAATTCTCCAATTTTAATTACGTTGTATTGGTCGGTTCGTAAAAAACCCCGACAAGTTCGTACATACAAAAAAGGGGAAATTGGCAAATGAATCGTAATTGCCGGTTCGTTTTGATCGACGTTCAGTCGAACACAATCGTACTGAACCCGATACAATCAGCGCCCGTCAGCTGTTACACTGTCAATTACTGGTAACGAAAACGAGCAATGTATTGGTGAAACAGGCTTGTACAGTCCAAACGTTGAATCGAGGCATAAAATTTTATATAAAATGTCATACGTATGAAAATATGTACCTCGTTATTTATGTCTTGAGGGACCATTTTACCAAATGTGTGTCTAGCCAGGGACCACCCAGCTGGTTTACCAAAACTAAGGGTTGTTTGATTAAGAAAACAAGCACAACTTTCTAAATTAGCCCTCATCTTTTTATTTGGCAAAAATCTAAAAGTTACAGATTTTAATTTAATGAGATTTTTGTGACTGCATAGTGCATACTCTTTACTAACTTCTGAATTCTCACATATTATTAGGATGGCTTCGCGGACCACTTGGAATGCCTCCACGGACCACCAGTGGTCCGCGGACCACCGGTTAAGAACCACTGACTTAAAAATTAAAATATTTGGGAGAGTCAGATAACTGTATGATCCGCCCGCCCTGTCCTAGCAAACTAGTAACAACATTTTTAACCCCCGACAAAAAAGAAGGGTGTTATAAGTTTGCAATATGGGAATTGAACTCACGGACTCTAAGTTACATTTTCTCTACAGGACTTGCTGGATGTCGGTTTATATCAGTGATTTTTCACCGAATGACAGAAAGTACATATTATACAAAAAAATATTTCATTATAATTAATTTACAAATCAATACAAAATGTAAGATGCAAACCATAATAAGCCATTCTTTTCTACGAACACATTTTACATAGGTAATATAATCCTCATTGACTCATGAGTATAATTTTTTTTTTTTTTTATTAAATAAGGGGGCAAACGAGCAAACGGGTCACCTGATGGTAAGCAACTACCGTCGCCCATGGACACTCGCAACATCCGAAGAGCTGCAGGTGCGTTGCCGGCCTTTTAAGAGGGAATACGCTCTTTTCTTGAAGGTTTGCAGGTCATATAGGTCCGGAAATACTGCTGGTGACAGTTCGTTCCAGAGTTTTACAGTGCGCGGCAGAAAGTTACGCGAAAATCGCACTGTGGAAGACTGCCACTCATCAAGGTGATGAGGATGGTATGTTTTTCGCGTGGGACGATGGCGAAAAGTTGCAGGTGGTATGATTCCGAACAATTCCTCAGAGCACTCCCCGTAATACAACCGATAGAGGATGCAGAGTGAAGCTACATCTCGGCGTAATTCCAAGGGGTCCAAGCTGTTCGAAACACTATGGCAGTCAACAATTCGAGCGGCCCTTCGTTGGATACGATCCAGAGGGAGCAGTGGGTATTTTGGCGCCCCTGCCCAGAGATGAGAACAATATTCCATGTGAGGCCGAACCTGCGCCTTGTAGAGTTGTAGGCGTTGGTCCGGATAATAATAGAATAATAGAAGTATAAAGGCCGTCACAGACTTAGCTATACTTAATATAATATTAATATACCGTACTAAACACATTGAGACCAGAAATATACATATATTATAGCTGAGTGTGTGGTCACGCGAAAATTGTATAGAAAATATGTAGTAATATGCCCAGCTATAAACATATTAATATATATTATAGCTAAGTCTGTGACGGCCTTTATATTATACTAGCTGTCCCGGCAAACGTCGTTTTGCCATTTAAAGTAAGTATTTCTACTTCATCAGTTGATAGTTGGTACAAAGTCTTACCCCCTCTTTGGTCCCCTAAGAGGGGTGGGGGGAAGGGGGATGGGGGAATTTTATCAACAGATGTTAAGTTGGAAAACACAGTTAATAATATGAAGTAAGTCCAAGAAAAAAGTTAGATACAAAATCTGACCCCTTCTTTGGTCCCCTTAGAGGGGTGGGAGGGGGGATTTTTATACTCCAGATGTTGAGTTAGAGAAGACAAATATATCTGCAAAAACCTGATGCAAATCGGATCAGTAGTTTTCGTGTTAAAGAAAAAAGTTTGATACAAAATTTGACCCCTCTTTCGTCCCCTCAGAGGGTTGGGGGGGGGAAATTTTTATACACCAGATGTTAAGTTGGAAGAAGACAAATATATCTGCGAAAACCGCATTCAAATCGGATCAGTAGTTTTCGTGTGATAGTGGAACAAACATACAGACAGACAGACAGACAGACAGATAGACAAAAAACTAACCACATTTTTGGCTTCTATAGCGATCTAGTGACACCCCCCGCTTATTATTTTTTGAATATCTTTAATGTACAGAATTCACATTTCTACAGTTTTATTATATGTGTAGATTAAGACAAGTATAATAGTGTACAGTATAATCACTAATCCGCTGTCAAACACACAACAATATAGCGGAGCTTATCTCGCCACAATTATCCCGCAGACATTAACACTACGGTCGATACAACGCTTTAACGATCCATTAAGGGTCACATAATACATAAAACCTAGGTTAGATAGCCTCGGTTTAACCTTTATTTTATTTTAGGTCAAACAAACATTTCAAGATAGAGCACGGTCTTTGTTATTACTGGATCATGAAACGCTACATATTTTATCGTTACATTTTTAGTGCAGTTAGTAGCTAAGTTTTACGTGAAGCAGATTGTATAGTTTCTGTTCTTGCAGCAGATTTTTAGTATAGTTTTTTTTTTCGATTCAGTAAGTAACTCTACCGTTTTCTTGGAATCCATTTCGTGACCATTCTTCTGATATAGAGCTCTATCTAAGGTTATTTGGAAATGCTAATATGACCGTGCCGAAGATACTGTACGATACTTATCCCGTTGTATAAATGAAAACATTAGGAAGTGTGGACACGTGCTAACGTTTCATGAAAATCTCGACGAGCAATTTTCTTCGAACAATTTTCAAAACTTAAGTGGGTGAAAACGTGACTGAGCGGGGCAGCACGGTATTAAAGTATAGACTTAATGTGCTGAACTGTCAACATGTTTACTGGGATAAACTATAATGTGATATTAGATATTATATTAGAACCAGACGAAGGGTGGAATAAGATTTTATCAACAAGTGTGTATTAAATATTAGCGTTAAGTGGACTGAGTTGATCTCCAAGACGTTGACTGGCTATGCTAAAAAAATATTAAAAACCTACACTCAAGCTAGAAATAACATATAAATACAAGGAATATTGTATTGTTTTTTGGTAAAATTAATGTTGTTGATTTTAATTATTTACATCTCGCTCTCCTTGATAAAATCGCTTATTATCATTAGCTTAAGTTAACTTGTCTATTACGAATCATATTAAAATATGAGATCAATAGACAAGGACCAGTAGTGTAGAGGACTACTACGTAAAAACATGGTAAAAACTACAAATATACTGCCAAAAGCAATACTCATTTTTGTTTTGCCGTAGTAGGGTATATAACTTCATCAAATACTCAGCAGTTAATCCATCTAATTAGTCGTTATGTGATAGACGTTACTTGTTATTCCGCGGTGGGATGAGCCCGAGTTATTGGCCACGTGGCCGCCGTGATCAGAATACTAACTCCGCCAGACGCGCCCAAAAAACGCTCTCATATTGATTCACTGGCTCCAGCTCACCTGGTATACATTCACGTTTTATTCGAAGGTGGGAAACAACAATATATTATCTTAGGTTATCTAATTTATGCAATTGAATAATTGTAGTCAAAGAGACAGAGGTATGATAAAACCTGGATACAACCGATATTGGTATGCCTATTTAATAGCTGCATTACAGCGAATCATCATTGCCTACTGAAAATACAAATGTCAATGACATGTCTATAAACGAAACACAGAAATTTTGACATTTTGTATGATATTTTGGAGGCATCCATTTGTCGTTTCGACGGTATGCATTATATAGCTCTGTCACTGAGAAAATATCGATTGTTTTATATTATTACCTAAGTACCAAAGTGTAAAACTGTATTTGATGTCAGATTTTATTATCGCAAAGGAAAAATATTGTTACAATATCGTATGCTAAGTTTGCTAATTGCATACGATATTGTAAAAATATTTTTCCTTCTTTATCTTGAATTTTAAATGCTCATTTAGTATCTTAAAACTGCAGCACTACTTATCCAAACAATGTTTTCCGTAGATAACATAATTGGAAGTGTAACGAGAAAATCGGAAGTGGAACCTTAAAAGGGAAGAAAATAACTGGAAACCAGCTACGACTTCCTCCAACAAAGCTCAGCTTATCAGCACCTCGATCTTATTGTAAAGTACATAACAGAAGAATGGCTTTTATTTTTATTTTTGCTTAGAATTCGAACTTAAGATGGTGTTAGAGAGAATATTGTGCTACGATGATAATTTCGAAAAAAAATATTAAAAAAAATGCTTTTACTTTTACTTACTCAATGTGCTTATTATACGAATTAAATAAATTTATTATGCGAATGCTTATAGTATAAATTTAAATATTATCTAGCTGCTTTAAATCAACAAAATATTATTTAATATTTTATTGTACAACATAACGTTTGTTGTTGACTCAAAATAATTAATGCACGCAAAAAGGTGCGGGGTTTTTAGATTTGAAATAGATAGCGTCTAATACTTTAGCTCTCTATGACTCACTATTGAAAGCCTTATCAATCATATTATGGCCGACAATTTGCATTTGTTTCGTATAGGAAAAAGGTGTTTTATGCAAATATAGGCTTTATGATTTAGATACTAAAAAAAATATTTATTAGGTTAAATGACTAGATATTTAACACCCTAACTTAAAAAATATTTATTTAAGCCCTCCAGAGTATGTTATTTTATGAAGATCATGCCTCAACACTTTATTACGTCAACAAATATTAATTAGTTAAAAAATAAATTTTCCATCGTTAATAATGGGTTATAAAAAAAATTCCCAAAAATTTTCCGGGTAGGTACCACGTAGCTGTCAACCGTAATTAAAAATTCTAAAAACAAACCATTACTCTATTCCATACGGTAATCCATAAACACTGCACTACACAACACTTTCCCGCGTCAATTAAGCCGAGTACACACGGTGTCACGGCGTGCGACGTGTCACGGCGCGCGTGGCGCACTGCCGTGCCGTCCAGCCTCCACCCCCGCCGCGGATGCGCATTTGCACTTCCAGCCCCGAAGACTTTATTACCTGTGTACTATTACCCAATTTATTCCGTTTTCACTTTAACTCGCTTCATTTATTCTTTGGAAGTTTCGAGTTTTTTACTCTTTCTGGACTGTAGAGTGTAGACGCAATTTGAATGTATAATTGCATGCAGTGCTCTAATAGAGTATTCTCTATTCCAAGAGAGCTGAATTATTGGAATATTATTTATTTGTTTAAAGTTATTTTCTCGAAACTTCAAAAACGAAAAACTCTAAGTGGAATTGACTTTCGTAGATTGGATTAGGACATTTTTGGCAACGGACACAAAATAAATAGACATGAAACAAATACACTACAAAACGACGCAGTCTGGCGCTATATCCTAACTCAACTTGACAACTCGAAGCGGAAAGAAATAGCTTTTTGATCCCAAACCAAAACTTTCAACCTTCTTTTGCAGTATCATAATATATTATGTCCACAGAAGGGTTCAAAGGAATGTAGTATGTACAAAACGTAAAAACAAAATTACAGAAAAGGCAGCATCCCGTGTAATTTAATTCTGTGCAATTCTATTATACCAGAGGTTTGTATGAAATAGTTTCAATATTGTTTTTGTCTACAGCTTCTGTACTGGCTACAAATTTTGAATTCTTTAACAAATAACAATATTTTTTCTACAATGTAATAGAAAAATGTATTATTAACGCTTGAAAACCACTTTTTAGTTTTTAGGTGGACTATTTAAAAATTATGTTAGTAACTCAAAGTATAAAAGTAAATTACCTGCTTGGAAGCCTGTTAAATAAGCTACTTAACTTTTCATTTTTGCTTACTCAATAGTAATTTAATATTCTTAATTGTGTACTTCAAACGGGAACTGTTTATATAGACTTCCCCTTAAGCCTAATTGGGTTTTCTAGATAAATGGCGGGGCTATTCCAGTGAATTGATTTGATACATTCATCCATTATACGCATCGGCGCTTGTATAAATTGCTGCGGGCCCCCGCCGATGACTTGCAGTCGATGCACATTTTAATGCTCTCGTCTCGACGGACTGTAAGTGCTTTTTGCACTTTCAGTGATATTGCACACTTGTGCCCTGTAATTAAATTTGACGTAGAAACTGCTAAATATTTCTTGTGCTTTTTGTAACGTTCGTGACATTGTATTGTAAGAATGTTGGCAATATGTCACGCTGTAATTTTAATGTGAACTAAGCTTAAATTATAAAATGTTAAAGTATAACAATAATAATGTGTATTTTTATATAACGTCGGGTATGTATCGTCCTAATACTGTCTAACTAAAAGGGAACTAATAAATTGCCTATTAACTAAGGAAGTAAATGAAATGCGTTTTCCGCGTAAACCTATAATACGTCCATTCAGAGGAATTTTACCGGAAGGTATTGCCTTATGACGTTGGCATACAGGGTCTGTCAGAGGTAAAATATTCTTGAATTTCCTGTAGTTAAGGAAGTAAGCACGTCTCAGCAGGACAGATGTTTCCACTGCCCTACTGCTATAATCGAATCGTCCCGAAAGTTACATGTTATTGCCTTTATATTGGCTATAAAGACGTTGGCTGTTGTTCCATTTTCTTAAAAGGCGGATTAAATACGCTTTTGTCAATAGAGAAATATTTAAAGATAGGATTAGAGATTATTACTTATAAAAAGTCCTAATTTCGTTTTTGACCTGGGAAACCTATATTTTGCGTGATTAAAAGTATTGATGAAGGATTAAAGGCGTTATAATGATATTATAGTTATTTTTAACGGCTTTGTAGTTCCAACAAAGAAACAAACATACGACCCCAAAGTGGGTCTATCCACGCACCTTACCTCGACATGTCTATTATACATCTAATGAGAGACATGAACACAGGCTTACTAGGAAATACATAAATAGGATTTAGGATATTCTATAGATTATCTAACAAAGCCTTAGATATTCAGCTCACGACTAATGAACTAGAACCCATGGGATGTCTAGACTTCACGCGTCTAGATAAAGTTGCCTTCTAGTGCCTACCCAAACCTCCACCTATCACCTGACTTGAATCTCAAGTAGAAGTAAATAACGCTGTAGTTTATAGGATGCATTATTATTTAAAGTAGAGGTTTGAAGGTGTACTAGGTAACGCTAGTAATGGGAATTAATGCTATTTTCAATTAATTTTATTAACATGCTAATTTTTATGTCAAAGCATGCTAAGTATTATTGCTTTGCTATTTGCTATAAACGCGGCATCGTGAATTATCGGTTCGCATCGCACCGCTCGCGTCCAGTATTATTTCGCATCGAGTGAAAAATAGCAATTCATTAACAGTTAGCAGCGCGGTGCGAAACAGCGGGCGGGGACGTGATTTTTATCATGATCGCAGACTATTGCTACGCACGATAATATTAGCAATGGTATTTTTAGCAAGTACGACTAATTTAATTATTGCTAATGGGCATTTAACAATGAATTATTCTTGCTAATGCTATTTTTACCAATACTAGGTAACGCTACGTTGGCCAAAATTCGTTAATCGCGCGAATACCGTAGGTACATTTTTCCGGGATAAATAGTATCCTATGTCCTTTCCCGGATCTCCAAGTACCTCCATACCGTAAATTTTAACAAGAAGCATTGGGGGTGAAGACGTAACAGACACACCAACAGTCAGACACACTTTCACAATTTATAATAATTATTAGTATAGGTATTTTGTTTTATTATTCGTAGGTATTTTGTATTGTTTTTTTAAGAACGTATTAACTTCGAACCTACAATAGCAATAATTTTGGTGCGACATGGCATAAACTACGGTAAAGAACGTAAGATACGTTATGTCAAAGAAAAGTGTAGCTACGGTTACCGCGGGAGTACATTTTGTGCCTACAAACTCGTAGAAAACTTGTAGCCTTGCTATAAAAATATATCAAAAGCGAAACAGCAAAAATTGCATTAAGAATTTTAGCTTGCATTAGTGATATCTTCCGTCAAACGCTGTTTCCTAAATAAAAGACTTTAGTAAGCATTTATAAAACCTATTTTTTGTAATTTTCAGGATTTGATAAATATATATGGTGTAAAAAGATATTTTTTACGCCGCATCAGTCAAATCCTCAATACCTAGAAGTTAATAATTAAGTATATCTACTTTTTAAAAACTTTCTAAGTAATGAAACAAAACGTATAAATACTTAACATTGAAGATTGAACTTTAGCATTAGTTGAACTGCATAGTTAGCAACTTGTTTACGGCTGTACCTGTCTTATTTAAGTACTCAAACTAATATGGTAAAGTTCGTACTGCTTCTTAATGTTTACTTTAAACTTACAGTTTGTAGTAGATTTACAGCTACAATAATTAGTACTTGTTTACAATATTGTCTAAAGTAGACTCTACATTTCAAAATGTAGTTGTTATAATAGTTCTATAAATCCATACTTAATATTATAATTATGCGAAAGTATGTGTGTCTGTCTGTCTATCTTTTACCTCTTCACGCCCAATCCGCTGAACCGTTTTTGCGGAAATTTGGTATCCAGGAGATACTTTGAGTCCCGGGAAAGTACATCTACATAGGATACTTTTTATCCCGGAAAAATGTACAGTTCCCGCGCGATAAGGGAATTTCTGTGCAACGGAGTTGCAGGCGTCATCTTGTTGATAATAATTTAGACCTTTTCCGGTTGATAAAAATATTGTAAAGACTTCTTTACTATTTACGTAAAATATTCCTGCGTATCCTACCCTAATTTTAAGGGATTTTGTGATAATTTGAATATTTTTTAAAGCGGATAGAATAATAAAAGTATAGCAGACATAGCAGAAATTCTAAATATCGATTGTAGTTTCAAATTATCCGGAGTCGTAGGAAGACGCGTAAGTTGTAATGTGCAGGGCCAGCTGCCCTCGCTAACTCAAGATATTGCACCCTTGCCAGTTGGAGGGTACAGTACAACCGCAATATAAATAACAAATAGTAGATCTCATTCATACCAGATCCAAATCGAGCTGATATTTACCTAAGCGAGGTTTCAAATAATATATAAAAGAGCGGAAAATGTGTTGCATTATGCTATTTATAACATTCACATCTAAAAAAGTTGAAATTAAAGTTTGTTAAGATGTAAATATTATTATATAATACTCGTAGGTTTAAACCTATTATAATATTTACATCTTAACTCTTTACATATTGTCGACATACTTTTATAATAGATAACATTTAAACATTACGTTTTATAACTGCAAGTAGTTATAACATTAGGGGAAACAAAGAGATTTGAAGAAATCTCATTCGTGTATATTATTTATGTAGAAACTCTGTAAAACGATAGAAGCTGAGTTACTCTACTGTAAGATATTATTACTGTGGCACAACTTATTTACATATGAGACGAACCTATGCTAAAGTAATAAGGGTCACTTTAACAGAAACCGTGTGCAAAATAACTTTGTACGGGCAGTAGTAGTAAGTAGTAACGAGACAGTTTACGCGCTTTTCCAACTTTACTATATTAAAAACGACAGATCATAATAAAAGTAGGAAGTCAAAGAATGTTTGTATATTTTTTTCCTAAAAAGTAACATCATCACAATATTGTCCACAATTTAATGAAATATTCCTGTAAAAGTCTTGTTTGCACTAATTAAAACAATTAGTTTTCTTCAATCACTTGATATTAAGCATCATACTAAAATAATTAAATCTCGTTTCAACTACAATAAAGACGAGTCGTATTTCTACGAGACTTTTCATATGAGAGCTAAACTTCTAGATATAAAAGTTAAGATCTAATAAAGAGCGAAGAGTTCTAATAAAGAACGTTTAAGAGTAAAGTTGTATGAAACTCAGAACTGCGTGTTGGGCGGTGAGGGCGGGTAAGGCGGGCGGGGCCGGGCGGGGTGCGATCATAAATTGTCCGGGTTTGATTAAGGCGCTTGCACTGGGCTTTATTCCCCCAGTGCATAGGTGCATCGCTGTGTACGGGGTGATTCAAAAATATTGTTGCAATTGCACCGTAAAACCAAGAGTTATTCAACCGAAAGCACCTAAGGAATGTGTTAATAATAAACTGAATTAATGAATTAACTGAATATTAAAAATCTTTATAATATTGATAAGATAATAACTTATGTAATAATATAAGACAAACGGTCCCTTATGTAGGGACTGAATAAATTAACCGACTTGGTATTACATGAACTCACAACTTTTTACGGTAGAAAACTGAGTTGCGAGACTAGGTTTTATACAGCATGTTTTTGATGGGATATTATAGTTGACAAGGGTAAAACATTGTATAATTAGATGTATCTTCTGAACACACAACGTCGTATAATATTATATTTTATGAGTGAAGTAGGGTCAATTCAAAACGCGACGTGTAGAAGCATTTCTCAATTTGTACTGAATTGATAGATTTCAATTGCATATGAATTGCATGATATGAGACGTCTTGCAAATCTGTCAAAACCATACTTTAGAATGCATAGCTATGCGTCGCGTTGCGGTCTAAATTGACCCTAAGAATGTAAGATAAATGAGCATATTTGAAATGTTTGCTTAGTAAATATAAAAAATTAAAGTTAAGAATGTTTATAACGGCCTGTACATTCATATCGCCACATTGCCATCTACTTTCGGGATTACTATTGTAAGAAGGGGAACGTTTATTTCCTTTCCATCTATAGAAAAACTTTCTCAAACTTTTACATTTCAAACCGTGGAAATTAAGATAATATTTCCTGATAATGCCTTGTATCTGACAGAAATAGTCTTGGTTAGCATACAAAGTGGTTTTATGAAAGTTTTAGTTTCAAGTAACGAATTCTATTTTTAGTTTTAAGCGGTTGTAAGTTTATATTACGTTCACGTTTTAATTATAATTTTTAAGAGTATAAAGGGTTTCCCTAAATATTTACACAAAAAAAAACTAAGTTTGTTATAAAATTGACGAGAAAATTTTATTTTGTTCATTGTTATGAATCAAGTAACAGCAAAAATATTAAATTCAAATTAAGCTTCTCATGGAGGACTACAACTCACAAGTATTACAGTACGGGAGCCCTAGAACATTTTTTTTGTGATTTTTGTATGATGTGTATTGTTTTGTATGACCTTTTTATACGTTCCTACGTTTTCCTTACCTTCGACGTTTTTACATGTTCCTGTTTTCGCCACGTCCAGATAAAGTCTTCTTCTTTCTTTCTCTTCGTTTTTGACAACTTGACACAAAGTATGTGTATGTTGTGCCACAGACAAGGTAAAAAGATAAGGAATATGGCGGGAAAACCGTATTCCTCCTATAATAATTTTCAGCAACGTTTTCATGTAATATCGTCGGGTCATTTAGTCTAGTCAAAGTCTAAGTACAAGTCAATACAGTCAAGGAGTCATCAGTCAAGTCGGTCGTTTCAGTAAAGTGGTAGACGCTTTACTGAAACTTTCAATGGAGTTTTGGAGGGAACACAAAATCGCACGTTTCTGGATAATGCATCACTTTCCTACACTTGTGCACGATAACGAATATCTAATGGTTAATATTCTACCAATATTACACATTAAAAACCCAACTTAACACAATTTTAGGAAAATAATACAAAATCACAACATCACTCTTTCACATTCCCGGCAAAACTCCAGATAAAGTCTTGTCGAGCTCTACACTGAAATGACATAATTCGAACAAATGACGTTGGTCTGTCAACTGCCTATGAATTAATTTCTTTAATGGTACTTTTTCTATTCCTCCTTTTCTCCTTTATTTGAGGAGCACTGTCTGATTGTGTGAATAATCGCAATAAGCAAACTAAGATTCTGTAAGTGTTCGGGCGTGGGGTGCGGTGACGTCATCAATCTTGCCGCGTCTTCAACTGCAACAATGCGCCTGCTGAGGTTTACTATTTTCCTCTTATTGTTTTGTGAGTTTTTTTGATAGTTTATTTTATTAATAGCTTTGTTAATTTGGTTATTTTAACGTTTTGTTAGCTTATATGATATTTCTTAGGAACCATCAACCAATAAGAGTTATAATGGCCTTTTATGCCTTTTTAAAATACTTAGTCAAAAGTTTTTTAGTTGAACAGTACAAAATATAAAGTTTATGATCAGATTCACTCTCTTACTCATTTTATTTTCAAATATTTCTAAATATAATTCTTAAATTAATAAATTGTCATATTCTCCTAACTACGTACTAACTTGTCATTAATATTCTGCAAGTGAAATCAATAGCTAATAAAACCTACAGCTGTTAGTATAAAATTTTATATTAACAGCTGTAGGCTTATATATTTATTACAATGCTATTTTTATTACGCCACACTCATCTCGCTAACACTGTAGCAGGTGTTTCGGTGAAAAATATTACGTCCCTGGAGGTCGAACGCATATTCATTCATATAGGCACAACTCACAGAGCATCAACGATATTGTTATCATATCGAATATTATTATTATTAGTTTTTTCCTACTGCATCGCTCAAATCAAATCTAAAAATACACTTGTACGGTTTTCGTGGACACCTACACACTTTTCGTAGAACCCTACACGGATTTCGTAGACACTTACAGGATTTTCGTAGACACCTACACGGATTTCGTAGACACCTGTATGGTTTTCGTAGACACCTACAGGGTTTTCGTAGACACCTACACGGATTTCGTAGACACCTGTATGGTTTTCGTAGACACCTACACGGTTTTTGTATAGACACCAGTATAGTTTTTCGTAGACACCTACAGGGTTTTCGTAGACACCTACACGGATTTCGTAGACACCTGTATGGTTTTCGTAGACACTTACAGGGTTTTCGTAGACACCTACAGGGTTTTCGTAGACACCTGTATGGTTTTCGTAGACACCTACACGGTTTTCGTAGACACCTGTATGGTTTTCGTAGACACCTACAGGGTTTTCGTAGACACCTACACGGTTTTCCTAGACCTACACCTAGATGGTTTTCGTAGACACCCGTATGGTTTTGGTAGACACCTACAGGGATTTGGTAGACACCTACAGGGTTTTCGTAGACACCTACACGGTTTTCGTAGACACCTAGATGGTGTTCGTAGATACTTGCACGGTTTTCGTAGTAGTAATGCGTAAGTTAATATTTAGATTTAATAATAAAATACCCTACCACTAATCACTATATCCTTTGCCAGGACTTAAAACTCATACCACATACTATTCAGGCAGCTAAGCTTGTTGTAACACTAACAGACAGACACAAAAATATGGAGGTCCTGACGCAATGCGACTATGCAACAAACGCACTGTCACACTGCAGCCTGTTGTGATTTAGGGCGTCGCGCCGCCCTAGCCGCCCTGGCCGCCCGCCGGATTAACTTTCGCCCGGTTAATTACAAGTTACTGCCCATTGATGATTCGTTATGTCTTTATTGACTGGATTTATTTCACAAATTTTAAATAGAGAAGGGTGAAACTTTAAAAATAAAACACCCGATCGTTTCACGTGTTTTCTAGTTAAATTCTACTGTTGCTTGATTTACAGCCTGTCCACACGGCGCATTGCGTCAGCGTTGCGTCGTTAAATTTGTACTGAATTGACAGATTTCAATTGCGTGAGACGTCTTGCAAATCTGTCAAATCCATACAAATCTGGCCGTAACGCGCGCTTCAAAACGCCCGCTAGCTATGTCTACATTGTGCCCTTTCATCTTCAATTTTCATAATCTTTTGACATTCGAAATAATTATCAAAAGATTATGAAAATTGAAGATGAAAGGGCACAATGTGGACATAGCTAATGTGTAAGCCCGGATATTATAATTTTGACGTAGGTACATTGATTTTTTTCTAGTTTTGCTTTTGCCTAGTCTTATATTTTTTGGTTATAACTTATATCATATTTTTTTTTTTTTTTTTTTTTTTTTTTTTTTTTTTTTTTTACAATTTGGGGCCATCTATGGGCTAACAGCCCATATCCTTTTTTTGCCATCTTTATTTAGTTTGTTCGCACCAAGGATAATTTATTATTTACAATATATTGTGATTGTTGTCCATCACGCCATGGACCTTTTTTTTTTTTTTTTATATATATAATATATAAATATATAGTATATAAAAATTATAAAATATAAATTAAATACTAGAATAGAATATAATATATACACATATTATATGTAATAAAAATACATATTTTCCTATCTTTTATATATTTTATACTAATTATGAAGTGAATGTTTTGAACGGTGTGGTCCCAGTGTCCTGGCGGCCAGTAGATCCGACATTTTTAGATTTCCTTAGATAATATGATGCTGCTCCACCCTTTGCCTTTAGATGTTGTGACATTGGCTTGGTGGAGAGGGGTCACTCAAGCTGGGTGGAGTTTTTAGGGTGTTAAAAAGATATCGTTCTGTGTCGAATCTACCAGATGCCAGCAAGTGGGATCGCCAGGACCGTGTCCCTCCTAATGTTGCAATATGTGAAACGCCAGGAAAGGACGAGGGTCTGTCGATCCCGCTGACTAGTCCGGGATCCACACTTGGGTTTAAACAGTTTAATTATTATTTATATTATTTTATTATTATTATTATTTTGCCGAACCCTGGGGATCATAATTCACGACCTGCTATGTGATTTATGACTTGATCGTTCCTGTCTTTTATTGCCATTTTTAAGTTGTAATCTTTTATTTGTTCAGTTGACACCTCCGTGGATCTTTTAATGAAGCCGGCTACAGCGTCTCCATCAGTGTCAGTGTAGTAGACACAGGTGTTAGTGTGCCGGGATATGGCTACAACTGCATGAGGAACGCTGTCATGGATTGCCAGCTTACGGGATTTGGTCTGTATTTATATCATATATCATATTAGTTATGAAAGTATTCAGTTTACTACATGTAGACTTTCTTTACATATTCCTGGCCTTAGTTTAGTTGGATTAGGAACCCTCTGTCCATGTATCTACGTCTATATAAGTCTATGGTTTCAACCACGTTTCAACACTCTTCGGCACACCACGTCACGCGCGAGCCCTCTAGTTGATTAGTTTACAATCAATTGAATGCTAGTGCCGCTACTCGATACTAGATGGCAGATATGTGATTAAAATCTTTAAAAAAAATTACTACCGTCCAATAAAAAGTTTTAAAAGAATCAAAATAATACGAAGTAAATTAATTACAAATATATTTTTAAATAAATAAACCATAATAACTATCAATACTTACCTGAATTTTAAATAGGAATTTTGAGGGAGCAAACAAGCAAACGGGTCACCTGATGGAAAGCAACTATACTCGCAACATCAGAAGAGCTACAAGTGCGTTGACAGCCTTTTAAGAGGGAATAGGTTCTCTTCTTGAAGGTTTGCATCAAAATACAAAAAATGTTTGTCAATAAAACTTCAATTTTCAATTTCCATATCGAAATAATCATATTTCCATCGAACGTAACGAGTACTTTATCGCAAATCGTTCGTGCTTGGTCTACAACTGTCGAATATTACGTGTCAGTATCAGGAAGTGGGCACGTGTTTTCGTAACCACTAACTATACAACGCGCGGTAATTTTCAGCAGCACGCCACATTGCATAGTTAACTTGTTGGAATGCACAACTGCTTTCGTCTGCATCCTATAAAGATTAGAGAGATATAGAGACGAAAATATATAGAAAGAGAATAGAGAATAGAGATACTAGATGACGCCCGTTGCGCGAAAATTCGTATATCGCGCTGGAACCGTTAGTACATTTTTCTGAGATAAAAACTATCATATGTCCTTTCCCGGGACTCAAAGTATCTCCATGCCAAATTTTAGCAAAATCGGTTCAGCGGTTTGAGCGTGAAGAGGTAACAGATAGATACATGATAATATTTATAAATCAATAGAAAAGGAAAACACTTTTTCATAAATCTTTCTCAGAAAATCTTTCGAAGACTATAATATTGTGGCAATCCGAGTGGCCTTATACGAACTTTATTTATTACTTATGTTACCATTTTATGTAAAAGATATATATTATATTATATCTCTTGTATCTCAGGTAAAGTACGGCATATGATAATGCCAAATGTACACATATTTTTTTTTACTTGAGTATAACAATTATTATTATTTGCCTATACGTCATACATAATATGTTGTTGACCATAAAAATATCTGCAATTTACTACACCTTATACACAAATAACCAGATAGATAAGGCGCAAGGAACTTAGGTGCCAAATGATCTGTGTTGTACAGGAAAGTGGATTCCTAACGAGAAACTAATTAAGCCCCGATCCACGATCAATGTGTTCTTTATTCCCAAATTAAAACGGATCCCGTGACGCAAACGAAAATTTATCTTTTGGAAAATTTAAGCGCGAATTACGTTTGCAGCAGTCTGAGGACTTAAAAAAAACCAAAAAATGTTTAATTATTTATTTAAAATTAATTATTACAATTTTAAAACTAATTATTCTAAAGCGACTGTCCTAATCGAAGTGGGATTAAGAAGTGACAATTTAATAAATGAAAATTATGGTTCTGGGATTAAAACAATGGGGACCTAAAAGAATAACCTATTGTTAGGGATTCGGAGAACTCGCTGGCCACCGTTGATGGGAAAGTTGCAGGAGCGCGATGTCAGCTGTTTCCATATATTAGGGTTCCTTAATTCCTCCACCCCTAGAGAGGCAACTATTTGAGAACTCGGAGCGAAAATGTTGCCGGGATGCTTGTGCCTTCAGGGCTCTCCTTGTTCTTATCTTCTATTTCATCTTCTTTATGCGGCTTCTCTGGATTTCTAGTGGTTTTCATCTTGTACAGGTATAATATGATGATGAGTACACCTGTACTTAACAACAGCGTATATAATGGTATAGTGGTATGGTATATAGCTGTATTATGTCCATGATCTATTTGTAGTGGCTGCTGCATTATGACCTTTTCTTGAATTCTATGAAGTCCTTGTAGATTGATTGAGGTAATGTTCAAAGTGGTGTCGGGCTGGTGAGCGATGTCGTCTGGAATCTTCATCAGTTTCAGGGGGTGTCCTTTGAGTTCGTTGTTCTCGTTGACTATTGTGAAGTCTTCAGTTACAATTTTGCATTTGATTGGAATAGATAATAGGTAACTTCCTTTCAGCTTGGTGAACTCCTGGGTGTTGCATGAAATCTGTACCTTTTCTTCGTGTGGGAATGATACAACATAGTGTACGTCGTCCAATTTTTCCATTGAGTCTCGTAGAAGGTTGATTGAAGTTAAGTGGCATGTTTCTTTCAGAACTTGGCTGGTGATGAGGTCGTGGATACAGTCAGGTTTCGTGCGAAGACGGTGATTAAAGTCCTTCTCACAGAGATACCAGTTATTATACTTCGGGCATTCAGCCTCTATGTACACGAATGACATCTCGTTAGTTGCAATGAAAGGAGAGGGCGGAATGAGAGCCTGAGCCTTCCTATTTGGTATCACTGCTAATCTATATAAAGTAAAACTATCCTTAGAAATAATAGGAAATCTAAATATAAAAACTACCTGTCTATTACTATAATAGGAACCAGGTTTTATAACATCGTAATAATTTCTTAATTCTAAATTTAAAATTTTATCTTCGCCATAAATTGATTTCATTTTATTAACCATTAAACCTAATACATCTATACTAATCATCGAATGATGCATGCTCGATGCATGAACAAACTTTAACGCTAAACTATTTTCTATTCTTAATAACTCATTCAATAAATCATCTATATTCTCTGTTAAAATTACTAAAAGCTGAGCAAACTTAGCATATTTAATTAAAGTGAAATCCTTATACTCATTACTAGCTAAAATTAACGATAAAGTACTATTTATTTTATTCTGATTATCTACTAATTCGGATAAAACACTACTATATTTCGTAATAAATTCCTTACTAATACTTAATTGATTATTCATCTCATTACTTATTTTATCTTGATTTTCTTCCAAAAGTTTAATTGCTTGATTATATTTTAAAGCATCTGTATAATCTAAATTTCCTGTAATACTTTTGATAACTGATCCGAGACCATCTATGATTCCTCTTTTAGCTCTTGAAGGTTCTAATGATTTTACTTGATCAAATATGTCATCTAATTTATTGAGCAAATATTTTATCTGAATTTCATAAACTGCATATGTATCATTATTCAATTGGCTTTCAAAGTCTCGTAATTGGTCTTGTAAAGTCGTCATTTTGTCTTCTATGTCGTCAAGTCTGATATATTGAATAAATGTATGATAGTGTGTAGTAATTTTCATATGTCCAAGTCTGTATGGTAGTAGTCCAGGTCCATCATCAAGACTTTCTATTTTAATTTCTTTGAGATGTGCCAGGGGTATTATCATGAGTATCAGCGTGGGTATCCTGTAACAAATTCGCTGCTTTAGGAATCCGTTTTAAACGAGATTTTGCAACGGGACCTCGTTTCTTTCTAGTGTATATGTGTATGGGTAAGTCTGCAATAACTGAGTCATGTGTGTAACGTGGTGCTGTCTTTTGTCTAGCTGCTGATGGGTTCCTAATAAAAATCTGTTGACCGGGTGCATATTCTGTTTCAGGTTCACGGGTCCTATTTCTATTTTCTATTAAAGCTTGCCTATCGCTAAGGGATGAACTATTAACTATATCATAGACTTTCTGCATTTGTTCTTTATGTATCTGTAAGTATTGTTGTAGCATTTGTTGGGTTATGTCAATGTCTAAGCATTCCCTTGGGTCAAAATGTCCATTTAATAAGTCAAAAGGTCTACATCTGGTAAAACTGTGAATAGAACTATTGTAAGCTATTAGTGCATATGGCATGAGGTTAACTACTGGACTATCTTTATGTTGTAATTTTAAAAGTCTAATATGTTCTAAAATAGTAGAGTGAAATCTTTCTATATTTCCATTATCATTAGGTGAATGCGCTAAAATTTTATGGTGTTTAATTTTGTGAAGCCGGGTAAATTCATTAAATAACTGATTTGTAAATTCTGTTCCATTATCTGTAACGATAGTCAGGGGTACACCATGGTGGGTACAATATTGTAAAAGTGCCTGTAAAATACTAATTGCTGTTCCGTCACGTAGGTAATATGCCTGTCCGTACTTAGTGAAAACGTCAATGAATGTCACATATTTTATATTGTCTATAGTCAGTAAGTCCATATGAATAATTTCGAAGGGTTTTGTAGCTGGAGGGACAACATTAAATTGAGGTCTAACTGGATTACGATCATATTTCGCCTGTCCACATATTACACACTCTGAAATAAACTTATTAATTTCAATTTTCATTTTTGTCCAATAGTAATTTCTAGATAAAGCTAAATAAGTTTCATTAATTCCGCGATGATTGGTTTTTCCGTCGTGATAATGCTTAATTATTTCCTGCTGTCTAAGGTACTCTTTAACATTTTCTATTTCCTTCTTTACTAAGACTAGGTTCATGGAAGAACTTTTAAATTTATCCTGTAAAATAGGTATAATCGTATACATATCTGAAAGAGGGTTAACTAATATGGCTGTTTTAATTTTGGGACTAATATATTCCTTAACGGCATTAATTAAATCTACTTCTAAATTAGTTTTATCTAACTGAATACTAACTCTTGTATGATTTTCAAATGGCTTAGTTACTACGGGTTTTCTTTTTACTCCATCTACTAATGTAAAAATTATTTGTCTGTGGAATTTATTAAGGGGATCGTCAACCGTGGGTATGCTAAGGATAGGGTTTTCATTACTGCTATGTGCTGTCATAGTTGAAGAATTAGATTTTTGGCTAGCTGTAATTGTTGAGGAATTTGATCTTTCAGGTGCGGTAATAGTTGATGAATTTGAAGGTCTGCGTATAGTATTAGATGGATTTCCTAATAATGAATTTAACTCGTCTATTTCTTGCATAAGGGAATTGGTTTCTTCTGCATGTATTTCTATTCTAGAGAGGGCATCTGCATTTGTATTATTTTTACCTTTTTTATATATAACTGTATAGTCGTATTCGCTTAAACGTAACCTCCATCGTGTGAGACGTGAATTTGGTTCTTTTAAATTCATCATCCATTGCAAAGGCTTATGGTCTGTAATAATTTTAAATTTCCTGCCGAATAAATATGGCCTAAAATATTTTGTAGCCCAGACAATTGCTAAAAGCTCTTTTTCTATGGTGCTATAATTTTGTTCACTATCGTTAAGAGTCCTAGATGCATAGCAAATTGGTCTATCTGATCCTATTGGTCCTTGAGATAAAATAGCGCCTATGGCAACATTAGAGGCATCTGTGGTTAAATTAAATTCTTTATTAAAGTCGGGGTATTGCAAAACTGGATCATTTGTTAAAATGACTTTACATTTTTCAAAACAACTTACGTATTCATCATTTAAAATAATTTTCCTACCTTTCTTTAGACACTGTGTTAAGGGTTTTGTTAATTTTGCGAAATCTGGAATAAATTTGCGGTAATAACCAACTAGGCCAAGAAATTGTTTTATTTCTTTGGGAGTTTTAGGTATGGGATAATTTTTAATTGCCTTTATTTTATCTGGATTGGGCTTGACGCCTTCTGCTGTAATAATATGACCTAAGAAAGCTGTTTCTCTTTTGAAAAATTCAGACTTATCCATTTGGATTTTAAAATTGGATTCACGGAGTCTCTGAAATACTTTTTGCAAATTAATTATGTGTTCTTGGAGTGAGGTGCTAAAAACTATAATATCATCTATGTATACTAAGCAAATTTTGTTCTGAAGTCCTTTTAGTACGTCGTCCATTACGCGCTGAAAAGTTGCGGGAGAATTTTTTAATCCCATGGGCATTCGAAGAAATTCGTAATGTCCATGTTCAACATTAAAAGCGGTCTTGTGTATGTCTTTAGGGTTCATTTCTACTTGGTAAAAACCACTGGCTAAGTCCAAGGTCGTAAAATATTGACATTTACCTAATTTGTCTAATACGTCATTTATATTAGGGATTGGATATTTGTCATCTATTGTTTTTTCATTAAGCTTACGGAAATCTACTACTATTCTCCATTTTTTCTTTCCTGAAGCATCTACCTTTTTTGGTACAACCCAAATAGGCGAGCTCCATGCCGAATTCGAAGGTCTAATTATTCCCTGCTCTAACATTTTATTTATTTGTCCCTGTACTTCTTCTCTATGTATATATGGATATCTATAGGTTTTACTGTATATAGGCATTTCATCTGTAGTATTAATTGAATGTTTTAATCTATTTGTAAAAGTAAGGGGTTCTCCCTCTAAGTAAAATACATCGGCATACTGAGAACAAAGCATTTCTAAATTTTTTATTTCTTCCTGATTAAGATGTTCTGTACGTAGACGCTCTAAAACTTCTTTAACTCTTTTGGCTGATCAGATAAATTAGTTTCAAAATTATTTAATTCTGCTGAGGCTGCTCTATCCATTGAGAAAATAACATCACTTTTACTAGGGTTAATTATTTCTACTATTCCTCGACCATTTTCAACAGTTGTAAGGCATTCTCCTATTACACAACTAGAAATTCTCTGTTCTGGAATATATACTTCACCATCATGAAAATTAATAGGGATTTTTAATAATTTTGAGGTGCCTGCGGGAATTATATTTTCATATAGATTTACATTACGAGAGTCATAGACGTGGATGGGATTCGAATCTGTTTTAGTTATAAGGGTTTTATTTTTATAGTCTATTATCGCATCGAATTTATCTAGAAAATCTGTACCTATTAAACCGTCGAAAAAATCGTGAAACTTATAGACGTAAAAAGTTAAAGGATTGGGACTATTGAATTCTGTAAAACACGGTATTGTTATAGAATAGTTACATCTAGATTTGGCATGTACATTAACAACTTCAAAGGGATCATAATTTAGAGGATAATTTTTAAAATAATGTTCAACTGCTGTAGGGGATAAAAACGATTGGTTAGCTCCGGTATCAATTAATAATTTTAAGGGCGGTGATGAAATTTGGATGTAAGGAAGCTGACGTTGTGTGTGCAAATTAATTTCTATTTTACATTGTCGGATTTTGAAATTTTCTGAAAATCCTGATCACATGATGTGTTCTCAACGTTATTTTGTAAAGGTGACGTAGTGGAAGGTTGTCCTTGATTTTCATATTCAGGGTCACACGGATATTCTACAATATACTCATTATTGTAATAACTAGGATCATAGTCATAATAGTCTTCAGTCGGGTCAGTCATACAGTCATTAAAATTCATTTCCCTGCTTTTAAAATAATTTGTCGGAGGCGGGTTTCCCTGCTTATACCAATTATGTCCTGTCAGTGTGTGCTGTGTAGGTGGTAACTGTCGTGTAACATAGTGGCTAACACCACTCATAGGCTGAGGCTGCGAGCTAGAATTTTGAATAGGCCTATGCGAAAAATTATTTTTAGGTTGAATCCTAAACATATGACTACGCGGATTATAATTCGGTGGTGGTGCACTGAACATCCTCTGGGTATGTGTGGGTTGCCTGTGCTGATGATGATTATTAAATTTAAAAGGCTGTGGATTCTGCGTAAACGGTCTTTGTCCTAGCGGCACTGGGAAATTACTATTATTAATTGGCATAGAAATATTCTGTTGAGCAAAGTTGGGGCGTTGAGTAGATGTGTGCGGTGTAGAAGAAATTTTAAATGATTTTGGGTCAAACCTATTATGTATGTACATGGTGTTAAGCTCTTCCTGTACATATTCAAGGGCTTTTTCAATTGTAGGCGGTCGCATGCAACGTATGCGGGACCCTAGTGGTTCCTTAAGACCACGTACATATGCCTGCATAGTAACCTTTTTGTATAAGTCACGCTTAGCTTCTATAGTAGTCGCAAGTCCTTCGTGTAATGAAACATATGTCATTAAGGTGCTGAATAAATTTTGACAATGGTCATAAAATTCTTGGGGTGACCTATTCCCTTGAGTAGCTAAAGAGAGATCACTATAAAGAGCAGTTTCATCTCTTTGGTCGGAAAAGTTATTAATAAGTAAATTTTTAATTCCTATCCAACTATCTGGGATTCCGTTTGAATTTATGGTATTTGCTGCGGAACCAGTAATTTTATTTAAAATTCCATTTAAAAGGCAAAGATTAGAAAATTCACTTCCTGGCTCGTTACTAACGTACTTAATTACTAATTGATCACATATCTGGATAAATCTCGTAAGGATATTTGGATTTCCATTAAATTCTGGCACCAGGCGGAGGGCCTTAAAGATTGTATCTGGATCGTGTGCCATTTTATTACTAAAATTTAATAAATCTGAATTATTTAAATCTAAATTTGAACTATCTATATTCCTAAAACTATCAGCTAATCTAGTCCGACGCGCCTGCCAAGATTCAGGCTCTCGGGATCTAGAGGCTCTGGGATGATAAATTTTGGAAATTTAAAAATAGGCTTAGGGCTAGAGAGGAGCAACACGAGAGCTATTCTAGTGTACTCACATATGCATTTTCTGGTCTCTGGCTCGAATCGATGGCTGGATTCTGGTCCTCGAACTGCCACACGTAGGTTCTGGGTAGATGACTCGAAGCTGGATGGCCACTCGGGCGGCACTCAAACACGGCGCGAATTAGCTACTGTACTCAAGCGAACCGGCCCGCGAGTATCCTACCCCCCAAGACTGCGCCAATTACGTTTGCAGCAGTCTGAGGACTTAAAAAAAACCAAAAAATGTTTAATTATTTATTTAAAATTAATTATTACAATTTTAAAACTAATTATTCTAAAGCGACTGTCCTAATCGAAGTGGGATTAAGAAGTGACAATTTAATAAATGAAAATTATGGTTCTGGGATTAAAACAATGGGGACCTAAAAGAATAACCTATTGTTAGGGATTCGGAGAACTCGCTGGCCACCGTTGATGGGAAAGTTGCAGGAGCGCGATGTCAGCTGTTTCCATATATTAGGGTTCCTTAATTCGCGGATTATGGACCCTCTACAATGTGATGCGAAGAAATTGTACCGCGTCCTTTCGTGTTTATTTACAAAATGACTTAAAATGTGCCGTTTCATGTAAATTTAAATTTATTTTGTTTTGGCGTGAGAGAAGGTTATTCAAATTAAAAGATTAATTTTTTTTTATTAATCTTTTAATTTTAATAAAGATTAAATTTAAATTTAAATTTAATTAAATTTAAATTTAAATAAAGATTAAATTAGTAAGAGGACAAATGTTTAGTTCAAGTTAAGAGATAAAAACACAAACTTTAAACGAGCAGTGACGTTACAAACTACCTTCATTTCCTCCAGAAGTCATTACATGTAGGTAATGTTGGGACACGCTCTGAAAAACCCAACAAAAGCCTCCGGGAGGCATAGAGCGGAAAATTCGATTTTCTGGCCCGCGCCTTCCTAATGTGAGCCACACTCGGCCCCATATGCGGGCCACATTCAGCCCCCAATGTGCCACATTAGGCCCAACCCTTACAGAAATAGTTCGTTAATCAAATTCACTAAGCCAATTTCCTAGTATAGACAAAATCACAATAAATTGGTCCGCCGATAACGTACACGAAATATCGGGATTCGCCAAGTCCATTTATTTGTAGAAAAGGGTTTATATTATATTAAGGTTCGTCGCTATTTTCAGCTTTCTATGTGTTTGGGATCTTAAGATTTTGGATATAATATATTCTCTAGATTAGAGATTCTTTCGCGATATATGTTTATAAAAATATTGCTTAAAATGTGTTAAAAAAAATTAAAGTTTGTTTGCGTGTAATAACGTAATTTTCGCTACCTGTTACCAAAATATAATTTTACAAAAATTACTCAATAAACACGTAACTCTTTACATCTTAGTATAAACCATACCAAAAGAAGAGGAGCAAAACATAATAAACAAAATGTTTATGAAACTCCGCTACTTTCAGGGGCGTAGTTACACTTAGTTATGTAGGGAGTAGGGCTGTAGGGGCGGCAGATGTCAGGCCAATGTGGGTCGCGCCTGATAAATGGTCCAGGCCCGAGGGATCTCGCCAGATAAGGACAGGACTACCAGTATGTGTATATTCTATAATATGCATAGTTTGCATACGCATAAGGACATAATATGTATATTCCTATGAAAATAAAAAAATATAGCTGTTAAGATGCATAGCATAAGAACCTTCAACGCTAGTCTTTTCATCAGTTTCTCAATTATATAATTAATCCTGCATGTTGAAGAAAATAAGGTATTTAGTGAGCCGAATAATAATTTGCTTAATTTGGAAGGATGAGGAAATTTAGTACAATTTTTTTCTGTAGAGAAAAACAAAGGAATGCTACGATAAAGTACGACCTTAAACTTCTATCCGAAATAAAAGGAAGAGAGGTTAAGATAGCCATGTCTTCGAGAAATAATTGTTTAAATAGGTATATTGCAAGCACATGTAAATATGAGAAAATGAGACTACTTGCAGGTAAATCTGATTAAATACGAAAATTTATAGATGAAATCTTAATGTAATTTTCAGTTTCCTAGAAAATCCAACGCAAATATGAAACAAAACTCCCTAAAATAAAGCTTATTTTCGAATGAACTTCTGATTGGAAACCGTTGAATCTGCCGACAATTATTATACTACCGCGTATTATAATCTTGATCAGTCAGATGAAACCATATTATGAACTCTACCTCATTTATTATAAGGGCTATTATTGTAGGGCGTTATATGACATGGGGTGAAACGTTTTTCAGTCTGGTCATAAAAACACATTAGGCCTGCCGGCGGTGCACCTTTATTAATACCCCTCTGATTTTTGCTCAGGGTTAATATTAAAGTTAACTGAGTTCATACGTAAATATCTTAAAGACTAGTAAGAAAAAAGTTTATTTTTACCGTAGAATCATGCATGTAAACATTCATTCCTATTTCTTACCTAAAAGATAAAAAATGTAACATTAGACAAAATATTATGCGTAAAACAGAAAAATCTATATTTTAATTATTATAAATCGGTTCTGCTGTTTGAGCCTAAAGAGGTAATAAACAGGCAAAGAGACAAATAGACACACTTTCTTAGACAGAAATCCTTCTGGATTGTTTTGATTTATGAAAATCATCTTTACTTTCCTCAGTGACTCTTTATGTAACTCTTTTCAAATTCATTCTCAATAATTCTCGTTAAGGCCATCCTCCGAGCAAACCACCTTGACCATACATTTGACGCGTTTCCGAGATCGCACAAAAATCCAATTTTTTTACTTATCTTAGTTCAAAATTGATCTAAGTAAAAAAAATTTAACGGGGAATATACCTATTGTAGTTAATGAAATTGGCTATCTATTGTCGTGTGTTTCAAATAAACGGAATTTGTATAAATACTAGGGAGATGCTGAAAATATGCTTCAATTATAATAAATTGGTATTACTTTGGAAGCTAATGTCATGAATATAATAAAACAAAATGGGAAATCAATAACGGGGAAAAGAATGTTTATAAACTGAAGATAATTGCTGTATTTTTATTAAAACTTTGTAGCTTTCAAATTATGAGTTTATAAGGCTCTAAATACGGTAAATTGCGGCATCTCCGTAGGGGGAGCGCCTTAAGGCTCTTTACATTGTAGTATACAAATATTATCGAACCAACCTGTATAGTTTCATCGTATGTGTATGTGGTGGCCGCGCTCATCTCACTGGACGCACGCTTGCGGCGACCGCGTCTGAAACATTAAAATTAATTAAACAGACTGACAAAATATATTACAGCCATATTAGTTACATGCATACGAAATTACAATATAAGAGGACTACTGATGTTATTGTTACTTTAATTCTACCAGAATGATTGGTCCATGATCCTACTAATTAATCTGTAACTCATGTAAGAAAAGTTTTAAAGAGAGAAAGAAGCTAGAGAGATGTAAATATCTCTAATATTTTCACAGAGTTTTTTATAATAAAACTAGAACTACCCATTTTGTATTTTGTAGCCATTTTTTGGTTCTCATGTAACATCTTTAAATTAAGTATCATAGACCATAGTAATAACTCACTAATAAGTAGTAATATACTTTTCTATTTTATTTAAAATGGAGTCCGTATACCTATCGTGTTTTTTTTCGAATAGTGTAAAAACGTCGTAATACTTAAACAAATCGTTACTACTTATAGCCAAAATACAAATACAGAAATCTAAATATTTCGCCTCATCATTACACAACATTATCGAATCCTTTGAGAGAAATCACACAACAGACGAAACTAATAACATCCTAAAACAGAAACTACATTCTACTCTATGTTTCCATCTTGCACAATATAGTCTTTATTTCATTGACATAAAGTCCTGTTAGGGTTAAATTAATTCCGAACGATGTACACGAGTGCGGAAGCGAGTTAACGTTAGCGTTTGATGTTTAGAACACAAATAAATCTTACAATTAGAGCAGATCTTTTATGGACTTTTCTTAGACGAAAATAGTTGATTTCGATGAATTTTGGCTTTTTATGGACTTATTTTAAGGAACTTGGCTTTTAATTAGATATTCTCTGCCGCACTTAGAGAGATTTAATGTTTGATCAACTTTAATTTAATGAAGATTTTGACACCATTTTCTGGCTTCTGCCAAACCCAATATCAGTCGCTACCGTAAATAATTTTACAGACTTTAGTAACCGGATTGGAAAGTGAAGGAAGTGCGATTATGCACATAATTACTAATTAGTCAAATGCTTACAAATAAGCGATTAGTTTCGAGGCATTTAATAAACCTATCAATGTTAGCAAATTCAAATATCATTGAATTAACATTTAACTATATTTCTTGTAGAAGTAATATACACATTACACACCCGACTGCTACCTGCCTAATTTCATTTATTTTTGTTTCCTCATCAGGGCGAACGAAGCGAGCCCTATAGTATATCCCACAACCTGAACATTTTGTGGTACACTTTACGGAAAAACTATCACGCCTATTAATTTGTGCTTTAACATAGTAATTTTTACTCTTCAACTCCCAAGCGGCCACAATCGGCCGCGAGAACAATAGATTTCCAAGAAACCACTATCGAAGGAATATGTGTGTTATCATCAGTCAGGCAAAGTGTGATGACGCGAGCTCTCACAAAGCTTGGCTTTTAGTATTTAAATATAATTTAACGAGATACCGCGGCCTTGCAGAAACCTGGTGCTTGCCATGCTCAAGCCAGGTTTCTATGAGTCGTTCATAACTCAGCTGTGTTGGTTCGTACAGAATTACAAATTCTAAAGAGATGACAAAGTCCCAAAAGATACGTATCTTCTGGGATTTCGTGTGACTCATCGAAGGCTTTAAGATCAGGCTCACACGAAAAAACCTCATCGATCCGCGCCTTGTCATTCCCGTCACGGCTGCAGCCTACTGCGCCGTCGTCATGGCAACCGACCTTAAGATAAAACCGACATCATTTACGGGAATACCGAGTTAAAGTTTAACCTCGTTTGGGGGTTTAACTAGACAAGTTTATCCGATTTTAGAATTAGGATTCTCGTTCGAGTTTGGAGTCTTAAGTTTGTAACTGATGATTTGTGCAGGGTCGTATTTACGACAGGGCAAACGGGACAGTTTTCCAGGTGGCAGGCATTCCAAAAAAAGAGCTATGCCTCCTTATGGACTTTAAAAAACCTTTTTTTTTGGTTTACCTTTCAAAAGTTTTCATTTGATTCTTTTAAAACTAAATATTTCTTGCCAATACAATAATAATTCTTATCCACAAAAAAGTGATCACAGTTTAAAAATTATAATCAAATAAGTAAGTATAGTATTTGGAAGATAACTTAAGACACATTAATTATTGTACCTCCACATCTATTTTGACCTAGGGTCCCTAGAGCCCGCATGCCACTAAATACGGCTCTGGTTATGTGACCTTCAGTAAACGTTTCATTTAACTTGAGCTAATGTACGAAATAAACATTAATCATAACATTTCGACAAACTTTGCCTTTAAACTTTTGAAATCGAAATTCGCAATCAGTTATTAATACTCCATATAGAAAACCATAATTCAATTTAATTTTAATCAAAATGAATTAAAAATTCTTATTACAATAATCGTCGCAACTCCGATTCGCCAAATTTCGTTTATAGCGCGGTAATCGTACATTTTTCCGGGACAAAAAGAATTCCTTATCCTTTCCCGGGACTCAAAGTATCTCCATACCTTTCATCAAAATCGGTTTGCGGTTTAAGCGTGAAGAGGTAACAGACATACAGACAGACACACTTTTGCATGGCTTTTGCATTTATAATATTACAACTCGGTCGAGTTAACTCCGTACCTGGAAGCCATACCATATAATATATAATATGTATGTTAGTTGTACAGTCGAGACAAAATCTCGACTGTACAACTAACATACCTTGCATTCTTAGATGGGACTTTTTAATTTTAATAATATCCTCAATTTCCCACAGCTATTGTTGGGGTGACCTGCGCGTGAGCACCCCTGACTCCGATACACAAAAGTACAAACGGCAAAAATGTCAACTATACACATTTCTAGATTGTTCAGTTATTCTTTCAAAAGTCATTATAACAAAATTGATGCAATCAGCAATATTAACTTTAAGCTACGTTTGAACTCTAATTCAAAGTAAGTATACATTCGCGCAGAAACGGTAAGTATTTCACCTTACATTCTGACTCCTATTCCAGGATTTAAAGTACTATCTCTATGATTGTCATGAAAATGATCAAGAGACAGATACATTAAACGGCGCATACGACCGCGATAACAAAAGAAGAACAATAGATTTCCAAGAATCTGTGATCGAGGGTTAGTAGTATGACTTTGAATGTTTTGCTATCCGTACATATTATAGCCCCATCCCTAGTCTATAAATAGACCGGAAGCATTGTTGGCTTGTCCCCGACGCCTCCGTTTAAAAAACAATAAAGTATGAACTTCTGTACGGTTTGGGAAAGAGTTGTGTTATTTTAATTAACCAATACTAATTAATTGGTGGATTTTAATTAATGATACTGATAGACTTCTTCCCTCATACTTACGGTCATTAATTGTCATACTGAGAGGAGACAATTAAACTAACATAATAATATCATAATGTGATGTTACTTCTTGTTAGTAATTTGAAGATATCCTTCCAGATTCCAATGACCGGTGAGTAGTGACCATGCTTTTCGGCTTGACATGCCATGTCTAAAATACGTCTATGGAAACCTACCAACCAAAAACACCTAGGCTACCCCTATAATATGGCGTGCAGATCTACACTCCATACCCTATAATCTCAAAAGCTATACCACTTCACATTAAATTATATGGGCATTTAGTTTCTGGTCGATAGGTACTAGGTAACGTTAGCATCAACATCAACTCTCATAAATGTTTACGAAGCGCACTTTGTATCAGGAAAACTGCATGCTCCTTGTTTTCGTTTACATACAGATGCGATTGTTTACTTTAATTCTAGGAAATACGTTACAAAGCTGCAAATCTGTCTTGTCTTGGAATGTATCCGGCTACTTGCAAGTTTCACGGATCTAGGTTAAAATTAACACCGGACTTAAAATCATTGGTGTCTCTTTCATAGATAGATGAGTGATGACTGATGACAGATCATTAGGTATATATTTCGATCAGAGTTAACAGCCCGAATGCTGGATAAGCTTAAGAAAGCTTTCGATAGCTGGCCTTTTCCTCCATCTGATAGGTACCTATATTATAGGAAGTAGCAGGTAGTAAATAATACGAATATGAAATACTAAACTTTATAAGAATTATCATAATTTAGAGAAATATCAATAGCAGTTTACGAGAAAAAAGCTGTGCAAAATATCTAACTACCTCACTCACCTTTGTAAACAAGATGTACTAACAAAAGTTTAAAATAAAATACACTCACCCCAGTTGTCATCGTTTTATGGAGTTCCACATCTCTGCCCCCAAGAAAACCTTCTCTAAACACGACATAAAAGTATTGCGGCACTGCGAGCATAAGACTTATTAGTTAGGTATTACATAAAAGTAAGCCCGGCTTAACGAAACATGTTACTAGATTATTTCACTTGAATTATAAAGGTACTTGAAATAACAATCTTTGCTACGATATAACTAGACTACTAGATCCTAAATAATTCAGTTTTATTTGTGTTTACATTAAGAATTCAGTGTTTATGTTAACATCGCCGGCATACGGCGCAAGCGAAACACCGCTCTACGGACAAAACACGAGGGAAACTGAAGAGTGAAGCCTGAAAGATGTAAATAGGCAGCAAAAATATATTTGCGCGTAAACTCAAATAAGTACTAAAGCGACACCTGTCGCTGAGTAGCCGTAAATTTTCACACATTCCCAGTGTAAAACTTACGAATGAAGACTTTGTTGTACGAGTCACAAAAAAATTTCAAACATCTCCGAAAGATGGCAGGAATCGGGCTCGTTAGTCATTAAAATGTTATAATTCTTCGGGACATAACACATACCTACTTTTAGCAGTCATTTTTAGAATAGGTAGTGGTAAACGCATTGAGATACTATAGCAGGAGAGAGCCTTATATCAGTGTACAAGCGTCAAAAGCGTGTAATGTTATGTCCTACTTACTAGGACATAACAAAGGAGTCGGTATGCATATTTCATATAATAAAAGTGATAATAAAGGTTTTTATTGAACATTTTATGCTAGATATTGTTGAGTTCTATGGTTCCGCTAAATTATAAACCATAAGAATGGCCATAGAATGCCTCAAACACGTGGATTTAACATTAAATACGTAAGTTTTGAACAACGTTTTTTGGACTTTTCAATTGGTATTTTTGTAAGCTAAAAAGGATAATATTTAAGTTTCATAATCCCTTATTTGTGCTATGTAAGGCATTAGTGCTAAAAATGTCACATTAATTACTAATTTGACTACAAAAGTTGCATAGCTTTTTACGTGTGTTTACGGATTCTCATTACTTGAACTATAGTTTATCGATATCATGAACTAAATGACTTTCTTTTCTGGATTTAAATGTGCTTCGAAATGATCGACAAATAGAAACATTCAAGAAAATAAACGCACACTACTTGTATGAAAATAAGCACAAAATGGCCACGCGATGATGGGCAAAGACTACATCTACCTATATATCCTTAATCTGTGGGTAAACGATTACAACAAATTATAAGTAATAACGAGATCACACTTCACAGAAAATTTAAAGCATATTATTTAATTAATGGCAATGCCTTCATAATCGCCGTAATAAAAAAATCCATCATATGTTTTTGACATTGACACATAACCTATAAAAGTAGTCATATTACTCCACAGATTAAGGATATATAGGTAGATGTAGTCTTAGCCCGTCATCGCGTGGCCATTTTGTGCTTATTTTCATACAAGTAGTGTGCGTTTATTTTCTTGAATATTTCTATTTGTCGATAATTTCGAAGCACATTTAAATCCAGAAAAGAAAGTCATTTAGTTCATGATATCGATAAACTATAGTTCAAGTAATGAGAATCCGTAAACACACGTAAAAAGCTATGCAACTTTTGTAGTCAAATTAGTAATTAATGTGACATTTTTAGCACTAATGCCTTACATAGCACGAATAAGGGATTATTAAACTTAAATATTATCCTTTTTAGCTTACAAAAATACCAATTGAAAAGTCCAAAAAACGTTGTTCAAAACTTACGTATTTAATGTTAAATCCACGTGTTTGAGGCATTCTTTGGCCATTCTTATGGTTTATAATTTAGCGGAACCATAGAACTCAACAATATCTAGCATAAAATGTTCAATAAAAACCTTTATTATCACTTTTATTACATGAAATATGCATACCGACTCCTTTGTTATGTCCTAGTAAGTAGGACATAACATTACACGATTTTGACGCTTGTACACTGATATAAGGCTCTCTCCTGCTATAGTATCTCAATGTATTACTCATTCTCATTAGTCAAAATTATAAACATTGTTTTAATTTGTAAATTATTATAAATAATAAAATTATGTATGGGTAGTGCTCTCAATACAATATTCTGTTAAAGTTAAAATGATGAAGTTATGGAATTTAGGTCTAATAAGTTACGACACCGCTCTATGTGTACAAAAATGTATCGCTAGGAAACATTTAGATGCTCTGAAGAAGGGTATTAATGCAAATTATGATACTCTTCTATTAGTCGAACACAAACCAGTGTACACAGTCGGTTAGTGTTAGTTTTCCTTTAAAGGTACATTAACTAAAGAAAGAAGTAAAGAAGAAAACAAGTAAAAAAGTAAAGAAGTAAAGATTGCTATAAGTATGTTCATCTGACTAAAATCTTACGGACACATTTTGCCTCGATATGCCTCATCTATAACATAAGTCTAAGCTGTAACAGTATTAAAGTGAGTTTCTTGTATGCTTTAGGTATCAGAGAAGCTACATCCCAAGAAGAAATTTTAAGACTTCGCAGTCTTGGCGCTGAATTCCGTAAGACGAATCGAGGTGGCCTTATAACATTTCATGGACCAGGCCAGCTTGTTGCATACCCTGTGATAAACCTGAAACGATTTAAGCCAAGTGTAAAATGGTATGTGGAGAGTTTAGAAGAAACTGTTATCAGAATGTGTGCAGAATTAGGTATGTTAATCCATTCAAATTCTTTACAAAAGGAAAAGAAAACTAGTCATAATAATACATATAAAACTTTGTTAAATTATGACTAGTTAATTGTGTTTTTCTTTTTTTCTATCTTCATTACTTATATTTATATTGTTTAACAATATTGTTACATCAGCAAATTTATCATTTCAGGTATTGCAGCTCAAAGATCTCCGTATACTGGTGTATGGGTAGGAGATAACAAAATTGCAGCAATTGGCGTCCACGCCTCTAGGTACATAACTACACACGGGATTGCTTTAAACTGTGATATAGATTTGAACTGGTTCAAACATATAGACCCGTGTGGCATAAAAGATAAGGGTGTGACCTCGCTTACCAAAGAAACTGGAAAATTATGTACCATAGAAAATATGACCCCTAAGTTTCTACAAAATTTTGAAAATGTATTTGACTGTTCCTGTGAAGAACTAGATAGTAGTCAACAAAAAGAAATTCTTAAGGGTGTTTATGATAACTTATTAGTGGAGGAAAATTTATAGCCAACTCGAACAAAACTAAATTTATGTTGAATAGCAAATACTTACTGAGTGAGGCTAAATATAATTAACTTGCTAATAATATACAAACTGTACCTTAAAAGTTAAAACTCCTCTACAAGCCTAATATTGTGCTATGTAAGTATACCTTGCAATGCTTAATATTTATGGTTAAGTATAAACTTAGGTAGGTTTAATATGAAGTTTGACTTAAGGCATTTTTAGGCAAAAGATGTAATTGTAATATTTAATGTAAGTACTTCCACTTCTTGATGGAAATTCATGATTCACTGTACATTATTCCTCTGCTATAATTTTTTACAACTCTAATCGTTTACATGACCAGTGAAGGTAGATTTAAATTATTAAAAATTTTGTGTACATACTGCCTACTGACAATCCTAACATTATGTATCTTAAATTAAACTTTCCACAATATTATGGTACAAGTTTTTGTACCGAAACTAAACAGTTTTGTTTATGACATCACAAAGCAATGTTTAGGTTTATTAAAATATTATAACTAAACGCGTAGTTGTCTCGAGGAAATAGCAGGATTTATAAATTGTAGTTAGTGCGATATAGAAATTAAATAATAAAGAACAATATGATTTGTACAAAATATTTTATTTATGAAATAGCAGTATAAAATAAATAGAATAAAATTAGCTACAAAATCTAAATAAATAAGATCGAAGTCTCAAGTTGAGTTAAGAGAAAACCTTTACCGATAGATGGCGCTAGTATACTAGCTAGTGTGACGCAGTTTCCTCAGAACCCAACTGAAAGTTCTATAAAAATAGAGCTAAGAACTGTCGTGCCGATGAGACATAAAACAGTATATTTACAAGTGATGTTTGCAGTTCGACATACAAATCAGACTTCAAATACATTTAGGCAGAAAACTGATAGAACTTAACTAGTACAAAATATTGTTCAGAATAACCCCGTCAAATCTGTTGCCTATTCAAGGGGACTATTCCAAAAGAAGTTTTTTTAATTGTAAGTTATTACCTAGAATTGACTTAACTATTTTATTTTATAAATGCAATTTCTGTATTACACTAGCAGTTAAAATTATGAGCGCTATGAAATACCATCGTATAAACGCGTGTATATAATATACGCGGTTTGTCTGTCTGACAAGTTGTACATCTATTTTATACCTACTTACAGCTAGTAAATGCTTTCAAATGCGCTGGATTATAGCCAGATACGGTGGATATACACAAAATATCTGTTCAGTCATTATCCCTTATCTAAAATTCGAATAAAAAGATATGACACTTCATCCCTTCCTACAGCAGTTAGACAAAGAAGGAAGGCATTCTAAAAACATTTTACCTCTTTTTAGGAAATGACAGAATATTTTTGGGACACCGACTACCTACTAAAGCATTTTAAAACATTTTAGTCTCTTTCTAGTCAGAATATTTTTGAGGCGCCCTCTGTTGAGATTTTTTCAAATTATGAAATGTCAAATCTGTTTACCTGCTTACAAATCTCATTGCTAAGCTATCGGACGGAATGTTACCTAGTTTTATCACATAATATGAATATTCTCGTAAAGTTATATGTGCTTGGGCGGAGTGAGCCACTTGCGCATGTAGTAACAGAAGATTGTCGCGATGTAGAGGAGTACCAGCATCGCGCAGGCTACTCCTAGAAGCAACACGGACGCCTTGCTTGGGCATGGCTCTACGATGGTCACCGTTTTTTCTGGAAAAAAGAAAATAATAAATTACGCAATAATTACAATATTTTGATGATTCCAAAACATCCGTATTGTTTGGAATCATAAAAAAACTACGTGTTTTAGCGGGCCCCTAGATGATCAATTTTATTGCGCAATATCACGTATTGTGCAATATTATTGACCGTCTACGGTTAATATTGAACATTTCTATCTTAACTTCAAATAAGTTGTTCAATAAAATATTGTTCAATATTATTGTAGTTCTAGTGACCCGCTTAAACTTAAAAAATAATTTAAATCATTATTAACCGAGAATTTTGAAAAATATTGGCAAATTTTTCATCGTGCTATATCTTTACTCAAATCACAGTCCCAATCCTACCAACGGTTGTTAGTATTAATAATTAATCATTTGTCAAAACATAGTGCCTTTTCTTTCCGTAATATAAAGAGCGAAAGAGATAACAAGCGGTCTTAATCGTAACCACTTTTGATAAAATTGGCATTAAAGCTAAACGATGGGTAATTCGTCTTACCGCGAGGTGTAATAAGACATAATTTTATTTTGATCCGGTTTTTAAGACCGCTTGGTTGAATGACCTAACAATGCCTTTGTCAAAAAAACTCCTGTTTATAGCTTTTATTGAACGTGTTTATGAATAATAATTAGCTATATTAAATTATCGCTAATTACTACTTTAGAAGATATCTAAGTAATAATTTGTCTTATTAAAGATTTAACATCATTTAAATAATCCATATTTTTAACACGTAATAATAAGTTAACTTTACTAAATAAAGATTTTGAGAGAAACTTAGTTACTAATTAGTGATAATTTAACTTACTTTTAAGTGTACCCGTTATAAGTAAAATCTCTCTTAGCGTGTCATAAAGCATAAAATAAGACAGGAAAAAAACTCACCTCCATAGTTAGCCTCGGAAGCCGTACCCCCCGGTTTCTCGGACCGCAGGAAGTCGGTGCTCTGTCGTTCATCGCCGAAGTCCAGCACCAGAATCTCCTGGGAGATGTTCATGTCCTCCTCCTGGTGTTCGGTCTCGTTGTGGGGCAGCGAACGACGCTTCCTGCCCCACGATTCGATGGACTCTCTACCCCATTCGCAGACGGCCTGCAATATAATAAAGCGTAAGTTAATAATAATAATAATAATAACAAAAACTACCACACAGGTTTCGGTGACGGTGGCCGGTTTCATTGAAGGTTAAAAAAATATGAATATGAGGACATTTCTTTCGTTGGAAGTCGGTTGAAATTCTAGAGACAGTTGTAATTTTTTTCAGAGTTTCGACTGTATATCGTGGGGACAATAAGAAAATTGCATTGAATTAGTTATTTTTTTTTTTTCGAGTAGGGGCACGATTTTGGAGGTTTTTTTAAATAATTATTACGGTGGAAAGTAATTAACCAAAGAAATTGATGAGTTCTCGTTTAGAATAATGTAAAAACATAGCAATTTTGCTACCAATGCTACTATAAATTTTATGTGAACAGCGCTCTGCATCTACTTTGGCTGGGACTAAGATGATTTATTTGCATTTCATACTATATGCCCGCCTTTTTGTTGTAGGTTCATAATAATTGGTCTATGTTGATTATTATTTTAATGGAGTAGGCGGATAGCTGAGTAATTATAAACATAACCTCGAGATTCGGACCAATTAGAAGCAGAACAGGACATCATATTTTGTCTGCCCTACTACCTGATCATTTTCTAGCCAGACAATATGCCTAGTCTAAACTCCAAACCACTCGAAATGAAAAAAAAGTGTGTTTCAAAAGCGAGCATCGAACCCACGACCTCAGTCAACAGCCAAGCTCTAAGCGACTCGCGACGTCAAATAAAGCTTCTAAACAAAGGGCCTAATTACACCTAGCGATTAGAGTGCCGAGAATCGAGCTTGCTCTCGGCCAATCAAATGGACGGACACTACTGTCTCGCCATGAATCTACTCGGTAGGTGCAGAGTAAGCAGAACTAACGAGTAGGCCGACTCAGAAGAGATCTCGAAAATACGTTTGACGTGGTATCTGTGGTATCATATCGGCTGGCGCGCTCCGTACTAGTTCGTTACTATAAGCATTGTGAAACATGTTGAAAGTTACAATCGCGCCCAGCTCCCGTATTCGCCCGTTTGTTTGAAGTCGAGGCACTCCTTAGTTATGTGTACTCGGTAGGTGCGATCATGGCGCAATACTCACCGGCTCGCAGGGTCCAAGGCAGTACTTGACGTTGCACTGGAAGATGACGCCGTAGGACTCGGTAAAGCGGAACGCCTCGTACACCGACTGCAGCGCGTTGCCGTCCGGCGTGAACGACGGGAAGATGGACGGGTCCACCGGACAACTGGAATATGGATTAAAATTTTAAATATAATAATCATAACAAAGCCATAACCATAGATAACATAATCCCTATAAAAATAATCATCCGTAATTACGAAAAAATTCGTAATCATTCGTAATTTTGACCGCTACTTCAATTTTACCTATCTTTGGTATCTATGGGTGAATAATTATTCGAGTTCAATAGACTATAAATAGCATCATAAATCATAATAATAAAATAAATTGAATGTCAGTGGAGACTTGGAGAGGTGAGCAAACCCATTATTTAGGTATTATACAAACGCCCAATAATCGCGATTCGCGATCTCAGAACGATGAAGTAGTAGCTGGGCTATTTTTATTAATCAAATTTTATCGCAACAAAAACTTTATTTCTATTTATTACAGAGCTCTTTTCCTACTTATTTATAAATATGATCATGGAGCAAAGTAAAACACACGGAATGATCTCTTTTGACTTCTACAACTACTTAGTACCCTTACAGGTACCATCACATAATTTATAGGTAGACAGCAGACCTAACAAATTAGTCCGTTTACGTTACTTGAACTGTCGGCTGGTATTGACATAGTTAACCTGACCAAATTAGGTACATAGGTCTGCTACGTGCCTCCAAATAAATTGATTTGATAACACAGAACATAATATTGTACCATCGAGGAAATTGATTTCTAGGCAGTTGATGGACCTACGTCCTACGTCATGTCGGCAACGTTAACTGTGATCGGTCCGATGGGTTCGACTCCGCCATCTGCCTAGGAATCGACTTCTCTGATAGAACTACAAGCTGAAAAAAACTCTATCAAGTTTAAAATAAGGTCCAAACTTACCCTTCATCATCAATAATCTGGAAGGTGCTCTTCGAATCCTTAGCCATAGCGACACAGCTGCGAGCAAAAATGCCGTACGGAGCTGAAAATAAAAACATAACATTAATAAACAATTATATAACAAAACGTGGCTCTACGGTATTCAGATAATTTAATGGCCGACAAAGAATAAAAAGTTACAAGCTACCATTATATCACGACTTCCAAAGGCTTGGGAACGTTTCGTTAAGAGGCGTCACGGATTTAACGATTTGTGTTTTATAGGTAGACATTATAATAGTTTATTGTATTTTATTATTATATAATAATTATTGTTTTTAATTAAACAATTCAAATCGTTGCAAACATAAAAGCCTAGGCCTGGAACGCATAAATGCGAACTCGCATTACATTTTTGCGGCCAAACTTATAGGTACAAAAAAAATATATCCGCCGCGATTCGAATTTTGAGCCGGTCATAGCTCTTACAATTATTTATAGAGCCATTCATGTAGTACTGCTCATTTTTTTAAGTCACACTCCTTTTTTTCGTGGAAAATGCTTTACGCAATGTTGGATTGGAGATATCAGCTGGGGTATGTGAGAACCCAGAAGGGTTTATCCACTAAAATCCCATGGTGCTCGACTACCCGCTTAAGGCAGAGTTGCGGGTACGATAGATAGTACAGCAGGCTTAGCACGGCCACAGTAGAAATGCGAAAGAATAGAAACGCTGACAGTTTTTGCGGACAAACTGACAGATTTCCTTTGTTAATCCATAACTTTGTCTACCGTAAGAATAAACCTTTCTATGGTGGCAATGCTAAGGTCCAATTTTATCAACGATTGTTAAAGTTAATGCTCGAATTAGTATTACGTTACCTCTTTCATTTTTCATATGAATGAAAGAGAAGACATGGCATCTTAACAAGCTATTAACACAAACAGTCGTTGGTGAAACTGGGCCCAAGCCTGCTGCAACAAGCAACCGACCCTAATAATATTAACACCCACACCGGTTTTGGTGACGGTGGCCGGTTTCATTGAAACCAAGCCAGTTACGCAGGAGTATTTTTACAGTGCCCAAGTGTGTGCGCAGTACACAAGATCACTCTCTATAATTCCTTTACTCTCATAACCCAGTGGGACGAAAGACCGACACAACTGGTGAGAGATCAGGCGCAGGACCGACTTTTGACATGCCCATCCGTCGCATGGATCATCTTACTTGTCGGACAATCAGGTGATCAGTCTGCATTGTCCTAACCAAACTTAGATAAAACATGTTTCCAACGCGGGAATCGATCCCACGACCTCCGAGTCAAGAGCCACGCTCTAAACCACTGGACCACGGAGTCATTGATAAAACCGACCTTAGTAATGACGTCACAAATTCACAATACTTACTGTCCTCCGGGATCTCGATGCGGAAGGTGAGCCTGTCTCCAATGCGGACCGTCTCCACCTCGCGCTGCCGGCCGTCCAGGATGCGGATGCGCGGCGGCGGGGCCTCGGGCGCCGCAGTGATCGATATCATCTCCGGATCTCTGTGGTAGATAGTATTAATGAGGCTGGGGTATAGCTACCTTATAGGTAGGTAATATGTAGATGGAGGGATTGAAACGAGCTTATTCAGCAGACTCGTCTATAGCTAACGATTATGTACTATCAGAAGTTGATACTGTAGTCTGTACCTATATAGGCAGATAGCAGAACAACGTCATTTTGTCGGGATACATCAGTTTAATTATAGTGTTGATCTGTCGACTGGGTTTGACATAACGTAACTAAATTAAGTAGGTCTGCCGGTACAATCAAAGAAGTTTATACATCGCGTCGATAGAAAGCGAACCGACTTGTTTTGGTCGCGTTTTGTCAAACCCAGCCGTTGGCTTAAACCGACTAAATAAAGCAGGTCCGTCAACTGCCTATGCATCAATTTCTTCGGTGGTACATGTCCCAATCGAACGAAAAACATAGGTAAAGCAATAAAATGAAATAAAAAGGTAATTAAATTAATATGATTTGCTAAAATTTGAATCTCAAGTTATAGAGCTATTTCTCGCGAGAGGTTAACGTAATAAAAACAACTCCAATTACAATATCTGATACCCATAACATTAAAATACAATTTATAAATTGAATTCGTGTGATAACCGTTATACTTCAGTTTAGACCTTAACTGCAAATTGGACAACAGTACATGTGCGATCGTGACCAATTAGTGACGGGGGAGACCAGACGGCGCGCTTGGAATTTAAGGAACATAGAACCATAGACAATTGCTTATTGCATCATCTTTTTTTTCACAATGTTGCAATGGCATGGGAAACGCTCGAACGCTTTAAAACGCCTTTTTTCAGAAGCTTCGAGATATTTTTAAACGCAAAGAGCAAAATCAGATCAGCAATTACATAAATATTTAACTGAAAATCAAATTCAATAAATATGTGTTAGTACAGATAAACTTCCGCATAATCCTTAAATAAATACGAAATCAGTCCAGTTTCTCCTGATAAGACAGGTTTGAGTTTGGGCCTTGGGGGCACTCGGTTAATTAAACAGAGTGACTTGAATGGGGCCGCACATTTTGCATATTATGCACATTTAGCGCGATGTCGTGAACGCTGACCAAACTAACCCAGTGAACCGCTTAACTGGAGCAGTCTACATTGGTTTATTTGTTGAGTTGACATACTACTGACATACTAACAGGACAAGAGGTTGGTTTTCCATCTTATGTGAACCACATGAACGGCCTATAACTTATAAGCTATAAGAGGTAAAATAACTTTTAATAGGGTAATAACTAGGCTTTTAGAACATTAAAATAGTTTTTAGGGTTCCGTAGTTTAACTACTGACGTGAAAATGAATTAAACTCAAGAGATATTAGTTAGGTGAGTACACCTTGATAATAAATGTTTAATGTTTATTACTTAGAAAAGAAAGTCAAAATGCTCAACATATTTTAAACTCTACATTTCCTGATGGTAATTTGAAATATATTTAAAACTAGCTTTCCCGGCAAACGTTGTTTTGCCATTTAAAGTATTTCTACTTCATCAGTTGATACAAAATCTGACCCCCTCTTTGGTCCCCTTAGAGGGGTGGGAGGGGGGATTTTTATCCACCAGATGTTGAGTTAGAAGAAGACAAATATTATATCTGCGAAAACCGTATGCAAATCGGATCAGTAGTTTTCGTGTTAAAGAAAAAAGTTTGATACAAAATCTGACCCCTCTTTCGTCCACTTAGAGGGGTGGGGGGAAAAATTTTTATACACCAGATGTTAAGTTACTGTTGGAAGAAGACAAATATATCTGCGAAAACCGCATTCAAATCGGATCAGTAGTTTTCGTGTGATAGTGGAACAAACATACAGACAGACAGACAGACAGACAGACAGACAAAAAACTAACCACATTTTTGGCTTCTATAGCAATGTAGTGACACCCCCCGCTTATTATTTTTTGTTATATCTTTAATGTACAGAATTCTCATTTCTACAGTTTTATTATATGTATAGATTATAGCACGTAACTTACCGATTCTTATAACGCCATAACACGGTACGCGCCACGCATAGAGCTACTCAAAATGCAGGCTCGATAACAACGATTTGCTATCAGAAATCGATACAAGGCATTTCGCATTCTGGGTCACTGACGTGCTGATGTTACTAACATCATAGGTAAGTTTTACTTACACATACCCAGATTCTCCTCTTAATCAATTTAGCTTCAATCTATTACGGATTCTATCGAATAGCCAAATAGTATTCTCGTATACTATTAAAGTGAAGAAAAACAGCAAATGAGTGACAGTTGAAGCTTTAACCAATATTAATATTTTTGACGTTGGTATAACGTTTCATGAGCACACTCTTTTGTAGCATGATAATACCGAGACAGGCGGCAGCATCATAGCCATATTGGAGCTCACCCGGATCACCACAAATGCCTACTAACCTGATGGGCACCATGCCAAATGTGATGTTCTTCGAGCTCATGTCGTATGTACATTTCACCTTGTAGATCTTGTCTGCCTTCGTCATCACTACACTGTGGTGTTGGAGCACAACTGTGTTAGAGTACACGCCAATCTGAAATAAAAAAAATAATTTTAAATTTGGAATGACCATCTTTTTGGCAGTAAATCTTTGTCTATGGCTTAGGACTCGCCAGCATCTCGCCAATAAGGAAATGTCCGCTTTAATTCAAAATTAGAATACTATATTTATACTTCTTTACTGACAGTTAAGGACGCTATTACAAATATCAGCGATTTTCCGGTACCCTATTAAAGAATTAGGAGTCAAACTGCGAGGATATTTTGGTTTCAAATGAAAGATAATATATTCATCTCCACGACTGTACCATAAAAATTCTATAGCCGCATACAAAATTTTCACATGAAATACGTTTTAACCATCACAATAATCGCAAAATATGAAAAAAATGGTTTTAGGTAGGTACCTTAATATCTAAATACACTGAACTGAGGAAAATAAATATACAAAAAAAATGTTGCTTATTTAGTCCTCTATAAAGTCCGCTAAAAATGTTGTATAAAAATAAACAACTTTTCCAGTTATAAGAAAAATAAGAAAATTTCTCAAATTTTTTCATACATTTTCGCCATATCAAAAACGCGGCGAGCGTCGTAACCGCCACCGTACAAGGCGCGCTAATATGAATCTTATTTTAATGTCATTAACGTCGATATTCGTACTGACAGACATCCGACCTGCTAATTAAAAAGTTGGAGCATTCTTAAAGGAAAAATTAAAAAGCAATAAATAAATTCTTAATTTGAATTAAGTCATAAAAGTTGCGATAAAATGCAACAAATTAAAATTTCATATCGTTTACAAAATGTAAGCAATTTACGAAATAAACGCATCGCACATTGCTCCTAAATTGTTTAATTTGTTTACTTTCTCCAAGAATTTTAATATCTCGCTGTAACGGTGCATTTATTTTAGTGCTCTCTAAAGACTTGTCACACCTGAATGAAATGCCGGTGCCTCACATGTGCCCGTTTCCGGTTGCTGATCAAAGTACCTATACACAGTTAATAGTATGGAAAACCCACTGGCTTTGCATGTGTCACTTTATTCAAAACTTGTTGCTCGCGAGTCGCGGCTTCTGTCGCGTTAGTTTTAGCGTAATAAAAACTATCCAATGTTTTTTGTCGGGATACAAATGCCCCGAAAAGAACAGGATACCTGCAGCTATTACTTATCTGATTTATTAAAGCAATAAATTACTCTTCTGGTGCTAGGATATTAATTCCTGACCCTTAAAATCGGAAACATTGCGCAGTAGATATAAAAAGTTCTATCATGCTAACCAACCAACCAACCACGGTAAGGCTACCAGCGTTGTGAAGGAATTCCCACTTACCACACTCTGCGTGTTACAATAATAAAATAACAACCACCTGATTCACTTACCACACTCTGCGTGTTACAGTCCTGGCCGGCCATGGTGAGGTCCAGTCGGAAAAGGTCGCTGTTGACGACGTCGATGTTGCACGTCTCGGAGCGGCCGAGCGCGTAGATGCGTCCGTTGAACGGCTTGTTGGTGCGGACTTGCACCGCGATGCGCGTGTCCTTGCAGTGGACGGATACTAGGAGAACAGAGTGCGTTAGGAGATGAAGCTAAATGGAAATATATAGGAGTGGCAGAACATGCTAGGGCTCCCAGAACCAATAAACTGTCGGTAAAGGCCGGAGCCTCCTCTCCAAAGAAGGACCATGTCTCCGGCACTAGTAAATACATTCAAAGATCATCAGCAGCTAGTGGATAATGTTCTGCTGAGCCTTGACAGATGTCTTTGGTACAGGTATGCAATTCACCCACTGATAAAATGACACCTATGTTATGGGGCAATATCATTTGATGATATTATTCTATTCAATTCATTTGCGGAAGTTAGTAAAGTATTTATCTGTAGTTTAGAAATCGAAATAAGTATAAGTCTACCAGAAACTGATGGCAAAAAGTGAGAAAAGAAATTGAATCTAGCAATATTGGGGTAATTGAATAAAACATTTTGATCCTTTTTTTCCTTATAGCAGCTGATTGTGTGTGTTAAACATGCAAATATAAAAATTTATCCAACGATCAAGGATATTTTTTGAAAATATGCCGTTAAAATTTGCCATCAGAGCCTGGTAGACCTATAGATCTACCAGGATCTGATATCATCAGGATCTTTGAATAGAACTATAAACTTCATCTCTAAATTCGATTCAGGACAATCGCTACTAGTTTATTTGATACGTCAGTGATAATATTAAAGATCTGCACCAAATGCAGCAGCAATAATACAGCTACTAGCAATTACAAGATAGGCGTTATTATCTTAGAACCAGTTACTGGAGTGAGCAAAAATTCCTACAAGGATTACTGTAGTTGGTTTTTAGATTCGAGCATGAAACCAGTTGTGATAATGATGATGATAAAGCAAGGAAGAAAATGATAAATCTTACTGTTTACACTTCTGTGAGCCTTGTAGATAGCATCTTTTGTGATTCACCTTAGAAAATCCGGCTTAGGTTAGAAAATAAAGTTGGTTAGCTGTATATTACGTGCCTTAATAACTGATATTGATCAAAAACTAGAATTTGATGCGCTACGTTAAGGCGCTCAAATGTTGTAGAGTAGATTAACATACTACAAAAACAATAACAATGTAGCCTAATATATAGTAGGCATAGGTAAGTATTAAGTAAATGAGTCGATGTTCTATCTAAAAACATTTTTACACCTAAAATTTCTTTAATAGATGAAATTTTTCGTTTATCAATGAACATCGGGAGGCGCGAAAGTGACCGCGCGTCGCAATAATACTGCTCCTTTTTGGAAATCGGTTAAAAAGGCATCCGTACTATATCCTTTAAGCTACTAACATAATACATACCGTCATAACAAGTGCCGGTCTTATCGCAGTTGGCGTCAGTTCTGGTCAGGTTGCTGTTGACGGTGGTGTCTTGTTGATGGTCAATCGTCACTGGCAGTTCTCCGCTGGGATTTGCGTTCGCAGGCGGCTCTAGAAATATAATGTTAAATTAAGACATTTCTTAACAACCCTCGATTTAAAACTCTATTATCAGAATCAGAATGCTAAAATTGAGCCCAAAACAAGTCGCTAGAAGTTGCTTTTATGAAGTAGGTACATGAACCAAAATTTCTCAGTACTGAGTGGGCTGATGATGATGAACGATTGCTAAGAACTCTCTCGATCTTGATACATTTGAAACAAAAAAACTAGATCAAAATCGGTTCACCCGTTTGGATGCTACGGTGATACGGAGACACACGCGCACAGACAGACAGAAACTATAACACCCCTCTTTGTCGGGGCTAAAATAGTTTTATGATTCGACAGGCCGTATTAATCTTTCTAACTAGCGGGCATAATCAAAGGACTATAAATGGATGTGTTCGAGCGGTATAATAACATGATTGCAGTGCACTCCTAAGCGTGGATTTCGCAATTATAGAGCGTCTTGGAAATGCATTTTTATTGGATTCCGAAGTTTGCGCCATAAAAATAGGTGTTTGCGTTTTATTTCGTACTTTTAATTTACAGTTTGAGTTATACGTACATGTTTCGCAGTTAAAAACTCTTGTAAAAGAGGATGATAAATATTAAGTTTTAACAGCTTATGGAAGTAGTAAAGTAATTATTCCAAACATAAACTAGTAACGGTGGAGTGGTAGAGACTAGAGTGAATAAAAGGCACAAGAATCATCAATCCCACTGCCAAACAACAAATTTACTTGATATGGTTTACATTTACGTGATGTATCTAATTAATTGTTTTTGTCCTGTTTCAAAGCGTCTAAATACACTAGGCCGAAGTTACGCGGCGTAAATTCCGCATGATTACGTCCGCAATGCCAAACGCATACAAAATACGAACGGAACGCGACGGAATAGTGTGTCTAGTGTGTCATCGGTAATTTAAAATACATTACGGGCGTAATCATGCGGAATTTATCCCGCGTAACTTCGGCCTAGTGTGCTTAGACACAAAATGTTATGTTTAAGCTATAGATTAATGATATTTTAAGAAAAAACATTTGTCTTGAGAAGTCTCGCGCTTGTACGCACAGACAGAGATGAATGTGAGCGTATTTTTTAAATCTCTGATCCAAAACTGTAATATCTTCAAATATCTAAATTTTATTTGATGATTTGTCATGGGCTCGGTTTGTGTTGTAATATGTATAGTCCAAGGTATGTTATGCAATATTAAGTAACCTAACTTTATAGGTTTTGTAGGTTCTTTATAAAGAACATAGTCTAGACTCTAGAAGTAGCGCGTAAAACCAGTGCACAACATGATACAAGTACCACTAAGCCATTATAACGCAATATTACCGCTGAACCGTCACGAATCAATCGTCAGACCGACGTCAGTGTCAACTACCACGGCCACTGACCGGTCACCAAATTCGTCACATTGGCCACACTTTATGGCCAAAATGGTCAACGTCGTTAGCTTATAAACAGCGACATATTCTGTGGTCATAATAATGATTTTACGCTTCATAATCTTTGGTAAGTATTTGCAAGTTGCAAGCAAAAAAAGCAGAGTTTAAACTTTAAACGAATATACTTATACGGTTATGTATTGATCTCGCTTCGCTTCGACCGTCAGCTATAGACCATAATCAATAATCTATGCATATAGCTTTATGTTACAAGTGAAAAAATGCTCAATAAATCAAAAGAGCGTTGCAAAATAACTTTTTAATGCGCATGGATAATATCAGACAATTGCATCCTGAGCTTGAATTACAAATCAATTTCACCATTCACACGGGAAATGCTACTCGATAAGTCAAAAGACGGCATTAATTAATCTGATAGGCCAGAAGACGGCTGGATACCGCGGGCCTTATCAAGATAATTATGCAGAATTATCATACCGCGGTCTAATACGTCGGGAAGGCTTCATTTTCTTTTACGTAAGCTAATAATGTGTACAAAATGAGCTAGCATTACACGGTGCCAATGACTCGCGTCTGTCATGCGATCGCGACTGGCATCAAAAATAATAAAGTTTATCTCAGATCCTTAATCAGATAAAACAGAATAGGCGAATATTATACACTCGTCTATTCTATCTGATCTCATTAACAGAATATTCAAGAAAGTAATTACTGATTATTATTGACGTGAAAATAGGTATTCACTATATTTTCTTGTTTCTCATCCACATCAAATGTAAGGCCTTGTCTCGCCAGGAAAGCGCATATTCAGAGTTCTAAATTAGGCACCGACTAGAAACGAATACTTGGAAATTCGACATTCGTACATAAAACGGATTTAAAGTAAGCCAACGGCACACCAAGCACCTAGGATGACTGGCATTTAAAACAAAACATCCGACTCATTGGAACTTGCCAGCTACATCGCGAAACACTTGACAAGTGTAAATCTGCTTTAAATGTCGATGACACCACATCGTTTTACTTTTGCCACGCTTCAGCGGCTGAAGTGAATTTTTCTCACGCTTCATTTTATACCGCGTTATGTTCTATGTAATTTATTAGAATAGACGATTATCGTCTTTTATAGTTAATATTTTAAGACGTTTTATTCTCGTTAGAAGGCTTTTTATCGTCAATGAAGAGGAAAATGTCTTAGCAATATAAGATCAAACTTAGTTAATTAAGAGGGTCTTTTAAGCATCAGAATTTTTTACCTTTTCAAGGCATTAAGTACTGTAATAATATATTCGAGAGTACTATAGGAGATTTTGCTGGCTAAAATTAGATGTTTCGTGTTACCCATAACTTTCATACCTTTCATATTATAACAGTCAAACGATCAGAAAGCCATAATTTTGCGTTTATAATAACAGTATTGATAAAGATCTTATTGCGTTTCAAAACTATCAACAACACAATATTTAAACACTATTAACAATACATAAAGTTATTTATCTAAATCTGGAAAGTTTCTATCATGACTCATGATGAGCTAGGTGAAAATATTTGTGTTCTAACAATAAAATTTCCTATTTTGTTCTTTTTGTGGGCTCGAGCTGCTTTTCTATGACCCGTATTGCGAGTGTACCACTTTCCAATGTTCGCGTTTCGTACAATATCACCGTATTGCTTTGGATTCATATATTTACAGTATCGTTTTAGTAAAATAAATGTTTCAAACCAGTTATTAATATTAAAGTACTATCGGAGATGTTGATTCCTAGGCAGATGGCGGACCTAAGTAATTTGGTCGCGTTACGTCAAACCCATCCGTGATCCGACCGATCACAATATAAATAATAAATAATTATTATCTAACATTGAATTGACATAAGGCGACCACATGACGTAGGTCCGCCAACTGCCTAGGAATCAATTTCCTCGATGGTAGGTACATGGAATTTGGGGGGGGGTCTTCGAGACCCGGGGAGGATATAGTAAAGTTTTATTGCAGAAAAATTGGCGATTCCTTTGCGATAAACAAATTTTTGCCCAAACAGAATTATGGGTTTAGGCTACCCATAATAATATATATGCCGGTATAGACAACTAAGATAGACAAATAAATTATTCTTTGTGCTCAAATATTAAAGACAACAATGTGTTAACAAAATGTTATATTATATGATTTTACTGAGATAAAACATCCTGTTGTTGCTTTAAATTAATTAACATATTTTACAAAACAGGGTTTCACTTTTAAAACTAACACCTTAGGCATCACAGCCGTAGATATAATTAGAATAGATCTTTAAATAGATCTAGATGAAGCGGTTTGCAATTACGCGACTAGTTTGATCAACACGGCATTCGCTAATTGAAAGACATTCAACGACAGGTGACTCTACATTCATAGTTTTTAACCGTCATAATATTATTTTTCTTTGGAAGATTAGAAGACTTGTTAACATTGTAGAGGCTTAAATATTTATAAACTTAAGCCTCTGCAGATGAAATTATTATATAATATGCTTACTTTGCTGTATTAAAACTAAGTTAATACAGTTACTACTAAGTAGTATTGCTGGCAATAAGTCTTATTGCCAGCAACTTTGTTCGCGTAGGTATCATGTGGTGACCACATATTTTGCCGCAATGAAGCTATGCCTGTACAGCTTTTCGGAATTACAGTATTTTCAGCTGTGTCATCAGAATCGGTTTAACTTTTTTCGATCGCGAAAATATCACAGACAGAAAGACTTGTGACAAAATATAGATGAACCTTCGTAATTATAATATTTCTATAGATTTTGCAGTGGATGATAATTATAGTGTATTACTTGAAAGATTTATTATAACCTCGCGTTCCATTTGATGTCAAAAATGATCTAAACGCTCAAAATAGGAGGCATTTTAAGCGTTTTGATAGTTTTTAACATCAAATGGAATGCGGAGTAAGTGTTCAAAAAAAAGCGGCCAAGTGCGAGTTGGACTCGCCCATGAAGGGTTCCGCAGCAGCAATAAGGTTTATTTTTATGAAATTAAAAGGTTTTTGATTTATTTTTATATTTCAGTCGATTTAATGAAATTTTGATTAAGGTTTACAATTTTTATGACGTATAAAAAAACTACTGGCTATATCTCGTTCAAACCAATTTTCGTTGGTAGTTTTTATAGTAATCTACATCATATATTTTGTTTAGAATTATCATCCCCCTACTTTAGAAATTAGAGGGGGGGGACACACATTTTCCCACTTTGGAAGAGTCTCTCTCGCAAACTATTCAGGTTAGAAAAAAATTATATGGAAACCTCAATATGATTTTTGGAGACCTATCCATAGATACCCCACACGCATAGGTTAAATGAAAAAAATTTTTTTTTTGTTTCAGTTGTACCTACCCCTAAAATTTTTAATAATTTTTCCATTTTTGCATCAAAATCTTAACGCGGTTCACAGAATACATCTACTTACCAAGTTTAAATAATCTAGCTCTAATAGTTTCGGAGAAAAGTGGCTGTGACATACGGACGGACGGACAGACAGACAGACAGACATGACGAATCTATAAGGGTTCCTTTTTTGCCATTTTGGCTACGGAACCCTAAAAAGTGCATATCCATATACATCCATTAGACACGAATACGACATTAACCATTGTTTGCCGTAATTAAAAAGTAATATTGGTTTTAGATAGAGTTTCACGGAAACTGAAATAACCGCGGTAGGGTAACGGGACTCGCATAGTGGTGGTTCCAAACGAGTTATAATAACTAATAGCTCGTTTATATACATTGCGTAGGTACTACCTACTGCCTACATCCGCTAGGTATTTCACTAGGAACGGTACAAAACCTGTCCCTTGGTGACTCTACTGCTCTACAAAATATACCATGGCCTCCTAAGAAAAGCACCACAGCCACAGTCCAAACTACTAAGTTTAAAAATTTAAAAGACAGTAACTTTATTGGTAGCATTCTTAAACTCGCGTAGCTTACATTTGTATGACATTTTTATTTCATGCCGCTTTTGTTAAAATAAATTTGTGAATAAACAAAGTTATTGCAAGGCCGTAATCAAGATAAATGATTTGATGATTGGTAACGCTTGAAATGCTCGATATTTTATATATTTTTAAGCTATTCCAGTATTCATCTTAGAAAATTAGAACTTAAAAGCTACAAAAAATTAACTACACAATAATATATCTATTATCTATAGTGGATTAGGTTAGTTTATTATAATATTATTGTACGAAGTTCACTGTCCGCGTCCAAAATAAAACTTTTAATATATCAACACTTTCTCTATCCTTTCGTTGCAAACAAGTTTGGTATGTGCAAAAAATGTTATATAACGTCGGATAAGTTGAATTACGTATTAGCTGACTGGACATGGTCTAGGGGGCACTGACCTGTGTTACTGGTTAAGACAAGGCCGCCCAAGGCCGTCGGACTCGCGTTACCACTTATAACTTATAACATACGTATTATAAATTGCAAAAAGAATGTTTACAGCGATAAAAAATGCTTTGAATGTGATTAAAATAATGTTATTATTGTGGAGATGAGGCAAAAGACAATTTAAAAACGAAACAATATTATGTAAGTTTAAGAGTACAGATTCGTAGAGCTTTTTCGTAGCAGTTTGGGCGTAGTAAAGACTTATTAAAACCTAAGAAATAAATATTTAGCTATTTCATGTAAAATAATTTAATTTTAATGGAAAAAAAACCTATTTTAACTGACTTTCAAACTGTGGTCATAATAACTTTAAGAAAAAATCTTCCAATTAAACTAAATTAAGTTATTGCTTACTCATCAAGACAGGCCTAATCTAATTTAGTACAGCATCAAAGCCAATTTAAAAACAAATATATTAAAATTACGTACAAAACACGCTTATTGTGCCCCTAATATATTAATCTCGATTCAATTGAAGTCGAATTAAAGAGGCAAGACGAAAACGAGTGAACAAAAACCTGTATTGATTTCCTAAAGCTGCCCGTTAGAGAGCACGCACGAGCGAACTCGATTTTTTTGCATCTAATGCAACCGGCGCGATGATTCAGCGATATCGATATTGTAAACATAACGAAATTATGTCGACACACAATAGGGATGTGCCATCGCTTACTCGATCAATTTGCTGCCATTGAACTTTATTCGATTAAAGCGAGTTCCACGTTTTTGCTATTAGTCGTTCAGTCGTTTGCGAAATTCGATGCATGCATAATATTATAATTCCGAGGAATCAGCATTTATCTTAGTGTAACGAATTATCCTACTTATTTCAATGACGAGTTTATTTTTCTTATTTTAATGTTCAAAATCATCCACTAAAAGAGATCACACTATAACTACTTATGATTTCTTACTTTCAATTCCTATATCATACGCTTAAGTAAGTGTTTATTATGCTTTTCTGTTACTCCTTCAAGTTTATAAAACGTCTGAACCTATTTAAATGAAATTTCTAAATATATATTTTGATTTAAGACCTGAAACGATTAAAGCCGTCCTACGTCACACATATTATCCAATCTAATTTTATCGTGGAAACTTCAATAAAGACAACCTGCAAGTATCCATTTAGGTTATAACAACGCGCGTTTTAGTACCTAATACCTATAAACCAAACCTATATGTAAGGCGTTTGTAATCTAAGTTATATTCAGTACATGGTTATGTATAAATTAATGAAACCATTATATTATAACAGTAACTAGTCTCCGGCCTACTGGAACTAGCGGAACCTAACTGTCTTCTCAATCATTACAATATTTACATTACAACTTGATCCCTTAACCGTTACTATTGGTTATAGAGGGGTTTTGAGATACAAGGATGTTTTCCAGAAGTTTTCCTACTAATGTTGAGATTAAAAATGCAAAGTGTGTTTGCATTTTTTACTATCTGATACCTTTTCACGTTTAGGGTGAAGCCAAACGAGCATAATTTGTGAGTTGTGAGTCGTAGAATTTCGGCTGGCAGAAATTCTGCTGCATTCAGTTTCGTACAAAAGTTCTGTTTGATTCACACGATAGTCATGATTATATGAAAAGATATTTACGCGACTGAAATTCTGCGACTCACAACTCGCAAATTACGCTCGTTCGGCTTCACCCTAAAGCCATGCTCCAAAAAGGTGATATTATAAGATTTAAATAAAAAATAATTCCGTTCGCAAACGAATATTACTAGATACTATTTTTATACGCTTTCTATTAGTTTCACCTGTATATTTGTTTGTAACATGTTTGTAACCGACTTCTTTGGGCGCGATTTTGACCCACTTTAAACGGCCAGATTTCGTTCAAACTTTGTAGATTTATCGAGGACCGATGACAATACACTAATTTGATATAATTATTCCATTTTTCAATTTGTATGTTTGTATGTTTGTTTGTAACCCTTTATATAAAAAGCGTGTTTTTAGTTTTTTTAACTATTACTTACTAAACATTAAAATGGGTACTATATACTTACAGCATCCAACACAAAAATAGTTAAACAAATGTAGAATACATCTTTCATCCGCCACTCATGATGGAAAGAACAAGAAAAAAGAATTAATAGTTTTCATTCATTTTGATAGGGCTAGTCAACATTTCAGAATTAATAAACTGACCTTATAGAGTACGGTCGTGATGTGTTACGCCTCAAGCGAACAATTACTATGCATTTCTTATAATCGTGTTTTAAAATAAATAGAACTCCTTTAACTGGAGGGTAGGGACTTGCGACGAAAAGGATTGTAATAAAAATATACCATTGGAGTTCACGAACACATTTTTAAAACTGATTCTCGCCAAAATGTCCTATACGACAATTGAAATTTCCGGTATTATGTCTATTTTACAATATTGTAAAAAATATTTAATTGAATAAATAGAGTTTGGATGAAAATTGATACAGAATTTAAGGTCGAAGACAGAAAAAGATTATATTTTATGCGTGCAAAATCGCGAAGAATAGTAAACATACTTACGTATTTTATATCTGTTATATCAGATTATAACGTATTTGTGTCACACTAAAATACATAAACAATTATTTAAATATTGAAATAGATATATGATATTAACCTAATTTCATGGGAAATTTATTAAAACTGGGCCGAAAGAACCTGTTTGTCCAGTACCCACCATATTAAGTGATTATACATAATTTATTTACTTTATTCCGGAACTCTTACTTAGAGTTTTTTGGAATTTTATAGCTGTTGTAACTGTACCACACACATACATAATATATGATCAAACGAACTTACCAAGTGAAGTTCGATCATTATTATATGAGTCGCTTCATTCAAAGATATATTAATTAACCAAGTAGTCCTTTGTCTATCTGCTAGGCAATCGCGTTTTTTAAAGACGTATGTAGGTAGTTGAAAAAATAACTTCCCACTTCAGTTACTCGCTCCTCGACGCGCCTCATTATGTTTAGAGAGAGGTAATGCAAAAAATCTTTCTTTCTTTCTTTGGGTACTGCAGCGAACATAGTTTCTTGCAGACTGGGTGGGAGGGAGATTATATCTTTGAATGAAGCGACTCATATAATAATGATCGAACTTCACTTGGTAAGTTCGTTTGATCATATATTATATTTCTTCGCTTCATTCTTCGATATATTAATTAACCAAGTAGATTTTCAGAGTAACTAAAGAAAGATTTTTTACAAAATACTTAGAATTTATATACCTATACTTATATTTTTTTATGAATAGTAATCATTGTATTCGAGAAAAAAATTTAACATTATGTCCATAAATAATAATAATAGTCGAAACAAAACTTAAGAGACCTCTATGGTTTTGTGATTCAAATGATAACGTACTGGGATCATGGTGATTAAGATTATATAACTGATTCAGCGAAACTTTGTTCGTCGATAAAATTATGGCTTAGGAAAATAGCGAAAGTATTGGAGTCACTAGTCCTGCCTGTCGACTGTCGTCTTACTAATAGGTCCAGTATCAATCCCCGTGTCGGCGCTCGACGTGTCGACGCCGCGCCGCTCTCGCACAGCACCTGCTTTATCCAGCGGCTATATTACCGAATGGAAGGTGGCTGTTCTGTGCAGAGCGTTAAACCCGTACTGTAGCAATATCCTATTTAATATAATCTTGAATAACCACCGCAGGGCGTAATAAATTAAATATTATAATTTCTTCTTCTCTCTTTTTTTTTTTTATAAAAAAGTTACATAATTTAAAAACATCCGATTACGCCCAGGAGTTTGTCTTTGTAATATAAATTTCGATACTGCTATAATTTAAAAGTTAAAACCGTATTTTTTATTTTGCCGAGTTTTATTAGGCAGAAAGTTTTAAGTCAATGATCAGTATTCAGTAGGTACAGAGTGCAAAAAAAAAACAAATAATTTATAAGTGGATCCTGGGTACTACAGTAGGTACTCAGATATGGGCTAGGAATTAGAATGTTTACCGGAAAGCTTCTTTCGAAAGACACTTTACACATTCATCTAAGCCAATGTCACCATCCAATAATGTCAACATTGTTCATAAACAATGACAGTGCACAGTGACATAACTGTAGAAGATATCGTTTTACAGCCATTGTCAAATTGTTTGGCAAGGTTCTGATGAAGCAGACGAAGATCTCTGTAATAAGTCTATTAACTAATGAGATTGAAGAGAGTATTTACCCAAAATCTAATGAGGCGCGTCGAGGAGCGAGTAACTGAAGTGGGAAGTTATTTTTTCAACTACCTACATACGTCTTTAAAAAACGCGATTGCCTAGCAGATAGACAAAGGACTACTTGGTTAATTAATATATCGAAGAATGAAGCGAAGAAATATAATCGCTTGTATTGTTCGATAGGTCAACATGAAGAGACCACATTTGACACGACATACATAACCCAACAAAATAAGGTAAGTATGTCCATTCAATCAATTTCTGTGATTGTACTATCAGAGAATTTGATTCTTAGACAGATGGCAGACCTACGTAATCAACTCTGTCAAACACATGTCAAAACATACCCGAAATTACGAACCGAATTACGTCGGTGTGATCTGTCGTCACAATTAACATTGATCATTAAAATGATCTGACCAAATGACGTAGGTCTGTCAACTGCCTATGAATCAATTTCTTCGATGGTACTTTTGGAGAAGTTGATTCATAGACACAGAGGGCAAACCTACGAAATTCGGTCGGGTAGCCCAGCCGACCAACACTTGATATAACTTGACAAAATAACGTATATGTCCGCAATCTGCGTATGACTCAATTTCTCTGATTGTACATTCTCACGCGTGGTTAATGAGAACTGGTAATTGTTGTTTTTGCCGGCTTCCTCGCGTTGCGGTGCTTTAATACGGTTAATACGTTCACATGCTTCTTACGGCTTAGCTCCAACGTGAATACAATGTCAATAACATATATTTTAAGTGAACGTATGTAAAAGTCTGCTTAGGAAAATTTACTAATATTATGTACTTCAATGTTTTCACGCTAGAGGTAGCACAGTAGTCGTGTTCGTTTCGTTTTTCGATGCACATTGCGCATGCGCAAAGTTAAAAATTAGTGTCAGTGTGAGTGTCATGCAAGTGTCATATTCTAAAATGTGACAGAAATTGTATGAACATGACACAATTATGAAGTTGACAGTCAGCTGCCAAACTGCGAATAAAGCCGCGCATGCGTAGTTGAAAAATCAAACGAACACGGATAACAAACAAAAAGTGATGTTCGACGTTTGACAACGATTCTGAAATTTTGATGTGACGGATTTTGGTAGGATTATTTACTCTATATTATATATTTACTCTATATTATATATTTACTCTGCGTGGGACGAGCTCGCCGAAAACAGAAACCGATGGAGACAAAGTATAGCTCAGGGAGTCCGTTACCATGATCGAAAATGGTTTGACAGGTTGGCTGAAAGGCGTGTCAAAGCTAGCTCTAGCGATAATTCACAACCTCATCCATCAAACAACGCTCTCGTGTGCACAAATTGCGGACGGTCTTGTCGATCGAGAATTGGACTCTATAGTCATCAAAAGAAGTGTCTGAAACAGAAGCTTGCGGTCGAGTCAAATCTCATCTAATCTCACGTTGGGGAGAGGGGGGTCTTGGCAAATCTCACGTAATTTTTTTCTCAACAAAATAATACTATTTTGGTCCATTTCATCCAGATTGTAGGTACTAGGAACGTATGCTTAAGACTTAATCGTAGGCGTAATCATTATACGATTAAGATCATTCACAAAGAATCATGGCCAAATTTGTATAGGAGCTGGACTCGACTTTTATTTTTGATGTCCCAAAATAAACTATAGTTAGATTAGATTGTTCTTATGCTCTAAACATAATTCCGTTTGAGAATTATGTCTAAATAGCTACGATTTTTTATAATAATTATTAACGTTTACAATTATTTTGAGGTTAGACTTAAGAACTACCTTTTTTCCGACGGTGTAGCCTACAAGTATATATTCGGCGATCTCGTTTCTAATTATTTCAATTTTTCCTAGAGTATTACCCAAAAAATAGAACGAATGCGAATGATTGCCGGCTGTCAGAACATAATGAAAGACAACAACGAAACTGATCTTTTTTGTGGCTATTCATAGACACATTTCTAATGTTTTTCCATGCCTTAAAATATTAGGGAATTTTTGCTACCAATGGCATATCGGGACGCCACCACCCACCTGGTACGATTTGGCCATTGTTCTTTGTTCGAAAGAAAATCTACTGACTGTGAAATCAAACGTTTACGTAAGAAACCCACATTTTGAAAAATCTCACGTGAGATTCTTGGGGGGGAGGGGGGGTTGAATAAAATCTCACGAAATCTCACCAGGGGGAGGGGGGTCAAAAAATTCAAAAAAACACCTCACGTAATTTGTGGACGCGCCCCCTAAACAAAAAATTAACTTGGCACGTCTTGTACCATAGAGATTCCTTAGAATGAGGTGTTAACTTCTAGGTGCAATAATTTAAAAACTTTGTATGCATGATGCACACACATAATATTTAAATTTGCTACGTAATACCTACGAGGTTTCGCAGCAAACAATAGTAATAATTCACTAATAAACAATCACCCTTCATTACTGAAGCAACTAGCAACACTTCGTACAATTACGCAACTGAGTACTTCGACAGTTTGGACGTACTTTTTATTAAGTTCCTTTACAAAGTGCCGTTAGGACCACCGAGCCGGCGGTTACAAAACACTATGATATCAATTATAGCGATGTGCCTGTAACAAATTTCTCTACGTGTTAACATTTTGTACTCATTACTTTTTGTGGACCGCCCGTCGGTGTGGCGAGTATCATAATCAATAATAATTCATAACGCCAGTAGGAGCTATTAGGGAGTTTAGTAGCAAATGACTCATGTTCAGCAGGAGGAAAACGGTCGTTGACAAGTGATTTTGCACCAACGATTGTTATAGATACGTCCGAATGAAAAATAATGTCACGATTCATCGATAATAACTTACACATTATCATAAGCAGTCATAAGTAAATAATTTTACTAGACTCACGTAAAACTTCTCCAAAAAGGTAAGCTGTAAAGAACTTAAGTAGGTATTTTAATCTTTTTAAAACTACGAAACCTTAACACATCTCCATAATTAGAAAATGTTACCGTGCATGTCTTATGACTAAACCAATGTAAACTTTGATTAAAAACCTAAATTAAATTCAATGTTAAGCTATAATTTGATGTTTAATTACAGGCTTGGGCTTGACTAATTGAGGTGTAAACATAAAAATGAATTTTATCGCACATATCTATGGAGAAAAAATTATTACCTTTGTACATATAATTCCTAATAATGTCTAGATGCTCACGATCAGTTAAGGACTGTTAGTTAATTACTTACTAAATACTACTGTAAAATATTGCTTCATAAAGTATGGGATAGAAAAAAACTTTTGAATTGAATTTTTGTGATTTTTTACAGGTTTTCAAGACAATTTCAACGACTCCTTTTATAATTTACATTTTTTATTTAACTATTTTATCTATTATAGCAGCCGAACACCCAATTAAACTCTGGAAGGCATTTAAATGCGGTTAGGAATTTTCATATCCTTCAATATATATTGGCGTTAATTGCAAGCAAAAACCAATCGCACATATCTTGAGCACATAAATCGTTGGCGCAATTCTTTCCACGTAGAGGATGCGTCTGCTCCAAGAAGAGACATCCGGGATTTGCGCGCTAAAAATAATAACCTGGCATATCTATAGTATGTTTATCTTTCAAATTTTTGATAAAACGTTTTATAATGTAGATGAGCAATGCAAAATTCTTGATCTGATAAACATTAAGCTCATATTTGCCTATAGTTGGGATTACAGAATAAACTACGGAACGGTTGTTATTAAGTATGAAAATGCTCCACGATTTTTAATAACTTGGTCTAAATGAATTTTAATCACCGCCGCCTAAACGTAACATATTAAAGCACAATTTTAAAAGGTAAGTGAAATTATTCTATTAAAGTTGTCGATTTCATTCTCAAAGGTGTGATTAAGTTTCTCATGTGCTTTATATGCATGATATGTAATTTGTAAGTACAAGCTGTTCTCTAGCCATAAGTAGTCTGAGAGCGGTAATTGTATGAAACCATTATTACGTCATGTGACCATACTGTGTAATTTGCTGCAGCTAGTACCTTTTATAACTTTGGTTTCTATTTATGTACTTTATGTTTTAATAAGTCAAGATATACGCTTAAAAGGAACACTACATTTGTTTGGTAATAATTATCTTCGCATAGGATTAAAGGTAGACTTGTAGGTATGTTTCATAGTTGCATACTGAATTGACTATCGGAATATGAATTAAAATTTTAAAAGCTCTACCATGTACATCTTACATATAAAATTCAAAGTAGACCTGCATGATTCACTATGTAAGAATGATTCCATAGTCACTACATTGACTTTGTAATCATTCAACTTCATTTAAACTCTTCTAGTCTATCAGTGTGTTTCTATATTTGCATAAACTTCAAAAACTAACACAGGTAGTTAATAAAAGCTACAACAAAATACAAAATGGTACTCACTCTCACAGAAGTTTTCGAAGTATTTGCCAATGGGTTCTCCGTCGTCGATCAGCGGTCTCTCAGCGTTCAGGTAGGCTGATGGTCCATCGGGCAGGGTATGATGGTCGAGGTGGTACAGCCGGCAGTTGTAGGCGGCGGAGTGAGGAGCACCCAGGTAGAGGAACGAGCGGCAGAGGAACTCCGATTCGATCTCACACGCCAGACGACAGGCCGCTTCGGACGTCACCTGCGCAAAGAGTTGTAAGTCAAAAATTTGGAAGTTTGAGTTTTATTTGTTTCGTTTTGTCACAGGATACTTACAGTATAATTGATAAAACTGTTGCCTTTATCTTATTAAAGTTAAAATATTGAAAATGCTGCTTCAAATAAACTAGCTGTAATAACAGTTGTATTAAGAATTTAACTTCAATAAATGCAACCGTTGTTGGAGCCACATAAAATACAATTTGGCCAATTGAAAGGGAGTAAGCAACCGTAAAAATATAAAATTGTAACGGCATATTTTTAACAGTAAGTACTTGTAACAGATATTTACTCTATTGGAAACAACTCTTACAATTTATAAAAAGCGGCCAAGTGCGAGTTGGACTCGCCCATGGAGGGTTCCGCAGCAGCAATAAGGTTAATTTTTATGAAATTATATTATTTTTGATTTATTTTTATATTTCAGTCGATTTAATGAAATTTAGATTAAGGTTTACTATTTATGACGTATAAAAAAAACTACTGGCTAGATCTCGTTCAAACCAATTTTCGTTGGTAGTTTTTATAGTAATATACATCATATATTTTTTTTAGAATTATCATGCCTCTACTTTAGAAATTAGAGGGGGGGGGACACACATTTTTCCACTTTGGAAGAGTCTCTCTCGCAAACTATTCAGGTTAGAAAAAAATGATATGAGAAACCTCAATATAATTTTTGGAGACCTATCCACAGATACCACACACGCATAGGTTAGATGAAAAAAAATTTTTTTTTGTTTCATTAAAGTTTACTATTTATGACGTATAAAAAAAACTACTGGCTAGATCTCGTTCGAACCAATTTTCGTTGGTAGTTTTTATAGTAATATACATCATATATTCTTTTTAGAATTATCATGCCTCTACTTTAGAAATTAGAGGGGGGGGGACACACATTTTTCCACTTTGGAAGAGTCTCTCTCGCAAACTATTCAGGTTAGAAAAAAATGATATGAGAAACCTCAATATGATTTTTGGAGACCTATCCATAGATACCACACACGCATAGGTTAGATGAAAAAAATTTTTTTTTTGTTTCATTAAAGTTTACTATTTATGACGTATAAAAAAAACTACTGGCTAGATCTCGTTCGAACCAATTTTCGTTGGTAGTTTTTATAGTAATATACATCATATATTTTTTTTAGAATTATCATGCCTCTACTTTAGAAATTAGAGGGGGGGGGACACACATTTTTCCACTTTGGAAGAGTCTCTCTCGCAAACTATTCAGGTTAGAAAAAAATGATATGAGAAACCTCAATATGATTTTTGGAGACCTATCCATAGATACCACACACGCATAGGTTAGATGAAAAAAATTTTTTTTTGTTTCAGTTGTACCTATGGGGACCCCTAAAATTTTTAATATTTTTTCCATTTTTGCATCAAAATCTTAATGCGGTTCACAGACTACATCTACTTACCAAGTTTCAATAGTATAGCTCTAATAGTTTCGGAGAAAAGTGGCTGTGACATACGGACGGACGGACAGACAGACAGACAGACAGACAGACAGACAGACAGACATGACGAATCTATAAGGGTTCCTTTTTTGCCATTTTGGCTACGGAACCCTAAAAAAAACCCAAGCCAACTGAAAATAAAAGCAACAAATGTCTTAGAAGGTTTGATTATTTTAACAATAAGTGCGAAAAACTTACGTATATCAAAGTAAATGGGCCAATAAAAATGCACCTCAATAAACATAAAAACATACCGTTACAGGTAAAATAAGCAACTTATTAAATAATTGAGCATCACAATAATTAATACTTCTCATTATAACTGATGTTGTAAGGCGCTTAATTCGGTTATAATTTATTAATAAATGACCATAAATATAAATAATTTAAGAATGTTTTACAAACATTTAATACTAATTACTTCAGAAGTTGTATAAATTATTATATTGTCAAGTCAATAACTTCTGAAAATTTATCGTACGCACCGTAAAGGTAATATTATATCACAAGTCTTACCTGTGCCATAAACATAAATTAAAATTGCTATACTAATTTAAATGGGTCCTAACAAATGTACTTTTAACTTATATTAAGCATTTGGTACTTAATGTTTTCAAAGGTTTTTGACTGATAAAACTTTTATAGTGGTTTTGTATCAAAACAGAATCAAAATTAACTGTTATGCAAAGTAATCATTTATCGCTCATTTAAATTAAACCACCCATGACCACTTCTTGATAATGTGGATAATGTAGTAACAAAATCATATCAAAATATAATAATCCAATTTATATCAGTAAAATAAACATGTATTATCAAACAACCTCTTTTTTTAAGTCGGTTAAAAAAAACAAATATAATAATATTATTATAATATGTAAGAAAAAATGTGTAAATATTTAATATGTAGCGTCTACACCAGATTTCACATCTCTATCAAATCTGTTCTATGTGATATCAAAATTCTTTCTCAACTTGATATTTTCTTGCCCATAAAAATCAAAAGTCATCGTCATCAAAAAAAAATCCTAATTTGTGGGTTACATACCTGTAGCTCCTTATCGGTGTAGTAGTGTAATCCTGCATACTGCGCCACTTTGTCCTCCGCGACACCGACCCTCGGCGCCGTGAACACTCTCGGGCCCTTGCAAGCCTGCGACGCCTTCAGGCACAGGTTCTGCACGACCACACAACGTGTTATAACAACCACCCTGGCGCAATCGGGTAATGACGGAAAAACACTTATGATTTATAATTTAATGCGAAAATTGTACCCTCGCGGTGCTGAGTTCGACGAAAACCTTGTAGCTACGTGTCATTTTAAGTAGGTTGACAGGTGTAGATGCGTGTTATTATCTTTCCGTAGGGTTTATACGCTTTGACTTTGTAGAGTAAGGGTGCTCGCACACCGAATCCAATCCAAAGAACTTCATTGCAATGTACCTAAGCTTCATGTAGAGTTTTTTAGGACTTAATTTGATTTGCACTACGATGATGTTATTTGCCTTCCATTTGGACGATGAGTTGGCGATAGTTGTCTCCGTATGTTTTATAGCATCTTTGCGCATCACAACACAAATCTTACATTTCAATGTCTTTTTCTAGTTGGATCAGTGTAAAGTGTCCATAAAATGCAACGTGCTTCATTGCGTTTAGCAATTGCATGTTATCGCTGTTTTCACACATGAACGAACTTCGTGTTATTAATAAACACCATATTAAATTAATAGTTATTGCTAATTAAACTGTATCTTATCGTACGCACTTATCACGCAAAGATGAGCAGACGAAGCCTAATTAATTATTGTTATTATTATTTAACAAAATATAGCTGCTGTCCGCGACTTCGTTGAATGAGAAAACGTCATTAATTTTCCCTATTTTTGCCACATATTCCTATTGGTCACATAGTGATATAATAAAGCCTAATTAAGCCTTCCTCTATAAATGGACTATCCAACACCAAAAAACTTTTCAATTCGAACCAGTAGTTCCTGAGATTAGCGCGATCAAACAAATAACTTTTCAGCAATAAGCATAGATAAGAGGTTTTCCACTTCGTGACTCATAATTAAGTCTCTTACACTTAAGGACAATTCCATTTCGCGACGTCCGTTCAAAAGCTGATTTATTATGAGTTAAGCCCGGAAGCGTATATCTTACGTGCATATAAAATGATTTTACGACGCAATAAATGTTTTGATTTTGAACTAAACATCTATTAAAATTTAAGGTTCCATCAAAAGGAAATTGCTTCTGGCTATAGGACGCTTTAATTGCCATACCTATTATTAAGTTTACTGAACTATAACCTTAAAATTATAGCTTTAACGGTATAGACAATTTGACTACGACCTCAACGTCTATCAGCAATCGTTTTAAGGGCCCGGGTTACCCTCGAAATTTTCATACATTCTTAATACCAAAATCATTTTCTCATACGAAAATATTTAACATGTTTGAGTTATTTTTCAGCTTAAGATAGTAATTACCTAGGGTCCTGAACAAATTTTTTTTACAAAATATTTAAATACTAAAAAAAAAATTTTTGTGTTTAAATATTTTTTAGTAAATTTACTACTAAATATTTAAACACCAAAAAACAGACAAAAACACTAAAAAATATATAAATAAATAGTAAATTTACTACAAAATATTTAAATAATAAAAAATATTTTTTAAAGTTTGAATATTTTGTAGTAAATTTACTATTTATTTATATATTTTTTAGTGTTTTTGCCTATTTTTTGGTGTTAAAATATTTAGTAGTAAATTTACTAAAAACTATTTAAACACAAATTTTTTTTTTTTAGTATTTAAATATTTTGTAAAAAAAATTTGTTCAGGACCCTAGGTAATTACTATCTTAAGCTGAAAAATAACTCAAACATGTTAAATATTTTCGCATGAGAAAATGATTTTTTAAGAATGTATGGAAATTTCGAGGGTAACCCGGGCCCTTAATATTTCATCTGTTTTACATGGAACAACTAATTTTTTCAAAGCTTCAATAATATTTGTCAACAATTATTTCAATTACTTATCTCAATTTTTGTATTACTAAACTTACTACCTTTCTGAACCTGTGTACTAAAAATAGTACACATTTTAAAATATATTAAATATTTACATATAATATGCTTAATTATTTCAAATATCAACATTAAATATGCTTAATTATTTTTCATCAATTTTTGAGTTATAAACTTTTTGCAATTCCAATCGCTCACGTACAAGGCTTTGAATAGAAATAGTATTGGGCCCTTAAGGCTTGACACGTTACAATATAACAAGGAAAGCATGGAGTAAACATCTCAAGCCTGGAGGTACGCAGCTATCGTTGCTGTCGATGTAATATTTTAGCCATTATGTTATTGGCTTTGGCGGGAAGCGGTATAAGGAAAAGGGAATAACGTATTTGTTAAGAAACAATGGAGATGCTGTATTAATAATAATGTCTATAAAATATATAACTTGAAGTATAATATAAGGATCCATTACCAATCTATTTATTTCGATGTTTTTCTTTTGTTTTCAAATGTAGGCTAGACGTTTCTTAAGATGTGATTGCTGTTCATGTCATACTACACGAACTTATGTGTCTTGCATTATGTAGGTATACCAAGTTCATATTATCTTAGTACTGAGTTGGTCCCCAAATGCATTCGCATTTTATTACACGAATTCATCTTAGAGTGAGTCTAAGAATACCCCAATTTGCGCTATAAACGGCAAAATATAATGGAACAGCCCGACCACATATTCCCCGCGTTCCACCTAGCGTTAAAAACGATCAAAACGCTGAAAATGCCTCCTATTTTTAGCGTTTTCATCGTTTTCAACGCCAAGTGGAACGCGCCCAATATGACACATTAATTTTTAAATTAATGTGTCATATTATGTATATGACACATTAATTTTTGAAGTCACCGGAATCGGCACACTTTCACACAAGCATCATTTACATTTATATATTATCTGTTATGACTGAACTATTCAGTATCATAGTGGAGTAGATAACAGATGTATTAAATATTAGTATTAGCATAGACAAGTGTAGCAGATATTAAGGAATTTGTACTTCTTTTTGGACCGAACTGATAGTTATATCGTTATGTAGTATGTATGTAAAGCATAATAGTATCTTGGGTAAATTATTATCACCACTAACCTCAAAATAGTCAGTTCCAGGTGTGTCGACGAGCTGCACGAAGTGCTGCGCGGTGCGGCGGTCGGAGTCGCTGAGGGCACACCGCATGCTGCCGTACTCGTACTCCGCTGAACGACACGGGAACCGTTTCTATGGAGGAAATGGTTAAGTAAGCTGAGAGTAAGGAGATCTGTCTAAAGCAGTGTTCCGCAAAAGGTATGCCACAGCACACTAGTGTACCGTGGCCAGTAGTTGGTGTGCCTCAAAATATGACATTTTACATACAGGCTGATAAAAAAAAAATCTGGTATACCTCCAATTTTACACAAAAGTTTGCGGAACACTGGTCTAAAAAGTGGCGGCATTTTCAACGAGTCGAACGATTGTATTGTTTTATAGTGTGGTATAGACAAAAGTGGACCAACACAAGCGATTATGAATGAGTAGAGAGACATAATATGCGTTTATACTACAAATCACTAACGTTGATTGTACATGCTATAGCCCGCTTTGCTTTCATAGTGACAATTATGGCCCAACGTGAACGTGGACTTTAAGAGAAGAAACCATGAAAGTACTTTCTTTGAACAAGTATAATTTCATCATCATCATCATCATCAAAAATCACATTTAGAGCAGATATTTCCGGGCCTAAAATGACCAAGCTGTCCAATGTAAGAGAGAGTTTCTGAATTGTTTATAGCTGAAGACAGCTATAAATTTTAACTAAGCGACTCTCTCTAACATAGTATGCGTTGGTTGCACTCGGAATACCAATATCGATTTCTCATAAACATACAGTATAATATGGGGTCGCTTGCCATTAATATCCCCTATCCTTGACTTATCGAAGTGGGACAAGGCATAAAACAGATAAATAACATAACAATGAGAGGGCGCTTACAGGAGACAAATCGCCTTCGAACACGATCGATATGCGCAGACGCCGACAACATATTTCGGCCTTATTACAATGGTAATAAAGTTCAAGTGGAAAACGGAGAATGTTGGCTAATGGGTAAGAAAATGATACTATAGGGCTTGCACACAAAACTGCGATTGCGTTGCGAATTTCAAACGCAGATGGGAATCGGATGGCAGTCAATTTCACGCGTCTGTTCCATGGTCTGATGCAACCTTTCTTCAGTAACCTTACTATCAGAGAAATAGATTCATAGATAGATGGCAGAACTACGTTAATTCATCTGTTTATGTTTATGGTATTGACACAACCCACCAAATTCTGTAGGGCCGCCATTTGCCATCTGTCATCTTAAAAATAAGGTTAAATGACCGTAAACTCTACAGGATCAGTAAACCTTATTCTAGCCTTTCCCAAAGTGGGCGATAACGCCGCCTTGTAGGCGCTGAAGGCATAAAGGGGGCGGTGTGGGACTCAGAAAAAAAATGGGCGGTTTGTGTAGAGCAGCCTTTCGCAAATTGGGTAATAACGCCCCCTTGTGGGCACTGAAAGTCTAAAGGGGGGCTGTTGTGGGATGCAAAAAAAATGGGGGCATTGTGTGGAGGCTTGCGGGTGATTTTATCCGGATGCGTTTTTAATTGAAACAATGGAGGGCGCTAAAACATAAAATTATGTTCTCAAATTGGGCAGTAGACATAATAAGTTTGGGAACCACTGCTCTACACTATAGATGATAGAATAGGCAAACGAAGCGAATAGTTTCGAAATGAACGAAAAAAACATGCTGTTTGCGATAAAATCGCTTCTTGCGGCGTCGCAGTTCAGTTTATAAACCCTTATCTCCAATTTAAGTAAAGTGGATACATTACCTCATTGAGGCAGGCAGAGAGGCAGGCCTCTTTGGTTGAAGTGTAGATTATGGTATTGTCTAGTCCCCGCAGAGCCTTGCCCGGCACTCGCTCGAACGCCCACGGCCTGAGGCAGACATGCTCCGACCGCACCGTCAGCTTCACCATGTAATACGTGTTTACAGAGCGCTAGAAATAAAAACATTATGTTAACAATGAGGTTTAGATAATCTACGGAGGCGAGATAAGAGGCAAGGTTCATAGAACCGATTACTAGAAGTATATGAAGTATATTATGTAAGGTAATTTCGACTTAATAATAATGTAGAGTAAGGGCCTTATCACACTGGCAATTAGCGAGCGATTTGAAAGCAACGCGACAGCGCAGCGTCGTCGCGGCGCGGCGTGGACGCCATTTTGTACACTCGTCTAGAGATGTGACATTGTAGAATATAGTGTTTGAGCAGTAGTGTTTCCTCATCAAAATCCATTTTGCTACGGAGTGTCCAAAACGCGGAAGGCAAGCTGCGTGCACGCCGCGTTTGAGGTAAGGAAAAAAAGTACTTTTTTTTTCATTTCTCTAGCCCTTGGTGTATACTCTTCATATTCGTATGACTTATGAGACCTAACAATTTTGTTCACATTATAAAAGAGCATCTCTACAATATAATTGTAGAGATACACTATACATACTAAACCTTATAATATTATACCTGTTGTCGGAATTGCTTTTAAAAATAAGCCTATCATCAATTTTACATTAATATCATGCAACCTAGTTGCAACTATTCTTATGACTTTGTAGTCCAATAATATTGCTGGCATTAAAACTATAAATAGCAACACGTTTCTATAAATATCAGATAAAAGAAAACAGACGATCTGATGAAGACATCATTTAGATCAGTGTTTTACAACCTTTTTATGATGCAACCGCCCTGGAATGAAAAATGATTCGCGACCCCCTACCGTTTGCTTTTATCTATCGTGAATATTATGATTACGAATATATGCTTTTGTAAAAAAATCTACTTAATATAGACATTATCAATATTTGTAATCTTTATTGTTTTTTACTAGCATTGTTCTTTCGAAGTCTACAGAAGCTGTTCACCCACTCAGGGGGGCCCACAGGTTGAAAAGCACTGATTTAGCAGTAGAATGTCACCTGCGCCTCTTTCACAGACACAAAAGGAGAATCGCAAATAGCATTCTTGTATAAACATCATAAAGTAAAAAAGTTATGCAGATTAAAGAAATATCTCAGACATACGCAATTATTGAAAACTCGATAATATAATATCGAATAAGTAATGTACGTTTTTGGCAAGCGTTGGTAATTTTCAAGTAATTTATCGACGCACTCATTTGCCTATTTATTTTTATAGCAACAATTGATTTGCTAATAATTATTATGGTTCAGTGAAAAAACTATGTGATCAAGTTTTATAGTTGCTACTTTCGACATATTGTGACGACAGAGGTATGTGATTTAACATTTCCTAAACTAATGAGTACCAATTAAGTTTCAGGACCAATTAACCAAATTGGTGCCAAGTCCAACCAAGTCGTTCCCTAGTTGTAACAAGACATTCAAATTGCAATTTATTTGTAAAAAGTACGATGATTTGAAAACATAACGAAGATACATTTAATTATCTTATGTAGTAAAACGCAATAATTATTAGCACACACACACACACACACACGCACACACGCACACACACACACACACACACACACACACACACACACACACACAATATTTATTATTACTGTGTAGATTCCTGTTTTTTGTAAAATGAATACTAAATGAAACCTTTTATGTCTAGCTATAGTTAATAATATTATGTTTCATATTGTAAGCGCTGCATTAATCTGTAAAATATTATGTAAACTGGAAAGTCTAAGGACCACCAAGACACAGGCTCTGCCTAGTTTGGGGTCCATTGCAATTTGTATGGCTTACATAACTAAAAACAAGATTGTATAATTAAAACAATTTAATTAGACATTTGAGTGTAAACATAATGTTACTTTTGGAAAACTCATTGTAAAATGTTGTGTTATGTAATGGTTCAGAAATAAAGAATTATTATTATTATTATTAAATCTGAATGTAAAGTTTTTATTTGCACATAAATTCGATGCAATGGCTGCATTTTCTTCACAAAAGTAATAATAAAAGTTACCGTAATTTCATCAAGACTATTTATTCACTTTTATCATAATATCAAACAATCTTTCTTCAGCTTTCTTGAAGGTTTTAACTTTTAATAGCTTTTTATAATTATTAGACAGCGCTTTCACAACAAAACATTATAGTGCTCTCTCACCGCGAGCATTTACGTGTAATGTAACATTACAGATTTGACTTTACATAGCAAGGTGACTTCACTGTCAAGTGTCACACACCATTGATATTACAAGTAATTGTATCAAGATATTACACATTGTATCATTACAGGGTGCGCATTGTAATTCTCGACTCTCTTCCCTCACTGATGTAATGCTCGACTCTGTAACGTTAAATTACAAGCGAATGCTCCTGGTAAGGAAGCACCTTATTAATAAGTTTAATAAGCAAGATTCAGTTTGTTTAAATATTAGAAATTATTATGTATTGCTTTTCATCTTGTTAGCAACGTAATATCAACGAAAGCTTAACACAGACTACAAAATACAATAAGTCAGAAAATTACTATTAATTAGTACTACATAAAATATTGTAATCTAGATATTATGTGTGATGTGACTATATTCTACTTGTTACACAAGGTGCCTTGTGTAACAAGTAGAATATAGTCACATTACAGTGTTAGTTAAACCTAGTGCTAGTAAATAAAGTCTCCAAGAGAGTCCAGGGGGGCTATTACGAGCTCATATTATATCCAGCCAGTTTACAGGCCAGTTTACAGGCCGTTGCATAGACACGGCCTGTAAACTGGCTGGAAACTGGCTGGATATAAGAGGTCGTAATAGCCCCCCAGGTCTTTTTCTCCAAATACTTCGGAACGTAATACTTCTGTAGTCACATCAAATTACCATCGATGTCCAGTGTCCACTTTGCATATAAAGTACATCACAAGTATCTATGTTAGTGAATCAGCGTCCTTTTATTTTCATTTGCTACAGCGGCTATCTTGGAATCGCTCATTAGGCTCGAAAGCGAACTAACGGTATACGAACTAACTGCCTATTTGCATATCCGAGCGCAACTTTATGAACAGTATCCATGCAATTAAACTGCTTGTAATATGATTAATCAATAGTGGTATTTTCTAATTAACTACACAAGCTTTTCTAATTAACAAGCCGAGTTACAGCTACATTTAAACTGATTTTTTCATTTCTTTTAAAACTAGACGTTTGCTGCGTCTCCGCTCGCGTTTAAGGAATTCAGAAACCGTAAATTTTCCCGCAAAAAGTTTTAAAAAATTACTTTTATCTTCAACATTAAGGTCATGACTCATGAGATAAGAAAATAAAATTGTGATGCAATTGCTGTTCCATAATAGTATCTTTGAAAATCCTTAAAAAATCTAGCTATTACTTATTAGCATTGTTCAAAGTGTAATTTAAAAATTTAAATATTTTTTTATCTATTTACTAAAGGGGTTTTGTCGGTGACCGACTAATTTACAAGCATAATAAAATATTATGCCCACACGCAATAAGGATATCGTCTAAACTATGGTTCTTCCCCCAAGCATTAACCCTCTTTGCCCAGAAGTGGGGCATTATGAACTAAAAGTTAAAACATATTTTTATTGTCATTTAAATATTAAGTATAATGTGTGCAACAGTATATGAACCATACATAACGAGAGTTAATATTGTAATCATAAGCTCTAAAGCACATGAGAGTGAAAGTAAATCACACGTAATAAAGTTTGAGAATTATAGAGCTGGTTTTTGTGCTCATTACTCAGTAGCCAAATAGTTGAAACATCAATCAAGTTTTTTACTACATGTTCTTTAATACGTACAAATAATCAATCGAAGCGTTAAACCACAAGATTAATTATATTATCTACTTGAAATTACGATACTTTTATAGTTTTTTATAAAGTTAAGTTAAATGTTCTGGTCATAAAAATTAACAAGTTTTCACCTAAGCCTTTTATTCTTAGAAAGTGGTAAATTTTCAAAATTAGGGGCAATCGAGTAAACGGATCACCTGATGGAAAGCAAAAGACGTCGCCCATAGACACAGTGTCTATGTTATGTTACAAATGTCTTAAATACACTCGCAGCATCAGCAGAGTTGCAATTGCTTTGCCGGCCAAAATGTGCACTTCAATGGAAAACTTATAGAAACAATCTTCGTACCTGATCCATGATCCATCTGATTAATCTTAAACTCTGTAAAACCACAGAATGAACTAACAGTAGTAGGAAAACTTTTTCCTGGAATCATTTGACTTTTGACTTATGAGTCATTGTGGTCAGTGACATGTAATAAACCCACTTACACCACACAGTAAAAGTGTGGCCAACCGCTAAAATCCCATGAAAATTCACACGTACTAGATTTGACATACGGAAATGTGCGGTCGGTACCGATATACTGGTACACTAACGAGTAGAAATAATATATGACGGTACAACGTATATACCATCGAAGAAAGTAATTCATGGTCAGATTGTCGACCTACGTTATTTGGCCGGGTTATGTAAACTTCATATTAATCATGATCTGTCGGATGGGATATGATATAACGCGACCGAATAACGTTGTCCGTCATCTGACTATGAATCAATTTCTATGATGGTAAATGATTCGACGTTTGAAAAAGTTGATACTCGACTAGGCATGGGTTAAATGGCTTAACAGCGCACGGCTGTAGGATGAAGTGCATATCGCACGCAATTTCTACCTCGTCTGCAATTATTGCAGTTACTTTTTGACCTCGTCCTAGTGTTTAAATTTAAAACTGGTCGAGCAAAAACTATTTTGATATTACATAACAAATAAATGTATAGTTACCGTTGGAGTAGCCATAGGATTGTTTGCTTGAGTATCATTTTGTAGCAAACATCTCGTCTCTTGCACTGGAGTCAGGGGGTTGAGGACAAAACTGAAACAATACAAAAACACTATAAAATATATGACATGGTTACCTGAATATCTATACGCAGAAGTTAACTAGGAAAAACTCTACGGATGCAGCTGCCTAGTTAATTTGAGCAAGTTTTAATATCCACCTTTAATAATAATTACTAACATTGTAATTGCTCGCCAAGCCTATGAAATACAGAAGGCAAAAAATATTCCTAGAGATGTTAACATGTCGATAAAATCTGATTTATCGATGTCGATATAAAACATGGAATCATTAATAAAAATCACTCAGCAGCTTTAGAGCCTCGAGAGGCCTACTGCATTTTATCATAAGTGAATACACGGGCATGACATGTTATGCCAAAGTCAATACGAGCAGTGCAAACAACTTGTCAAGAGTGTGTGAGCTGTATGAATCATTCTTATTTGTTATTCCATTGCATTCGTTTGTTTTGTGAATAGTTGAATACTAAAATATATAACATTGCACGTAGTTTTAAGAATATGAAAAGATTTAGCTTTACTTAAAGCAGTTTAATGTATAAAGCGCTTAAAACTTTTATTACTATCACCTTATGATATACAAAAGCGGATGCACTAATCGGATTATAATAAAATATACCGGGAAATATAAAGTGCGACTTATAAGTACGGGACAGCGGAAATTATGCGAGAAAAACAACAGGAATAAAACTAAAGCTATCTCCTGCAGCGACGATTCCTATGGTCGATATCCGCTTGTCACAGTAGTAAGTGTATGCTTTATCGATATTTCATAATAAAAATTTGCATCACTAACTTACGTATGGAGTTCTTACTGAATTATTATTTTTTAACAAAAAATTAAAACCGACTTCCAAGGTAAAAACAAAAGTCGCTACCAGCCCGGAAAAGTTCTGAGATCCTTGACATAGAACTTACGCTAAAGTAAGCTGGTACTGACTTCAAAAGCATGAAGATTGAGTACAGAAATAGTTGAGGTTTAGGCTAAGTCTGAAGACTGCACCATATTAAGGAATAGGAATTATTTGATTCTTTTTAGATTATTTTTAAGAATATTACTTACTTTTGTTTTACCTTGGAAGTCGGTTTTAATTTTTTGTTAAAAAATAATAATTTTACCCTTTTTAGTTATCTTTATACATTTATTAACGAAAGTATGTTCATTTCTTTTCTAATCTAATTCAATAAATAGGCTGAATTCTTTAATTAGTCGGCCAGTCGTAATATTTATACGATACTTTCCGAAGCCTTTCTCTGTCATTAAGTTGGACTAATTGAATATCAGCAGCTGTTTGATGACTAGAAATTTATACTCTGCGATGCATTTTCTAATTACGTCTACGTTATCTAGAGAAGACCTTAGGATTACTTTTACTAATAACTAAAAGTGTAGTGATTCTCTTGTAAGGCAAATATTTCAAAGGAAATTATTATTATCGTATCGTATTTTCGTATATCGTATTTTCAACATAAAACTTTTACGCAAAAAAGATGATGAAATGGAATCAAACAGCACCATACAAATATTAATTAATTAATTGTAATTACATTATAACATTTATTAAGTACCATATATTCTGTGAAACTCTTAAAATCTGATTGACTCTGAGTTCAAATTAAATTTCCCTGAGTACGGCCGTAAGCATTTTAATTACAATCATTATTTTAGTTTATGCTTTATATTTTATTAATAAAATCAAAATGGAAATATAAAATTCAAATGATAATATATTCGAAGACGGATGCAGACGTTTTATCTACATCACGCATCAATAATTTTACATGGGGAATGTCATTACTTGGTAGTTGCTTTTAATTTATTAAAGTGTAATTTAATATTGTAAAGCGCAAAGGAATGTTAGGATACCTATTTTCTTTTTCTTAGACACTCTATCAGTACAGAGTTAACTCTTAAACGGCCATGATTGACCAAATATGTGTAGAGTATATTCGTTGATCATGCTTGCCAAGGACAGCTAAATAATCGTAGTCGCAATTATAGTTTTTGATTACACAACGTAAAGAAAATCTTGAATAAATAACATTTACATTAATTAGAGCAGACATAATATCGCTTCTTATACATCAATGGTAATATATTCAAACGTTAAAAAGTAAATCACTGTGCCAATGATGTTGATATTCCACGTGCGTAGATGCGCCGTGTTTGTGGCTTCTTAATGACAGATCGCCGCGTTACACTTACTGGCTAACGGACGGTTTACCGTTCCACTTCGACATCTACTTACGGTGGCTTAACATAATTATACAAATAAATTACATTTTAATCCAAACTATTTATAGAAAAGGAATTTGTTTTATAATTACTTACGCGTCACGGATTTTACCTAGGTAGTAACTAACAAATACTCGAAAAGGAATCTAAAAGCATCAAAATATTTGTTTTTCAAATCTCGTACCTTTTTGCCTTATTTAGTAATAGAACTTATAAGGCTTTATGACCGGTACTGAAGAGCAATTCAGTGCATTCCAGAGCTCGTTTATATTATTCCAGAGTAATTTAGCGCTGGATCCGATCACTGGAATCAAACCCGCTAAAATACAATTTACAACATTTCATCTATCTATTTCTTTTGATATTTTATTGCAGCATTTTTAAAAAGTTGCCTATAATAATAAGAATTCAATTATCATAATGGTAGTAAAGTAAAAAGTCTCGATACGGAATAATTAAAATACATCATTCACAAACTTCTTACACCATTACATAACGGTTACTTAATATTAAATCAATGTCATCGAATCCGTCATCGTAATCTCTCGGTCAAGGTCACTGGGTAATTAATTAACATTATGAATTCGTTTTACTTAACACCAGCTGAACATCAGTAATCTTTAGGGTCAATTTCACTAATGCTTGTTAAAGCAATTAGCAAGCTGATATTTTTCATGTTTCGTATAAATGAAAGAAAGGTCTGCGAATCCAAGCGAAACTTACCAAAATACTATCAGCTGTAAAATTGATTTTCATTTTCAACATTGTTTTATTTTGCAATCATGGTCACCCTACAATTTAAGTAGGAGTATGATGCGGATAAGAGCCATCGCAAACAGTGCGACTTGTCGTTGCGTCTAGACGCCGAGCTGTCGCTTGCATCGACGACTAGTCGTTGCGTCTAGACGCCGAGCTGTCGCTTGCATCGACGACTAGACGTTGCGTCTAGACGCCGAGCTGTCGCTTGCATCGACGACTAGTCGTTGCGTCTAGACGCCGAGCTGTCGCTTGCATCGACGACTAGACGTTGCGTCTAGACGCCGAGCTGTCGCTTGCATCGACGACTAGTCGTTGCGTCTAGACGCCGAGCTGTCGCTTGCATCGACGACTAGTCGTTGCGTCTAAACGCCGAGCTGTCGCTTGCATCGACGACTAGTCGTTGCGACAGACGCCGTGCAGGAAGCCATCATTAGTAGTAGAGTATTCGATAGAGACGGCGGCGCCTACACTTCGTCGACATGCCGCGCCGCATTACAAAATGGCCCTTTTTTTTTGAAAACGGCTAGCCGTAATGTAATACGGCTAAATATGTATACAATCCGCCTGCGACATAATATAGGTAATATATTATGACCAAAATTCGTTATTAGTTTATCTGGTTTCGAAAATAAGCATTAAGAATATTTCAATTGAGGTTTCTATCTATGTCCAAGAATTGATGTTACGTATGTATATTGTAAGTACAATATATTATGTTACGCTCAAAGACCGAAAACGAATAGCATATCAGCCACGACACGAATTTCGCGTTATTATCTTTTTGTGATTGCAAGATTAACGCGTTGTGGCCGTTTTCATTAGAGCCACAACGCGAATTTCGCGTCGTGGCTGTTTCACTGTGACCACAACGCGTTGTGAGCTATTTTTCCGCTCACTGAGCGTTTTCGGTCTTTGAGCGTAACATATATAATATGTCTCAACCTAAGCTCTAACAGTATTATAATAATATAGGAGCCACGTTAAATGAGTTTTCCGCAAATTCAATTCCTAATATTAATAAATTTTATGAATAGCTTATCATACTTGCAAAGATTCAGCCGTAACTTATTTATGCTTATAGCCAATAAATCTAAAGATACTCAGAGTAAAATAACATTTCTACTTGTAAATTATAGGTTAAGAGTTCAGTGTAAGAATTATTACTATTCGTTACACCTTTAGTATTAATGTAATACGTAGCCCTTTAACTAATGGTATAGGTTTTGGTATCGTGATGATGTAATTTATCTTTGATAGACCTCTAAACTAACGGTCTAAGTCAAAGGTTGGGTTTAAAATAAATAAAATAAATTATTTTCCATTTATTAATGAACTGTTTGAGTAAAAATAAATAATCATAAATCATATTATGATTAATGATTATTTATTTGTACTCAACACCTATTTTGAGTCGATTTACGAACTTTAATTGATTTAAGTCCTTGCATAGATACTTACACATTAAAGTTATAAAAAAGTAGCACAAAAATGTATCCTCTAATCTAACCTCTCATAAATATAACTAATGCAACATTGTCGATGTTTTTGTACAAATTAATAAATTACTACTATTAATAAATTAATAAATTAATACTATTATTAATTACCGTATACGGGGATACAACTCTACATTAACAAATCGGTATCTAACATTCTTGTCAGATATTTACATGCACGATACGAAAAGCCACAAACCGAAGACAACTATATGTATAAATTATAATTAAAAAAGTGAATAAATGATTGTGTATGTAAAATAGCGGCCATCATTACCGGAGCGGCGCCTGCGCAGTGGCGCAGCTCATCAATCAACGCTGTTGAAATCTGAAGAAGCTATCGCATCATCTTTCACTACATCTCCATGTATTTTGATCCGTAGATAAATTAACTGCTTTTGCTTATAAACTATCTATGTATCTTGATTTAAAGATTAACTTATTCTGTGACAATGCGATAGTAATTAAATGAAGCTGCTTAAAAAGATAAACAATTGACATTTGATAGTCATGGTTCTTTGTTGTTAATTAGACTATTCTATCTGCCAGAATACATTTTTACTTTAATATTTTAGTAATTTACATTGAAACAAAAATAGCAATACAAAGTCTACGCATTACTACGGCGTGTTACGCGCACTCTACGAATATGTCATTCAACATTAGCGTATATATTTTTGTCGATCTTTGCCCTTTGGTATTTCAGAAACTTAATTTTATTAAAAAAAACATCTTAAAATGACCAATAGAACATCTTAAAACTTCTACGAATACCAAAGAAAAAACAAATGCATAGCTCCATTTGTCTCATGTATCGAAACAGTTACCGATTGTTACCATATTCTTCGTCCGTGTTTCCCAGTAGATTGACTTGCACATACAATACTATGCGCGGGAACCTTATCTCATCTAATTGAATACCTACCGAATTAATTCTGATACCGTTGGATCGGTTCTGAAGAATTTAATTGAATTTGTGGATAAAAAAACGAGTGCTATGATTAAAATGGTTTGTGGAATACGTTGGAATAATGTAGGATCTAATGTTAAAACAGTTGGATTGGATGATGGATACTATTACTAACATGTAGAGGGGCATATTCGTCCAAGATTAAGGTCGATTGTGCCTGTGATAGCTTCGCAATCATAGTTTTCTATCAATTATCATGGTCTACCGCGAACAGATTAAAATTATGAACTCAGGTTAGCATGTGGAGCGATCTTTTAATTAAGTATAAATAGAGCTGTTAATAATAATAGTATTGAAAAATTCACAATGATTTTTTAGTTAGTAAACCCGAATGCTAATGAAATTGTTTCTTAGAATGTATTTCTAAATTACATACCAGCGAGAATTTCGTTAACACTACAAAAGCGATAAACTCATTTTACGTTGCGGCGAAACAAAAGGTCCATTTTCAATCGCAGTTTAATATAAATTGAATATGGGCAAACCGCCAATTGTCATGAGATCCACAAAGACGTATGATCACTTTTACTGTTATCCAATTTAGAGCGAACCTTTCCGCTTTTACACGGTCTGCGGCGGCGCGAATTTCATTGTTACCAGGGACGTGTGTCTGACTGACATACATACCCCGACCTTTGGCAGTCAGTCAGCCGATTTCCCGATCGATTAGTGGATCCACGTCAATCCGATCCGATCTCAGACATTTGGGTTAGATGCGTCGTGATCACAGATACGTTCGATACGAGAATGACGAGTCATGTTTTTGATTAGACGAAATCGGTATCATTAGTGAGTTATGCTTCTCGACTTTAACAGTTAGCTGCATTCCGTTCGATTTTTATTAGGTTAGGCCCGTTTACCAGTTGTAATTGTAGATGATGATGATGATATTAGATTTTGTGCTGCGTTTCATTGTTAGATCTTATATCGTCTGAAATACCGACATTTATGTAAATATGAGCTTGAACATTTTTTCTTTAATTGCAATCAAAGTACCGTAATTCACAGATGAACGGAGGATGTCATGGCAACTCCATGGAGTTAAAAATTGTATGCTACACGACTTATTTGCCGACATTTTGTTATGAAAATGCACGGTTTTCTAAGGAAAAGACATATAGTAGCCAGATCGTTAATTTTTATAAGCCATAATATACTTACTTTATAGTATATTTATATACAGACAATTGTCTCGTTCACGCCTATAAGATAAATGACACTTGTTATGTTTACATGTAGCATCGAGGAAATTGATTCCTAGGCAGTTGACAGACCAACGTCATTTGGTCGGATCATGTCAACTCAGTGTCAATTGTGATCAGTCGGCTGGGTTTGACGTAACGCGACCAAACTACGTAGGTCCCCCATCTGCCTAGGAACCAACAACTGATAGTACAATGTTTACCTGAAGGCGGCCGCCTGGCAGTCATTCTCCTCCCTGCACCAGCCCTGGCACTCGTACAGCGACAGGTTCCGCACAGTGTAGTACGCCGTGCCGGGGAAGTCGACATCTGTGAGCTTCTCGAAGGCAATTCGACCTGGAAACGATGGAATGTTAGTAGTTTCATGCGCTGTCATCTGTAATAACATTGTACCATTGCGGAAATTGACTCCTAGGCATTTGACGGACCAACGTCATTAGGTCGTATCAAGTTAATTCAATGTTAATTACTGTGATCTGTCGACTGGGTTTGAATTTTGAAACTACGTAGGTCCCCCATCTGCCTAGGAATCAACTTCCCTGATAGTGCATCTATTGGTCTGTTTGTAACCTTTTTATTGCTGATTATAAAGTTAGGTTATCAGGACAGAAAAAAACTTAAGTCCTATTCCGGAACTCAAAGTAACTCTTATTACTTTGAGTTCCAGAATAGGACTTAAGTTTTTTTCTGTCCTGGTATAATGTACGGTTCACGCACGTTAACGAATTTTAGATCAACGAAGTTCAACTACCAACTTCACAAATCAGACTTATAAATGTGTAATACTTATAGTGAAACTACCTCAGTACAACTAAAGCGTTTTCACTTATAAAATATATCCTCTTCATTTGCTAGGGACTAGGGTCCAAAATGTGTGGTGTCAATACATGAGAAACGTAAACGTTTTATGATAATATATTTACTCTAAATATGGTTCCTGCTTCCTAACTCTGGAGGAGTTAAGAAGGCCTCTCAATGCCGCAAAGAGGTTTCACTAACGCAATATTGACTTTAAAATGGTCCTCCCAGCTAGACCAACACTCCCTACAACTTATTTGCCCGTGTTTAAATAACCGCTACTCACGGAAGTATGGGAACAGGCAGCAGCGGTACAAACGCATACAATGGTACGACAAACGTTCGAATTCCCATGTATTGTTCAGTCTTTTTATTTATTACCTAAGCTCGCAATTTGGAAAAAACCGGTAACGGAGAATCGATAATCGAATAATCGATTAAACGGTTCGTGATATACAATTAAAATTAGAATAACTCTTATTACAAGAAAATGGTATATCATTGAATATATATAATTTATAGCTTTCTGAAGATCCACGACATAATATACAACATATTATTCTGAGATGTGTACACTGTACACTATACATAGGATTTGGCATGGACAAGCCGGTAGTAGAGAATAGAGATGGTCAAAATAGCCATAGAGGCTACAAATGCCCTAAACGTCTGCATATTTCCATTAATTGAAATGAAAGCCTACAAACGCCAAATAAACCCTTTTAATTTTCTGGCAGAAGACATGGGAGGTACTCACTCAGCACGAATGATGCTTGGAGGAGCAGTAGCGCCAGTCGTGCCCAGTCGAACACGTTGCCCCTCATAATGCCGCTTCCACCTGAAACAACAACACAAGAAATAAAAGACCCATCTATTTGCATCACAGAAAAACTACTAGATTGTTTTTATTACTATTAACTCATAGCTGAGTTACTTAGTAACTATGCGGAATACTGTGATATAGCATAGCTACTACATTTATTATTATCATTAATGTCATCAAATTATTAACAAATTATACCTGGCTGGCTGGATCGGTATGGGAAGGGACTTTCAGAGGACGATAACTAGTGATATAAGTGTAGTACCTTAAGCTACTTTTCTTTCGTGGTCAACAGTACAATAAATTGATAACATAAGAAGAGCACGATCAAATTATTATAAGTACGTGGAGAAATTTCACATAAGTAGCCCGCCAGTCTACCATTTCGTGTAAGTAATTGCACCGATACCATTACCGGTAAGTAATCGATTTATTCATTTATCATTTCACAGGCATATCGCTTTCACTCACCTTTTTACAAAACCGAAATGAAAGTAAGCCGATCGTATTCTTCACTGAAATCATGATGCATGTTTAATGAATCGAACAGCTTTCGATTTGAACTGTTCTGCTCGATTTAGCGTATTGAATAAAAAATCAAATTAAGCACGTTTAACGAAAGTGTATCAGTTTCATCTACACCTGAAGCGAGTGCCTTTCGTTTTTACAGTAGCTATGTAACTATATACTGGCATCACGTTATAATAATTGTAATTTTTATCTACTAGATTTCCGTACGCGCAATTAAAATATCAAGGCACGTAGGCAATCTTACCGCAATGAAAGTTGTCCTTCCCCGTGGTTGTCTATGTGCCGAATTTGGTCATAACCGGACTAGTAGGAGCCTATTCGATGCATTATTTAAAATTGTTTACTTTCAATAATTTAAGAATAGAGACAGATATAGAACATTCGTGTTAGGCATAACTTACACATAAAACACTTTTAAAAAGATAACAATTTGGGCCTTTCCTAAGCACACTTCTGAAGCACCCAAGCACATTTCCGGAGACATTAACGTACAATCCTATTCTAACAGTTATACAGTTATTAAATACGAACAAACACTCGTAAACACACAATTAACCCTCACATTTGTGGACCATGACATTGCGCCAAGTGAAATGAGCGATTATGGCATAATATGGCATACGGTTATAACCCGTTACCGCCAAGCAGGGCGTGATGTTAAAACCTAATTAAGCACGTGCGCATATGTCACATGATGACAGTTATGTCATGGCCAGCTCGTGAGCCATGGCTAAGCGCAAGCGGCAGCCACCGTGGAGATCGTGAATTGCCCAATTTAACGGTGCATCCGATTTAGAAGGGTTTCCTAAGTCCTCAATCGCAGTGACAACTTTTTGTTACCTTTTTACTATTCGTAACGGTGCCGATTTAGTCTCATTGTTTCACGTAAGTTGGCCGACGGCCGTAGAATAAGGTTTTTTGTGGATTTAATTACACAAGCCACACACAATTTGGGTCGTACCCGACTTTCAGAGCAACGAAGCTGCAGACAAAGTATACTCAAATAATGTTGCCAATAATTTCCTTTTTAGGGTTCCGTACCCAAAGGGTAAAAACGGGACCCTATTACTAAGACTTCCTTGTCTGTCCGTCTGTCCGTCTGTCCGTCTGTCCGTCTGTCCGTCTGTCCGTCTGTCCGTCTGTCCGTCTGTCCGTCTGTCCGTCTGTCCGTCTGTCCGTCTGTCCGTCTGTCCGTCTGTCCGTCTGTCCGTCTGTCCGTCTGTCCGTCTGTCCGTCTGTCCGTCTGTCCGTCTGTCCGTCTGTCCGTCTGTCCGTCTGTCCGTCTGTCCGTCTGTCCGTCTGTCCGTCTGTCCGTCTGTCCGTCTGTCCGTCTGTCCGTCTGTCCGTCTGTCCGTCTGTCCGTCTGTCCGTCTGTCCGTCTGTCCGTCTGTCCGTCTGTCCGTCTGTCCGTCTGTCCGTCTGTCCGTCTGTCCGTCTGTCCGTCTGTCCGTCTGTCCGTCTGTCCGTCTGTCCGTCTGTCCGTCTGTCCGTCTGTCCGTCTGTCCGTCTGTCCGTCTGTCCGTCTGTCCGTCTGTCCGTCTGTCCGTCTGTCCGTCTGTCCGTCTGTCCGTCTGTCCGTCTGTCCGTCTGTCCGTCTGTCCGTCTGTCCGTCTGTCCGTCTGTCCGTCTGTCCGTCTGTCCGTCTGTCCGTCTGTCCGTCTGTCCGTCTGTCCGTCTGTCCGTCTGTCCGTCTGTCCGTCTGTCCGTCTGTCCGTCTGTCCGTCTGTCCGTCTGTCCGTCTGTCCGTCTGTCCGTCTGTCCGTCTGTCCGTCTGTCCGTCTGTCCGTCTGTCCGTCTGTCCGTCTGTCCGTCTGTCCGTCTGTCCGTCTGTCCGTCTGTCCGTCTGTCCGTCTGTCCGTCTGTCCGTCTGTCCGTCTGTCCGTCTGTCCGTCTGTCCGTCTGTCCGTCTGTCCGTCTGTCCGTCTGTCCGTCTGTCCGTCTGTCCGTCTGTCCGTCTGTCCGTCTGTCCGTCTGTCCGTCTGTCCGTCTGTCCGTCTGTCCGTCTGTCCGTCTGTCCGTCTGTCCGTCTGTCCGTCTGTCCGTCTGTCCGTCTGTCCGTCTGTCCGTCTGTCCGTCTGTCCGTCTGTCCGTCTGTCCGTCTGTCCGTCTGTCCGTCTGTCCGTCTGTCCGTCTGTCCGTCTGTCCGTCTGTCCGTCTGTCCGTCTGTCCGTCTGTCCGTCTGTCCGTCTGTCTGTCTGTCTGTCTGTCTGTCTGTCTGTCTGTCTGTCTGTCTGTCTGTCTGTCTGTCTGTCTGTCTGTCTGTCCGTCTGTCCGTCTGTCCGTCTGTCCGTCTGTCCGTCTGTCCGTCTGTCCGTCTGTCCGTCTGTCCGTCTGTCCGTCTGTCCGTCTGTCCGTCTGTCCGTCTGTCCGTCTGTCCGTCTGTCCGTCTGTCCGTCTGTCCGTCTGTCCGTCTGTCCGTCTGTCCGTCTGTCCGTCTGTCCGTCTGTCCGTCTGTCCGTCTGTCCGTCTGTCCGTCTGTCCGTCTGTCCGTCTGTCCGTCTGTCCGTCTGTCCGTCTGTCCGTCTGTCCGTCTGTCTGTCTGTCTGTCTGTCTGTCTGTCTGTCTGTCTGTCTGTCTGTCTGTCTGTCTGTCTGTCTGTCTGTCTGTCTGTCTGTCTGTCTGTCTGTCTGTCTGTCTGTCTGTCTGTCTGTCTGTCTGTCTGTCTGTCTGTCTGTCTGTCTGTCTGTCTGTCTGTCTGTCTGTCTGTCTGTCTGTCTGTCTGTCTGTCTGTCTGTCTGTCTGTCTGTCTGTCTGTCTGTCTGTCTGTCTGTCTGTCTGTCTGTCTGTCTGTCTGTCTGTCTGTCTGTCTGTCTGTCTGTCTGTCTGTCTGTCTGTCTGTCTGTCTGTCTGTCTGTCTGTCTGTCTGTCTGTCTGTCTGTCTGTCTGTCTGTCTGTCTGTCTGTCTGTCTGTCTGTCTGTCTGTCTGTCTGTCTGTCTGTCTGTCTGTCTGTCTGTCTGTCTGTCTGTCTGTCTGTCTGTCTGTCTGTCTGTCTGTCTGTCTGTCTGTCTGTCTGTCTGTCTGTCTGTCTGTCTGTCTGTCTGTCTGTCTGTCTGTCTGTCTGTCTGTCTGTCTGTCTGTCTGTCTGTCTGTCTGTCTGTCTGTCTGTCTGTCTGTCTGTCTGTCTGTCTGTCTGTCTGTCTGTCTGTCTGTCTGTCTGTCTGTCTGTCTGTCTGTCTGTCTGTTTGTCTCCAGGCTGAAACTCAAGAACGGTAATATCTAGAGATTTGATATTTTCACAGATTATGTATATCTGTGCCGCTATAAGAACAAATACTAAAAATAAAATAAAATGAATATTTAAGGGGGGCTCCCATACAACAAATGTGATTTTTTTGGCCTTTTTTGCTCTATATCAAAAATGGCAACAGGTAGGTACTTGAATTTTTCACAAAATCCTTAGTTATATGTGTACTTTAATATTTAATAATAATATTAAAATAAAATAAAAAAATAAGGGGGCTCCCATACAAAAAATACAATTTATAGCCTAATTTTGCTCTATAATGGTACGGAACCCTTCGTGCGCGATTCCGACTCGCACTTGGCCGATTATTTAACTGTAGTATTAGATCCCGTCTATACGAACTTCTTCTTTATCATTAGCGTAGTAAAAGTCTCAACACACACCACGAATTAAACCTGCCTCTCGTCCGAAGCAGCAGTAACGAGGACGTTCATGACCTTGAATCCCGAACCGAAGGCTTCAATCCTAAGCGGTGTGACCTCACGAACCAATTACAGAGCGTGACCGTCAGAGTTGGGTACCGCGGAACAATCGCTACCGAGTTCACTGGGACGTTGAACTTCATATACAATGATTTCGTTCATATTCCACAAATCGATCTTAGATTCTTTGTGTGTATAGCGGATTCGTTAACACGATTGAGATTTTTGCGAGTTGCAAATACACGAAGAGAAGTTTTTTTGGGTAAAAGTCTACAAACATAAAGAAAAAACATTTTTTTCTAATCTAGAGCCAAGCCAAGTCTAGAGCATAGGCACGGCCGTACTATACTTTCTCTTAGCGATTCGCGGTTATGTTTTAAAAGATATAAGGTATAACGCAGTAGGTAACCGTTCATTTTACCTCTAAATATATCATATAATCCGATATATAATAATAAATATATCATATATTCGCAATAGGTCGGTTTTCGTCATTATTATAGAGAAACATAATGAGATCGGTAAATACGTGACCCAGTAGTGGGTCAGGCGATCACCTGTCGCACGCATAACGCATTGTCTCGCGCGGTACCGTTACGGTCAAGTTCAACGACGAATCTCATCATTTACATATCAATCATATATTACTCATTACCGCTTGTGCTCGCGACTGTACAATTTTGTGTGTTCTCAGTTCTATAGACTGTGATTTATTTAACAAAGTGTTAATTATGTAAGTACTAGACGCCTGCAACATTCGTTTATTCCACGGCAACGGTACATTTTTCCGGGATAAAAAGTATCCTACTTCCTTTCCTTACAGTCCTAAGCCTCGAAGTATCTCCATACCAAATTTCAGCGGTTTGACGGTGAAGAGTTAACAAACTCACAGACAGACAGTTAGACACTCAGAAGATATACATTTGCATTTATAATATGGATTAAACCTCACTAGCACTTGTGCTCGCGACTGTATACTGAATAGAAATTGTGTGTGTTCTGTAGACTGTAACTTATGGAATACACTATGTTAACTATCAATTAGAGGCGGAGGAAGGGGGTTTCAAGGCAGGAAGTGCTATACTCCATAATCCTATATTAACAATAATATAATGACATACAGATCAATCATCCAAATAAACATAATGTACGTTCGCATTATGTTGTCTCAAGAACTATTAGCTTAATCGTTTTTGAGATTAAGTTTGTTCGAAATTAAGTTATAAAAATGTTTGCATAATAGGTACTTAATGTAGGTCCGAGCATATTATAATAATTAAATTAAATTAGGTCATAATATTATAACAAAGTACTAAGGTAGACAGTATACTACAGTCAAGTGTCGGTAAACATTCGAAACTTTTTTTTTAACGTTAAGGGATTTAAATTTTATAAAACAGGCCTCTTAGAATTTAAACCTAGTATCAGGAGGTATCAGTAACACTCCAAGTTACCGCAATAAATATCTATTAGCCAAGTGCGAATACCTTTTACTAATTTATACGCCACTACAGTATTCACAGCGCTTTAGCGTAAAACAGTGCATTAAAAATAAGCCGGTGTTGCATTACAAAAAACGAGAAACAAAGACGGCGCACGCAGCATAAAATATGTGACACTCATTGTATGGCTGCGGTCTTCTATTTGGACGAGATAGCACGAAACATTCTAGAGTCTAGAGTTCTAGACGTTCAAATTCAGTATTTGTTTTATTCAACAGTCCTGTTGCAAGTTTATCTCGCCTGGAATGTCCGTCGCCAACACGCTAGGGCAGCTATATACTCAAGCTGCGGCCCGCGGGGACTTTATCAGTGGCCCGCGTGAATGAGTGGGAATATTTTGTCGTGGCTAACAAAAACAGTGCAACTTTTTTAACGTCGTGAAAATTTTTCCACCATTAAATTGACAAACTAAATAGTGGAAAATTTTTGGAATTTTGAACAACGTTATTTTTTTTTGGTTGCGACCCGCGACAGCAAGATTAAAGTGTGTTTGTGGTCCGTTCAAAAAAAGGTTGAGTACCGCTCCACTAGGGACTGCGCTATTAAGGCCGCGTTATACTGCAGCAAATTATTTCAGGTATAGCGGTACCTTAAGATTGATACCTCAAGGTTTCTATTGAATTAAAGGTTGAGACAATTTACATTTAGGGAATGGACATACAGATAAGGATTGAATGCCTTAATGCTGATATCTTCTTTTTCTGCACATCCGTTTCGGTTTGCAGGGAATGCAAAATACCACCACGATACGTTGAATACGTACAAACACAAACTTATAGATTTTACTGATAGAAAAATTGCAGACATTCAAATACAGGAATTCAACAAAACATCGTTAGCAATTTAGAGTTTAGGCGTAAAGCTGCAACAAGGCTGCAACATTTGTAAGAAGCGTAATCGCAACTTTACAGCGATCTTACAAAATACCTCCACTTTTATCCTATCTAGGATAAACACCTTTACAAGTCTGCCTATGTAGGATAAACATTAAACACCTACTTTACAAGTATTTTAAAGAGATAGCGATTTAATATCGATAGAATCGGACCCTCGGGCCAGCGTGTCACACTGTACAGTGCACACCAATGCACACACCATAATGTGAACTTTGATTGTCGTAACCGTCCATTACGCTCGAGCACAGAAGTTGCCTGTACATAGGGTTGCCAACCGTTCTGTTTTTCCAGGACATGTTCTAGTTTTTGTAGTATCCTGGGATGTCCTGGATAATTTTTAAGCATCGTCCTACAAGTTACCCAAATTGAAAATTTTATTACAAACAAAAGTGTTTGTTTTACATAATGATAACTAGTTTTAACTATAATATCATTTTATTGATAACTTAATTTGTAACTTTTTTCTAGATATTAATTTTGCTAATTCAAGTATATTATGAGTCCTGTTTTTGGATGAAATTGTCCAAGTTTATGTAACTTCAAACCTAATTGTTTTTTAAATTTGAGGCTGGTAACCCTACTGTACATGAAAGCAGAGGAGATAGGAAACTAGTTTTCCTGGATCTAATGAAGCTATTTTTAACCTTTCACTTAATGTGTTCCTAGTATTCCAGTTTGACGCATTTAGATTTTATGAATTCTCTGATTAATTAAATCATTATAATTAATGCTTTTAACGCGTCATGTTATCTATACAAAGCTATCAGGGCTGGACCGATTTTGATTAAATTTTGCAGAGATATAGAACAAGAAGGAAGAATATTTAAAGCTATATTCGAACGCAGGAAAATGCGCATTTACTGCGATCGCGGTAGAGGGGAAAAACTTGTTATTATTTTCTAAACTTTATTATTCATCTAAGCGGTTTTCTTTTTTGACGAATGTATGTCATTTGTCGTTACCACAAGTGCCATAATATTTTACTAGCCTATTAAAATATGCAGTTAACACCAATACGGTAATGACATAGAACTATAATATGTTGTTTGATTATATTATTTAGAGTTTTAACGATCATTCAAAGCTGTTAAATTTAAAAATTAATTCTCTGCAATTTGAGGATATTTAAGGCCGTATATAATGAGGATTAGTGAAATTTCATGTTTTTATTTTCACTAGAACTTTGACCAGAAGTAATTATAGGCACTCAAACATTTTCTGTAGGTTTCTTACGTTCCTTGCCAAGGTTGGGCTCAGCTTAAAATTTTGATTTAAATCCATTTACCCTTAAAAAATGTGTGTTAAAAATAGTACTTTCAAAATTTTATTTCTTCTAGAATTCAGCGAAGACAAATACAGAAAAAAATATTTTCACGCCAAAATGTTTAAATTATAATTCCGAAGGCACCCATCAGCTTTGTTTTTGATAAATAATACCAATTATAAAGAAAAATCGCTTTGTTTACAAATTTGAACAATTGTTGTTATGTGAGAGCAACGCCTTGGAAAATACGCCAATATCATAAATATGGTATTTCTTTATAACTATTTTATGGCATATTCATGATGTTGGCGTATTTTCCATACATTAGTAATTATATCATGCAATAAATAAATAAACTATATAATATTATGGGTAATACTTTATTTTGTTAGACATTGTTTAAGTATTATGTAAAATGTAACAGCCATAGTAGCAATTGGCTTGGAAGTTGGAACTTGGAAGACGTATATACTTCATTTAGTAGGTTCAGTTGAAAAACTAGCTATAAAACACGCTCGTCTAATATATACCACTCCTAATAAAGACGACAGCAAAACGTGTACGTTATCATAAATATACAAGTTTATAACGTCACACAGAAAAAAATACGCTATTGACCTGTATAGTGTATAATTCACAAGTCACATTATCACATTATCACAATTGACAACACAAGCAGTTCCTGTAGGATCCAAAAAAGGGCAATACTTTTAGTAAGTAGCTAAAAGCCGAGCTTTGTGAAGGATCGTGTCGTCACACCTCGACTGACTGATGATAACACATTTCATATTAATAAAAATTACTATGTTAAAGCACAAATCAATAGGCGTGAATCGTGATAGTTTTTCCGTAAAGTGTACCACAAAATGTTCAGGTTGTGAGATATACTAGGGCTCGATCCGCTCGCCCTGATAAATTATTATTTTGCAAACTCTACAAAGCTTAAAATGAAAAAGTTAAAAATATATTATTACAATCGCTTTTATAATTTAAAATACCATTAAACATTAGTCTGGAATACGGCAACTTCAAACAGCCAAGTAGTACTAAATTATTACAATAAGCGCCAAAAGGTCAAACAATCTCATAGCTTTCTTTGTTTCAAATGTTATTTTGATTGTTACTTTCACTTATCATTTCCATAGCAATTTCGTTTCGATCAATTTATAACAATAGATTACGAGACAAGTGCAAAGTTAATAATAATAAATCATTCGGATACATAGTCAATGGGAGCCGGTACCTCCCACGTAGCGCGACCATTTAAGCGGGGCCCGTGATAAATGGCTCGGTGTTCGAGTTCGTGATGGGTTCGCAAACAATGGGAGGTCAGATCACGTTGGTGAGTCTACGACATTCTGCGAAAGGCGATCGACGGCGAAAAGGACCGAGGCCAGAGTTCAGGAACGCATTGTTTCAGCCGCAAAAGTTATGGTACGCCGCGGTCATTCGTTTATTTTTATTGACATTTGAATTGCCCATAAATAAAAACGTTTGCGAAATGCACTCTGTTAGATACAGATTACAGACGTAGACATAAAGCATGCACTGATGCAGACGTTTCAGTACTGACGGATACTTTTACTGAACTATAACTCACTGGAGTTATAACTCTAAGTATCGTGAAGTCGTCGTAAGTCGTAAAGGTCTCAGGATGTACGAAACGCAATTCAATAAAAGACGAGTTGAGAATAAAAATATCTACAGCTATATTTTATGGCTAAGATTAGTGTGAAAACCTCGTATATGGCATGACCTACGATATAACATGGCTTATAAAAATATATTATGTATGACATTTGATGAGATAATAAAGTGTCTAATAAAATAGATATTTCGTTCAATTTTACGGCTTTTCATTAAATTTGATGATTTTCCTTAGCCGAACTATTCACATATTTCGTCTTTATACAATCAGGTAGGGACTAGGGTAGTATTAAGACAATAAAATATATTGCGTACTTGTATGGGACTAGTCGTTATTATTATTGCTACATTCACACAGGAACACAAAGAATCCATCAATTTAATATCTCATAATTTTCTATCATTAAACTTCACTTTCTCACCATACTCTCTTTAAAAATTGTTATTAAGTAAAGATTGATAACAATAGAGTAATAATTTTAGAGAAGGAAGTGAATTTTTAACGTCGTTGCGATTCTTTTGTTTCTATTAATTTCTGTGACAAACGTAATAAGTTATAACAAGCTCGACTGGATAATGTTATGTCATTAATATTTCACATTACTTACTGTGATTTTTATAAAGTAATTGCAATTAAAGAAAAGCACGGTGAAGAAAATTCTAGAGTTGAACCTTTCAGTTTGGAAGGCGGTTAAAAAGCTTGTAATAAGACATAAGATACTGCCTATAATACACATATTATTATACGCTTTTTATTAGCTTCACCTGTATATTTGTTTGTAACATGTTTGTAACCGACTTCTTTGGGCGCGATTTTGACCCACTTTAAACGCCAGATTTCGTTCAAACTTTGTAGATTTATCGAGGACCGATGACAATAATTTATACACTAATTTGATATAATTATTCCATTTCTATACGCTTTTTATTAGCTTCACCTGTATATTTGTTTGTAACATGTTTGTAACCGACTTCTTTGGGCGCGATTTTGACCCACTTTAAACGGCCAGATTTCGTTCAAACTTTGTAGATTTATCGAGGACCGATGACAATACACTAATTTGATATAATTATTCCATTTTTCAATTTGTATATTTGTATGTTTGTTTGTAACCCTTTATATAAAAAGCGTGTTTTTAGTTTCTTTAACTATTATTTGTACTGTTTATAATCAACGTAAACATAACTTTTTGTTGTTGAAAATTCATAAGCATGGCGACTGTGAGATTAAAATAATGTTATTGCCATTTCGCTATTCGCAATAAAAAGCCTAACTACCCTCAACTGCGACCGGCGCCAGTCTATTTAAACCATTTTATTTTGATTCTAACATCACCTTTATGCAAACGACATAAGGATAATTTAAAGAAGCTTAGAGGTAAAATATTCTGGACTGTACAAATAATGGCCGACATCGCCTGTTCACAACCCACACACTACGCACTTGTCATAGTATTATTCAAATTTCTTGCATTGTTTATAAGTAACATTCGTACATTTACATTATGATTAATCGCTCTAGATTCTCTAATACTATATTTGTAAGCTGTAAGATGCTGTAAGTCACATTTTACAGAATACAAACGTGAATTCAGGGAAAGTTTGAAATAAGAATATTGAAGAAGGTTATGTCTATTGGCTCCAAGTTTTTTTTTCGTCCCCCTGTCATTATCAGGGCTGTTTATTTTCTGTTCTATAAAATACAATTTGACAAAATAGCCTAGCTCCACGATGGCACACAGGCGAATGCACAAAACGAGGCAAGTCGGCCTGCAATCAGTGTGCCGAGTGTGAGTTTTTGTTTCACATTCGATCGTGAACGCGTTTGGCGTTTACTAAGATTTTGTATGGGATTTGTACAGCGCCACCTAGCGATGCTCACGGGAGTGAGCCCAGCTCCCATACTAAATCTTAGTAAACGCCAAACGCGTTCACGAATCACAATCGAATGTCCAACAAAAAACTCACACTCGGCACACGGTCCTACCGGATTGATCGACCTCTCCGTATATAGGGTCCTTAAATCCAACAAGATACAATCTCGTCTAAGTTGGCCTTTAACCTCCTAACCTAGGCTTATATTTATGCCATCAAGCTTCATAAAACGTGCTCAACATTTAGTATTCACTTTTAGTAAACTAACTACATTCCTCCTTTTAAAATTCTGGTTTCAAAGTAAACATAAACGTATCTTTAACGATCTTTTCACTCTCTAAATGTTATAACAGATTTCCGGAAAGTAGGTTACGAGTAAGGATAACGCTCATGGAATAGTTTATGCTGGTACCGTTACATTTTAGTGTGCATTTCAATTTTCCTTCTAACAACTGCTTTCTGTAAATATGCATAATTATTAATTTTACAATTAAATTAACAATCTCTAACAATCAGATAGGTTTATAAATGTTATTTTAAGCACTTACGCATAGCGCGCGCGCGAGACCCATCATTAATCTATGCACTTACGCATTTTGACGCAGAGCGCTTTTCTTCGTTAATTTTTAGGGTTCCGTACCCAAAGGGTAAAAACGGGACCCTATTACTAAGACTTCGTTGTCTGTTCGTCTGTCCGTATGTTCGTCTGTCTGCAGTCTGTCTGTTTGTCTGTCTGTCACCAGGCTGTATCTCAAGAACCACTATAGCTAGACAGTAGACTTCTGAAATTTTCACAGATTGTGTATATCTGTTGCCGCTATAACAACAAATACTAAAAACGAAATAATATCAATATTTTAGGGGGCTGCCATACAACAAACGTGACTTTTTCGGCCTTTTTTGCTCGATATCAATAATGGCAACAGGTAGGCACCTGAAATTTTCAGAAAGGCCTTAAATATAATATGTGAACTTTAATAATTAATAATATAAATATTTAAATAAAATAAAAATTTAAATTCATCAAAAAAAACATTTTTGACCTATTTTTGCTCTGTAACGGTACGGAACCCTTCGTGCGCGAGTCCGACTCGCACTTGGCCGATTTTATTTAATCTATTAAAACACACTATTTTACGCGTTAAAACTATCATCCCTTCCAATATTAAGTCACACTGATAAATGACATTACAATATGAAAAAATAACCTTATGACCTTATCGAAAACCATCACGTTGTGATTTGTCATAGCTAACACAATATTACTATAATATTATCATCAAAGTTGATTACACGCATACCAACATGAGCAACATAATATATTGTCTTACAGTCCACACTTCATGTAACATCAATCGGCCCGTCTGACATGGTCTGACATGGTCGATAACAATGATTGCTCAATTTGTAGGTGACAAAACAGTTGATAATATAATCATTTGTCTCATGAAAATGGTGAAGGAACTTATAAAGAGGTTAGTTACTTATTAGGGTATTGAGGTTACTATAGGTACTGTCTTAGTATTTTAAGCTTATCAATTGCATTCTAAAATGCCATAATTATGTGAAAAGGGGATAAGATAATTTAAAATAAACTCTACAAACTTAAATAGTATTATTAGGGTACTGAAGTGCAGTACAGGTGCTACCCGCTCTACCATATTCTTTGTACTCTACATCCTCTAAATGAATAATTAATTTTAATAGCAGCAATGGCAGTATAATAAAGGTTTTAAGAGAAAGGAAGGTTTTACCTAAACAAATTTGAATTTAGAACAAAGTACAAACTTTGCTTCTACCAAGACGTTGAACCTATATCTTTACGTCTCAGCATATTATTATTTCTTACTTGCTCTATTACCGTCATTACACCGCCCTACACAATCGGGAAGTCAATCGATACAATCCGAGTTATCTCGGAGCTAATATGCTGTTCCTGCTCCATTTATCTGCCCATCGCTAGACAATATGGTGCACGGGACGCCAAGGGAGGGGCGGTACTAGGGGGCGGGGGGAGGGGTGTGTGCATGACCGCACCGGGCTCAATGACCTTGGGCACATTCCGCGCTTCCGAAGGTACCGACTCTCCCGGTATCGTAAACTTGGTAGGTACTCTTTTATTGGGAATTCGGGAGTGCGAATATTTGATTTTTGTGATTAAAAAAAGTGTGGAATTAGCAATTTAGAAACAGCTTAATTTAAATTTGCCAGTATTCTTATTAGGGGAATTCTTTTTATGTGTAGGGCACGTAAAAATAATTACTAAGAAAAAAGACGTTACTCTTATACATTAGTTGTACTTGTAAGTGTAGCGTTTTATAACGTACGCGTATTAGACAAGGGCCAATTATTATTCTATAAGGTATGTACTATGTGTATTTACACGGTGTAGGATATTGGTATCACGTATGTGGATGGAGATAAACGTTATTAATTATTATGTAATTAGTACATGTGTATTGTGTAGCTGTCACATAAAAAGCTCAGCTCAAAATTTACGCTCAAAAAGCTTTCCAAATGTTTACCAATCTTTTTCCCCATCACTCTTTTGCTTACAAATTGTTAGTTATCACTTATCTGTATACGAGCTCTATTAAAATCATTACATTTCATATCTATGATCTTTTCATTGTTTTCATTTGGTTATTATAAGCGTTCTCAGTAAAGCAATTACCCCGGGGCTCACATAGACGGCAAAGAAATAATGGCGGCAAACAGTGAGAAGCATGAATTGTTTCAATTTTAACTGACATGTGTTTTATGAGTTGCTGTCTTTAAATGAGAATACCTTACCAGCGCCGTTGTATCGATTCTAAATACATACACAAGTGTGAATATTTAGTTCAACTTAATGTAACGTAAACATGACATGGTGGGACGTTTTCTTGTCTTTAAAATTATTGTAATAAACTTTTGAAACTTATCACTTAATTAGAAACGATTGGTCCCTATTTATTCTAAATTATATTATTATTTTATTTTAGTGTACCTCTCTATAAAGATTATTCTTAAGAAAGGCCTGTATCCTACCCTGTATCTCATAAGATTTAACCTTATTCTACTTATCTGAAAAATATTGTTAATTCATGTCTGCTCGTTCAAATCACCTAAATAACATTATTTTTGTTACTAACTGATATTACAAACTAAAGTTATCACATAGCAATAGATAGACTAAAGTCGACCAACACAATATTTTTCTACCAACTACAATATTATAGTTTCTTATTAAGGCATAGTTTAATTCGTAATAAATGAATCAGGTTGTGAGAGGTCACACAGAACAGAGAACTGGTCTAGTCTGTACAATCTAGATAACCAGGACTTATTGCCTTTATCTGTCTCATTACATTCGTGTAAGATAAATTCATTGGTTGCATGTAAGAGCATAGATCTTGGAATATAATTAGTATATTATTACGAATATTTTATAATATGCTATAGTGTATCCGCTTGTAAGCTGCTCACGCTTTAATTGCTATACCGATTTGGGTCATATTCGGTATGTTGATACTATGGGTTTCGGATAAAGTTTACAATTTGACACTAAATAACTTCAATTTGATTTAGAAAACAAATAGATTACAAATTAATTGACATATCAATAAATTAAATTCCAGAAAAATATTATAATTTTTTAAGTTCTAATGATTTCTAAAAATGGTTAAATGGGGAAAGCTTTATTTTTTCATATTATAACTTAAGCTCCAAGTCTATATCCATACTAATACTAATATTATATAAATGCGAAAGTGTGTCTGTCTGTCTATCCGTCTGTCTGTTACCTCTTCACGCCCAAACCGCTGAACCGATTTTGATGAAATTTGGTTTAGGGATACTTTGAGACCCGAGAAAGGACATAGGATACTTTTATCCCGGAAAATGTACGGTTCCGCCGCGACAAACGAATTTTAGCGCAACGGAGTTGCGGGCGTCATCTAGTATTTGATAAATGCGTAGCCCAGGTAAAAAGCTAAATTCAATTTTTAGAGTACTTATAAATAACATTATGCATTTATGCCCTTTATACCCTTGGAAAATTCCACTGTTGATAAAGACACTTCCCGTCCCGTCTCCCAGAGACACTAAAAAGGTGAATTTCATAACACATTATGCAAACATAGACGAATAAAAACCGTGTGGAACAATTCATGAGAAAGGAAAACTGGGTCATTAACCTGTGTACAGTCAATAGGAAAAACGTCGCACGGCCCTGGGGTTCCCGAGAAAAGATTATAGACAGACAGCCGGCGTGTGTCACTTACATATAATTATATGTGGGTCAGATAACGTTAACGTTAAATCTCGTTAATTTGACCATAACCTGACACTAATGGTTTTAATGGTTTTAAAGTGACGGTGACTTCCAAAGCTTTCGAATGTAGGAAAATATTAAATGGCTTTTCATATTCTTCTTGAAGATATTATCGTAAATATTAAAGTCTAGAGGTGTGCATAAAATGTATAAACACTAGATCATAATATCGCGTAAATAATTTACAACTTGATTTCATCACATTTTAAGTTAAAGTAATTCTTTCAGCGCTGCTACTTTCATAATGAACTCTATACAGGGGACACATACAATTCCTAAAGTATTATCACTTTGTTTTGTTACACCCTGTATATTAATAACTAGAATCCAAATTAATACTTATTATAAATGCGAAAGTGTATCTGACTGTCTGTCCGTCAATGTGTCTGTCTGTCTATCTGTCTGTCTGTTACCTCTTCATGCCCAAACCGCTGAACCGATTTTACTGAAATTTGGTGTAGAGATACGCTATTTCCCGGGAAAGGACATAGGATACTTTTTATCCCAAAAAAATGTGCGGCTCCCACGATAAACTAATTTGGTGCAACGGAGTTGCGGGCGTCATCTAGTATACTATATTTTATTATTCTAGTCGCCGACACCATTTATTAATGACTAGAATATTATGTTATATCCTAGTCATAATTAGAACCTTAACATATAATAGGTTGAAGGTTGATATCTATCTATATCTATATAATATATAAAACTCAAAGGTGACTGACTGACATGATGATCTATCAACGCACAGCCCAAGCCACTGTACGGATCGGGCTGAAATTTGGCATGCAGGTAGATGTTATGACGTAAGCATCCGCTAAAACAAAGGAATTTGATAAATCCCAACCCCAAGTGGTTAAAATAGAGGATGAAAGTTTTCATATAATAATACTTCTTAACTCGAGCGAAGCCGCGGGCAAAAGCTCGTCATATAATATATTCGATCAAACTTTATGTCGTGTATATTAAAAACACAAGAAAACTGCTTGACTATATTAACAAATAATGTACAAAACGCAAAGTCACAACGAAATCCAAAGTAAGAAGTTAAATAGGTACTTTGATTATTATTATTGTCGGTACAATGTTCTAGCAAATTTCTCCGTAAGAGCTGTTAACAAGTGTGAAGTTGTGAACCTTGAAACCCATAACTCCTCCTTTATCCGGCGTAGGACTTTTAATCTGCGCACATGAGTACGTGATGTTAAGCTCGGAACAAAATGAAAGTGTAGAATTGAAATTATCTTTCTTTTGTAATAAAATACACGGTATTGCCATTACACCTATCCATTTAAGACACCTTGCAAAGTCATAAAAAGATTACCTTTTTTATTACAATAAAATAAAGAATTTAATAACTAGCATCCTTACTAGCAATAAAACTACGAAACCCTAAAAATTCGTATAGATATAATTAGTAATTGTCTAGTAGTATTTAAGATTCAATAAAAAAAACTTTTTTTTTTTTCAATTTGATAACAGACCATAAATAAAAGAGTATTCGTGTGTATAGGCTTGTCACTTAAAATCTCCTTGTGTGTGTGTTGTAGTGTATGTGTAATGTTTCATTTGTTAAAAGATGTATGATAAGAGCATAATAATTTCAAATAATATTAGCTTGATGCACTCCTTCAGCATATAAAATACGAGCTTTTGCCCGCGGCTTCACTCGCGTTAAGAAGTATTAATAAATACAAACTTTCATCCCCTATTTGAACCCCTTGGGGTGAGAATTTATCAAAATCCTTTCTCAGCGGATGCCTACGTCATAACATCTACCTGCATGCCAAATTTCAGCCCGATCCGTCCAGTGGTTTTGGCTGTGCGTTGATAGATCACCATGTCAGTCAGTCACCTTTGAGTTTTATATGTATAGATAACTGTGCATAATTTCAATCACCTACGTTTCCGCATTTTTCGTCAAAAGGGATCCAAAGTTTTTCGCTCGCGTATTAATATTATATAGATAACAATCTATTACAAGGTGTTGTGAGGTACTAAGTGCGAATCTTTTTACTCTCTAGTTTTATTATTTTTATTACCTAGTACCATAAACCTGAGTAATGTATCTTAAGTCATAATGCAATTAACAAAACTTATGGATCTGAGTAATCTGCAATAAACGTATTTTATTTTATTTTATTTTAGTTTATTTTATTTATTTATTTATTTAAATCTATCTAGCACAGGTCAATTAACTGAACAGACAGGACACTGAAAACGCGTGGGCAGCAACAGAGTTTTACATATTTTACATATTTTAGTAATCATCAACGTGATGCTCAGTTGTGTCGAATCGCGAATGTGATGTACGCCTTTCTTATGTAAATTTGTAACTGGTTTTTAATTACGACAAGATATTTGGATGCAGATGGACGTCATTTATATATTTCCTGTTACTCGAAATGACCGACTTCCTGAGATAAACTGGACGCGCTAGTCGAATAGGTGTTATATATTTGATTTGCGCTACTTATGGTGCGAACACAGGAAATAGAGATCTAGTAAAATTGATGAATATTTATGTTACCTAACAGTATTTGTATTTAAATATTAATTACATCATTTAGCAACATGTTGTTAAATTGCCATCTAATAACATAAAATTGTATGTGCAAAACGTAATAATTCGTTCTTTCTTTTTTATTTTTCAAAGGTTTTTCGTATTCCTTGTTTTACAACCTATTTAGCTACTCGTTCGTAACCTACAGTATTTATTTCCGTCTAAATTCACCTACTTTAGGGAGTAACGGAGAGCAAATTACGAAACCACAGACGGGTTTTAGTCATAAACCCACGCCTTACTGTTTTTCACGAAGCGTGACGATCCGACCACAATATTTGTAAATATGGTCAGTGTGACCTCCATCTAATTTACATTTAAATAGAAGAACCGTAGGGAAAGGAAAGTATTATTGTACGCGTCTGACCTCATTTACTCTTTGATCGCCGTTTCCTACATAAAAGCGGTAGGCGCCAAGAGACGTCCGGTGCGGTTCTCTTATAAATTACAAACTTTTTATTACAATCATAATCATAACGAGAGTAAAATTTACTGTACGTACTAATTAGGCTGAGAATTTATGATGAATTACGAGGTAGCTAGATGTATAAGTTAATTGAAAATGACTATGCTAATTAACTAGTCACTTTTATCATTTTCATACTTTACTTAGGCAAAGTTGTAACAGTAAAAGGAATACCTAAAAATTACAGAATGTTCAGTGGAATTTTAGAACATTTTATGCCAACTCTCAAACCAATAAAATGTAGCAGATTACAAAAGTGATTTGGTGCAAGTTTCGGTAAATTCGTACTTTTTGTGTGTATATAGCGGATTGCGCTACTTTCTAAATTAACCAACGGTATTTAATATAAGTGACATAATTAAAATATGCATAAAAATTAAAAATTGATGAGTTTATACGCAAAAAAATAAAAAAGGTGTTTAAAATGTTATCAAAAAAATGTATTGACATGCGCACTTTAAAACTTAGGAGAAAAAATTTCTGTATATTGAATTAAAATTCATTAACTTATAAATTCAAATCTAACATAAAAGGTACCTTACTTCTTGCTTGAATACAAATACCGCGGCCTCTCATAAAACCATAGAGATCACAGATTAGGGTAATTCCATTCATCCAAGACACATTCTCATTTTCTTTGGCGAAAAACGCGTAAGTATTTAGAAAGTAAAACCCATACATGGTCCTGACCTACAAAGTGTGAGCAGGTCGAAAACGACGTCGTCATTGCTTTTAAAATTCGCACTCTCTATAATTAGACTGAGCCATTTGACCCACTTGTCTTTTTTGGAACTTGTAGGATTAACTGGATCTTTGGCTTCCTCTTGTCGACAAGTAATTGCAGCAAGATTTAAAAGTATCATTTAAGTATTCTACTGTTTGATTAGCTGTGACTTATAAAAAGTTGATGCTGCCCGAGATTCCATTAACTGCGTACAAATTCGTAAATTGGGTAGACTTTTTCTAAATAAAGACTATCCTATGTTTTTCCAGGTACTTAATCTACGTATCTTTCATCAATGTTCAATGTCAGGTTAAGGGTGAGAGGTGACAGACTTACACATATTCGCATTTATAACACTAGTATAAATAACAATTTTCTGATAGTGTCGGATATCTATATTCTATTCTGAAAACTTGTTATCTGCTTAAGCTGAAAAAGTCAATAATAATAATCGCTGGACGTGATTCTGCAAACATTTTTGAGAATTTGGCGTTAAACACGAAATAAGAAATTACTTGCCACGTAAACAGTAACTTCAACATTACAAAATACACATACTACCTTACGAATTACCAACTTATCTCGAGTTCTGTACATTTGTCAACACAAATGTTATGCGTGTAATATATAATGGCGTATCTCCAGCTGTGAGTGATGCACTCGGCGAACCAGTTTGCGTTACGTCAATTACACCAACTAGTAGAGCCGGCTCGGCATCAGATAAAATAAAAACACTATTAAATAACCATAAAATATTTTGACGGCTCAAATTAGTCGGTAGATCTCAATGGATCCGATTAAGTTAGCTTGTATGTCACGTCAGTTACTCAACTTAGATGAGATCACTCAAGCTAATCAGATTTGAATGTTACTTAATTTTTATTGACTGATACATAATAAGATGGATAAATAGCATCGAACCACTATCACAGAAGTTGATCCATTGCCAGATAGTGGACTTACGCAATTTAGGTTGTATCGACATAAAATGACAAATATCATTGTTGGACGTAATCTTCCTGTAGTATCTTAATGTAGTCCATATTTTTGATAGTTACTGTATGTCTTTATAACAATAATTAATACTTAAACCTTAAAGCTAACAAGGACATTGTTTCGGCTTTCGCATCAATTGTTATTATAATATTAATATTTAATTGAAAAGATGCGTAAAGATATTTATGGCCAAAACTTGAAACTAAAAATAGAAATGTTTATTCTTTGTAGCAAATGTTAGTGCTGACATTTGACAATAAAATGTGTAAACGTGACTACGCTTAACAATAAATGACAATCAACTTGATTAACAAGTAGCAACCCTTTGAGTATTTTCTAATTACTATAGACACGTCAATTCTAATTCTAGTCATAGACGACAAAAAACGGGCACAAGAGATGGATCATTGACTTATATTATATTGTTACAGCTGCCGTAAAGATAGGGCGTGATTACGCATCTGTGCCAAGACTGGTTCCTCATTTGAGATAAGCGTAAGGCTGGTAGAGATTTGGAAAAAAACTACAAAATTTTAGGAAGTGAAGACACTAATACGAAATATGAAAATCCAATCCTACCAAAATTACTGTCATAATTCAGCACTCGCTTTTTAGCGTATCAGTGAAACTCAAAAAAATGTTAAATCAATTTTTTTATCCAAACCACGACCAGAGTTACAAATCTACCTGTAAAAAAAAAGCGGCCAAGTGCGAGTTGGACTCGCCCATGGAGGGTTCCGCAGCAGCAATAAGGTTAATTTTTATGAAATTATATTACTTTTGATTTATTTTTATATTTCAGTCGATTTAATGAAATTTAGATTAAGGTTTACTATTTATGACGTATAAAAAAAACTACTGGCTAGATCTCGTTCAAACCAATTTTCGTTGGTAGTTTTTATAGTAATATACATCATATATTTTTTTTAGAATTATCATGCCTCTACTTTAGAAATTAGAGGGGGGGGGACACACATTTTTCCACTTTGGAAGAGTCTCTCTCGCAAACTATTCAGCTTAGAAAAAAATGATATGAGAAACCTCAATATGATTTTTGGAAACCTATCCATAGATACCACACACGCATAGGTTAGATGAAAAAAATTTTTTTTTGTTTCATTAAGTTTTACTATTTATGACGTATAAAAAAAAACTACTGGCTAGATCTCGTTCAAACCAATTTTCGTTGGTAGTTTTTATAGTAATATACATCATATATTTTTTTTAGAATTATCATGCCTCTACTTTAGAAATTAGAGGGGGGGGGACACACATTTTTCCACTTTGGAAGAGTCTCTCTCGCAAACTATTCAGGTTAGAAAAAAATGATATGAGAAACCTCAATATGATTTTTAGAGACCTATCCATAGATACCACACACGCATAGGTTAGATGAAAAAAAATTTTTTTTGTTTCAGTTGTACCTATGGGGACCCCTAAAATTTTTAATACTTTTTCCATTTTTGTATCAAAATCTTAATGCGGTTCACAGACTACATCTACTTACCAAGTTTCAATAGTATAGCTCTAATAGTTTCGGAGAAAAGTGGCTGTGACATACGGACGGACGGACAGACAGACAGACAGACAGACAGACAGACAGACAGACAGACAGACAGACAGACATGACGAATCTATAAGGGTTCCTTTTTTGCCATTTTGGCTACGGAACCCTAAAAAACGAATGAAATTTTCGTTTAAATTAAATATTAATGACAAGTCGTCTCAGGTTCAAAGAAGTTTTTTGCAAGAATCATTGCAATTTCAAAGTTTGTACTATCTTTTCCTTATCTTTAAAATCATTACGGTGTATATCGCCGCAAGTTGAACATTCCCACAATTACGTTGCCTTTGTTGTTGATAAAAGTACCGTATATGAAATAGATAAAAGAATAATAAAATAATTATTCAACATTCATTTATACATTTACATGTGTTATTACTTATTGGAGACTTAATAGCTAGTAATAACAGTTTATATAGATTATATAATTATTGCAATTATGTTAAATATTCTGTATGTTCAGCCTGAGCTGAAAATAAATTTGATGCTTGGTATCCCCTGAAACCGTGCCAACTTTTCGTAGGGGCTTAAGAAAAAGTATTTCTCAAGTTGTCAATGTGTACCTCAAACTAAAATTTAATTTAAAACACCCTTGTTATCAAGTCAGTTGCTGAACGCTTATAGTTTAATGTGGACTCGGACTCGGATATCATTTTTCCAATCAATCCGGTAGCGAATACCAAAGTTTATATTTTCTATTTGTATTTTCTTAACACTGTATATTGTGTTAATAGAAAAAATTCCGATGTCAGACACCTACAGTACACCGTTAGTGGTTTTTGCCCGTCACGGTCTGTCATCGATTTAACGCCGCTAATTACAAATTAGTGGACACTCCTAATAAAATGGAAACGGAGAAAAAATATGTTGAACCTGTGTCATAGACAAGTTTTGGGTGCACGGATTAATAATAATAATATGACGAAAATATTCGAAAATTAAATTAAGTTAGCGCTCCGTCGATTACGCTGTAAAGTTAGCGTGTATAATATAAGCTCCATAAGAAATTAGAAATATATTGACACATTTTCGGCTAATCTTAATTTAAGGTCTGATTAAAAATATATTTGAATTTGGAACTTCATTATGGAATAAAATTAACTCCCTGTGGATTATTTAATAAATGGCCATAATATGCAAACGCTATAAATAAGATTAATAAATAATTATGAACAAAATTTCGATTGGTGACTTCAAAAGCAAATTTAAAGGTTTTAAATTACTAGTAAACTCTTATTAAAACTACTTTTTGACATTAAACAACATGTATAACAAATAACAATAATCACAAATGTCAAATATTATAACAAAGCTATAAAGTAGTCTACGATAAGTTATAATTGTTTGGTAATTTATTTAAATCGTGTGAACGAGCTCAGAGCGCGTTGATGTCTTTTATACCGCTGTAGCGCGGCGTAGACAGCGTGGACTACGTTCACAAATCGTTTCATTTGAATAATTAGTTTTTAGCTATAAAAGTGTTATATTATTTCTTTTAGCCATGTTGCAAGTTATAGGAATCACGCTAATGTTATGTAAAAGAGAAAAAAAATGTTTGACTGTTTTTTACGTCACGTTGGAAGATCAGAACAGACTTGAAAACGACACACAAATTATTATTTATTTGTAGTTTATATATTATTACAAAAGTTACGGTTCTAATTATGACTAGGATATAACATATTCTAGTCATTAATATAGAGGCGTCGGCCCAAAAAACAGATGTCCTTTTGCGCAAACTTTACTACTAGATCACTTTGCTTAAAAACTATGCAAATAGAAATTAAAAAATATCACGTACATCGTTACTTAATAGTGTAATAAATAATATGATTTTGATGGTGTTGCGCTGACAGCGTAGACACAGGAGCGGGAACGGCGTCCTGCAGGTCAACGTCCTCACGCCGCTGTTATATAACTAGTACCTATTATGTCACTACTAGTTACTCCTTATAGTAATTGAGCGCGTCAATTATAAGCTTATTTATAGCTCCAGAATATAGCTTAAGATGCGTTCTTGAATTGTTTAAAATCCAAACCGCATAACAAGGTACAAAACTTAAAATTAATGAAATTTTGTGTTTAGCCTGAGTTACGCAAAAATTCTTTATTCGGAAACTTTTCCGAGATATCCTTTCCCGGTATATTTCATCAAAATCAAATAGACATCATAAGAAAAGTAAACATTGATTAAAAAATTAGAGGTAAGTACATTACACGCCCATATCATCACTTCCTAAGATATGTATTTTTATTTTGGAAACCATAATAATTGTAAGATAAAAAAATCCAATTAGAAAGGCGTAAAATTATAGCGTTAATCAAAGCAGACTCTATTATGCATGGGAATATCAGTTATTTAGTTTAATTTTATGCGAGTAAGATTAGATATTAAGCATAATATATTCCTCGTAAAAGAACTGTAAGAGTAGAGATTATGAAACGTGAATATAGAGTTACATAGTTTTGTATCTTTGTGGATAGTTTTTACTTTTTTGGAAAAAACAACCTTGAATACAGTATAAGATTTAATATTCAACTTTTTTTCGCGGACCTACTTTATTCGTCGTAATCGGTCTGTATGTATGATAGATTTCACCAAAATCGGAGAATTATATTTGGAACATATTTGATTATATTTTTAAAATATACAGACGAACATTTATAACAACATCCTTTTGGAAGTCGGTTAAAAAACCTAACCTTTTATGAAAATACCGTCCCCTTTGATGTACGGTGTCACTCTCACGACCAAGATAAATCTAAAGATATCGCTCAAGTTCAAATGCGACGCTCAAAGCGTGCCAAACACATACATACACTTGAAACACAGAACCCGACGTAGTCAGGTAAAAAACTGAAATACCAATGATCTAAACCGCACTTTCTATCTCATGTTACAAGGAAGAAATGTTTTGAGGTTGAAGAAAAAGTATTTTTATCATACTCGATGACAAGATGCCCACACTATCATGTTACTTATTAGATCTCTTCCGCTAGAGACCATGTACCTACAGGTTGTAACGAACAAGTATTTATCAAGTTAATTGAAACTTCTTTTGAGGGTTCCATACTCGTTGGCAAAAATGAAACCTTCAAAACAAATAACAGATACTAAAACAAAATAAAACAAAGAAAATTCAGGGAAGGGTCTTGGCATAAATACTTAAATAGAATAAAAGAGACTTTTGGGGAAGGAGGCTTTAGCAAAAAAAACTTGATTTCAGCTTTATAGACGGAATTGATTTTGCGCGAAGATGAATTGCACGGTTATTAACTTTTATAATTTTCATAAAAAAGTTGGAATGACTTCTGGTACTACTCTACATATTTAATCATCTCCTGTAATATGTATAAGGTTATATCTGATATGTGTTTTCTTAATGTCGAATCCTTAAAAAGTTTACATAATATGTAATCAGTATTCCTTAAAACTTAAAAAAAAATGTTTACAATATTATTATAAGCATAACATACGTTATGATTCTATGAATAGTAATTCGTACCATATTATTTAAATCGGTGTAGTCGGTGCATAATTCAGAAGCAACGTTGTGCCAAAAGTCATTATTATTCCACAACAATAATTTTCATGCAATAAAAAATTAAACGCCTCTTACATAATGCAGTATAATCGTTACAAGTCAACAACCTCGGTATGACTAATGGATTTCAGCAGATTTTAAAGTTGTTTTACGTTAAAGTCAATGCAGAATCGAATTTCATTTTTCAAAATTGATATTATCTGTGAAATTAAATTGAACTATATTATAATTTACAATTTTTAGACCTTAAAGGTTATTGTGCGAGTTATTTCCAGGTAGTATGCGCATTATACATGACAATTCCAAAAGCTTTAGTTCTAACCAATTTGGAAATAAAACCTAAAATATCATAAGCTAAATACGTGTTAAACTAGTAGACTTTTCTTTCAAGGCTTACTTGATAAGTTTTATTGGTGAATGAGGCTATTACAATATCGACGGACTAGATGCTTATATGAATAACACTTTGTTTGATAGACAAGTTGATAATTGGCTGCAGCCTGTGTTGTCATGCTCTAACTGCATCGCTAGTTATACGTAGAGTAAAGGTGCGTCCATACGTGACTATGACCGTGACATTTCAGAAGTGTAACTTGTAAGTACTGTAGAACTGTTCGTAGACATCACGACACCCTTTTGAACGATATATCCCAAGGACGTCTGTCTTCTAGTCAAAACCATAATTTAATGTAATTATAAACCTTTAATTTAAATTTAATGTAACATTACATAATATTTTCGTTCCTTATTCGATCCAGTCATAGACCGAACCAGAAAATGGTATTCAGGTGAAACGTCAATCTTGTTGGGTTGACATAATATTTGAAATACTACATCGTACAAGGAATGTAGCTGCATTAATATAGCATAAAAATAGTAGAATTGCTATTAATCTTAGTTAAAACGAAGTTATAACTTATAGTTAAGAGTTAACCGGCGTCCGGCACCATTCTCAGGCCCCGCCATGCGTCGCTGCGTATGCAATTGTATCTGCATCTGTGTGCGGCAGTCTATTTGATAAGTGTGCTGTGAAGTTTCTAATTAGATATCGCTTGACCTTGTATTAGTGACCTTTGCACACATAAATCACATAAATCACATAAACCATCCAGGAACTACTAATAAGGAACAATAAACTTTTCAAAATTTTACCGAAGAAAGGAAACTAAAAATGCGTCGATTTTTCATAGCTTTTGATAAACTTAGTTTAGTGTATTTTTCGAAAATGCTGCTGTATGTCAGTGGTGCGCACTTCTGTAAAATTTAACATACAAATACCAAAATCAATTAAGGAGCTAGCTGGTAAAGGAAGTTAAAAGAGCAAAGTATAAGAAAAATGTAGAGTCCACTAAAGCTCAGTTCCTCATCGCTAATAAATACATTACGAGTAACAGTTTACACATCCTGTAAAAAGCATCGATATCGATATTCATTGTATCCAACAAAAAGGCGTGTGAGCCGTCGAAGAATCCTCAGTATGAACAATCGCTGGACAAAACAAGGAAACCATATCGCGGTTTTTACGACTGCCCATAACGGGACAACGGACATGTTATACATTGGGAAAACTACAGACTTACAAGGCTGCGTTGGCGCATGGCCGAAATTTAAACTAATGCCGCCATATTGTAATAAGTAAGGAGACAACTTTTCCATCCGTATTTTTCCTGTCACCAAATTTGTTTGCATGGTCTAAAAATTAAAATGGACGCTGACGTGTTAATTGACAGCTCTGCTTCGCGACAAAAGCATCCTTATGGCTCTCCTTTTTGCTTAGCCGTAGTCGGGTAAAAAAAAACAGTTTTTTTTTACTTAAGTACACTCTAGGTTAATTGGCTATTATCGTTTTCTCATTATATCAACAAGTTAATATTATGATACCGATTTGCATTTATCCAGCCCTGCACTTGAAATATTTAAAACACTTATTATTACAAAATGATGTGAATTCTATAATGTCTTGGATAGAACAATGGTTGCTTAATCTTAATGTTTCAAAATGTAATGTATTACACATAGGAAGGAAAAATCCCCATAGGACATACTTTCTTGGACAGCAACAACTAGCGTCAGTTGTGACCCAAAACGATTTAGGTATCACTATTAGCATGGATTTGAAATGGGAAACACATATTACATCAATTGCTAAAAAAGCCAACTCACTCATCTTTTTGGTCCGTAAATCTTTCAAACATCTCACACCCGAAACATTCTTGTTGTTATTTAAAACTTACATTCGACCTCTATTAGAGTACTATGCGTTTGTGGTTTGGAATCCATACTTTAAAAAAGATATCCAACTACTCGAAAAAGTTCAGAGACGAGCTACAAAGTTGGTCAGAGGCATTAGAAACTTAGAGTATGAAGAACGATTAAAGTATCTCGGACTTACCACATTGGAAGAGCGTAGGATGAGAGGCAGTCTTATAGAAACATTCAAAATACTTACAGGTTACTACAATGTCGATGGATTTGAGAATTTGTTCGTCTTAAATGAAAATAATCATCTTCGGGGACATCCACTGAAGCTATGGAGAATATCACATACGAGCAATTCCCTAAAACACTTCTTACCTAATAGAGTAGTTTCTGAGTGGAACAAGCTGCCTGAAAATGTAATAATGGCACCGACAGTAAATTCTCTAAAAAACAGACTGGACAAACTTTAAATCGTATGATACACACGCATCAGCTTGTAAGCTGCTAGTGTGCTTATTGAAATAATAATAATAATAACTTATGTTCTAACCCAACAAGTAATGGAATAAAACTAAATCCACGACAGCACGGTATAATTATAACTTCATAATACCGCGTTTCAGACGGCGTGGGCTACTTGGGCTCAATTGTTTTAATGCTAATTCTGATTTAATTGTGAAATTACGGGTACAGTAACTTACACCGTTACCGCTATGTCGGAATCCGGCTCCGTGCAGTTTCATTAGGGTATAAATCTGGATTTATGCCTTTATTTATTTACTACTTTTAACCCACTTTATACTAGAAGTAGAATATAGCAGTAACTCCGTAGCAGCAAGTAGTCATTTGCTTACAAAAATTTTAATCTAATAAACAAAAATGTATCTCATTTTTAGACTTTTTATGTCGAATACCTAAACAAATAATATTGTAAGACTGTTATATTGAAGTATTATGAACAATATGAAAAAAAAGAAATGACAAACAAAATTAACTAGTATTTGAAATAACTTGTTTGAATAATCTTATCATCCAAACAAGTTAAAAAGATAGTAAAGTACGCAAAAAGGAGGTAAGGCTCTATAAAGTTTTCGCACTTCACTTTATCAAACCATCACACTGAATATTAAGATAGTGACACCGACATAATATTTTTTACTGACCTCTCACTCCTAAACATGTTTATCATACTTTGGACACCTTATTTACATACAGAATGTATGATTCTATTTTTAGATTGTAATTTCTCATGTTTTTACAGATTTCTTCCTATGTTTGATAGTGTGTCTGAATATTGATTGTTAAATTCTCAAAAATTACAAAATACATTATTCAGAGATAGAGATTCAGATTTTAATTTCAAATTATGTGTTACATAAAAACTCGTAAACACACCGCTTCCTTTTCTAGCGCGTAACAGTACATCGCATCTTGCACCGTGTCATTGGAAGAGCGGCCTTAATCTGATGTTAAACATAATATACATGTAATTGTGGTATGCACCGTACAGGCCCACTACTTTCCCCCGACACAGTGCCCTCTCTGCTTGACCCACAACACAATTCTGTAATGCGTCTCTAGTCTCCACAATTCCGTATTCGTCTCTATTCTCCACAATGCGTCTCGTAATTCCGCAATGCGTCTTCAGCCTTCAAAATTCCGCATGCGTCTCCAATGTCCGTAATTCCGTATTGCATCTCTAGTCTCCACAATTCCGTATTCGTCTCCAGTCTCCACAATTCCGTAATGGGTCTCCACTCTTCGCAATTCCGTAATTCATATCTCTACGATTCTGTATTTGAAATCCGCCGGGGCTCATTATACTAACGGGTATCTAGATTCTAGTATCTGATATACTCAAAATGATACAAAGGCCGGTTGGGACGTGACAATGTTACCTTCATCATTATCCCATCTAATATAATAATCATAACTATAGACGCTTTACATCACGTCAGTCCGGCCCCGTGCTAAGTACCTGAAGGACTTGTGTTACGGGTACCAGACAACGGAAATATATTTAATACTTTTATACTATACATATTTAAGATTTTTATTATATTAAACATATATTTAATACACATCCAAGACCCAGGAACATTGAAAACTTTTTTGTTCCGTCGGCGGGATTCCAACCCGCGACCCCCGGCTTGAATTACCAATGTCGCCCACCAACTGAGCCACAGAGGTCGTCGTAATGGTGAAGAAAACATGTTATTACAATTTTTTGTAGTAGTTTCAAGTATTTGATAACAGAATTTATTATGAATTAAACTATTTTAAACTTGATTTAAAGCCATCTCATTTTAGTTGAATTTAAGACATAAAACACGTTCCCGTTCATATATATACGCTAAATACTCAGTTTCTTAGCCCGTGACCGGCCGTCTAGTAGAGAAAGAACAGTTAGGCGATTTTTGTGGAATTCCATTCTTTTTGTTCGTCGCGTGGCCCGCTGCAGTCGTGAGGTAAGGCACGGTCACCAATATCGACGAATAGCAATTCATGTTTATCAAACAGCAATTCAGGTTTACCGAATAGCAATTCATGTTTATTATATCGATACCCTAATTGGAAGAAATTGTAGTAATCTATGCATCGAATAAATTGAATACCGGCATTAGTTTTATCGGTCACGATCGTAACTTTTTAGTTTTTACAAATTAAATGGGCTTATTAACATGATATGATAGTTTTGCTTTTTATCGGTCACAGTAAGAACTATCAAATGTTACATTTTATGCGTTAAATTAACATTTATTATTAATATGATGTTAAATATCAGTATTATCTGCTGCATAATATAAAGTATTATTTTTGTTTGTTTTGAAGTAGAGTTTTTTTAATAAAGTAATAGAACTTTAAATACAAGAACCTAAAACTGAGCTCTTAAAGCATTTAGGTAACTGTTAAGCTATTGCAGCTTAAGAGTTACCAATAATGCTTCAACTAAAAGCCTTTTTCTTTAAATTTCACACTTTTCAATGGCTCAATCATTCTATCTTTGCGACGACGCTAAATTTAGACCAATCTAAAAAAAAGTCTAGCTCAAATTAAGGTAAATAGCGCTTTTTTGCACGAAGACGATTTTCTAAGTTGACAAAAACGATGAAACTTTCACTGGATGTTTGGATCACGTAGTACATGGGTATTCGCTATTGTAGTGGGTAATGCATTTGCCACAGCACTACACTCCGACCTAGTAATGCGACCGCGAGAAAGTATGCGATTCGTCTTCACAATGGCATGCCAAAGTTTATATGTTGACGACTATGTATGATGCTACTTGGCAATTCAAAGTTTGGTTAAACGACATAATCTAAAGCTGGAAATCGTTAACAAAAGAAAACAGTATTTTACTAAAGATAAATAATTTTACGGATATTAGATACACAGATTTAAACTTTTTAGTGAACAAGAAAACTTTTGTAAATGCAATTCTTTGCAAAAAAAGCCTAATTAATAATAAACTTTTTTGTAAAGTTAAGTCAAACTGTTTTTGAAACAAATATTAGTTCCGTTTTGCAAAATAATTCTCATGCAGATTTTCAGAGGCAATTGTAATAAATAACGCAACTCTACCAGAAAATCATCGTGCAAGCTCCAATGCTTTGTACGTTGTAACGAACGATCCCATTTTCTTTGATTTATGAACTGTTACACGTATAATATATTTGCTTTTCAAAGGTATATTTTGTTAAGTTGTGCGTTTACAAACGGCGAATTCGCTCAAAGAAGGTAAAAACGCAAACGTGTCAATTAGTGTATGGCATTCTAGTTTGTGCGTATCGAAAATAACCTTACAAGGAATTTTTTGGCACTGGAATGGCATTATAAAGGGGGAATATTATGTGCCCTGGCTTTAACAACCACGGTCTATGAAGTTACACTTTACATGGCGGCGCGGCGGTATTATCTCGCACGTAGGCAGTATTTACTTGTGTAAATAAGCACTTTCTGAATAAGGTCTTATACCGCAGTACGCACAATATCGTGGACATTTTCTAAGTATGCTAAAACTATTACCCTCAAAACTGAATTATGCTTGCATTACTCTAAAAATAATAGCTCCCACACCGGTTTCGGTGACGGTGGCCGGTTTCATTGAAACCAGGCCAGCTACGCAGGAGTATTTTTATAGTGCCCAAGTGTGTGCGCAGTACACAAGAGCACTCTCTATTCCTTTACTCTCATAACCCAGTGGGACGGCAGACCGACACGACCGGCGAGAGATCAGGCGCAGGACCGACTTTTTACATGCCCATCCGACGCATGGATCATCTTACTTGTCAGACAATCAGGTGATCAGCCTGCATTGTCCTAACCAAACTTGGAAACATGTTATATGTTTCCAACGCGGGAATCGAACCCACGACCTCCGAGTCAAGAGCCGCGCTCTGTACCACTAGACCACGGAGGCGTTCAATTATTGCATTACTCTATAACAGTAGTGAACGTAGTTAATGTACGTTTTTACTGCATATTTTCTTTATCCCACTTTATAATTAACGTGGAAAGCTATTTACTTTCCCAGAGTTAAATTGTTAAATATTTTATGGCATCACTCTAAGAATTTCACACTTTCAACAAAATATTTCAAATTGTCTTGTTTCAAAATATCGAATAATATAATTACTTATCCGTTAAAAAGTCCTATCTGCAGGATAGATGATTTTAGTAGATGACCTTATAGAGAAACCGTATAGACTTAGAAGTCTATGTCTTGTCTTAAAATCTAATTTTCAAGTCAATAACTTCAAAACTGAACTGAAAATAAGCAGATCGGACTATATTCTACGGATGAGTCGGTATATCATATCCTTGATGTTCACTTTGAATTCTCAAAGTCAGTGGGTCGATTTTCGGCGGCGGTCAAGGCCGCGTGTGAGCACCTGACGCAAAAACTCAACAGGTTATGGGCCCGCGCCGGTACAGTTATACGTTACACGTGTGTGAGTGTGTCAAGAACGTAATGATCCTTTATGGAAAAAACTGATCGATTTTTGGCGAAACGAGAAATCGCATACCGACCACACCTTTGATAAAATACCAGGACGCTGATAAAATGTCGACTGTTTTAAAAGTTACCATAACCTAAATTTTCTCCACCGAGTGCAACTTACATACTGGTATGCGAAAATCTTTCGGTCTCATGATCTACTGTTTTCGTTCCTACGTCTTTGAATCGTTTTCTCTGTTTAGCTATAAGTACTAAACATTAGATTTTTTTTATACTAAACATTACATTGAGTTCAGGGAAAGAACAAAGTATATACAATGTGAAATTTTAGTGGTTGTTTTCCCGCAGCAGAACGATTTACCTATAGTAGTACTATCGAACCATGCATGCTATTTTTTGAAAATACAAAATATTTTTTATGACGTACTATGGAAACTTTATGCCGATAGGCGCGAGTTACTATGGACCCGACCGAATTTTTTTTTTGATTTGAACAAAAAAAACTTTACAAATCTATTGTACTACTAAGATAGAATCATTTTACTGCGGGAAAACAACCATTAAAATTTCACACTGTATAGTTTTTATCACCGAAGAATACGCAGTTTTCGCGCGATAAACAAATTCCTGCCCAACGAAGACGCGGGTAACATCTAGTAGGTCCTGAATATTTAGGGGATGATTCACCACTTCCTGATAAAGTGCCGGATAGGCTTTCCACAACTTTTTGACAGATTCCCCATATTCTATCTGTTAAGTTAAGTGGTGGGCCTATCCGGTACTTATCAGGAAGTGGTGAATTGAAAAGCTTAGTGACTGCTTTAATAATAAATGCAGTAATTTATCCATAAATTATAAAATTTAAGAGGAGAAAGAATGAGAATTAAAGAATACTTGAACCCTTATCAACATAATTATATACGCGTGTTATATGATTTTGAAGATTCAAGTTACATGGCAAACTGCCATAACTCGAAGATAATATCTGAACATGGTCTATAGCGAAGCTTATCTAGTTTATGTCCTCAAACTGAGGCGGGGCAGATAATGTCCTGGTATTTTATAGAACGAGTGTAAGCGCAGAGAAATTCAGCACATACCTATGCTATTGTAGTAAACGTTTAATAAATGGAATGTCCTTTTGTCTAGCATCAATAGAAGCTTTCTTTGCTTTGTTTATTGTGTTGTAACTTACAACTGTTACTTCAATAACATTAATGGTTTTAGTGATTTTAATGTTAAAGATTGAGGAATTATTAATAGTTGCTTTAAATAGTAATCGTTTTTCGAAGTCTAAAACTAATCTAGTTACACTTTGTTTTAGAACCAGTTTTTGACAACCCTGTCGAATGTAATTTCGGAGATGCACTTTGTGCATCACAGCGTAACAGATTTTACTTTTGTCTTTGAAAACTTGTAATCTAGAATTCATTTACTATTATTACAAGAAAAAAAGTTTTAATCAACAAAGCGGCGACCCACACAGACTCATGTAATAGCTGGAGACGGCTCGTAATGACAGCAATCATTTCACCATCTTCGTCCAGGGTTGTCACAAGCTGGCTTTAGATATAGTAGCTAAGTAGCTAAAATAATAATCAAAATAAGCTTTTTTTGAAATATTAGCAGGTTATATACAATATATTAAGCTAGTAGGTAATTTAAGGATATTAAAACAAGAGTCATACATTGTTATAATATGCTTAGACAAATTACCTAATGAAAGATAAGCATATTATTTAAAGTTAAGCATATCATAGTAGGTACTAGGTACAGGTAAAGCTGTACCTATTAGGTAAAAAAAAATTTGTTTAAAATTTTATTTAGTTGACAACCCTGTCCATTCCAATATAGTTCGGTCTGTACTGAGCCTACATTATACTCCTAGCTACAATTTCAAATGCAGTTTTTTATAATTGAATTTTTTTTTGCGTTGAAAGAAAATTACGTTTGCACAAAATTGCTTCTAGTCATTTCCTTGTTTCGATAAAATTGTACCTGTCAACAGTGACGAATAGGAAAAGAAAATCATTTTCTTCCCACATAGAAAATTTATTTTTTTCTTTTTTATTGAAGAACAGTGTGACATTCATCGAAACCACTATTTCTCGGGTTTTTGCTTCGGTTCTAATAGATGAAAAAGAAGACAACTTTTTCATTAGATTAAAGCGTCTTATAAGAACGTTTAGCTAAGACGCGATTTATTTTTTCAATCTTTCTAATTTCAAGGTATCTCGCGTATTTCAAAGCGTGAGTAGAATTTCCACGCCAATAAATATCCGATAGGATGACCAACAATTACTTTTTGCCTTTTCATTTTAGAAACAGTTACACATTTCTAAAACATTGTGGGAAATGAAACAGAATATATTGAGCTTTAAATTATCATCAAATATATGTGCTTAAGTAGATTAAAAAGTAGATTAATATGGATGGCATAGAAATTAAATCTTGTTTATGAGGTGTATATTATGTAAGTTGTTAATATGTTAATTGCAACTTTTAATTACAATTATGATTAGAATTGTTCACTAATAAAATGAAGAGAATACATAAACACTTTACTAAAGGTAACTAAAGTACCTTATAACCCTTTACACTTGAATTGAAGAGGCCTTAATAAGAGCAATTATATTCAGGTCGTTAGCTTGTAGCTAGTAAGGAAACGTACTAGAATTACTTGCAGTAGTCACTTATTAAAATAATGAATTCGCGAAACAAACCACTTGCAGTATTCACTTATTAGAACGATTGAGTAAGTCATTTAACGGGAATAAACTTTGAATTTTGACTAGATTCTGACAATTGACAAGTTCAAAGATATTAAATTTAACAACCGTCAGGTTAAAAAAATACGCAAAACTACTTATAAAGCTCAAATGCGCTTATCAATAATCTAGACTATCCTGTTTAGCACAAATAACGCATTTAAACTAATGTTTTAAAATCACCTAACAGTTCAAAGTTTTAGGTCAATCCCGCAATCAATAAAGTTAGCTGTAAATAAAGTGTAACATACCGGTGTCTCCTGTGTAACGCCACCAATTTCACGTGATCACGTACAGTTTGTACACGTATAACTACACTACGAGCAACAACGAACGAGCGTGGACAGTGCACGCAACGGGAGCGTCTCACACGGAATGAAATTGTGAAGAAGACGCCACTCTCTTTTATAGACGTCGCCGTAACCTGACGCTGGATAACGGACTCCGAGGTACGGGAATGCCACTTAAAAGTAAACTGTAAGATAGCCCCCTAAAGTTCAATTTCGAATGGGCGATATTATTGTAACAGATAGAACGAATTTTCAATTAGGCGCCCGGAGCCGAACAGCAATTTGCTAATGCTAACGCTTGCAAGCTACGTCTGGATAGAGACAGGACAACGGAACGCTAAACAACGAGAATTCCAAACTACATAGATATCGTTGTCGCATTATTCTAAGTAGCCGGGCTGAGGTAAACAATTTTCTACTGAGGAAAATTCTGAACTAAACAGTCAGGTTTTAGAAAACATTCTTCGTTGTGCTGCAAAATTTGGAACAAGTCTAAAACACAGTAATGAAAAAATCCGAGTTGTCTAATTCAATACTGTTAGTATTGAAATAGGCAAATCGGATTTTTGAAGACTCACGAGTCACGGTGGTGGAAAAAATATAAAAGAATCGTCCCATAAGTCCAGGTACGTTTCTATGTGTACCCAGTACCCACGTTGCAATTTGCAAAGCAACTAGCAAGTCTCTCAGGCTTCTACTTCAGCGACTTGCTTTTGATAGTCGTAACTCATAAGTACGAGTAACAATAATAATACACTCCTGTGGCCAAGAAGAGAAAAAAGCGAATGGAAAAAAACAAGTTTTCAGTTATAAAAGTTCACAATAAATTACAAGGGCCTCAAACGTCGAGCTAAAATTTTTATTATCACCATAAAATACGGGCCTAGTTGCGGACCCATGAATCTTTGGCTAACAGGCTTGAGACAGAAATAAAAAGCCATCCAACATTCATACAAGTGTATGATAAATGTACGTTTGCACCATTTGCTGAGCGATAAAATTCATCGGACTTAAGGCGATGAGTAATGATAGAAGTCCATTATTTGCGCGCTTAAAAAGAAAATTTAACTCACGAACTAGTAAACATTTTAAGGTGTTACGCCAATATTTATGATGGCGCGTAACAATGGAGATAGGCCATATTTTATACTAAGATTGCAGGCTATAAGATACTGTCATTTGTTCTGGCTAACCATTCGCTGTATTATCTCTACAACGAACTTTTTTCTTCAGATTAATGTTGTTTTGATAATGGAATATGTGGATCTTTGGACCTACAATTTATCATTTAGGAAATACGTCCTGGCATTACAAAATAAAAACTGTTTATTCCAGGCACTATTATCTGATAATGTCTGATCAGTTATCAAAACTATCACACAGTAATTATTATAACCGAACAACTCTTTTGGTAATGGCCTTGCCATGACCAAAAGTTATCACCAGATTTCAATGCCTCTACCATTGCCCACCATCCCCACCCTGCAACACCACAGGAGCTAATAGCGCATTTCTGTCCGTCCGATCCGTGTCCGTTTGGGTCCCGGGAAAGTACATAGGATACTTTTTGTCCTGGAAAAATGTACGGTTCCCGCGCGATAAACGAGTTTTGGTGCAACGCAGTTTTGGGCGTCATCTAGTGGATTATAGAGTTCAGTTATCTGCACTTCCAAAACAAAGCTTAGTATTTCCAAATTTGAGTACAAAAACTGATTTTTCGCACTAAAAACCATCATGTTTCATAACAGTTCCGCTGGGAAGCGAGCCCGTTATGTATCAGTGTAAATGTGTGAATCTAGCGTAAGCCGGGTTTTTATCAGCAAAGACTATCGGGTTAATGTAAATATTCATTAATTTCAAACGCTCCAACAAAAAGCCACGTGTGAACTCCAAGAGGGAACTGTTGTTATCTGCTGAGAAAACAATTTCATACAGCTAGTCACTTACCGGGCCGCAATCAGTTTTCCATAATTAAGATATTGATAGAGCTTATTACGGCACCTTATGTGAAAATTGCGTATTGAGATAGTTCGCGAAACACGACACGAGTTCACTGCACCTTACTGTTATAAAGTGACTCAATCAAAAAGAAACCCTTGAAAAAAATCTATAGAGTATTTGTTCCTGATAAAATACCGGATAGGCCATCCACAACTTATTTGACAGATTCTCCATACTCTATCTTTTTTTTCACCACTTCCTGATAAAGTGCCGAATGGGCTATTCACAACTTTTTGACAGATTCTCCATACTCTATCTGTCAAGTTAAGTTGTGGATAGCCTATCCGGCACTTATCAGGAAGTGATGAAACAGGCCCTTAATTTTATTATTACTCTAATTGAAAGTAACTGCAATGTTTAATTACGTTACATAACTATAACTAACTATAGATAGTGTCTAGATAGTGCCCGCTAATTCGTTGCGCCACATTTGGAGATGAATACTTTTTCTCGACGGTAAAAATTATTTGCACTTCTTAGTTCTTACACCCCTAAAGAGGTAAAACAGGGAGTCAACGTTTTTTTTATTTTTTATTATGTAATTCGGGGCCGTCTATGGGCTATTCGCCCATATCCTTTTTTTGCTCTCTTTTTATATTGGTTTTTCGCACCAAGGATAATTATTGAAATAATATTATTAATGTAATTGTAGTCCATCACTCCCGGGAGTCAACGTTTAGTTCCCAGGATTAATTTAATACTGAACTAATTTTCGTTCCCATTCACTCATATTTTCAAAGAAGTCCTTTTAACTCTACCTTTCAGCCTACTTAGTACTCACCAACTATTGATTATTCACAATAAAATTTTCTTAATACGCTACGCACGATGTATCATTTGCAGAAAAGGATTTAATTTCATGTCATCCAATGATACGAATATTGACATTCATCGAATTGCTAGCAACGGACATGCAATGAAATGTAATGAAACAGAAATAGCATGGCAATTCTCTAATTGCTAAATATAACGTAGCGGTGCACAGTAGCTCTGTTACAAGATAATTTAATTTCACTTTAAATTAATTTTCTACATAAACTAGTCCAGCATGAGTGGTAAATACATAATGACATCTGATACTTTTATTTGGACTTTGTTTATGGGATTTTAATGGCCGCATTTTGAGAGCATCATGAATGAGATTCTCTTTTGGTGAATCGCCGAAACATTCACTCTACTACTCTTGAAAATCATTGCCGAGTAATTAGGTCGTAAAGTGGTAAAACCAAGTCAAATAAATGGTAAACTGAAAACAAGACACAGTTCTACAGTTACGACAGAACAATGTCGATTGTCGGCTCAGCTAGCCTACATTAATATTCTCAAAGTATGACACACGTAACTAGCCGCGCTATTATCGCATTATAAACGACAAAATGATGAAGCTCGTCGGTAACCCTGTGGACAGCCAAAGGGGATTTAAGGCCAAGTCTAAACGATACAGTGAAAGTTAAGTAGATTCACACAATTTGCGGCGATGTCAGTGATGAAAATCTAAAATTACAACTCGCACGGCATACCTCAATCTATTTTTATTTGTGGATTCAATTACTGACATCCAATTGCATTCGGACTTGGAAAAAAGTTTATTGACAGTCCGTACTCCGTACGCGACGACTGCGATATAAGGGTGTCAGTCTTTAGACTTATAAGACAGATAAAAATGTAAATTAACTAGATGTGAGGCCAGACCTACAGAAAATATATTTTTGTAGTAAGATCATGGCAAAAATTCAATTTAATCTTAAGGTATTTAGGCATAACATATAAGTATAGATTACTTCTGAAGATTTATTATTTTTCAGAAATTTTCGATATGCAGAGAATAAAGGAGATTTTGAGAATCTCTACATATTCAGTCTTTTGAGTTATGTTATGACTAGCTTTCCCGGCAAACGTTGTTTTGCCATTTAAAGTATTTCTACTTCATCAGGTGATACAAAATTTTACCCCCTCTTTTGTCCCTTAAGAGGGGTGGGCGGAAAAATTTTATACCTACTGCCTACACCAGATGTTAAGTTGGAAAACACAGTTAATAATATGAAATAAGTCCATTAAAGAAAAAAGTTTGAAACAAAATCTGACCCCCTCTTTGGTCCCCTTAGAAGGGTGGGGGGGAAAAATTTTAATACACCAGATGTTAAGTTGGAAGAAGACAAATATATCTGCGAAAACCGCATTCAAATCGGATCAGTAGTTTTCGTGTGATGCTGGAACAAACATACGGACAGACAGACAGACAAAAAACTAATCATATTTTTGGCTTCTATACCGATGTAGTGACACCCCGCGCTTATTATTTTTTGAATATCTTTAATGTACAGAATTTTCATTTCTAATGTTTATAGATACATAGATTTATGTAATGTATAATGGAGGTAAGCAATAATTACCAAAGACGTATTTTGCTACCAATTTTTAAAAATTCAAACATGGTATAGTTATGTTATACTTATTGTGATAACAGAAATATTGGTTCAAATCTTAAAATCCACAAAGTACTACAATGGTTTTTCAATTGCCGAACATTATTACGTATAATCACGAAGGAGTCAGTGAGCACTGAGCAGCGGAATTTAAGCGGGGTTCAATTTTTACAACATTTTCTGTGTTGTTCGGTGTTTTTGTCCGAAACGTTGAAAGGCGATGTGGGTCGCACGGCCGGGCTGATAATACTCGCACTTTTACTTGGAGAGATCGCCCATTATTAATTTTATTTTGAACTTGCGTCCGGAGTCCGAACACTTAACCGATTTCTGTCAAACTATAATAGAATTGAGTCGTGCAGCGAAAGAGAAAATATTGTTAATTAAACTTGTAATAAGTTTTGCGTTGCACCTTTTCTCATCAGTCGCAGAAGGACTAAAGTCTTTGGAAATCTGGCTCTATAATTCTACATATTATTATATCTAACATCTATAATTCTCACATTATATCAGAAAATGTGTCTGTCTTACTCTATCATCTCTTTACGCTTAAACTACCGCTGCAACCGATCCAATTTTGAAGTCATTGTTAATAAATAAAAAAAAAATAAGCGGGGGGTGTCACTACATCGTTATAGAAGCCAAAAATGTGGTTAGTTTTTTGTCTGTCTGTCTGTCTGTATGTTTGTTCCACTATCACACGAAAACTACTGATCCGATTTGAATGCGGTTTTCGCAGATATATTTGTCTTCTTCCAACTTAAAATATGGTGTATAAAAATTCCCCCCCCCCCAAGGGGACAAAAGAGGGGGTCAAAACTACTGATCCAATGTTTTACAACTTAACATCTGGTGTATAAAATTTTTCTCCCTACCCCTCTTAGGGGACAAAAGAGGGGGTAAGATTTTATATCAACTGATGAAGTAGAAATACTTTAAATAGCAAAACAACGATTGCCGGGACAGCTAGTAAAATAATAAAACGTTATTGTGATACTTTGAATCCCTGAAACAGACATACGTTATATAATAGGACATGTGGATTTCTTATCTCAGAGAAATGTGCTGTTCCTGGACAATGAACAACTAGTTTCAATGCGACGAAGTTACAGGGAACTATAATATAATATATAAATATTTGCTGGTGAATGGTGATAGAGCCTAGGGAGCGGGTTGTGAACAACATTAAGGTTAAAGTCTTATACTCGTTTTGAAGTAGCAGATGCTCACATCTCAACTTAGCTATTAGCTAAGTAAGCTGGTTTCTGTGCTGTGGTAGGCTGCCTAGGTGAAGGAAAAATACAGACAAAAAGTTATTATTTGAGTACCGATCCTATAATTATACCTTGAGTAAAAAGCCGCTTATCCCAAGCTACAATCAAATTAGATTTATTTGTACACGTCAGTGACAGCGGTTGCAGTGGCTGCGCGTGCGCCGTAATCGCGTAACGGTGGAGCACCGTACAGCGCCGTCGAGCGCGGCCCGCGTGCTAAATTTGCCGAAACACTCTAACGTAACATTCATTTACCACAGTTGGTTAAGACTGTGTCACCGTACAATAAAATATGGTACTTGAGCTTTGATTGTTACCTTGTAAGTGTTAAGCACGCAATTATTATGAATTGTGGTAACTGTAGTTGTTATATGAATCTTTTCAGATGGTCTCAAGTACGCACTACGCTACTACGCATGATGCTCTCAATTCTGCGAAGGATCGCCATTGGTGGTATAATGTAGTCACCATCAAAATATAGAGGATTTATAGCCCTCAGCAATTGAGGGACTTGAAGTTAGGAGGGGCAGGTATTTGTATGTATGTAATTGTATACTACATCTTATATTATAATCATAAAGTATTTAATAAGCAAATCAGGTAGCACCTGTGTGAAAGAATGTTGTAATTACCACCTTCGCTGAAGTAAATGATGCGAGGCATTAGGCTCTAAGTATCATATTAACACTCGCTCGTTTTTGCTTTTACTCTTAGCTTCATCATAATCACGATACTTTTTAATGTGCTTAAGGATTTAGAATAGACCAACTCAGACTTTACCAAATTATAATTTAACTTCTGTGTCTAAAGAAATTATAATTATTGTCTTTGTTTATTGTCTGTTGTGCTGCTTGCGCAGTATGAAGCGTTCAAGAAGCAATCTATATGATTCTAAATTATAGTTATTTAGGTGCGTCCAGAAAATGAACATACGTTTTGATTACCGTGCAACTCAGTTACTTTGATATACCATGATTGGGCAATGACTTTTGAGTTTTGTGTCATCGTAAAAAACTAATTCATATGCAGATCGCGGATTACGTTTGGTTGAATTATGTCAAGTTAGTCGTGTGGAGGGACTAGGAGAGAGCCTACGCCAGCCTGCCATGAGTGCGGCGCTGCGGAGGACACGGCCCAGCACACCCTTGAGGTGTGCGATCGTTGGGCCGTGCAGCGCCATGATCTCATGGAGGTGCTTGGGCGGGACCTCTCGCTCTCGAGCATGGTTCGCTGCATGCTCGAGAGCGATGAGGCATGGCAGGCGGCGGTCTCTTTCTGCGAAACCGTCCTTTCGCAGAAAGAGGCCGCGGAGCGGAACAGAGAGGATGACCCATCCTCCTTACCGCTCCGCCGGCGTAGGACGGGAGTGCGGAGGCGTCGTTACGCGAACCTCCAAACTCCCGTCTAATCCGGGGCTCCGGGCAGGGATGGGAACCTGTCCGGCTTAGCTAGTCCCGGCGCCGAGGGGAACGCTTTAGTTTGCCTAAGCGTTCCCTAACTTTGGTGGAAGTCCGGTCCCTATTGAGGTAGACCGGCCGGTCGTGGAGGGGGTCCTGTGTTAGATAGATCCAGGACATACCTCCTTATACGGCTGAAGGCGAACCGCAGGTGGTTTTAGTGGGTAGGAGTCCCACATATCCCCGGGGTGCTTCAGCTTATCTGAGGCACATCCCCGACCCGGGGAACCCATGACGGGTTTCCCCTGCGCATCAAAAAAAAAAAAAAAAAGTCATGTGGAGGGAGTTCTGTGTTAGATAGATCCAGGACATCCCTCCGTATACGGCTGAAGGCGAACCGCAGGTGGTTTTAGTGAGTAGGAGTCTCACATACCCCCGGGGCTTACCCAACCCGGGGGACCCATGATGAGTTTCCCATGCGCACCAAAAAAAAAACAAAAAAAAAATGTCAAGTTAGTCGTACAGCGTACTGTCGGATGGGCTGACACAACCGACTGAGTAACGTAGATCATCTGCCTGAGAATCAATTTCTCTGACGATACAATAACTGGGATCTATGCCAAAACGAGATCAAGATAATATCAGCTCAGTGTCCATCGCGACGGGTGTTTTATTTGTCTCAACAAAGCCGGCTAGATTAAAAATATTCAATTGGCAACTCGGCAATCACTTCCGATAACATTATACGCGTTAATTATTTTCCCGCGCGGCATCATCACCAGTAATGACGCGAGTAAAAAAATATTGAAATGAATCTCAGTTCTCGACGTTTCCGCTGACACACATACATTGCGGTCCGAGGCTTCCTCGACAGTAATTACTGGACTTCTGTATTCATATTGATTGTACCATCGAGGAAATTGATTCCTAGGCAGTTGACGGACCTACGTCATGTGGTCGGCTTATGTCAATACTCAATGTTAGCTGTGATCGGTCGGATGGGCTTGACTCGCGACCAAATTACTTAGGTCCGCCATCTGCCTAGCAAACAACTTCTCTGATAGTACTTTCTTGGTGTGAAGGTACAGAAGAGATTGCGTTTCCACTTTAATTGACGCGGAATTAGTGCAAGAATTTGGTGTATTTTTGTCGTTCTACTCAGTCTCGCCTAGCTACATAGGTGGCTCTGACTCTACTTGATTGAGTGAAGTGCAAAATATTGGTGCCTTTTGATGGTGTTTCTTTATTCAGCCTCGCCTGTCCCTTTGGTGGAATATTTACAAAAGTTTGGTGTATTTATACTATGTGTTTCTTTTTACAAGCATAATATTTTAATCTCAGAGTTATCAGACTAACAAACTAGAAGAAAGCAATATACGCAACTTCTTTCCTACTACTACCACTTCGATTGGATTCGTTGCGGCTCCTTAAACTGTTTAAGCCAAATTCCTCGTGTTCCTTGAGATAATATATATGAAAAAATTTTCGTGGTTGGTTACCAGGTTTTTGAAATAGGAATGGCAGTGGCCTACCACAGTGTGGTCATCAATCAAAATAAATACATACTTTAAGCGTCCCATCTCCCACGTTTAAACAAAATAATTAGTACACGCTACACCTGAAAACCTTGAAGAAGAGAACACAATCTCAAAAGGCTGGCAACGCACCTGCAGCTCTTCTGATGTTTAAACTTTAAAGTGTCCATGGGCGACGATAGTTACTTTCCGTCAGGTGACCCCTTTATTCGTTTGCCCTCTAATTGAAAAAAAAAGTTCCCAAGCATAAATAAAAGCGAAGCCATCGGCAACTCGGCCACGCTCATTTTCAAAGACAGGCAAATAAGTAATACGAAACTACATAATAATAGGTATTGTTGATTCACAAATTGTGACCCGCTTATATCTTATTTCCTTCGATTAGCATATTTAGAGTGTAAGTGAGAGTTAACCGCTAGCCCGACAAAAAGTCAGCCAAAAATATCTGCTTATTCATTCATCTGTACCGTAACTGCTTTGAGATTTAACTCAAGTTGAAGAAAAACGGAAAATTAGACACTTGGCCGCATTTGATTAAATGAGAATTATATAGGATTCGTTTTTTAGTTTCAATCTCAAGAATAATAGCACCTAGATTAACATTATTTCAAGACTTTATTATGAAGCTCGTAACTTTGTTAATACATAAATTCGTTTGTCGTACGGAAACAAATTACTTTTCCGGGTTGCTTCAAAATCTTTTCAGCGAATTTAACGTGAAGTGGTAAGTGGTAATACACAGGCTCGCATTTATAATATTAGCATGAATCACCTACGTGCGGCTTTCCATTTATTTGTATACGATGCTCACAGACGCTAACCGAATCTTTCACATGCCGATACAAATTAAACGCGTCTAACAATCTCTGCCAATCACTCGCACATTTTCTCTTAACAACAATAATTAGGTGGTACGAGTATCTCATTATAGCAATTAAACCGCTTCAAATATTTGATTACCACCCGCAAAAAACGATAAAGAGATACTTAGCAAATGTATCGTGACTGCAAACTATTTGTAATAGAGCCATTTTGTTTGTTTTAATTTGCAATTTCAATAAATTTGTACCAGTGACCCAGAAGAACAGAAGGTGGTGTACATTACACGTCTGACATTCTTCGTGTCTAATTTGATACTCCGAGGAATATGTAGGTTACTTTTGTCCGTAGCCAATATCGACATGTAAATTCAATAAAAACTTTGTACTACCTACTCCTCCTATCTTTTGATTAAATTCGTTGCGGGTTTCAAGACAGCTTTAGCGTGTCCCTCGGGCCCCCTGAGATATCATATCAAAGGGTTTTCGTGGTTGAATACCGCTGTCGATCCTGGCGACACTGGATATACAGTGGTGGGAATGTGTGGTGGGCCAAAGCCCGTTTAAAAAAATGTAAATTCAATAATTTATATCAAGACTAGATGACGCCTGCAACTCCGTTGCGCCTAAATTCGTTTATCGCGCGGGAATGTTACATTTTCCGGGATGAAAACTATCCTGTGTGTGTGTCTTTTCTCGGGACTGAAAGTATGTCCATGTCAAATTTCAGCAAAATCGATTCAGCGATTTGAACGTGAAGAGCAAACAGACAGACAGATGGACGGACGGACAGACAGAGACACTTTTGCATTTATAATATTAGTATGGATATGGACTAGCATGGAAGTATGAATGGTCTTTATGTGAAATTTAGTTAAATTACAAAAAATACTTCTCAGAAATGTTGCTACATTAAATGTTTGTGCAGTAAAATTTTGTAGAATTGGATCATGTAGTTAGAAGTTTGGCTCTACGATATAATAAATAATAATTCCAGTTACTTTTTGACACTGCGAGTCTTGACTTTATGGTAGCACAATTTTTGTGATTATAATAAATATTTACTACCTTTGTTTTTAAAACAAGTAGACCTTGTTAAATTATTTATTAAAGAAACAAAACGGGCGGGACTATAAGAAGTAGCTGACAACAACTTGAAAACTTATTATAAATTCTATTCGACTTCAAACTTTTTGATTTTACAACGCCTACATTTAACTAAACATTTACCAGGCTATACTTAAAAAGTCATTTTTACAGCATCAATAAAGATAGATAGATAAGTTATCTATCTCTTATATAAAATAACTCTTAATTGCTCACAAATTGGTACTATTCAAAGTAGTTCGACTAACTTAACAATTTTACAGTAAAATGTGGGGGCAAGGGCGGCCTTATCGCTAAAAGCAATCTCTTTCAGGCAACCCTGGAAGTACCATAAAATGTATTTTCCACACAAAGTTTCATTATGCTTGACGTCTGACGAAAAATAATTTTTCTCTGACGTCTACATAATATATGAAAAATCATGAACGCAGAACGCTGAATAAATTTTCAACGAAAGTACATGTTAATGTAAAGAAACGGTCAAAACGCATATTGAACCCAGATGAAGAGTAAGTGAAGTAATGACTTGCAGAGTAAGGGCATGTACTATGTACTTAAGTAGAGACCGAAGTGTTACTCTACATAAGATCTCAGGCAGCGCGAGTCTAAAATTTTGTGGAACCTTTACAACAATTTTGCCTACTAGACAATGGAACTCTAAAAAGTTTTAAACAATGTAATTGACACGTTTTATTATTCTATGACGGACCAACTTTGATTCTAATGTTGGACTATAGTAGGAGGTGCCAGTTAAAACACATAGTCGTTCATCTGACCCGGAAAGGATAACATCATCAAAATGGATGACAAAAAGATAGAGGCGAGACGAGAAATCGACGAGTCATTCAAACTGTGTTTATTCTCGATGAAATTCATAGGTTTATCGTTCACCAAACCGGCGACCAATGAGGCGTATTTGGTGCAGAAAATGATAGTTCTAATTTCAGTGTGCAGCATCTGTTATCACGTTTTTAGCGAAGTCATGAATATCATTTTCACGTTCGCCAATTCGCCAAAGGTTGAGGAGGTTGTTCCGCTGTTCCACGTTTTGGGATACGGAGCTCTAAGTAGGTGGTGGTACAATTATAATTATTGTTTATGGTCTTAGCTCCTTTGCAGTATTAAACGTATCATCTTTATACTTTGCTCTAGAAGCCTACAGAGCGTCTAACATATACTACAGAGCGTTCCTGGCCTAATGGGTAGACCTTTGGTTCGCACTCGTAGAGGGGTGCAGATTCAATCCCGGGTGGAGGCGCGTACCAATGAGACATTTTCTGATCTCAAGTACATATTACGGACACTCATACGGTGAAGGAAAACATCGTGAGGGAACCCGTACATAGTTGGTCCCAGACGTATTGACTAGTTCTTTCCTCTGGACTAGGCCGACTATGTTGCGAGAATGCCGTATGTGCTTGGGCAACCAGTCCCCACTCCCCAGACACTACAGTATTTAAATAGTGGTTACTTCGCTCTGAAATTACTGTATAAATCATCCACAATGGATGAAAAAGCCTAGTTTTAGAAGCCTACACAGTAGTAAGTGCTTCCGGGCCCGTATGTGTACGAAAAATAGGTAATGACGATTCCTATAAGTCCGTGGTATTTTTATATTCGCGAGGTCTTTTGTGTGTCGGCTATTGTTTCTCTTATTCTAAATTTGACTATCTTTAGATGTAACAGGTTATTATTATAGCCTACAGTTGGCAGTATTTCATTCTAGGCATTTTCAAAATGTCCGTTTTATGGTACCAAAAGGATGTTTTTAACCGATTGATTGTGGAGCTTTCTAGCATCTGGCCCATGCCTCCGATGAATGAAGAGTCACAGCGGATAAAGCAGAAAAGCTTGTCAGCTCTGCGAGTAAGACATTTAGGTGAGGCATTTTATTATTACCCTGGTTAATACCTAATATATTATTTGTGTGTGTAATAGATGTTTATGATCAATGTTTTTAGAACTACCATGATTCTACGACCCTAGCATTAGCTAAGGGGGCGTCCACAAATTACGTGAGGTGTTTAGGGGGTCGAGTCAAATCTCATGTAATCTCACGTTGGGGAGAGGGGGGGTCTCGGCAAATCTCACGTAATTATTTTTTCTCAACAAAATAATACTATTTTGGTCCATTTCATCCAGATTGTACGTATGTTTAAGATTTAATCGTAAGCGTAATCGTAATACGATTAAGATCATTAACAAATTCGTTCGAAAGAAAATCTACTGACTGTCAAATTAAACGTTTACGTAAGAAACCCACACTTAAAAAATCTCACGTGAGATTTCGGGAGGGGAGGGGGGGTGGAACAAAATCTCACGAAATCTCACCAGGGGGGAGGGGGGGTCAAAAAATTCAAAAAAACACCTCACGTAATTTGTGAACGCCCCCTAAGCCCAATTATTATTCTGACCAGCTCAAAATCTTCAAAAACGTTTTTTTTTTCGTTGTAGGATACTACTACGTTAATTTAAACGGCGTTTGGTTCTACAACATAACTCCAATATTGGTATTCCTTCATGAAAGATTTCAAGGACTGGACACTAAAATTGGCTTCGTCTGGACGTCGTGGTACCCGTTTGACAAGCACCAGCCCTTTGCGCATTTTATGGTTTACCTTTTTGAAATATATGCGGGTTAGTTTCTAGCCGATAAGGTTTTTAGGAAGAAAGAATAGGCCAATAAAACAGCAAACGCATAACAAATTCCATTAAACAAGTCGTTAGATGTTCTTTTAAGCGTCCAAAACTACATTTTCGACACCATGTCCTTTGACCAGATTTAAAGCAAAAAAGAAATATCATCCACAGACCCATATAAAATAATTTTATATAAGTGACTGTCTACAGATTCTGCATTTTCTTTAGGTGTAACCTGCGTTTGGATCATGGTAGCATCGGATTTATTATTTTCCGGACTGGCGAGCCACATAGGCTTGCTTTTGAGGATTCTTCAACGTCAGCTAGAATCTCTAGGTACAACCCGGAAGTCTGAAGAAGAGCAATACAACGATATAAAGTCCAGTATAAAGTTACACCAACGTCTCATAAGGTAATGTTTCTTAGTTTTGACATCTCATTCTTGGGGAGGGAATGTTTTGAGGGAGGGGATGTTTTGAGTACCTATATATTATTGGCTATAATTGGCTCATCCCAAAGGATATAATATTTTGTAGAAATGAATTAAAATTTTAATGGGCAAAAGAAATTTCCAACGCTGCAATGCATATTTTGAACTAAGTACCGCTAAGTTTTGTTGATTCTGTTCTTTTACATTAAGGGCTATTGAACGTTATTTATTATTTTATATCTCACAAATAAAATTTCTTGCAGTTACTGCATGAGCATAGAGGAGGCGTTTTCTTTCGTCAATCTTATCAACATATCAATGAGCTCCGTCAATATTTGCTGCGTTGTCTTCGTCATTGTGGTAATTATTTACTAACCATATCACTGTCCCATGCAAACTGCAAAAATGGTCCAAACACGACTAGTCCCAATCAGTTTTACTGCAACCATGAAACATGTTTCATAATATGGGGAAGAGGTCATAATCATAACATAAATAATTATGGCAATGAACCAGAATCGTAGCACTGCGACGTAGTAGCAAAATTGATATAGCAATTTTCTACGAGGTCACGTAGGTCCACAAGTATGGTCTAAAAATGGACGGATGGATCGTGAGCAGACGAAGCCTAAGTCACGACGTCGCATAGAGAACAAACCGAGAAATGTTCTAGAAACACACAACGTGTCGAATGGAAATTAAAATGATTCCGTGGACACTTAACATGGATTTCCATGTTTTTGCGTTCACGAAGTCTGGAATTCTCAAAACTTTTATGAGTAATGGAATATTGAGTAGGTACTTGGAATGATTGTGAAGATATATGGTGATTGGTAAGGTATAACATTATGATGTTTGGTGTTTAAACTAATAATAATGATTTACTGTAGATTTACTGCTACATTCTATTGAGGCTATAATCCTTTATAGGGTCTTTGTTAATCCGTTTATTTTCATTGTATTCGTTCTACCAAATACCTATTACTAATTTAGGATGTGATAAATTTTTCACCCACACTTTTGTTAGACATTCTTTGTTAAAAAATTTCTTCTTTAAACTATATCGGGTAAACTTAGCTACTTAACCTCCTTCCAAGGCTTAGGAAAGTTTCCTAATAAACACCTTAATTTTATTCTTTTTTTTTTGTAACCGTGGCACTAAAACACTTTAGGCTAGACTCGACTAGACTCTAGAGCCTTAAAATTAAGTTTCATGTACGTTGAAGGAAATACCTGAATTAACTGGGTTTTCCACTTCCAGCTGCTAGAACCAATGATGTCTGTGAGCAACAAGTTGTTTCTGATGTCGCAGCTCCTACAGACCGGAGTGCTGTGCTGGTACGCCGATGACATCATCAATGCGGTTGGTTCTTTAAACTCTCTTACTCAGTTTTCATTAATTCAGTGTTTTCTCAAATTACATCATCAACAACGAAAGTTGTTAATACTCCAGCTTAACGATCGTTAAGCTGGAGTATTTATAACTCTCGTTCTAATGGATATAATACATGGATGGACTGGCTATTGATTCGTAAACTTGCTGCGCTTTTAGTCAGCGTTCAGTAACAATGTTGTTAAGTAAATTGACACACGCTAGGTATATTATCTGATTCAAAGGTTAAGCAGGAATTATTGTGAATACACTGGCTATTACTCCGAAGTATTTATGATGTATATAGTCTTTAGATTATAATATCATTTTGAGTCTAAACGGGCGGCGATTTATGTTACATTGCAGAACGCCCGAATAGCGGTCGCGGCGTACAACAGTCGCTGGTATGAGATGAGCCCACGCTGTCGAAGAGCCTTGCGTTTCCTCATATTAAGGTGACGCCTTGATAATTTTTCTGTAGCGATGTTCATTTTTCTCAGCAATGACTAAAGCTAAGAAATTAAAGTTCACTGTCAGTATTCATCATGTCTTTGTCTTTGAATTACCCATAGCATAACACGATTGGTCAACTTTTATAACACAGAATAATCAATCAAAAAGACCTCTGTAAAAAAGGGGATTCCTATTTTGCCAACAGAGGAGAGTGATATAAGCTTCCAAAATTTGTACATAAATTGGTTCTAGTATACACTTTAATTTGTCCATAGCTTTTATGAAATGTATTTATGGTTTTTAAATTACGCGACAAAAACCATTTTGTCGCTACGCCCTTTCCATTTTTTGCTGTTCCATTGCTTGTTTTCTATGAGAGGCCGGGCCAGCCTCGCATAGAAAACAAGCAATCTAAAACACATCCAACACGGTTTTTTACTTTAACATGGCGTCACCTTAAGGCAAGATATCAATTCATTGGCATTCATCCTATTATTGGCATTTGGCCGAATACATCTTTTGTTTGAAAATACTAAAATTGCCAATGTAATACGACTTTCTGTAGATAAACTCTTAAAGTGCCAATGGTGTTTACATAACCTTGACTGTATTTACTTCAGATTTATGAAATAAATACCTAAATTGCTATTTCAGGGCCCAGAAGCCTATTGCGTTCACAGCTATGAAATTTACGAATATTTCTCTAGTAACGTATTCATCGGTAAGTTCATAATATTTTATATTTTACCTACTTGCTTGGAATGTCGTGGGTTCGATTTCCACGTTGGTATCAACAAAAATGTCGTTTTAAAGTTTGGTTATGCCAATTCAGGATTGTCCAAACTTGACTAAAGGTGATTCACGCATTGGACGGGCAAGTGAAAAGTTGTCCCAGCGCCTAATCTATCGGTCAACGGATTCAGATGCTTTAAGAAAGTATAAAGACAAAGAAAGAGCTCCTGTATAGGTACTGGCCACATACGCACTAACAAATAAGTCCTGTCTAGCCGAATTTTAGCTAGACAGGCTGCTGAAACTAACCACCATCGTCACTTAAATCGGGCGATGGAGCTTAGAGCTAATATGTTGTTTATTTAGGTTATTAAGCACAAAAACGTAATAACACTTTTAATAAGTATTTGTTTATATGTTTTTCTTTTTCAGATTCTTATGAGGTCTTACTCCTACTTCACCCTCTTGTATACGATGTACAGGGACGGATGAGAAGAATGCAAGAAAATAGCTTGGTACTTAATAACTTAGACTACAGAATTACAGATCGTAATAAAAATAAAATAAAATAAAATCGTAGTACATAAAGTACACTGTATTATATTTTGACCTAACCTAAGTGACCTAAGCGCCAGGACAATAATTAGAAAAATTACATGTCTAATCCATGTTTACCAATGATGTACCATCGAAGAAATTTATTTACATTATTTATTACCGCGCCGGATCCGTACATTACGTTCGTAACAAAAACTATCATACTCGTATTATGACCTTTCCCGTCACTCAAAGTATCTCCATACCCAATTTTACCATTCAGTCGTTTAAGCGTGAAGATATAACAGGCAGCCAGACACAGTTTTGCGTTGGTTACTGAGGTTAAAATAAAAGGAAGAAGACGCAATAAGAAAAGATACGCTCATAAAAACAGCCGACGTATAACGGATCCTGATTCCTGTTAGACAAAACGATAAGCCTTTTAAAGTGTCCTAACCAGACCAAAACTACATTTTCGGCAACATAACCCCTTGACCAGATTCAAATCAAAAAACAACAGTTTTTGACCCCGTTAAAAGTAGAAAACTCGAGCTTTTGTATAACCAACCTACAGACTCAAACCAAAGTCCAAAACCAACCAAAACTAACTCATCAATTAGATTTATGAGCTCTGTAAGCATTTGCTGCGTCGTCTTCATTGTGGTAAGTATAAGAAAGTCACTAAAGTCTTTCTAAAAGGCGGGCTTGCCCCGGGGTACTTTATTATTTATATCAGTCCTAGCAACACCTACCGATACTAGATATTCAAAAATTAGTAGGCCTTTCCAGGTGGGGTATTATTCACCGTATACTTGTCTAGTATTTTATTGCCATTATACTGATTCGTAGATAAAATAGACTCGATCTATTTTACGTCAATCGAGAAATATGCATATTATGGTACCCCACCATTTTAATGTGCATGCTATAAAATATAAAATAATCATGCCTATGACCAAGTTAAGACATTTCTATAATGAAATGGGCTTCATAGTCTTAAAATTGATCTAAATGTTTAGAAGATGAAACATACCTGAATTAAGTGGATCGTTCTCTTCCAACTGCTAAAACCAATGATTCAATAAGCAACAAGTTGTTTCTGATGTCGCAGCTCCTACAGACCGGAGCTGAGTTACACATAACCGATACGCCGATGACATCATCAATGCGGTTGGTTATTCAAGCTCTGTTGAGAAACCATGACGTAAGAGAGGAGGACGTCCAAACATTAATTGGGAAAACGATCAGCAGATTTACTTTGTCTACCCAAATTTTTTTCAACCGGCCAGCTATCAGAGAAAGGTTCGGCCCAATGTCTCAGAAAAAAGAATGTTTCCTAACTCCACCTCTGATGAAACAATTTCCAGAAATTCACTGTTAAGAAATTAAGAATTTTAAATGCATTTCAGGGCACAGAAACTCATTGCATTTACTGATATGAAATTTACGAATATTTCAGTATTAATATAATCATCGGTCGGTAAGATCTCTTTTAATTGCTTTGTATAAAATTTTTCGGTCGTTAACAAAATGTTGAATGACATTCCTATTATATTTCTTGATTAGCTATTAAGTTCATAAATGTAATAACAAATAATAATTAACTTACTGCTTACAAAGCATATGGTAGATAGTTAATTCGTGTAACTTCTTTATTTTCATATTCTTATGAGGTCTTACTCCTATTTCAAACTCTTGTAAGTAGGTATACGACGTACAGCGAAGGATGAAGACACTGTAAGAAAATAACTAGACGAAATTCGGCTAATCAAGAGATAAACAGCTAAAGGTTTATATTTACCTATAAAAAAAACACCTTTAGACTGCCTTCACACTAGCGTTTGTCCAGCGTAGGCGTTCGATGAATGTAATGTGCAGCGCAGACGCCGCAACAACGCGGCGCGTGCGTCGCGTTGTTGCATTCTCTACTGGAACAATCAGCACGCTGCGCTAGCGCCGCGTACTAATTGTTAAGTCATCGCTTCGCTAGCGATTACTAAAATGTCAAATCCCATACATTTTGTAGCATTAGCGTTAGCGGAGCGTTGGTCGCTTGCCACTTGTCTAGGGGGGAAGAAATTGTGTAACGTCTGTGCCGCGCTAGCGCTACGTTTAATTAATTCTGCAGAGGAAACGTTACGAGAACGCGACGCACGCGGCGTCTGCGCTGCGCATGCGTTCATCGAACGCCTACGCTGGACAAACGCTAGTGTGAAGGCAGCCTTAGCTGTTTATATTTTTCAGACACGCGGGAAAATATCGGTACACATAATATCTGTGTTTGAAACAAAATATCAATATTTTGTAATTTGTATGTTTATGAAAAAACAAGCAGCGATAATGACAATGCTACCAGTTTAAAGAGTACACATTATAATACTAAACAGCAAAAAATAAAGGCATTTTTTAAACTGTAGTATATTTTATTAATTTATTTACAAAGTTTTGTAAAAATAACGAAACTTTAACGAATAGTAACATCTAGAATAAAAACTGAAGCAGTTAATATTACGCTTTAATGCTAATTATACAAGATGCGACAAAACTAAGTGATAATACTTTAGGGAATGTAGGGTACACCTTAGTTTTGTCACAGAATATATAATATGGTTTTGTTACACCCTGTATACTCATACTTGTTGACAAGTATACACATTACGGCAGGCTTACGTCTGGTCGCTGGTTAGAGAAGATATCTGCCATAAAACTATAGCTTGTCTCTTTTACTCACAAATGAAATATTGGATATCTCGTTTCAACGCATGCTAATGCAGCATACTAGCATACTAATATAATAATTATCGTCCACATTTTAAAAAGACAAGCAGCAATATTCTGAATTTCTTTCTCTCCAGCAACCGGACTGTATGTACTATCAGAGAAGTTGATTCCTAGGCAAATGGCGGACCTAAGTAATTTGGTCGCATTAAAACGACCCATATACGGTACGATTCGTCTATACGATCGATCTGATGAAAATCGTGACGATTGATCGCATCAAAAATGTCGCTCATATTCGATTAAGTAAATCGTTAAAAATCTTGACATACCATCGATTCGTCGTTTCGATCGGTTTGACGCGACGGATCGTCTAATCGTCTATCGGAAGACCGTAATTCTATCCGACCGATCACAGCTATCATTGAATTTACATAAACCGACCATTCGACGTAGGAATCAATTTCCTCGAGTACTTATACAATATTCAACTTATGATATTTCAATATGTACTAAAATATGGAAGCTTGGGAAAATATGTATTTTAAAAGGTGACGAGACTCAATTTTTAATAAACATTTAAGTTAAATAGGAGATATAAATTCGATAACATAACGAAAAGTTGGATTACATAATGTAGTAACTTATAGTGCGACCAACAAAAGATTCAACTTTGAAATGTGTTTTCTCAATTTTTGAGGACAAAACAGATAATAACAAACCTTGCCCAATTTCACCAACAACTGTTAGCGTTAATTGTTTGTCTAAATATCATCATAGAGTAAATATATTAATATGTCTGCCGTCTGGTCTCTGATATTATCAAGATGCCCTTCTTAAGAGATTTTGAATAACTAGACAGTTAACTGTTTGATGAACGATCAATTTAACAGACATTGATGAAATTGGCACTTTGGATTAGATACCAAAACGACAACGTAAAATATATAAGCGAAGTGGTGCATAATGGGCAATGGCAAAAAGTGACCATGCTATTTGACACAACTTTTTGTTGCATTCATACATTGTCCAATCGCGCTGTTTCGTTTCGGTGTAAACAGACCTTAAGGTGACGCCATGTTAAAGTAAAAAACCGTGTTGGATGTGTTTGAGATTGCTTGTTTTCTATGCGAGGCTGGCCCGGCCTCTCATAGAAAACAAGCAATGGAACAGCAAAAAATTGAAAGGGCGTAGCGACAAAATGGTTTTTGTCGCGTAATTTAAAAACCATAAATACATTTCATATAAGCTATGGACAAATTAAAGTGTATACTAGAACCAATTTATGTACAAATTTTGGAAGCTTATATCACTCTCCTCTGTTGGCAAAATAGGAATCCCTTTTTTACAGAGGTCTTTTTGATTGATTATTCTGTGTTATAAAAGTTGACCAATCGTGTTATGCTATGGGTAATTCAAAGACAAAGACATGATGAATATTGACAGTGAACTTTAATTTCTTAGCTTTAGTCATTACTGAGAAAAATGGACATCGCTACAGCCAAATATCAAGGCGTCACCTTAAAGGACTTGAGTTCAGTTCACATTGATTGCTGCTATTGTCTAATCTTTTGTTGGTCACAGCAGAAAAACAACACTAACGTACAAATAAATCGTCTGTTGCAAGTCACATGCGCACGTGGAATTTTCCGGCTTTTGTGACGTATTTGACACCTTTGAACGGCTTGTATTTCGCGCCGTACATGTCTAGCCGGCTAACGCGCAGCCCGCTCACTGCTAGCTGCGGGATCGTAAAGTGGACGTTGATGCTCGGATTTGCGCCCGTCGTGTCTGCGCCTGACGCTACTGACACCTGAAAAAAAAGAACTGTCATTTTGGTTGCCCATAGAGTTAGACATAGATAATAGACTATGTAATTGAGATTCTGAAGACCATTCTATACGTTTGACCATGATCCATGATGGATAACTGTGATGGCCTCTATATGGCCACTGTCAATATCCATTATAAAGTATCAAAGTTGATATTGCCGCCTAGTCCCTACACACTTTCGAGATCGTCTGTACCTGTCCAACATTAACCAACGTGGTGAGGTTGAATTAGAAGTTAATAGCCCAAAAAAACTCTTATTATTATTAACTCCTAAAATTAAAATAGAAAAAAAATAATATATATTACAGAATCTTACCGATCCTCTTATATTCGGTAGCTTGGGTAGCTCAATTCTACCAATATCCCAAAGCAGCACCTTGCTGACGGGATCATAAGAGTACTTTCCCTGATTGGCAGTTAGAGAGCAGTTAAGTACACATTTCGGCATGCAGATTTCTAAGGCTACATCTGAAATTAAAAAAAAAGATCGTTTTTACGTTACAATCTTAAATACTTTAGGAATCAGGATACTTTAGCCTTAACCAACTTATTATAAAGATGCCAGAAGAATATACCTACATATTTGTATGTTTCTGTTCTTGACTGTCAAGTGACTTTTAAAACATAAACAGATAAAAGCAAAACATTGTATTAAGTTACTAACATTAACCTTCTAAATGGAAAGTGTTGGAAACACAATAAACACTTACTTTCTAAAGTACGTCCCATGGTCTGTTTTGGTCCCACAGTCAAGTCTAATCTTCCCTGGTCTCCATTATTCTTCAGTGAGAGGTTATGTCGAACGTATATCGGTATAGCGACCACACTCTGTGATCCGATGTGGTAGGACATCAGACGGAAGTTGCCGTCAGGAGGTATGAAGGACAATATTCTTTCCGACTGAAAAGACATAAATATTTTAATACTGAATAAAATTTTTATCATAATATTGGAACGAAGTTGCTTATCGCACGTTGTGAAAGGGGGCTAGACAGAGAAAATTAAGACGAAAAGTTGTAACTTTTTGCTATAGTTGTAAGCCGTGCGTTTCTCTCTCTCTCTCTTTCGCATTGAACAGTGTGGTGTAGCGAGGATTTTTTTATTGTATACACTATACAGGTTTTTTTGTATATTTTTGTATATAATAATTAATAAGAAATAATAAACTGGAACTTCGTTCCATCCGGGTGTCCCTTGACACCTCTCAAGTTTTTAATGATTTAAAAACAGGACAAAGATAAAAATAAAATCGGCCAAGTGCGAGCCGTTTGAAAAAGATTGTGTTCTCTTTATTTGCCGTCACCATACATGCGTCAGCCAGGCCGGAAAAGTTTGATGTTATGTAAAGGTGCCTCTTCACAATGGTCCATGCTGGCCCACTATAAGCCATCGCCACTGTGTAGATGGGGTAATGGTTATGATGGCGGACGATTTTCAGGCGTGGCTCGCAATGGCGTGGCCTGCAGTGGGCCAATGGGCCATCGTGGGCCATAGTGTACTGGCTACTTTATAAAAGTTTCACTTAACTATAACTGATTACTTTGTGACATAAATGTAGTAACGAAGTAATGTAATTAACAAACATGAAATAGTTTTACTATCAGTTCAGTATCAGTTTTAATATCACTTACCTCCCATCTCTTAAATCTGACACAGGGGTGGAAGGAGACATCATCAAACAATCGAGGGTTAACAAATGTCAATGTCAAATCTGGCATCCCACTTAATTTTATACAGCAGTCAATCTGTAAATAAATAAATAATTATAACAATAGGCTGATTTAAATAGTCACTCTCATAAAATATCAATCCAACATCAGACACATTCTGATAGGTCAAACAAATCTATACTAATATTATAAATGCGAAAGTATCTCTGTCTGTCTGTCTCCCTTTCACGCCCAAACCACTGGACCGATTGTAATGAAAGTTTGTACAGTTGCAGATAGTCTAAACTTCTAAAGCTTGAGAAAGGACATAGGCTACTTTTTAACTGGAAATAGGGGTTGTAAGGTGGTGTTTGTGCGTAAAGTTGAAATTAAGTTAGTTCCAAAATGCATAATAGATGGCGCCACTTACATCGCACGAGCAGCTTGTGTGATGTAAGTGGCGCCATCGATTATGCATTTAAAAAAATGTGAAGGCATCCTTTATCCTTACCACCTCTTACGGCATGGCCGCACCTGCGTCTATCATACGAAGCTTCGTGCTTTGAGGCGATACTATTGGACGATACACGCAGATCGTCCAATAGTATCGGTTTTAGCGCGAAGCACTACGCATATGCGGCCGCGGCATTATAGACACACGTTTGAGTTAGCGCTTGAAAGTGTTTCTATAAGAGGTGGTAAGGATAAACGTAAAATTCACGTTTTTTTTAAGTATTAAGAAGAGTTGATGTTCGACCCCAGTTTTTAACCCCTGACGCAAAAAGAGGGGCGTTTTAAGTGTGACTTGTCTATCTGTCTGTAAACGTTGAAGTTTAAAGTAAGCATACCGCAGAAGCAACTCTGTCGTGGAAATATTGCAATTAACAGTAATGTAGCCTACATGGAAACGGGAACTACCGCGCGCTATAAGCTGAAGTCCACACGGACGGAGTCGCGGGCAACAGCTAGTGTGATATATATATCACATTTGGATATATTATATAATATATCCAAATGTAATAAGAGTAATTTAAAAGCCCATAATAAGGGGTTCAAAATACATACATATCCTTGAATTTCAGCAGACACAGTAGATCCGCTTTTGTCAATTATAGCATCCACCTCTTCAATGACATCAAAGTATGCTTCATTATTAGCATATTTCACTCCAGACCTCCTCCAGGGAACATTCGAGAGCTGGCCGGATGGCAATATAGAAGAAACACTGAAAATATATTATAGTACTTAAGGAAATTGCTGTTTAAAAATCCAAGCTACTTATTGTTACAGTTCCAGGATATAACTCATAGGCACAGAAACTTTTGATTGCCTTTTAAGACAAGTTGATTCAAACAAGTTAAATTTTTATTGTATGTATCAATACAAGGTCAAAGTTATAAGAGTTGTTGAATTTTAAGAGTTAGGTGATTTTTATACTTACTTGGATTTTCCTGTGACTGTATTTGCAATTGTTCTCAAAATATTGGGAGGTTTTATTAATTCTTTGAGAATATTGCTCTCTGTAGCTAAAGGAAAACCATTATCTAACATTTCATCTAAAAGCTGAAATAAAATATTACTTTTTATTATTAAAAAGTCGTACAATAAGTAAGCAACAAAAAAAATGTTAATAAATTGTACTACCTCATAAACAACTACATAATTCTCTTTAATTATAGTCTCTGTGCAGTCGGAAAAGTAATCCTGAAAATAAAGAAAATGAAAATGTTATATTTAAACTGTAAAAGAAATACATTTCAAAATTACTATCTTATATTAATCTAAAATATTTTACCCATCTTTATAGTTACAAAAGGAAATTTCACAGGAGTATGTACATTGTACACACACATACACACATTTACATATGTTTTACCAGGTGAAAAGTAGCCTAATTCCTTTCTTGTGATCTGCTCTATACCTGGGTTAAATTTCTTCAACGTTCAGTGCATACAAAGATCTATTCTACTAAGTTGTTTATATATTACCTGGAATGTATCTACAACTCGGTGCAAGAATTCAATGACAAACAATGGGGCCACTTCAGTTTTGCTCACGGCCACCAGAGCAACGCCTCCTCTTTGTATTGAGATGAGGTAGTGGTGAGGAGCGGCCAGCACAGGTGGAACATCCTAAAATGTAAAGGTAATGTAACCAAGAAATACTTTCTATCACTTTGTATCAAAAATGCTACATTAATCCCTCGATCGTGAAAAAACGAGACACAATAGATTTCTATTGATATTGCGGTTGCCGGTGACTGCTTGGGGCTTGAAGCATTAAAATCAAAATTGATCCATCCATTTGACATTGTATTTGTGTGTCTGTCTGACTCATAAATACACGTTACATTTTGATCAGCTTTTTGTTTCCAACAGGGTTTAAAAAAGAAACAGAAAGCAATTATTTGTTTCAGTAGCAATACTCACATTGGGTGATGCTCTTTGTGCTTCTAAATAGTAATCACATACAGAACGAGGTATTACACTTCTCCAATGTTTCTCCAGAAATACATCGCTGTAATCCAACAAATATTCAGTTAGAATTAGTAAAATATAGCTGTGTTACATTACTACGAACGCCTAATCTCACAAATTTTACTATTCTTTCGAACGATTTCATAGATTTAATGATTATTACAACAACAAGTGGTTTATTATTTGTAAAATTACGTTTACAAAATGTTTAGTCGCCGTAAATACTAAGCAACTAAGCAATTATTAGAGAAAATGGTACGATACTTACCCAGATGGATTTATAATAAATAGACTGTGAATCATGTTTTCTACCTTTTGCACAAAACGCCTAAATATATAGATTTAATTTTATGAGATGAAATATATTTTAAAACATTATTTGTTTAAAATATATCTATAGAAAGTTAAAAATACCTAATAATTCAAGCTTGTTTTATTGACTTTTGAGTTTTGACTTTTGACACCATATTTTGACACTTTTGTGATTTGTCAGTAGGTAGTTGACACCATTTTGACACTTGTTGACACTGCGTATGTGTCGTGTCAACTGTCATTTGTCAAATAATTTTTTTTTTCTTATTATGGCACTTCGGCTTTAGCCATGGCCAGTGTCGAGTATATAATATTATGGCGGGAAAAGTCAAAGTCTAAAGTAAAAGTCATTACAAAGTCAAGTCGGTCGATTCAGTAAAGTGGTAGACGCTTTACTGAAACTTTTGATGGAGTTTTGGAGGGAACACAAAATAGCACGTTTCTGGATAATGATTAATGCATCACTTTCCCACACTTGTGCACGATAACGAATATCTAATGGTTAATATTCTACCAATATTACACATTAAAAACCCAATTTAACACAATTTTAGGAAAATAATACAAAATCACAACATCACTCTTTCACATTCCCGACATAACTCTTCTTCTTTAGCCATGCCGAATGTACAATTTAGTTTTGCCAAATCAATCAGCCTATACATTTTTCTGTGCTAAATGCTAATGTTACAAAAGGTCCATAGTCCTTCATTACTTCTTGGCGAGATAGTAGACCACGTCCATCCAGTTGAGCTGCAAAAGCGTGGCGGGAGTCCTCCAACGGACGTCATAAGTCCGTTGTACACATACATAGGGCCAACGCTGTGAGCCAGCGCATTGGGCTAACGTGCAAAAGCCAGAGTTCTACGTCGGTAGCGACATTCCGTACCTAATCTACGCGTTAGTCCAGTACGCTGGCAGATGGCTCAATGCGTTGGCCCTATGTGTATGTTGCTCGAACCTTAATTAAACTATGAGTTATGACGTCTACTGGCCCATTGCATTGGTAAGACTTAGGTAGGCCTTTTTTTTTTTTTTTTGATGCACAGGGGAAACCCGTCATGGGTTCCCGGGTCGGGGATGTGCCTCAGATAAGCTGAAGCACCCCGGGGATATGTGGGACTCCTACCCACTAAAACCACCTGCGGTTCGCCTTCAGCCGTATGTCCTGGATCTATCTAACACAGGACCCCCTCCACGACCGGCCGGTCTACCTCAATAGGGACCGGACTTCCACCAAAGTTAGGGAACGCTTAGGCAAACTAAAGCGTTCCCCTCGGCGCCGGGACAAGACTTAGGTAGGCCTACCCTATCATCAATTTTAAGCATTAGAATTAGATTTTGTTAGAGTTTAGACTAACTCTCACACAGAACTCAGAAGGAATTCCCACTGGTATTAAAGCTCTTTAGTGTGTTGTGTCACTATTTATTCCCAAAGCGACAATTAATAACTTATCCCTTAGTCGGAAGTATTACTACTATTGTAAGTCTGTAAGATAAAACCCTTGAGCTGCAGAAGTCGACACTCATCTGACAGTCAATTAGTTATTAGTGCATGACCGACAATATGACCATAGTTATTGCACCTGTTTACCTTAACTATAACTTTAACTTTAACCATAACAAAATGTGAAATGAACTGTCAAATCCCTAGGAAAAGTCGCCATTTTTGATGATAACCTTAACCTTAACTTTAACTACGCTTCTGATGCAATTCACCCTTAGTCAAGTTTTACTGTCAGTATACTCACCTCATCTGCAAGTCTTTATGATGTACTGTACTGCAAGACATTATGATGTACTGTTGGCATAATAAAAATAACAAATGGAAAGTCTGATTGGAATCAATTACCTTAACCTGCAACATAATTTAAACTTTAATGTATGTGAACATAATTTAATGTATGTACATAATTTAATGTATGTACATAATTTAAGTATGTATGTGATTGGTCCATGGTAGTACTATATGTACATGCTACGTGATGTTGCAAGTCTGTACATCAGTCTGAATCTCAGATAAATAACTGTATTACTTTTAACAAGGTGAAAACCACTCACTAACAATATCCAAATCTGATCCAGTATATAAAATTGTTATAAGTCCAACTCTTGAAGATATTATTTATGATCTAAATGTAAACAAAAAAAACCTCAATATTATTTATATTTCTCAATTCTTGGTATTTTTATGTGACATTTCTTATAGCATTCTAGCCACCCATATAAAAATGAAAAACAAAATCCGATTTTACATTTAGATATAAAGAGATTGATTGTTTACTCCATATTAAATTGATCTTATTTACAACTTGAGCGAAGTAAAATGAGAAAACTTAACACAAAATAATTATTGTTTTATTTAATCCTATGCTAGAAATGCAATCACCATAAAATTTACTATGACAAGAGATAAGTTTGTATCAATGTACTTTTTCACTTTGAGTAATAAATTATTGTAATTATCATTACAATAAAATCTACAAAAAGATATTACTGGAGATAGAATAATAAAAAAAACTTCCTTACTTTAATAAATGTGTTATATTCAGTAAATGATTAACGGTTGGACTTGGCGACTCTTTCCAACTCGTCCTTCTTCTTGATGGCGTATGAGTTTGAGGATCCCTTGGCTGCATTGATGAGCTCATCGGCAACACACTCGGCGATCGTCTTGATGTTTCTGAAAGCGGCCTCACGGGCACCAGTGCACAATAACCAGATAGCCTGGTTCACCCTACGCAGAGGTGACACATCCACGGCCTGACGCCGGACGGTACCAGCACGACCGATCCTAGTGGAGTCCTCGCGGGGTCCGGAGTTGATGATAGCCGTCACGAGCACTTGCAGTGGGTTCTCACCAGTTAGGAGGTGGATAATTTCAAAGGCGTGTTTCACGATACGAACAGCCATAAGTTTCTTGCCGTTGTTGCGGCCGTGCATCATCAGGGAGTTGGTCAATCGCTCGACGATTGGGCACTGCGCCTTCCTGAAGCGCTTGTGTGCGTACCTACCAGCTGAGTGGGGTAAATATTTAGCATACTTTTCCTTCACGGCGATGTGGTCGTGTAAGGACATGTCAGACACTTGGACATCGTAGCAGGTCCACCTTCCGAACAATTTGATTTCGGGGATATCGGCGGGCTGAGACGCAACCATCGTGTCAACAGCCATGCCGCCCGACTCCACGTTATCTTCGGTCCAGCTTTCGTCGGCCATGGTGGATTCCTAAAATATTTATTGTTCACGTTAGATTTCCACTAATAAAATTAGCAATCACAACACCAAATACAAATTTAGGATGTGATACTTACAAATAAAGAATCACAAATTTATAACCTCGTTGTAAGTCGAGAGACCACGAGTAAAAGGAAGTTGAATTTAGTTTTTTTTAATTTCTACTCCAACATTGTAGTGTTGCAAGATGAAAAAAGAATATTTCTGCGAACTCTATCTATACATAGACAATATTGCAATTTATAATTTGCTCTGTCTACGAAATATTTAAAGCAAAAATAAAGGCCTTCGTCAATGGGCCCTCGTAGATCTTTAGAATATAATAAATGGAAATAATCATAGGAATTTTAAATTAAATTTTCTATACTACTATTATAAAGAGGAAAGATTTGTTTGTTTGTTTGTTTGTTTGTTTGTTTGAGTCGAATAGGCTCCGAAACTACTGGACCGATTTGAAAAATTCTTTTGCTATTGGAATCTTACATTATTTCTGCTGAACATAGGCTACATTTTATTTTGGAAAAAAGTAGGGTTCCGTAAGATATTTGAGTTTTTCGGACGCAAGGTGTAAAAAATCAGCTAGAAAAGTTACTTATTTTGCGTACGCTGCCTAAACTATAAAAGATAGAACCATAAAATGTTCTAAGTAATTGTAGATCTTATAAATATCTACAAAAAAGTCCGCGACACACTATACCTATCTATGTCGAGTGAGGCACAATAACCATTTATTTATTTAAAAATCCTGATTTTTTTTTTGACTAAATTGAAACGGATATATTTTACTCACGCTATTAATCCTTATCAAAATAAATTATTTTATCACTAAGTACAGTTTATGTAGATAATATTTGGTCTTTGAATGATTAAAATTGGACGTTTGGTTTTGAAATTATGGCGAAATTAAAATATTACGATAGTAGGCGTCACCAAAGCGCGTGCGGGAGGAATACAATATTCTGTTGTAGAAATGAAAATTCTGTACATAAAAGATATGAAATGACACCCGAAATTACACCTTTGTCACTACATCGCTAGAGAAGCCAAAAATGTGGTTAGTTTTATGTCTGTCTGTCTGTCTGTCACTCTTTCTGTCTGTCTGTATGTTTGTTCCAGCATCACACGAAAAATACTGATCCGATTTGAATGTGGTTTTCGCAGATATATTTATCTTCTTCCAACTTAACATTTGGTGTATAAATTTTTTTCCCCCCACCCCTCTAAGGGGACAAAAGAGGGGGTCAGATTTTGTACTTATCAAACTTTTTTCTTTAACACGAAAACTACTGATCCGATTTCCATACGGTTTTCACAGATATATTATGTTTGTCTTCTTCCAACTCAACATCTGGTGTATAAAAATCCTCCCCCCCCTCCCCTCTCAACCCTCTCTGGGGACCAAAGAGGGGTCAGATTTTGTATACAACTTTTTTCTTTAGTGGACTTACTTCATATTAGGTATTAACTGTGTTTTTCAACTTAACATCTGGTGTATGACCTTCCCCCCCACACCCTCTTAGGGGACAAAAGAGGGGGTAAAACATGTATCAACTGATGATGTAGAAAATATACTTTAAATGGCAAAACAACGTTTGCCGGGACAGCTATCTTTAATAAAATTGCAAAAGAACCATTACTTGCCAGTTGCCCGCCAAAATTAATTGGCCAAAATTAATCTTACCATTTTCATCGTTGATACTTGTCTTGACTCTTGAGTCGACTCTGCAATAAGACGCTTACGGCCCGGCCGCATCTGCGTCTATCGTCCGAAGCTTCGTACTAGGAGACGATACTATTGTACAATACACGCAGATCGTCCAATAGCTAATAGTATCGGTTTACACTGCGATATGCGGCCGTGGCATTATAAGTAGTTAGTAATTCATAGCGAAATTAGCGACTAGCGTGGCATGTTTATAAAGGTTGTGACATACAGAGCAGGTAATGTATATTAACTAGTGATGCGCCGAATAGTGATTTGGCCGAATAACCGAATACCGAATATTCGGCCTTTACCGAGCCGAATATTCGGCCGAATTATTCGGTTTACCATTATTTTATTTTGCCGCGTAAACAGGTTCTATCGTGTACTCTACGTGCCGCTGCTGGCTAGCTCGGAGCGAGCCTTCTCTCGCGAGCGCAATGCAATCGCAATTATTGCGCAATAATTGCTCCAAAATCGCAGTTTCGTATCACATACCAGCCAAAAAAATACGATAGCAACGAGCGACAGTACTCCCTCTGCTGAATAATCAAGGAACTATAATTACATTTAAATCGCTAAATCTCCATACTTAGACCGATAGCTCTAGGTTTTTTGGTTTCAAAATTCTAAAGTTTCTGATTTTTTGCGTATAGGTTTGGGACCACTAGGTAAACCTAAAAAATGATTTTGTGTCATTTTGGTCGACAGCTTCCAGAGATATTTAGGTATTTTGCTTTTTGGTCGCTATAGGCCGAAAAAAATATTAAAGTTTAAAATTTAGCTTTTGTGATATTAGCAATATCACAAAAGCTAAATTTTAAACTCTCGGGCAGTAACAAAATATATGCAGACACGTTTTGTGTCAGATTCATCCACGAGTTTCCCAGTAATTTAGCAAATATTAGAAACGTCGCCTAATTGCGTCGAAAAAATATTAGAGTTTGTAAAAATGGTGTAAATAATGTAATATGGTTTATTTTATTGATGTCTGTTACTGTTAAAGTTTTGTGTCATATTCATCCACGGGTTTTGAAGAAATTTATATTTTTGCTATCACTATTTGCTATACTGTTGCATTTATTTCGTATCACCTAAGCTTTTGACAGCAATGCGATGGCAATCGGCGAGCAATTTGAACTGTTAAATTATAGCGATCAGTGATCACAACAAAAGTGATTTTTTCCGATTGCTTGTTTGTCGCTGAGTGGTTAGTGGTGTTTTACGTAAAATTTTTAAACTATAAAACGTATTTTTATAACATTGGTGCACACAGTGCTCGTATTAGAAGCATAGACTTATATATTACTCAGGACCGGGTCAATCGCGCGTTGCAATGATGCAGATTCGTAGGGGTCAAAACGCTCCGTTTGACTCCTACGTGACTTACGCCCGAACCCAATATTCGATCCTTATGCATAGATTGAACTCAATCTCGGATCGATCCCAATCCTTAGATCGATCTCCAATCCACGTTTCAATAATAAAAATTGAAATCTGCAATCTTTTTTCTGGCCGGATTGCCTGCGATCTTTTCCCTCTGTCCAGGGGTACGATAGACTCGATCGAAACCTTATGTGAATAATAGAAAATAAAAAAATATTGATTTCGAGTCGACAACATATATCCGCAAAATTCGGATTTAGGAGTATTTCGTTAAATTCTAATGGCACTGACAATTGACAAACAAACTTCACGCGCTATCTTGCTATAAGCTGACAGTTGACACATGCCATTGCTCATTTTCTACCTGCCGGCAGCGGGCAGTCATCATGGCGCACCGAGCGCACCCTTTTTTAGGGTTCCGTAGCCAAAATGGCAAAAAAGGAACCCTTATAGATTCGTCATGTCTGTCTGTCTGTCTGTCTGTCTGTCTGTCTGTCTGTCCGTCCGTCCGTATGTCACAGCCACTTTTCTCCGAAACTATTAGAGCTAGATTATTGAAACTTGGTAAGTAGATGTATTCTGTGAACCGCATTAAGATTTTGATGCAAAAATGGAAAAATTATTAAAAATTTTAGGGGTATAGGTACAACTGAAATAAAAAAAAAAATTTTCATCTAACCTATGCGTGTGGGGTATCTATAGATAGGTCTCTAAAAATCATATTGAGGTTTCTTATATCATTTTTTTCCAACCTGAATAGTTTGCGAGAGAGACTCTTCCAAAGTGGGAAAATGTGTCCCCCCCCCCTCTAATTTCTAAAGTAGGGGCATGATAATTCTAAAAAAAATATATGATGTAGATTACTATAAAAACTACCAACGAAAATTGGTTTGAACGAGATCTAGCCAGTAGTTTTTTTATACGTCATAAAAATGGTAAACCTTAATCAAAATTTCATTAAATCGACTGAAACATAAAATAAATCAAAAACCTTTTAATTTCATAAAAATAAACCTTATTGCTGCTGCGGAACCCTTCATGGGCGAGTCCAACTCGCACTTGGCCGCTTTTTTGTTGCTTGTCCAATACTGGTACTTATAACTAATAAAAAATAATCGGCCAAGTACGAGTCGGACTCGCGCACGATCAGTATGAGATCCTCAAAATCACTACTATCACTGCTTGAGAGTATAGACAAATCCATATTTTAAACAGTAAAACCGAGAAATTCCTAAGATTGCAGATTTGGATCATAAAACCGATCGAAAGAAACGTCAAAATTGTGAGATAGGTTATGAATACACTCGAACTGTCATTTTCAAACGGAGGGCTATCCGAAATCATAGAGCGAACCTCCCATGGATGGCTTGCAACCACAGATTGTAATTTCAATCTGTGGATACATTATTGGCACACTCAAACACAAATATGGATTGAAATATCGATCTTGGATTGGTAAAAACGGATTAGGATCGTATATTGGGTTCGGCCGTTAGTCGTCTTTGGTCCGCAGAACAAATCAGGTGGGTCATCGTATGCCTTACAGTGCCATAAAAATGCCTAATTGTGTAGTAAAAGGCTGCAAAAATTATATTAAAAAAGTTAAAAAAGCACATGGAATATCTTATCATCGGTAAGTATCACAAACTGTTTGTTTATGTAAAGAAATAATTAATTTATAATTTTACTACCGATGTCCGCCATTATCCGCCATGGCTACTGTTTTACCGAGTAATGACGCAACCCCTACGTTCCACTTGGCGTTGAAAACGATCAAAACGCTAAACATAGGAGGCATTTTCAGCGTTTTGATCGTTTTCAACGCCAGGTGGAACGCGGGGTTCGTCGGTAAAACAGCATTCGCACGCGGCCGAATATTGTGTCGCACTACGTAGTTCAATCGATTTTTCATAGATGGCTCTCTATTTCCTTGTATGAAAAACCTATTAGCAAAATGTTCTCGTAGGCATATCCTGACATATAAATCGATGATTAGAAGCCATTCCTGAAGAAGAAAGCCAGAAATACAGTTAAATAAGACCTCGCAATCGCAACCGAGCCCAGGCACTGGAACTGTCTGACTGTCTGTGAGGAGTTTAACACATTGACAAGAAAAACAATGATTAACATCTGTGCAGTGTTGCGAAACATTTGCAACAACAATCGCCTGCCAGTAACGACGATTTCCAAGTGCTTCAACAAGTTTAGAACCACACTTTAGCCATTTCAGGATGTGTGTGTATCTCAGAAAAAGTGAGAACCTGGTTCTGTTCTGTTCTGGTTGGTGGTTAGTGAGTGGCAGACCGCAAAGAACTTGCAGAGGTTGTGATCTTTATTGTAGTTTTAAATAAAACTAAGTTTTGTAAATATAACAGAGCGCAGTTCATTTCGAGAGATTTTTACAAATGGAAGTCTCAAGACAATATGGAGTCCGGATATGGAAATTGACTTGTCTGTGGTCATAGACTAAAAATGTTTCTTTTTTATGTGAAAAAGCAATAAGCTAAGGTTCAAATTTCTATTACAACATTAATGAAGTGAAAAATAAAGCAGTAAAACAGTGTTATTTGTTTCATTTGCATGTAGATTACTATTAACTATTAAGTTATTGTTATTTGTCTTCATGTAAGTAGAATTAAATGGAATACATACCTTTAATACTAAAATACATAAGAAGCAAGGTTTATTTTAAGTAGTAAAACATTTTCTTTAAATGACTAATGATTTTATGCATAATCTCCAATATAATGAACTGTGCAACAATAAATAAAAGATTTCATGTATTATTTAATAATAACAGAAATATATTAAAACCAATGTTAAAAAGATTTATTAAAGTCAGAATACTGCTTAAAACCCATCAATCCTCCAGCGGCAGGCGGCTGCCGCATAACAATTGAAAATCTATTGTGTGTGGCGTTTGCGACACCCACAATGGAGAGCTCAAACCTCTTATGCATAATATTAATTTCTTTATTAGTTTTTCATCGCGATGTTTTATAATAATAATAATAATCATTTATTGCAAGTATCCAAGACTCATATAAATAGGTACAGATCAAATTACATTAATAAAAGTCTGAGTGGATTCCTTTTCGACGGTTTGAGCATTGCACTACCTACCAATTTATCTCTAAATGCTTTGTTTATTTAAAACATTATTGTCTTTTTTCTGTTTTTTATTTTGTTTTATGAATTTGTTGTTTAAAGAAAAACACACATTACTTACATAATACAGCATGACTGGTGAGTCAATACCGATAATTAAGGAAAGTGTTCAGTACTCGATTCTCATTATAATTATGTAATAAAATTAGGTACTTAATTTTTGACCAAATTTACCTTTAAATAAATGAATCATGGACACTTAGTAAATTACTATGCGGCCGCGCGCTACTCCCGCGCGCGGTGTCCATGCGTTGGGTAAATAATTATTTAACTTTAAGCTACATTTACTCAGTGATCAATTGATATTATTTTTTTATATTATTTTTTTTCAACTAATATAATAGCCAAATATCACGTCCTCGAATATTGAACATGTCTCACCAGTCATGCTGTATAACAGTTATTATTTTAGCCTGTATTCTGCATGCATATGACAGCAGTGACTGATATACAGGTTATCAGGGCGTTCACAGAGCGCGGCCAGCATGCCGTTGGAGCTCCCCCGCATGCGCTGCACCAGCGACGATGTTCGCCTGCGCATTGTGGCAAAGAAACAGTCCACTCGTGCGCACGCGAACATCGCCGAAGCGCTGCACCAGCGGGGGAGCCCCACCAGCATCCTGAACGCGTTATTATATTGGACGCGAAGGGCACTGTAGGCTCTTTGCGTATATGCTGCCCAGAGGCTGCAAGTGTAGAAGGATGTACAAAAAGCTCTAAACAACGTCATTTTTACCTCTAACGAGCATCTCGCAAACCTCCTAACAACCATATTCGCCCTAACCGACAGTGCCCTTCGCTCCCTTTCGATATCAGTATCGTCTTTCAAAGTGGACGTCACAATGTGTCCTAGGTATTTGAACTCCTCGACTCTAGCTAAAGGAACACCATTGAGTAAAAGAGTCGGCACTGTATCCACCTTTCTGGTACCACCGTGAAAGACCATGTACTGACTCTTTTTACTATTGTATATCAGCCCATGCTCCGCTGCGTAACGCTCACAAATGTCAAGTAGCTTTTTGAGACCACAGACCGAGGCACTCAGCAAGACCATGTCATCCGCATCGCATAGTTTATGTTATTGAAACATACTCCATCTATATAACAACCGATATGCTTCATGCTGAGCTCCTCAATCAGTCCATTTATATAAAGGTTAAATAGGACAGGTGAGCTTAACCCCCCCTGTCTCATGCCACATTCCAGCTTGTAGGGATCTGACACCGCACCAGCCCATCTAACAATATTTATTTGATTATCATACCAATATTTAAAAGTATTAACCAATTCATGAGGTATATTCGACTTCCTCATCTTCTTCCAAAGAATGTCATATGACACGAGGTCAAAAGCCTTCGAAAGGTCGAGGAAGCAGGCGTAGACGGGCGTTTTTCTTGTATTATAATACTTGACAGCACTCTTAAGACACAATATTGCGGACTCGGTGGGAAGGCCAGAACGAAAGCCGAACTGCGCATCATGACATCTAATATATCTGTATGTGTATTAAGAATGCTGTCAAATACTTACTTTTGCAATGATAGTTGCTAGCGAGATGGGCCTGTAATTAGAAATATCTGATAGGCTTTTCGTTTTATTTTTCGTTACTGGGACCACAACAGTTTTCATCATATCGTGAGGCAAGTAAGAATGCGATATACAGAGATTATACAGCAAGGCCAAAACTCGCGATATATGAGGGCCAGCATATTGTAGGTGTTCAATGCTTAATCCATCGTGTCCGGGGGATTTTCCCTTGGATATTGATTTGATTGCCCTCACTACATCAGAAGCCCTAACGTTTACCTGTCAGCTATCTCTTTCTGGTCACTCGTACCATCCACAGACACCGGAAGACCAGGGCGGCTTCTCAGCCGCCTTAAATAGCAATATTGTAAATATTAAAATGTAATGTGTAATATTCATCAATATTATTGGACTTTAATTTTGCTGCCTAGTGCCTAATGTTGTGTTACATGATACTTAGGAGCTGAGCCCTGAGTGACATAGGCTATGTATGTCCCACGAGCGAAGCCGGGGCGGGTCTAGTTTTTAATATTTTGAAAAAAATAAAACCGAATATATTCGGTAACTGAGCCGAATAATTCGGCCGAATACGAATAGTGAAAAACATGCCGAATACGCCGAATACCGAATACGAAACGAATATTCGGCGCATCTCTAATATTAACATACATTACATCCCGGGATGTATAGCTTTAAAGAGATCCAAGATTCCTAAATAAAGCAAAATCATAAATAATGCATAGGCCCCCAGGGTGAGTGGTGACTATGCGGTGACGACGGCATTTCTCTGCTTTGCGATAGCTAGTGCTGGTCCTTTTATGAGACGAAAAAAAAATTGTAACAAAAAATATAATTTATTTTAATTTATTACAAGTTTTTAAAATATCCTGAGTAAAAATACAAGTATGCTTGCACAGTCTATATATGTATTGCTACACTAAGGACCTGTTTCACCACTTCCTTAATAAGTGCCGGTTAGGCTAATCACCACTTAACTCGAGTGACTTGACAGATAGAATATGGAGAATCTGTCAAAAAAGTTGTGGATAGATTATCCAGCACTTCGTCAGGAAGTGGTGAAACAGGCCCTAAGAGTTCAAATTCTAAGTACTAAAGTCCTTCTATCAATAGAAGGACTTTTTTGTATAAATGTCTGGCCAAGCTGGCTGCTTTGTCCGGCTTTTCGGTTTAGCGACCGGGCAAGCCTACTTGTATGCCTCCAAATAACAATAATATAAAATATAACAATCTAGCCCCGAAGCACCAACCACTCATGTTTTGTTTGTCATTATTTTGATTATACTTTCACTTAAATATTTACATATTTGCAATCTCTATCATCTTAGGTATAGATGTTACTTTTTCTCTTGGTTTACCAACTTTATTTCCCTGTTCTACCTCATATTTATCAATTTTTTCCCAACCACTCCATTCAATAATTTCATTGCTTGGTTTTGTCATCACCTTTTTAATTTCTTCCATACCACCTTTACAAGTATCAACTTCTTTTAAATTCTCACACATGAGTTTAGCTACTTGAAAAGCATTTCCCATAGTATGTAATAAAACTCCAGCAGGGCCAGTTCCTAGCCATCCAGCAACGAAAACTGGCGCCAAATTATCGTTGCTTATGTCAACTCTGCCTTTGTCATTTTTCACAACTCCTGAACAAAATTTCAAATCATTATCTACATTTAAACTTTTGTATCCTATGCTACGAAAGACTAAGTCACAATTCAACCTCTCTGTATCACTTGTTGTGACACATCTCTGTTCCTCAATCGTGTTTCCTGCAAGTTTGTTGCATATCATTTCAACTCCAGTCACTTTTTTGTAATCATCTATTAAAAACTTTTGTGGACTCCTGAAGAATATAGGCTTAAATAACTTATAGTCACTATCTATTGTTGTTGAATCCATTTCCGACAGTGATTTCAACATAAGTTCAGTAAGCCTCTTCCTAGGTCTAGGCAAATTGTTGACTGTGGCAGCTATACCTTCAAAGTCTTTTTCTCTCCAAACTGTTTTACATTTATCCAGTTTTAGTTGTTCTCTCAATTCTTTTATTGTAAAAGCAACTTGCAAGGGTCCTCTTCTTCCAACTAAATATAATTCTCTTATTTTTGATTCCGATATACTCTGCAATGCATAGTCTGTTATATCTGTTTTTTTAAGTGCATCAATAGGTGATAGTAATATTCTTGCAACATCTAAAGCAACATTTCCTTGACCCAAAATAGCTGCAGTGCTGCCAGACAAATCAACCTGAAATAATTACATATTTTAATAATGATTTTTCCAACACAAACAACAAATTCAATTATTATTTTACTTTTTATAATCATCACCTTCATCTCTCTAAATCTTGGATGACCATTGTACCACCCTACAAAACTTCTAGCTCCAAGCACATTATTAGCATCTTCGTTTTCAATCCCTAGAGTTTTATCCTCTTCTGCACCATAGGACTGAAAGAATAAGAATGTGAAAATTTAATTAATGTCTTGTTCATTTTTTGCTCGACAATAAGGTTCTTAAGATAAATCACAAATAAAAAATTTCTAGATGTAATATTTAAAATAAAGACATTGTATTATTAAAAAATAATTGTAAAAAATAGTGACTTACCAATAACACAGCATCATAGTGTTCTCGTAACTGCTGCAACCTAATGTCTTGGCCCAGAGAAATATTACCATAAAAATTTACATTCTCTTGTTGAGCAAATTTTGTAAATTGATTGATGACATTCTTAACCTCTGGGTGGTCTGGTGCTACTCCATATCTAGAGAAAAATAGTAACTTACATTTTTAAGCTCTTGGATTTGTTACTTGTAACTATATCACATGCCATGCAATATTACCTCACTAATCCAAAAGGTACAGGCAGCTGTTCTATTATATCGATATAAACACCATTCATTTTCTTGTGTAAGTGCATAGCTGCATAAAAGCCCGCTGGGCCAGCGCCAACGATGCAAACTCGAGGAAGATATTTGCGAGTAGACAGACATCGTTTAGCAATTTTTACGAACCTCATGATAGTATGCTTTATAAATTCTAGTCGACAATGTTCTTGAGAATAATAAACAGATTAGTATCCTAAAATATGTCCATAATTTACAATGCTATACTAAATTATGTGCAGTGATCTTAAAAGTTTAAAGTTTTAAAGCGTTTAGAAACAGTTAAATAGTTCTCTGATAAAATAATCCTGTTCTTCTGCATAATGTGGAAAAACCGAATGTTTTCTATTTTTTAGAATAAGATTACTAGTAAAATTAACAGTAAACTGTAACTGAAGATAGAAAAATTGGTTCAACCTCATTGGGTTCAACAAACGGTAGGTACATAAACATTTTACCACTGATCTCTAATTAATACAAGTACGCTGGATTGCTGATAGCCTTTGAAATGACAGCTATTTTTTGTGCCTATTATCAGCGCCCCCATTGTTCGGGTAGAGAACTAAATCTGACGTAAAAATGACGTTTGAAAGCCGCCATATTGGCGCTGATAGCAGTAGTGAGAGTATTTGGAACTAATACTAGTGATGACAACTGTTGTTATTGGTTGTGGTTACGTCAAATTTAGTTGATTTGCTGTGTGCTTTAGTTGAAATGGCCATGCGCTGATTCCGCTTCAAATAGGCACAAAAAGCAGGTCTGTATCAGCAATCCAGCGTACTTGTATAATAGAGATCAGTGCATTTTACATTGATAAATTTCTTCTTCTTCAACTTCTTTTTGTCATATTGCGAAGATTTTACCATATTTTACTGGATCTAGCCTAGCCTAAGCCCTCAGGTCTTCCCGTAAAAATTAAAATATAAAACGTCATAGATTATAGACCATGATTGGGTCAAATCCACAGATTAAGTATACATAGATGGATTCTTAGCTCGCCAGCGCATGGCCATTTTATGCTTGTGTGCAATTGCTGTAGTGTGCGTGTAGGGATGGCGTATATCGATAAAAATATAAAATTAGACTACAGCTATCGACCAAGGCGACCATAATTTTATGTTACAGATTTTTATTAAACAACATAAAAAAAGGAGGTTATCAATTCGACCTGCATGTTCAATTTAGGATATATTATGCTCATTAAATTAGAAGTCGCTTTCAATTTGGTGAAAAGGTATTTTTTATCTATTTATTAAGTGTATGAAAATACTTAAATACAGGGTGCAATTAAACCTTCCTGCCAAATTTTGATATATTGATCCTTGTTCAAAATAAAAATACACGTATTTTTCTTTTAATATAGTCAGTACTAAAATGTTGAGAAATAGCTTCCGAAAGTTATCCTAAAAAACACTACAATTAAAATGTATACTACGCGTCGCCGGCGGGTGAGCGCGCGCGCGCCTCCCCCCACGTCACCCCCGCTCATTCCCACCGCCACGAGTAACCGTTCTGCATCGATTTTAAATGAGATAAAATATGTCATTAAAAAAATAACACCCAATTTTTTTTGCTAAATGACCTCTCCTAATGATACCTATGCCCTGGAAAAAATTTGGCAGGATGGTTTAATTGCACCCTGTATAAACAAAATATTTAAGTATATAATTACACAAATAGTTAAACATATACATAATATGTATACTCTATAAGCCACGAAAGCTTGTCCGGAGTGTAATAGCTAATATCAATAAAATCAACAGTTTTTATAAAACATAACAGAAGAACAAAATATATTATACTTTATTAAACTTAATTACTATTTACTATTAAGCAACTATTTTGTAGAATAACAATTATTATTATCAAAGAAATATAAGAATGAATCTCAGTCCTACTTATTTAAAGTAATTCCAAAAACGCTTAGGTGCATTTCTTTACCTATTAAAATATAATTATGTAATAATATTTATACAGAAAAAGACTTAAAATAGATACTTCGACGCCCCCTGAATAATGATATTATAATAATAATAATTAATAACCTAAGTAGGACTCTAGAGTCTAGACGATCAATTTTATTGTGCAATATCACGGTGTGTGCAATCAAAATCATAGAGCACTAAACCATATATTATTCTTCACTTTCAATCTTATTATCAAATTAATAGTTGAAAATAATTATTATCTTCATTATAGGTCTCTCCGTCACCACCATAATATTGAACTCTTCTTTATGAGCATTCCAACACCTGAAAAAAATAAATGGTTTAGTGTTAATAAAATATGTACTATACTACTACATACTATAAAATATTATACACATAATTCATAATATTGTATACGGGGCAATATGCTTTATGTAAGTTTTCCATGCTTAACCCATCCAGCCCCAAGCGGAACCCAGGTGCCGCATAACAACTAAATATATATTGTGTCTGGAATTCGACGATTGAGGTATTAAATTTATTTTATTAAATGATTATGACTTTAGCCTTATTAAAATTTTACATTTTACTTAGGTATTAAAAAAGAGTACCTAATGCCAGGATAAAATTTCAAGAAGTATCTTTAAGTAACGAATTGAGTACTTACAGGGGGGAGGTGTGAGAGCTGTTGATCATGCAATTATTTTACTCTCCGTTAGAACTTTCTTTATTTCAATAAAATCATTGTTTCAAACTTACGTTTGAAATGATAATTCCAAATTCCAATATTGTGATGCCTTCATAAGGGAGTAAGGATTAAAAACTTGCATGAAACTTGCGTCTAAAATATATATCTGTTTGTCGTCTATTTTGAAGCATTTTCAACCTGAAAAAAAAATCATTTAGTCCATGACATTATTTTTATCGATAAACTATAGTTCAAGTAAGGCGCATCCCTAAAATACACGTAAAAAACTATGCAATATTTATAGCCAAATTATTACTTGATGTGACATTTTTATCACTAATGCCTTATATAGCATGATTAATGGATTATTATACTTATAAATTTTCTTTTTTAGCTTACAAAAATACCGATTGATAAGCCCAAACAACGTTGTTGAAAACTTACGTATGTTATGTTAAATCCACGTGTTTGAGGCATTCCTTGGCCGTTTTTATGGTTTATTATATAGCGGAATCACAAAATGCAATAATATATTGCATTGAACGTTCACTAAACACTTTTATTACCACTTTTTATACATGAAATATGCAGACGTACTCGTTTGTTATGTTCTACTAAGTGGGACATAAGATTACAGGCTTTTGACGTTTACACACCGATATGAGCTTTCTCTTTCACCCAAATTACTACATCGTTAGTTAGAAAGAGTAACATTATCAGCTGTCAAAATATAAGGCGGACTCCTATAGTATTATTACCTCAATGGTCAAATCACAGATCTGTGCAGTGTGCACAGAACAAATTTACTCCTAGCGGACACAGATTATTAATTAGTTACTTAACGGAGAGGTCAAATTGTCAAGTGTCAATGTCAATTGTCAAGAGTTGACTCAAGTCAAAAAAAGTACCAAATTTCATATTTCTCAAAATTATCTTGATCTTGAATTTTGCATATTTTTAAAGTTTATTATCCCAAAAAAAGGAAAAAGTGCATGTTTTTAAGATATAAATTATAATTGATTTGAAATAGTCATAAAAAGAAGTACAGCAGTTTTGTCAACATATTATATTATTCTGTACTAAGGCACGTATCATGTCGCATGTTACCGACATGAAAGTTATTTTGTCTAGGTTGTATTCTTTGAAAAATGGGTAAGTTTAGAAAATACATAGTCAATGCTAATTTTATTTTACACTAAAGTATAATGAATAATGTTGTATATGTTCTGTTCACTTTATACTGTACAAAATATTAAGCATACTATACTTGTGTATTTATTACATTTTCTATTAAATAGAAATAAACTTTAACAACACTTCTTTAAACATACGAATACTTCAGTTAAAGATATTTAAATTTATGTTCATCTTTATAACATTGCAATGCTTTATATGAGCTTGGGTCAATTTTGTGTTCTAATGTTGCATCATTCCTTTTTTTGTGTTTTTAATTACTGTTACCCTTTCAGCCTGTCATCTATTCGGATAAATGTGAGGAATTTTAGTAATAACATTAGCAAACCATCTCAGTTATTGCAAAAAGAGAGTGTGACACCTCTTCCACCTCTCTCCGAGCCTATGCCAAATCTACCACCTGTAATGTATGCTTCTGCCAAGTCAGAAGAGTATACTACAGAAGTAACAGTACTTAGCAATGGATTGAGAGTAGCATCAGAGAAGAAATTTGGACAGTTTTGTACTGCTGGTGGTAAGTTAAATAGAATTTGTTTTTTTTTTATGACTCAAGGCTTATATTTACACATTTTTTCTTACTTTTTATAATTATTAAACAATGTTTTTTTTTGTTGTAGTTGTCCTCGATTCTGGTCCACGATATGAGGTTGCTTATCCTAATGGCATTTGTCACTTTCTTGAAAAGCTGAGCTTTGGAGTAAGTAACTTAATTCATCAAGCCCCAAGTGGTTGCATGCAACCACTATAACAATAGATAAGTTGTTTTTCTCACGATCGACGGGTTAACATATTAAGTATGATCCTCATTTGAAATTAGATATAAATAATCGGCCAAGTGCGAGTTGGACTCGCGCACGAAGGGTTCTGTACAGTTATAAAGCAAAAATAGGCCAAATCCGTCGATCGCGGATTCTTAGAAATCTATTGTTATTCTATTGTTCTGGCGGCCCACTTGGGCCGTACCGGAGTTGATAGGTTAATACTATAAATTATTGAAGTAGACATACAATCAAGGCCTTCGTGAAATTATCATATGCCTACCATTTGCCATTACTAATATCTAAGAGCAAAAAAGGCCGAAAAATCATTTTTTTTTTTTTGTATGGGAGCTTTTTGATGTTTTTAGTATTTGTTGTTGTAGCGGCAACCGAAATACATAATCTGTGAAAATTTCAGAAGTCTAGCTAGACAGACATCAAAGTCTTAGTAATAGGGTCCGGTTTTTACCCTTTGGTTACAGAACCCTAAAAATAACTGAATTATAGATATAGGTGCTAAAAAAGTTTTTCTCAGATATTTTATCATGTAATATTGTATAGCCTTGTCAGTTTAAGGGCCCGGGTTACCCTCGAAATTTTCATACATTCTTAATACCAAAATCATTTTCTCATACGAAAATATTTAACATGTTTGACTTATTTTTCAGCTTAAGATAGTAATTACCTAGGGTCCTGAACAAATTTTTTTTACAAAATATTTAAATACTAAAAAAAAAATTTTTGTGTTTAAATATTTTTTAGTAAATTTACTACTAAATATTTAAACACCAAAAAATAGACAAAAACACTAAAAAATATATAAATAAATAGTAAATTTAATACAAAATATTTAAACTTTAAAAAATATTTTTTATTATTTAAATATTTTGTAGTAAATTTACTATTTATTTATATATTTTTTAGTGTTTTTGTCTATTTTTTGGTGTTTAAATATTTAGTAGTAAATTTACTAAAAAATATTTAAACACAAAAATTTTTTTTTTAGTATTTAAATATTTTGTAAAAAAAATTTGTTCAGGACCCTAGGTAATTACTATCTTAAGCTGAAAAATAACTCAAACATGTTAAATATTTTCGCATGAGAAAATGATTTTGGTATTAAGAATGTATGAAAATTTCGAGGGTAACCCGGGCCCTTAAGAAACTAAATAATTATTGTGATATCATTATCAATATAATATATATCATCATATTCTTTTTCTCCAGCTATCTGTCTGTTTCTAATATAATTTTTAACGCAACAGGCAACAAACAAATTTCCATCACGAGATGTAATGCTCCGTGAGTTAGAGAGGCATGGTGGAATCTGTGACTGTCAGGGGTCTCGAGACACCACTGTGTATGCTACTAGCGCCGACTCCAGAGGATTAGAGGCTATAACACAGGTATAAGAATATGAGAGAAATTTCCATCAAAAAATTAATTATTTTGTTAAAACCATAAAAAGGGAACAACATTCTAATGGAAATAAAAAATCAAACTTATTCTTGTTCAGTTTATTTAATATGATTTTCTATTGTTCATACAAGGCTTGGTAATTTTTTTAAGGTGTTAGCGGAAGTCACATTGAGACCCCAATTGACTCTTGAAGAGGTGGAGGCAGCCAGACAGGCAGTTGCTTTTGAACTGGAAACACTGGCCATGAGGCCCGAGCAAGAGACTATTTTGATGGACATGATACACTCGGTATGTAATTACTTTATGATATTGACAAATAAAAATTTGTGAAAAAACCATAGACAATATAAAATAAGTTAATATTATATTGTCTATGGTTTCTAGTTTATAAATAATAAAATTATAAACCATAGACAGTGGATAATTTGCTGCCTTTGTCTGATGTATTACTGCCCGGCCGCATCTGCGTCTATCGTCCGAAGCTTCGTGCTAAGAGACAATACTATTGGACGATACACGCAGATCGTCCAATAGTATCGGTTTTAGCGCGAAGCACCATGCATATGCGGCCGCGGCATCAGAAAATGTCTTGATAGGCAAGGATAGCAGTAAGTTATATTTTAATTAGTAACAACTAACAGGGTTGATAAAAGGATTATCTGAATTAATTTACACCCTTTATATTGTAGTGTGTGGTATTATAAAAAAAAAATTAAATATAAATTAAAGAACTATTTAATAAGTAAATGTTATTACACTTTAAAAGAATACTTAAACGAATAAGGGACAGAATTGGTATAAATAAATATTAATTTTACATTTTGTTAGTCTCTCTAAAACTCAAGAACGGCTAAAAGATTGGCTATTGATTTTGGTTTTGAAGTGTTCGTGGAAGTTCACAAAGGTTTATATTAGGATGGAAGCGATACAAAGTTCATCGGGTCAGCTGATATTAGTGAAATGGGCCATTAATGTATTGATAATAATTATTATTGTTACCAACACCAGTGCATAAAAAATTGTTAGACCAATTTTGATATTATATATTATGACATAATTTTGCACACCTTAAAGGCTAATTATTGTAGATAAGCACCAGGACATCTTTGTAACATCTTATGTAACCTACAATTTTGCAAAAATAAATGATTTGATTTGAAATTCTTTTTCTTATAAGTGTATAATTTGTTATTGTTTATTATTGCTAATAATGTGTGGAATTTAAGTAATTGATTTTCAGGCTGCCTACAGGGGAAACACACTGGGTCTACCAAAGATTTGTCCATCAGGAAATGTGAACAAAATAGACAGGAATATTATTATGAATTATTTACAAAACCACTACACTCCAGACAGAATGGTTGTGGCTGCTGTTGGGGTAATATGCAGTTTTAGTTTTATTTACGTATTTTTAATAATATTTTAATAATGTTACAAAGTGAGAAAAACACATAATTTTGTCTACTTATAGATTGTTTAAATTCTAATAATTATGTATCTATTAAATAGATGTGTTTTGTCACTAATATCTTTTTCATCTAAGTAAAATATATAATTTTGTTTAAATAAACGCATATTTCTCAGGTGGAACATGAAAAATTTGTTGAGTATGTCCAAAAATATTTTGTCGACACAAAACCAACATGGCACTTTGAAAGTTCGGGTGAATTCAAACCAACAACGGACAAATCAATAGCTCAATACACGGGAGGTATAGAACAGGTTGGTGACTTACTGTTATTTACTATTTTCTTTCGATTCAGATTCTTAGATTATTATATTGTCTTATAAAATAAATAATTATATATAGTATGATTTTTACAGTTGGCTCTTGTTAATTATATTTCAAACATTTTTCAGGAAGAATGTGAAATCCCATTGTATCCAGGGTCTGATTTACCAGAATTATCGCACATCGTAATAGGATTGGAAAGTGAGTACATTTGAATTATAATCACTCGGTCACTGAACAGGGAGTAGGGACTATCAATAAAGTACCTACGTCACACGATTTTCATGATTTTCAGACTCTTACACTTTTTGGATAAAAAGTTTCATAATATTATGCTCTTTGGAACTCAAAGTATCTCAATACGAAAATTCAGATAAATCGGTTCAGTAGTTTAGGCTTGAAGGGGTAACAGACAGACTGACACACTTTCGCATTTATAATATTAGTATACTGTGTATAGTATTCAGTTTTACATATTACTTATTAATTATTATCATATCTGCTTAATATTTTTGCTAACTTATTAGGGGTGTAGACAGTAAACTAAATATAACACAATTTATTTATGTCTTTTTGAGAGCTTGTTTAGTCATTAGACCTTCTTCAACACAGAGTCTCGCCACTCACTCTGACATTGGCAACTCACCAAGGAGCCATAATAAAAAGAAGAAGAAGAGTTTGTATTATACATAGAATTACCGAAAATGACATATTTTTACTCATTAACTTTTTAATATTTTTTATTTTATTTATAAAAAGTAAATATTTAATCCGTCATATCACGTGATTGCAAACAGCCATCACAGGATGTGACGTCACGATCTCCAAAACATTGTGTGTGACAGTGACATTTCAAACCCATACAAAGATTTTTGTTGCTTATGGTTGTTTGGAGAACCGTGACGTCATAGCGGGAAATTTTGAAACGAAATGTAATAAGGTAAATGACTATAGTTTGTGCGTTATAAGATGATATGGCAGGGCTGGCATGTCATATATTATGGCAAAAGCCCTATATTTAAATAAAGATTTAAAAAAAAAGATGATATGGGTGACACTTCTCATATTCCTTGCTACGGATATTTTTTACAAGAAAACAAAAAAAAATTAAAATGTAATAAATTATATTCCATCTACAAAAACAAATGTTTCCTATAATTGTAAATGAATAAAAATGAAAAGTTGCTAAATATTAACTGTGAAATAGGAGTATAAACTTATTGTTACGAACATATTTGAAAAATGTCAGATGCATGAAACGGAACTTTTGCCGATAGAGATTGACACTGTTGAATCGAAATCAAATCGATAAAAAGAGCGGCCATCTTAAAATCGTCGGCGCGGAAGAAACGTCGGTACGAAATCGAATATTTCGATTGCAATTCCTTTACGAAGTGATTCGATGTTTTTAAAATTATCGAATATTTTTTTTAGGTAACTTCCCTACTATTGTCAATTACAATGTGTCACGCATATCATCTTATAACGCACAAACTATAGACCATAGACTTATAATATACTGTCGTATAGACTACCTGACAACCCGAAAATGCGTGACGATTTTCGATCTGTCAATGTGTGCGTGTACTAGTGATGTATCTTTTACTATCGATAGTATAGTCCGTTCGAGTTATTTTACCTGAGTTTCTATGAGCAATAATTAATAAATAATATGTAACTTTGGCAGATTTTGTATTTCAAATTAGGTATCATATTATATTTTATTTGGCAGAAAAAAGGTGACGATCGAAAAGTATAGATACACATTTTCGTTTGGGGTGATTTTTCAATCGTCGGATTATATGTTATGACATGAGGTTTTTATAAGGGTAAATAATATACACATTATAAAGTTACTTATTTATTACTCAGGTAAAAGCTATCTGAAAAATCAGCCCTTACATTAATAGAAATGCAAATATAATGTTGAAAGTAAACAACACACATAGTATATTATTTATTCTTAAATTAAATACATATCATAATACTCTTATACACCCATTACATTTTTAGATTGGTTTTATGTTATTGTTAAATACCGATAAGTATATCGATAAATTTGATTCAAGCACTAGCGTATATGTAAAAAATTTTTATGAAAAATTTTTCATCAAAAATTGTGTAATTTAAGAACAATAGTATCTTTAGTTACGCAAAATATGAAAGTAAAAGGGAAGATTGATATTATTTTATTTGAAATACAGAACTAAAGACAGAATATAGCAAAAATAAACACATCGTAGCAATTAGGACATGAAGATTAATTACCCGTGAAATGTATATTTTTCAGTATTATTCCTATGACTTACACGCAATCACTCACAGAACAAGTTATCATTGTTATATATAATAGTATTTGTTCAAAATAACAAATGATTAAACAATAAATTGCAAATACCGAAAGGGCACAAAAACGCGTGTCGACTTGTGACGACCTGTCATATAAAAGTGGTTACAGTTCACATTAGACTGCCTCTCTCTTTTCATCTTGTTATAATTCCATAAAGGATTTTCTTCTCTCTCGCACTCTTTGTTGGTCTATGCATTATAGGTTTATGCTATAGACTATAGTGATTGGACAGTACTAGCTGTGGTACTAGTAATTGGACAGAGTACAAAAACACAATATTTATTATGGTTGCTTTAAAAACTACCTACTAAATCAGGTGTTCTATTACTTTAAAAATAGGCAGTTTTGAAGCAACCTTAATAAAATATATTATTGTGTTTTTCTGCTTTGTCCAATGACTGGTACTGTCCAATCTACTAGTCATTTACCCTAAGTGGCTTTTTTAATTTAAAATAAGAGTGTATTTATTTTTTATATATATTTTAGGTGTAACAAATGTACATACATCTGTAAAATAAATAAACATAATATTTCCTAAAAATAGTCTACACCCCTATTGGCACAACGATATTATGTGCAGGTTGTTCGCACGGTGACCCAGACTTCGTGGCGACGTGTGTACTCAACATGATGATGGGCGGCGGCGGCTCGTTCTCCGCGGGCGGGCCCGGCAAGGGCATGTACACCAGACTTTACACCAACGTACTTAACAGGTTATTAATATATACTTACCTTTATTAAATATTATAAGCTTTAATATTGAAGTAATAAGACTCAATAAGTATGTTTTGTGTAGTCTAAAAAGTCTCGCACATAAAATTGCGTTAAACAACAAGCGTTTGCCAGCAGATACTGAACGATGCATAGAACCTACTACTGTACTACTATCAAACGTCTGTTGATTATCCGTCGCGAGATACATAATTTTCCTACGGACCGACAGTCGGCCTCTGATGTTAATCTTCTTTCTTAAATCAAAACTTTGAGAAGCATGTCATTTTATCATTTTTTTTTCAGATATCACTGGATGTTCAACGCGACTGCGTACAATCACGCGTACGGCGACACGGGCCTGTTCTGCGTGCACGCCGCGTCGCCGCCTGCGCGACTGTATGACACCACGCTCGTTATAGCGCGAGAACTAGCCGCTATGGCGGGGAAAGTCGGTGAAAATGAACTTAGAGTGAGTGAGATAGACAGCAGCTGCAGTATGTTGCGTCGTTGTAGTAAAATAATGTACTATCACAGAATATGATTCCTATAGGCAGATGACGTACCTAAGTAAATTGGTGCACACGACTGATCACAGCTAACATTGAATTGACATATAAACCAACCAAATCACGTAGGTCCAACTGCCTATGGATCAATTTCTTCGGTGGTACAATATCTGCTCCCAATCGCCTGCGGATGGTTGCCTCATCGCTCCGTTGCGTCGACGCACGTCAACACAATATTATGTACATGAAGGAGACAGTTCATAGCGCTATTTACTCTCCTATTTTATCTCCTGTATGTCGTTCCGTTAAAAACTGCGTCTAAAATCGCAACGCATAAATGTGACATGTAAAATGTCGGAGCAACACCACTTCAGCGATGCGTTGCTATACAGCACGACTGGTGAGACATGTTCAATACTCGAGGACGTGATATTTGGCTATTATATTAGTTGAAAAAAAACAATATCAATTGATCACTGAGTAAATGTAGCTTAAAGTTATATAATTATTTACCCAACGCATGGACCACAAACACAAAAACACACAACAAAGGTTGCGCGCAGCGCGGGGTGGGCCGCGCCGGCCGCATAGTAATTTTCTAAGTGTCCATGATTAATTTGTTTCAAGGGAAATTTGGTCAAAAATTAAGTACCTAATTTTAGTACATAATTATTATAATGAGAATCGAGTTCTGACTACTCTCCTTAAGTATCGGTATTGTCTCACTAGTCATGCTGTAGAATTACAGTCAACAGAGCAATGTGACACCGACTTTAGATGTGACTGTATGCGACATGGGCCTTTTCTGCGTGTACTTCTGCGCGGAAGCCGGAAGGAATGCCTTTTTATAATAGGAACTCCTTAAGGTACAATTCTGTGCATCGCTACAGACGTCAGCCGCACGCGGCCGACGACTGTCGTCAGCCCCTCGCGGCCGACGACTGTCGTCAGCCCCTCGCGGCAATAGTCATTGTATGAAAATGTATGGCACCGCTTCCGAGGCCCGCGATAGACGTCGGCCGCGCGCGGCTGACGACAGTCGTAGGCAGCGCGCGGCCGTCAAGACACGTATGAACTTCAAGACACGACCGCGCGTGGCGTTTTCATACAATGACTATTGCCGCGAGGGGCTGACGACAGTCGTCGGCCGCGTGCGGCTGACGTCTGTAGCGATGCACGGATTCCGTACCTTTAGTGACATTAACATTCAAAGTTCAAACTGCTTCCCCAAACAAGTTATGTTTAGAATTCATAAACTAATACTTCTTATCTGGATTTTTGTATTGCAGCGAGCGAAAACGCAGCTGCAGTCGATGCTGCTGATGAATCTCGAGGCGCGGCCGGTGGTGTTTGAAGACGTCGGCCGGCAGGTGCTCGCCACCGGCAAGAGGAAACCACCATCCTTCTTCATTAACGAAATTGGTGAGTATTCTTCTTCTTCTTCTTTTGGCGTATGCCTCCCCGTTTAATTGCCAGAGTCAGAGTGGAGGTGCAAATGTACAGTTGACCGTATACTGATTGTCGTACAGTGACTAGGCATGGGTGATGTTGACTTCATGCGATCATGCAAAATAATACTAAAACACATGGTGAGAGATTCAACCATATTTTATCTTTTTGGTAACTCCCATAGGTACATACATACATTTCCTGAAAACATTGTTCTGTCCTATAAATATGTGGGGATAGTGCGTGGAGGCCCAAAGGAAGATCTTCCGACCGAGCGAGGTGGTATGCTCGGTCAGGCCGGAGCCCACGTGATACATCTCAGTTGTCGTATATATACCGCCGCGCTCAGAAAACTTCGATAGCGCGATGCAGGAATGTTAGGCGAATGTGGGTACCGCCACATCACTCCCCCCCGAAGACCGGAGGTCGAATCTTGAAGTCAGTCTTGTCGCTTGAGTCGCCAGTGCCAGTGAGTTCCAGTGAGTCGGAACTGTAAGCTGCTGCACGGGATCCAGTGAGTCGGATAAGCTGCCGTGCGGGGCCGATGCTACGTGCTGACCAGGAGATATGTGCTCTGCTTGCTGACCGGTCGGCGTAGTGAGAAAGCCCGATGATGCCGATGCGGAGTCGCCCAGGCCGCGGTACATTGCGGCTAGTGGACGAGGTACCCGATGAGGCGATGCTGGCAGGCGCGGTGCGGAGGGGCGGGGAGTGATGATGATGAAGGAGGCGTGTTCTGTCGGGGTCACCAATGTGGGAATAATGCGTGGAGGCCCAAAGGAAGATCTTCCGACCGAGCGAGGTGTTATGCTCGGTCAGGCCGGAGCCCACGTGATACATCTCAGTTGTCGTATATATGTCGCAGTCATCTGGTTCAATCTGTGATTCGATTGAATGACTAGCGTATTCATTGAATGACACCGTTCTATTGAATGACTGAAGGACAACTAGGCAAGACGCTGACTGTAACGTTTAACGTCTTGACTAAACGTCATCATAGTGAAGTCGTTAAATGGAATGCTATGATTTTTTTTAAGTATTTGTTGGTGGCGTAATAATAGGTTAATCTAGAAACTGACTTCAATTATGAGGCGACGGCTACTTCTGGGTGGTTTACAAAAAAATAACCACGATGGCTAAGGCGGGAGCTTCGCTGCGCTACGCTCCCGCCTTGCCATCTAACCTAACCAAATCCAATCGTATTGGACAGGCGGAGTAATAAATACATTGCTATTAATTACCTAAGAATTATATACTGTTCTTATAATTCCCTATTCCGTTAAAAATAAATACATTCAATAGGCATGATGACAGTAAGTAAATTTCATTGAAATAATTTGTGTGTCTAAAGTATCTAAATGCTTGATTATAAAACACTGGTTCTTTTTTTATTTTACATCAAGATTAATATTTTATTGATAAAATAAAATCACTAAATATGACAATCCGCCATGAAATGTTGAACGCCAATCAGAGCGCGTGACGTCACGTTAGAGCACTTTTGACATTGACGTTTGAGTTATTTCTCTTTTACCACAGACATTTTTTTTAAATCGTCCCGGTCGGGACAGGCAAAGGGATTACCACAGACAATTATTACTGTCGAATGATTCCTATACAGCTGTCACTTGTCAGCTTTACTCTAGAGTGACGTCACAAGTGACGCCATGACACTTTGAAGTGTTTTGGTGCAAATTTTAAATTTATGATTTAAAAACTAATTTTTATATACTAAACCATAATTTTTAGCAGAAATATTGTGTTTGTTGTAATCAATATATATTTCCGAGTATTATAGAACAGTTTCTCAAAATTTGTCATCATGCCTATTACCTGACTGATTTCAAATCCGCTCTCTTCAAAGGGCTATGTTAAAAATCGCTAACTAGTTGAACGTTGAGTGACGATTGTTCAATCAACGTTCGGCCGAGTCATTCAATTGAATGGAGTCATTCAATGAATGCGCTAGTCATTCAATCGAACCGCAGATTGAACTAGATGACTGCGACATATATACCGCCGCGCTCAGAAAACTTCGATAGCGCGATGCAGGAATGTTAGGCGAATGTGGGTACCGCCACAAATATAACTGATGCCATGAACGTAGAAAAAAAGGCGGACGGAGTCTTATTAATCTTATTATACACAGCACTGTGTCTTTAGAATCGGCCAGGCTGACTGCATGTACACGGTTCGCACGCACACATTCTTACGCTAGTCGGCCATTTTACAGCAACTCCGTCCGCCTTTTTTCTACGTTCATCAGTCATGATCATGACTGATGCTATATCAGTGATTTACGGCCTATTGTTAAAAGAAATATGGAATGGATGAATGGAAATTTGAAATCAAGCTGTTATTAAAATTAGCAATCTAGTACCATTAAAAATATCATGCATAATTTCATAGCAACCTTTTATCTTATTTTTAGAAAAAATAACTGCAGAGGACATCGTTCGCGTGGCGAAGCGGATGTTAAGTAATAAGCCGGCGGTCGCAGCGAGAGGCAAACTCGCCCATCTGCCGTCATTTGATGAAATCCAAGCTAACATGACCGGTAGCAACACAGAGCCGCAGGGCCGAAGATTAAACTTATTCCGCGTTTAGTATTATTCCACAATTATTATTATTAGCAACAAATAAATTTCGTCTATATTTATTCAGCGTTTTAATTGGTGATGCCACTTACAATTAAAAGAAACTAACGGTATACGCCACGGGCGAGCTTGTAAATTGAAGACGTTACTGGAAGAAGCAGGTAAGTAAGTAACAGTTAAAATATTGCCATTTCTTGCATGGAGTCTTCACGGCCGAAAAAATTATTTGAAATCAAAAAAAAATTGTGTAGCCAGATATATGAGGTAAATTATAAATTAGTTAAGTTACAAGGTTTGTTAAAATTGTTTGTTAAAAAGGGGAAAATGAGTAATTGTCCTTATGTTATAAAATAGATAATATTGATACACGGTGCACATAGTTATGAACTTATGAGTGTAACAAAACCCCTACACTCACCCATTTCTTCAGTATTATTGAAAATGTATAGAGTTCAAACGGCCCGGCGTATCGAAGCACAAACTCGAAGTCAAAATTTGTATGAAGTTCTCTATCTCATTATTTTAGGTATAGTAAGGTAATAGGTGTACTATTATGCAAATAATAAAACAAGATGTTTAGTGTTTACTAATTTATATTTTTTTAACAATAATAATTATGTATGTACATAATATTAAAACTATAATGTCACTTATGATCTACGAATAATAAAAACTATTACTTATTCGTAGCTTATGCTGTTAAATTCATGGTCATATTTTTGTGCAACAAAAATAAATCGTTCAGTCTTGTTTGCAATATGGTTAAAAGTATTAATAATTTGTGATATTATTATCTCATTGAGGATTAAAACTTATAGTCCAGAGCACCTAGCCTAGATTACGTTTATTACAATGTAAATATGGAAAGTAAAAAATGTATGTGCCATGCCATTTTACATATTTTGTTAAGTAACATTACACCTCCATAGTCCAAACTATTTATTTTGGTTTCTACCTTCGCCCTTTTAATTATTACTTATTAGTAATTGTATCTTGGCTCAGGGCTCTGTAAATTATTAAAAAGCAACATCTATGTTATGTAATATAATATTCTATATAGTATTATCAAATACATGTAGGATGTACACAATTAATCAAAACAAGATAATGGTTCTACATTCATAAACATAATATTAACTGATGCAATCATACATTTCATTTGTTTATAAACTACGATTTGGCAACTTAAACATAAAAAAAAAAAACAAAATATAAAATTCCCTGTACAGTAAATCATAAGTATGAAGACAAAATATACATGTTTTATTTTTTTCAATAAAGTTTAGAACTATTTTGCTATAGTCAGTTTTTACTTTATAAACTTTACTGAGCCAATTTGACTGCAGTCTTAGCTGCTTCATCGGCATCGTTTATTATCTTGAATGGCAGTCCAGATTCCTCTAGAATCTTCTTGGCAATTGTAGAATTTGTTCCCTCTAACCTGATAACAAGTGGGTGTTTTGGCATATTTTCTTTACATGCTGCTACAATACCGTTGGCTACAGTTGCACAGTTGACAATACCTGAAATGAGGCAAATTTAAATAAAATATTATTGTATACTATATAGAGTGGTTATTTCTACAAATAGTATATACGATTTTTCTAACTTGCTATTCTTAATTTACTTACCAGCAAAGACATTAACAAAGATTGCCTTCACTTTGGGATCTGAATCCAAAATTCTCAAAGCTGCAGATACTTGGGCCTGGCCAACTCCACCTCCGAGATCTAAGAAGTTGGCTGGTCTTCCACCACTTAGCATGATGAGATCCATGGTTGCCATGGCAAGTCCAGCACCGTTTACCATACATCCAATACTTCCGTCCATGTCTATGTATGTCAAATTCCACATAGCAGCTTCCCTCTAAAACAAGAGAAAAAAATAAATATTTACAGTAAATATCATTATAAAATATTAAATAAACAGTCAAGGAAACCAGTACGAATATACAGTAATCTTATCAGAAAACAGATTATATTATTTTTGTGAGAAAATATTTTTATCATCACATTTCATAAGTACTGAAATCTCATGATGTTTATGTAATACTATTTTATTGGAAAAGGTCATCTGAGTAATAAATAACAACATTTACCTCTCTTGGATCTGTCCCTGAGATGTCATCGAGTGCAAAAATTTCCTTTTGTCTAAACTCTGCATTGTCATCAAAATTAATTTTAGCATCAACAGCAACAACCCGACCATCATCAGTCTCAACCAACGGATTGATTTCCAACTGAGTAGCATCAACTTTAAGGAATAGCTGCCATATCTTTTTGATTTCCTCGGCACACTTGGCTACCATATCTCCTTTGAAATCTAAGAACTCTGCCACTTCCTTGGCTACTTTGTCTGTTATTCCTTCGTATATGTCGATTGGAACAGTTTTCACCAGGTGCGGGGTCTTCTCTGCAACATTTTCAATGTCCATGCCTCCCGCTGGAGATGCTACTAAGGCTGCACCATTGTATGTTCGCTCCATAACAATACTGAGATAAGTCTCCCTCATAATGTTAACACTTTCGGCGACCATCACCTTGTCCACTAGAATACCGTCTTTAGGCGTTTGCTTGGTAATTAATTTGTGTCCGATCATTTTATTTGCCAAGTCAAGAATATCATTGGGATTCTTAGTTAAATGGACTCCACCTTTGAAACCATTGTCGAAATGTCCTTTGCCTCTTCCACCAGCTAGAATTTGTGCTTTAATCACGTACTCATCAGCTTTAAATCCAGCTAAGGATTTTGGATCTAGAGATGAATCGATAAGCCGAAAATTTTGTATAGAAACTTGATGTTTCCTTAGCAAATCTTTACTGTGATATTCTTGAAGATTTAAATTTCTTTTGGAATATATTTGAGGACTATACTTATAATTATTAAATATTATTAAACTTTTGAATCTCTTGAACGCTGCCATAGCGAACTTTGTACACAATCAGAAATAAGTAATAACCCTGTTATGTTTTTATAATACGTACGATAATATTTATTTTAAATTTCTTCCACCAGTAACTTACAATTTCACCAAACTCTCAAGAATATTCAATAGTTATTGATTAAAAACTATTTATTTAAAAGGTTAATACTTCCACGTTATATTTTGGACTTTGCAAAACTGGGGATATGACACTTGACAGTTGACAGAATTTCAAATTGAGAATTCGGCGGTGCTACCAACAGTTGAAATTAATTTTCCCTAAATCGATTGCCATCCTCCACAACCTGCCTATTTAAATAGTAGGGGAGCCTAGAGTATTCGTGTAGTTATTCGAGCGTCATGGAGGGCTAGTAGGTTTTTTTAGATTAGGTAAAACTGATGCAAAAATAATAAGAGCGTTTTTAGGGTTCCGTAGCCAAAATGGCAAAAAAGGAACCCTTATAGATTCGTCATGTCTGTCTGTCTGTCTGTCTGTCTGTCTGTCTGTCTGTCTGTCTGTCTGTCCGTCCGTCCGTCCGTCCGTCCGTCCGTCCGTCCGTCCGTCCGTCCGTCCGTCCGTCCGTCCGTCCGTCCGTCCGTCCGTATGTCACAGCCACTTTTCTCCGAAACTATTAGAGCTATATTATTGAAACTTGGTAAGTAGGTGTAGTCTGTGAACCTCATTAAGATTTTGATGCAAAATTGGAAAAATTATTAAAAATTTTAGGGGTCCCCATAGGTACAAGTTACAACTGAAACAAAAAAAAAATTTTTTCATTTATAGTAATAATCAAATTTTAGTAACCCAACCTATATTGTATAATAGAGTTTTATATTCGATTATAGTGTAAGAGCTGGGCAGGGTTTTTTTACAACTTAAACATAGTAACATGTGTTTATTTGTAGTAGTATGTGGTTTGTTTGTAACAAATTGGTTTATTTGCTATGTTTGTATGTTTTTTTATCTTTTTTGTATTTAAAAGTCTTAAATTACCTTATTAAATATTTATTTGGGGGCCGTTCATAAAATACGGGGGGGGGAGGAGTTTTGTCGAGTGTGACAAGAGGGAACAGGGGGTCTACGGCAGCGGGACGTTCGCCGTTCATTAAAAAATTTACTGAGTGATCATTCTCTCGATTTTTTTTTCAAATTTGTAATGATAGAAGTCATTTATTTCATATTATTAGTAATTAGTAAATATACCGATATTTACTTCGTGTATTATCAATCAAAATGTATCATGTTTAGGGGGGAGGGGCCTTAGTTTTTGTGACGAAATATTCACACAAAGTGTGACACAGCGTGACACCCATGGAGACAACCACGGGGGAGGGGGTCAAAAAAAGTTAATTTTAGTGTGACGTATTTTATGAACGGCCCCTTGACCTTTTTTCAATTGTTCATATTTATCAGATTAATAACGATCTGTCATAGCGGTTAAATCAGTACGTAGATAATATTATAATATGCGACGATAAATCTAGCACGTGCGTCACCGCTCGCTTGTGAGTCCCTAGTGAGTGAGTACCCCTCTAAGGGGCTGCCCCCTTAGAGGGGTACTCACTCACTAGGGATAAGGGGGCAGCCCCTTAGAGGGGTACTTACAGTTCGATACCTACACGCGCGAGTGGGATAGGCCTGCTTCACATACAATTTAAAATAACTTAAATTATGATAATATTACAATTTTGTTGTAATAATTTAAGTTATTTCATGTATCAGTAGTAATAGCTGCAATTAAATAATTATTCTATTGTTTGACACGGTCTATAGATTTGTTAAATAAACCTTTTTTGATGTCTTTTTATAATATGTCTTCATATTATTTTATGTCAATTGGCAGGCAACCCCTACAGCACAAGAATTTCTTACGGCCCGGCCGAAGATTCGTGCTATGAGACGATACTATTGGACGATACACCGTACACACAGCGCAGATCGTCCAATAGTGTCGGTTTTAGCGCGAAGCACTACGCATATGCGGCCGCGGCATTGGTGTAGGGGCTGCGCAACTAACACTGATATTCTATGTAATAATTTTATAATGTGTTCTTTAAAATGTTATGTAATTAGTTTCCTGATTGCAATAAACTGTTTTTATTATTATTCTAATTACTTTTCGCCATCACGGCCGGCCCCACCAACCAAAACCATGCAATATTGCGTTCTTTTCGTCTAGTGTGAGAGTTTTTCCTGACAAATGGGGAATAGTCCTGCACCTGGCAATATGCGTACTGTCAAATTTTTCATTTTGACAGTGACAGTGTTGCTTTTTTTTTCTTCTTATGGCACTTCGGCTATAAAACCATGGCCAGTGTTAAGTAATGGCGGGAAAACAATATTCTTGTATAATATAATTATTTTTGGCGTCGTTTTTCTATTTCGTCAGGTCCAAAGTCTTAAGTAAAAGTCAATACAATCAAAGAGTCAAGTCGGTCGATTCAATAAAGTGGTAGACGCTTTACTGAAACTTTCGAAAGAGTTTTAGAGGGAACACAAAATAGCACGTTTCTGGATATTGCATCACTTTCCTACACTTGTGCACGATATCAAATATCCAATAGTTAACATTCTACTAATATTACACATTAAAAACCCAGTTTAACACAATTTGGGGAAAATAATACAAAAACACAAAAACACTTGTACGTGCCAGTATGATATTATGAAATCTCTTTGACCAATAAAATCCCGTCAAATCGCACAAGCTCACTGCCCGGTATACTGTTAAAATATAGGAACGCAACGCAAATCGCAACGAAGAAGAAGTAGTAACGAGTTGTAGAACATTGTTTTTTTTAGATTATTGTTTTAGAACCGTAATTATGACTCTGAATAATAATATTAACGTCGGTGAATATATAATTATACAAAAACAAAATTATAAAAAACTTCATAAATTGAATAAACCTAATTCTGTTGTGAACATAGGAAAAGATTCTGTGAATTTGAGTAATATTATAGGTTATAAATATCTTTCAATCTTTAAGATGATCCCCAAAGGCACAAAGAATTCCAGGGAGTATAAATTACAGGTTGTAGAGGAAACGGTGGCACTGAAAGACGAAATACAATCAAAAGCATCCGGGGCTGATAATAGAAACATTTATGATGATGGTCGCTCACAAAAGTTGTCTGCTGATGAAATTCAAGAACTCAAAAGTGATTTGAACAAAGCTTCTGAAATCGTCGAAACACTCATAACAAACTCAAACACATTCCACAACAAGACAGAGTATTCTCAGGAGAAATATTTGAAAAAGAAAGAGAAAAAATATTTTGAGTACATTCAAATATTGAGACCCAACCTTAGGCATATCGCTGAAATAATGTATAAGTTGGAGCCGACTAAAATACAAGGTATCAGAATGGACACATTGTCACAGATTATAACAATGTCAAATGTAAGTAGTGAGGGCAATCATTTACTGTATGATTCTGGATCAAATGGTCTGCTCGCAGCGGCTTTGTTGAGTGCAATAGGCCGAGAAGGCAGTGGCAAACTAATACATATGCACCCAGGCAACATGTCACAGAAGCAGGCATTATTAGCAATGAACTTTGATACAGAACAATTAAATAAATGTATCTCTGTCAATGTTTACTCAGCATTGAGACAAGTATATCAAGGCTGTGATGTAAATACAGGGGCTGCTTCAAGTAACGAGGAAAGTGAGAACCCATTAAAAAGAAAAGCATCAGATAAAGTATCTCCCGACAATGCTAAGGTATCAAAACTTGATAATGCTGACAGCGAAGGTAACAATAGTGAAGAAACAAAAGACTCTGCTCCTAAAAAACCAAAATGGCACTTTGATAACATAGCTGCAGCTGAAGTTTTAGAGGAAAAAGTTGACTCCTTAGTCATAGCATGTAAGGAGGACCCTGAAAATATATTTTTGGAGTTATTTACCTTTGTCAAGCCCGGCAGACCATTTGTTGTATATTATAATGTTGTCGAACCTCTACAAAACTTGTACACAACATTAAAATGTCATAGCAATGTTGCAGCTTTGAAGATAACATGCAATTGGATGAGAAATTATCAGGTAATGATTGTAATATTAAATTAAAGGTTTCTGCAAATCAAAGTTTCATTATTTATACATATTAATATACTAACTTATTCTGCCTTTTTAATGAAGAATAAGACATGATGAGTTTATCTTTGTAGCTGGCTTTGTCTGTCATTTATCAGACAATACCAGTCACAAAATACAAGCCATTTGGCAATTTCTACTATGATGGACAGGCACAGACAGCAACAGAATAGTTATGTAGTCCTTTATTTTGTAGGTGTACAGTCTGTAAATACTACATACATGTCTAATGTATTATAATATGTTATATTAAATCGCTTTATGTTACGCTTGTTTCGTAGCTCGGGCTGTGGGCAGTCGAGACTCGCGCACCTCTCAGATTGTACCTATGTGCTAAACGTATAAATAAAGCATTTTACAAATCTCGATGTTGTTAATGGAGAGTCCCCTAAAATTTCTTTGAGGCTAGTTACAAACCTGAATAATGAATGTTTACTTTAACATCAATTATTATTTTTCAGATCTTACCTGAAAGGACACATCCAGAAGTAATGATGAATAACTCAAGTGGTTTTCTTTTAACTGGATACATACTTAAATAGTACAATAAATGAATATAATTTATTAAACTTTATATTTTTTTTCTTTTATTCATTGTGTTAATAACTTCGATATCTCTATCTGAAAAACAATGCAGTAATAAGGGTAAATGGTAATAATAAATAGAATACATTTTTATATGTTTAATCAAAGCATTGTATAAAAATTTCACGCTTAAAAAATCTCAATAGTAACTCAATTTTTCTAATCAACCCAAGTCTAGTATACTGGGATAATTCATCTAAGGTCTCTGCCTTGTTTTTCGCGCGCAAAGGCACGGTGCTTAAAAGGCAGAGACCTTATTGGGAATCAATTTATCCAACAGCATTGTAATGATGAGTGTGAGTGATGCAGTGTTTGGCACCTAAATATTGTGTGTTCTAGTTAATGGCCGTTGCGGCGGAAGATTGAGCTCGGAGGTGCTTCCTAATTTTAATCAATTAATGCAGTAGTTGGCCAGGGCCTGTAAACAAGTGGCAAAGCGCTAACGCTAGCGCTACAAAATGTATGCAATTTGACATAAGTCATTGCTTCGCTAGTGAATACTAATGTCAAATTCATATATTTTGTAGTGTTAGCATTAGCGTTTTGCCACTTGTCTACGGGGGCTGGACAGGTTTATTTTAATAACTTGGTGAAATAGATATAAAGTTACCGCTTAGTAACCACCATTTTACTTACAAGTGCAGTTCGAGCATCCACCTGAAATAGTCTATTGCAATTTGCAACCTATGTGGCATACAATACAAGCCCCGCCATAGTATAATAACAATACTTATAAATTATCTAATCTTTATCTTCATAATTAATGGAAATAGAAGCTGAATCGACCCACCTTAGCTATATTATCTTTTTACACTTGGTTATAAACTTATAGCATATCAAAACATACTACATAAGGATTGCAGTAAAACTAATAATTTTTATGTGATATGCAAAATATATTATGAAAACTTTTCAATTTATAAGCATGTCTGACATCTGTACATTCTATATTGACATCTCGTTAACTGAAAATGCAGTGCTTATAAAATACATTCTGTTCAAATTACATACTAAATAAATAATATGCACTAGATTTCATTAGCTCAAAGCTTGTCATAAATTAAAGCAACAACTATTCCTCTATTAAACCTCTCATATCATTTATTTAGATTACATAATATGTCATACATCTCTCCCAAGCGAAGACCCATTACAAAGCATTGCTAAGTCATGAACGTAGAAAAAAAGGCGAATGGAGTCTTAATATAAACAGAACTGTGTCTTCAGAGTCGGCCACGCACACATTCTTACGTCTGTCAAGTGGTATGGACTAGCGTAAGAATGTGTGCGTGCGGACCGTGTACATACAGTCAACTGGCCGACTCTGAAGACACAGTTCTGTGTATAATAAGACTCCATCCGCCTTTTTTTCTATGTTCATGTGCTAAGTCTATAAAATAATTTATAAATAACATAAAAAATATTTGTCATTATCATCAATGCAGTAGTGGAGATCGCGTGTTATTCGATGAAATCAATAAATGCATTGAAGTTTAGCTGATCAAGTACTAGTTAATACTACATTGGTTACAGCCATAAATAACTGGTTTCGTAAATACTTATTACAACTACATTTCTCTATAGAAATTAAAGTAAACATAGAAAATAAATAAACAAATTCATTATAATATGATTATTTTATGCACCTAAAAGAAGTTGATTAAATCCAGGACTAACATAGATACTGCTCACTATAATTTGACAATTAAAAAAGAATTGAACACTTGGACGCGTGTGCAGTATCATGTTTTTTTTTAAATTTACATAAACTATGGAATAACTTTGGTATTACTGGTGTTCTGTGAAGGCCAGCTCGGCTGTGTCAAACAGCAAGGCGCCGTCGGTATCAAAATTCAAAAGCAGTTTATCGCGCGTATTCTATGAGCAATTTCTATACGTCACTGTTCACGTCGCGCTATGAGGAGTCATCTTCGTACCACGTACGGAAGTCGCACATTTCATCGTAATCATCCTGTAACAAGAAACACATGTATTAAAATAATAATACTAAGAATGCACATTGTGGTAGGGCAATGTCGAAACAGACGGACACACTTTCCCACTTGTAATATTACTAGAATGTGGCCGCAAATCAGTTGCACTAAAATTCGTTTATCTCGCTGAATCGTAGATTTTCCGCGATAAAAACTGTCAAATTTGCTTTCCTGGGACTTATATTATGTAGGATCTTCATTCTTCATGCCACATATCATTCAAATCAATTTAGCAGTTTAAAACTTTTAAAGTGTAAACTCTTAGGTTAAGCTAGTTAAGAGTGTGTGGGGTATAATGCGTGGAGGCCCAAAGGAAGATCTTCCGACCGAGCGAGGTGTTATGCCCGGTCAGGCCGGAGCCCACGTGATACATTTCAGCTGTCGTATATATTCTGACGCGCTCAGAAAACTTCAATAGCGCGATGCAGGAATGTTAGGCGAATGTGGGTACCGCCACATCACTCCCCCCCAAAGACCGGAGGTCGAATCTTGAAGTCTTGTTCGCTTGAGTCGCCAGTGCCAGTGAGTTCCAGTGAGTCGGAACTGTTGCAGTGTGTCCCAGTGAGTCGGAACTGTAAGCTGCTGCACGGGATCCAGTGAGTCGGATAAGCTGCCGTGCGGGGCCGATGCTACGTGCTGACCAGGAGATGTGCTCTGCTTGCTGACCGGTCGGTGTAGTGAGAAAGCCCGATGATGCCGATGCGGAGTCGCCCAGGCCGCGGTACATTGCGGCTAGTGGACGAGGTACCCGATGAGGCGATGCTGGCTGGCGCGGTGCGGAGGCGCGGGGAGTGATGATGATGAAGGAGGCGTGTTCTGTCGAGGGTCACCAATGTGGGGTATAATGCGTGGAGGCCCAAAGGAAGATCTTCCGACCGAGCGAGGTGGTATGCTCGGTCAGGCCGGAGCCCACGTGATACATTTCAGCTGTCGTATACATATATCGCACCTCCAGTCGTAAACTGACTCAATCCAAAATTTCGATAAATTGAGTTAAGTATACAGAACGATTTAAAAAAGCGCGCTCTTTCGGCTAGTAAATCGTAAAGTGCCACATTTAGGTTAGAAAAGGAGAAACTTCATCTTGTGTCTCTTTCTTAACAATGGATTCAGCGCGTATCGTCATTAATGTAGTGGCGTATTTAGTGTTGCGGGACGAGTCGTTGGAGTGAGACTCTGCGCACCTAATGGAGAAGTGGCTCAAGTCTCAATCTGTCACTGTAGTACAAAATTGGCGGTAAGTCCACTTAAGTTTATTTCATTCGTGAAGTGACCGAATATGGTTTTAAGTCACTTTACAATTGTAAATAGCAAAATTTTTGTGACCTAAAGCAAAAACCGTTAGTTTATTACCGAAAACATTATAATAATTGTTGACTTTTTATACTTTGAGTCTGTATTTGAATTTTGAATTTATATATTTTTTAGAATTTATTGTCCTTAAGCCCATTTCTGTATAAATATTGTCTAAATCATGATGTTGCACTTAGGTGTAGGTCAGTTTACTATTATGAATTTTCAATAAAACAATGAACTTTTTTTCAGAATTTTTCAAGTAACATAATGAAGAGAAGAGTTGACCATATTTTTGACATGTAGAACGCGCAAGAAGAAGAGATCACTGAAAGAAATTTGTCCGATAGCTGTACATCTTTTATTGAAAACACCCCAGAAAGAGACTTGAATATACGTATACAACATGGCAGTCTTCCACAAAACACACAGACGACTGACATGCAAGTAGATACCTGTCAAATTGAGGAAGAAGCAAATACGGAAAGAACTGAAAGTAGATCACCAACATCTTCTACAATAGCGGAAGCTACGACCATATCAAGATCGTCTAGTTCGTCATCATCTACTTCATCATCCAGTTCTTCTTCGTCAAGTTCAAATCAGTCAAGTCCAACCAAATCAACTTCACGATCAACAATTCGTCCAAACTATTAGGTATCACCAATTAATTCTAACGAAAGTGACGCAGGCTTAAGTGACTCGGACCCAACATACGCAAATAATAGACGTAGAGGTGTTGCTAATATTTCGCGATCAAGCTCCTCATCACCCTCACCTCCTAGAAATTCTTCAAGATCTGACGACACTCCTCGCCTGTCTAGAAAACGTAAAAGGGACCCTGACAACTGGAAACAAAATAGACTGAAAATGCTAAGAAACAGTGGAAAACCCTATGTGTCCCTATCAAAATCGAAAAAACAAGTTCCGGCTCGCTGCATTAAGGCAGCGTGTACATGCAGGCTAAAATGCCCGGATAATATACAACATGCAGACAGGATCAATTTATTCGATTATTACTGGCAACTAAATGATATAGACTTACAGCGTAGTTACATCCGATCTTGTATGCTAGAAGTCACACCAAAATATAAATATTCGAACGCTGCACGACCCAGGAAACCGAACAATGCCTTTTTCTTTGTAGTAAACGGAACAAAAATTCGTGTCTGCAAGAATTTTTTTATAAATACGCTGGACGTAAGTGATAGAGTTTTGAGAACTATCAAGGCCAAAACAAACAGTCACGGTTTCGTAGAAAAAGATATGCGAGGACGACATGCAAATAGAAAAGAAACAGACCCCAAACTGATAGATGACATTAAAAACCATATTAATTCTATACCAAAGATTGAATCACACTACTTGAGAGCACAAACAAGCAGAGAATTTATTTCAAACAGTAAAACTATTACAGATATTTGGAAAGATTTTAATGCTCTTCAAAGAGAGCGAAATAAATCGGAGTGTGAGTACTGGCTCTATAGCAAAATATTTAACACTGAATTTAATATTGGTTTTTTTAAACCAATGAAAGACAGGTGTGACACTTGCGTAGCTTTTGACCTTGCCCCGCCGGACCAGAAATTGGAGCTAAAGGCTAATTACGATCAACATTTACCTACTCGAAAAACAATTATGCCGAGATGAAAAGAAACTAGACCGCGACAACGTGGATGAAACTCACATTTGTGCTGTATTTGACTTACAGTCTGTAATGCTATGCCCGAGTCCAGCCTATTTTTACTATTACTCTAAAATTAATTGCTTAGACTTCACGATAACTGAACTGAATAGAAAACAAGACAAAGAAGCTTCTTATGGACAAGTAAACTGTTACTTCTGGGACGAGACACAAGGAATGAGGGGGCCTAATGAAATAGGATCCTGTATCTATGACTACTTAAAGGAGTTGAGTCAAAAGCATCCCGATAAGAAGTTGCACGTCACTTTTTACTCCGATAATTGTGCCGGTCAAAACAAAAACAAAGTAATCGCTAGCTTATATTCATTTGCTGTAGCCTCATTGCATAACATTGAAAGCATAACCCACAAATACTTAATAAAAGGGCACACTCAAAATGAAGCTGATAACGTACACAGCCTCATAGAAAAGGAGATTATAAAAAATGAAAAATCTGGTCCTATTTATATACCTTGTCAATACGCAACAATTATCAAAAGTGCACGAAAAACGGGCCCACCTTTTAAGGTCAAGGAACTAGACTACTGGTTTTTTTTAAATATCAAAAGCTTGCAAGAAAAATGGGGCTACAACTACAATGAGAACACAAATAAAGAAACAATAATTTGGAATAACATCAAAGTTTTGAAATTCGTGAAAGGACAAGACACTTTTGAATTCGACTACAAGACTTCTTACATGGATACGGAATATAAAACTATTAATATGAGAAACAAGAGGAGGAAAATGTTAAGCTTTAACGAGATTGAATTGGAGCAGTTATATTCACAGGGACTGGGCTTAAAAGAAAACAAAAGAAGGGACTTAAAAGAATTGGTAAAAAAAAATATGATTCCAAGTTACTACAAAACTTTTTATGACAGTCTGTAATAAGTACAAAACTATGAAACACTACAGTATTATTATATTATATAAATATTTTGTTAAGACATTTATAATTATGTATACTCTTTGATATTATATATTATTATAAATACAGAATTACTATAATAATCAGTGAGTATCTGACTCATTGATTATTACAACAATGCTGTATTTAACGGTTGTGATTATTTAAGTAAGTATATTTTTATAATTCATAAGTGAACATTTAAAGTCTACCTATGTAACTGATTCGCTTGGTTATTTTTGTATGTTTTTTATGTTTTGAATGTTTCTTTTTTTACTTTTTACTCAATACCGATTGAGAATGTATATTGTTTTTTATAAAAGACTTATTAGAAGACTTATTTTTTATAGAGGCATTCCAAAGTTACTTTTTTTTAAGTTGATTAATTATGTTGTTGATTAATTTTAAGGTTTAGGTTCTAAACTATCTTGTTGTTTACATATCTGAATAATGCTATGTGTGTTACTTCTACCTCAAATAAAAAGATCTCATGTTGTTGTTCATGTTACCTAGTATTATATTTCAAATTTTGTTATTTGTAGTCTAGAAATAAAGGGCAGCATGTGATAATATTGAAACTAATGACTGATTATAGTAAGTATTAATTAAGAATTTTATATCAACAGATAATAAATAAACCTGATTTGAGTTTATGTTTTATTCGCATACCGTAATATATATTTTAGTATATATTATACCTGTATCACCTAAGTGAATATACATAAGTAAAGTTAGTATTTTACCGCAAAAATAGATAAATTTAAGAATTAAAGTGACTCTTTTATAAATAAACCATTCAATCAAACATATTGTTAGGAAATAAAGAGACATATTTGTGTTTAAGTCACACGTTCAAAAATATTTTTAGTACTAAAGTGACTCCTTAATTGAAGTTTTTTTTCAGATCCAATTTACTACAATATTTTGTTTTATTTAAACAAAAATTTTAATGCGTTCGTGTAGTGGATAGACCAAATAATCAATACCACTTTGAATTTTGAGAATAGCTCAATATTTCATTAAGTTATAGTGTGAAAACCAGAAAAGTGACGAGTAACGAAACACGTTTTTGTCATTTGCCAAAAAACATGAATTTTGAATTGAGCCAGTTTACGACTGGAGGTGCGATATACTGACGCGCTCAGAAAACTTCGATAGCGCGATGCAGGAATGTTAGGCGAATGTGGGTACCGCCACAAGTGGTTGAAAATCTTAAGTGAGAGGAAAACTTACACGTTCACATTTATAATACTAGTATGGACACATCCGCTCAAATTTACTATCAGAGAAGTTGATTCCCAGGCAGATGGGAGACCTACGTAGTTTGGTCGCGTTACGTCAAACCCAGCCGACAAATCACATTGACATGATCCGACCAAATGACGTTGGTCTGTCAACTGCCTAGGAATCAATTTCCTCGATGGTACAACGTCAAAGCCTTTACAGAAAAAAGAAACTGACCGCCATCCAAGCGTGGTCCAGCACGTCCTCAGCGGCGAAGCGCAGCTCCGGCTGGGGGCGGAGCATGTTGGCCACCAGGTCTATGGCGCCCGCCGACACGCGCTCCCAGTGCGGCGCTGGGAACTCGAGCCGCGCAGACAAGATGGCGTCGAACAGCCGCTCCTGGTCGCCGTCGGGGGACGAGAACGGCGGGAAACCGCACAGCAGGATGTACAGGATCACGCCCGCCGCCCACACGTCGATCTGAAATTTATTTGAGTGTAATGTTAATAATTTATGTGAAAAGAAGGTGACGAAAATTGAAGATGAAAGTGTGGACATCGACATTCAGCAGTTCTAAGTCAAAATGAGGCGTCATGCGTGTTGTCACATAATATCTAGGTACAGTTGACACTTGACACAGACTTGACGTCATAGATGTGTAGAACCTTAATTCTGCCCTATCTTTTATACATCAATTACTTTGGGTCTTATTTTTAATAACAAAATATTATCTAATGTCTAGTTCACAAGGCATAAACACTGATGATATTATGTAACAAGGTCTAGTCATTAAAATAATACCTTTAGTCCATATCCAGTCTCCAGCAATATCTCTGGAGCGACATAGGTGGGTGTTCCACACACTGCGTGGAGTGGTCTCCACACCTCTACGGCTAGACCAAAGTCTGCCAGCTTAAGACCCCTTATACTTCCATCTGGACCCACCTCCACCTGTAACATCAAATTGTATACGGCTTTTAAATATTGAAAGTAGTCATTTTTTTCACATAAAAATCACGTTATGAATATAACATAAATATATTATAATTTATATTATATAAAACACTACTTTGTTTTACAGGTCAATTTGTATCTGACACATTTTCAACTTTGAGAGCAACTTTTTCCAGACCATATGTTCAGGACATTTTTTGGACATTGTGTGTAACATCAGCACAATAATGAAACGAAAGAATTCGTTTAACATACAGATGAATGACAATAATAATTGAAATGCTTATAATTCCAGAGGTTTCAAAACTAAACATCAAATTTTGTCTAATATATGAAATTATCTTCTAAACTCTTCGGTCACTGTTCTAATTAACTGCTTTCTATGTGTGCATTAAAAAATATTTTTTTCCTAACCTTATTTTCAAAATTTTTCTAACCTTATTTTCGTTTTGGCATGATGCCAATTTTTATGACAACTTTAAGTAGTACGACAAAATGCAGTTATCCTTATAGGACGGGAGCCCTAGAACAAATTTTTTTGTGATTACTAACAAGCAAATTTTTTGTGAGTAGCACATTTTGATAAGACGAACAACATATTTTTTATTTTCGAAAAATCTCGAAAGTGGTAGTGGTAGCTAACAGAGATAGAAAGGATTTCATACTTTGACTTGATGGTCCTAAAATATGGATTGTTTTATTTGTAAGACAAGGTTACTCTTAAATTTATATAACTATTAACCTACCAATATACAAAAAATCAGCTGGTTAGGGTTCCGTTTTAGGGTTCTGTAATCAACAAAACTTGGTTGACTACTATACCCTAAAACGGAACCCTAACCTGCAGATTTTTTGTATATTGGTAGGTTAATAGTTACATAATTTAAGAGTAACCTTGTCCTACAAATAAAACAATCCATATTTTAGGACCATCAAGTCAAAGTATGAAATCCTTTCTATCTCTGTTAGCTACCACTTTCGAGATTTTTCGAAAATAAAAATGTTGTTCGTCTTATCAAAATGTAGCTACTCGCAAAAAATTAGCTTGTTAGTAATCACAAAAAAATTTGTTCTAGAGCTCCCTTACAATTAATAATAAACAGTTTAAAAACCTCTGTGAAAATGAATGTTTAGTGATGATCTTACCAATAAGTTTTCAGGTTTGATGTCTCGATGCACTATAGAAAGCGAGTGTAGGTATGCAATAGCTGATGTTAGGTGACCGATTAGCAAACGCGCTTGAGGTTCAGAAAATTTAGAAGCGGCTGCAATGCTATCAAATAGGTCGCCACCTAGAAAATAGTACAAAACAAAAGAATCAAAAGGTGCAATAAGGTAACAAAATTACACTTTAACAAATCAAGCAGACATAGTTAAGAGTTTTAGAGTCTGATAAAATTATTAACAATTCTATGATTGATATTGCAATAAGGTAACAAAATTACACTTTAACAAATCAAGCAGACATAGTTAAGAGTTTTAGAGTCTGATAAAATTATTAACAATTCTATGATTGATATTATTGACTTGTGTGATGTTACATGAGTTAGAACTAATAAAATATTAGTTGTAATAAACACATGATACAAATTCAGAATTTTGCTTACCGCTAACAAGTTCCATTATGAGGAACAACCATTCGGGACTGTCTTGTTCTTCGACAAGAGAGACTATCCGAGGATGACACAGCTTCCGCATCACTCGCACCTGACATACAAATATTTATTATTCTCTGTTGGAATACGGCAAGGCGATTACGTATCTAGCGACAGCAATGGCACAAGGCACTGGTGTTTGACTAGATATATTGCACATCTGCTGATTGTATGTCGCAATTTACTATCTGTGTGCAGAGTGAGTTTTTGTTTTACATTCAATCGTGAACGCGTTTGGCATTTACTAAGATTTTGTATGGGACTTGTACAATAAAAAATTCACACTCGGCACACAGAGAGGTTGATTCCTAGGGAGATGGGGGACCTACGTAGTTTGCTCCCAACTTAACCGACAGATCACAATTATTAACATTGAATTCATGATCTGACCAAATGACGTTGGTCTGTCAACTGCCTAGGAATTAATTTCCTCGATGGTAGATTATATAAAGTTAAATTTAGGACAAACTGTAGAACATTTCTGATAATTATTTTAGGTAAGTTTGGGTCAGTGACGTCTGTAGCTACGTATTATGATGTGTAATGAATAACAATGTGCTGTTGATCAACTTAAAGTATGACAACTATCTTTAAAACGCACAGTCGGAAAGCAGGCGAACACTAGCTTTTGCATTTTTTTTATATAAAAAAATTTACTAACCTCGGCCTCCACATAATGCTCTTTGCCCTTGCACTTGGCTTTGTCAATAATTTTGAGAGCATACTCCTTGCCAGTGCTTTTGTCCATACATATTCTTACTACAGCAAAGTTTCCGTCTCCTTTAAAGTGAAAAAAGAACTTTAATTCAAAACCTCACATTAAAGCAAAAAGAGACGAATTAAACATAAGATACAAAGACCTGACTAATGACTTGGCTCCTTGGGCCTTGGTAGAAATTCAAAATTAAGCTCAAACAATAAATTGCTAGTCTACAAAACAGTACTAAAACCCATCTGGACTTATGGTCTTCAGCTCTGGGGTAGTGCTGCCGTTTGCAACATAGACATAATATTATCAATATTATATTTTCATATACAAAGATATGAAAATATAATATTGAGAGGAATCTCAAACGCACACTGGTATATAAGAAATAGCGAACTCCATGAAATATTATCCATCCCACCATCAAAGAGGAAATCTCTAAGTCATGCACCAAATACAAGCTACGCTTAAATAACCACACTAATGACCTCGCCCACGGTCTCCTAGAAAAAAGTCGCTATAGTCGTCTCAAACGCCACAACATACTGGACCTGGATAACAGATTCTAGCCAATTTAATATAGAGGCCTAGTTACTGAACTGTAGCCTCTGAGCCGCCAAATCCACTTCATCACATCTGCTTATAGCCTCCGGGCTGATCGCAGATAACACAGAAAAAAAAATTCAAAACCAAAAAGTATAAAATTTCATATATTAGACCCTAATAAACTAATACATATTTTACTATAAAGGAAACCCTAAAAATAAAACCTTAAAATATATTGTGTACATACCAATAATTTTTCCGACATTATATTTAAGTCTGAGAGGCTGAGGGAGCAGGTTAGCTAATGGGGACTCCTCATTCTCTCCCGCTGCAGCATTTGCATCATTCTCTTTACGAGCAGCACCACTAGCTTTCACAGGCATACGCGGCTTGGGTCCCGCTCTATAATTATGTAAAAAAAATATAACTTTCATTAAAAACAAGTTCAAACCATTAATAAACTAGTTTATTATAGGACAGTCAAAAAAACAATCGCAAATATGTGCAGGCAAAGCACTTTTACCTTGTGTTCCTAGTTACTGGATTGTATTTAGTTTTTCTATATTGCAACACAGCTTTGCTCTCTTCAAATTCTAATTCAAAGTCTTCTTGATTTACTCTGAAAATAAAGTTTTTTTTATACAATACTACTTAATAAGCAAATTTTATATGTTATCTCTAACTTACGTAAATAATAATAATACTCAGTTACAACCCGTCAAGCCCTGTAAGGACACCGGTGACCGAGACAACAATAGAATACAATAGCATTTCCCAGAATCCCCAATCGAAGGATAACATAAAAAGGCTGACTATTAGTAGCTATAATGCTACCAATTTGAATGTCAAGTATTAACCAAGTACATAATATTAATTATTATGTACTTCTCATATCATTTTATAAAAACTAATTAACAATGTGATATGTAATAAAAACATTAAACTTGTTTTTTATGAAAATCTTAAGTGTCTAATCTATATTACCGGCCATTAAAATATCACTTCAACTAGATGCATAGTGTGAGTGATGTGACTCATGTGTTACACATTGGAGAAATATGAGAACTATAGTCCATTTACAATTTAGTCATTAGTGCAAATGTCAAATTTAATCAATGAGATTATTAACTTCATGTTGCCTACATCTACATTGTACAGCAATTTGTTTATCAGGCAGAAATCGTACATTTTTCCACAAAATTCCACTAATCAGTTCAGGAGTTTAAGTGTGAAAAGATAACATACAGACACTTTTTTTATTAGATTATATAGATAAGTCTCTTTATATTACCTCTCATTTCCATAAGCAAAAAAGACATCCTCTTCTTCAAAGAACTGGTTCAAGGAAGTGACTGGAGTACCAGATTGTGTGAAAACTTTTCTCACACATCCTGTATCTAATTTTATACATTCCGTAATAGCTGCTAAAGCGTGTTCCAGAGTTGGACTATTGCGTTTGTTCAATAGCAACCTGCAAACCTGTAAATAACAAATAATATATTAATTAAAAACAATTGAATGCTCTAAATTGAAATACAGTGCAAACTCTATATAACGTCACTGAAGGCACTGTGCCTTTTATGACGTTATAGAGAGTTGTTAAATGGAGAGAAGTAAAATCAAAGCTTTTTCCTTAATACACAATGATTTTCTTTTAGTAACCATATTAACAGTTTGGAAGTTTATAGGCAACTGAGAATATGATAACGTGTAGTCTATACTTTTTCATTAGCTCGGTCAACAAAGTATTTGTAGAATGAGTGAGCGGGAACCTAAGCGATTTCTGCTGGAACTTATTCAGGATGTTTAGAGACAAAACATACTAAAAGTCCTGACGTCTAGGAGGTGAGCCGGAGGGAGGGGTGGGGGTGGGGTTTGGGTGTGACAAAGATCTCAATTTTTGGTGTTTCGCCAATAACTAAAAAAACTATGCGTTGTAGCAAAAAATATTCTATGATGAAATTAAAGCTTATTAAATTCTCTATAATTTAGATTCTATACAATTTTTCCAAATTCTCATCCGTTTTCGAACTACACGATCAGGAAAAGTGAGAATTAAAAAAAGTTTTATTTTAAATATGTAGGTATTCCTTTCTAATTCTGTTCCCAGCGACAAAATATTGTTTTTAGTAAAGCCTCACATGCTGGTAAGGTGTCTATTGTTCTTATGATTCAAAGTAAGTACATAAAATAACCCTTATATCAATGATATTTTACTTATACAGATCTGTTACGTACATACTATTTTCCGGCTTAAATCTCTTCCGAACAATTTTCAAATTCAAAATTGCAAACATTGACAAATTTGACAGATAAGTGAAACAAAAGATACGAAATGCCATTTACATAAAAGAGACAGTTCTATTTTTAAACGTCAAATCGTATCGCTGTCTCTTTCTTCGCCTGAGCTATGACGAAAATTCGATTTTTTCCAGATTGTTCGAAAAAATAATTGAAAATGTAAATAATCGAGGTATTTATTGCAATCAAGACATGTGGTAAGAGATTCCATTTGTTTTGTTTACTTTTGAGTCATAATCGGTACATTTTCGAAACACACACGACGTCATTTGGGTAAGACAAGACGCAGCACATTCGTGAATGCGCTCGATGCAGACTAATTAACAGACAACCCAATTAGGCCGTATTTGAATCTTCACAACGCGCGCGGTAGTAACATAATATCTGCTTTGAGTTTTTCATCATTGCCTCATATTCATAAGAAAAATATTAAAGATGTAAAGAACATTTTTTTTTGTGTAATAGTTAGTAATAAATGAGATATGCCACACGCCTGTCCTTATTTTAATTTTATGAATGTTAATATCTTAACTTTTCGGGAGGGGTTTGAACCCCCAAAACCCAGGCTACGCCCCTGGGAGTTTCCACTGTAATTAGTACATACTAGTTGTTTATAAAAATATATATTATATCAGCATAATGATAAAATGAGCATAACAATAACAAAAACAATAATTTAATTACCTTGCGAGGCTTTACCCCATTTCTTAGAATAGTTACTATTCGTGGTCGGACTACATTGTCACCGGCTGGGCTAACTCGTGGTGACCCATTACCAGTAGTATTGCTTCCATTCGTCTGGAAAAAAAGTTTAAACTTGCAAACTGTCACCATCGTATCATAAAAATTATATAGCCCTAGATCAAGTCCTGGAACTAGCAAATTATTATTACAAATAATAATAATAAAAACTGGAAGCCCAACTCTAAAATATTATGTTAAATTCGAAACTGGTACTTAACATTACTTTGTATATGTTTGTATCAAAGTTCAACCTAAAACATGCCTACTCATGTCTAGTATACATTAAGGTATATAATGAGAATTTAAATTGTTTTTGTTGTAGAGAACAAGTGTCATATATACATTTATAAGAAAAAAATATATTTTCAATTGTACAAAACCAACACATACAGATTAAAAATGTAAATGGAGAGGTCACAATTATGAACATACCTGTAAGTAACGGGACAGCCTGTTATTGGCTCTGGCTGGGGAAGGACTGGCGCTGTCGAGTGATTCTGGACCACTCAGGCGGAAGGATTGTGGTGTAGTAGCAGCTTCATAGTCCAAACGTTTAAATGGCTCACCAAATCCACTACACACATAAGATTGCCCATCTTCTAAGTCATCCAAGTTGCCAATCTTTAAATTGAATATATTTTTTAAAAATAGCCCTAAGATGACTATTTTAGGTAGGTAGGTAACTGTATTATCCAAGCTGACCTTACATAGTCTTGGTGTCCAGGTTACCTGGACCAGTGTTACCTGGACACCAAAACTAAGCAAGGTCTGCCACCTGACATATTGGAAATATAACATGACAGAAAAGACAAAACCTTTAATAGTTAAAGGATGACCCCCTTACTAATAAAGAGGGTTAAAGGTAATTAATGTCTCTTTAGTATTGTTACATTGAATGTTGTTGTTAGATTGCAATCTAATAGGTAAATATTAGGTTATTTACTTACTTTCTTACCCTCTAATGAGTATATTGTTCTTACACCACTAGGTAATGTAACATTGTCAACTAATACTCTTGTAAGATCTGCAGTTAAACTATCGAAAGACCTGAAATATTGAGAAGAGATAAATACTTGCTTACTACACATTGCATTGTACCTTACTTTTTTAATTAGGAAAATATTTACAAACTGCAACATACCAAAATTTTATTTATTTTTAGTAGGGTAAATGGAAATGAGCCTCAAGTGAAAGTATGCTACAATGTTTATATCGTGAACTATGAGTTTTTATACCTGTAACGTTCAGGTAATACGGGTATTGTAACTCCCGAGTAGAATTTATCGCCGTTTCGAAAGAATCTTATTCGCTTTGCTTTGCGTGCTGGTTGCGATCGCACAATTACGTTACGTCGATTTGTCCTAGTTTTCATTATTTCCATATCGCTCAAATCCTTTTCTAGGTCACAAGCAGAGCTAGAACGGCTCCCACTTCTGCTCAAATTATTCTCCATCCTGTAAATGAAAGTTATGACAAAGTTACACATTGATAACGGATGGAGTAACACACATTTTTGGTGCATATTACACGTACTTTATTTGTGTATCTTCCTAAGATTAAATATTGCCCAGCTAGTGATGACGGAACACTCAAATATTCACTATTTTACGCATTGTAGGCAATATTGTAGTTTTTACACAAAATAGTAAACTAATGACTGACTTCTTGAAACACGGAAATCTACGGAAATCCAGCGCAGGACAGATCAAATTGCACAGATAAATTAACTATGGTCTATGGATTATAGAGGAAAGTAAAAAAAAAATAGATGTCAAACAACTTTGATGAAAACATGATGAAAATCTGTTTACGAAATTACGACACAGATTAAGTTTACGAACTCAGGACGAGTCAGGAGTGTATAGTCCACTGATCTCTATTATACAAGTACGCTGGATTGCTGATACAGACTTGCTTTTTGTGCCTATTTGAAGCGGAATCAGCGCCCCCATTAAGTTTTTTTTTTTTAATAATTTTAAGGTTGACAACATTGCAAACAGGTGACGCATTTATCAATTTCGTTTTGTGTCAAAATTATTGCGGACAAAGAGTGATTATTATTTTTCTAATATTTTGCCCTATTAGTGTGAATTTCTGTTTAAAATGTCTTCAAGGAAAAAGGTTTTGTTAAAAGTAATAATCCTGGGTGACAGTGGCGTCGGAAAGACATCGCTCATGAATCAGTTTGTGAACAAGAAATTTTCCAATCAGTACAAAGCAACAATAGGGGCTGATTTTCTCACAAAAGAGGTACTCGTCGATGATAGAATCGTCACAATGCAGATTTGGGATACTGCAGGACAGGAAAGATTTCAATCTTTGGGAGTTGCATTCTATCGTGGGGCGGACTGCTGCGTATTAGTGTTTGACGTAACTGCCCCCAACACATTCAAGTCCTTGGAGAGTTGGAGAGACGAATTCTTGATACAAGCGTCGCCGCGCGATCCCGACAACTTCCCGTTCGTTATATTAGGGAATAAGGTCGACTTGGAGAACCGTGCGGTGTCTGCCAAACGCGCCCAGCAATGGTGTCAAAGTAAAAATGATATACCCTATTTTGAGACTAGTGCCAAAGAAGCGGTAAACGTCGAGCTAGCGTTTCAGACCATCGCGCGTAACGCCCTAGCCCAAGAGACTGAAGCGGAGCTGTACAACGAGTTCCCTGATCAGATCAAACTAAATGCCAACGACAACGGCCGTAACAGAGATGGAGACAACTGTGCTTGCTAAATGGTAAACTAATTACTCGGTATTGGCAATATATTAGTATATCTTTATTTTATAAAAACTAATTACGATAGAAAGTAATTTGTATTTTATGATTTTTATACCATAAAATGTAAAAAATGTATAGATATAATACAAATTTTGTCTGTTTATTGTTTTGTTTGATATGCACATTCAAGGTTTTTGTATTTTGAAACTGCAAGTGCTGCCTGAGGGTTCACTTAGCCTAAAGTATAATAAGTACAATTATCTGCCCAGTTACAACAAGCTACTACAAGGAAATAACTAACCTTAACCTAATTTACATAATCATTTAATGTTTGAGAAGATAAATTCTGCAATCAAAACAAAGCATTATATTTTAACAAACAGAGATTATTTTATTTTAATGATAATTACTGCAAAATATACTTTTTGTGTGTTCAAAAATTTATTTCAATCATCAGTGGAACTCAGTAAATCCATTCTTTGGATTGATTTGATTTTTATGAATGTTCAATAAACAAAGTACTTATTTGTGATTTCTAATGATAGCTTCCAAAACATACCAACCATCTATGTTATCTTGCATTACTGTATTTAAAGGTTATTTTAATCATTCCTGTGTATTGAGTTATTTAATCTTCATTTAACACTATTCAATAACTATTATTTCTATTTTAATATTATTATGTCTTTCTATGTACAGATATTGTAAAAATATATTATTGGTTTTATTCAGTGGAGGTGGTCCCTGATTAGATGTGATTGTGACCAGACAATGGACATTTCCCAGTAATGGATGATTTGTATGTCATGAGCTTGTGTCTTGTGACATGATGACATCTATGTAAAAATTTTCAGTACTGACTACTGACACTCATCAGCGATAACAGTCATGGTTATAGTCACAGTATTCTGGGGCACCTTAATACTGAAATATGTATTTTACTATGTATTTTTTGACACAAAATATCTTATAACTACTTCTGTGTATATTTGAATTTATATTATTAGTTGTAAGTAGTTAAAAGTTTTAGATTATTATAACTCAATCGTGTTGATACATATTATATGTTACAGAATGCAAAGGGAAATAATATGTGAAACATTAACGACCTGTATGTCACTCAATATTCCGATTACACTCGGATTTGTTAACTTTAAACTTACTGCATAGTAATTGGTCAACTTTAGGCACACCTTTAAAGTTGTTTAATCTGAGTGGAATTTTGCATTACGAATCAGGGCCCTGTTTAGAGTTCCAACGTTGGGCTGTGATTATTTACATTGGCCATTCCTGCTGAATCTAATGAAGGCAGAAGGACAGGCTAATGCTGAAATAGCTTTATTTAATTTAGTTTAAATTATATATAAAGATTAACACTACAGAGTAAAATATGAAGGTCAAGATAGACAAGATGAGATCACTCAGGTAACTCCAGCAAGCTTTGAGCAATGCCAACTTATAGCACACATGCTTATTCTCAATGAAAAAAATGTGGCAAAAGATATACAAAAATATAGCTTGTCTGTGTTGACTGTACAATAACTAATAAATCTAATAATATATTATGGATTTGGTAAATTCATCATTTACATAGTGATAATATTATGATGTCAGTCACGTTGCCATTCAAATATTTAAAGGCAAAATACATCTATGCTTTTAGTTTAGAGAAAAAATCATTTTACGATATTTTGGTTTGTTTGGTGTTTTTACCGTTGCATTGTTTGTATTCCATCATCAATAATTAATATTAAACTGTAAGTGTTATTTTAATAAGGAGGTAAATACATCATATTATGCTGTAATGATGGTTGCTTCTAATTTTATATTAATAAAAATAAAATACATATAAAATCTTTTTTTTACACAACAGCTAAGACATAATATTTTGAATATTATCTTTACGAGTAATCATCATGTTAGCATCTTGTATGTCTAGACTCTAGTAGAAATTAGTACAATAATTGATATTAGTAATATTGGATGAATATTGCATCATCTTTTTACCCAATTGCGCTCAAAGGAGGATTGTTTTATGGAGTGTATGTGAGAATGTTAAATTATTATCTATTTCTATAACATACACAGAACATCCTCATATCAATATATTATGCTGTAAAATGACGTGGCATCGTATAACATTAAGTGGAATGAAACCTTAGATATTACAATAATAATATTAAGGTTGATTAGGTGAATGTTGTTAGAATAACAAACTATAATAGTCCTAAAATATGTTTACGTAGCAAAAGGAGCTTGTAGACGAAAAACAGTCATTACTCTGTTTGCCAAACGACTTTTTACAGCGTAATATAAAATATCGGAAATTCTTTTGCGGTCGTATCAGTCCCTAGCTAATTGAGCACACGAGTCATTCATACGTACGACGTAGTAAATTAGTACTGCCACAGAATATATATTATGGTACTGCGTACACACAGACGGAAAGCTGAGCTTATGGCCGTTGGCTCTACCGTCCAGCAATATAATTATTAGTCGCCAATGCTTCGGTGTGTACGTAGCCGAATACCTACGTACGGTCGACGAGAGATCCAGTTACAAACCTTATTACCGAGAAGTAAGATGGAAAAGTGTTAAAACAGTCTGTCTTCGACTGTACAAGACCGTTCAGGGTTATTTTACTCATGAAAGCCCTTTATTCCCACAACATAAGTTTCACTATCTGAAATTCAGAGTGTAATTTTCTGTAGGTGCTGTGTAAGCACAGCGCATGCGCCGCTGAGGCGGGGGAGGGGCGATGAAGCTCTAGTGTTTCAGCGCTCAGTCACTCGCGTTGGTCAGTCTCGCTTGTGACATGAGAGGCCGCGATTGTACACATTCCACACGGTGCTTCGAGCAATGCATCACAATGAACAGCCTCCTGGGATCGCATGCAACGGTAAGTGCATCTCACATTATAAGGGAGCAGTAAGGAGTATGGATTTGGCAGTTACCACTGTTTACGCGATCAAGATAGGAACATAAAGATGAAATTATACCACGCTCCCGGCCTCTAGGCTCTAGGTATAAAGATTTCACAATGTAGGTACTAGGTACTTACCACTTACCAGAGCACCGAATCATGATTTAAATGAATAATTATTAACGCTAGCAATTCTTACGTCTCTAATTTTTTATGTATATGGTACCTAACTATATTATATTGTACAAACGTACTTGAGATTACCAAGAATATTACGTTAATAAAGAAATAAATTAAAATAATTGTAGGGCTACGTATATTTTTACATAATTAAAAATTAAGCCGATTGTACACTCCCTGAAACACTTTATATCTCTACAGAATCTGTCTGAAACTTTATATTCAAATTAAATAAACAGTTTTACTAGTTTACGTTACAATATATTAAATTGTACCTATACGTAAAACGAGTTCTTCGCGACGTAGTTGCCGACCTAATGCTACGTGGCATTCAGCGGCCAGCGGCCAGCGCCACTAAGGAGCAACAGAGAAGCTGCTACCACAATATCCCCTACTGTCCGATGCCGGCCGGCACGTCGCCTAAGAATAAAATATACACTACGACGTTGCGGCGTTCTTACAAGACGTATCTACCTAACTAGATGATGCCCGCAACTCCGTTGCGCTAAAATTTTTTTTTTATTAAATAAGGGGGCAAACGAGCAAACGGGTCACCTGATGGTAAGCAACTACCGTCGCCCATGGACACTCGCAACATCAGAAGAGCTGCAGGGGCGTTGCCGGCCTTTTAAGAGGGAATACGCTCTTTTCTTGAAAGTTTGCAGGTCGTATAGGTCCGGAAATACTGATGGTGACAGTTCGTTCCAGAGTTTTACAGTGCGTGGCAGAAAGTTACGCGAAAAACGCACTGTGGAAGACTGCCACTCATCAAGGTGATGAGGATGGTATGTTTTTCGCGTGGGACGATGGCGAAAAGTTGCAGGTGGTATGATTCCGAACAATTCCGAAAAATTCGTTTATTTCGCGTTAACCGTACAATTTTCCGGGATAAAAGGTATCCTATGTCCTTTCCCGGGACTCAAAGTATCTCTACACTAAATTTCAGCAAAATCGGTTCAGTGGTTTGGGCGTGAAGATTCACTGAAACGTGGCCTACTCTACCACTGCTCTACTATTCTTGTATTAGGCAGGTACTACGAGATAGGTATTAAATATTAACTTAATTCACGAACAACGTCGCGTAGCGAGCAACAGTAATTTTTTTCGATAAGTATAGTTACTTAAAGAGAAAGACGAGAGATTTACCAATTACCAAGAAGACATTGTGTATATTTCCGTACGTATACATTAATAAACACCGACAGAATTTGAGTTATAACAATAATTATTAAAAACATCGGCCAAGTTCGAGTTCGACTCGCGCACGAAGGGTTCCGTACCACTATAGAGAAAAATAAGAAAAAAATGTGTTTTTGTACGGGAGCCAACCCTTAATTTTTAATTTTATTTAAACTTTTATTATGAATAATTATTCTTGCGTTACAGCCTGGAGACAGACAGACAGACGTACAGACGGACAAACATCGAAGTCTCAGTAAAAGGGTCCCGTTTTTACCCTTGGGGCATGGAACCCTATCTATGTTTAAATGCATTCTAAAATATTTAATGTAGAGCTATTTGATTAGTTGAGTATTGTTCCTTCATAATAAATAGTTACGCTACTGCGATTTTACTGTGGTTTAGACTGTTTGTGGTTTACAATTTAGATAAGTACCTACAAGTTACAACCTTCTTTTAACTTTTTGTACATTGTGTGTTTTTATTTCAGCCTTGAAATATCATTTCAATAGAAAATTGTTTATCTGGAAAACTATTATTGTAAAAAGTCGTACAAAGTATAGGGTGTAACAAAACTAAATGATAATACTTTAGGGTGTGTATGTGTTCCTTGTAGAGAGTTCACTGTGAAAGTAGCAGCGCTGAAAGACCAATTTTTTTTTTTCACTTTTCCACCTAATTATGACGCTTGGGCGCTTGCCCATACAAAAGTGAAAAAATTTGGTCTTTCATGCAGCGCTGCTATTTTCAAAATGTACGGAATCGGTTAACAGAGTGCATTCCGGCGGGCGTCCGAATTTTCTGATCAGAAATTTCGGATAGATAATGTGCGGCCGGGCTGAAAGTATTTTCTTAATACTTACCTAACTTTCAATCACGCGGTAGAGCTGTAGATGATACTGATAATATAATATTATTGTCGCCAGTAGAATAAATTGTACTCTATCGCCCGTTTCAATAAAAGGTTACACTGATAATAATGTCTCCTAATATTCGAAGCTCTTACACAGCTTCTTTAAATTGAAAGTAATTGAAGACATGAGTAATTCAGTGGATGTAGCGGGTAACTAACAATTTGAAAATGTTAATTTTTTGCATAAATGAAGACTTTAGGACCGGGAAAATGATTTTAAATAAAAAAACCGGCCAAGTGCGTGTCGGGCCACGCGCAATATAGGGTTCCGTAGTACCGCTAGTTTTTGAAAATTTTTGTATAGTCAATGAATGTACATTTATAACATGTTTTACACTACTAACAACATCATCTCAGTTACTTTCAAAGGAATTTGAATGAAAATTTCCTTTATACTTCGCCGAATAATTTTTTTTAGTTGATAGACTATTACTCAATAACTTATGAAGTCTTCTTAGCCGTGATAGTTTTCCTTTTAAATTCATCATAATATTAATTCTTACTCCCGTGAATTTTTTCACATTTCCAGAAGTAACCGTTTAGCTGGTAGAAGGGGGGACACTGGACTCTTAACGATTTTTTCCACTTTAAAACTTAATATTTCACAAATGGATACCTAAATCGGAAAATGATCTATCTCATAAGTCATAATATTTTTAAAAAACCTATCCAACGACATCCTACACTATGGGGTGGGCGCGAAAAAAAAAATTCAACCCCGCATGATGTATAGGGGAGGTACCATAAAAAAATATTTTTTAAAAATTTTATGTACCATTTTGTCGGCATTATTAAAATGTGTATTCATGCCAAATAGGTTTGTAGGTCCTATGGTCTCTGAGCAAAACCGCGGACAGACAGACAGACGGACAGACGAGACGGACGGACAGACCGAAACTATAAGGGTTCCTTGTTAACTACGGAACCCTAAAAATGGGTTCTATGTATAGCTAGATATTCCTATCTATCATAATATTAATACGCGAGCGAAAAACTTTGTAACCCTTTTTACGAAAAATTCTGAGACTGTCGTAGGAATTACCTATGTCTTAAAAATAATGAAATCAATATTTTGTAACTTTAAATTTATTTTTTTATCTGAGGTCGAATTTCGACCACTGGGCGATCTCTAGTATACTGAAGTAGATGAGTTAGGGCCTGTTTCACCACTGCCTGATAAGCTATCCTCCAATTAACTTGACAGACGAAGTATGGAGAATCTGTCAAAAAAGTTGTGAATAGCTTATTCGGCACTTTATCAGGAAGTGGTAAAACAGGCCCTTAGAGTTGTGAGATTTATTCAAATTGTATAGGAAAAAATGAATAATTGTTCATATGTTGTAAAATGTTACTAAACCACTTCATCCACTTACGTCTTCAATTGTGATCGTGAATCATGACTGAGAGGCGCCTCAAATTGATATTAAAAATATATTCGCGTTGACTTTGTACACACAATCTGTTTGTTATAATGATTACGAAGTACATAGTTACCAAGTTTTTTTATATTTAAAGTACCCCAATACATTACTAACTTTTTAGGGTTCCGTGCCCAAAGGGTAAAAACGGGACCCTATTACTAAGACTTCGTTGTCTGTCTGTCTGTCTCCAGGCTGTAACTCAAGAACGGTAATAGCTAGAGATTTGATATTTTCACAGATTATGTATATTTGTTGCCGCTATAACAACAAATACTAAAAATAAAATAAAATGAATATTTAAGGGGGTCTCCCATACAATAAACGTGATTTTTTTTGGCCTTTTTTGCCCTTTATCAAAAATGGCAACAGGTAGGTACTTGAATTTTTCACAAAATCCTTAGTTATATGTGTACTTTAATATTTAATAATAATATTAAAATAAAATAAAAAATAAGGGGGGCTCCCATACAAAAAACACAATTTATGGCCTAATTTTGCTCTATAATGGTACGGAACTCTTCGTGCGCGATTCCGACTCGCACTTGGCCGATTTTTTACTAATAAAGATATTTATGCAGCATATTATAACAATTCAAGTTCTCGTTATTCAAAGTCTGCTGCTTTTGCCTTAACGCTCCGGCAGACTGTAGCGTTTAAGGCTTACATAACTGTAAGCCTTAAACGCTACAGTCTGCCGGAGAGGTCCACCTGTGCAGGTACACCTGCGCAGGTAGACCGGAGTGTGTGTGGGAATAGATCTGTGCAGTTTTTTGGACCTGCGCAGGAGACCGGTGCAAAATCGAAAATCAATTCTTTCGATACTGAGACCTGCCTGACATTACTGAGAATCTTCAAGAGATTATCAGCGAGATTTGTAGAGAGAACTTCTTTGGGTACACACTCACAAAGAGTTCTCACTACAGTTCTCGCGCTTCAGGAGGCGGCTCGTCATTACTGAGATCATTACTGAGAAACATGCGAGTGTGGACTGTGGAGTCAATACACGTTCTCGCCTGTCCTCACGCTCTAGCGTTCCTTTGTCTCGCGACCAAAAAACCGACAAAAGCCGGAGAACAACAAGAGAACTTTGCTGAAGAATATGCGAATCGCTTCCACATTCACACTTCTCACATTCTCCCGAAATTCTCCCGAGAGTGTGGAGCGGGCATCAGACATAGACAAGCAGACCTTTAAGACCGGTTTTATAGTTAAGCGTTTGGCAGCGCCGTTGGAGCACGCGAGTTCGTTAACCCTAAGGTTTGGCTGGAAAATGCCACGAGGCCTTACACCCGCCTTTGTGTCCTAAAAAGTGCAAAAGTTTTAATAAATAAAATAAATAAAATGTACGGTTCCCGCGCGATAAGCGACTGACGCAACGGGCGTCATTAAATAATATTATTTACTTATTTGTACCCGAGTAAGTAAAAAATTATTATTAGCATTTAGCATTCATAAATCTTAATTCAAAATTTTAGTCACGTTTCTAGACAGTGCTTCGAGATGTTTAAAAACAGAACGTTTTTGTCGGCGTAAACTAAGATTGTATCGGAAACATCGCAATAGCAATTTACAACTTACAACATTGTATCATTGAACGTAAGATTCCTCCATCCATAGCCAAAAAAAAACTCTATTCATAGCCTCCGTATTAAAACGGAGAGACCTTTTCGGTTTTCGTAGCTAGCACGTAGCCCGTAGCCAACTCGTAGCACCTACGGGCTACGACCTACGTTTTTTTAACCTCTGACGAAAACAAGGGGTTTCACAAGTACAACATGTGTGTGTCTATTTGTGTATTTGTGTGTGTGAGAGAGAAATAGTAATTGAGTAGGTAGTAAGTTTAAGTTTTCTTTAGTATATCAAAGAAAACTTTTTTAACCGTAAATTTTTCTTAAATCAACTTACCAAAGTACCCAAGCCCAAGACGCTATTTTAAAGGATGATTCTAATAAAAAAAGTTATTGTTTAGTTTAGGGGTTCCTAAACTTATTTTGTCTACTGCCCACTTTGAGAAAAAATTATGTTTTAGCGCCTCCAATGTTTCAATAATTTAAAATGCATCCAGATGAAATAAATCACTACCAAGCCTCTACACAACGCTCCGATTTTTTCTGGGTCTCACACCGCCCCTCTTTAGACCTTCAGCGCCCACAAGGGGGCGTTATCGCCCACTTTAGGAAAGACTTTAGTTACTTGTTTATGTTGTGGGTCCTTAGAAATGTTTGATATGCATATAATTTAATTAGGCATGCGGTCCTACACTTGTTAACACAGCACCGCTTGTATGACGATCTTGGGCACGCAGCCAAAATGTACAAAAATCTATCATAGCCAAAATAATATACAATTGTTTTTATAAACCAGAAATATACTCATCATCAGCCAATTGTCGTCCACTGCTGAACGTAGGCCTCCCCCAATGAGCGCCAACCATCCCGATCTTGGGCAGCCCTCATCCATCCACTGCCAGCCACTTTCTTCAAATCGTCGGTCCACCGCGTCGCGGGACGTCCTACACTACGTTGGCCTAAGCGTGGTCTCCACTATAACACTTGTCTGCTCCATCTACCGTCTTCCCGTCTGCACACGTGACCAGTCCACTTCCACTTCAGCGTGCTAATTCTATGAGCGATGTCGGTGACTTTAGTTCTCTGGTGAAGAAATATACTCAGTATGTGGTATTAAATAGTAAACAATTTTTACTATCAGAGACGTTGATTCCTAGGCAGATGGGGGACCTACGTAGTTTGGTCGCGTTAAGTCAAACCCAGCCGACAGATCACAATGTGCATTAACATTGAATTGACATGAGCCGACTAAATGATAATGGTCTGTCAACTGCCTAGGAATCAATTTCCTCGATGGTACATAACAAGATGTTCGCAGAAATTAATCGCGCGAGAACTGTATGTTTTGCCGCAATAACAACAATTATTCTAAAGTCTTCTCAGGACTCGAAAAATCTATGTATCAAGTTTTAATGCAAGTCGTTCCAGTGGTAAGCGTCAAGATATACATTTGATGTTTGACATTCAGCATGTATAATAGAAGGTGTAACTTGTAACAAAACTAAGTGATAATACTATAAATATACTATATATACTCAATCGCTAAACCGTTTTTCAGGTTCCGTAGTCAGCATTTAATATTTTTCCGTGTTTCACATTTAATATTTTTTTTTGGAATAGGTAATATGTAGTTATTAAAATAATCCATACCTAACATTATAAATGTGAAAGTGTGTCCGTCTTTCTGCCTTTTACCTCTTCACGCCCAAACCGCTGAATCGATTTTGCTGAAATTTGGTATGGATATACTTTGGGTCCCAGGATAGCACATAGGATACTTTTTATCCAAGAAAAATACACGGTTACCGCGTTATATACTCATTTTAACGCAACTATGTTTCGAGCGTCATCTAGTGGGTAATAATTTACCTGTGAATCGCGTGTAGGTACCTATAGTTCGTGCACATAATTTGAACTTTGTTATTTTAATACAATTATTGATGGATATTGCATGCAATAGTGTCTCTACACCATCTACATGTCGCATTTAATGCTTCTACATTCTACTTTGTATCATAATATACATACCTTAAGTAATGATATATTTTCTCGTTAAATTTTGATTCTGAGCAGTGCCGTAGCAAGGTAACCGAGCGCCCAGGGATAAAAAATAACATTCGGCCTAGGGCTCCAAACAGTGGTGACTCAACAGTCAATACGCAAGACTACTACTAATATTTGCTAGATCTATGAGGTCTTGCGGCAATTAACTTTTGCAAATCTAATTATTATTTACGATCTGAAAGATACATTAGAAAAAAATTGTAGATTACCCCCTGAGCTTGGGGGCTCCTGGGCACCGCCCCGCCTTTCCCCTCAGTTAAGTAGCTACGACACTGTTTCTGCGAAATCCTATTATCGAATATGTTAAGTATATTATGATGATATAACATATTCGATAATACGTCTCAATTTATTGCTAATACGATAAATGTAATCCAATCGAAATTTCACGTTGCACATTTATTGATTAGTGTTTATACTTGACCTCGTTTTAAATTTTCCATTTTTTACTTATTCGTTGAAATTATCATATTTGTAAGTAAACTAGTATAATATGTAACATAATAATATTTAATCATTTCGCGTAGTATTATTCCAAATTCTCATCACCAGAATTGATACATAGAACTCTAGTATGACCACCATTATAGAAAGAATTTCTTAATACTGAACAATAGACAAATTGACAGACAAATTGTCAAAAAAATATCGTTTTGTCCCTCCGTCAGTATTTCGACTATTCTATTAAATTTCTACAGCGCTCATACGATGCTTGTTGGCCTGAGATGGTATTAGCAGTTTGAGGTATACCTAATTTAAAAACAGTAATAGAGTAAATAATAAGATAAAGTCGATGTTTTATGTAGCGACAAAGTTTCCGCTGCGCGTGGATAATGTCTTTGGATGATGCAATGTCAGTACAATATCCTCAGTAATAGCGTTATTCAAAGGAATTATTGAAATCACTGATAATACGCCTTTATATTTTACCGCAATATCTCAACATATTACTCAGTAATTTCTTTTTATATTCATGATTCATGGATATTGGATAAGATATCTTGTTATTGGGTTCTTACAGTATGTAGATATTTAATATTTGCAAATCACGATGTTTTAAAATGACAGTACCTAGGTCTGTGCCGCAGGCTTATAGAGTTTACAATCACACCAAAAGTCCATACCTAATATAAAATTAGAGGTGTGGTGTGGTTAAACATATTATCATAATATTATAGTAGAGAATCTCAGCCACTGATGTCATTGAAATCAAACTCACTTTACACGCGTGCTACAGCGAACTTATAGTTTAATTTATATTCAAATATTCAAATTGTCGGTTCAATAGACGTGATCAGACAGCCTACTTAATTTGTGCGGATTACTCTTTTTTCTATCATATCAAAACTGCATTACTTTTAGTGACATTTTAATCATGGGGCGGCATTTTCAGTGCCCAGGGGCGCCAAAAGTTTAAATCCGGCCCTGCATCCTTACCTGTTTTCCGGGAAGTCGGTGTGACATTGTTCACGCCGTGACCACGCTTCGGATAGCAGGCGCCAAACGATCTATTTTAATTGAGACATTTATTAGCGTGTTCACTGTTCGTGCCATTGAGATGTCTATTTGTAGTACTTAAAGGACGCAATTGTTTAGGACGAAGTTCGCAAATAATTAACAATCGGAATACTTCCATTGACGCTTTGACTCATTATTTTTAATGGTACTGATATGTTAATTGCCAATAACCAGTACAAATTACAATAGGCCATTGTCAATCAATCAGTCAAATTCACTAGTGTATCTACATACCAATTACTGAATAATGAAATCGTATATAAAATGCTGTTTAGTGATGCGTAATGACTATTGTGAGATACTTATGATGTGTTGTGTCATCAAAGAAATTGATTCGTAGGTAGCTACTACGTTATTCGGTTGGCTTATGTCAATGTTTATAGTGATTTTTCGGCATATAATTACTTGCAACAAGAGGAACGGGACTAGCGGCGGGGCAAGACCAAAATTTGATGTGGGCAGGATATGTTTTTCGAGGCCCCCTGAATCCTGATTGATGACGCAAGAGGACGAATTTTGTTGAGAGAAAGAATTTTTTCGGACTCAAGGTTTTATTTATAAAATATGAGGATCAAAACTCGTAAATCCAAAAAAACCAAGGTCCAGGGACCACGAGGATTTTTTTAGGATGGCCCCTTGGGGCGCGAGGCCCCTTGGAGCGGTCGCCTTACGCCGCCTCTGAACGGGAGGTTCTATCCCGACCAAGTTACGTAGGTCCGCCATCTGCCTATACATTAATTTCTCTAGTAATTAGTACCCAGCAGCTCAGAAGGTGCTAAAGTTGCAAATTATTTTCCCTGAAAACTAACTCTGTATTGTAAAGTTTATTGCTGTAGATACATTACTGTAATTAACACCTACTGTGTTTGTTATTAATTATAGACGTTTAGCAATTAGATACTTAAACATAATATGATTGTATTATTGTATGTCACTGAAATTACTGAAAAAATTACCGGCAACAATTTTCATTACCTTAGATATCTAAAATCTTGGGATCCGATACAATGCATAAAATGGCTTGCCAATTATCACAATCAATATCAATAACACTGTGTATTTAAAAATTTGTCAATGAGTGATGTGGCCCCAAGTATAACCTTTTTACCCTAAGGGTGGGTTTTTTTTTTAGGAGGGGAAATGCATTACGCATCCCCCGCCCCCTCGGGGGAGGGGCAGGGGTATGTCGGACTCCCTCCGTAGGTTTACCGACTAAAACCCCCCCCATGCCCTCGTCAACGCTACACGCGGAGGAGCGGGATCGTACATTCAACCGCGTACCCTAAGGGTGGGTTGCACCAACTTACTTTAACTATAAAGTGTAATTTTAACCATAATATAATAGCAAATGAACTGTCAAATCCCTAGTAAAAGTCCATTATGGACGCCATATTTGACGATAACCTTTTACTACGCCTCTGGTGCAACTCACCCTAAGAAGTTTGAAAAGTCAGTCTGCCAGGCAAAGAATTATCTTTCTTAATTCTTTGTTAGGCAGAGGTTACACGATCAAATTTTCATCAATCTGATCCATCAATCCGATCCAGATTGACGAAAAATTGATCGTCTAACACACCGATTGATGGATTGATCATTTTTTTATATGGAATTTTCATAACCATCAATATTTCGTCAGTCAGATTGATATCAGATTGACGGATCAGATTGATGAAAAATTGATCGTGTAACCTCTGCCTTATAGCACAATAATGACTTCTCTATAATGATCTCTCTTGAATACGCTGCAAACGCTGCAAAGTATTTGCAGGTCGAGATATACCTAATATTAACGACAATTCATTTAAATATTATGAGTACTCATTGTAATATATCATATTTTTAAATAAACGTTTGAATTCTTAGTAGTTCTTAAGTAAGGAGTCATTAGATCATTAATTCCAAATTCCAAATGAGAAGGACCTCTTCCTTAGCTATTTGCTGAGATGAGGATTGAAGATCTTTCTGAATGAAGCCAGGGCTGATGACGCATGCGTCACCATTATTGATCAGGATCTGGGAGTTGGCATTTGACGGTCAAAGTATCCACGTTACGTCAGTCATCTGTGACCTTGAATGATAAAACCCTCGGTAATGGAAGGGTTCTGTAACGATTAAAATCTAGATAATGCACTCAAGTGTGTGCTTTTGTTTGATTAGTATCTAATTGTATGCGTGAACTATCTATATTGAAGTCTGAAGGCCGCTATTATTTTCAATTATAATTATAATAGTTCCATGGAAAATTTTAAAAAGATCGTTATATTATTATTATGATCGTTGTTTTGTTCCATAGTCTTTAAGGCAATAAACATAATAGTATTTTAGTGGCTAGTAACAAATAGATTCTTTAATATTATATACGTTGTACTTACAGGCGAAACTAAAATTCTCTACGGCTACCATGATGGTTGACAATGATGGCCATCATGATTGCGTAGCATGCAAAATCGACGTCGATCTGGACAATCATGTAACAAGTATTAGTATAAGTCCGTTTGATCGTAATCATGATCCAATCAAATCAAATCCAACGCATGTGGAGAGTCCGCATGAAACTTTCGAGCACTATTAACTAATGATTAGGCAATTATTAATTAGAATTATTAAAATTTCATATTAATTTGCTAGTTATTTTCAAAATATTCGACTTATTATAGCAAACAAGTTATTACTTATTACAAAACTGCTCTGAAAGACAACTCTACTAACGTATTAGGTGTTGACAACTGTCGAAGAAATTCGCCTATCAGACGAAATTAGAAGCGTCCGTCAGTTATTCTGAGCCGTGACATCACAGATCCCATTTACACAGATCGCTGAAATGCTCGCAGGTGATACAACGATTTTATTATGAAAATAAACTAACATCACATGACACACCCATCTGATATTTTAGGTGCATCTTAAAAAAATTGTCTTAGAAACTCTGAAGATAAAATATCGGCGAAATGAAGTTGCGGGCAACATCTAGTTACTTTTAGCCAGTATTATAGTACTCTGTGCTTTTAGGGAAAAAAAAATCAAACCTATTTTACATAAGTACTTAATACAATAAAATACATAGGTATGTATTGTAAAATAGGTTTGAAAGTTTGTAATTTTTGTATTAAAATGGAAGATTACTATGTAATAATAATAATAATATCTATGGATGCTTCGCACCACGTTAGTCTAGCCCCGGGCTAAGTACACGTGTTACAACTTACAGTACAGACCAGACAACGGAAATAATATAATATTAATTAATCTTATGTATAAAATTCTCGTGTCACAATGTTAGACCGCGTACTCCTCCGAAATGGCTTTACTGATTTTAACCAAATTTTATATGCATATTCAGTGGGTCTGAGAATCGGCTACTGGGTACTTATTATATGGATAAGTGCATATTTGTTGAATAAATAATAGTAAATTATTACAACTCGAGACTGACGGCGACCATTGCTTACATGCTTCGGAATAGCGATGGACGTTGCTATGGTGACATACTTATTTACTATTTAGTCACTTCCATAAAATAATATCCGGGCGAAATACTTTATATGGCATAACAACGTTGCCGGGACAGCTAGTACTTTTAATACTATACATATATTTAAGACTAGCTGTCCCGGCAAACGTTGTTTTGCCATTTAAAGTATATTTTCTACATCATCAGTTGATACATGTTTTACCCCCTCTTTTGTCCCCTAAAAGGGGTGTGGGGGGGAAGGTCATACACCAGATGTTAAGTTGAAAAACACAGTTAATACCTAATATGAAGTAAGTCCACTAAAGAAAAAACTTGTATACAAAATCTGACCCCTCTTTGGTCCCCAGAGAGGGTTGAGAGGGGAGGGGGGGGAGGATTTTTATACACCAGATGTTGAGTTGGAAGAAGACAAACATAATATATCTGTGAAAACCGTATGGAAATCGGATCAGTAGTTTTCGTGTTAAAGAAAAAAGTTTGATACAAAATCTGACCCCCTCTTTTGTCCCCTTAGAGGGGTGGGGGAAAAAAATTTTATACACCAAATGTTAAGTTGGAAGAAGATAAATATATCTGCGAAAACCACATTCAAATCGGATCAGTATTTTTCGTGTGATGCTGGAACAAACATACAGACAGACAGAAAGAGTGACAGACAGACAGACAGACATAAAACTAACCACATTTTTGGCTTCTCTAGCGATGTAGTGACAAAGGTGTAATTTCGGGTGTCATTTCATATCTTTTATGTACAGAATTTTCATTTCTACAACAGAATATTGTATTCCTCCCGCACGCGCTTTGGTGACGCCTACTATCGTAATATTTTAATTTCGCCATAATTTCAAAACCAAACGTCCAATTTTAATCATTCAAAGACCAAATATTATCTACATAAACTGTACTTAGTGATAAAATAATTTATTTTGATAAGGATTAATAGCGTGAGTAAAATATATCCGTTTCAATTTAGTCAAAAAAAAACCAGGATTTTTAAATAAATAAATGGTTATTGTGCCTCACTCGACATAGATAGGTATAGTGTGTCGCGGACTTTTTTGTAGATATTTATAAGATCTACAATTACTTAGAACATTTTATGGTTCTATCTTTTATAGTTTAGGCAGCGTACGCAAAATAAGTAACTTTTCTAGCTGATTTTTTACACCTTGCGTCCGAAAAACTCAAATATCTTACGGAACCCTACTTTTTTCCAAAATAAAATGTAGCCTATGTTCAGCAGAAATAATGTAAGATTCCAATAGCAAAAGAATTTTTCAAATCGGTCCAGTAGTTTCGGAGCCTATTCGACTCAAACAAACAAACAAACAAACAAACAAATCTTTCCTCTTTATAATAGTAGTATAGATTCTTAATTTTTATTATATCATACACATATTTAATACACATCCAGACCCGGGAACATTGAAAACTTTTTGTACCGTCGGCGGGATTCGAATCCGCGACCCCCGGCTTGAGCTACGCGCTCACCACTGAGTCACAGAGGTCGTCGAAATGTAACATTAAATTCTTTATAATATATTAAATTAAGCCCAAAACAAATTTGAAACTGTTTTATAAGCTGGGGCTTATTGTCCAGGATTAACCCACGAATTGAAATTCTGGGCTTTAAACAACAATTTTAAGTAACCGATTTAGAAGTAACAAATAATATTACTAGCCAGCGAGCTTTATAGATACCTAGGTTATTAATAATAACAATATTATCATTACTATAATTTATTAAGGGCTTGTTGGCTGCAGTACAAGTTCTTAATTTCGTTCAATATTATGCAGTTGTTTCTGATTAATAATATAATGATTTATTTTGATTTTTGACACAGTCACAATCATAATTTTCAGCAACACGTAACATGGTTCGATTTGGGGCCATTTGCACATAATATTTTAAGATTTTTTAAAATTCAATTAACAATTACAGATGCAACTTTTTCTTGTACTGGAAGTGGAAAATATCTCTTACGAATAATATTAAGTCGTAGCCTATCCTAATTGTATATATCTTTGTATTTATAAAGTGTCGCGTTTAGACTTTAGTTTACAACGTGCAACGCTCTAACAACTCTACACAAACATGCAATGTTAACTTTTTCTGTAGATTCTGTGCTACATTCACCTAAATTATTTACAACAGTATATAAACAAAAGATCGTGACGAAAACCTGTACCCCGATTCTTCTGTGTTGATACAGCTTCGTTTCTTGTTCGATGCAATTCGTTCCTATCAAAATACGAAATGCTATCCTCATGAATTAACGTCAAACCAATGTGTATGAGCAAATATGAGATTCATTAGATGTATGTTGTATATTAAATATATTATGAACTAGCTGTCCCGGCAAACGTTGTTTTGCCATTTAAAGTATTTCTAATTCATCTGTTGATACAAAATCTTACCCCCTCTTTTGTCACCTAAGAGGTGTGGTGGGAGGAAATTTTATACACCAGATCTTAAGTTGGAAAATACGGTTAGGTAATAATATGAAGGAGACCAACGAAGGGATCAAATTTTGTATCAAACTTTTTTCTTTAATGGACTTACTTCATATTATGTGTGTTTTCCAACTTAACATCTGGTGTGTAAAATTGTTCCCCTTCATACTTACCTCTTAGGGGACAAAAGAGGGGGTAAGATTTTGTATCAACAGGTGATGAAGTAGAAATAATTTAAATGGCAAAACAACGTTTGCCGGGACAGCTAGTATTTTGATAATGCTAGATGACGCCGCGCTCGCAACTCCGTTGCGCCGAACCTCGTTTATCTCGCGGTAACCGTACATTTTTCCGGGATGAAAAGTATCCAGTGTCCTTTCCCGGGACTAAAAGTATCTCCATACCAAATTTTAGCAAAATCGGCTTAGCGGTTTGAGCGTGAAGAAGTAACAGAGAGACAGACACGTTTTCGCATATTTTATAATATTACAAATCGGTCCAGTAGTTTCGGAGCCTATTCAATTCAAACAAACAAAAAAAAATCTTTCCTCTTTATAATATTAGTGTAGATTAGTAATTACTAATTATTAGTTATATGGATATGGATTTCGTGCCTTTTGATAGCAAACCGACTGGCTGCATTAAAGTTTCACTAAAACCACAGAATATATATTATGCTTAAACATAAGAATCATGACGTATTTGGTGCGCAAGAGTCTGATTTATATTACTCTGTTAATTAACTGTTGATTTACAAGCCCAGTTTTAGCTCCGTCGTTGATGTATCGGAATTTCCAAAGATTATATTACAAGCTACTTGCCAATAACAATCTAATGTTTCTTCCTTGGAACTGCATACTACACTACAGTGTATAACAATGTGCTTATATTTTATAGCTATACTTGGATGAGAATGTGTGTAGAAGATTGATTGCGTTTATATACGTAGATGGGAATGTACGTACAAAAGTATAACGGCGTAGGTAGCTGCGATTATACCTACTTAGTAGGTATGGTCAGTGGACTATGGTATTACTGTACAGCTGAATTGTTTGACTTAAATTTTTTATAACCTATTTTTACAGAATAGAATTTTCGATTTCAATATGTCGCAAGATGCATGCTTTTAAAAGATCGACCATTCACTAGAGCGTAGAGACACAGACTACAGTGTAGAAAAAAATGTATGCTCATTTGACGGGAACTCCAAATATGTCCAAATACAATTTTTTCGCTATTTTATTAGAATTTAGTCTACGTAATTTAATATTATGCATAGCAAAGAGTTATTATTGTAGCAGGACAACCAGACAGTATAGACTCAAAGCGGACGGATATTTAAAGGCAAACCTATTAGGATTCCGAATTTTTAAGACTAATTTAGTCTCGTAACACAAAGGACATTTTTTTCACAAACCTGCTGAACCTTAAAAAATACGCGTTTTTAAAATTTCTTAGATTCGTCAGACGTTTGTTACTGAATTAATCAGGATAACGTCCAACTGAGTCCTGCTGAGTTAATAAGGAATTTAGTGTCTGAAGGAAAAATCTTTATTTTCGCAAACAAACGGCAAGGTCAGTTGAAAGACAAAAAGTTAGAGGCGACGTCACGTCTGACTATTGAAGCTTAGGTTCGTTGACCCCACTTTCCTAATGTGATACAATTTATTCTTAGTACCTACCTCATTATACTAAATCCAATCATTCGTTCATTACGCTAATAACTAATTATATTTTATTGCTTTTCATAGACTCGTATTTATTTACCTTTTTTGGTGTTTGTATGGACACATACTGTATAGTAAATCTCAGTTTTAAATGTTCACATAGGTTTTAAATTGCTAGTTAAGAAGTTACTCGCGTGAGTATTAATTATTGTAATCTTTTTGAAAAACATTTTTATGGACTCTACTTCCCTACTTAAAATACATGACAGAAGTTAACTTTGATGATCAATTTATTTTTACAAAGTCATTATAATATTACATTATACAAATATTTACGTCTATAGTTCGTCGCAACAATAAAAATAAATCACAATTATTTTTAAAATAATAACTGCATGCACGACATTGAAGTCTGTCTGTCGTAAAATATTTTTTTTAAGTAACTTTATTACATTTCTTGTAAAAAGATGTACCAGGAGTGTATACTGTTTGCAGATGACACAACGCTTATAGTTAAATGTAAAAATAAAAATATGTTAAAAACTATCGCAATAAAAGAATTAAATAAAATTATTAAATGGCTGTATAATAATAATTTAAATATTAATGTACATAAAACAAAATTTATAAAATTTCAATGTGTAAATAAAAAAGAAGAAAATATTGACATCGCCTGCAATATAAATAACAAAACTGATTCAATAGAGGAGGTTAATACGACAAAATTTTTAGGAATTACTATTGACAAGTACCTTAACTGGAAAGCTCACGTTGACACAATTGTAACGAAATTGGACCGGTTTGTTTACGCTCTTAATAGATTAAGACAAATTGCATCGAAACAAGCTGCCTTAACTGCTTATCACGGATATGTGTCCTCAACTCTACGGTATGGAATTATACTATGGGGCAATTCAACCGATGTTACTAGAGCATTTAAAGTCCAAAAAAAATGTGTAAGATCTGTATGTGGTGCAGGGTATTTGGACAGTTGCAAGCCGCTGTTCAAAAAGTTGAATGTATTGCCTCTGCCATGTCTTTACATTTACGAAACGGCTATATTTGTTTACAAACATTCATACTTATTTGCCAAAAACAAGGACTGTTGTAAATATAGAGGTAGGAAACGAGAAAATTTGTGTATTCCTGACCAGAAACTAGCATTATTTTCTAGAAATGCATACTGTATGGCTATCCGTATATATAACAAACTACCAAATGATTTAAAAAAAATGACATTTAATAAATTTAAAAATAAATTATTTCAATTACTATTAGCCAAAATGTATTATACTATCGATGATTTTATTAATGATGAAAATATAATATTGTAATAATTATAAGTACCTAACATATTTACATCTTGACAATTTTTAATTTATTTTTTGCATATTTGTACTTTTTATTGACTTCTTATGACATTGATTAATTTATGATTATTTTTACCAACAATATTGTACTTCTACTAGATATTATTATTATGTGTAGAGAACTAACAAAATTAAATTTAACTTTTATTTTAAAAATATTTGCACGTCGATGTATACGACAAAACATGAGCACTATAATTTCATAAAATGTACCATCTTATTGTAACTACCATGTTTTTGCAAATAAATGTTCTTATCTTATCTTATCTTATCTTTATTTTATTAGTTAAGAAAAATGTTATATTGATAAGGAAGATTTAAATTAAAGTAAACGATTATCCTTCCCAAAATAGCATTTGGCATAACATATCTAATAATATTACGAGGATAAAAACATAATATTTGTTTTTTAAAATATTGTTTAATACTTATAAAAATACTTTTGAACGCTAATGCTTTCGGAGGCCATTTAAATATTTTCAGAATTTACGTCTGAAAAACAATTTTTCTCAACTTTTCCGCATGGAATTCTCCGATCTGCTATTTCTTTTCAACAACAATATAAATTTATCTGTCTCATTTTTACACTATTATAATATTTTAAAAAAAGTTTTTCGAACACGTTGCAGCTTTACGTGGAAATAATATCTATTACGTAGCGCTAAGGGCTACAGTGCACTCTACAGTGCCATTGATCGGGCGGGCGGGCGGGTGGCGGGCGCCCACGTGGCTCGCGCCCAGAATAGTCAGTTCGCCCTGAAACTCCGCACTGAGTAGACGTGTTATGTTACACTCAAATTATTTTATAGTAACTAAAGACTTGAATTTTGTACTTAGTTTTTTACACTTATTGAATTAATAATTTTTAATTAACTTTTTTTGCAAAAGATCTTGGTTGTGACTTGTGCATATACAGCGTGTGTGAAAAACGGTTGTGAACTCTTTAGTTTCGTGACAGTCTTGTGATAAGGTTGCGGTTAGGCGCCGGCGCCAGTCTCAGTGTATGTGATGCGATGCGCGACAAAATCGCCGCGTTGCTCCGCAGCGGTGTGCGTGCGCCAGTAGACGACAAGCCAGACAAACTGCATAATGACATTGCACCCGTCCTACTCATTTCAAATGGAGGTTCGATTTTTGAATACACTAAGATTTATTGCATTCCATTGAAAAGAGTGCTGAGTTGCATTCGCTAGTTTTGATAGCGAAGTTGGATGTCGAAAACGCACCGCTTAGTGGCGCTTGCAAATGCAATAATTTGGCTTAGGTGTGCGATCTTCATATTATGCCTTGTAACTTTGTAAGTCGTGTCGCTGTCTTGCGAGTTGCGACCGCACAATGCACATGTTGCTCACGCGCGAATGAGCATCCCCTGAAAGCCTTAGATCGCAAAGACATCGAGAGGTGAATCGAAATGAAGGTATATAACGTGACACAAAACAACATCATTGAAATGAAATGAAATGAATATACTTTATTGTGCACATCACAGTTACAAACACACATATAAAATAAAAACTACATAGAAACATAGACCTAATAAAACGAAGAGAGTGCACAAAAGCGGCCTTATTACCAAATAGCAATCTCTTCCAGGCAACCTTTGAAAGAAAGGAACAGTAATTGCTGGAGAGAGGGTGTTGTGCTAAAAGTATTAAACTAATTATTTATTTATCATATTATTAATTATTATTGTTAATCATTATTTGCATAATGTTTACATAGTATATCTACATTAATTGATAATAATTATTATCCTTACAAGATTCTCGCTTCGTCAGGTGTGTGATGACAGATTCAAGAATTATTATAACGTGATATATTTTAGGACATAAAAGTGATAAATGATAACAATAAAATGATCGATTGTAAATAATTAAGCCTATATTATAGTAATAACTTTTACGTACCTACCTAATAATAAATAAGAATATTTCCAAATCCAACGAAAAGTTTCCATCAGTCATAATTCTTACGAGAATTTGGACCACGAGTTACATAATATTATCTAAATATTATTACGAGTTAAGACTGTATGTTGCGCGAATAAACACGTGGTTTCATAACTTTTCACTCATATTACGACTTATTTTATTATGAAACTTCTGAAACCTTACAAACATTAAAGTTATTGTACTCTTAACCCTGTCTTAAACATAAACGGAATCTTGGTGTTATTGCAAAAAGTTGAGCTATTTAGCCCTGAGACTTTTTGAAGTTACAACATCCTGTATTTAGGCACTAGGCAGGTATTACCTTATTTTAAGCGTAAATTCGTATTGAATGATTTTTTATGAATTGAAGCGAGAACTTAAAAAGTTTTCGCTTATTTATAACGTAATAAAAATTTCGACTTAAATTTAAATGCCGTTCGTCAGTTTGTCTGTTACCTCTTCACACCTAAACCACTGAAACTATTTTGACGATATTTGGCATACAGATACTTTAAGTACCTACCTATAGAGTCATGTCCTTTACATGAGATAGTTGATATCTATCCAATAAATTGGCTTTGTCCACATTGTGCCTTTTTCTGTTCATCAAGGGCATGCGTTATAGCGCAGTCAACGGCGAACGTGAGGCATGCCCGTGACGCGCGTTGTAATCGTAGCGCTCGCTATGACACTTTTCTTTCAACGCGGGTGGATTTTGACGCATTCAATTATTGAATAAGTATGCCAAACGAAAGTTGAATAAAAAGAAGATGACGAAAATTGAAGATGAAATTGCATAATGTGGACATAGCTATTATAGTTTTCGCGTGAGATGAGGACAGCACCTAGTTATAATTAATTATTATTAATTGATTTATGTAGGTAGTAAGTAGGTAGCAACTAGCTATAATTAATGATAACTCAATAGCATATACTCGGTGTTTCTATACTGCGTGACTGGTGAGATATGTTCAATACTCGAGGACGTGATATTTGGCTATTATATTAGTTGGAAAAAAATAATATCAATTGATCACTAAGTAAATTGTAGCTTAAAGTTAAATAATTATTTACCCAACGCATGGACACCGCGCGCGGGAAGGGTAGTGGTGTCATGTGTGGTGTTTCTTCGGTAGCGCACGCCTCTGCACTGGCCGCATAGTATGCCTACTTGCCTAGCCGCGTAATTTACTTAGTATCCATGATTCATTTATTTTTGGGAAATTCGGAAAAAAATTAAGAACCTAATTAATTTATTAAGTACATAATTATAATGAGAATCGAGTACAGAGTACTCTCCATAAGTATCGGTAATGTCTCACCAGTCATGTTGTATATCTATTAATCAAATTGAAGTAGGTTAAAACAAAAGATCCATACTTATATTATAAACAAGATTTATACGCCCGCAACTCCGTTGCGCCACAATTCATTTATATCGCGGGAACCGTACATTTTTTTCGAGATAAAAAGTATCCTTTGTCCTTTTCCGTAACTCAAAGTATATATCCATTCTCCATACCAAATTTTAGCAAAAACGTTTGAGCGGTTTAAGTGTGAAGAGGTTACAGCACACAGACAAACAGACAGGCGGAGTTGCAGGCGTCATTAATTCATAATAAATGTATCGAATTAATAAAAAAAATTAATAATAACACATATATTTTTCTCTCTCTTAAAAATAAATACTTACTAAATATACTTACATTCAAAAACATATTTTGTACAAGTATTTAATATTTTGGTTTGGTTGAGTACATTTTTTTGAGGTTTCGTTAGACGTCAGATTAAATACCAAAACAGACGTTCAGATGTCTGGGAATACTTCTGTAGAGAATAGATAAGATTGTGCTCACTGGATGCACATCTTAGCTGAAGACAATAATCCAGATGACAATCGCACATCGCACTAGACTATTGTTTAAATAAACAGATATCTAGGTCGCAGGATACATTAAAAAAAAAAAGATGTCTGGGTGGAAAAATAATAAAAATATAGAAAACGAACGGTAATTCTAATTTATATCACAGCCTTACTCGTAAAAAGTCGTAATAAAATTTCGTTTTTAGTATTTGTTGTTATATAGTGGCAACTTAAATATACAATCTGTGAAAATTGCAGCTCTTGAGCTGATATAGCCTGTAGACAGACAGATGGACAGTCATCGAAGTCTCTTAGACTCTCGAAGAAGTGTAGCTGGTCTCGTTTTTACCCTTTGGATACGGAACCCTAAAATTAGAGCTTTACATCTCCGGAATTTAATGTTACACCAAAAATATTACATTTTTAGCTATATAAGGCTTAATTAGTTTAAATATGCCAATAGCTAGATAATGTTTACAGTGTGACCTTTCAAAAGCTTATCAGAGGCTCGATAGTGAACATTTGCGACATTATAAAATCAATAAAGTTAATTTCAATAACGCCAACATCTGTTTCTGATAGATACTATTTTTGCTCTTATTCACCAAGAATTCAATAGATCCCTTTGTAGCTTAAAGCTTTTATTATTAAAAAAATGGTTATTGCAAAGAGAAGGGAATATTACTTTGTCTCCTATAATAGATTTTATACTACTCTCCTTCGGCGGTATACTACATGAAATGTTTAAAGAAAATATTAAAGTTTATAGTAATAAAATTTTCTCTGATTCTCGACTCCTATTGGTCGCACCTTGATGTGGCTATATAAGCCACAAGCCTTCTTCGATAAATGGAATATCCAACACAAAACAGAAGTAAGTACCTAGTTCCCGAGATTAGCACTTTCAAACATACAAACAAACTCTTCAGCTTTATAATTTATGTAATAAGTATATAGACTTTAATTCACTACGAACTTGTAGTAAAGTTGATTATGAATCATCAATTGTGTCGGCCCTATAAACGAATTAGCACTTTAAGTGTTCATGACGCCTCCGTGGTCTAGTGGTATAGAGCGCGGCTCTTGACTCGGAGGTCGTGGGTTCGATTCCCGCGTTGGAAACATGTTATTTCCAAGTTTGGTTAGGACAATGCAGGCTGATCACCTGATAGTCTGACAAGTAAGATGATCCATGCGTCGGATGGGCATGTAAAAAGTCGGTCCTGCGCCTGATCTCTCGCCGGTCGTGTCGGTCTGCCGTCCCACTGGGTTATGAGAGTAAAGGAATAGAGAGTGCTCTTGTGTACTGCGCACACACTTGGGCACTATAAAATTACTCCTGCGTAGCTGGCCTGGTTTCAATGAAACCAGCCACCGTCACCGAAACCGGTGTGGGAGCTATTATTATTATTATTAAGTGTTCATGCTCCCGATTCGCTTCTACATCATTCTTTGAAATGTATGTTAATATTATTAATATACCTTAGTTACAAAATCTTTCTTTATTGATTCTTTCTCGGTATTCTTAGGTATTCATTTATTTACAATGTTAAGATGTTTAAAATCACGTAGCTAAGAGATCATGGGACGTCCCCAATCTAAAAGAAAACAATTCTGGTGATGCAAGGTTATGTTTCTTGGAAACGCTGCACTGGTGGTTACGTGGTGTATAACTTTTATAAGGTGTGCTGACGATACTAACCGTTATGGTAGTGTTTAGTTATATGTTAAAGTTGCATTTAAAGTTAAATTAAGACGTAAAGTTTATTCATAGCTAGCTAAGATTCTTTGCTAGTATAAGGTTGAAAATTGAAAGTTGGAACGAAACTGCGCCCGCGGGCGCCGCGTAACTTTGAACCCCTTGAAATCCCCCTTTCGTAGTAAAAAGTAGCCTATGTGTTTCCGGCTAAATCACTCTTTTGAAAAGTATGCAACACGACCGAAACTAGTCATTAAATCCCGATCATTATTGTTTGTAATATCAATTAGTATCTAGACATCGCGAACGCGTTGGGTTTAGCGACAAAATATTGATTATCTATTTAAACATGTCCATTCAGATTTATATTATCTGTGACAAGACCTTTGTGGCAACGAAATAAGGATTATTATACAAGCGCCGAAGTAAAATAGCTCAACAGATACCTCTAGCGCACGTGACGAAACGAACGTAGCGTTGCGTCAGAGGAAAACCGGACAAAAGTATATTTAACTGCACCGTATGTGTAAACTTTCAGTAAGTTATGGGTAGTGGGCTGGTACTAAATCTTATCATCTTACGTCAGAATTCGGAAACTATGGTAACAGGTGATATAGTACGCTCTAGTTATACAGGGTGTAACAAAACTAAGAGTGAGTTGCACCAATCTACTTTAACTATAACTGTAACTTTAACCAAATCCCTAGCAAAAGTCGCCATATTTGACGATAACCTTAACCTTAACTTTAACTACGCTTCTGGTGCAATTCACCCTAAATGATAATACTTTAGGGTGTGTATGTGTTCCTCGTAAGTCGTAGAGAGTTCACTTTTGTATGGGCAAGCGCCCTAGCGTTACGAGTTTCCCCATACGAAAGTGAAAAAAAATGGCCTTTCAGCGCTGCACTTTCACAGTGAACTTTCTACAAGGAACACGTACACACCCTAAAGTATTATCACTTAGTTTCGTTACACTCTGTACATATCGAAGGAATATAACAAATTGTTTGGAAGTAGCTTTCGATAGCTGATGATAATTAATGAATATTACTGTTATATTATAAGAAAAATTTGATCAAATTATTTATAGCATGCGTCTGTGTTAGGGTTAACATACCAGTTGCTTGGTGTCTCAAAATAATCACTTTATTTCAATAACCTACATACTCGCGTTAACTTGTCTGCTCTCAATTTTAAAATATCTTAACAAACTGCGCGATACCATGAAAATATTTACATATCGATTGGTCGCTCGTTTGGATACAGAAGTTCCTAAAATAGCTAAGGTTTATGCCCTCAATCGTTATAAGTATCAATCAAGAAATCTAAGACAAATTTTAAAGTTTCTTTTTCAGTAGCTAGTCCTTATTATGTGTATTAAATTAAGGTCCAGGCCCTAGACTCTAGGGCAGGGATCATCAAATGGCGGACCGCGGTCCGCATCCGGACCGCTGACCCATTGTGTGCGGACCCACAAGCATTTTCGATGATGAACATCGTTAAAAATAAATTTCGGTCTCGACTTAATGATGCACATACTACGAAAAATAAAGTTTTTATTATTCGTAGTGCTCATATTTTAATGTCAATAGCTTGCACAACTTTCACTCCAAATAAGCAATAAAAATTGTCACTTTTCTCATTGATATATGTAAATAAATACCTTTGTAATTTCTGTAATTACCAAATATTTTTTTATAAAAGGTGCGGACCGCGAAAGTCATTTCATTTCTTAAAATGGTCCCCGAGCGAAACTAATTGGTGACCCCTGCTCTAGGGCATAGGCAATGATGTTTTAGTGCTTCCTTTAATAGAAGAAATATGCCTAGACTACGTATAACAACATTAGAGAAGGAACTTTGTCGTCCTCTATACTTAAGGATTACCTTTAGTTATTTAAGAAACCACTCCATGCATATTTATTTGCAATACATCGAAACTATCGATCGGAAATGAGTGACCGATAAGTAATTTAGTTTCACCCAACATGTGTGACGTGTATGACCTGCGTTTATCATGTGACTAGAGAAATGTGTGCGTCATACAGAATTTGGCCGGGGCTTGTGGCAAAAAATCGTAAACTTTATGACTAGACACCGAAAAAATAATAAAAAGAACGTTAATGAGACAATTTCCACAATGGTGTTTTACGTTTAGGTTGCGCCTTAGATATTTAAAGATGCGACGACGTGTCCGTTCTACCTTTATTATGACGGCAGATTAAACGCGTAGCAAAAGTTGAAACCCCTCCAAAATTTCTTAACCCTTAAACATTTGGTATGTGAATAATGTCTGATAGTATTTAGGCTCATTTACCTATTAGACATTATCAGATTTCTGTTTGAACATATTACAGCGTAACTTGGAGACATTACATTGAACTACCTATAACTACATAGAGCAATTCTTGTATATAATATTATCTTTATCTAAATATATAAAACTCAAAGGTGACTGACTGACATAGTGATCTATCAACGCACAGCTCAAACCACTGGACGGATCGGGCTGAAATTTGGCATGCAGGTAGATGTTATGACGTAGGCATCCGCTAAGAAAGGATTTTGATCAATTCCACCACTAAGGGGTTAAAATAGGGGATGAAAATTATTTGTATATACCTAATAATACTTCTTAACGCGAGCGAAGCTGCAGGCAATAGCTCGTATAATATAATTGGAATCTCGGAATCGGCTCCAACGATTTTCAAGAAATTTAGTATATAGGAGGTTTCGGGGGCGATAAATCGATCTAGCTAGGAATCATTTTTAGAAAATGTCATTTTATTCGTGTTTTATCGAATACCGAGCAAAGCTCGGTTAAATAGCTAGTTATAATAATACTAATAACTTACATATTGTTTAAGATTTGACCCAATAAAAATTGGGAATAATTAAAAACTGTAACATGGTAGAGTTCTCAGTTGCTTGGTTTTAATTGAAGAGTGTTAATTACAATTTCCAAGTATGAACTAACGTTTAAACGAATTAAACTTCAAATTGTTCATAGTGAAATAATTGTTGTAAAACTAGACCTCCTAATTATTATTTTTAAGATAAACATATTCTTAGAGAGCAAGTAAATAATAAGGTCTATAATACAGTTTTTTTTTAATTATAACGGTCTTACCACAAAATATCTAAAACATCTATTAAAAAGTTGTTTTGAAAACGTTAAGTACTATTTTTTTCTAATCAACTGTTCAACAAGTGTTTAAATCTTTTGTAGTAAGACCGTTTAAAGTTTGAACCATGACCAAAGTATCGCCGCAATGTATGCACTCTACATGTATAAACTACATACATTGTTTCTCACCCCAAAATAAATAAAGTAGTCTAGTACATTTAGCCGATATATTAAACATTAGATTATGAGAAAATTATAAATTCCACATGACCTAAAAATAGTGGAAGAAAAATGTAGCGTTTAATTAAAATAAATGTTAAAGTTGCGTAAACAATTATTGCGTATGCGCCGCAGTCCCATAAATTCGAAAACTGCTGTCTGGAAGAAAACACTCGGCTAATAGTCGATTTTAAAAATACTTTCGCCTACAAAATAGCGCTATCAAATTTTATAGCACCGGTATTTTTACAATTTCGTCAACATTTATAGCTAAGAATAATTTATGTTGGGCACATGTTATTGATCTTGATCTAAATGAAAGTTAAATGTTTTGGTCAGTTGTATTATTCAGTACACACCTACTTACCTAATATTTTACTTTTGAAAAATTGGAATAAAAAAAACAATAAAATTTACAGTTAACAGTTTTTCCACGAGAGCACCGTGGTAATCATGATCATGAATCAATATTATCGTTCTAGCGAAACGTTAGGTCCTTTGAGAATCCAGAATTTTAATGCTTCGCAATGGAATCTTGATAAGACGACATTTAAATCATATACGTCATAACTCATATCCTTTGAGAACTGAAGACATAAGTTTAAGGGTCCTTCAACATTAAACATACAATAATTATTATTATTGATTGTGGGAGTCACAAGCGCCAAATTAGCGTGGACACAGAAACCCAGAGTATCAATTTTTTTGATTGTGCTAGCTCTATAGCCTATTGTTGTATGTTTCAGGGAGCACACGGGAGGGACTGGTGTGGCGCGGGGGCTCCGCCGGCTGCGACACCGAAGACACCGCGACAGCAACGCTCGCCGACGGCAACGCCAACCCAGGAGACAAGGTAATTGCGCCTTTGATAGTTTTTTTTCCCTGACTACATTTTTTTATGCAGCATTGTGGATGGCGTCAGCAGAAGACGCACCCGCAGCTCTTCTAATATTGCGAGTGTTCAATGTCCATGGGCGACAGTAGTTGCTTTCCATCAGGTGACCCGTTTGCTCGTTTGCCCCCTTATTTTATAAAAAAAAACATGTTTTCCACGTGACCATCTTTTAATGGTAGTCTTCGACTAAGGTAGGCCTTAGTCGAAGAAAAACTATTTTCCTAAAATTAAAAAAATAAGTTACTTTAGGTGCTACGAGGGAGAAAACTGAAAATGTATTTTTTCTTCGTAACACCGAAACTACCTCTACTTGTTAGATTTTAATGAATAAGATAGATGGTTACTATAAATACTTAGTACTTACTTTGCAATTAAGGTGTTTTCTTACCCTTTCTTTGTCCTCAGTTGGAGGGGTCGGACGCAGCTCCGGACGACCCTGTTCACCTCAAGAGACGGGTGGGACTCTTCAGTGGGGTGGCTCTAATCGTCGGAACTATGATCGGTGAGCCTCGTCGTTAATTGGATTGCTATAATGACCTCCTTTATTGGAAATATTATAAGGTCATCTAGTCATTTGAAAAAATTGGACGATTAAGTTATTTTATTAATTCGATAATCGGACGACTAGACACTTCGATTGGAAATTGGTATGAAATTCGAAAGTATGCTTCGGTCGAAAAAACAAAAAGTAACGTAAATGTCCATAGCGTAGAAATAGCGTTAGTGGCATCTGGAAAGTAATTTAGTATTGTAACGTATTACGTAACATTGTTCGTTGCTGAAGCTGAAGCACCCCGGGGGTATGTGGGACTCTTAACCACTAAAACCACCTGCGGTTCGCCTTCAGCCTATAAAGGAGGGATATCCCGGATCTAACAAACACAGGACTCCCTCCATGACCGGCCGGTCTACCTCAGAAGGGACCGGACTTCCACGGTCCAAGTTAGGGAACGCTTCGGCAACATTATTTGTTGCTACTCTAACTACAGTTAACTTGCATTTGGTAACATAGAGTACTGTTATGCTAGTTGTGCGAGTTTTTATCACTGGAATAAGGAATTGTGAGATATATTTTGTTAGTTAAAAGTACGCTTTTCATTCAACTATAATGATTCATTATTGTCATGTATCATCAAGACGAGACAACATCAAAATATAATAATATGTACAACGTGAAATTTTAGTGGTTGTTTTCCCGCAGCAGGACGATTTACCTATAGTAGTACTACCGAATCATGCAAGTTATTTTTTGAAAATACAAAATATTTTGTATGACGTACTATGGCAACTTTATGCCGATAGGCGCGAGCGGCTATGGACCCGGCCGAATTTTTTTTATGGTTTGAACAAAAAAAACTCCACAAATCTATTATACTACTAAGATAGAATCATTTTACTGCGGGAAAACAACCATTAAAATTTCACGCAGTATAATAGAAGAACAGCTCTACATTGTTAGCGCACTTGACCTGTTTTCGCGCGGTGTCAGTAATTGAGTTACGACTCACGGAATAACCCACGACATACATAACGTTTCTTTTGTTTGGCAAACACAAACACGATCTAACATCGCATGAGTCCGCAATCTTTAGATTCGTATGTGCCCTCGACTAGAATGTAACGATTTTTCCTGTATTCAAAACCGTTGAAAATCTATAAAGCCGAATCAAAAATGTACAGTTTGCGAATAACAAAATGCGCCCGCGCTGCAGTGCCCTCTGCTACAGCAATGTATTTCATATTCACATCAACATTTCGTCTACGAAATTTTTGAAAGGCTGATGTTGTCCAATTTTCGTATGTCGCATTGCTAATGCAGGCTACAAAATCACCCTGCTGATTAACATTTTAACTGCAGCTATGAAACAGATTTTATTTTATTGTGTAATGTATGGCACCAAGTAGAGTTCAAATAGGATTATTTTTGTAAAATTAGGCGACCTCGGAGTGGAACATAAATTGACAGATTACTATGTAGTGAAATCTCAAGTATTTTAACACTTTAGTGACTTAATAATGTTGTTAGCACATAACTAAGTATCATTCTAAACTTTGTATGTTTTCATATTATGCATACATGGTTTAGAAATAAACATTGTTCAATATTTGAGGTAAATACAATAATATAATGAAGGTCAAACATGATCTACTCGCGTCAGACTTCTGAGAAAATAAACATTTTAACAAGTTAACAAGTTACTCAGACGCGGGGCTTCAATGCATATTAAATAGCCGAATAAATTACTTCAAACTTTTAGCCGCGAAAATTAAGTTGAGTACTTTCATTCAATGTCATACGAACGAACGTTCATGTACGAACACTTTCGCTAATAAAATGGCGCTTCGCTAAGAAAATATGATAAGCAATTAGCTAACCTTAGCTAATTGCTTATCTATTTTATAAAAACTAAATTAACATAAGTTTAAAGTACTTAGCTTTTGAGATATATAATCATTATAATATTTCAAAGCTTAGCTACGAATCTTACGTATTGCATATGTTGTGCCGAATACGTTACATGTGTTTAAGCAAAAGGTAATTTTTGCATATCTCCAATTGAAATTATAATAATTATTAATGTAAAATTATAATTTCAATTGGAGATATGCAAAAACCCATTACTTGAGTGTTTTTATATCGCGATCAACTAGGTATATTGCAATTAAGGTAGATACGTCGTACAACGGATAATGTTAACATTATCCTTTGCATGATCCAGATACAGGATGCAGTAGCTCCGAATTTCAGTATAATATTAAATAAAATAATTCTGTATTTTTTTTCATTGTCATTTCATAATAGGATTTAATGGCTAAAATATAGAAGATTGTCCTTTCCATAATATTATGATGCATTACCAGGGGGTGAGCCGAGATCTTTTCTTTATCGCTTCTTTATAGAATCGCCGATCAAAATGTATGGAATTGACATAAGACGGGTCCAACGTTAATTCCATACATTTTGATTGGTGATTCTATAAATACGAAGCGATAAAGAAAAGATCTTGGCTAACCCCTCGCTCCTTAAAGTTCATACCCCATTTGTTTAGATGTTAGTAGTCGCTAATGCTGATGATTATGTGTTGCAGGATCTGGAATATTCGTGTCGCCCTCTGGGCTGCTGGAGCGCACGGGCTCGGTGGGCATAAGCTTCATCATATGGATGGCTTGTGGCCTGCTGTCTCTGCTCGGTAAGCAAGTACCATATTGAATATCGCAACGTCATTTTTATTATGAGTTTAGTCGCAAATATTTGCGATACGATGCGATTTCGCAATTTGTGTGGGAGCCACGTGGGAGCCCTTAATAATTGTAGCTTTACTAAAGAAATGTGCTAACAGAAACATTAATTTGCTAAGCTTTAAGCGGGCGGCCCTACGTAATTTGGTCGGGGTATATCAAGCATAACAGATCACGACCTATTAATTCGACTTGACACAGCACGACTAAATAATGTATGTGTGTAGTCTGCCTATGAATAATTTTCTCAGATAGCACCTAAAATTTAAGAAACACAGTTAAATTTTAGGCGCTATCTGAGAAAATCGAGCTAACAAATCTCCTACAGTTTCTTTTCCAAATTGCCAATGAAAAGAAAAAATAATGATATCGTTACCGTCTACGTCTTGTTGTTACATTTTTATGTAATTTATTCTAATGCACTTCTAGTACACTAAATTCTAATATGCTTCTATTTCTAGTACACTAAAATATACGATAGTGGCATGCCAACTCTTTATCTTTTTCTTTTCCCGGCTAAAATAAAAAAAAACTTATTTTTCAATAAGGTGCGCTGGCGTACGCGGAGCTGGGTACGATGAACACGTCGTCTGGCGCGGAGTACGCCTACTTCATGGACGCCTTCGGGGGACCGCCGGCCTTCCTTTTCTCATGGGTAAACTACTTTTATTAGCACTTTTGTTCTTTGTGTTCCGAATATAGTTATTGTGCGCAATTACCTATGAGCCGAAACTAGCATGTATCCCCCCCTCCCCGACCGACGTTATAACTTATACCGTATTATGACAATGTCAAAGATCCATCTATCACGCGAATCGTTGGACATACTGTGCTGCAAATAGTTAAGGTTAATCCACACCAAAAAGGTTGAGAAAATCTGTAGACGAGCGCTCACTTAAGACATATAAACAGTACTTTAAAAAAATCTATATATTTTATGTATCCCCTAACTCAAGGTTATTTTGTAGTAGTACTATTAACTATTTCCAACATTTTTTCCCGAGTCAATTACAATAATTACGCTAGTCGCTACATTGTCCCTTTGTAAAAAAAAATCTTGGTTCTTCACTCTCTCTATACCTTAGTTGCTGTATCTAGTACAATAAAACATATTTTTTATTACAAACCATAAAATACATTACATGTTGAGTCATTCTAAAATATTAAATTTAACTATCAATGCTACAATGTGCATAAACATTATACCTAACCACATAATAATATTTAGTGTTGTAAACATATCGTAAAATATATTGATCATAAAATTGTTTTAAGTATTAACAAATCATCAATAATTACCTTGGTAAATACCCACGTTTTTGTCTCTACATAATAATATTATTATGTAGAGAAGATATATTTTGGAGTCAGTCAACAGGGTAACGTATTTTATTATCTTTATCTATCTACTTATACAAATAAAAATTAATTTTGAATTTTGTTAGTCTCTCGCTAAGACACGAGAAGATTTGAACCGATTTTCCAAATTTCAGTCTTGAAATATTCGTGGAAGTCCAGGGAAGATTTATATTAGTTGGGAAGTGATACGAAGTTCACCATGTCCTCTTTCAAAAAAAAAAATTTATATTGTATTAGATTAGGTATATACAAGGTGTAACAAAATTAAGTGATAATAAGAGTCTCCAATATTGAATTCACTGGGAAAGTAGCAGCCCTGAAAGAGTAACTTTTTTTAAAACTTTTGTATGGGAAAACTTCTGACGCTGGGCGCTTGTCCTTACAAATCCCAAAAAAAAAATCCTCTTTCAGCGCTGTTACTTTCACAGTGAACTCTGTATAAGGGACACATATACATCCTAAAGTATTATCACTTAGTAATTTAGGTACACTCTGTATACGGCTGCAGTTATGAAAAAAATAAGATTTCAAGCTAACTCCGTAGGTGCTACGCCGTAGCGCTACGCGCTCGTAGACAGCGCGCGGCGTAGCAGAGGTCAGCGTAGCTCGTAGCCGTTTCGTAGCACATTTTGTTACTATAGTTATGCCGCCCGATTTTGATGAAATTTAGTATGGAAATAGTTAGGGTCCTGAGGAAAAATATAGGATAGTTTTTATCGCGGAAAATGTACGATTTCTGTGCGGAATAACTGGAGGAACACATACATTCTGAAATATGAAGATGCAGGCAACATTAGCTAGTTACTCATATTATCGGATGCAATCCAAGGAATTTAATGATTACTTAACCAGATGTAACTATGTCAAAATGTAAAATTCTATTGAATATAAGTAATTATTAAATGATTTCGGCCGTAATTTATTGATTTATATATTTTGAAGGTGTCGACGCTGGTGCTGAAGCCGTCCCAGATGGCGATAATCTGTTTGAGCTTTGCCAAGTACGCGGTGGAGCCGTTTGTCAGCGAGTGTGAGCCGCCGGACGCGCTCGTCAAACTCGTCGCTGTCATATCCATTGGTAATTCTCTACTATTTCCTAAAATTAAGGCATTTTAAGTTATTCAGAAACGTAAATGGTAGGTAATTATGAGAAACTAAAGGGACAATGGACTATTTTTGGTAAGAACTAGCAAAAGCTTCAAGTAATATGTACCATCGAGGATGATTCCTAGGCAGTTGACCGACCGACGTAATTTGGTCGGGTAATGTCAAATTCTACGTTAATTGTGATCTATCGGCTAGACGTGACATAACACAACGAAATTACATAGGTCCGCTATCTGCCTATGAATGAACTTCTCCGAATGCTTTTTAATGGCGTGGAGAAAAATTAAACCAATAGCTAAGGTCATAAAGTGACATTTTATTTGAATTTTCCTCCAAGTGCGTCCATTACCTTATTCTTACCTACATCAAAGAGTATATTTAAAACCACGTAACACCTACATTACTTTATAATCACCTCTCATTTTTTTATTTAACTTTTTTTTGAACAGTAATGATCCTGGCGGTGAACTGCTACAGCGTGAACCTGGCCACCAACGTCCAGAACATCTTTACCGCCGCCAAGCTCGTAGCCATCGCGATCATCGTCTGCGGCGGCGCGTACAAGTTGATACTAGGTAAACTACTGTTTAAAGTTATACTGTGTACTCGTACTGTGTGAACTACTACACTTACATACACTGTGTTTAATACAAATTCTGTTAAACTGAATAAACTCATGGTAGGAAATTATTAATTAGTAATTACTGTTATGTGTTGTACTGTGTCGATACTCGTAATATGTGAACTACTACACTTACATACACTGTGTTGAATATAAATTATGTTAAACTGAGTCAAAAACTCACTGGGTAAACTACTGTTATGTATTGCACTGTGTCGATACTCGTAATGTGTGAACACTTACATATTACAATAAGTTTAATACAAAATCTGTTAAAATGAGTCAAAAACTCACTGGGTAAACAACTGTTATGTGTTTTACTGTGTCGATACTCGTAATGTGTGAGCTACATTTATATATTACACTGTGCCACATTATAAACATTCGTACTTGTGACAAAAAAAATGTACCCTCTTGTGGTAAAAGCTAAATACAGGCTCCTACAAAACTGACTGTGCTGTATTGTTGGCTCGTATAATTGTACAAAGTCGTTTGACTAAATTGTAACTTGTTAGTTCTTATATTAGCTCTATTATATTATCGTATCTTAAAATTATAGTAATGATAAAACTCAAGCTACCGTAGTTACAAGTTAAGACCATTAACTCATTTTATCATTCCGTAAAAAGTTTTGATTATAATAATAATTAAAGTTGCCTACATTTTTGTTGAAAATAACTGCGAATACTCAGTAGGATTAATTATTAGCAGTCGATAAAGTATTTTTAACTAACACGGTTAAGTCGATGTTGTTAACACACATGTTAATAATTAATATTCTGCTGTATTGTAGCTCCGTTTTAACCAATTATTTACATAATTAGTTATTAGTTATTACTTAATTATTATTTAAAAACAATCACTACTTCATCAAAGCTGCTCTACTAATATATAGTTAAATAGCACTTAAAATGATTCGTCCATGTACCGAACATAAGTATTAATATTATAGATTAATTTTATCCATCCATTCACTAATTGTCCACATTATTATAATGGATTGTGACAATTGGACTGCAGGAAGTAGCCCAATTTTGCACCTCTCCCAGTCAACATTTCTGTGGAAGAAGATTCATTTGCAAGGTCTTCCATTTAAGCCTTATTTTCTAAGAACGAAAGGTTGAATTTCGCATATCCATCCATCCATCACATAATCATAATGGGATGTAAATAGTTAGACTGAGCGATTGTGTCCGTATGGTGCAGGTAATACGCGACATTTACAGGAGCCCAACTTCGCAAGTAGCACGGCGACTCTGGGCAACATAGCCACGGCTTTCTACACCGGCCTATGGGCCTACGACGGTTGGAATAACCTCAATTACGTCACTGAGGAGATTAAAAATCCATCCAGGTTAGTACACTGTTGGTGTGGACTGTGGAATGTTACTATAGACGTATACTTTAACGTAATTTGAGGTGTACCACTGTATCTTTTACGTAATTTAATGTAATTTAGGGTTTGGTAAGACTATACGTATATTTTGTACTGTACTGTACAGTTTTGTGTTCTAAGCGCTGTTATAATGCATTAGGCCCACTTGCGCCAATCTGGGTTAAAGTTAACTCTGAGTTAAGCATCATGTCATCTCTATCACTGATTTGGCGAGTGACAGATATGACATGATGTTTAACTCAGAGTTAACTTTAACCCAGATTGGCGCAAGTGGGCCTTAAAGTTACGGGTTATGACTTCTGACAGCGCGCAATGCCTATACAGTGTTCTATAGGATGCTCGCATAGGCAGCAAGTTGACAACAAATTATTCCTAAGGCGTATTATAACAACTTTGGAATAATAATATTTCATTGCCAATAATAATTGTTCATGCTTGGACTAATATCATGCTGTCATTCGAAGGTATTTGAAGATTAGACTGTTGAAGACTGAAGGCATCATAATCTTGTAGAATGTAGACCAATCATGAACAACTGACTATGAACGACTTATAAATAGATCATTTAGATAGATAGATAGAACAAGACTGCAATCATAATTCAACTTTTTGTGGGTAAATACACAAATGCTTAACAGCTACCAAATAACCGTACAATAACAATATTGGACTATTTTCACATCATCTGAATATTTCCTGCAGAAATCTACCATTAAGTATTATAATCGGGATTCCCCTGGTGACGCTGTGCTACGCGCTGGTGAACGTGTCGTACCTCGCGGTGATGTCGGTGAGCGAGATGGCGGACAGCGAGGCTGTTGCCGTCACCTTCGGCAACCGGCTGCTGGGGCCGATGGCGTGGCTGATGCCGCTGGCGGTCACCATATCGACCTTCGGCTCCGCGAATGGAACCCTGTTTGTTGCTGGAAGGTAATCACCGCCTTCTTTTATTTGGATTATTGTAATAAGGGGCTTGTTTCACAGTCTATAGTAAATACCTACCTAGATTTGATTGAAATAGAGGCTAGAGCTATACTACAGGTATATAGTATATAGTATATATAGTATATTCACGCGAGAGCTCCAAGGAATTTTAAGGAATGTTGCGAAGGAGTACAGCCCATTTTTCTATAGTCAGGTACTGCAGGGCCTATTCCTCTACCGCTAACTCCTCTGCAGCTCTCAATTTCTCGGAGTTATAGTTACGCGGGCGGATTAATAGTTATGTACGAGTAGAATGTAGATGATAATGAGTAGAGACTAGAACAAAGTACAAAGGAATATATATTGCAGGTTGTGTTTCGCGGCATCTCGCGAGGGTCACTTGCTGGACATCCTGTCGTACGTCCACGTGCGACGCTTCACGCCAGCCCCCGGACTGATATTCCATGTAAGAATTATTAGTTTTTTTTCAGTACCCATATTATTTTGACAGTCGACAGAGACATGTCCAAAGCATAGTAGGCTGTATGAGAGAAGAGATTAACATAGAACAGATTACAGCATGCGGATTTTTGACTTCAGAACGCAAAGAAAAATAATAAATCTGTTAAATTACCGTCTCCAACCTTGTTACTAGTAAATAACGCTGTACACTTTCTAACTTCTTAGTGCTCCATTGCGTGAAAAATCGCATCCTCACTTCACATTTCCTTCCAGTCTCTAATAGCGGTCGCGATGGTGCTATACGGGACCATCGACTCGCTGATCGACTTCTTCTCGTTCACGGCGTGGATCTTCTACGGCGGCGCCATGCTCGCGCTCATCGTCATGCGCCGCACCAAGCCGCACGCGCCCAGACCTTATAAGGTATTATGACAGCGCTATAGGATAGACAAGCAGATTAAGCCATCGCCGCAAATTGATTGGTCTGGAATAAGCTTAAATAGTAAGGTAATTCTGAATTCATATTAGGAAAGACTGGCAAAAAAACGAGACGTAGCTCTTAGGGGGGAGAGTTATCTACAGTTAAAATATGGATGAGTCTGTTTGTTTCTTTTTCACTCTTAATTCGCTGCAAAAAGTTGGACACGATTTGAAAAAGATGCTGAGGCAATTTGGATAAATTTCTTTAAAATTAATAAATTTACAGGCAGTAAGGCCGTATAAATAGTTGGCTCTTATCACTAAGAGCTCGCTTAAAATGTGTTTTAAGATGCTATTATCAATAAACCTCACTTGGGTACATCTATATTCTTGTGTAGACCAAAAATATAACAGCTACGTAATGTCACACGTGCCTTCTACAATAAGGGCCTGTTTCACCACTTCCTGATAAGTGCCGGATAGGCTATCCTCCACTTAACTTAACAGATGAAGTATGGAGAATCTGTCAAAAAGTTGTGGATAGCCTATCCGGAACTTTATCAGGAAGTGGTGAAACAGGCCCTAACTCTTTCAAACTTCCTATCTCAAGGTCACATCACGTTTTAGGTGCCAATAATAATACCGTACGTGGTGCTACTGGTATCCGCTTACCTGGTGGTAGCGCCGATCTTGGATAAGCCGCAGTGGGAGTACCTGTACGCCGGAGCGTTCATCCTGGCCGGTCTACTGGTGTATCTGCCCTTTGTGAAGTGGGGATATTCCTTGCCGTTTATGGGTAAGTTTTACAGGACGCATCTTCGTTTAGGCATGTTTAGGTAAGAACTTTTAGCAACAGAATCAGGTATGCTAGCTTATACCTAAAGTAATCGCCTGGAGAAAGCAACAAAGCCATGCTTCTGTATGGATCGACCCGACCGGATGCCAGGACTGTCACTCTAATAGATGCCATAGTCCCATAACACATCAAGGCATGGTCACATAAATAAGTCGAAGAAAAGGCTTGTTTGTTGCGCTGAGTAAACGTGACGTAAATTCTAATAGAATAGAAGAGCGATCGGTCGTTTCAATGCTCACGAGTTTCATACCTAAACGTGGAGCGGAGAGAGTTGCGGGGTGAGAAGGGAGGCATTAAATCCCAGTTCGCTCGCTCATATATTGTTAAAAACCACGAATTGGAAGTTTAGGATTTTCTTAATCTGCCCCCCCCCCCCCGCCAAAGACCTATGACCCCCCCTATATAGAATCCTGGCTACGCCCATGGTCAGTGTGGCAAAGCGCGCCACCCCGGCAAGTGCGCCATAGCCCATAGCCCATATAGCTATAATTCCATACTGCTGATTGGAGGTTCCCAATCAGCAATATGGAACTATAGCTATATGGCGCACTTGCCGGGGTAGTTTGCCACACTCACTGTACATGAATAATTAGAGATACGTTTGTTCCACAAAAAATAACAGACTTACAAACTTCTTCCAGACAAGATTACGGTGTTGCTGCAAATGGTGCTGGAGGTTGTGCCAACATCGACGACCTTCGAATACTAGAGTCCTCGCCGGACTGTAAAAAGCTCTGTGAATATACGCGTATAAATGCTAATAATTGGGTGTTTTTATTAATGTACCCATAGGTCGCGAAGCACGGAAAAACTCGACTAGGTGTCACTTGTTGTCTCTTTCACTCTATGCATACTATCGTACTTTAATCTACTTATATAAATAAAAATGATTTCTCAATTTTGTTAGACTCGCTAAAACTCGAGAACGACTGAACGGATTAGGCTAATTTTAGTCTTAAAATATTCGTGGAAGTCCAGGGAAGGTTTATACGGTGAGAAAATTTAAGAGTTAATTATTGATTACGAAGCTCACGAGTCAATTTTAATTAATTTTGGTCTAGATTAGAAATTGAAAAAAATGTAACCAAAGGGACGCTGATATATTGTTACGTAAACTTATTTGGTCGAGTTATTTTTATTCACATTTCAATAAAATTTATTTGAGACGGAATACATCGAGAAATGAATATCTATGCGCTTCGCGACCAAACTATATTAAAATTTATTTTTCGACTGATGTAATCTGGTTCCTTTATTTGGACACAATTTGAGATTTATAATATTGCCATTTATAAGATTTTATATCGTTGTTTTACTTTTCCGTGCAGATATTGACGTTATGTTGGAAGTCTATAGTCTACTGCAGTCTGCACTCTGCAGTTTAGCATAAGTCTCTACTGTCTCAGTGTACATTTCGCTAGTTTGCACGAATCATTCCTTCGGGGCTACGGCATATAAGGTTCAGTCAGATTTTTCTATAGAAAAATATACTGTGGTACAACAAAGGTGTATAATATAAATTATAAAGTAGTTGATACAGTTAACAGTTTTGTTCATAGGCATATTATAAAACTTACAATAGTTTCCTTCTGTATACCAGTTTTTTTTTTCATTTTATAGATATTTTTCTGTAATAACACTGAACCTTTAGCTTTGGACCCTGATTTGGACTTACTATGAGTGATTGTGCTAAGCTCATGGTACGTAGCTCATCAGTCATCGTCATAAATAGTTCTTTGTACTAGCTCTTGTGGTTTGTATTAATTTTATCTTTACATCGATACGATATTATATTTGGGGATAGATAGCGAAATATTAGAGAAATTGTTAGTAGCTATACTGTAACTATGATCCAATCAAAAATAAAAATATGCAAAACAAAAAAGAAACAATTTCTTTAATTTTACTTTTTTTTCGTAGTAGGTATTCGATATCGATAATTAAATGAAGATTAAATACTTGTGTATTCTTCATAAATTTTGATTGGATAATAGACAAAAGAATTACAAAATAATATATAAAAACGAATTACATAGTTAAACCTTTATGACAAAAATAATCAAGAATTAGTTTTGGATGTATTTAAATTTTAGATCTATCTCATTTCCAAGACTAAAATGTTTCTAGCGTTGGTCTTATCATTCCTTAGCGGAGCAAAGGCTATTTTAATTTCTAACTAACGCGTTCTTTCGTTACCATGACCTAATAATTATGTTTTAAGTTCTACTGCAATGTATGTTATACTTTTTAAAATCATAGAGCTTTCAAATGTTATAGTTAGATGCAGGGAATAAAAATATTCAAAGCAATATTGTAAGTATAGTTCGTAGTCGTCAACATTAGCTATTTTCAGTTCGCTTGCTTAGACGTTGGCGACTATGTGTAGATTATTTTTAGGTACTACGTATTGAAATTGTACACAATTCTTTCTGTCAGCCATATCAATGTGTTTAGATTTTGTAATTTGAGTACGTTTATTTTTTGGATACTTAGACGATGTATTAAATTCTATTTTTAATAAAAAAATAATTGTCAACAAATTTTTGGGCACAAACCTACACAAACACATCGACGATGTGCAAAGGGTAATTCAAAGTTTTGTTTTGTCAGAGTACAAAAATAAATTACAGCCAAACAATGTTTCCAAAGAAGAGAATATAAGTATTTATTGTTATAAATTGTCAATGAAATATAACTTTAAATAAAGACATAAGAAGTTAACTTGTGTTTTATTTATACTCTGCGAAATAATTTAAATTACGCCCCTTAGAAAGTTCAATAGGGGCTTGACCCCCTTTTAACCGACTTCAAAAAAAGGAGGTTATCAATTCGACGCGTATGTATGTAATATTTCCAGAACTGCCCAGTTTTTGTATGTGTTCATATATATTGTATGTATGTATGTTTTTATGTTTGTGCACGCATATCTCCGGAACTATAAGTCCGATTTAAAATATTCTTATCTTATTGTATTAGGTATTGTTCAACTTAGGGAATACTGCAAGTTTCATCAAAATCGGTTCTGTAGTTTTTGAGATAGGGAATTTTAATTCTCAATTACGTACAATTTTGAAGTCGGTTTTATGCTTTTTAAAATACAGTTATTTGTATAGTAAATATACCAAAATATTTTTTTATGCACAACCTACAGTTATGAGTGAATTAAAATAACATTTGTATATTCAACAATTTATTGCTGTCAATAAATAAAGATCACAGATCTTCGAACAATTTCAATACCATTTATTTATATTTTGACTATTTTACAAACACAATATAATGTGATATTCTTTTATATTGAAATAGTTTAGTCATAGAGTGGAAATAAATGGCCACCGAGAAACATTTTACAAAAACAAGGCTTTCTGCGTATTTTATTTTTACTTTAAATTATTACATGGTCATGTTTTTAATATGCTAAATTTACATTTTATGTCTAGTAAATTAAACAGGTGATTGTAAATAGCGTACAAGTTATAAGATGTTCGATAAATACCATATCATGGATATAGTTCTCACAAACTTTAGACTAGAACTTAATAGTAAGTGGTAAGTATTCAAAATATATTGCGTGTAATCCAGAGCCCATAGTTAGAAATTATCATTCAATAAAATCTATTATATATTTTATACTGATAACAGTCTATTCATGCAATGTGTATGCAGTACAGGTTTTAGCACTACCAGCGCCCTAGGCGAGATTTTTTCGGCGGCTGGTAGTGTTAAAAAAATTGGCGCCCATGTTTGCCTTTAGCGCCCGCAGCAGTTTATCCAGCGCCGTGGGCGTTCGCCCAGCTTCACACTAAAAAAGCCTTACAAAAAGTCGGCCATTTTATTTTCACCTCGCTTGTTTTTTATACACATAGTCTCGAGCACAGAATAAATGCATAAAACCTCTTTGTTTCGTACCAAATATTTTAAAGTAATTATGTACAGCGCTGTGAATACTACCTATTTTTATACATATTTAATTTATGGGCTTATTTAAAAAGTATGCATTTCTTTCATATTACAGTTTCTTGTGCTTGTTGAATAAATTGTAATAATACGTTATTATAAAGTCTACAATATCAACGAAAATCCCATAAATATTTTGATACTAAAAAGTACAAAATATAAGTAAAATGGTATGAAGGGCTTTCACTATTTCTGATATAAGGCTCTCGGATATTCACAATGCATAAGTCTATAGGTAAAGTATTGCTATCACTAACTTAAAACCTAAGATGTGGTTTATTCTTCATCATGTGTCTGAAACAAAATAAAATTGATTATTATTATTTACACTACATTTACATTTTATTTGTTTTATTTTATTTATTTATTTACGTAACATTGGAAACTATTAAAATTTTGCATTATAGACTTTACACACAATTTATTTTGAGAACATTTGCATCTATCTCCTATTTCAGCTTCTACAAAAATATTCTTGATTGAAAAATGCCACCATTTGCGCACCAAATTTACGCCTACGGATAGAGCGAGAAAGATAATATATCGGGATTCGGGTCTCGGGACATAATTCAACTATCAATACCGTCTGCATCTCCTACCGCGCCACGTTTGCGTCTAACTTCACGCGTTACGGGCAGAGCGAGACAGACATATCGAACTTACTTGTCTAGCGTCTCCCAGAAGGCCATGAGCACGGCGCGGTCGAGATGGCGCTTGGTGCGGCTGAGGTTGAGCACCGTCACCGCCCACCGCGCCACGTTCGCGTCTAACTTCATTTCATCCCATTTCAGATGGAATGCGCAGACTGAAAAAAATATTATGTAGATTAGTCTTGTGTCCCAAACAGTAAATATATACATTATTATTTGTGTTTTCTTTAACAAATAATTTCAGATTGAAAGAAAATTTTATGAACCCGTAAAGCTGAAAAACATGGTGACTATGTTTTAGTACCTTGATCGCCTCCCTTAAAATGTAGTCAAAATATTGAAAAGTATTTAGCTTACATGAACTAAGTCATTCTATTGGTTCTCAAAAACACATTCCACACAACGCATCTGGCAAAAATAGTCTAGCGACTGCAGATTTGAGGGCATGAACAAACAAAAAAGAAATATCTACAGCCGAACATAGGACCTCCTCCTTTTTGAAAGTCAAGTTATAAATAATCCCACGTACTATTAGCGAATATCTGCACGGGGTTGCCGTCCCAGGGCCAGCCCTTGAACTGCCAGGCGGGGCCCTGCACGAACACAGCGACCACGCGCTCCCACTCCGCCGCCGACAGCCGCGCAGGGTTGTCCACCACGCGGTACGGCACCTGCAAGTTATACACGATGAGTTCTGACGCTGATTACGGCTGTAGGCACCAAGACTTACGAGTTGATGTCAAGCTTGTGTGCTCCGCGCAAACCAGCCACGAAGCAATACTCGGAGCTCATCGAGATTGTGGGAAAACACATCAGACCTAAACCGTCGATTTTAGCCGAAAGATACAGCTTTCGGAGGCGGGTGCAAGGACTCTATTTGCTTTTTCTGAGCTGCCTGCACCCTATCCTCAATCGGTCTACCCCGCCTTAAATGATCTAAGCGCGTACGTAGACCTACGTTGCAAAATCATGGCTGGCGACACACCCGTCGTGCTATGCTCTACGTTCCTATACGCCAGCAAATACGCCTGTAAAGCTGCATCTAAATCGCAGCCATCCCGAGCTGACTTCTTCAAGGCTCGCTTACAAATTCTGACGGCGCCCTCGGCGGCACCATTAGAGGCTGGGTGATAAATCGCCGAAAACGAAATGTTGATACCATTATTTGACATGAAGTCAAGATATTCTCTACTGGAAAAAGGTGGTCCGTTATCGAATACCACCTGCTTCGGTAGCCCGAACCGCGCAAACGTTTCCCTCAACACTTTGATCAATGCACTAGCGTTGGTCCTTGGCATGTGAAAATCCTCTAGCCACTTACTGGTTGCGTCGATAATTACTAGAAACGTTTTCACAAATGTTTTACCGACACAGGCACAAACCAGTTGCGGGCAACATCTGGTTGATAGATTCAACTATTTTCAATTTAACTAAACAATAATCTTGTATCTTACCGTCATAGCAGTGGCGTTGTTTGGGATGTCACCAGTGGGGCCTTTCCTCCTCTGTAGAAGCACTTCGTTCTCTCGCACCGCGCCCTCCGCTTTCTTCTGTTCCACTGGGACGTATCTGAAGAGTATGACAAGTTTCAAGATAACGCGTAAATTGATAAAATAAGTTCTTAAAAAGCAGATGCATCTTACCATTTTAAAACATACAAATTGTTTATTTTAATTTAAAATACACCTCTTTTCATGTTGATGCTACCAATGCCTTTGCCAGTGTGCCTAGCATGCGCATACGGCATAGCGAGAAAATTTTGTCTACATGTTTTCTCGACGTTTGATGGTTTGTCTCTTCATCTCTATTGACCCTAACATGGGGTTTCACTTCGCGATTCCGCCGCCGAGCTACAAGTACATGCCGAGACTCCTCGACGTTGGGGTGATTCAATGGTTGCCGCACACTGACCCGTGGCGCACGCGCCGAACATTTGTTAAAATTGTTTTGTAGATTTCGCATATTTGCAACGATTAAATATTATAATCGTCAATTTAAAGATGGTAAAAAACAAATAAAAAAATATATAAAAGTTAGCCACATTTTTTTTTTATTTTAGCTTATTCTTACATAATATTCGACCCCGCGCCATAGAATGTGCAACTGCTAAGTAAATATTATAAACAGCATAGATCTGATAGTGTAATAGGTATTTAATTAAAGTATTGACAACCCTTATTTCGGAATATCGGATAACACAGTGGCAAGGTGTGGAATAATGTCGACCTTCGCGCGGCGCCAGAGAGCTCAAAGTCGGCTGCTCGCGTGCGGTCCGTTTGTTAATAATAATTATAATATAGGCACATAAACAGGCGGCATTTGTGAAGATCAAAGCAGTGAGACTTCTGTACTTGTACTATTATCTATTCAGTGACATGACACACATTTTTTCTCGTGTAGATCTGTCGTCAAAATCTATCGACATAATATCAAAAAACGATTTTGACATTATGACGATATCGACAATATAACTACACTCGAGAGTGAGAACTCTCGTTGTACGCGCATGCTAGACGCACAGATCTAATTGTTTATCGTGAGGCATCTTTTAGTTTTTCTACTCTTAGGCCTCAGCCTCGAATTTTGCGAGCAGCGGGGCGGGAGTGGTGGCAGCGGGGCGGGAGCGGTGGCAGCGGGGCGGGAGCGGTGGCGGCGGCGCGGGTAGCCGTCTAGTATGCAGCGCGCCGCTCGCCGCTCCACTGTTTTCGAGAACCGGGGGTGTAGTGCGAGTTTTATTCGATCATACGCATCGAGCACGTTAACGCGAATTTGTATGGGATCAAAGCAGCGCCCGCGCCATCTACTGGCTAACGTAGATACCGCTTTGATCCCATACAAATTCGCGTTAACGTGCTCGATGCGTATGATCGAATAAAACTCGCACTACACCCTCAGGTCCATATAAATCTATACATTGGAACGCGCCGCTCCCACGCCGCCGCCGCCACCGCTCCGCTGCCCGCTGATTTTGAGGCAGAGGCTTTACAAATTCTTGGATGCTTCGAATATTAAGTTCAGAAGAATAAAATAAAAATTTTGCAATAATCTAGCACTACAGGCCCGCTCCCCCCCTAACCCTAAGTCTAAAAGATGTAGGTGTATGTAATTCATAAGAATTATATGGCTCATATTGTCAAACCTAGGACCTAGGTTGTTGGGCTGTTGATCCACAAGAACTTTTTATGCTGGTTAAAGTCAGTTCATGTTCGCTTCTTTGTAATCCCGCCAGTCCAGCGGGATCCCGCTAAATTTTCGACCAAGATTAGTCCTGCGAATGCAAAATGCATGCGGGATCCCGGTATTGCATTTCCTATAGTGTCTACCATTGACAACAAAAACAATGTAAGACAATATTTGAGTGTACTCACTTGAACTCCTGCAGCATGTCTTTAACGTTGAACATGGATATGAGTGAGGTGGCGGCGGCGGGGATGATGATGATGGGCGTGCGTGATGGCCGCTTGGCGCCGCCCAGCCGGCCCGGCGACGGCACGCTCGGCCGAGTAGCCGCCATCCCGCCCGCCATGCCACCATTCTCTGTTTATAAAAAAATAATGTCAAACTGACAGAGGTGACAGACTCCTCATGTTTTGCATAATATAAAGTCTTGCACCTTTGCCAGTTAAATAAACAGGAAAATAGCAATAAAATAATGGGGTCCCGTTTTTACCCTTTGGATATGGAACCCTAGAAACCAACTGCGTCATTGTGTAATTTTTTGTCTCAAAAATACACCTTATATCCATACTTAATATTATAAATGCGAAAGTGTGTCTGTGTCTCTACCTCTTAACGCCCAAACCGCTGAACCGATTTTGCAGAAATTTGGTAAGAAGATACCTTGAGTCCCGGGAAATGACATTGGATACTTTCATCCCGGAAGAATGTACGGTTCCCGCACGATAAACGAATTGGGTGTCATCTAGTCTCTTATAATGCTTAAAAATAAAAACAGGCATTAATAATGTACTCACGTGGCATCTGCCGCGAGTGCGTCGGTGTTTGTGGTGCGCGCGCAGCGACGGGCACGCTGGGACCCTCCGTCACCGACTTCAGCGTCATGCCGTGGTATGTGCGCATAGTGTCGATCTCGAAGCCTTCAGTCTCTGTTGATAAAGAATGTTAATCAGGACGAGCGAAGCGATCAGGGCGAACCAGCCCTAGTATATCCCACAACCTTTACATTGTGGTACCCTTTACGGAAAAACTATCACGCCTAATATTGATTTTATTTATATGTAGATGTGTTATCATCAGTCAGCCAAGGTGTGACAACGCGAGCCCTCACAAAGCTCAGCTTTTGTCTAGTTACATAAAAAATGGAAATATTCGGTATTCCTTTGGCTCATATTTAAGTTTTAGAATAGTTTTTAATTACAGTTAATAGTTAATAGTTTAAATAACAGCTGTGTACTATATTGTAGGTTTATTTGAGTTTTAGAATAGTTTTTTAAATAACATTCAATACTCAATTTATTAGACACCCTGCTTTTGTAACTCTACTCTAAAATATTTAAGTAATACAACAGTCAAAAGTTTCTTTGCTTACCTTCCGTTTGCCTAATAAATCTTTCCTGATCGTATCTGTTATACTGTGTCTGTTGTTGTGGTATGGCTGACGGTTGTGGCATCACAATAGGCTGTGGTCGAGGCACACCGGGCCGGCCCTCTTCCCTCGCCTTTACACTTGCCAGATGTGCTAATATACTTTTTGCAAATGTCTGTAAATAGAATAGCAACTTATATTCAATAAGAAGCTGTGAAATTATAAAAAGACTATATTCATATAAGAAAATCATAATCAAATACCAAATAATATAATACAGGGTGTACCAAAACTAAGTGATAATACTTTATGGTATGTGTTCCTTGTAAAGAGTTCACTGTGAAAGTAGCAGTGCTGAAAGACCAAGTTTTTTTTTCACTTTTGTATGGGCAAGCGCCCCAGCGTCACGAGTTTCCCCATACAAAAGTGTATTAGGTGTAGGCTTTCTGTAGCTGTTGTCTTCAGAAATTATATATTTAAAATGCAATTATTTTAGTTTACCTTGCCATTACTCTGTAAGACTGTTGTCCTTGTCCTCCACTGCCTTTCTCGGCTGAGGATGTCTTTGGTCATGTCAACATCATAATCGAGTATGGCTCTTAAGTCGGAATTCACAACCCCTAATGTGTCAGAGAAATCATTGCTTTTGATAGTAGTTCTCTTCTTTGCTAGACGCTTAGCTTTAATTGCAGCAATCTTTTCAACTGACATAGCTTCTGAAAGTGACCTAAAATAGGAGTAATTTTTAAAAAATATTTTATGCTTTTTGCACATTACTGGAATAGGACATTTTCTACCTGTCAACCATTTAACCATTATTATTATTTCAAGCTTATATTATAGTAAGCAACTATTCAGTGATTTTCAAGATCATGTGTAATAAAATTTTTCATTAAGAATCACAGTTACTATACCAACCAAGTACAAGTACTTTTAAATAAAGACTATTTGAGAGAAAAAAGCTTTGAGTACTGAAATTGAAATAATATAGTTATTTGATTTTAAGCTTTGTAGAATTGTCAACCTATTCTTACTTGATATTATCAACAGTGACAGATGCTTCTTTGGGAGCATCAAGCCGAGCGGCAAGTTGCTCACGGACCTTCTGCACATGGGTCTCCTCAATACGAGGCTTCTTTGTCGCTGGTTCCCCTCCATCATGATCATGGGTTCTCTTAACCTGTTTTTTAAATTACAATTCTTTTAGTATACAAGCCATAGTGAATATGTTATTTTATAAGATTTACAGCCATTCTTCTTTTTAAAATTCAAGTCATTCAACAAAAAAATGTAAGTTATTAGTTACTTAATCTGCAATATCTCATTTTATTTTATGACAATATGACGTCTTATGAATTATCTCATATTCATTTGTAATTTAAAGGTCATAATTAGTATGTAAAATAACTTCACATTATATTTCTAAGCTAATGTTGTGTTAGCTTAGATAATATATTATGTGTAGTAATTTCTTTTATACCTGTGTAGCAATTTCCAAGGGAGCACTTTTATCAATAGATGCACAAGTTGCTGTTTCACCATTTAGGTAAGCCAGAAGCTCTTTACGATCTGGACGGCGTACGGCGGGAATATTAGCAGCCTGCAATCATACACAACTTTAACACTGTACCAATATGTTACAAGTTACAACATACACATTCAGTGTGGTTGAGTTTAAGATACTCACTGCTGCTTGTTTGACATATACAGGATGGGCCAAATGTATGTTCTTAAGAATAAACAACAAACATTCAAGAGTGTAGTATTCTTTATCGCTTCCCTCCTTCCCAGACCTAAAAATATGTTGCTGTTAGCTTGATTCGAATACTCGATAGTTATTCGTATAAAAATACTCACAATCGACGATACTTACCCCCACATGAGATAGTTAGTTTTAACATTCTTTGGCCACGAAAACTCGCCGAATATTATTTGATTATCCCTCTCGATGATGTCTTTTTTATTTACGTTATATTGACGAAGCAAACTTAGAGGATCCGCCATGATTAAATAATATTAGAAGCTTGCGTACTTCACAAAAACTTCACTACCAAATTATGAAAACTTATATTCTCTGTTTAATTATCTAAATGAAGTGCATGGTTTTATAGAAATATGAAAACAATCGCGAAATTCTAATAACGCGTAAAGTAGCACCGTGTCAAACAGAAACACTCCATGTTGAGTAACAATTTGTCAATGTCAATTGTCAAACCGTTGACAAAACTTTTTTTTACTTCTTAATATTTAGGAGCAAAAACATAATTTTTGTGAGTTCCGTAATGGCCCCTCTTCAAGATGGGCCAGCGTAGTGGGCCATCACGATGGGCCAGCGTGGGGAGGACGTAGTGGCGTAGGATGGCCGATGGCGCCAGCGATGGCCGTGGAATGGCGGCGGTGTCGGTTTTTCGGCCGCACATCAAAGGATGATGGCCCAGCGATGGCGGTACGCCTCTACACGTTGGCGATACGCCAGTCGGTGCCTGACCGCGGTCGAGTGAGGATGTCGTAATTCGTATTACAATTTACGAATTTCATTTGAAATGACGAGTATGTGGTCTCATAATGAATAAAGCTATATTAATATGATAAAGCCGAAAGTTTGTATGGATGTATGGATGTTTGTTACTTTTGTTACTCTTACTCAAAACTACTGAACGGATTTTAATAAAACTTTACAATAATTATTATAGCTTTTACATTAAATATACATAACTCCTAACTTTTTAAAGATAGGTACATGCTATTATTACATTCATCATTGTCATCATCATCATCACTACCATAAACCATTATTTTAATTTTAGTCTCGAAATAATTATTCGTAGAATTCAAAAGAAGGTTCATATTAGGAGGGAGGTCATACGAAGTTCACCGGGTCATCTGGTGAAGTCATAAATTATTAAAAATGCACGTTTTGCATTGCCGCAATGGCTAATGCTTACACGTCCATCTTGAACGACGTTTAGATCACAACTGAACACGGCCATCATGTAGAGGCGTTGCGACCATTGCATGGCCATCGCATGCGCCATTCAATGGGCCAGCGCTGGCCCATCTTGAAGAGGGGCCATAAAATGATTTATTTGAAGATAAAATTACAATATGGCTATCATTATTTTTATTTAGGTTTTTTCTATATAGGTAACTATATATTATGTGTTTTCACATAAACACAGCGTCGATATGAAGATTGCGCTTGTAAACTGTCATAAACTTACCTTAATTGTCTCTACTTACTGACAATTTTCTCTGTTTGCCACCCTTGATCTCAGCTAATATGTTTTGGCAACACTAGCTTCTCCGCTCATAGCGTTTTGTAAACTCGAAATGTCAACCGCCAAAAAATTTTCTTTTCTGAAAATAAGTAGATTTTTGTGTTTTAATTCACCTAAAGTAGTGAATATAACTCAATTTCGAGTTTTAGCACACGTAGTGATATTATTCTCCATGTTTTAGTTCTTCAATCGCGGATTCGGAGGTCCTTTGTTCTCGCGGCCACATGTGGCCGCTTGGGTTTTGAAGAGTTGGTGCAACGCAGTGTGTTCAGTGTAGTTTGTGCTGTGAGTAAGTTGTCGAGTGAGCAACAGAGTCGCTGCGAATTCCTCCAGCTCTGAATCCTCGGATTTGGAGGCCGACTTCCAAAGGGTAAGTCAGAAGAACTAATACTAATGGACGGCTTGAATTGGGCGAGGGTGGCCTCATTTGATAATACTGCATTTCTAATAGCCCTAAAAGCCAATCCGGGTGTCAGGGTCGGATTTTAAACTATTAGCCGCCCCTAGGCACTGAAAAATTGCCGCTCCATTATTGAAATATCACTGAGAGTTGTTTAGCTTTAACATTCTGCATTAACTAAATTAAGCTGGAAATAAATGACTTGTTACACCAATGCAATTACTAGGTATGCATAAAAGTTATAAACGTCATAACAATGTCAAAAAATAGCCAGCCAATGTACATAACTCCATACCTCATTGAATACACTGGTTTAGTCAATAATGGATTGCACCATTTTAGCAATGGTTAAAATATCATCATGGTTTTAACGATAAACCATAAGTAGTCAATTCTAGCCAGTGATTGTCCTCAATTGTTGGTATTCCAGACACAATGGGTGTTCTGTTGTTGTACGGCCACCGGGGGCCGCTTGAGAGTTGATGAGTTAATGTTTAGTTAACAAATTTGAAAAATATAACCCATTCCACTTGTTTCATTACAATATTTAAGTTAAAGAACTAAAGATTTATTAAAACTGCTATCGTCTGCCCCCCGTATATTTGCAGCCGTATCCAATTGGGTTGCGGTAACCCTACGGGCAAAGGGGGTGCGACTGCTTGCATACCTAGACGATTACTTCCTGGCTGGTTTTATAGATTCAGAATATAAACCCAAACTTATACATTTAAGTAAAGGTAAAGAGTATCTAGCGGAAACAGTGAGAACTATGGCTGGCTTAACTTATGGTCTATTAAAACAAAGAGAATTAAGCTTCGATTTACTAGGGGTTTGACAGATGGTGTATGGGGCTTATGTCAAATTTTTAAAATAATTACATTTAAGTAATTAATGTTCTACTCTGAGTGCGGAAAGTACTCATCAACAGAACTATGCAATTTGCAAATTTAAATGTCAATACATTTACCTCAATGACAAACTAGGTTGCGGAAATCCTTCCTGCCAGGGGAGTAGTGAGAGCCCTTTTTATTGTCTTGAGGGAAGAATCAATTAGAAAACATTGTTTACTTGGAAACCAGGACTCTACCAAGCTGGCCTTCTTCTTCTTCTTGTAATAATGACTGACTCGGTGAATTGCCAATATCAGAGTAGCTCGAAAGACTCTGCTAAGCTGGCCTTATGAGTTGTGACTAACAGGCTGCGAAAGCCAAGAAGTTTAAGAGGTCTTGGGCTGGCAGGTAAGCTGTCAAAAATCAATTTAGAAACCAACCCAACAGTTGCAGTATCTAAGAATTGCCTCGATCACAAAGGAAAAATTAATGTTCCTGGCACTAGAAAGGAAGTTAATGATAAGAATTATTTCTTTCTCAAATATTACAATATTGAGAATACAAGAGTAAAGTATGCAGTTTAGTCAGGTGCAAGGAAGTTTGGGTCAACTGAGTTCCAACAGGATCATCCCAAGTGGCCACCTACACCATTGGGATTTCCACTAAGCCCATGATCCATGAGTCGGATAGAGATGCGAAAGTCAGTTCTGTGCCTGATCTCTCTCCAGTCGTGCCGGCCTTCCGCCACTGGGTTATGAGAGTAAAAGGAATAGAGGGTGCTCTTGCGTATTGAGCACACACTTGGGCACTATAAAATTACTCCTGTGTAACTGGCTTGGTTTTAATAAACTGACCATGAGCACCGATACCAGTGTGGGAATTAATATTCAAGGCAGTAGACAGCAACAAGGAGTTGTATCTGCGCCCATATACATTACCTGACAACCGATGCAGCAAATGCAGCTGGTGCAGGATGAAGATTCTCCAGAGGGGGTCCCCCATATAAGTACCTACTTAACATTACCTGACAACCGATGCAGCGGATGCAACGGATGCAGAATGAGGAGTTTCTCTCAGTATATGTCTTGATTCGGAATCAAGCTCAATTACTGCAGACAGCGCATAATATAATATTAGTCCCATGTGACATTCGCGCGCTGATGGCTTATATCCCAAAGAAGGAAGATACACACTAAGCCTGCTCAGTCCAACTCGCATATTGTTGATATTGACAGTGAGAACATTCTCTTGTCGGCAGTATCAGTACCTTTCGGAAGGGTACAATTATTACCAATTGTCTATCAAGGAAACAGCAGCGAGCGGAATGGCACCTACTACCCACTGCAACAAACAGACTGATTAGTCATTGGGGCACTCCAGACGTCGATAGATTCGCGTCTGTAGACTCAACTGTGGTCAGCAGACAGGTTTTGCCATATCCAAATTTTAATCGCTATTTTTAAATGCTGAAGACAAGTCAAAATGAGACTTTCAGTATGCTTAGCATGACCACCATAGACGAGTTTGTTATTATGATAAAGAAGACAAGGTAATGGATTAACAAAGGGAATCTGTCAGTTGTGCACAAAAACTGGCAATGTTTCTATTCCTTCACATTTCTACTATGGCCATGCTAAGCCTGCAGTTGGACTGGATGTTCCCACCTCCTAACCTTGTACTAGCCCATCTGAGCAATGCTAGAATCAAGAAACAATATCATTTATTGACAGATATGTAGTCCAGGGGCAGATACAAGCTAATACACACACAGGGCATAAGCCTCTGAACCTTCTGTGTAAATAGAAATACTCTCGGAGAGTATAGTGGATACAACAACGGGCCTGCCACCCGAAGTGAACCAGCTAACACAACTAGTCTGGATGATGAGAGGTGGGGACAAACTATCGCTGGATGGTCAAAACCAGAGAGACAATAATTATTGACCTATAGCTGAGGACAATCCCCTCTGGAAACATTTTTGCCTCAAATAAGAGCCAAGAATGGTGGCAAGCCAAGAGTGGTGGCAAGAATGGTGCAAAAAGTATTGAGATCTAACCTAATTTAAATATTACATTTAAATACAAATTTAAATGAAGCTAACTCTTCATATAATAGACAATCTTAGTTTATAAGACTTCATGGATTGAGATATAACACTTCATGGATTGGAACAAAATGGTCAAAACCATATATTCTTAAGGCTAGTTCCTCAGCTCTCAGCCTTCTAAGTCAAAAGGCCGAAGATGGGATCCAGAAGTTCTGCTTAATTGGCTTTCTAATTTAAGTTGTCAGGATAACATATTCAAAACATCCCAAGGAACAACAGCAAGCCTTTTATTAGCTCCTGGTCAGGGGGCGCTCTATAAAAATTACAGAAGCCTATCTTAGCATCTCTGTAGGCAGGGCAGTTTGTTGCCCACATCTGGATAAAGGACTGTGCCCCATAAAGTGACTGCAGAAGTTAATGTCTAAGTACAGAAGAGAAATATTAGACAATTTAGTTTTAACTTTTCATTGGCCAGACCACATCTGATATCCAGAACGGTAATAACGGGTTGCCTAAAAAAGCAAAACTACATGAGAAAGCAGGAGTTTCTGCCTTACTGATCCAAGGTAACCTCAGCAGGTTGGTTAGATAACCACCCAGTAATTACTTCCTAGGAAAGGCTGGAGAGGTGAATCACCTAAAAAGTATCGCTAGGAAATTGGCATAAGTAATAACAGATTTTTTTACTATTTTCTCAATACTACCAAATAATAATAATTAAGTACCTAATTGGAACTTATAAACCAAGTTTATTGGGTATTATTAAAATTACCTACAAAGCTTTAATTGTGACCTCAGGAATCAATTTAAGTGGGTTAAATTGAGGTTAAAATAGGAATTGTAGGGGCGAGTTGCACCAGAGGCATAGTTTAAGTTAAGGTTAGCATCAAATATGGCGTCCATAATAGACTTTTACTAGGGATTTGATAGTTCATTTGACCTTTTGTTATGGTTAAAGTTGAAGTTATAGTTAAAGTAAGTTGGTGCAGCCCACCCTAGGAGAGTTGCTACTGCCCACTACCTCTCATTTTACTAATTGTTGTTTTAAATATGCCAAAAGGACATATTATAAAAGTTTTTTTGTCTTTTGGGAATTTATTTTATGCTTATAATATATTTTATTTCCTTATAACATTTGTGTTGTTGCAATTATTATTATTTTGCATTTAGGTATGATATTGATATTATACTAAATGTAATAAAGTTATTTCACATAGCGTTTTGTGTTTTGTCACCAGCAGATATCAAACAGGTCTTCATATCGACGCTGTGTTTATGTGAAAACACATAATATGATATTTTGCACTACAACAAAATAGTTATTATGTGTTGAAGCATAAACACAGCGTCGCAGGAAGAACTTCCTGGTGAAGACTATGAGCGGAGAAGCTAGTGTTGCCAAAACATATTAGCTGAGATCAAGGGTGGCAAACAGAGAAAATTGTCAGTAAGTAGAGACAATTAAGGTAAGTTTATGACAGTTTACAAGCGCAATCTTCATATCGACGCTGTGTTTATGCTTCAACACATAATAACTATTTTGTTGTAGTGCAAAATATCATATTAATACTGTAACAAAATTATGCTTTTTATAGTGGATACTGGATATTAGAAATTTAGAACAAAATATTGGCTTTGTACCTAATTTCTTAGTCTATTAAATTAAAAAATTTAAAACTGACAGACAAATAAAAATAAAAAAAATATTCTAATATGGCTGCCGGTCGATCATTATTTTATTAGCGTTTTGTTTCTAAAAACTTTTTTTATATATAAAACTTTGTGATTTACACTAATATGATATTATATTAAATTCAAGTAATAATGACTTCGACACCCAAGTCGGAAAAATGTGCACTAGGTAAGTTTTTAATTGATCTTTTCTTGTCCTGACTAACAATTCCTTTTAGACTCAATTTTGTAGTAATCCGCTCTTCGATTTTTCTTATTTTAAATACGTAATGTCTTCCTTTTTTTACTATTATATTAATCTACGTGGTTTTATACGACTGTTTTGATTTTATTTAACCCAAAACACCTATGACTTTGCCTATGACCACATCTTGTGAATATCCTACATGTTTATGAACATAATTAATATGTTTTTACTTTTTGTTAGATGGGTATTTCTAGAATGATATACATAATATTTTTATGACTTCTTACAAAATATGCGTGGTATTAGAAATAACAGCTTAAATCCTTGTGTACAGTGTTGTAACTTGTACACACATATGTTATATTATTATGTTGATATAATATTGTTAAAGTGGGATCATACAACATGCTATGGGATGTTATGTTTTTATTTAATTAAGACAGTAAATTATAATAAAGAAAGCATTTAGAGGCACAGTGTTTTCTAATTGCTTACTCAGCAATATTTATCAACATTTTTATGGCTTACCTTTAGATATATCTAATATCTAATATAGGTATTCAAACACATTTATTCTTAATTCTAATCCAAATTGTCAAGAATCCGGATGTTATAATATTACATATTACAATGTACAATATAACAATTTTTATTTGCTATAATTAGATAGAGCTCCAGAGAATATAATAATATTTTCATACTTATGTACCTACCTAAATGTAAAAAACATTCATGTAGGTGCGATAAAAGTTAATAATAGAAGAGTACAACGAAATTGTAGCATTCGTAAATATTTGATAATGATAATATTGTTATTATGGCTGTAATTGTTCTTAGTGCAATAATTTGCTCTTTGTAATGAAACAGTCAACTACAACTGGTATGTTATTGAAGTAAAATTAGTGCCATACATTGTAGTTAAATTTGTCATGTCATGAAAATAAAAACTACTAACTGTCTTAAATCTAACTTTAAATCAAGAAAAAGACTTCATCAGGGAATTCTAAAAATCAATTCATTCTTACTTGCTATTTACCGCGGCGCAGCTGCTACCCAAGTTGAGTCTTGGCGTCAGACATAAGCACAAAGCATTCATTCATTCATTCATTCTGGTTCCTGATAAACAAACTATATTTGTAGGGCTATTGAGCCTTATTATGTAGTTATTTTATTTTTACAATTAAAAATGTTACTAACAATAACATAATACAAAAATGTATGCTAAACAGCCAGAACTGACCGTGAGAAAAGTATATAATTATGAATGATAAATAAAATGTAATGTTATTATTAAATTACTAAGATAATGAATAAAATCTATTGTTTGTCTTGTAGATATTCTCAAACAAAACCGGAAATACATGAAAAATGTTATTGTTTGCCAAGATTTGGGTAATGAGTTAAGTTTAACTTTGATAAATGCTTATAAATACTATTCAGATAGAGTGAGAAGTAATATTTATAATAATTTTATAGAAATACACATTAGTTTGTGGTAACTGGTAACACATACCGAAAAATTTATAATACTTACCTAATATTATTATTTCTAGCAATATCCCCTATTAACAGAAATAGTCCTTAAGATATTTTGTACTTTATTTGAACTGAATTTATTAGACTTTTGTAAATTGTCTTTATTATCTACAATATCAGAATCTTTTAAAAAAATTTATTCCTGACCATATTGAGCAGGTGGACATATCACCTACTGGGAAAGTGGAGGTTGATCCTAGGTTCAGTATAAACTATATTGCGTAAAATAATAATTTGCTTTGCTTATAACCAATTTGATATTTTTTTATGGCTCAAATGAGTCGGCACGCCAGATAATAACGTGAAATAGTGTGGAAAATTTCGTAGATCCTACAAAAGAGAAAATCATTTTCAATTCCTAGACTTCACGTATATTTAAAATATCACTTTTAGGGTTCCGAACCCTATTACTAAGACTTCAATGTCTGTCCGTATGTCTATCACCCATACAAAAAACACAATTTCTGGCCTATTTTTTGCTCTGTAGCGTACGGAACCCTTCGTGCGCGAATCCAAACTCGCACTAGGCCGATTTTAAGTAGAAACCGCGACGTTAAGATTTTATCTAACAGTGTAATTAACTTCACCATAAAGTAATTTTATTTCCGTAAAGCCCCAATAAGAATGAAAGTTGAAATTTCTCAATGGATTTTTAAACGCGTTATTTGTTTTTATTCGCCAATATCTTGTAATAGCGCTTATTGTCATCACTTTTCACTTCACGCCTAATTTGTGTCCAAGGAACCACAACTGAACTTTCACAATCGGCTAGAACGAAGATCTTCAAACAAAAACTAAATTATTCTGTAAGAATCCTCGTGTATTTAAAGAGGTATATGTAGATTTAGCAATTTTTTGTCCTCACGAAGATGCATGTAATCTAATCAGTCCACATCTATGTTTTAGTACTGAGACGTGAACTATAGAGTAGTGTTTCCCAACCTTTTTCAGCCACGGACCCCTAGGAAATCAAGCACATTTTTCACGGACCCCCCCTTAATAAAACAAACTGCGAAAAATCGGATTATGTATGGTCCAGAGATGATAGTACCGCGGACCCCCATACATATACTCGCAGACCTTCAGGGGTCCGCGGACCACAGATAAGAAACACTGTTATAGAGTACTCGGTGTTATTTTGTCGTTAACTGCGGTTTCGTTGACTGTGACGTTTATTACCACAAATTTGAGTCCAGTTAAGTATTAAGTTAGCCTTAGTATGATCGACACTTCAATGAGAATTTCCTTAAGTAGTTATTCCATTACACTAAATTTAGAAATCTAAATGATTTAGTCACTAAATTTAGTGAAGTGGAATAACATTTAGAAAGCTAGGATCCTAAATTGTGTAAATCAGGTGTAAGGATGGGTGTTAGCGAGAAATGAAAGATGCGACTGGTTAAGTAGTTGGCTTTATTATGACATAATAATTAAGTGGTTACAGCTTATATACGGTTAACATATAACATATGTATCACTACACTACACCTCCCTTTTTCAAAAAAAATAAAATAATGAAAAATATGCATTATTTTATTTGCTTAACATTAAAACTACTTAAACATCAGTAACATAAGTTCTGTATAATTTTGTTCTGTTCTTGTGAACTGTTTCAATTTTACCTTCCTTAAGTATTTTTACATTTGGTGATATATCTTCTAAAACCTTAAATGGACCAATATAAACATTCTGAAATTTATTACAATTATTATCATTTCGTATAAGAATTAAATCGTTAGGTTTGTAAAAAGTTGGATTTATTTTTTTATCATAATTTTGCTTCCTTACTACCTTTGACAATAATAAATTTTCTCTAGCCTGTTCCTGAGATTTTTGAAGTCTATATTTTAAACATAATGGATAGTCGTCGACATTATATAAAGGATCAACTTGCTGACATAAATTAGTAGGTAATTTACACAGTTTTCCAAAAACCAATTCGTATGGAGTATACTTCGTAGATGTATGTACAGTAGTATTATAGCTAAACGACCAATATGGAACCCATGTACTCCATTCTCTAGGATTGTTATTAGTTTGAATACGGAGATACGCATTTAAATTTTTATGTGTATTTTCAAGCGCACCTATAGATTCATGATGATATGCTGTTGAAAACAATTGTTTGATACCGAGTAATTTACACACTTCACTCATTGTTGATGCTATGAATTCTGAACCTCTATCTGTCGCGATTTCTCGCGGTATACCATACCTTAAAATAAAGTTTTCTACGAACGATTTTGCCACGGTAACGGCGTCCTTACGATCTAAAGGGTATGCTTCTACGAACTTAGTAAGTTCGCACTGAATAGTTAAAATGTAAACCTTACCATAATAATCCTTATCTAGGGGCCCCACTAAATCTAAAAATATCTTATCAAATGCGCCTGTAGCAGTGCTCGTTACTACCATAGGCTCTTTAACAGGTAAAGAATACTTTTGCATTTGGCATTTCTTACATTTGCTTACAAATTCAGTAACGTCACGTTCCATTCCAGGCCAGAAATAAGATTTTTTGATGTTATTTAACATTCTTCTTATTCCTGCATGACCACTAGTTGGTAACAAGTGGTAGTCATTTATTATTACTTTTTTATCGTCATTACAAATAATTCTCCTAACTCCTTACCGTAATCCTCGATGTCGCGTTGATGTTGCTTACACCGCATCAATTGTTCTTGTAGAGCTGTAAAAGACTTTTTGGAAATTAAATATTTTTTCATATCATCAACAAGGAGCTGTACCGTTTCATAATTTTGATTTAGGCGTAATTTCGCATTTTCAGATAACCTGGTTTTTAATATAAAATTAATGAGAGTAGGTTTAGATTCTTTATCGAGTAGTGAGCTATATAACTCAATAGCAGAAATAAGCTGTTTTGTTACATTTTCTGTATCATCCATGATCGGAAGTAAAGACACAGCCGTTTTCAAACTAAAAGATTCCATTTTGGTAACCTGTTTTATAGGTTTACATAAAAATTTAATATCCTCAAATAACTTTTCAATCTGGTCCGTTAATTTATTAATTAAAATTATCTCAGTTTCACTAAACTTTCCTAAATTACTTCTTATATTCAACAACTCAATATCAAAGTTTTCTAAAATTATGTTAGCTTCGTTATATTTTTTTAAACAAATAGAGCCTTCACGTCGTCTAGGTCCTATTTTTACAAGATATGTCTTTATTTTTGACAAAGAATTAAAATACTCTTCGAACTTTTCTGCCATAAATGTAAAATTAAAAGTAAATTATCATAATTAAAATATAAAGTCCTCTAAATAAGTCCATTATATGCAATATTTCCGTACCGCTACAACAGTGAACCACACTTTATATTACTTATATATTTACCGAAATGCACTTTCACTTTTCCACTATGCGAGTCTCACGCCCGCCTGGTCCTCCTTGATACGCGAACCCTGGGTCTCGTGACGTCGCCGGAACCAGCTGTTGGACCTCTGGAGATTATGCTCGTGAATTTCCTTTCGCATCCAGCTTCTATGACAGTTGCGATAAAACCGTATCGCGAAGTACATTAGTGCGATTGCCAGTACGAAGCATATCACCCCCAGCATATAGGTGATGGTACTGGTATGCTGATGCATCTGCTCCAGCCAGGAAGTGTTGGTACCACCGCTAGCGTTTTGCGCGATGATAACAGTCTCTTCTTTTGACTGTTGCTTACCCATTTTTTGTCACAAAACTAGTTTTCACGAACACCAAGAGACGTCTATCGCGGTTATTAATAGTCAGTAATATTAACAAACACATTGTTTCAACTTAGAGACACTGTTTAAATTAATACTCTAGTCCTTATAAGGCGATCGGTATGCAGCGCGAACCCGATCGCTTACTGGCAGGGTCGCCATGTAAGGATGGGTGTTAGCGAGAAATGAAAGATGCGACTGGTTAAGTAGTTGGCTTTATTATGACATAATAATTAAGTGGTTACAGCTTATATACGGTTAACATATAACATATGTATCACTACACTACATTGTGTACTAAATCGGCAAAAATGTGGCTTCTAACTGACTAAATCAGTGTTGCCAGATGGTTTCAACCTTTTATTGTATTAAAGTCATATTTTATGTTATATACGATCTGGAATCCATTCATAATTAATTTCTAAAATCTGCTGGTTCCAAGTAGTTCAGAAAGTTCATGATTCATAATTTTTCGTGGAGCTAAAATTCTTTCAACCATCTTTTTCGCCTTTTATTTATTTTGATTTTCATTGAGCCAACAGCTAAGCCTATGAGAAGACCAATTTTTTGTTGGTTTGACAGAACTGGAGCCATTATGAAGACGTCTGGCCAAAATCGCCGCGTCGTCACAACTGATTTTTAATCTGTGCAACTGATTCAGTTACTAAAGGACAAGTGGAATAAGTAGCTTCTAATTTGTCTTCTTTTTAGAATCCTATTTAGAACTTCTAAATTTAGTGTAATGGAATAACTACTTTATACAGTTTGCCCGCATATGGCATAGTGGTTAGGCAATAAATATCAAATTCATATTCCGTCCAAATCACAATCGTCACGTCATATTATGGCTCGCCGCCCGTAGCTGCGGATGTTAAATGTCCACAGCATCGATAACAATTTATCTGTGCCCTTATTTCTGTTTTTTTCATCATCAACGGAATGTCTGAATGACATCAATTTAAGAACAATGAGATTGATTTCTTCCAAATCTTTTTTTAATTACTTTTTCCAAAAACATTATTGCCTATATCTGCACTTTCTTTATAAAAACCAGATGTAACTACACCACCGATGTACACAAATTTTATATAATGCAGATGATATGGTGAATATGTAGATTCGTCGATTATGTACACAAACATTACTCAACCCAATAGCAAAATAGTATTTCAAATGCCTCTCTCGAGTGTTATCCAACTAGAGAATGTCGAGATACAATCAGAGATTTTAATCTACAGTGGATAATTCGTACATATGAAGTTTATTCAGACAATGCGGCCATATTTTATGCACAGACAATACTTTGAATGGTCCCAGCGGAATTTAGATATCATTGACTATGCTCTTCGTGGGCGAAGCGATATTATGTATGCCGTTCGCTACGTAGCGCCGCGCTGGTTCATTCGACTTAGAGTGAAACCATACTGCTCGGGTGCGTTACGATTTGCATCGTCGGAGTACCGCAATGTATGCCACATGGCTGCGTTACACCGACGCACCGCAGTCGCAACTCACAAGTCTCAACACTATACGAAACGGTGATAGCACAACGCTGCATTTGCCCTCTCTCTTTATTATACTATAATATTGTGTCCGTCGTTTCGTCAAAACACCGCGTCTGACGGACGACGCAACACATCAACGTGTCATCAGTCATCAGCATCACTCATCATAAAAATATATATTATTATCTTAAAAACCGCTGCGGTAACTCATTGCAACGCAACGAATCAATGTGGCCTCGCTCTTATACGGCATACTCCTGCGGTTAGCGCTTCGAAAGCACCGCATTTTGCATTCAAGACTTCTCGTATTAAATTATCGTTTGTGAAACGTCCTCCTTCCCCGCAACTGGGTTAAGGCTCACTCGAGCCTAACAGAATTTCAATTTTATATACCAGTTGCTAGGTTCTATTTAAATATCACTGGTTGACCCCATAAATGATGGACCTAAAGTCTTAATCGTCGGAACGATTTTAATGTTTGATCACAGACTAATGAAAAGCTACGTTTTGCTTGCAATATGCAAGTGGAACTTCAGGATATCAATTTATCATCCACCATTTTTCATTCTGAATCCACTATATTTGGCAATGAATTTTTCCATCCCATAAGTTTATAGAATCTGAAATACCTTAAACTTCTATTCCAAAGTATATCAGTTAGTAATTACCAGGTATCCTATATCGGTCGGTCAAAAGGTCTATAACAATGGAAGGGCTTAGTGCAGTATTAGCTCTATTATCTAACATTAGTAAAGTCAGAAGCGGATAGAGGGCCTAAAATTACTCGACAATTGGGGCCAAATGTCAAGGCGCATCCAATGCCGTCTTCGGAATTTCGCGCCATTATTTTTAACTAGATTATGCCCGCAATTCCGTTGCGCCAAAATTCGTTTATCGCGCGGGAACTATCCAAAAAAATTAAACATAAATCCACTTCAGCAAAATTGGTTCAGCGGTTTGGGCGTGAAGAGGCAACAGACAGACACACTTTCGCATTTATAATATTAGTAAGTATGGACACAGAATAGATAATAGTTGGTATGGATAACGCGCTACATTTCCTTCAAGCATCGTAAATGCAGCCCACGAAGAGCTTGTAAGGACAGATTAAAAATAGGACAAGGAAAATTGGAAAGCTATTAGAGGAAAAGGAAATAAGCTTCTGTTTTTCCTAACGCGACAGACGCAGAATACGCGATATACTCTATTTCAATTTTCACAGTGTCGACTGTCGACGCTAGTCACGCCAATCACTCTTCACACTAATATTATAAATGTAGTAGTTTGTGACTTGTGAGTTTGTATGTTTGTTAAACGGCTGGAGTGATTTTAATAAAATTTGGTATGTAGGTAGTTGATAGGTACCCTGGATTAAATGCTACTTATTACTGCGGGAAAATAATATCACAATCAATTATTTTTCCTGATAAACCGCCGGGAACACCGCGGGGCAGAGCTAGTTTTAAAGTAGCATAAATAATAAAGCGGCCAAGTGCGAGTTGGACTCGCCCATGAAGGGTTCCGCAGCAGCAATAAGGTTTATTTTTTTTAATTAAAAGGTTTTTGATTTATTTTTATATTTCAGTCGATTTAATGAAATTTAGATTAAGGTTTACCATATTTATGACGTATAAAAAACTACTGGTTAGATCTCGTTCAAACCAATTTTCGTTGGTAGTTTTATAGTAATCTACATCATATATTTTTTTTAGAATTATCATGCCCCTACTTTAGAAATTAAAGAGGGGGGGACACACATTTTACCACTTTGGAAGAGTCTCTCTCGCAAACTATTCAGGTTAGAAAAAAATGATATGAGAAACCTCAATATGATTTTTGGAGACTTATCCATAGATACCCCACACGCATAGGTTAGATGAAAAAAATTTTTTTTGTTTCAGTTGTACCTATGGGGAGTTGGGGACTCCTAAAATTTTTAATAATTTTTCCCTTAATGTTCGTGTGTGTGTTCCCTTATATAGAGTTCACTGTGAAAATAGCAGTGCTGGAAGAGCAAATTTTTTTGCGATTTGTATGAGCAAACACCCGAGCATCATGAATTTTCCCATACAAAAGTAAAAAAAGATACTCTTCCAACGCTGCTACTGTTATAGCGAACTCTATATAGGAGCCCTATACACACCCCTAAGTATTAATATACCTTAGTTTTTTTTTACACCTGTATAATAAATAGTTCAAGAAGTTAATCGTGTCACAGATCTCCGTCTTAGTTTAAAAGGTAATTCTCAAAAGCTTGTTAGAAATCGTTTAGTGATATCTCCATGCAACGTTCGTGTTTTTAAATATTTACTAATTACACAAAATGTTCTTGTGATGACTGTAATAATCATTATTTTTCTTGTCCCTCCATGAATATGCTTTTGCTCTGAAAACGAACGTAACGAATCATTCTACTACATAGAGACTATTAAGATTATTAAGGTTGATCCGTGATCGGCTTTCAAGTCATTGTGCTAAATATTTTGGTTCCCAAAAATATCAAAATGTACGTTTTATCATTCATATTAAACCTAGATTTGATACTGTAGATTCATTAATTATACTCTTATTCAAGAGTGCTCTTTAGTCGTGATATTTATAGCAGTAATACATATACATACATCACAAGCTGTTGAACATCTAGCGAATGATACGAGCGGTACCAATTATTTTAAATAAATTTCAATTGCTTTGCATGATATAACTTCCTCGATTAAAATCATGGTAGAGTTTAAGTTTTAACAAGCGACGTATAAGATTTTAATTATCGTGCTCTCATCGTTTTGTTTTGTTTCTAGCGATTGTGAAAAAGGTTTACTACCTGTAAATTAGTTTTTACAATCGAAAACGGTGTCTTACTGTTAATTTGTACGAAGTGTACAAAAAAATTTCACGCTTTACGATTTTGACTTTTGAGTCGCGGACCACAGCAGGTAAATTAAATATGATATGTATAGTAATTAAAATAATTATTTAAGCAGTCGCTGGTGGATCCGCTCACTATATTACATAATTACCTACTTCATTATAAACTGTTTTTAAGATGGTGTTATGAGTGTAAAAACATGTCTGTGATGCGAAGCGTTTACAATTTACATGTTTGATATCATACTATGCCAGTGGATTAAAATAAAATTCACGGAAAAAACGTTGACACAATCATAAGGCAAGGTTGTCACTTGAATAGCTTTTTCAGCCTGTTAATGTACTTGAAAATGTTGTAATTTGAAACGCTTGGTAAAATTAATTACAAGTTGCAGACTTGTTTCTATTCGTAAGCGCGGTATTTTTCTTTTTAATCCCAATAAGTTGCGGGCTCTCCAGAGCCCAGACTCATTTGCCGTCCTCATGAACCTTAGCTATTTCAAATTACGCGTAACAAAGTTAATATATTGCTTGTAAATTACTTTTTTATTGGAGACGGCTCCTAGCATGTTAATAATGTGCCAACGTAACGGGACCATCTCTCTGGAGGTTGATGGTTTCCACTTCCTTAATACTTAAAGCATTGTAAAGGTTCGATAATATAATATTTTGACTTTAGCTTTGAAATACTATCACGCGCACGTTCCCACGATATAAATTTACTGACGGATCAAGGTTGCGAATTGCGATTAATTACCTACAAATTGACCTTTATTTTTTTAAGCGCAAGTTTGTAATCATATTGTATACCTCAACAGTACATTCAATGGTAGGAACATTATTCAAATACCTTTCGAACGCTTCGTACTTATGTCATAAACCTCGGTGAGCGAGGGACCGTTATAGGAAATCCATTTGCACCGCATAAGTCATTATTTGCTGGGGAGCCATAAGCTACTCGGATGCTATTTGCAAATGTTCTCTTGCATAACGTTATGATCGTCTGCATCTGCAACACAGGTATTGTGTGTAAACAGTTACAGGTGGTAGTAGGTCGCCTTGACTAAATTAGGTAGCATTAGGACTTGTCAGTCCTCGGTCGTATTCGTTGACGAAGTGAAAGGAATATAGATCTGTGATTCTAGTGTCAGATCTGTTTGTACCCCAGACTCCTCCGAAACGATTAATTCGTTTATCAATTAATTCATCTACGTGCAGAAAATTGGCGTTTCTTAACCATATTACATTATTTTGACCTTACGTGTAATCGCTAAGGTCGCAGTAATGATTGCTATTGCTTTGTTTTGAGAAATATTGTTTTGACACATCGAGGGTCATTAATTGTTAATATTGTGTGAGGTAATAGAACTCTCGACATGACAGTAATTTCTCTGCTGTCGCCCTTTTTGTCGTAACTCAAGTGTTATTGATTATTATTGATTTCATTAGAAAATTAATGACCGAAGTCCGAAAGTCGATGTGCACAGGAGTCATCTTGTATTTATTAACCTTTGCCTTCCTTTGAGTTTGCTATTAATCATTTCTCAATCTAATTTAGGTACATAGCTAATGCCTATCTGAAAGTAGTATCTTCAAGGAGGAAAGGTTATGTAAGGCATTCATTTGTTGGTAACTTTTAGTTTAGTTATTTCGGTTTGATCAAGCTTAAAAGTTAAACCTGTATGCCAAGCTTGAATTTTATTGTGTAAACTGTAGTGAAGGTCTATTCCCTTTAGCTTTTATAAATTAGTAAGATAGTGAGATACTTTGTATTGTATCATGTCATGTACCTTGGTTAATCCCTTGGTATGGGAAATAGGCACACGTAAATATAAGGTCCTGTATTATTTAGTGCAGTGTTCGCTATGATTGCTAGTCTTGGTAACCGTCTAATAGGCCGAACCGTTATCTCAAGTTCTAGTCAAGTGCCTGCGGTCTAGTTAACTAGTGTTTGCGCAATGTTACCGATAATGTTAATTATAACATTACTTTTATATTGCTACTGCACACCGTCCAATGTCCATGATTCTCTTTCCAATCTTAAATTTCCTTCCGTTTAGTTTTTGCGTAATATTTATTACTCGGTTAATGTATTTTGTTTCCTTTTTAAAATACAAAATGAATTGTATAAAACAATTCTGTATTTTATGTTCCGTTGAATATTGTGCACAGAGAAACTACTTATGTGTTACTCTTCTACATTTTAGAGCGACGTAAAATAAAAGGATCGAAGATAGGACGGGCTAGGAGCTAGTGCTCCGATTAAAGCAACGGTCATAAGTCATAACTAAAGAAACTCGCAATCAATTTAGTACTTTTTAGCAATTGCTTTCGATTTCAACCTTCGCCAAATAAGTCATTGTGTTAGGGAGCGGCACCACCAGACCTTCACACGTGCTCTTCCTGTTATTGATACGCCTCGAGCGCCATTGTTGAACACACTAACGTGAGAGATGAGCTGTTGAATAATCGCCATTGCAAAATTTAACACGCGAGCCTTTATTGTGCTTCTTTTGTTGCTATTGACGTTAGGCAGACTATTAAAGAGAAATTGACTAAAGTTATTCAAGGTGCAGCGACCCTGAGTTACGGGACATAGTACGTGACATTTGCAGCAAGACGGTGTGATCTAAAGTCCCCTTTCCACGTTGGGTGATGGTGGATGGCTATGATTGCCGCCATGATATTTTAAGTCAAGCTAGCAATCGTAACCGCTGGAATTGGTCCTTCATGACCATTGGTTCTTAGAAATAGGGATGAGAGAGAGATGATAAAGAGATGGCACTGACCATTTAGAACTTAGAATCTAGAGTTGTAGAACATCCCAAGGAAATATTACAGACAATTTAGGATCCGAGTTCGAACTGGATCCTACCACAACTGGATGAGACACCTAAAACATGTCAATGTCAAGGATCATCTAAATATAGAGTAACCTGGAATAATATTTCTATTTCAACGTATTGAAATTTTAATAGCGATCCAAAGTTCTGCAATGCAAAACCCTCTTGTTATGTTGGACAGTGCGTCTTCGTAAAAGGTGAAATACGAGGACTAGTTAATTTATTTCTTGTGTTAAATGGTCGGGTGAGCGCAATGGTATCCCGTTATATTGGGTATCACGATCGGGCTTATTGGAAAGTGAAATAGCTCGGCCCGTGGTCGGTGGCCGGGCTCGGGCACGTCTGCGTGGGTTTCCTGCTAGATAAAAAGCGCAGGCGATAGCAATTCCACTGCCCATTCGAACCGCTTTGCTCATTATAAGATGTTGCGGATATAATCCTATTAGAGATGAACGAGATGCGACAAATTGAATTACGCGGATAGCTACGTGTAAATTCAATTTATTGATTCTTCGTGTTTTCTTGTAATACATTTTAAATGTGATTACCAGATGATTCGTATATCGCGCGGGAACTGTACATTTTTCCGGGATAAAAACTATCCTATGTCCTTTCTCGGGACTCAAAAGTATCTCCATGCCAAATTTCAGCAAAATTGGTTCAGCGGTTTAAGCGTGAAGAGGTTAACAGACAGACAGACAGATAGACACACTTTTGCATATTTTATAATATTAGTATGGATAAACTATGTAACTACGTGTACTTATTTCATATGACATTCAACAGGAATCAAAATAAAAATATTTATTTCTAAATAGGCTAACAATGTTACCACTAGAACTAGAATTTCCTTAAAATCATAAAAACCGAAATGTCCTTTAAAGTAAATTGAAATGGTCAGACTTCGTAATTTTACATGAAATATTAATAGCAGGTCATAGTAACTCAATTTATTTACATTAGGGCGTTGCAAAAAACCTAATTATAACACAGACTCAACAGAATGGAATTAATACAATTAAAGTTTGCTCACCGTGTCTAATTAGAGAATCGCTAGAATTTATGTCACTTGTAAAAGCAATTTTGAATTATTGTAGGTGAGTTAATAAAAACTCGTCAAGCGCAACTCCTAAACGTTAGCCCGTTCTGTACACAAAAGACACTATAAATTGAGATTTAGTTCGTGACTCTGCATTTCTATCTGTAGCTTCCTAGTCACAATTTACCGTTTAACATTCTTTGCAGTTGATGTGAATTGTGAATCTACATGTTTCATTTGGTAGTGTATAAAGTCATGAACTCAATATGATTTTGAATATCATGCTGCCGAAATTGTGGTCATCAACATTGCTGTCACTATTGAAGATAACTGTTGATCATCATTAGAATCTATTAACTGATATAAGCTTAATTCTTGTTTTTAATAGATTGGATGTCATTACAGCTAGCTACCGTAGGGTATTAAAACGATCATTAAACCTGGTAACGGCACTCAGTAATTTGCAATTCCATATACTTACATTATACACTTCATGCTTATTATTCTGTCCTCAGTTAAAATTCTATTTCAATATCTTAACAAGCGTTCAATGACATCCTATTCATAGATCATTTTCTATGTCTTCCTATTGTTTAATTATAATTTCTTATTGTATACTTATGTTTACGATTCAAAGTAGTATTTTTTAAATTTTAATATTATGCGCAAGGCCTCAAAAATTTCTGATTTTACTGTTTGTCAGTTTTATCGAAATATTTGGCTATCCTTTCCCCAAATTTAAAATCATGGTAGCGAGAAAATACATTAAATAATACGAGGTCTTTAACCAAATAATTGGCTATTTCTCTATTCAAGTGATGTTCAAAATGAATATTGAAGGCGCGTCGTCTAATATATTGTATTGTAACGTTTGCGTGTTCAATACATTCACAAGTTTACGAATACTTTGCGTGTAGCTCTGGTCTGTTAATAGTCAAGTGACATAGATCTTTAACACACTTTACCCGCCTGTATCAGTTACAAGGCGAAGTGACATATAAGGACATTTGATACGTCCACACTTCACCCGGATCTGAGGGTGTTGTGCGAGTTTTATTCGATCATACTCATCGAGAACGTTAACGCGAATTTGTATCCACGTTAGCCAGTAGGTGGCGCTGCTTTGATCCCATACAAATTCGCGTTAACGTGTTCGATGAGTATGATCGAATAAAACTCGCACTACACCCTCTGATGCTTAGCAATCTGCAAGTTGAAGATGGAGTCTATTTAAATTAATTTGGAACGAAACAATCTCATTTGCAAATAGTTTCACAAAAATCTGATGGAAAAGTCTTGTATTTTTCTGTTTTCTCCTGATTTCCTTATCCTTACCTTATGCAACAATGGACCATACAACAGAGTATTAACATAATATCCTTGTAAGTTACGCTCGTTTGGTGAAACAACAGTGTCGAGGTATTTTCTACTGTATGTTATTTCATTCAAACCAGGCCACCATCCACTTACTATTCACATAGTCACGCTCTATAATTCCATATTGTACGCAGGAATTTTTAATTTGCATATAATGATTGGCGACGCTCGATTTTGAGCGGACGTCGGACGCGTTACCGTCAGCGAGATATAGGAAGAGTTACGTGTGTTAAATAACGATATAGACGATTGTTAGGACGGTAGGAAGAGACAGGTGTGCGCAGGCGCAGGCCGAGATCCATGGTGCCGGCACTTTCACTCTCGTCGGTGCGGCTGAGGCCGATGTAACCGCCGCAGTGCCGCCGCGACGCCGCGCCAGTCGCACCGCTCGCACCACGATATTTGCACAGTGCACGAGCCCGTGTACAACTATCCATCGATATCGGTATCGGTCAGATTTCTATCTAGTCACTTGATCTGCGGTCTCCGTTCATGTGTGAAGTTTGACCGCTCTCTATTATTCGGGCTCGGTTCAATTCAAAAATATTTTTTATTGATTTCCAGAAACGCTTATAAAATAAACAATTGAACTATCCCGCAAATCTTCCATTTAAATTACAACCCAAACTGGTGATTAGTGATAATAACTGATAAGTGAATGAAAATTATGACATGTGATGCATAACGTTAATCGTTATTTACATTAATTTCGTGCAAAGTGTAAATTCGTGAATAATGGAATGGTGTGTTAATTGAGGAGCTGCTCAATTGAAGTCACAGACTGTGAGCATTATAACATGACACCATAGGATTTGCTATTTCGGTCGTGGATTACAGTGTCAAGGTTGTCAACATTGATGGGCCAGATGTCGGTTTATGGGAGAGATGCGCGGTGCGCGGACGAAGCTCGTTGCGACGTTTACTGTAAATAAATAATGACCTAATTGTACCTTACGTCCTCGCTATTTCGGTGCACGTGTGATATGACTTGCAATCTGTCCAAAGTAAACGAGCACTTCATCGATATTCAGCGGAGAAAACTAGTCGTCGCAGCGTCTACTTTCATAGTTTTCTACAGGGCACTCCCTTTCTCTACAAACACTGGACAGTAATTCGAGTCTAGTACTGCATGTGTGACAACATATTATTGAAAAACTTTCGAATGTACTAGCAGTATGACATAGAACCACGATGTATTGCCCTACGATGCCTTACTACGACGAGAGTTTTATCAACGAGGACAATTTAAATCAAAAAAGAAACAAACGAAGCTATCGGGTCTTCAAAAATGGGTTGGCGCCGATGTGCTACTTCGATGCCAACGAGAGGCTTCAAGCTTTGGAGGAGAGACCGACTTCTGTAATTAAAAGGAACTTGAGGAACATCAAGCAGCGGGGTCAACGCTACAGAGTAGAGCCAACGGCGCAGTCGGGCTCCGTCGTCAAGAAAGGAACCCCGGACATATTATTTTCCTACAACTATCCTCGCATTAGCGTCTTCGATCCTAACAAGCTCTACGATATACAGAACAATAATATTCCGCCGTTATCATCCTGCAAGAGCTTCGACAATTTGACGCTGAAAAAGGAGAGGAAGTTTACGAAAAACATATTGAAGAACGGCATCAGTCTGCAGAATTTGAGCAGGGATGATAGTGTCAAACACTACGTGTCTCCCGCCGACGAAGGATTAAACTACAGGAAAGCAGACGTAAGGAATTCCTATTCTGTGTCCGATGCCCGTCGACGTCCCATTCAAAGACGCATTTCCCGAAGCACCGCTGCACCAGGAGTCGGAATTTATCGGAAAATAAACGGAGACAGCAGCGCTGATAAAAAACTACACGGTACGGTTATTATTATGTTTTATTTTTTTAAAACTTGACACATTTTTATTGCAGAAATCTGACCTTGCTAGATGCCACAGACATTTATTAAAACGTGATTTTAGAGACATTGAATAATATTGTTTTTATTGAGTAAGATTGTCATGATAATAATTTATTTTAATCAAACTATACATTTTTACTACTGCAAGGATTTTTGTGTGGAGACGATGGAAGTAACGTGAAATCTCTATCAGATTTTGGCAAGTACAGTTAAACGTAATGACAATCATTATAAATATGGACCACCAATCAACATTACAATCGATCCATCAGAAAATAATTTTACCGAGTGATTGTTACACAGTCATCACTCAACACTATAACATTACATTGATGGACTAATTGTGCCTTGATCATTTTCAGTTCTTTGTGCTCCAAAATGATATTATTATGGCCAGGTTGCATTAAGGCCGGTATAAATAGTCAGTACTTAAGATGCGACCCGCTCTCAAGACGCGGTTCGGCTCTGTGATTGGTCCAAATTTTGACAGCCAACCAATCACAGAGCCTGAACCGTGTCTTGAGACCGAGATGCATCTTGAGTACTGACTATTTATACCGGCCGTCCATTCCAGTGATCCAATCCAGCGCTGGGTGCGATTACTGGATTAGAATCACGTAAACTTTTGGATGCTTATCCAGAATTCAATGAGCAATAACAGGATAATAATTAGCACCCTCTTTGTTTTGGGTTCAGCAAGGGCGGTATAGAAAAAAATGGGGATTAAATATTATAACTTTTTAAGTTACCGCTAATATGTCTCTTCCATTTCTAGTAGACATTATACCACAGAAATAAATCAAGATAGAACGGCCACACGCGTCCGTTGCTAAGGAATCGCGCGTGTCAATTTTTGCTTTGCTTTTAGTTAGAACAAATAACTTACCCGTGGAAAGAAATACCTCCTTTTAACCGATTTACTTTCATACTTCTGTTTTTACAAATAGACACTGCACAATATGGCATTTTTGCACAACCCCTCCGGTGTAATCAAGTCCAGACGTGCGCGCTGACCGAATAAACGTTCAACGAATTTTGCCCACTTGTGCAAGTTTTTAACACGCGTACTCCAGCCGCTTAGTCGTTCTATCTTGATTTATTTCTGTGCATTAAACTCATTTTAAAACAGAGTTCTAGTAGTGTCAAGTTCATTATGTTCTTGTGTGTAATGTAAATAGTTTCCAGTAAAGTACATATTAAATAAAATTAATTCAGTTGCTTCCATGGCTCTTTCCGTGTTCGTGTCTGTTTTGTGAAGTGCATAATGTCCTTAGCGAATGTTATCTTCAATGCTAACATGGGACCGTGCATTTTTTATCGCATAACCTAGCTCGTAACCTTCTTAATATTTCGTTTGAGGGATTCGTCCAACTTCACCTGAAGTTTGTTAGGGGTTTCAATTTTGCTAAAGTGACGAACTCTATGTATTTTGTTGGCAGTAGCATGTAGTAGAGTTCCTTGACAATGGCCACTCATAAAGCGAAGCTACGTTGCGCGTTGTTTGTATTATGGCCTTTTTTTTTTAAGGAGGGGAAGTGCATTACGCATCTCCCGCCCCCTCGGGGGAAGAAGGGGCAGGGGTATGTCGGACTCCCTCCGCAAAGGTTTACCGACTAAAACCCCCCCATGCCCTCGTCAACGCTACATGCGGAGGAGCGGGATCGCTACGCATTCTACCGCGTCTTGCTGGATGCCTGCAACGTCGTTGCTCCAAAATTCGTTTAAATCACGCTGCAACCTTACATGATTTCGGGAGAAAAAGGATCCTAAGTCCTTTTCCGGGACCAAAAGAGCTTGAAGAGGTAACAGACATACAGACACACTTTCGCATTTATTGGATAGCATCATTTAGACGCGGTTTATCCTATTCCTAACCCTAGTTTTACTTTGTTGCATCAAACTAGTTACAGTCTAGACTCTAGCTAGAGTCTAGCGCTACATTGTACAATAATTTATCCTGCTTCATACAAGCAGCGTGCTTTCGCATATTTTATTGCAGACTTCCTCCAATGATGTTGGTATTATATGGCTGTGGCTTTGGTATTTACGTTGATAACTAGTAAACATCAATTGAGGTTTTATATTCTTCCTGTAAACGTTAATCGGGATTTTGCTACCATGATTCTAATATGTATTTAAGTCCAACCATAATACATAATATTTGATATAAACTTTTGATGCAGTTTCGTTCAGACCTCTTCATGTTCGCAAATTATCATGGACCAACGACCAATACATTAAGCAATTACTAATATGTAGAAGGGCATGTTTATCATTGTCCATCATGACGTCGATCTTCAGGCTATAGTCTATACTATAGACTCTATAGATAGCTTCGTAAATCGTAAATCATAGTTCTACAGGGTGTAAAAAACGAAGTGATAATACTTTAGCTAGGGTGTATACGTGTTTCTTGTAGAGTTCACTGTGAAAGTAGCAGCGCGAAAGAGCAATTTTTTTCACTTTTGTATGGGGAAACTCGTGACGTTCGGGCTCTTGCCCATACAAAAGTGAAAAAGGAAATTCGTCTTTCAGTGCTGCTACTTTCACAGTGAACTCTCTACAAGAAACACGTACACACCCTAAAATATTATCACTCAGTTTTGTTACACACTGTATAATGGCCCAACGTTGAAAGGATTTTAATAGGGAATATTACGCAAAGGGCGCTACAAGCACATACAGTAAATAAGCCGATTTAAATCCTATATGTTTTCCGAGTATTGGCAGAAACGTTGTCAAACGTCGAATAAAGTTTTTTGATTACAGTCTTTGCTGGTGCTGCCTCTAGCGCGAAAATATTGTGCCAGTAATTACTACCAGCTAAACGGTTGCTTCTGGAAATGTGAAAAAATTCACGGGAGTAGGAAATATGCTGAATTTAAAAGGAAACTAACGATTTTTTCCACTTTAAAACTTAATATTTCACAAATGGATCCCTAAACCGGAAAATGATCTATGAATAGTCATAATATTTTTAAGAAAGCGGCCAAGTGCGAGTTGGACTCGCCCATGGAGGGTTCCGCAGCAGCAATAAGGTTTATTTTTATGAAATTAAAATATTTTTGATTTATTTTTATATTTCAGTCGATTTAATGAAATTTAGATTAAGGTTTACTATTTATGACGTATAAAAAAAACTACTGGCTAGATCTCGTTCAAACCAATTTTCGTTGGTAGTTTTTATAGTAATCTACATCATATATTTTTTTTAGAATTATCATGCCTCTACTTTAGAAATTAGAGGGGCCCCCACACATTTTTCCACTTTGGAGGAGTCTCTCTCGCAAACTATTCAGGTTAGAAAAAAATGATATGAGAAACCTCAATATGATTTTTGGAGACCTATCCATAGATACCCCACACGCATAGGTTAGATGAAAAAAAATTTTTTTTGATTCAGTTGTACCTATGGGGACCCCTAAAATTTTTAATATTTTTTCCATTTTTGCATCAAAATCTTAATGCGGTTCACAGACTACATCTACTTACCAAGTTTCAAAAGTATAGCTCTAATAGTTTCGGAGAAAAGTGGCTGTGACATACGGACGGACGGACGGACAGACAGACAGACATGACGAATCTATAAGGGTTCCTTTTTTGCCATTTTGGCTACGGAACCCTAAAAACCTATCCAACGACACCCCACACAATGGGGTGGGAGCGAAAAAAAAAATTCAACCCCGCTTGATGTGTAGGGGAGGTACCATAAAAAAAATATTTTTTAAATATTTTATGTACCATTTTGTAGACATTATTAATATGTATATTCATGCCAAATTACAGCTTTGTAGGTCCTATAGTCTCTGAGCAAAACCGCGGACAGACAGACAGACGGACAGACGGACGGACAGACCGAAACTATAAGGGTTCCTTGTTGACTACGGAACCCTAAAAATCACGGAAAACACGGATCGAAACTTTAAAAACATTGATGTTGGATTAAATAGCAGAATCGTTGTACTACAAAGCTCGACAGATATTGTATAATAAGGCGCAATAGGCGCGGGAAATTATCCATTGTCTATTGTTGCTTCAAATTATTGGTAAGGACTTCGAAGGGTTAAAGATAAAGAGGCTTGTTAAACATTGATAGGATTGCTCACGATTATCACTTTGTTTAAATACTATAATTCCAAAGAAGGAGGTTTTATATTCCTCATTTGGTTTTTCATTATCACGCACTGGCGTCTGGCAGTCAAAATTAACGATTTCGAATGGAATGGAAAATCACCAAAACAATCTAATAAGAGTAATAAGTCAGTAGCAGAAGTGAAATGTCACTAGGTCATGATGTGAAATGAAATATCATTTTGGTTGACTGACTTTATTATGCTAACGATATAATCATTCATCGTTTACTGTTTTTATTGCCTGTTAAGGCCAATTACTCTCAGTCGATTTTAGCTTCAGTTATGTTCCATGCATTCAAAAACCTAAATATCAAATGTGTAAATCCAGCCAAGTCAGTGTCAGTGTCTCGCCTATTTGTTCTAACTGTTATCTACACTACTATTATAAAGAGGAAAGATTTGATTTTTTGTTTGTTTGTTTGTTTGTTTGTTTGTTTGAGTCGAATAGGCTCCGAAACTACTGGACCGATTTGAAAAATTCTTTTGCTATTGGAATCTTACATTATTTCTGCTGAACATAGGCTACATTTTATTTTGGAAAAAAGTAGGGTTCCGTAAGATATTTGAGTTTTTCGGACGCAAGGTGTAAAAAATCAGCTAGAAAAGTTACTTATTTTGCGTACGCTGCCTAAACTATAAAAGATAGAACCATAAAATGTTCTAAGTAATTGTAGATCTTATAAATATCTACAAAAAAGTCCGCAACACACCATACCTATCTATGTCGAGTGAGGCACAATAACCATTTATTTATTTAAAAATCCTGAATTTTTTTTGGACTACATTTGAACGGATATATTTTACTCACGCTATTAATCCTTATCAAAATAAATTATTTTATCACTAAGTACAGTTTATGTAGATAATATTTGGTCTTTGAATGATTAAAATTGAACGTTTGGTTTTGAAATTATGGCGAAATTAAAATATTACGATAGTGGGCGTCACCAAAGCGCGTGCAGGAGGAAGACAATATTCTGTTGTAGAAATGAAAATTCTGTACATAAAAGATATGAAATGACACCCGAAATTACACCTTTGTCACTACATCGCTATAGAAGCCAAAAATGTGGTTAGTTTTTTGTCTGTCTGTCTGTCTGTCACTCTTTCTGTCTGTCTGTATGTTTGTTCCAGCATCACACGAAAAATACTGATCCGATTTGAATGTGGTTTTCGCAGATATATTTATCTTCTTCCAACTCAACATCTGGTGTATAAAATTTTTTTTCTCCACCCCTCTAAGGGGACAAAAGAGGGGGTCAGATTTTGTATCAAACTTTTTTTTTTAACACGAAAACTACTGATCCGATTTGCATACGGTTTTCACAGATATATTATATTTGTCTTCTTCCAACTCAACATCTGGTGTATAAGAATCCTCCCCCCCCTCCCCTCTCAACCCTCTCTGGGGACAAAGGAGGGGTCAGATTTTGTATACAACTTTTTTCTTTAGTGGACTTACTTCATATTAGGTATTAACTGTGTTTTTCAACTTAACATCTGGTGTATGACCTTCCCCCCCACACCCTCTTAGGGGACAAAAGAGGGGGTAAAACATGTATCAACTGATGATGTAGAAAATATACTTTAAATGGCAAAACAACGTTTGCCGGGACAGCTAGTTAAACAAATAAACATGTTGAGATTGTTTCATAAAGCGATTTACTTATCACAAAGGTCTGTATCAAGACTTTAACACCATCACGAAATGTACTAAAGTTATTATTACTCAGTCACAAATTGATACAATATGCAGTACTTACAATATACCTACCGTGTTTGTCTATTACTTCATCATTGGATAATCCGCTTGGTCATTGTTTTAGATTTACTTTACAATACTACATATTTAGCGTTGTGCTTATTGATTACGTAATAAACATTCTCGTGAGTAAGTAGGTCTATCATCATTACTTTTGCCCAAATTTTAATTACGTCAGAAAACAAAAATGGAATTAAAATTTTCCTTACGTCATATATCATAAAAAAACTGGAACACAAATTACAATAGATTTTCTTGCTCCTGCTCTAGGTCCCGACTCCAAGTAAGGATAGAGTTACTGCGTCATAAAAACATTTTTATGCGGTATACGCGGTCGTCCCAATATGGAAGGAGCCTTAGCGTTTGTTTGTGATGTGTATGACGCACTCGGTCTCAGGAAGCGGGCATGACCCGTCGTCCGGCGTCCACGGAGTAGTGTCCTCAGCGGCGTTCTGTCAGTCGCCGGCCTCGCGAGTCGCGCCCCAATGTCGCCACCGCGGTTATTTATAAACTAAAACGTCATATACGATGCTCTAATGGCCTAGGGCGTATCTAGCGTTGTTTTCGTGTGTTGATATTTTGATAATACCTGGTGTGGAAGTGTAAATGCTGGTTGCGGCACAAGGAAAATCTATCAGTGTTCTAGCTTTGCCTTTATCTGCGGTTACTGGGAACGGTACGTGACTATTTTATGTCTAACAGTGATTAGTGATACTGTTGTTTACTATAACTACTTATTACCAACCTATGTGAACGCTCGATTTCATCGCTGTAAATTGTAAGCAAGTAATGACAATTTGTGATAGGTGGGAGTTGGGACGAACCAGCTGTGACATCACTACGAGATACTCTGGAAGGAAATGTAAATAAATAACGTGAATGTAAAGCTTATGGAGTTCAAACTAGTATTAAAAGCTTGATTGAATAGCTACCTATCTAATATCAAATTGTTATCAGTTATCACATTTAATTGCGTTGTGAATTATTGTGATCAATGAAGCTAATAATGCGGAAATCACACTTATGTGGTCAATCATTGTTTTTAATATATACAACGCACGTGCTCAAATGTTATTATAAGAAATCCGAAAATCAGCGGGACAGAAATGACGCCGTTATCTTCTGAACGACAATAATTATTGGGTCAAAGTTCCCTCGATTGAGTCACGAGTGGTGCTCAGCTTTTTCATAAAAATATTTTAGTCGCCACTTGACCTATATATCTACATAATTTTATGAAAATAGCGAAATGATTTATAGGGTAAGTATACAAAATTTATGTTTGAGTTGGATTACCATTTACCTGTAGATTTCATTGCAATCATCTCTGTTATAAAATATAGGTCTTACGTGTTTTTCTTGTGGTACTCCTCAGTACCTAGTAGTTTGCGATTATATTTTTATTTTTTAATAATGAAAAAAATACAAACCAATCATGCACGGATGATCTCATTGCATTTTAATAAAGTAATCAAGCCATTGGACGGTGACAATGATTCACAATACATATTTGTCATTCTCAACATAGTCGTATCCACTCGGCCCACTGTTAGCCTGCGAGACCCTGGGATCGTAAACGAGGTACGATCGGACGAGTTAATGGAGGCCACATTATAATTATTCAAATATTTCAATGAAAATCGTGCACGATATCAACGTAAAGGATGTAATCAATGTTAATCTTCATTTAAGTATGTTATGCGTTGCCGTTCATCTTGTATTCAAATCGAGCATCATCAATTTGAGGTCATTTATAAATTAATCATATTATTCTCGTTTGACTTTGACCTATTTTGTATTCGTTATCATTAGCAGATCCATTACGAGCTACTTTGGCTTATGGTGACACGGTAGTCAATATTAGATATTTATTACTTCTACGTAAAGGATTTAATAAGTCCCCTTTACATGCAATGGTTCCAGCTACGTAATTGTAAAGTTTTCGAATTTCAAATGCATGGGAGCTGTCATAATTTTCATACAAATATTTTTCTGTACCGTTATGATTACTATAACTTGAGGAAAGTTCACTCTTTTGATCTCCACTCTTTAAGGTGACATGAGCATAATTAGTATCCTCATGTAGAATGCTGACGTATAGAGATAATATATTTATATTGTCATTACGCAAAAACAAACTATGATCACTTAGTTTTTCCATTGCCGCTGTTTACAACCGTTAATTAACTAGGTGTAATAAATTTACTTTGAAATGTAAATTACGAGACGTTAACGTATGGAATTAAGTGACAATTAGCATTTTGGGTCACTTGTGTGATGTGTCAGTGGTCGCGTTTGAGATTGTCTGTGTTGTTAATTGTCGTGTTACCTTGTTGGATCGAGGAATGAGTGGGCACAGGTAGATGACCTGGTGTATTTTTAAACTTCGAAAAAGTAATCATGGAAGTTTTGGGCAGGGTTTCGACCCAGCTGTCTCATAAAAGAATTTGAAAGATGATCTTTATGAAGATTTAAGAGATCTAACTAAAAGTTTTACTCTTCTAGCGAAACAATCAGTCTGAATGTAGTGTTCATAGTTCATACTCATGGCCAATGGGTCATTGTCGCAGTATTTGCTTTAATTTTCTTAACCCACGTCTCCAACTCTCCACTCCCATCCCGGATACAAGGGAGCTTTTTCTATTTGAGAATCATTGAGAGTGTTTTATTAAATTATTAAGGTACAAGTGGGTAACGGATTACTTATAGCTGCGGCAAACGAGATATATGTAGTAATGCACATTACTACATATATCTCGTTCAAGTTCACATACAAATGCTTTTATCGTCACGAAGCTTCGTGTTAAGAGACGATACCATTGGACAATGAAAAAAATTGTCCAATAGTATCGTCTCCTAGCACGAAGCTTCGTGACGATAGACGCATGTGCGGCCGCGGCATAAGCAACACGAAGCTAACATTTTAGCTTCACGTCGTTCGCTACTAACTTGTTCTGTTATTTGTCAGACTTGGCAATTAGTCTTCGGAGAGTATCTTATGTTCTTGGCCATCCTGTTTATAATGTTTGTTTCTTTATTTGCAGACAACGAGTGTGAGGTTGGGTCGGGTCACCGAGGGTCGCTGCGCGGCGCCAACAAGCTAGCGCGGCGCGCGCGCTCCTTCAAGGACGATCTACTGGAGCGCATATCCAACATGCGCTCGCCGGCGCAGCCTTCGCATCCGCCACATCTTTCCTCCAACCTCAGGTAACTTAATTACTTATGCTGTTGCTTCTAAGCAGCAAATACAGAACTTGTTTGTGATGTTGCAAGTACAAGATTTTTGTAGACAACGGATCGCTTGTCCTTTAGCATATCATCTGATCCTTTGTTAACCATTAGTCTCTTTAAATGTTTGAACTACCTCGTACCTTTATTCATGATACATTTGCAATGGCAGGAGCTTTCAAAGCGATAGTGGCCTTAAAGAATTTTGGTCTACTTAGGCCCACTTGCGCCAATCTGGGTTAAAGTTAACTCTGAGTTAAACATCATGTCATCCCTATCACTGACTTGGTGAGTGACAGATATGACATGATGTTTAACTCAGAGTTAACTTTAACCCAGATTGGCGCAAGTGGGCCTTAGGCGGACTTGCGTAGATCTGGGTTAAAAGTTAACTCTGAGTTACATCATGTCATCTCTATCACTCACTTGGTGAGTGACAGATATGACATGATGTTTAACTCAGAGTTAACTTTAACTCGGATCTGCGCAAGTGGGCTTTGAAGGTCTATCAACTAATTCGTGAATCAATTAATCGTAGCTTTAATCACAATACATTTCTTGCAATGGCAGGAGTTTTTAAAGCGATGCTGGCCTTAAAACACTTGCGCTCTACTTTTGGGGTACATAAGTGGTGAACTCTACATTATTTGAGTCGTGTTAGTGTCGGCACAGAATATACAATCCCCACACCGGTTTCGGTGACGGTGGCCGGTTTCATTGAAACCAGGCCAGGTACGCAGGAGTAATTTATATATTGCCTAAGTGTGTGCGCAGTACACAAGACTCTCTATTCCTTTAGTCTCATGACCCAGTGGGACGGCAGACCGACACGACCGGCGAGAGATCAGGCGCAGGACCGACTTTTTACATGCCCAATGCCCATCCGACGCATGGATCATCTTACTTGTCAGACAATCAGGTGATCAGCCTGCATTGTCCTAACCAAACATGGAAATAACATGTTTCCAACGCGGGAATCGAACCCACGACCTCTGAGTCAAGACCGAAGCTTTAGACCACTGGACCACGGAGGCGTTCAGTATATATATTAGTGTGTCGGTTAGCAACCACTGAATATGTAACTATTAACCACGCAGACCTATTACCTAAAGCCCGTGAAATCTTAAGCCACGAACATTCCGCAGCTCTCAGCAATCGCCATTCGCCAATAAGTTCTGCTCTAGTTCTATTCAAACAAACATCCATCTATGTCTGTTTTTTTCTTCTTTCGGCTATTTGGGGTTTCACAAAATATCCATCGAATAGAGATACAAGATTATGCAACGACTCTTTCTATTTCAGAAATATTATGATTTTACGAGTTCACTTTTTATCGCACGTATCAGTAGAACAGTAATTAAAAAGACATTCGTGTAAAACTAGAAGAAATAATTGCGTAAGAAATTCTAACATTCTTAAAATAAACAAGTTTCAAATTACTTACTAAATACGCTTACGTGCTACCTAAATAGCTCGTTAGTGGTTAGTGTAACATAAATTAAGTTAATTAAATAATTCACATGTCAGGGACATTCAGAGAATTCTGCACCTATATATTTTCACACATTCTTGGCGATACTCCTCCACAACCATCGACGGAGCCATGGGATCCACTCCAGCCAGTGAGGCAGCCTCCAAATCCCAGGCCACAAGTCACAACTTATTGCTTACTTGGAATACTAAGCAGATGCCGTGCGTACCCCCAAGCACGTAGAGCAGTCTTTCCCAAAGTGGGCGATAACGCCCCCTTATGGGCGCCTAAGTTCTAAATGGGGGGTTTTCGACCAAAAAAAAAGGGGGCATTGTGACTTGTGTAGGCTTGGGGTGATTTATTTTATCTGGATGCATTATAAATTGAAACAAACGGGGCGCTAAGACATAATTTGTTCTCAAAGTGGGAGGTTGACAAAAGAAGTTTGGGAACCTCTGACTTGTTTTGAGTTTTTCCAAATTATTTGTAGGTATTTGGCCTCTAATCTGTTTTATGACTCGGATAGGGACGTTGGGATCGATTACTTATTGCTTTTAATTAATAAAATAAGATTTATTACTTATGTTATAAAAAATGTTTGACCTTGAATAACTTTTGATTAACTTGACTTAGAACTTTGGTGTCATAATAAAAAATATTCCTTAGATTATGTTCTATATCTAAATAATGGGTTTATTTTCGTTGGCCGGCACTTTTAAAATTAGCCCAAAATTGTATGGACGGTGGATCTTGTCCTTTCACAGATTGTGTATACCTATTGCCGCTATAACAACAAAAATATAATATATACTAAAAATAAAATAAAGTTTATTTTTAAGGGGGGCTCCCATACAAGAAACGTAATTTTTTTGGCCTTTTTTGCTCGTAATCAATAATGGTAACAGCTACGCACTTATTTTCACAAAATCCTTAATTGTATTTGTACTTTAATAATTAATAATAAAATTAAAATAAAGTAAATATTTAAGGGGGCTCCCATACAAAAAACACAATTTTTTGTCTACTTTCGCTCTATACTTCTATACTTCGTGCGCCAGTCTGACTCGCACTTGGCCGATTATTTTTAAAGTATTGTCACTTTATATGTAAAAGAAGTCTGTCAAACTTTTCCTTCTTGGCAAGAATGCCTTTCTTTGGCAGCAATGCTAAAGTAAAGGTACACATTACACAATTTATATAAAATATGATAATATTGACATTACCCACACTGTAAAACAGTAATAACTACTATGGAACTCACAACAAAAATTGTACCAGAAGTGCTTTCCTTTAATTGTCTTTAAAATTGATAAATACAGTGTGTTACAGGTATAAAAAGAAACAACAATATCATCCAAAATAAATTAATTGTATGTGCTCAGTGCTCACTGCCCATGTAAGTGTAGGTAACACAGAACACTACTAATTCTTCACAATACAATGCAAAGTTCAGACTTAGAGTATGAAATTAAATCAATTAAATATAATTCGTTAAACACACTTTCTCAAAACATGCTTAATTATAGTTATTTCGTATAATATTTGCCTTTCACTGTATTTAATGTTTTATGAAACACCTTGAAGTTTTTATTGTTGACCCAGTAGGTGTATGCAACACATATTTAGTTTTCTTTGTTATTTTTAGCACGTTTAATTGTTGTTAAATTATACTTTTCGCCATTTGGGGTCATAAGCATCATAAAGTAATTAATTTGGAAAAAATCGTGTTTTCTTGACTATAATATGTTTATTTGTTATCATTCTATAGTAATTTTCATGTACATTATGATTTATGATAAAAAGAAAAACATACGATTTCAACCAACTCTACCTCTATGGTAAATGTATTACATATAGTAATTAGAAATTTGGGAAAGTACCTTAATATAATAATTGGGTAGTAATTACTAATTGGGGACCGCTTGGTAAAATCACATCAATTTAACATTAAAAATATTTTTAAGTAAGTATATTGCATAATATATTTTTTAAAGTCAAATTATGTTTAGTCCTTACTCCTTACCTGTAAGTAAATGCTTCATTCAATGTCTATTTATTTATACCAGAAGTCATTCTGCGCGCCTGGTCTGCTTTCTAAGAATAGGTAGGAAAACATATTAATCATGTATTATTAAAATAGAGACTGACTTGGCTTGTAATAGTAAGGTTTATGATCTGCGTACCATACATACAACTCATCTAGAAAATTGACATACTTTTGATTTGCTAAGACTTACGTGCAAATTATTATAATCAGGGAAATTTGTTTGTGTGTATTAAATGGACTCAAAAACAACTGAATGCTACAAAAATATAAATTTTGTTTTTTTTTGCAATTTGTGGCTATCTATGGGCTATCCGCCCATATTCTTTTTTGCTATCTTTATATTTAGTTTTTTTCACACGGATAATTTATTACAATAGTAAGGTAAATTTTGTTTAAAAATTATGATAAAATTAGACAAACTAATGTCGTAGCGCAACGCGTATTTGGGTCTTTTGAATGTGTGAATTGACAAAGGAATTATTTGATTTAAAAATCTTGTCCCAGGCACTACATTGTTTGAAGAGTGGTTACCTCGCTGTATAAATATATAAAATACTGTATATAAAATACTGTATAAATCATCCACAATGGATGCAAATGTCTAGTTTTTTTATTTGATTTAAAGATAGAGATCGTGGTAGAGTTTATCAACATTAGACCTCACAGTATCCTACGCGTGACTAACTTTGGCATATATTTTACTACACCTGTAGTACAACAAAGATGCTATTTCTGTGTTACTATGTAAAGGAATTTGTCATATCAACGTCATCTTATCTCCCCGTGTACACGGTAAATAAATGTACACGCCAACTATTGTTTCTTATCTAAATTGATAATGATATTCCATGCATAAGTACAATCTTGGAGGTGATCCAAGATAGACGAGTATAATACGAATAAAGTGATATTATTTTGGGGAAATTACAAAACAATTTTTTACCTTTGTTTGGAAATTGGAATTTTGTGTTGACACATTAGTGCAGTGATTATTGTGAGTCAGAGCGGCGGTGGTCGCGTATAGTGACTGTGCTCGCTAAAATTTTATTAATGTTAGCGCAATGATTTAATTTTCTATTTAACAGTTTTTCATAGTGCTGGAGAGGTATAGGAGATGTGCTAGTGCTGGAATAGTGTTGTGCTAGTGGTGGAAAGTTAAGTGTATGTACTCATCTAACCTGCTGGAAGTATGTCGAGCGCGGTTCGATCACCCGTTGGACTGTGGTTCCACAGACGAACAAATAAACTACACCGCCTCAAAACCAATGGAAACCGGTACATACGTTTACTAAGACTTACTGCCGCATTTAAAGCCATTTAATTATGGTTAAAGTTCAATTAAATGAAAAGTTTGGGCTTAAGTTTGTCAAAATCTAATTAAGTAATTATTGATATTCGTCTCTGAATGCGGCAGCTAAAATCCATATCCCTCAAACCTTTGGTATTTTTTCAAAACCAAATATTGTCTCAAGGTCGCTAAGTTTTATCAGTTATCACGTTTTAGTAAACAAAACTGATAATATTAGTAAGTATTTAGAACCAGATGACGATCACAATTCACAACACCGTTACGCCAAAATTCGTTTACCGCGCGGGAGCCGTACATTTTTCCTGGATAAAAAGTATCCTATATCCTTTACCGGGACTTAAATATTATATCTCTATGGACATAAAGGTATCTTCATGCCCAGTAAAATCGCTATAAGCTGTTTGGGCGTGAAGAGGTTACAGACAGACACACTTTCGCATTTATAATAGTATCGATATGGATACTGTATTCTGTTTCAACAATAAGTAATAATAATAACATAAAAGTCAGTGCTATTAATATTCTTTATCATAACCACCTAGTCTTAATCACCATGTCAACATTTGTTTTTTGTTTTGAATCAACTGACCTAAAAGTCACCTTTTGGTGAATAATTTAAATTTTCTGATACAAATTGATGAATAAATAAGAATATTTAACTAGTATTTATGTCATCTATATTAACGTGGTTTCTTTTTCGTCTAGTATTTTAAAATTATGTAAGAATCTGCGTGTTCATTTCATGTTAATTTGCGCTTATATTAGTAGACACATCTGTTAAATAACAAGTAAAAGTAGACCAATGATAGACTTAAAGTTTTAATTTTATTATATCACGAAATATCTAAAAAGTATAATTTCACATTAAAATAATATGATAAGGATCATAATAAGGTACAAATTTGAAATTAAACTCTAACAAAGAAATTAAAATAATGAAAAACATAAATACTCAGACTTTTCAAAGATATTTAATACAGCACTGTATATTGAAAGATTTAAAGCTTACATAAATCTCTCTGCGGCCAAAAATGAAAACTGAACTTTAGACTTAGAACCTTTTATGGGAAAATGGCCTAACTTAGGGCCTGTTTCACCACTTCCTGATAAGTGCGGAATAGCCTATCCACCAATTAACTTGTTACTTGACAGATCGAGTATGGAGAATCTGTTAAAAAAGTTGTGAATAGCCTATTCGGCACTTTACCAGGAAGTGTTGAAACAGGCCCTTAGTCTGCTAAAAAATTCATAGTAAATGCCCATCGCATCAACGGCGATTATAGAGTTTGCTACTTTACTGTAAGTCTGCAGAACCCTCGCTCTTAGTTTATTACCGAATAATTATTATTTTTAACAAAAAATTAAAACCGACTTCCAGGGTAAAAACAATAATAATTTGTAATAAACAAAAAAGTGTTAAATAATTCTTACTCTTTAAAGTGCCTTATGCTTATGCATAATTCTCCTAAACCTCAACTATTTCTGTACACAATCTACATTACTTTGAAGACGGTACCAGATAAGAATGCTGAGTTCTATATTATGACAAAATATTTTTAATATTTAAGACTGGTACCGACTTCAAAATAATGTAGATTGTGTACAGAAATAGTTGAGGTTTAGGAGAATTATGCATAAGCATAAGGCACTTTAAAGAGTAAGAATTATTTAACACTTTTTTGTTTATTACAAATTATTATTGTTTTTACCCTGGAAGTCGGTTTTAATTTTTTGTTAAAAATAATAATTTCACTCTTTTAAGTGATTTATAAGCTGGTTTTCTGCACAGACTAAGGTGTTATGCTTGGTGACTTTGGATCCAGGATACACTTTCATGATATTATGAGAACTCATTGTCTGATGTCACTACTTCAGAATTGCTTAAGCAACTCCAAGCATATACCACTGTATACCTAATGTATAATATGCTTATTGCTTGGCGTTAATCAAGCAATGATAAAATTAATGTTCATACGCCTGTCTATAAAGGCTCTAAAGTTCTGTTCAGTGACTTTCTTTCTATCATTACACTCATCACTCATGAAAACAACTCAACATTACTAGATAACGCCCGCAACTTCGTTGCACCAAAATTCGTTTATCGCGCGGAAACTTTAAATTTTTCCGGGATAAAAACTATCCTATGTCCTTTCTCGGGACTCAAAGTATCTCCATGACAAATTTCAGCAAAATCGGTTCAGCCGTTCGAGCGTGAAGAGGTAACAAACAGACAGACTGATAGACAGACAGACAGACACACTTTCGCATTTATAATATTAGTATGGATTCTCAAATAATATAACTAAAATTATAAATTTTAAGAATAACTTACCTCATAGATCTCATGATCAAATTGCTAACTTGGTAACCTAAACACCAAGGTTGAGTCATTTACATTGAAACAACATTATAATTTTTTAAATCGTTAAACAAATTCGGGGTTTGTTCGATAAACGATAGACGATTAAAAGTAACAATAATAGGGTCATGATTAGATAATTCATGGTGTGGTGACCGGTAGTAGTGATGTTGATGATGATGAATGTAACTTGCATAGTAGCATAATATGCTTTCAGTTCTTAAACCCACTCCGAAACCCCCATGCTTGCTTTTTGGTAGCACATGCTTAGGATACCTACTTCTCATAAAATCGAAATCCATATAAATTTGGAGGGGTTCCCTCGATTACTCACGGATGTATGGTGGAATGGTGGTGATGATGATGTTGATAAATTAAATTTGCATAGTAGTATATGCTTTCAGATCTTAGGACAACGCCGAAACCACCAAATATGTATCTATAAGGAGTAAGGAGTTCTGTTCACCAACTTCGAACCATGGTATATCCTGGTGCAAAATCTTACTTTTTAGTTTTGGTAACATATGCCTGGAATACTTCATATGAAACCAAAAAAACATAGGTTTCCATTTGAATTTTGAGGAGTTCCCTCGTTACTCATGGATCCCATCATCAGGTCACCACTTTTCTGAACATTGCTTTTTAGTAGCATATGCTTAGGATACTTCTCATAAAATCGAAATCATTATAAGTTTCCATATAAATTTGGAGGAGTTCCCTCGATTACTCACGGATGTATGGTGGAATGGTGGTGATGATGATGATGATTAATTAAATTTGCATAGTAGTATATGCTTTCAGTTCTTAAGACAACGCCGAAACCCCCAAACATGTATCTATAAGGAGTAAGGAGTTCTGTTCACCACCTTCGAACCATGGTAAATCCTGGTGCAAAATCTTACTTTTTGGTAACATATGCCTGGAATACTTCATATGAAACCAAAAAAAACATATGTTTCCATTTGAATTTTGAGGAGTTCCCTCGATTACTCATGGATCCCATCATCAGATCACCACTTTTGTCAAAATGGGACCAAATTGGAGTGAAACCTATTATAACAAAAGAAAAATTTTGAAAATCGGTTCATAAACGGCGGAGTAATCGTTGAACATACATAAAAAAAAAAAAAAAAAAAAAAAAAAAAAAAATATCCACAGACGAACGTATAACCTCCTCGTTTTTGGAAGTCGGTTAATGATGATTATTGTTTAATTGCATGTTAATACATAACTTGTATAACGCTCATTAGTAATACGAACCGGGACTCTGAAAATCAAATATAGCTTGGCTTTGTTATTTGCTCGGTGGCATACAAAGTAGGTTCTTTCGCAACTGAACATTCCAGTAATGCCATATTAACACTTTTTTAATAGCTTAATTTGTATAATAACAATCTTTGCTTTATTTTTATATTAATTAAAATATATAAAATATGAAAATGGATTATTTACTTACGTTTCCAATATTAATTACTTTTGTGAGTTTGGCCATATACATATTTCTAAGGTCATTATATTGCAAGTTTTTATACGTACACCAAATTAAATTTTTTCTTTAGGTACTTACATAATATTCTATCAGATGTTGTCATAGCTCATAGCTGCCTTTATAATCGCCTGATGCGCCCTTTTTAGCTAAAGTTGGCTATTATAATGCGGCTAGAAAAATCATTCTTGTTTAATTATTTATTTAAATGTGCTATCTATCAAATCTGCATGCAAATTTTCGTCGTCGATTGGCGAAAAAAGCCATTTTACGCAACATTACCTTTTTAATTTTACATAATACGCCTATTTCCTACCATTAATTAAAGATATATTCAAATCGTATACATATATTACAAATTCCTATAGTATCTTGTTTGAATTACGATGATTTGATAAACTCACTGTTACCTAACACGGTATGATTAGTAGAATGTGGATTATGTAAAGAAATGCCATTCGCTCTAACAATATTTTGGTTTACTTTTTCTAAACTAACTAAAACATAATAAGCGTGAATCGGAAAGTTGCATTGCCGTATAACAGTTATAAAGTTTTATTGTTTCCATGACCAGCTTTCGCCCGTTTTTAGGATATTGACTGTGGCAATAAAGTATTTTCATATTTTCATTATAATATAAAAAATTATACAATACTAGCAGCTGTGTCCGCGTTTTCGTTCGCGTGCAATAGTTTTGCCTCCCACTTCCCAGAGAAAATTAATTTTCCCCGCTTTTTCCACATTTTCCATTGTTTCTTCGCTCCTATTGGTCACAGCCTGATGTTATATATATTATATAGCCTAAATCCTTCCTCGAGAAATGGTCTATCCAACACAGATATAATTTTGATACGCTTTTTATTAGCTTCACCTGTATAATATTTGTTTGTAGCATGTTTGTAACCGACTTCTTTGGGCGCGATTTTGACCCACTTTAAACGGCCAGATTTCGTTCAAACTTTGTAGATTTATCGAGGACCGATGACAATACACTAATTTGATATAATTATTCCATTTTTCAATTTGTATGTTTGTATGTTTGTTTGTAACCCTTTATATAAAAAGCGTGTTTTTAGTTTTTTTAATACTTATTATTCAATTTGAACCAGCAGTTTCTGAGATTAGCACGTTCAAACAAACAAACTCTTTAGCTTAATAATATTAGTATAGATGAAAGTTGCACATGCAATGCACAATATGTTTGGTAAGTTTACTTCCTACAAAAGCCTGGCCTGCACTGGTCACAGTGCGCTAGAATCTAGTTTCTTAAAATCCTGAAACAACTTTTCTTTCTAAATTATTATATTAAGCATTGAATTATACGACTGTGAATTCAGGTAAATAAATTATTAAGGCATAGCCTCAAGTATAAACAGACTGAAGCAAGGTAATACATATTATATTTCATGAGAAAAAAACAACGAAGCGGCGTATTCCTGTTATAAATTAATTCAAAGCTTTCGGTTGCCTTGAAAGTATAATACATAATATTTGATATTACATACATGGTATGCAATGTAGTTGTACTTTGTCTGCATATATTTTTATCGTGATTTACTTTCTTTTGTTTACATTTTTGCTTCTCGACCTATCTATAGAGTAAGTCGGTCAGGGCTTAGTTAGTTTGAGCGACGCACTAGATCAAATATTAGACTAAACATAGACAATCATACCAGACATTAGCTTGCCGTAACTTTAATATTTATGTATTATAATAACTTTGATCTCACCAGAGCATTGATTTTGACTGCGTGGTATTTATAACGTGTGAAGTGGTAGCATTCTATTGTTCTACTTCATATTTGTCATTGCAAAAATATTAAAATAGATTGAACATACCAAAAATGTAAGCCAGCCCGCAACCTACAACTTCCTCAAACATTATGATCATCTGTTATGTTGATATATTAATTACGTGTTATGTATATGTTATGTAACGTCGCAGGTCGCACTCGCCTCTCAGCCCGAAGCCTCGCAGCATGGGCGTGAAACCAGTTACGGCGGAGGACGGTGAAATCACACCAGCCAAAGAACTCGAACGGCTAGTCAAAGAGGTATGTGTACACTGCACCAATATTTACTGTAGTCCGCAGTGTTTTCTAATTTGATGAAAGTTAAGTCAGAAAGTTTGAGTTGGCTCTGCCTACTCGTAGTTTGTGTAGTCAGATATGTATTAAAGCTTTTCGTTTTTCATAATGATGATGGTTATGGCAACCAGTCAATGGAAATTTATCAAATATATTTCAGATTTTTATTATACTATGTAACAAATACTAAATACACGTATCCAATTATAACTTTTTTCCCCGAACATTGATAACTTTTCCCCTAGGCAGGATTCGAATCCGCGATCTCTTCGGATTAAACGTTGACTCGTAAACCAGCTGAGTCACAGAGGTTGTTAGCAATGTTTTGGTTCTTATCTCTACATACTCAGATTTGTAGGAAAATGAAGGAATAGATATTATGTGCTTTACGTAATTACTAATAACACCATGAAGATATTAACGCTATAATGATAAGTGATGAATTATGATCACTTACTTAGCTTCGGTTCTCGTATGTTTTTTGTAGACTAACTGGCATCATAATGACTCATGATTGACTCGTTATTTTTATAAAGACGGGATGTTAATACTGGTTGTTGATTAGTTCATAATGTCTGCATCTAGATTTTCGACCTAGATAGTCATAATTTATATTAATATTATGTAAATGTTAATTAATATTTAATTTCACAGGTCACATTTGGACTAAAACATTTCTCAGATGTCATCACAAAACGCAAACTGGAAATGTTGCCCGACAACGGTACTATTGTATTCGAGTCGATTGCTAATATACACAAAGGTAAATTATATTAAGATTGAAAATATATATTGTATTTGGTCAAACCACAACTAAAAAACTTGTAGGAAATCCTAATTATATGACCAATGACCATGTAACGCTTATAATTTTCAACAGCAAAGCTTCTCCTTTCAATCTAGAAAAATATAAAGTAGATAAAGTTATTAAAGATATTTAACCTGAAAAGACCTAAAGCAAAAGCTGGCTTTCTTCTTTTTCCCCTTTAAATCTCGAAAGACTTATCATGCAAACGAATATGTTTATAGCAAACTTATAAGTCAATAATATAATTTATAATTACAACATAGTAATAATAATAATTATACTCCTATTTTATTTACAGAGTCATTGATATCTTTTATAAACATACCATTTTCCATTTCAGCAATAAAACCTTACTGCAGTAGATCGCCTCCCCTACTAAACGCTGTCAAGAGATTATGTACAGCATTGGCGATGCTTATACGTCTGTGCGACGAGGTCACAGTGGTTACGTTGCGAGCCGACGCCGAGGACTCCAAGCCGGACGACATACCGGCGCTGTCGCCGGAAAACGTCAGCTCTGTCGTCAAGGTAACTTCGAGTCAGTTACTGACTTTAAAATCCTACTGCAGTAGATCGCCGACCCTACTAAACGCTGTCAAGAGGCTGTATACAGCGCTAGCGATGCTCATACGTCTGTGCGACGAGGTCACAGTGGTGACGTTGAGAGCCGACGCCGAGGACTCCAAGCCGGACGACATACCGGCGCTGTCGCCGGAGAACATCAGCTCTGTCGTCAAGGTAGATTGAGTCAGTCAGATTTCAATTCACAGCTGAGTCTGACCTGACACTGCTATAGTAATTGATTCCAAGCCAGTACCGTTGCGTCAGTACCAAGGATCACGTCGTATTATTAAGCGCAATACACACTGAGCCCGCCGGGCCGTTGCCGACATATTATGTCGGCAACTTTTTGTCGGCGGTCTAGTTGGCGGCTTCACATAATACGAGTCAGAAAATTTTGTCGGCGGCATGTCGGCGGCTTGAGATGAGAAATTTATTTGGCAGTCAGTCATTGGTCAGTAATCACTGACTGTGTGCGCGTCTATAAATTTGTGTCGCCGGGCAACTGAGCGCAGGCGTACCCAAGCCGCCAACATGTCGGCGGGTAACACACGCGGGCGCATGTTGCCGACATCATTCTTTTCATACAGGTTGCCGGGTTGTGTCGCCGGGCTGTGTCGGGCTCAGTGTGTATTGCGCTTTACGTCACAGCTTATGGGAGAGGTCATACCTAATGTGTCAATACATTTTAAAGGTATTAAAAAAAGCGTGACATATGGGTGGGGCTTAAAAAATCTTGTGTGACGCAATACGTGGATGGGCCCTTGCCTAGATATTTATGCTTCATATTTTGGGGGTCAGTTTGCTCTCCCGTCTACCGTCAACCGTGCCAGCACAACTCCCGACGTGTTAATGCCGAAGTTAGTCGTCGTTTTGCCGGCAAATCCTTGACTACCGACGAAATACTGACTGCTTGTAAATAGTATGAGTCAGTTTTCGGCGCCAGCACTGACCTTGTTTAATCTACTTTCAAGGGGCTGACTGACGCTGTCAATGACGTGGCGGCGCTGGCGCAGCAGTACATGACCAGGCCGGCGCTGTCGCCCCGACCAGCGCTGGTGTCCCCCCGAGCGTCCACACAGAGGAATTCTTTACCTGGTAAGGTGAACGATATTAACAGTAAGATTTAAGAGGCCTTGGCTTGCACATATTAAAATATATTTCTTTACATGCAGACATTCCGCTGACACCCAAGGAGCGGTCGCTGCTGACGGGCGAGGGGGGCGGGGCGGACGGCGGCGTGCGCGCCTCCCACTCCAGCGAGTCCGTGCTCGACGCGCCGGACTCGCCGCCGCCCAAACCCGCCAGGCCTATACAGTGAGTACTCATCTAATCTGCCTGTATTCGTCCACCGCAGGACATAGGCCTCTTTCAATGAACGCAATGATGCACGATCTACTGACTACTACTCGCATCCAACACGGTCCCGCAACTAAACGGAGATCGTCGTCCCACCTAATTGGAGGTCGACTTGTACCCAGCTTTAGTCTCCATTCCAGAGACCGCTGCAGTAAACTTACTCTAGAATGGAGTATTATGCTTCTAACTTTTTAAATACAATAAGATTTGAGGTTAAATAGCCTATTGCTTCCAAGTATTTTCAAACATAAATCTAAAATGCCAATGATTGCCATGATTGCCCACGATTGGAGTTTGTCCTAATACATTGACAATTTTTTTTAATTTAAATTAACGAAACACTCAATCATCGGCACTTTGAGTGTTCACACTACAGTAGTTTTGTTTTTATAAAAAAAGCTTTTTGTTGATACTCTTTTAAGTAATCTCTATAAACTCTCAAAGAAGTTCGTTCTTTACACAATACAAACATTAGTATAGATAAAACATCAAAAGTTATTTCAAACCTGTCCAAACCTTTATGGTGTTGCACTATTGCGTAATATTTCGCTAATGGATAAAAAATAATGGGTGTTGGTACAGCATGGCGCATAGCTGTGTCGTAATAGTGCGAGTACAGTTATTATAGCAATTACTGTAATTATTGCCTACGGAGAGAGCCGTAGTGGTCGCGGCGCGTCAATTCCTATACTTGTAAGGGACCGTCCTCCAATATTTATATACAGTGAAAGAAAAGCTTAATAAATGTAATAAATAATGGATTTATTAAAAATTCAAACTAATGTCAAGTTCTCTTTCTTCAGATTTTAATGAAATTTGGTATTCAGTGTATGTGGGCTGGTTGAAATCAGTGTGCCCCGTTTCAACCTTAACTTCAATTTGTGTCAACTATGCAAATACGCAATAGTTTGCAGTTGAACTTCGTGTTGTTGTGATTCTCGCTCCGTACCTTTACATTTCAATTGAGTTTAATAGGTTGAGGTTAGACGATAGACGCGCCGGATACAAATGAATTGAACCGCGTTTACACTTATGCTCATTACCGCCGACCGCAACGTAACAGTTTGTGGCGCTTTTTGGGTTAATATGAGGTTGTGGGCTTGTTTAGAAAAGGTAGTAGTAGTAACGGAAAAATATTTATCTACCAAATGTTGCCAGCAATTCCATTTTGTCATAATTTGTTTATTCCAATTTTTTTGGGTACAGAAGCTATCCTATATCTTTTGACGGGACTCAAAGAATCTTTGCAAAATATTGATGGAATTAAAATGTATAATTCAATAATCATTAATTATTCTAGTAATACTCGATGGTGACTCCTAATTCGAAGTACGAAAATAAGGCCCCTGATTATAATAACAGAGTAACGTACGACACAAGCTATTATTATTATTTACAAACCAGTTCCATAGGAAATAAGAGCTGCCATAATAATGTTTAGTGAATTCGGCGATAGAAACCTGTTAGTTATGTCACATGTAACGGAGTAATAGTGAAAGTGTTCGCAGGAAGTTCGAGCTCGCACCTCCTTTGCCGCCGAAGCGACGCCCCGCCAACGATAACTCGCTGCTAGGACTGTCCGTCGATAGGTGAGATTATTGTCACACCAATGTTAATAAAGACTTCACTTCTAGGCAGAGGTTACACGATCAGTATTTCATCAATCTGATCCATCAATCCTGATCAGATTGATGAAATACTGATCGTCTAACCTACTGCATTGATGGATTGATCATTTTTTTAATATGAACTTTTTAAAACCATCAGTATTCCGTCAATCAGATTGATGGATCAGATTGATGAAATACTGATCGTGTAACCTCTGCCATAGCCTATAGGCGTATGGGTTTGTATGACGTGTGTGTATGAACTTCTGCAGCATTGTAGCTGACACTCACTACTGATAAATATTGAACAATGAACACCCACCTCAAAATATTAAACTCGAGCAAATATTATAAGAATGTAAATTCGAAGTAACTATTGATTATAGTAGTGTAGCACAGAAAAAAATGAAACGAAGTATTCAAACAAAAAAAGTAGTATCAGAGAAGTTGATTCATAGGCAGATGGCGGACCTACGTTATTTGGTCGACTTTTGTCAAATACACCTGTGACCTGACAGATTACGAATTACATTGAATCGACATAATCCGACCAAATGACGTAGGTCTGTCAACTGCCTATGAATCAATTTCTTCGATAGTACCTAAGAAATGACTGAAGCTCACTGATCTCTATTATACAAGTACGCTGGATCGATGATACCCACCTGCTTTTTGTGCCTATTTAATGCGGAATCAGCGCCCCCACTTTCGGGGAAGAGAACTAAATTTGACGTAACCACAACCAATAACAACAGCTGTCATCACTAGTATTAGTTTCAAGTACTCTCACTACTGCTATCAGCGCCAATATGGCGGCTTTCAAACGTCATTTTTACGTCAGATTTAGTTCTCAGCCCCCGCATTCAGTTCGGTCATTCGGTCAGTGCTGAAGCTGGATGCCCTGAGATGGTCATTGACCTCACACTACAGATCATACACGTGGTAAAATTTCACATTAGCAGTAAATAGTTGCTAAATGTTTCTGTAAGTAATTGTTTTAACTACACCCCACACCTTTTTTTTTCAGACTGTCCCTGCAATCTCACAGCAGCGGTTCGGTGGACTCAATGCTGAACGAGGAGCGGCACTCGCACGACCCCATGAACCACGAGGTGTTCGTCACAGCGCCCAGCACGGACCTCGTTGGTAAGATTATAAGTATACACTTGTAGTATACACTTTCCTTGCACTTATTCCACTTTATTTTAATATGAACTTATATAATATATTTTTTTCCACTTTATTTTAATATGCAGGGCCCGGTGTGCAGTGTGCAATGCACACGGGTGCCATCTTTACGGGGCGCCAAAATCCTTTCTTTGCACACAGGCGCCAGTAGCCCTTACGGGGGCCCTGTTAATATGAACATGAATTTCCACCAAGAAGTGAAATATCATATCTATATCATATCTATATACTCATAAGTCATAAAAAAAATCTAGATTAGGTAATTTGCAAACTTGCAACAACATTTTGCTATCTTTTGCTGATACGTTAATATGGCCAGCTGACAAAGAGCTACATGGATTTGCAAAAACAAAGAGCATACATTTTTATTTATAAGATATATTATTATTTAATATTTTCCCATTCGTGACAGTTGTATTTTTTATGTTACAGCGTGTCGGTGCAACGCGTCCGAAATGAGAACGTCTGTGGAGTCAAATGATATACACTTGAACAACATCCATGGACACTCAAATCACAATCGGTAACTAAATTTTGTGTGCTCTAGTAGCTAATGTAATATGTAATGAATTGAATAATGCTAAGTGTAGAGTATGGAGTCTATACGGTATACCGTTCAAGCGTCCGACGCATAATTTATATTTTTTTTGCGACTTGGCGTCTTATAATGTAAACGGGGGTGCTTACATTATCAGACTCCCAATTGCCAAACGAAAAAGCAATAAACATTACTACTATTTTTTTATGAATGTTATAAAGCGTACTATAATGTAATATTAATAACTACCTATTACTTAATAGCTTCTCCAACGAGTCAGGATTCGTGTCCGTCGGCCAGGCGGAGATATCCACAGAGCACAGCTTCACATCCACCTTCTCTGCCCACCACTATTCTAGTCACACGGACAGGTAATCTTAGTAACTATTCTCATATATATCTCAGTAACTATTCCTTATAATATTACTAGACAGGTCTGAAGTTCGTTTAAATAACGTACGGATCGTAGCGAGCATAAATGGCTAAGTTCAGACCAGTCCTTATGATCTGACAGGTCTGAAGTGAGTGCAATGTAACTAAGATACTTGTGAGCTATTGCTAATATAAACAGCTATGAGATAATTTCAGACCAATTCCCATATTGCCAGACCAGCCTGAAGTTAGCTCATATTAACTATGCCACAATCCGTTGCGGACTTTATTACTAATTTTAGACCTGTCCGTACTTTTGCCTGCAATTCTATAAATGTTTCTAATATGTATAACTGTGTTGTCTAAATTTTCACATTGTTTGTGCCTGCTTTGTTTTAATTCACTTTATCAACTGATTTGATATTTTCTCTTTATTTTACCATTTGTATTTAGATGTAGATTGTAGTTACATGTATTTTTTATTTTTAGATAGTTATTAGTTATATTGTCTTTTGTATCTTTTTTATATCAAATCAGTTGCCACGGAATGTCACTTACACCATAACCATTTGTGTCGTTCACGCTTGCCGTTGTTGTCCGCAGTACTTTTGAGAGTACAGAGTGTGTCAGCGAAACCAAGTGCACCGTCCAAAGTGTTGAGAGCCGCGTCTTCACACACCACACGTCGAAGTGAGTTAATCGATTAACATCGATTATTACAATCGATTTTACTCATTTTTGGATATAAGTGATCGGTAATACTTCACAGAACACTTGAAAGAAGAATATTTTCACTAGTCACGTTTACAGTTATTATTTATCATTAATCGTTTTTTTTGTTATAGTTTTTACACGAATGTTATAAAGCATGAAATTGTTGCACTAAGCAAGCTTATTCTAAAATTATATGTTTATGTTTCTACTTACATTATTGTTATCGTGTTATAAATCACTATTAAACCGTTAAAGTTATTGTAATCTCGCAAATTCTATAAAACCAACTCTTGTATTATTGTCAAACAGATCCTCAATTAAGCTTCGCGTACATTGTGATTATTCGATGCGGGGTGTGCCACATTTTTCATACAAAATTTCAGACTGAGTGCTGTGACCGAATTTCAGAGAGAGTATAGCATAAAAATTGTATGAGAAATGCAACCTGCTCTGCAACTTCTGCATTCCGTGCGCGAAGCTTTAGATGTAAAATCAACCTAAATGGACTGTAATTAAAACATCTTAGGCCTCAGCCTCCAAGTTTACGGGCAGTGGGGCGAGAGCGGCGGTGGGCGGTGACGAGTTCCAATGAATAGATTTATAATATGGATATGCCGTCTAGTACGCCGCGCGCCACTCCATTCGAGGCCTGTTCATATAAATCTAAACATTCGAATGCGCCGCCGCCGCTCCTGTCCCGCTGCTCGAAGATTTCGAGACAGCAGCCTTACGGCCGCTCTTAGAGACTCTTCATTCAATTGATGTTCGTTTCTGAGTGCGGGAGTAAATGTGGGTTTGCGTTAACCGAGTGTGTGTGTAGCAGGTTGGCGAGTATAACGTCGGACGAGAGCGAGACGCCACCCGCGCTGCCGGTCAAGACGAGGCGGAACGTGCGCGCCGACATGCAGCACTGCTTCCCCGATATTGAGATCAGGTAAAGCCGTAGAAGTATGTGATATTGAATTTATTGTTTGGTGAAAATTTCCTGTCGTGCGTATTCACTATTCACCCATCTCCGCATGTGGGTGTCCCTGTCCCAGTCCCAGTGTGGGTGGGCGTTGCTCGCATGGCAGGAGAAACATCTATGAAATGACAGGATGCGGGCAACTTGAATGCGGACCAGATCCGCGCGCGTGTAATGACATACATGACAGGGAAAAGCAAAATGATTTTATGGAATCGATTGTTTAACACATTAAAGTTGCATAAGATGTATAATGAAATTGAACAAGTGCAGAAAATAAGTGTATTAAAACTATTTTTAACGATCAATTCTTTGGAGCTTCAGCTATCTACTAGTTAGTTTTAGACAGTAAATAATAAGCCGTAACTTATAACTGTACTGTAATTGCAGACAAGACATTCATAAGTTTCTTTGACGCAGGAAAAGCCCTGCGTTTTCGTTGAACGAGCCGAGGCCGCACACGCTGGCCGAACACAACCAGCGCCCCCCACCGCTGCCGCTCAAGAAGAAACACAGTCAGTACACTGTTATTACTTTAGCAAAATATTTTAAAGCTGCGCGTCCACCGCGTCGGAATCGGATCGTACGGTGCGGACGGAGCGTCGTCGTTTATAATTTGTCAGGCGCAAAAATGACGTTCCAGTGCACGCAGAACCATATAAATCAATACAGAGCAACAAATCCGTCCGCTGCGTACACTCCGATTCCGATCCGGTGGACGCGCACCTTAATACTTACAATCGCGGTGAGGTGACGTATGGCCGGTAGTTGAAGTTTTTCAACAGTTAGAGGGGTTAGCGCGAGTTTTATTCGATCATACGCATCGAGCACGTTAACGCGAATTTGTATGGGATCAAAGCGGTATCCACGTTAGCCAGTAGATGGCGCTGCTTTGATCCCATACAATTTACAAATTCCTGTTAACGCGCTCGATGCGTATGATCGAATAAAACTCGCACTAACCCCTCAGGAGTTTATCTATTCAATAGCGTTGTTGATTGGTTAATATTTAGCCCAGAGGTTCCTAAACTCCTTTGTTTCGTGGCCCACTTTTAAGGTGTTGGTGCATACTGCGGATCCCCCCTGAAGCATGGAACCATTGTCACGTGACAATTATTATTATAGTGAATATTCTACAAAAGCGCCAAGTTAGGCTAGGGGCATTACTTGGCGCATTATATTTTGAAATATACGCGTCAGGATTACAGAGAAAAAATTTACTTGGCCTACAATTATTATTGTGGACCGCCATTTTTTGTCAGGGCCAACGTATACCCCCGTCTAGTCTCTCATGGACCCTTGGGGGTCCACCTGGACCACTTTGGGAATCACTGATTTAGCCAATCAAAGTCGCTAGTGAATAAATAAACTTCAAATAAAAAAACCTCAGAAACCAAGTATACAATGTTATTTATCTTTCCTTCATAATTATTATGGTTGTTGTTTAAGACATACTCGACACTCAGAATTCCGTTTCGGAAACTGCGTTCAACATCTCTAATTAGTGTGAAATGGAATTTTCGAAATGAAATTCAGAGCGTATGTGGTCATCCTAATATTATTGTCTATGTCTATGATATTATATTCAATGTCACTTCATATTGTGTCGTTGTTGTCCTATGTCTCTGTGTATGGTTTGGGTCAAAGACATTATAATTTACAAACGGAGGCTCAGGGTCATGGTCGGGGATAATCTACTCTGTATAATATTTAAAATGCTGTCAAGCAAGAATAATGTTGTCGATTCCTCTTTTTCAACTGCTACATTTGATTAGAAAAGTATAAATATAATATCACCAATATTAAGATATCGACAAGCAAGAAACACCAACAGCATCTCCTTAGATATTAAATTAAAATCATTATAATATGATCGATAATATTCCTTTTGCTTGGAGTTTAAAATAATCTTAGCAGATATGGGTATTGGGTATAGGTTATAAGGGTTATAGGGTATATTGCGTCAGAGCAAGGGTTATAATAGCATGTTTATCTGTTACGCCGGTGCGGCTCGGCAGTGTTTCAAAGCGTCGCCTATAGTGGTGAGTGGTCACTGGTTGGAAAGTTATACTATATAGCGGATTTCATATAAAAAAATTGTATTTCACCCCTAGGGTATCAACAGTAGCGTTTGGCACAAAAGTTTCAGTTAGAAAAAGAGCAAACGCTATTCGCTACCGCTGTCAAATAACAATGTGCTCAGGGTCTTACACATCATATTGCTTCTAATTTTTGTGCTAACTAATAGAACAGCTTGTAGGCCAATCATATTATGATAAAAATTGCATACATAATATAGTGCTAGAGGAAATTGGATTAAGAATTACTAAGTATGTTAAAGGTAAACTGTAATTTTGATTCTTTTGCATTTTAAATTGCCAACAATTCATAAACAAAGTACACTATTTTTCTGAATTTTTTCCTGTTCTTTATTTTGCTCACAAATATATTTTTCATCCAATTTTTCCTCTTCAAAAGCAAAGTAAATACTTATATCCCAATAATTTGTACAACATATTATGTTAGTTTAGGATCCGCTGTGTAGTGTAACGTTCGACTGGTGTGAGTTTGCATGTTTCGCGTTGGCTAGCTCGAATAGGGCCCGTTCGTTACTTACATCTTTCATGGCGGAACTACTTGTTCTTTAAAATAATTATTGTTCTCTTTTTAAATGTTTTTTTTTTAATATTTTGTAAGTACTTGGGTTTTTACTGCTACAGCTTTTGTATTAAAATTAATCTCCTTACTAATAAAAATGTTAACACAATGGATACGTTATGTATATAATGTTATGTCCACTATATTGGAAAAGTAGCTTGATTCACCATAAGGCCATTGATAGCGCACTAGCGGCCATCGAATGTATGGTGTGGCCGCTGACCGCGTTGCGGCCAGGTGCGCGTGGTCTATGGTGGTTTCATACTAAGGGCCCTATCACACTGGCGATTAGCGAGCGATTTGAAAGCGACGCGACTGCGCAGCGCACACCCAGCGATGACGCCGCGATTGCGCGGCGTGCACGCAGCTTGCCCTCCACGTTTTGGACACTCAGTAGCAAAATGGATTCTAACGAGGAAACACTACTGCTCAAACACTATCTACAACGTCACATCTCTAGACGAGCGTACAAAATGGCGTCCACGCCACGCCGTGACGACGCTGCGCTGTCGCGGCGTGCGCGCTGCGCAGTCGCGTCGCTTTCAAATCGCTCGCTAATCGCTAGTGTGAAATGGCCCTAAGGTATCTATGTCGATGGCCGCCGCGACCGGAGTGCGTAGTGCGAGTTTTATTCGATCATACTCATCGAGAACGTTAACGCGAATTTGTATGGGATCAAAGCGGTATCCACGTAAGCCAGTAGGTGGCGCTGCTTTGATCCCATACAAATTCGCGTTAACGTGTTCGATGCGTATGATCGAATAAAACTCACACTACACCCTCTGGCCGCTAGTGCGCGCCCGGCCTAACTGAACATTGTCTAGCTAAAATATTGTATAACTTTTTTTATTAGTAAGAAGTTTTATAGATACATAGATTTTTTACAATTCATTTTAATGTAATGTAAATAGAGCTTTTTAGCTCTATAGATTCCTAAGGAAAGATTTAATATGTCGTTGATATAAATAGCGCTCGAAAATTCTTAGCAAACTATGATCTTTACTAATTAAACGTTTGTTCTATTTTTATCTCTTAGCTGCTTCGTTTAAGTGTTAATTAATGATTTATAGCTCTAGAATGAGTGTTGCTATACAACTATAGGTTATATACAATACACTACCTCCTTACTAACAAAAAAGATGTACACTGAAAATACATATTTTATGTTTGTACAATGTTTTGTCTTTGTCTTTTAAGCGACTTTTCAATGTATTTAGATAAGTGCAAAACGTTGTATAACTATTTAAATGTATATTATGTATTATGTACAGTATGGATTTCAATTGTAAGGAGGTTACTTATTACTTCTTAGTGTAAGTGTTAGTTCCGCCGGCTAACCTGTAGCTCCATATGGGACATTGGAGAGATCTATGTGCTTTCAGCTATCACGTATTCACGATCCATGTGTGCGAGTTATGTCACTTCACACTGTGACGTTAACGATGATTTGTAAGGCGTTGACACAACGCTCTTATAAAAGTCCTGAAGCGTGATGGACTAACATTAGATTAATATAAAATGAATATAAATAATAGTACCTTGCTAAAAATGTCAACATGAGGGATAAAAAAGGATAAGGGCGAAAGCCTGCCCTGCCCTGCCCTGGTGATAAACCATAGTCACTAATGCCACACAACTACACAAGTTGTTGTTAACGTGCTCACGTCGAGAAGTGACATCAACTCGCACTCAGCATACAGCTTATCACGCTTGCGGTCGAATTCCGTGTTAATTATCACTGATCAATGCTATTAGCTTGGCTCCATCTTGTTGTTTTTACGTTCTAATTCGTGTTCTCGCTACAGTTATGGCGTACATGGAGATGTTCGGGAACTGCAGTCACACGGTCAACACGCACCCGCCGATCAACCCCGAAGCACCGGCCGATATGTTCAGACACTCTATACACACATACAATTTGACGAGGTAAGAAAATTTATTGCAGTAGACATTGCTCTTTGACAACTATTAAGAAACTTTATTCATGTTTATACACTATACAGGGTGTAACAAAAATAAGTGATAATACTTTAGGATGAGTATGAGTCCCCTTTATAGAGTTCACTGTCAAAGTAGGAGGCAAGAGCGCTGAAATAGTGACTTTTTAAAACTCTTGTATGGGCTAATTCCTGACGCTGGAGCGATTGCTTATACAAATCACAAAAAAAAAATATTTTCTTAGCGCTGCTATTTTCACTATTTAAGAGACACATATACACCCTAACGTATTATCACTTACTTCTGTTACATCCTGTATAGGCTATTTACTAGTTTTGGTTGTATATTTTATTGTTAAAATCTTTATTAACTAGCTAAAATCTTGATAATATTACAAAAAAGAAAAATTTCTAAGTTAAAAAAATCTGAAATATTATGCAAACGAAAATATGTGATCAGTACTTGCAAGAACAATAACACGCTATCAAACTGTAACAGAATATGGTAGTGTGTTCTGTTCTTGAACTCATTGATTTCACTTTCAAACTCGATGCCCAAATGGTTACACATCTGTTACTTTGCGTCTACTTTCTAAGGTGGAAGTGGTCACTTTATTGTTTGTGTACTATTGTTTCGGTAGGACATTTTTAGGGTTCCGTAGCCAAAATGGCAAAAAACGGAACCCTTATAGATTCTTCATGTCTGTCTGTCTGTCTATATAAGTCTCCAAAAATCATATTGAGGTTTCTCATATCATATCATTTTTTTAACCTGAATAGTTTGCGAGAGAGACTCTTCCAAAGTGGTAAAATGTGTGTCCCCTCCCCCTCTGATTTCTAAAGTAAGGGCATGATAATTCTAAAAAAATATATGGTGTAGATTACTATAAAAACTACCAACGAAAATTGGTTTGAACGAGATCTAGCCAGTAGTTTTTTTTATACGTCATAAATGGTAAACCTTAATCTAAATTTCATTAAATCGACTGAAATATAAAAATAATTCAAAAACCTTTTAATTTCATAAAAATAAACCATAATGCTGCTGCGGAACCCTTCATGGGCGAGTCCAACTCGCACTTGGCCGCTTTTTTTTTCGAATTTTATTGGAAAAGTTATAATTTAGTAACTATGAGGACTTTACCAACCTAACCTAATTCCATTCACATCAACACTGTGGCATACAAGCTAACTAGTCAATCAAAAATGAATTTTCTAACTTTTCCAAACAATTTATATGCTGTACTAATTATATCTTATTAGTCAATTATTAGTACACAAAAGCAACATATTTACGTAGTATAATGTGTTACAGTAGCGCGCAACACTCCAGCACGGGAAGCCTGAGCGTGGGTCAGGTGCAGCGCGCGCTCGCCTCTTCCCTCACCGTGCAGCATCTCAGCACGCCGCCGCTCAGGTAAATCGAGCCTTATGGCATGAGAATAAAGGTTACGTCAGAGGTAGCGTAGCTCTGAACAGGCTCTAGGTTGCTTTTCGATATTAGTATTTCAGTGGGTCTAAAACGGTTACATGAAGTGCACTTAACAATTAAAAAATCAAAAGTAAACATTTGAAATTTTTTTAAAGGTAAATATTTTTGTCGAACATTTATGTCATTTTGTCGATTTCATATGCCCATAAAATGTTTATTAAAAGAAAGGCGTATTTTATTTACCTTATGTATGTAACTTCAGTGGTTCAGAAGACAGCGTGAGCATGAAGACGTCTAGTCGGAGCAGCCCCGTGCCGCCCGAGCCGCCAGCGTTACCGCCAAAGATGAATAAAGTTAATAAACTGGTATGTAATTTAATTGTGGTAATAGAATGGTGTCTTTGTATGGTTATTAACTTCACCTCACGTAACTGGGCTGTTCGCAATCTACTACAGTAAGAGCCAGCCAGCCAGGTCTTCGTCTTTTTATAACAGCTAAAAGTATTCTCTAGAGGTAAAAACGACTAGCAAAATATAATATGTCTGCCCCTGCCTCTTGGGGCATGCTAACTAATTTTCTTTTGCTTATTTGCATGTGAATTGTGATGTCTTTGTCGTCCAGTATAAAGAAAGCAATAACTAAACTTTATATTGGGCGAAAAAAACCGAATGAGCTATAGTCTATACGAAATTTTGAAGAAGCTCCTAATGTGAAAAAAACTTGAGAGGTGTCAAGGGACACCCGGATGGAACGAAGTTCACACGCTCACGCCGCGGCCGTACGGCTTACAACTATAGCAAAAAATGTCGTTACAACTTTTGGTCTTATTTTTTTCCGTCTAGCCTCCTTTCGCAACCCGCTATAAGGAGCTTCGTTCCAACTGCCAGTTATGCAATAACTAATCACCAAAATAATCAACAGTTTATTGAACACTTGTATGATAGACGATGGTATTTCCAGGTGTCAATAAACACAAGCAACGAGCTAATACCGCCGGCGTCGCCGCTGCTGTCGTCACACAACAGCTCCGCAGACATGTCGCTGTTAAATAACATGGTTAGTTGCTGTCTGTATCTATACTTGTTAAAGAAGGAGATAGAGTTATGAACTTAACCAGGCCTACATTGCCCATACTATATAATAATAATTTTAGAACTGTCACCACCACCAAAGTCACCACTGTATAAAAATAATTTTAAAAAATCTGGATAAATTAAAACTAAATAATTTCAGAAATCGTGTTGACCTTTCACTAGTTCGAATAACTAACCGTATATTCGAATGATTTCAGAGTACAGACGAGGTGTACGTGAGCAGTTCGTCGCCGGGAAAGTTCCCACTTGATGACGAGGAGATGGAGCGACTCGGCCGGCCTATGCCCTCGCCCGCGCCATCTGTGGTAACTATCTCACTTATAGTTATACTCAGATACACATATAAATAATGGTATTACATCCATCAGATAAATATTATGAGCTTAATAATAAAATGATTTATACTGTGTAATGTGTCAGCATTCATTATAACAATTGTAATTTTTTGTACTGCAGCTGTTAAATTCGAACTTCGCTTTTTTAATAACACGCCGGATTCCGGTAGGTATATGGAAAGTATTGCTCTTGTGAAAAGGATTAGTAGCTACAGACTGTAATTTCCAATGTAGGCTCCGTCCGGATCGGACTAGTCAACATGAGAAAAAAATTGAAACATTATTCTGATTTCTATTAACGCCATAATTTATGTAATGCCTATTATCTCCATTTCAGGTAAGCATGGGCAGTATGGACACAACGGCGGATGTCGCGGTAACGGAGTCTTCGGATACAACCGTGGACACGGACGATATGATGCTCAAGACAGACGTTAGCGCGTTCCTGCAGCTCAAAGCGCCTGAGACGGACGCGCGCCAAAATGACGGCCGAAGCGGTCAAACGGACTCGCGTGCTAACTACCCCGAAGTGCGTGGCGGACATCCCGACGCGTTAATAGTGCTCGCCACTAAGGCCACCAAAGGTAAGAAATTACATACTATTGGGTACAAGCTATTGGGTACGAGCCTTATCACGGGATTTACTGGCGAGGCGATCAAGCTGTACATTCGCATCGTCCGCAAATCGTCCGTGTGAAAAGACCCTCATTAATTATTAAAATAGGAGGTACACGAAATAATTTTTGATATAATAATAAAAAATCGAAAACTTGATAGCTGGAAGGTTTAAACGGGTTTATGAGCTATATCGAAAGTTATTACGTGAATTGAACTTTATTTAACATTAAAAGATTTAGACATAAAATAGTATTGTATCTTAAAACTAGCAATTTTCCTCTTGTGAAAAAAAAGACTGCCTATATGTCATTAATTATAGCTAAATAATAATACTTAATTTTAATTGGAGGTGGTTTGTGTTTTTAACTTTCCTTCTAGCATAAGTAAATAAACATATCTACAGAGGTTTACATTGTATCGTTTGCAAAAGCATGAGAATATTCATTTAAACATTCATTAAAAATCTCTTCTTTCAATCATGGATGAACGTATTTATAAGACAATATCATAGTTAAGTGATACGGTAAAGGTACCACACAAAGACATCATTAAAAAACATCAAAATGTTATTTGAATTTCATTCTAAATATAATTATTTCTTGTCTGGGTTAAACCTGGGTCATTTATCATAACAAATAAGAATGCTAAGACAGCGCAAACATACCTCATGTCTCTTGATACACGCATCTAACATCTCAACTTTCATGCTTTCATTTACAGAAACGGACGAGTGTAAGTGATCATAATATTTGGGGCTGAAGGATAAGCTGGTTGTTGACTAATTATTACTTTAGCTTTGCTCGAACTGCTTATTATGATAAATATAAATATTATTATTATTATTATATTTAATGTGGCTTACAACTATTTTATATTGTTTAGCCAACAGATACTAATCTTCCAAAGATATTCAATTTTAAAGACATGACAAACAAATCTTTTCTGATGTATTCTATTTAAATTATAAGTAGTGTATTATAATATTATAAAATATATATATCGTATGAACTATTATAAATTATAATATTATAATAAATCAATAATGCATCTGCTTAGTACTGAACACGCTTCCACTTAAAACCTAACTTACAATAATTATATTGTCCACACAAAATTTACAGATATTCTGGACTAGAAAAACTATTTATTTGTTATACGTACCGAAAGCTTCTGCATGGATCTTTGTGTCACTTCGAACTTCATGCATGCGTTCATATGCGATTTGCATGAGTGGGAACCTCCGTTCATGCAAAATAAAAACTTAAATGACTAGCACACGATCTAAAACCACTTTTAAAGCATGGCTCGCATTGGCGACAACAACGTCTGGCGTCGCCCACCATTTGGATTTCGATTCATAATAATATTCTGAAAGCCATGCAAAGTAAAATTAATTTTCACAAAACTAGATATAACTATCATGTCTTATGAAGAAGTAGTCTCTATTTTGTATAATATGCTAAAGTCGATAATCTAATGGTGAGCGACAAATAGACCTTATATGTGACAAGTTGGATACGCAAGCATGCACACAACATAATAATATACAATTAACGCAGTTTTTCTTACGAAAGCACTGGCTTTTGCATAGCAAGAAGCACTATTTGCTGCAGATTGACGCTTGTTGTACGCGACTTTTTCTTAATGATTCGATCAATCAATTTCTGCGGCTTCCTATTGATCTTCATCATGATTCAATAATTTCGTTTGATTCATAAAGTCCTAAATGTGGTTAAAAATGTATGATCGTATGATTAAGATTGGGTCGTTTTTTTTTCAAAATCTACGGATTATTAAAATTGATTTTCTCTACACAGATTTCGCTTACCAAGAGGCTTTCCTGGCTACGTACAGAACTTGGGTGTCACCTAGTGATTTAGTGAAGAAACTAACTCGACGCGCGAATCACTTCAAAGCGAGGCCGCACGAGTTGCGGTCTACCTTGAGCCTGCTAACTCGAGTCGTTGCTGATTTAACGTGAGTATTGGTCCCATAATATTAAAAATGAAGTCACATTGCTCAGTTACGTTGTATCGTAGAAAGAGAATAACGCATTGTGTGCTACATCCGCGTTGCGGCGACACACTACAACAATAGGTACAACCTTGTTCCATAGCGTGTAATTTAGTTGTAAAACGTCGGCCGTCGCCACGCCGCTGCGGCAACACACCGCAAAGAAACTATAATCTGTCCTCGCTTTATATTTTAAGTGTCTTTCTGTCAGAATTTTCTGACATATTTTACAACATAGCCAAATCATATCCATACTTCCATACTAATACTAGACGACACATGGTAAAACTTGTATAAGCTTATATTGCGCCGTATAACATTGTTTTTGCTGTTACCTCTTCACGCCCAATACGCTGAACCGATTTTGCTGAAATTTGCTATGGGGATAGTTCGAGTCCCGGGAAAGGACATAGGATACTTTTTTATCCCGGAAAAATGTGCGGTTCCTGCGCGCTAAACGAGTTTTGGCGAGAGTCGCGGGTGTCATCTAGTCTTAAATAAAATTGAAAATATCTATTCTTCTTTCAGTATAACAGACTTAGACCAGACGCTAATGCAAGAAATAATGGAGTTCATATACTGGTTGGTGGAGGTAGAGGAGTTGCCAATATCGAGGGCGCTGAGGCAGATACTAGTCGACAAACAGAAACAGATACACTTCCAACATATGGTGAGTCGAATTTCCAATATCTTATAAGTTTTTTCTCGGAAAACTTACAAAGATAGGACAGCTACAGTATTTGCTACCTAAACCCTTGTATTAATAACCTAAAAATGTGTTTAAAACTTTTTTGCATACCCAGTGGCACTCACACTGAGATGAATCTTCGACGAACTTGATGTCATGATGAATAGTTTGACAATTTTCAATTCAAATTCGACACCTTTTACAAAAGTACCTGAATTTTATTACCTAATATTTTCCTTTTATCATTCAGAACAACAGTCGATACGAGTACGAGACGCCGTGCTACGGCAGCATAACGCTGCGACGGGACACACTGCTCGACTTCAAGGCGCAGGAGCTAGCGGAGCAGATGACGCTGTTGGACGCGGCGCTGTTCGCGCGGATATCCGGCGCGGAGATGCTGTCATGGCCGCGGGAACAGAGCGAGGAGAGCTCGCCCAACCTCACCAGGTTTACCGAGCACTTCAATAAGATGAGCTACTGGGCGCGCTCGAGGATACTCGAACAGGTTGGAATTGTCCAAGTTTATGTATTTATCTTTTGTATTTATTACGTATATTTTGCGTTTGTTATTATTCAGTTATTGAAATGTTGGTTTGCATTTATCTAAATTAACGTACGCAAATGCGTAAACGTCTGTGTAATGCGTATATCTATATAATGTGTATGTTTGTAAATTCGTAATTTTCAATTTTTTTTTTCTCTTTACTATCTGTTTCTCTCAGGGGAATTACACTCGTAAGTCGTAACTTATTGCGTTATTGCTATTAAACCTCACAATTTTGGTTAACAGTATGAAGCCCGGGAACGCGAGAAGTACGCGAAACATTTACTCCGAGTCATGAAGATTCTACGCAAGATCAACAATTACAACTCGTATCTGGCTCTCGTGTCGGCGCTAGACTGCCCGCCCGTGCGTCGACTCGGCTGGCCGCGACACGTCACGGACTTGCTGCGTGATCACGGCGCGCTAATAGACTGCTCCCACTCCTTCCGCGCGTATCGACAGGCGCTCGCTGATACGCAGCCCCCGTGTATACCATATATGTGAGTTTTAGGGCCCTTTTTCACCACTTCCTGATAAGTACCGAATAGGCTATCTACCACTTGACTTGACAGATGAAGTCTGGAAAATCTGTCATAAAATTTGTGAATAGCCTATTCGGCACTTTATCAGAAAGTGGTAAAACAGATACCTTCTCTGATAGACCCTTGGTGTACTATCAGAGAAGTTGATTCCTAAATTCTAGGCAGATGGGGGATCTACGTAGTTTGGTCGCGTTACGTCAAACCCAGCCGACAGATCACAATTAGGGCTCCATTCCACCGCGGCGCACGGAGAGACTACGCACGTGCGTCAAGCTTCGCTTTGTAAGAAAATATATGTGACTGTGTCCACTGCAACTCACGGATACGCTACGCACGAATTGGCGTGCGCCGCGGTGGAATGGAGCCTTTAACATTGAATTGACATGATCCGACCAAATGACGTTGATCTGTCAACTGCCTAGAAATTAATTTCCTGATGGTACATGTAGCGAGGAACCGATATCGTTTCCGATATGAAGATAAAGTGGTTGTCGCTTAGGCCGCTGTGTCGAATTATACGGTGAATAGGCCGCGGAGTATAGCACAGGTGGGTGCAACACTTATAGCTAGACAGAAATGCATTTCTGTCGTTATGTCTACCATCAATATGCTGCTGTTGCAGCGTAACGCAGACGTGATGGCAGCTAGAGGTGGCTAGGCTTGTTTTTATGTCTCCCGTCTTGTTCTTACCGCTAGTCAGTAGTAGCTGACAGCGCTACTCGTGAACTCGGTTAAAACTTAGTGTCTTAATACACTAGGCCGAAAATATGCGGCCGAAGTTCGGCATGATTATGCTTGCAATGCGCTACGCATACAATATAACGCGACGTAATGTCGGCATGGTGTGTCATCGGTAATTTAAAATACATTACAGACGTAATCATGCCGAACTTCGGCCGCGTATTTTCGGCCTAGTGTGTTTGGACAGTTAAACATTTTTTATTCACGCTAAATAATAAATAAAACTTTTTCCCAGTGGTCTGTTCCTGCAAGACTTGACGTTCATCCACGTGGGCAACCCTGACCTGCTGCCCGACGGCAGCATCAACTTCACCAAGCGGTGGCAGCAGTACAGCATACTAGAAAACATGAAGAGATTCCATAAAGAGTGGGTACACTATATAATATTAGTTTTTAGGGTTCCGTAGCCAAAATGGCAAAAAAGGAACCCTTATAGATTCGTCATGACTGTCTGTCTGTCTGTCTGTCTGTCTGTCCGTCCGTCCGTATGTCACAGCCACTTTTCTCCGAAACTATTAGGGCTATACTATTGAAACTTGGTAAGCAGATGTAGTCTGTAAACCGCATTAAGATTTTGATGCAAAAATGGAAAAAATATTAAAAATTTTAGGGGTCCCCATAGGTACAACTGAAACAAAAAATTTTTTTTTTCATCTAACCTATGCGTGTGGGGTATCTATGGATAGGTCTCCAAAAATCATATTGAGGTTTCTCATATAATTTTTTTCTAACCTGAATAGTTTGCGAGAGAGACTCTTCCAAAGTGGAAAAATGTGTGTCCCCCCCCCCTCTAATTTCTAAAGTAGAGGCATGATAATTCTAAAAAAAAATACATGATGTAGATTACTATAAAAACTACCAACGAAAATTGGTTTGAACGAGATCTAGCTAGTAGTTTTTTTTATACGTCATAAATAGTAAAGTACAACTGAAACAAAAATATTTTTTTTTCATCTAACCTATGCGTGTGGGGTATCTATGGATAGGTCTCCAAAAATCATATTGAGGTTTCTCATATCATTTTTTTCTAACCTGAATAGTTTGCGAGAGAGACTCTTCCAAAGTGGAAAAATGTGTGTCCCCCCCCCTCTAATTTCTAAAGTAGAGGTATGATAATTCTAAAAAAAAATATATGATGTAGATTACTATAAAAACTACCAACGAAAATTGGTTTGAACGAGATCTAGCCAGTAGTTTTTTTTATACGTCATAAATAGTAAACCTTAATCTAAATTTCATTAAATCGACTGAAATATAAAAATAAATCAAAAATATTTTAATTTCATAAAAATAAACCTTATTGCTGCTGCGGAACCCTCCATGGGCGAGTCCAACTCGCACTTGGCCGCTTTTTATTTTTAGTATAAAATAAGGGGGCAAACGAGGGGCAGTTTGTGTACTTGTTAACTGTACAAATCCGTACAAAAAAGATAGAGGGATAAAGGGTCGCTATTAGGTTGCCCAGCTGTGGGACAGCATAGGCTAATAAAAAAATAGGTCCCGTGTGCCACTATGTGACCTTTTTGCTGAGGTCATAAGGTCGAAATGTAGAAACAGTATGGCATGTATGTATATTGATTATTGTATAATTTTCCAATGTGTTAATTACGCTCGTTAAAGATTTAATGCTACCAATTTTTATGTCACTTATCATCGCGCAATAAATAAATATAAAATATATAGCACATAAATTCTGTCTATTTTAAATGGCGCAAAGATGTTCTATTTCAGTTACTTCGAAATTTGAATGAACTAACGAAAGAAGAATGCACTAACCGTATAACCTCGTAGCAGGCAATACAAGTTTAAGAAGAACGAGCGGATACAGGCGATGTTCAACGACTTCGACGACGTGCTGAGCGAGGACACGATGTGGCAGATATCGGAGGCGATCAAGCCACGGCCGCGCGCGCTCGACGTCGCCGCCCCGCCCCCCACTGCCGCCGCCACCGCCGCCGCGACGTAGCCGCGACACACACACTAGTGAGTACAGTATGAATACCGTAGACTGTAGAGTGTAAACTATACTCCTAGAGTCTAGGAGTAGGGTCTACGACCTAGACCACACTAGACACAACATATAATTTAACTAATATGTGTGTCTAATGTGGTTTGAGATTTCCATTCGGGTGATTATATGATACAATATCACCCGAATCGCATTCGGCGTACGGATGTTGCGTTACTTAGCTGTGTTCTTGAAATCAAATCCAACTGAATACGGAGACAAGTCATGCAGGTGCGTGACGTCATACTGCATTGTTTTGCTACTTCACGTTATTTGAATCAGGCGGTCTTTGATTATAAAGATGGTTTGATATTATATTATATTATTATTTTTGCTGTCAAATTGGCCAACTCGGAAATTTATAATTTTCTTATATTATCTGGTTATTTGTTTCAGGTATAATTTGAATCCAAAGAATAAATTCGTGAATCGAGGTAAACATGAGACTTATCTATGAGGAATTGTTTGATTTAGGTTGAAGCAATGTGATTATCTGTCCTAAAAAGGCCTAATTATTGTTAATGTATTTATTGGTAATGCGATTTCATCTGTGATCGGTCGGACGATGCCAGTCGGCGTTTGCGTATAAGGTGTGCTAGTGTACTGTCAATAATGGCCAATCAGTAACTAATGTAGAGTATTTCAAACACCACGTGTCGCTACAATATTTTTGTATGAATTTGTTCGCTTAAATTATAATAGTTATAAACCGAGTACGTCAGTGCAAAAGAGGTTTTTGGTAAAAAAAAAAAACAGGAATGGTCTAGGCCCTAGGGCAGTCACCAATAAGAATGATGAAAAAAGTGCTATGCCACTTTTACACTGCTACTCGAATCCACAATCCTAACGCCGTCTTTACATATCATGTATGACTTTATAGATACAGATGTAATTAGATGTAGCTGAAACTCTTGTAGATGTTGTGATTCGCCATTAGTGATATAACTTAAGATATAAAGATAATAAATACATCGAATTAATGAAATTCTTTTGAATCTTTAAGGACAGTAGGATATGTAATAAGTACGACGTTTATCTTTCTCTATCTCTTTCTAACGAAGCTACTCTATGATAAAAGTGTGCTCACCAAATTGTTGGATTATACACAGGGTTTTTACAGCCCGGTAAATAGTAACCCCAAAGAGAACTACGTTGTATAAAAATTTCTTTAGAAATTTAGCAACATTAAAATAGACTTCTCTAAGATAAACCATCTCCTGTTAATTCGAAATTAATCGAAATTTTAGTCGCCCATTCATGGTAGCCCTAAAATGTTACATATCACTTAATAAAGTGTGCCAAATATTCAATTTTAAAGGAATTGCATTTACAATACCATCCAAAATTTTCTTACCAGTACTTGAAATCAACTGGTTTAAGCTTATGACACACGACAATGTTGCAGTATTTTATCAGATACTAATAAAACATGTAATTTACAAAAAAATACTTAATATTGTTTGACATAAACTAAAGTTTGAGAATTCAAATGAGCAAGGCTGAAGGCCAAGAAAAAAATGCAAAAAAAGTTGTACAACTGTAGTGTCGTAATGTGACATAAGTTTAAGTTTTAAAACACCATCGAATAGAAAGATTTGGATATATTTACATTCGTAGCAAAGAAAGACCTAAAAGCTAAAGCTACTAACTACAAAATACTAAAAGTGCATTTAGTTTAAATACGTATAGCAATAGTAAAGTGCTTCACATAGAACTGTTAGTTTTATACCTGGATTGTACAACTGTGCTATCATACGATTAGCAATCTTTTATACATTTTAGTATGAGAGGCTCGTTATTTGTATGAGAGCATACCGTACACACTTCCGTCTGTTCTCTAGCTAGAGATGCATTACTCATTCTGTATATTCTATCTCGCTGTAGCTAAGTGTTATTATATTAGTAGAAATAGACATTTTAATAACATTATCGCGTACAGCTTGAATACTCTAGTGGCTTTTTGTAAATACGAACATAGGGTTAGAACGTAGTAGTTCAAAGTTCAGACATACCCCATAATATAAAGTGCTGGATGGTGCTTATCCTGTAGTTACGCAGGCAAGAGTGCAGTCGTGTGCACTAACATGTGTGTGTTTTAAGGCCTCTACAACACACATACTATGTTATTGCTAATGGTCTGTTGAAACATCATGCCTTTTCTTTCCATAACACGAAGAATGAGAGCAAAAAAGATTTTTTTTTACTATAACTTGAGGCCACATTGACGCGATTGGGCATCTATATTCTATACTTATGAATAAAAACAAGAAAGATACGACTAAAACAGCAATAAAAGGCTTATGAATTGCTAGAAAGAGATGCAAGACTTTTGCTCGTATTGCCGCTTATGTTAGTGTCAACGACTGTATTGTAAACGACTCTACATTATTAATTAATCTACGATATAAAATTGAACTATTGATATATTTAGTTCTTTTGATACTCTACAATTTAAACTTCATTGGTGATTACTTATTTTATATTAATCTATTTCATAATATTATATTTTATGCGGATTCTTTGAATTATATTGAAAAAAATGATATTTATTTTTGATAAGCAGAAATCATATTTTTCCTATAACGTGCTGCCTACAAGGGAGCTCTTTATAAAATACTTTTGAGATTCAAACTTTTGATGTCTTGTTGCATTCTTCTAAACGGTGCGTTAAGGCTACCTAGTGCCCCATATGGACTTAGGTATATTGCTAGTGAAATTTGAATCTTGTATCTGTTTTGAATTTGATAATAAATATACATTATTAATTATATTATCATTGATATAGATATGACATTATGTTGCTCTACGTAGCGGCCAACGAATAAATTTAAAAAAATACTCTGAAAACAAAAAAAAAAATTTTATGTTATAACTCTGCCAATTTTTGGTTTAGATTTGAATGAACAAAAAAAATATGTAGAAAAATAACTATTAGGAATGACTTGCTGTTATACTGTTCTAATATTTATTATTATTATTCGTTGGTCGCTGGTCAGCCTTTTACAACGACTATAATAACACGTTCGTTTGCCTTAGACCTGCTACACACGTAACGATAAAACTGCACAGTTCGGTCACTGATCAGTATTCTGATTCTCTTAGTTTTATGCAACAATTATGCTAGCTCTGTAGCTTTTCAATTCATGTTTCATCCAGCTTCCTATCAAACAACAAAACAATGTTCTTATGATGTACCTCAAACATTCTATTTATGTTACATATTTTGTAATATGACTGGAATTGGACTAGGTCGATTCCGTCAAAACAAATGCTTTGACGTTGCATCCAAAATGTAGAAAAAAACCATTAAAAAACTGGCTGTATACTGCCGAACTGTGCAGTTCCATCGTTGTATGTAGCGGGCATTAGACGATTGTACTGGAACAATAGCAATAATTCACTATGAATGTTGTTACTGCACGTTTGTGATACTTCACTCGCTTGTTGACGTCCTAGGCAAATATATTAGGCGAATGTTAGCTGTAAGCTTCAAGTGAAACCCCATTGAGTCGGATAGGCGTATATGCGGGTACAATCACCAGTGGAATGCTGTCCTAAATTAGACCTTAAAGTGTAGGTAGGAAGGTATATTGTTGGTTAATGAAAAAACAACTAATTCTCAATAGTACGCTAGTTGACACATGACAAAATTTGCTGTGATTGGCCAAAATTCAGCCGTAGGTTTCAGTGTTCAATGCGAGATTTGTCACGTGGTGAAACAGCGCCCCTAGTGGCAAACTAAGGTACCTAATTGGATGTCATACATTATAATAATACCGTATAGCATATAACTTCTTTGGACCTAAGCTATCCTATAATTGGTGACTGTGCTTGGCATAGTTATGTCAACTCATAATCGTATGAATAAGGCTTTAGTCGAATATAAAAGTTCTTGAGACTATTGTATTAGTGAATACATAATATAATACAGTAGTCAATATTACGATTCTTCTTCATTATGTATAGTATAGTATAATTCTTTAGTTTATTCTTTTTTTATAAACACTGCTTTAATTTTTCTAATGAAATTAATCCCAAGTACAATAAGCTACATACTATAGTTATTTATTTTGTGTAATATTAGTATTATGTTTAAGATATTACTTAGTTAACTATTCGTAGTATCCGTATTTATAATATATATAGTTATAGTATATAATAATTATTTTATGTTTTCATAACTTATTTCTTTAATATTATGCAGGTCATACGCAGCTTAGAGTTAACTAAAGCAATTTTATAGCGTACGCACACAACTGTATAAACTATAAAGTATATTCTTTTAAGAAATAGCAGTAGTTCCCTTGTAGTATTAGCACAATATAAATATCATATACAGTAGAGCGACTTGGGCATGATCTTGAAATCGAAATGGCTCAACACTGAGACAAGTTTAAAGTTATCAGAAATCACGCTTATTGTGTGCATGTGCTCTATTATGGCGGTCTATCTGGGTATGAAGGTCTACTGTATATGTTTATATTGTGGTATTAGCATCGCAAAATATCCTATGACCACTATTTGCATTATTTTTATATAATATTCATAATTTATATGTAGTAAGTTTTTTTTGTTTGCGTGTTTTATACAAGATTTACGTATAGACATTTACAGGAAAACCCGCTACCTTAGTCTTAGGCGGATGAAAAAAATCAATGTAAAAAGATCATCGAAGTACAACCTTATCTAAAATGGCACCAACAATACTTTTAGCCATGTTGGGTGGTTAAAAATTATAACGAACCGCCTAAGCTAGGTCATAATCGAGTAAAATGTAGGTTTTTGCTAGTTTGAATAATGAGTGTCCAGGCAATAAACTAGACCAATATTTAGGATGGTTTAGGGTGGGCCACACTGGGCGTAACACTGCGGAGAGAATGACGCATTAGCCAAATAGTCTTTGCATTTTGTATGAGACATACCGCATAAACGGCAGCGCAACTACATGACTGCATGGCATTCCAATACTATGGGAAGTGTCACGTCGCTTCTGTTTACGCCTCGTGCGGCCTCACCTTTAAGGCTCCCATATACGGAGAGACTAATCATTTCGATCGGACTGATCTCAGGCTAAACTGACCCAAATTGTGCACACACACACGGGAAAAAACAAACGAGTCGGCAGGGTGATTTTGCATCGCATCTTGCGACGGCTATGCAACGTGCATTTGACAGCAGATATTGCAAGACTATATCGCCCTGCAGGTCGGCCTGCGATCAGTCCGACCGTACCGATCAACCTACCCGTACGTGGGAGCCTTTACAGTGCTTTATTGAAGTTGATATTGTAGCTAGCTGTAGGTGTGTTACCATTACTTGTCAGGTACTAATGTATTTATTTGCGTAACGTTATCGATCGAGATACATAGAAGACTGCCTAAATTAATTGACTCAGTATATTTGATGTGTAAATTAGTAATTGTGTTTCGTTCGTTCGCCTGAAGGGTGAATACGGATTTTGTATCGATACAATAGTTATGTAGTGTCCGTATGTGAGATGCGTTTAGATGTAGTCTTTGGTATATTCATAGCATGATTAATATTGGGATAAAACACGTATTAAATACTACATTTGAATTCTATTATTCCAGTGTCTTTGTGGACATAAAATGGTTTCTTATTTAAGAAATTAAACGGCTTTTTAAATTATTAAGTGCTATAATTTGTACATGCAATTCTAACCTGCACGGATCTGGGTTATAACTCTGTTCTCTCTTTCATAAGCACGGAGAACGACAGAGATGACATGAGTAACTAAGATCTGCGCAAGTTCCCTTAGTATAGGAAAAATGTTTGAAAACGCATCTTTCATACGGTATTTTAGAGAATACACAGTTTGTTGTATTAGCGAGTTCAGTATTATCATTTAAGTAATGCCATAATGTATCAAATGGATAATTTTATTTTATGGTTTAAAATAAAAATAATATAATTGTTTTTTTATACACTACTGTTGAAGTTTAGTATTCAATGTAATTTACGTTTTATTTGTACAATATTCTTAACATATTACATAATGCATGCGTACTGTACAGATATATTTTGTGTCAAGTTTTTTTTGTAATTATTTTGTATCATAAATATAGCACATTATTTACAAAGTGGCATGTTGTTTTATTTGTAGTGTTATAAATCTGTACCTTAGAGTCCAGAGGTATTCAACATTATGTGCTAAAATGAATTTTTTTAGGAAACGCAAAAATGAAGATCTATACTAAATTAAAAACTTGTAGTTAAAATGTCATGAATCATGATATATATACGATTTGCCATTTCTCTATCTCTGAGGTACAGAAACACAATTTTAACCTGCCAATATTTACGTTGTTTTAGGTTAAAATCCAATTTAAATGTCATAAGTAACGGTCGACATTTAATTTGTACCATCGAGGAAATTGAGTCCTAGGCAGTTGACAGGCCGACGTCATTTGGTCGGATCATGTCAATTCTATGTTAATTGTGATCTGTCGACTGGGTTTGACGTACGTAGGTCCCCCATCTGCCTAGGAATCAACTTCTCTGATAGTACAATATATTTCGATCAAAGTGTTGAAGTTAAAACTTACATATTTTTTCAGCCAACACCCAGCAACGTAGTTTTTCAAGTAGAATACGTGGTCTGTAACAAAAAATATTTTTGTATTTAATTTGCATATCACTTACATTGAAGGTAAGACTAGGCCCAGCAGGAATTCTAAGCGATAAGTTAAGTAAAATTGGCTGTTAAGATAAAACACAGCATGAGAACTTATCAACTAAGTGAGCACCTGGTATTTAAAGGGCTGAAAGAGCATCAAGTTTACTTGGTATAAAGTATTGCAGTAAAGAGTGGAAGATTCAAAATTAGCCTACTGAAAATGTTGCTTTATATACTGCTATTGGTTTTCATCAAATCAATAAACACAGCTCCTATTATAGAATATGACTTTTTTGAGGACATTGATATAAATGGTATGTTGCTTATTTTGTTATGAAAATAATATCGACTGGTTGCACTGGACAATTCCACGGCCTCAGAGAAAACCAACGTAAAATTACGCTCACTATTTTGTTGAATAAGTAAAACTTGGGGACTTTGATTCTGAACAAAACTCGCAACACTAGAAGAGATACAATGTTGTTTTATGTTGCGAGTGTTCATGGGCGCTATCGATTCTGCATGAGCTCGTTTTTTGGTTTATTTACTTAAGTAAAAAAAAAACTGTTATTGTATTTACTACTAAAACTACGATTTTTACTGAACATTTGCAGGGAACAGTATAGGAGCGGAATTGGGCGACTATTTCGAAGGGGACATAGTCCTGAACCCTGAACAAAAGGCTGCTATAGCGACTGCACAGGAGTCGAGAAACGGTTTGCGAGGGGGCGCGAAACGCTGGCCCAACCAAACTGTCGTTTATAACATAGAAGAAGATGACTTTGGTAGGTGTCTCTGCGTTAGCATCCATTTTATGTGTGTTTTGAACTGAAGTTTGAAGAGTCTTTGAAGCCCAATAAACCTGGGGGTGCCCATCCCCTTTGGTATTTAGAAGTAATACCATGTAAATACAAAGTAACATAGGCGTGCCTATAGTTGCTTTGCTTTATAGCAATAGCGAGTTGCGATCATATAATTATTATCTATACCTAGCTTAATACTCAATTGTAAAGCTATAACGTAATATAGGTATATATATAGTTTTATACGCATAATAATAGTGCAAAAATGTTTTCCTAGAGAACGTCGAATAACAAAAATTGCAATATACAGCATCAAATGGCAAAATCGTTCTTCTGTAATAAAAATCACAGTAACCCTGAGACGTATCTCAGTCACCTGTTATCTCAGTCACAAGTCTCAGTGACGTGTTGTCGAAATAGACATTTTTCGAGATTATCAGACCATGCAAGAAAGCCCTTAGGACTTAGGTAGTTACCAAGATAGAGATAGAGATCAGAAGGTATTTCTTATGGGGATTGGTTCTTGTGAAATGATAAAAATTGTCCTCTTGAGAAAAAAACCACTGAATAGTTAATTTGCAAACAAAGGTCGCGAATTATTTTTTCATACCATTGGGTCGCATCATAAAAAGGTTGAAAAACACTGGCCTATAAAAATATAAGTAGGTACTAATAATAATTATGTACCTTTAGATGAAGAAGAAATTGAAATGATAAAAGCTGGTATGGAGGACATAGCCAGTAAGTCCTGCATCAAGTTCCGACAGAAGGAAAACGACGAACACGCTGTATTAATTAAGGTAAAATTCATTACCTAAGTATTTGTTTTTGAATAGGTAAAAGTATGTGGCCGGTTTCATTTAAACCAGACTTGCGCAGAGAGTTATGAGAGTACTGGGTTATGAGAGTAAAAGGAATAGAGATTGCTTTCTATTCCTTTTACTCTCATAACAGTCATAAGCATAACCCAGTGGGACGGACGACAGACTGGCGAGAGATCAGGCGAAGGACCGACTTTTTACATGCCCATCTGACGCATGGATCTTCATGTCAGACAATCGAGTGATCAGCCTGCATTGTCCTAAATAAACTTGGAAATAACACGTTTCCAACGCGAGAATGGAATCCACGACCTCCGAATCAAGAGCCGTGCTCTAAACCACTGGACCACGGAGGCGTACAAGGGTACCTACAAGGTACTTGTATGTTACGACAGTCGCTAACTCTCTGACAGAACATTACAATAACATTAAAGTCTCAGATCTGTAACCGTACTTTGTACCATCGCGTCGAGGAAATTGATCATGGTTGACGGATCAACGTTATTTGGTCGGCTTATGTTAATTCAATGTTAGCTGTGATCGTTCTGATGGGTTTGAACTTTGACTTAACGCGACCAAATTACTTAATAGGTCCGATATCTGCCTAGGAATCAATTTCTCTGATAGTAAGTACAAGTTCAAACTCCAAGGTCAATAAATAATCCAAAGTCCTAGATTACAATGTGATTACTTACGGATATTATGTTTTGTGTACGTTACCGGACTACCAATATGTTATTATTTGACTCGTTTGGATGTGAAACTAAACAAGTTTAAAGTAGGACGATTTTGGCGTCATATAACGCAAAAATAGCGAAAGTGAAGGAACTACTTTCATTCAAATATTTAAAGGCTAATTAAGTATCCAAAAATATCGCCATTAAGTTACCAAGATTTCAGAAAAGCTATTATTAATCCTTTGAACTTGGCTAGGGAATGTAAAAACCGTTTATCATTTTGTCTATAGAATATAGTGTACCTACTACATAATGTAGTTAGGTGATAGGTACCCAAATAGCTTACTTTATAAAGACCCTATCTACTCTCTAGAGTCTAGCCACTATAACTTTCCGGCAAGGGAACAAAAATTTTGAACACAATTTTCAGGGATCAGCCAACGGATGTTTCTCGAACGTTGGCTACAGCACCACTCATGATGAAGGCGAGGAACACCAGGTACTGAACCTGGCTCGCGGCTGCTTCAAGCACGGCACGGTGGTTCACGAGATGCTGCACACTATCGGCTTCTATCACATGCAGAGCACTTACGATAGAGACGATTTTGTCGAGATTGTGTGGAAGAACATTAGAGCTGGTAAGGAGTTAGAAAGAGCAGAAACACCGTTGGGGTTTTAGTGGGTATGCCCGGGCGCGTTTTTCCGCCCCCAGGGAGTCCCACATAGACTGGTAGCCCTCCCCAGCCGGGTATGCGTAAACGCATTTCCCTAACGCAAAAAAAGAAAAAAGTTTTAAAAGTAACTAGTTGAAGATAATTTTGAATGAAACCGATTTAGATTGATATGAAAATCAAATTAATTTGAGTCCCGAATCGAAATATCTAATCACAAATAGATTTCACGGTATCGCCACAGTATAGCAATATTATAATATCGCGCTTTGAACGAATTTCAGTTTGAACAAGTAACTATGTAGTGGAAATTTCCTTTCTACTAGTATTAAAAATGCTTCTGGTCTTCTTGATAATTTCGATTATACGCAAACACATTTTTTAATTACCTCGATCGTGGGAATCGCAGACACAATAGATTTTCAATTGTTATGCGGCAGCCGGGTGCCGCTTGGGGATTGATAGGTTAATACTTGTAAACATTATCTGATTTTAAAATAATGTTTAGGCACTGAGCACAACTTTGCGAAATACACGAGCGATACGGTAACAGACTTCGGCGTTCCCTACGACTACGGCAGCGTCATGCATTACCCAGAGACCGCGTTTTCCAAGAACGGGGAGAAAACCATTATTCCTACACAGGTATTTTATCAAGTCATAAGCTGGTATAACTTATAAGTGAAGCATTAAGGCTTTGGTTCATGATTTAACGACATTGGTGTAACTAACTGCAACGGGGAAACGCGACCCTTCATGTTTTCCTGAAGTCCCATGTCGCGTAGTTCTGCTGCAGAGCTGCGAACTGCACATACACAAATTTTAATAATACTTTTTAACACTTTGCACATACACAAAGAATACATTTTAACACTTTGAACATTTTTAATTAATGTTTAACTTTACAACACGAGGGTAGTTTGTAAAACATTGTTTTTTTTTTCAGGAAAACGTGAATATAGGGCAAAGAAATGGACTCTCGGAAAGCGATATAATCAAATTAAATAAAATGTACTGCGAAGTTTCCAAGGAAATTCCGATTAGCTACATTGATTAGCGAGTAATTGGATTAAGATTTGTAACAGAGACAGTTCACGCTCGATTCAGCTATATTAAGTACCAATTATAAGTATTTTGTAAGAAGTTTGTTGCTATAAACAGCTATGCACACTGTACAGTGTACAGCCTTTAGGGTATGTATTCACTACTAACAACTTTTTGAATTTGTGATTGTCAATAGTAAACTTGGTTGTGGAATAAAATTTGTGGAAATATTACTCAGTCGCTAACTCACTAACTATACAGTATACTTCCTGTTAGTTTATAGATATTATCAGCTAAACAAACTTTTTTGCCCACTTCCTTTATCAGAAATATTTGGTTAAGGTTTACCAAAATAGGTAGACCTTTAGGCTATATTATGATTTACGAGAAGTGAGAACTAAAATATTTTCTTACAATATGACTTTTCATCAGCTAAGTAATAAGTATGTCAAGCCAGTGGTGGTGTGACGAAAGATAATAAACTTTCTGGCGATTGATTTCATAAGGTGCAGTACTGCCGTATCAAATCGACATTTGTTATAAATATTGGCAAATTTCTATTGTGCCGTTTGTGCCAATAAAACGTACATGGTACTTTCAAGGCCGGGTTCGAATTGCGCGGCGCATTGGGACAATTCTGAAATGGTCTTTTGGAGCAACTCGAGCAACGAATTGGGCAACGTACTCTTGCACGGGAGGAGTGTTGGCGCGTGGCGCAACGCGCTGCAGTCAGCCGCCACCGCCTTGTGAAATGGTCGCACCGAAGGCTATATTTATTCCCGATCGGACTAGATGGGTTTTGTTACACAAAAACTGCACGGTGAAGCGCAAAAAGTATTTTACGCGTTAATTACAATGTTGCCAGATAAGTGTTAACATGACACACATCCGTTGCGCGCGGGCGGACATTTGAACGTTTTTTCGTGGATATTTTAGATTTTGAAATGAGAATGAAGTGGTACTGTTTGGTTGTTCTGTATAATGTGTGTGCGATTAAGTGTCATTCGATAGCGATGAGTGAGATCGATGATTTTAGTAATTTCCTAATGGAAACGTCGCAGTTGGACCAAAATGTTAAAAGTAAGTAGTTATCTGGATCAAGTTTAGTTTTATGACTTTGTCAGAAAAATATTGTTCTATGTAAGTAGGTACTTATGATATATCTGAATTTTGTAAAAAAAAACTGAACTATAAATTATAATTAATTCAATGATCGATTAGGGCGCAAGATTAACAAAGAATACCTTGAAAATAAGTAAGTACTTAGATGAATTATTATTTATTTTATTCCATTGAAGTGTGCAACATAATATTAGGAAGTATTTACTGAAGAAGGAAGGACCTATTAAGTAGATAATTTTTAATTCCATAAAACATTATTAAATTAATATCTTCTACTTAAATGTTTTGCTGGTTGGTACAGTTTCAGTTACTTAAAGCATTTTTTATTCATATTTTTTTCTCCCAGTGGAGTAGAGATTAAGATGTGCTTAAAATTGAAATATTTAGGAACGCTTCAGTTAATTTTCCTCTCCTTTTCTCTGTGCCCCGGGCATTAATGGTTAGTAAAGTTGCAATATTCTCAAGAATTGGTCTTGATGTCTGTCTCCTAAGTGACAAATATTTCGAAGGTTCCTACCCTGGGAACGACTACGACGACGAAGAAGACGAACCGATATCGGACCACGCGTGGGAGGAGAGCGGGAAGTTCGAGGGAGACCTCGTCCTCAACGAGCGGCAGCGACGCCTGATAGTCGCAAGCGTAGCCGAGGGCCTCGCCCGCAACGGCCTCACTGACACCACCAAGAGGTGGCCCAACAACGAAGTCATCTACTTCATCCAAGCGGAGCATTTCAGTAAGTTATGAGACCTAATAAGATTTAACATACATAAACAAGATACAATTTTGATGTAGTATATTGTATACGGTATACCTTCTGTGTACTATACCCCGACGTGGCCGACATACCAACGGGGCTATGGGCTTATATAGATAAAACAATCTTTATTTGTACAAAAAACTAGGCTACAAATTACAATATAAAGAAAAACAATGAAAGAATCCGTACAAATCCGGGCTTTAGATCTGCGGGAATTCCCAAAGTCAGGTTCCAGACACTCAAGACGTACTCAAACGCGTGTTTATTGTACTTACTCAATATCTTTGTCATATCATATGAAGCAATAAACTGTAATTTGCAATATAAAAAAAAGTTTTTTTTTGTCCTGAAAGAGGTCCTTTTTTGGAAGTGAGCTGAAACGCAACTTTAACCGCACGTTTCTCGTTCATCGTTGTCGACTCTGGTAGGACCAGAGTCGACAATCCCAATCTTAGGCTTTCCCGCAGAACTTAGTCCGTTGGTAGTCCGGGAACGCAAGTGCTTGAGACTAGAGGATCAAGCGTAACTCCTCTGTTGATTAATTGTTCATAGCAATTATTATAGCTTACCAAAACTCGATGTCTTAGCCACTTCAAACAAAAACGGTTGTACCATTTGTCATCAATTAATTAAAACTGTTAGCAGTTTCCTTATAGAAAACAACTTAAGCGTGTGGTAACGTCTAACGCCTGTTATAATTCAGCTCAGTTTCTTACACCGCGAGGCGCAATCTAATTGGCCATTGTTTATTGTTACCAACTTTCCAAACGAGCTTCTTATGTGATAAGTATACCTGCAATTTCACTTTTTACTGCCTATTTCGAATGCCTATAATAAATTACACCATCTTTTTATGTCTATATTATTAATTGGTGCTATAAACATTTTGCATAATTGTGTTGATCTACTTTTTATCCGGTATGTGTAATGCATTTTTGCAATCAGCACATTTCATGTTGGGACTGCAATCGGTCGACTTTTATCAGTCAAATGGGGATTTCCTTATGGATTTCGAATAGTGAGTCACTTTAATAAAGTGCTGACGACAAAATGCAAACGGGTCACCTGATGGAAAGCAAATTCCGTCGCCCATGGACACTCGCAACATCAGAAGAGCTGCAGGTGCGTTGCCGGCCTTTTAAGAGGTAATAGGGTAGGGGAGGGCAGGGGAGGGTAGGGAAGGGAATAGGGTAGAGGGGATTGGGCCTCCGGTAAACTCACTCACTCTGCGAAACATAGCGCAAGCACTATTTCACGCTGGTTTTTTGTGTGCCCGTGGTATTTCTCCGGTCGAGCCAGCCCATTCGTGCCGAAGAAAAGGTCTCCCACAGTAAAACGTTTACTGTGATAACTTGAACTGTGTCAGCTAATAATATTGCCTATATTCACGATTGAATACTACAATATTATAATTATTATTAAAAGACCTCTGAGGAATACAATGGAAAGCAGTTAATCTTCTTGATGCGGGACATTACATTTATATTGTGCTGACCACTACTACTGTACATCTGTAAATTAGGACTCCTTTTCGCTATCTAAATTCTAATAGATACCTTTATTATTTCAGCGGGCGACCAGGTCCAGGCTATACAGGACGGTATAGACGACCTCGCGCGGTCTTCCTGCGTGAAGTTCACGCCGTACAAAAAGGGGGACAGAGACGCTGTTGTCATTCAGGTAATAAGATAAGTCATTTACTCAATGCCTTTGTACTCCATAGTCTATATGAGACAATATGTAAGGGCTTAGGCTAGTACTTACTAAAAGATCGTCTGGAATGCCGAAAAAATCAGGGGGGTGAGCCAAAATGTTTTCGTTTTCGCTTCGTTATAGAATCGCCGATGAAAATGTATGGAATTGACATAGATTCCGGAGCTTAATATTTTTAAGCCTAAGAACGTGCGCCATATAGTAAGGCGAGCGCATCAAAACGCGCGTCGTCAGTGCGCAAAAAACATGTCGTGTGCAAGGGCCCTCACACCTCAGCAACAAGTGTGCTAAGATACCTCTTGGCTCTTCCGTTTTCCAGGGCAGCAGACGCGGGTGTTTCAGCCAGGTGGGCTACCAAGGAGGTTATCAGGTGCTCAACCTCTCCGGTCGGCATCCCGTCGGCCGCGGCTGTTTCCGCCACGGCACGGTGGTACACGAGCTCCTACACACACTCGGCTTCTACCACATGCAGAGCAGCCCCGACAGAGACGACTACATCGACATCATGTGGGACAATATTGTTAGGCGTAAGTTCGGCCTGCTATTTGACTATTTGGACGCTGTTTATTTGTGTATCATCCCACAAAAAATTACGTAAGGTATTGAGTGGTAAATGCAGTCATAAGTCATGTTCTTTCTAAGAATCTTAAAAATGCAATCTTGTTCTAAATGATCTAAAGTTTAGATTATTTAGAACAAGGCTACATTCATAAATCAACTAAAAATTATTTTGTGGGTTGGTACACAAATGCTTAAGCGTGTTTACACACGCGCCGCAGCGGCAGCGGCACCGCCACCGTGACGCACGCGCGGGCGACGCGTCGTGTCCATTAATTGTAGTGTTTTTAGGATAACTTTCGGAAGCTATTTCTCAACATTTTAGTACTGAGTGATTATAAAAGAAAAAATACGTGTATTTGTATTTTTATTAAGGATCAATATAATATTAAAATCTGGCAGGAAGGTTTAATTGCACCCTGTATGACTGCAATGTTTTCACGCTAGAGGCAGCACCAGCACAGACATTACTCATTAGATGATTTGTTTAAAGGGCCCGGGGTAGGTACCCTCGAAATTTTCATACATTCTTAATACCAAAATCATTTTCTCATACGAAAATATTTAAGTTTTAACATGTTTGAGTTATTTTTCAGCTTAAGATGGTAATTACCTAGGGTTCTGAACAAATTTTTTTTATAAAATATTTAAATACTAAAAAAAAAATTTTGTGTTTAAATATTTTTTAGTAAATTTACTACTAAATATTTAAACACCAAAAAATAGACAAAAACACTAAAAAATATATAAATAAATAATAAATTTACTACAAAATATTTAAATAATAAAAAATATTTTTAAAGTTTAAATATTTTGTAGTAAATTTACTATTTATTTATATATTTTTTAGTGTTTTTGTCTATTTTTTGGTGTTGAAATATTTCCCGATTTCACCAACGTTTGTTAGTGTAAACAGTTTGTTAAAATGTCATATTGTCTTCTCTTTCATTCATAAGAAAAACGAAAGAGGCAACGTGATACTAATTCGAGCGTTAACTTTAACAGTCGTTGGTGAAATTGGGGCTAAAGGGCTTTAATGCCATCCTTTTATAAAATACCATTTGTTATGTCCCAGGGGCTCGCCATAACTTCCGGAAATACAACTCGTTCGCTGTGACTGACTTTGGCGTGGGCTACGACTACGACAGCGTGCTGCACTACAGCCGGAAAGCCTTCTCGTCGAACGGGCAAGACACTATTGTGCCTAAACAGGTAAACGATTCAGATTTTTGAACATCCTTAGAGCCAGTCCACACGGCGCGTTGCGTCAGCGTTGCGTCGACGCAGCGCTACCGTTACGTTTTTTACATACAATTAATAACCAATGTGTTCACACGGCGCAAATGACACAGTAGTCGGTATATAGTGCTTTGTGATTTGCCTTTGTCTATCGACCGCCTTTTCAAATATGTATTATACTTACAATACTTATAACAAGAACAAACATACGTCATTTACCTATCTATACCTATGGCTTACGTATTTTTCTATTTTTTAGTTATGAAGATAATATTATAAAATTACCTCAGGAAGGCTTAGGGCCTGTTTCACCACTCACACACTCTTGATAAGTGCCGAATAGGTTATTCACCACCACCTAACTTGACAGATGAAGTATGGAGAATATGTCAAAAAAGTTGTGAATAGCGTATTAGGCACTTTGTCAGAAAGTGGTGAAACAGGCCCTTAGTGTAGAGTAAAGTTTGTTATAAGGTACCCTACTATCAGAACAGTTGATTCCTATCCAGATGGCGGACCTAAGTAGGTAATCTGGTCGCGTTAAGTCAAACCCATACGACCGCTCGACTGTTCGCAGGTAACATTGAATTGACATGAGCTGACCAAGCGACGTAGGTCTGTCAACTGCATAGGAATCAATTTCCTCAGGTACTTAAACATTATTTTGTTTTTCAGGTTGGTTCACACATCGGGCAACGAGTAGGTGCCTCCGAGAAGGACATACAGAAACTAAACAAAATGTATTGCGACGCCGACTCTGAATCCGTATTAGACGAGACCGAGCCGAAGAAACCCGAACCCAAGAAGAAAGCGAGGAACAGGCCGTTCGAAGGCCACGGAATAGGATACCAGCAAGGTAAAACTGTGGTAATAAAACATACGAACCAACCGGCGAAGCATTCACCACAAACTATGTATTATTTTAGTAATCCACCGAAAGTGCAGCAGGCGTTTGTTCAAGGATTCGGAGCTGGAAAAGAAGTAAACTATGGCTACCGACCGCCGACGACAACTCACGAGAACAAGGTACCTAATGTTCAAAAACTTTCCGAACATTCTGAAATTATAACGCATAAGGAGAATAGTGGAACGGCAGAAAACGACGAAGAATTAAACGACGCCCTGAATAGGTTTGCAAATTTATTAAAATCCCATGAAAATCCTTATCCATCTGCGTTCAATTATGATTACAGCGAGTATATGAATCCTAAAAAGAAAGTCGAAAAGTCTACAAAAGAAATGGGATATTACAAAATTGCCAGCGACTCTCACGAAGAGAGACCTAAAGAATACTCTATTCAATACGGATCACATGAATCAGAAGATGAAAATATCTACGGCCTAAGACCTCAAGCGCTGAAAGTAAGTGATCATGATACGAATTCTGATTCTGTAGAGATCATTCATCCTAGAGATTATGAATATATCCCAAGTGGTCTAATAAAAAATAATTACAGTGCAGTGTATGATCCAGAACAATTTGGTTTTCGAAACGTAGCACCGATGCATCTAGTGCAAATTAAGGAGTATAAGGAGAACCTAGAATTGAGACCCATTAGAAATAAGAAGTTTGATGATAGTGAATTAAGTACATATACGAGAGTTCAAAATAGTCATTTGAATAAGCAAGCGCCAACTTATAGTTACTCTATTCCTGTAGATCATTCGTGGTTATCAACGAAAAGTCCTGGTCATGATTATTACAAAAAAGAATATTATCCAGAGTCAGCAGAGGTTTACAGATAGATAATGTTTTTATTCTTAAGTATACCTACAATTTATTATGTTACCAGCTTAGTACTTGTAAATTTTGCCTACCTATGATAAGAAATAAATGCTAAGTGTTTATGTTTTTGCTTCTTTTATTATTAAAGCTACTCTCACCTACGATCTACCTTATCGATGCCTTAACGAGCATGTTGTGATGTGAGACTGATAAGACAGGCCCTACAAATACTTGATGAACCTATTTCCTGAGGATGGATGGGTTACTTTGAAGTTGTTCATGATATCTTTATAATTATTTATAATAATAAACAAAATAATTACAATAATATATCACAGTCATCTGGTTGAATAGGCTGACTGAATATCTTGCAAATATTCATTGAATGAAACCATATAATTTTAATGTCTACAGTCAGGCTCGACTTGTTAAAATATTGTTTCAAAAGAGTTCGCTAGTTATTCAATCAAATAGCAGATTCAACGAGATGACTGCGACATTTAATAATATTCATACTATCCCTACGTTCCACTAGGCGTTGAAAACGATCAAAACGCTAAAAATAGGAGGCATTTTCAGCGTTTTGATCGTTTTCAACGCCAGGTGGAACGCGGGGTTGACATCTTTGCTGCAATGTAAAAATAAAAAGTCACTGTCATTATTCCGCAGTCCGGTTGACTTTGACAGTTCAATTTGACTTTTGAATTTTCATTTTTCTGTCAAATGATACCTAGTGAATAGAAATTAAAATTTGTTTTGTTTATTATCGAGTTGCGATGTGATATTATATTATCCTTTATTTATAAATACGTAATTCCCTGAAGAGTGAAACAGTCATTGAAAAACTTTAGAAATGACTCAACACTTACGGTGACAAAAATTTATTGTTAATTTGTTATGAAATATTTTCGTATCACAGCAAAACTATTATTATTTTGATGGGTTGTGCAGCCTCAGGCTTGAATAAAACTATGTCATTGTTCGGCAAACGTTCTCAAGATTCTCAGGACGTGAGAATAAAAGAAATCGAAAGGAAATTGTACCTAGCGAAAGAGTCACCGGATCCAGAGTTCGACGTATCAGATTGTCAACTGCGTCAACTCCCAGCGGGCATATTCTCAATATGCAAGGTATTTCGCAAAGACTATTTATATCTGCAGAATAACTGCTTGTCCTCATTAGAAGAAGGTGGACAACTACTCGATCTGCGTTTGGTTAAAATACTCAACATAAGTTTCAATAATTTTAAACATTTACCTAGTAATATAAAGTATTTAACTAGTCTCACAGAATTGTACATCCAAAACAACTTCCTAGAAAGTTTGCCTGATGGTATAGGATACCTCCAGAGCCTTAAAATTTTAGACATATCAAACAATAGATTGAGAAGCTTAACTCCTGGACTAGGTAAATTAAAATGTTTGTTCAATTTAAATATTTCGAAAAATGGAAATTTACACGAACTCTGTCCAGAACTCTGCTATGCAAATAATTTAACACATATTGAATTAGATGTTGAGAATATTATATTCCCTTCTATCGATGTTACCTCGCAAGGTACAGCAACAATTATGCAATTTTTATGTAGACACATGAATGTTGAATATATTGAACCAAACTTGGACACCCCGAATGCATTGCCAGCACAAACATCGAGCAGGTCTGGTGCTTTCCAAAATCAGCTTAGGTTTATTTGGGAGGAGCAGGAGGCTATTTCAAAGGAACAGGAGGAGAAAATCCACAGGCACAATCAGCAGCAGCGGGAGAAATTTTTAACAAAAGTTCTGCAAAGCCAGCAAAATCTCGACTTAGAAATAGCAAAAGCCCAGGAAACTAGGGAACAGGAGAGGCAAAGACTTTTTAAATGTATCCAAGATGATGAAAACACAATAAGGTGTTTGCTCAAAAACTTTATTCAGTCTGATAGACTAAAACCTGAAGTTATTCAACAGCAGCTGGCTCACGAGCAGGCCGAACATGATCATCTTTTGGAGATCACTAAAAAAAATTATAACAACATCAGAAAAGCTGATATCATGAAAGCGACCGAGCAACTCATGGAGAAAGATAATTTGATTAAATATTATAAAAAACATTACATTGATAACTTAAATAATATGAAACAGGATATATTAGTAAAAGAGACTGAAGGAGCCACTAAATTGGCAAACATATTGTATGCCAGGAATGAAAACCGATCAGGAATGATACAGCAGCTTCTTGAAGACCAGGACCTACAACAAGCTGCCGTTGCCTCCCTACTGGATAGAGTTGATGCCAAGAGCTGGAGTTTAAATCAGGAGATATCATTAGTATCCTCACACCTATCAAAACTCAGTATTATAGAACAAGAAAAGAAAAAGGTGCAGTTGGAATATAACTTCAATGATCTTCTGCAGCAAAGAATAGAGCTAGTCAATCTTCTGGATGATTTATTCCAGCAAAGGACTAAAAGGAGGCAGCAGCTGCTAGACACATTAAAAGAAGCTGAAAATGAGACACCAACAAAGACAGACTTTTGGTTGAGAAGTTACCAAAAACTTCTTGATTCTGCCCCCAAAAGTTTATTTGATATTGGTAAATTAGACCCCATCTTTGCCAACTATCTGATCCAAGAAGGTGTTATACATTGTCTACCATTTTTAGTAAAGTTTATATTCTCTGGAAAACCCTTGGTGAATATTTCTAATGAAGATCTAAAGCAAAATGGTGTCAGTCTTACTTCAGATAGGGAGAGTATTTTGCGAGCGATAAGTCAATACATATTCTCAAAATCTCAGAGAGCAGATGAGATGGCCTCGCCGAGTGCTCCATCTCTGTTGGTAACTGACAATAATTATTCTGGAGTTCTCAATGAAAATGAGCAAGAGTATGGCTCTGAGAGAGCTGAGTGTGTAATATGTATGGATTCAAATCCGGAGACAGTATTTGTTCCCTGTGGTCATATGTGTTGCTGTCAGGCCTGCTCCCAAAATGAACTACAAAGTTGTCCAATGTGTAGAGCAACAATTGAAAGAACAATCAAAGTACTGCTAGTATTGTGAAAGTAGAAGCAAAACTTCCTGAATATGAATTTTGGGAGAAGAGAAACTTGCGGTACATAATTCGTTATAAAATATAAATAAACGAATGTTTATGGTCCATTTAGTAATATTGGATAGTTATAAAAATAATATACAAAGTAAGAAAGATAATGACTTTCTTCTATGTAAGTCATTTAAACATTCCCATGAAAAAGCTGTAGAGTGAAAACATAAAAATATGGCTATAGTAACCATATTCAATAATATTACATTTTGAAAATTACCTATATTTATTGAAAATCGTTATTTTTATTTACTTAAGAGGCCGGGGTACCCTCGAAATTTTCATACATTCTTAATACCAAAATTATTTTCTCATACGAAAATATTTAACATGTTTGAGTTATTTTTCAGCATAAAATAGTAATTACCTAGGGTCCTGAACAATTTTTTTTTACAAAATATTTAAATACTAAAAAAAAATTTTGTTTAAATATTTTTTAGTAAATTTACTACTAAATATTTAAACACCAAAAAATAGACAAAAACATTAAAAAATATATAAATAAATAGTAAATTTACTACAAAATATTTAAACTTTAAAAAATATTTTTTATTATTTAAATATTTTGTAGTAAATTTACTATTTATTTATATATTTTTTAGTGTTTTTGTCTATTTTTTAGTGTTTAAATATTCAGTAGTAAATTTATTAAAAAATATTTAAACAAAAATTTTTTTTTACTATTTAAATATTTTGTAAAAAAAATTTGTTCAGGACCCTAGGTAAACTAATTACTATCTTAAGCTGAAAAATAACTCAAACATGTTAAATATTTTCGTATGAGAAAATGATTTTGGTATTAAGAATGTATGAAAATTTCGAGGGTACCCCGGGCCCTTACGTTTGTTTTTTTCTTCTAAATTATTTTAAATACGCACTAGTCTTCTATTAAAGTTTAAAATTGTAGTTATGGTTTCTAGATGTTAAATTTATTTCGTTGATTTAAGATTTTCTGTATAAATATGTAAATAATTTTAAAGAACCTAATCTTAGTACTAAATTGATACCAATTATTGAATTGCCTTAGCTAATTCAATTAGACATTGTGCCTTTGAATGTCTTTTGGATTGTTGTTTTACAGAACTTCTTAATATGAGATTATTGTAACATTGTATGGCTGTGATGCTGTTGTTACAACAATATAAAATATTATGTTGTAAGCATGGATCTAAGAAATATCAGCTCTTTAAGTGTATGTATTTATATTTCTTAGATCTATGGTGGTATTAGTAGTAGGGTTGCCAACTTTACTGTTTAAAGGACTGAGCACACTGAGACGGGCCTTGCCGGGGCTCAGCGTGCCGGGGCTCATCGCATAAATCCGCCGCCATACAATTTGTATGGAGGCGTATGCGCGTATCGCCCACTGTGCCGGCGCGCATCGGCGCGGATTTTTGCTCGGCGGATTTCCGTCGATGCGACACGGCCCGGCAAGCCCCGGCCCCCGCCACACCCCGCAACGCCTCGTCGCGCAGAGCATGGCAGAGCGTTGCGCGCCGACCCGTCCCGGCCCGCCCCGGCACGCTCCGCCTCAGTGAGCGTTAAAATCCGTCAAAGCGATGCGACCCAACCCGGCAACAGTGTGCTATAGCGCATTATGCGCTGCGCTGAGCCCCGACCCGCCCCGGCACGCGGCGACCTGCGCCGACTCAGTGGGCGCGAAGCTTTAAAGAGCATTTGTAACTGTTTGTCATTAAATTATACTTTTTACTGTGGAACAAAAATGAAGTATACAAAATACTGTTTTCAGCATCAAAATGTGAATACTTTTAAACGCTCAGACATTTTTTTTTCATTTTTAGTAAGTTTTGCGAGAAACTCTAACCCTTAGGGCGTTCGCTGCGTTGAGCGTGTGCCCATCGCGGCTGCCCGTCGCAGGCGCCTGCGCCGTGCGCTCGCCATAGTAATCGTGTCAGCCGTCGCACGTTGAGCGGGTCAGCCGTCGCACGATTACTATGGCGAGCGCACGGCGCGAGCACCCGCGACGGGCAGCCGCGACGGGCACACGCTCAACGCAGCGAACGCCCTTATAGATTTGTCTGTCTGTCTGTCCGTCCGTATGTCACAGCCACTTTTCTCCGAAACTATTAGAGCTATACTATTGAAACTTGGTAAGTAGATGTAGTCTGTGAACCGCATTAAGATTTTGATGCAAAAATGGAAAAATTATTAAAAATTTTAGGGGTCCCCATAGGTACAACTGAAACAAAAAAAAAACTTTTTCATCTAACCTATGCGTGTGGGGTATCTATGGATACGTCTCCAAAAATCATATTGAGGTTTCTTATATAATTTTTGTCTAACCTGAATAGTTTGCGAGAGAGACTCTTCCAAAGTGGTAAAATGTGTGTCCCCCCCCTCTAATTTCTAAACCCCTATGCCCCTACGGCATGATAATTCTAAAAAAAGTATATGATGATTACTATTAAAACTACCAACGAAAATTGGTTTGAACGAGATCTAGCCAGTAGTTTTTTTTATACGTCATAAATGGTAAACATTAATCTAAATTTCATTAAATCGACTGAAATATAAAAATAAATCAAAAACCTTTTAATTTCATAAAAATAAACCTTATTGCTGCTGCGGAACCCTTCATGGGCGAGTCCAACTCGCACTTGGCCGCTTTTTTAAAGTACAAAGCTCTGTCTTCACATTCTTATTTGGTCGAAGGATTTAAGGCTTAAACTAACATTATCACAGATATTTTTTTAATAATACATAGGCTGCTATTTATGTATCCGGAACTGGCCACTTACAAGAACAATATTTAAAAAGTAATTACAACATTTGAAAATATAACTCTTTGGTTGAAGAATACATTTTGTTTCATGTGACTGTCAATTATTTTTCCATTGTGGCGTCATTTTGAAAATTGCGTGTCTTCATTTGCCATGGATTTAACGCGTGAACATTTTCGTGCAATGATTTACTACGATTTTCGGCGTGGGCTAAATCAACAACAGTGCTTTATTCAACTCACCGCAACTATTGGAGATGAAGCACCATCAAAAACCACTGTTTATCACTGGTACAGTGAGTTTAATCGTGGGCGGTCTATGCTCACGGATGAAAATAAGGTCGCCCAAAAACAGCTGTTGTCCCACAAAATATAGATGCTGTGCGGGAACTAATAATGCGTGATCGTCATGTTACATATCGCGAGATAGAGGCGTCCTTAGGCATAAGTATGACGAGCATACATAAGATATTACACAAACATTTGGCTGTAAAAAAAATATGTTCGCGTTGGATTCCGCACAACTTGACAATCGATCAAAAACGGGCTCGTGTCGATTGGTGCAAAAAAATGATAAAAAAATACAACCGTGGTACGTCAAAAGCCGTTTATAATATCTACACAGGTGATGAATCTTGGATCTATGCATATGACCCCGAAACTAAACAACAGTCAACAGTGTGGGTGTTCCAAGATGAGCCGAAACCAACAAAAGTTACTCGTGCAAAAAGTACTTTGAAGCAAATGGTCGCCTGTTTTTTTGGAATTAATGGACATGTGGCTACAGTGCCATTAGAGAATCGTAAAACGGTTAATTCTGAATGGTATACGACCATTTGTTTACCAGAAGTCTTTGAAGAAATAAGAAAGGACAACCGACAACGCAGAATCATATTACATCACGACAATGCTAGCTGTCACACCTCAGCTGAAACAACTCAGTTTTTGGAGGGTCAAAAGATCGAATTGACTGGTCATCCGCCGTACAGCCCTGATTTGGCACCTAACGATTTCTTTTTATTTCCGTACGCGAAGAACAAATTACGTGGTCAACGTTTTTCGAGCCGCGAAGAGGCTGTTGATGCGTTCAAAATGCACGTTTTGGAGATACCTCAATCAGAATGGAAAAAGTGCTATGAAAATTGGTTCTAGCGTATGCAAAAGTGTGTCGATCATCGCGGCGAATATTTTGAAAAGCAATAAAACCATATTAAATGATATATGTTTGTTTCTTTTTTTAATTCCGGATACATAAATAGCAGCCCTCGTAATTATTCATGAAACACTGAAAGAATCAATAAATGTTACAAGTTATACATAATATTTTGTATCTACACTAAATAGGCTAAATTTGAGTACGTTTTCAATTTAACCCGTTTTTCTGTACTAACAGTGTGAAGTGTCATATTTATAAATAAATTCAAATCATATTATGTGTAAACAACTGTTTGTATAAAAATTTCCCTGGTTAAAATATTATATTATGTACATAATATAATAATTATAGTAGGTAATTGATATGCACACAATGATTATTTTAATCATATAAACTTATTTACTCTTTCGTGTGCTATTTAAAATGATAACTTGTACCTAACTTTTAAAAAATATACATGCATTTGTTTTGCTATCAATTTTGCATTATTCTTTCTCTGGAATTTGTCTTGTAATATTTTGTAAATCTGCTTTGAAATGACGAGTAGGTATAAATAAAATTAACAATACCAATGTTGCTAGTGATACGGATTTAGTTCTTCTTAAGAAACACTGCCTTTGTACAATAGTCAAGAACACATTCCAATTTTCAAATATATTTTAATTCAAAATGTTTAGCGCAACTGTTTCTTTACGGCCATGATGATAGATATTTTCTTAGTTATTTGTTTAGCTATAGAAAAAAATGTTTTTTTTTTGTTTGATTTTCATTTATGTCGGAATTCCATAGCAAAAAGTTCAAAAATTGTCGACAACTGCACAAATTTCAGTTACTTAAAATATCATACATTCGTTTTAAAGTATTTTAAACCATAAAATTACATTAAAAATGTGGGTCGTGACTCGTGTCTATTACATTTTTATTGTACATTGTTGTAGAATGTTAAAATTAATAAATTATACGCTCAAATAGTTGTGTTATACATCTAAATTATTATTCACTTAAATTTTAAGAACATGTGAATAATACAATGAATATTTGCGGTTTACCACTTTTATGCATATATTTATTGCTATACCCACTTATAAAAGTAAAAAATATTATAATATATTTTATTACATACAGCGAATAAGTACTGTTTGTCTTTGCCTTGCATATTAGAAAAGTCGCATGACAGACAAGACATTCAGCTGACCTAATCGTATAACCTTATGGGTGAAGCCAAACGAGCGTAATTTCTGCCGGTCATAATTTCTGCCGGTCATAATTTCTGCCGGGCAGAATTTCTTTTCATAGTAAATGACAGCTCACAAAATGTGATTCACACGAGCGTAATTTTGTGAGTTGTCATTTGTATGAAAGCCCGGCAGAAATTCTGCCCGGCAGAAATTACGCTCGTTTGGCTTCACCCTAAGTAGTACGTTATGAGTAACCAAAACTTTTAAGGTTGAAACGTATGTTATTGTTTGTATTTATTTTATTTCATATTATATCATAAGCCTATGGTGCTCTATTCATGCCATGTTGACGGCTGTTTGCACTATTTATTAGCTTTAAGGCCGTCACAGACTTAGCTATAATATATATTAATATACCTACTACTAAACACACTGACTGTGTGGTCACAAGAAAATTGTATAGAAAATATACATATATTAATATGCCTAGCTATAAACATATTAATATATATTATAGCTAAGTCTGTGACGGCCTTTATCATAATTATTTAGCATTCCTTTTTGTAATCCTCCCTTATTTATTGGAATTAAAATGTTAAAATACACCCTAGTATTTTTTGACTAATCAACCTTTAGCGATACTTTTCATTATCTATCCTATTTATTGTCAGTAATAAATAACAATAATTATCTATTGATTGCAATTTTTGAAAAAAAAACCTAGAAATACTGAGCATGATGTCGAAGATTCGACGCTAAGCAAAGGTTCTGTACCGACTACAAATACTAAAAAAAAACTCTTTTTTGACTAAATATTACTATTGTTTCTGTGTTTTACGTCTATGCCACTGCATACAACACATAAAGTTAATATACCTATAGGCATATTAACTTTATGATACAACATTCCATCCATTGGATAAAACACTCCATCTAGTGTCCGTAGAACGAAACACGAAATAGCGTAGAGCCTGCTACGCCGTAGCGTGAGTTGGGAAGAGCGAGAGAGTACCCTTGTACGAAAAGATGGCGTTATCAAAGTTATTATATGACTTTAGTTTTCAGTTAAAATACCTTAGAATTGACCAGTGTGGAGTTTTGCGTGTAAATCAATAATCATGGCCCATGGTACAGGAGGTATTGACACCAGAGTGTTAAAAAAATATCAAAATCCACTATAGATCGTTCATTTTTTCCTTACAAAAAATGGAAGATTGCCTTCCACTATAAATTATAATAAGCATAAAGTTTTCATGTTTGTCATCTGTGGGAACATTTTTTGGCAAAAATAAGACCATTTCGCATGAACTAAAAATTTTGACTCGCCATTGAAAATGTTGAAACACGCAAGTCGCAAAGTTTTAAAGACCTCCAATAAGAACACCACTTATGATATGTATTCCGAAGCCACTTCGCAAGTGTCAATATTTGCTGAGGAATTTCCAAAAAGTTCCGCCCAACCTCTCGAGGTAACTGCCAACTAAACTGGCACGGAATAAATAATGCCATATTTTTATTCAGATCATGTGCGGGCGCGTCAAAGTTGCTCGCAGGTTCCATTTGGGCGGACGTTCTTATAAGACGGAGCCTAGATTCTACATTACATGAACCATTGGTAGGTTCCAGCTATATCACACGGGAATTATATTTTTTTTCTCGGTAAAAACTATATTAATCTATTTTTAATCACACAGACAGTCAGAAAAACTTTAAATTTATGTTTCCATATTGTCCGGATCCTATCAATATATTGTTACGTGCTAAAGGTTCGATGATTCGGAGAAAAAGACCTGGTGACTCTCTTGAAGACTTTTATTTACACTACACTTAACACTTACACTACACTTACACACACTAGATCACTATGTCTAAACACTAAGCACTAGGTCCAAACACTATGCACTAAGTTCAAACACTATGCACTAAGTTCAAACACTAAGCACTATCACTGGTTCACTCACTAAGTCAATTGTTTCTCACTTCCGAAGTCGCTTTGATTATCGCTCACTCGAAAACATTCGAAGACTGACTGGCCGGCCCGTCTAGCCGCGTATTTATACGGATCGGGGCGAGCTCTAGACCTTACGAGAATATTCCACAATTTCGCATCAACATGTAAACAACCGTGGGAAAATTCTCGAGCAGGTACGCGCCGGTAACAAAAACATACAAGTAGCGGCATCTGGTATTGAATAGGGGATTTACGCTGTCTGTGATGGTTTCGCCTGGTTGCCGCTAGATGACACTACGTGTCCGCATTCGTAACACTACTCCCTTCTTAGAGATGCTCGTCCCGAGCATCATTGTTACTGCCATGGTAACGCGCCAGACGGTCTATGTGTACCACTTTGAATGTCCCTCTTGGTTGCTTTTGAATCCTATAAGTCACATCATTCAATCGGGTAACCACTTTGTATGGGCCGTCCCACTTGGTCTGTAACTTTGGAGATTTCCCTTTTCGACGAGTTGGGTTATGCAGCCATACCAGTGTCCCTTCTTCGAAGCCGCTCGTGTTCGATTTCCGGTCGTATCTGGTCTTCATGTTCTCACTTGAATGTAACCCATTCTCCCGAACCATGGCGTGTATATAGCGCATCTTTTCCCTCAAATCGCTGACATAGTCTTGTACGGTCTTTGGTTCCTCCGGTGATCCTCCTGTCAAGAGGTCTACTGGTACTCGCAGTTCTCTACCGTAATTGACATATGCCGGGGTAGCCTTTATGCTCTCATGCTCGGCGGTACGGTACGACAGAAGGAAGAGCGGTATGTACTTGTCCCAATCCTTTTGTTTTTCATCTACCAATTTCGCCAAATGCCTCTCAAGGGTCTGGTTAAATCTCTCAACCATTCCATCAGACTGTGGATGGTACGCGGTGGTCCTCGTTTTATGCATTCCCAAGATTCTGCACACTTCCTGGAAGACCTGCGATTCGAAATTCCTGCCCTGATCGGAATGGATTTCCAGAGGCACACCAAAGCGAGATATCACTTCTTCCACAAGCTTAGAAGCAACTGTCGTAGCTTCTTGGTTTGGTATGGCGAACACTTCAGGCCACTTGGTGAAGTAGTCCATGACGACCATGAAATACTTGTTTCCCGACTCCGTTACAGGAAATGGCCCAGCTACATCAACTGCAATTCGTTCCCACGGTGCGCCAACGTTATACAACCGCAGGTTCCCACGGCTCCTGGTTTGTGGTCCCTTCACTGCAGCGCAAATAGTACATTTGCGGCACCAATCCTGCACGTCATCTCGACAATGCAACCAGTAGAATCGTTCCCGCACTTTTGTTAACGTCCTCTTGACACCTAGATGACCTCCTGATACGCCATCGTGCATTTCACGGAGAATATCTGGTACTCTCGCTCTTGGGACAACTATCTGAAGATGGAACTCTCTGCCGTTAGTCTTCTCCCATTTCCGGTAGAGTATTCCGTTTTGAAGTACCAGACTCTCCCATTGCGCCCAGTACGCCTTAGTGACAGCGCCCGTGGGTGCAACCTCACTCCAGATTGGTTTTACATCACCCCGTTTCTTCCATGTGATGATGTGCCGAAGGTCGTCATCTGTTTCTTGAGCCTCTCTCATAGCATCATTCTCCCATGGGCCCAAAGGACTTGTTCTCGTTAACTTTATTGTCACTTCATTAGATTCCTGCTTAACACAATGTTTGCAGTCTTCTGAACACGGCCTTCGTGAGAGTGCGTCGGCGTTCCCATGCGACTTTCCGCTGCGGTGTTCGGTCTTGAAGTCGTACTCCTGGAGCTGCTCAATCCATCGTGCTACTTGACCTTCTGGGTTCTTGAATTGCAGTAGCCACTTCAAGGCTGCGTGATCAGTTCGCAGTAAAAACTGTCTGCCGATGAGGTATTTGCTGAAATGTTGTAGCGTCTTTACAACAGCCAAGAGTTCTCTTCTTGTCACACAGTAGTTTCTCTCTGGCTTGGATAAAGATTTGCTGAAATATGCAATCACAACTTCTCTTTCACCCTGTTTTTGAGATAACACCCCTCCAATGGCCGTGTTGCTTGCGTCCGTGTCGACTATAAACTGACCTTCAGGTTGTGGATACCCCAGGATTGGTGTTTCACACAGATGTTTCTTCAGTTTCTGAAAAGAATCTTCAATAGTCTCGTCCCAAATAAACTGTCGTTTATCTTCTGTCAGCCGATGTAATGGCTTGGCTATCTCCGAGAATCCCTTAACAAAACGCCTGTAGTAGGAGCATAGGCCGAGAAATGCTCGCACTTCGGTTTTGTTCTTAGGGGTTGGCCAATTTTGAACTGCTTCCAGTTTTTCCGGGTCCGTCTGGATTCCATCACTTGAGATAACATGGCCGAGATAATTGACCTTACTCCTGAATAAACGACACTTTTTCGGATTCAACTTTAACTTGGCCCCCTCTATTTTGGCGAAAACTCGTTCTAAGTTTCGCAAATGGTCTTCGAAGTCGCGGCCAACAATGATGACGTCGTCCAAGTAGACTAAGCAAGCCTCTCCAACTAAGCCTGCCAGTACACACTCCATGAGTCGCTCAAATGTGGCAGGTGCGTTGCACAATCCAAAGGGCATGACGTTAAACTGCCATAAACCTTTACCGGTGGAAAAAGCTGTCTTCTCCTTGTCTTTTGGATGAATTTCCACCTGCCAGTATCCAGATTTCAGGTCCAGGGTCGAAAACCATTTCATGCCACTCAAGGTATCCAGAGTGTCGTCGATCCGAGGTAATGGGTAGCTGTCCTTCTTAGTGACATCATTGAGACGCCTGTAGTCCACACAAAATCTTGTGCTGCCATCTTTCTTCTTTACTAACACAACAGGTGAGCACCACGGACTTGCAGACGGTTCAATAATTTTATGCCTTCTCATGTCCTCCAAAAGGCCTTCCACTTCCTTCTCCTTTGCAATTGGTATCCGTCTTGCTCGTTGACGAATCGGGTTCTCGTTTCCGGTATCTATCCTGTGCTGAACCATCGACGTTCTTCCAAGGTCACCTTCCTGACTGGAGAAGATATTCGCGTGGCGCTGTAAAAACTTCTTAGCTTTCATCCTCTGCGAATAAGTCAGATTACTCTTGCAGTCATCGAGTAGCTCAGTCACTAATCCATTGTTGCTGCTGTTTGCGGGGTCTGCGTCCGTCGTGGAACTGCACTTTCTCATCCAGACAACTTCCTCGCACTTTCCAATGACGTCACCTTTGTTCAAGCAGATCTCGCGTTCACCAAGATTCAAAACCCGGACCACAGCGTGACTGCTTCCACTCACAAGGGTTCTTGCCGTCATCAGTTTTCGTGCTGATGTCTTGGTGGGTGTGTCTTCGATCAACACGCATCTGTTAGACTTGTTCTTTCCAGCTGGCAGTAGTTTCACCAGCACCCGGGCTTCCGCTCGTCCAGGTATAATGACTTCCTTTACACATGCAACTTTCCCGCAGGCGCCTCCAAGGATGAAAATTTCTTCTTCGCCACACTTGAAAACTCCGTCAGCGACATTAATCCTGCAGTTATGCTTCTTCATGAAATCTAAGCCCAAGATGCAATCATCCATTATTTCAGCCACGATAACGTCATGAGGGTATGAGGACCCCCCTACATTAATCATAACTGACATTTCTCCGAGAACGGGTATTGGCTGACCGGAGGCAGTAAGAAGCCGACAGTTAATTTTCCTCTTATGTCTCCTTGCGGCCTTTACCAGATTTGGGTTCACTATCGTTCTAGAGGCTCCTGTGTCTAGAGTCATTTTGCAATCCGTCCTGTTAATAGTCCCCTGAATCACAAGACTATTCCCGCTGCTTGCTTGGGAGACAACAGTTATTGGGGCTTCCTCCGCGTCAGCCAGTACTCGCCCCTTAGTCCTGGCTCTTATTCGTTTCCCTGCTCCCGGGCAGGGGACGAAGCACTTTGTTTCTTCAGCTCCTCCATCTGTTCCTCAAGCCTTTTCATTCTTGCCATCTGGGTATCCTTCTGCGGGCAGTTGAGCTGAAGATGACCCCTTTCGCCGCACTTGTAGCACATGGCTCCAAAACTTCTCTTCGTGGGAGCCTTGACCTCCTTGACTTCCTCAGAGACCTCGCGGATTTTATAGGTCTGCCGTATGTCACGCCGGACAGCCTCGACCTCTAGAGCATGCGCCAACGCTTCCTTTAGCGAGGTGTGGTGACGTAGCCTTACTGCAGCTCGGACTTCCAGATCCCTGATTCCGTCGACAAAGGCTTGAATAGTGTTTGAGTCAACCATCTTGGAGTCTGCTCCTGGATGTGCCTTCTTGACCAGTTTTTCAATTTCCAACGCCCATTGTTGTAGTCCCTCTCCTGAGCGTTGGACTCTGTCACGAAGTTGGGCACGGAACACGTGCTCCAGGTGTCGCTCCCCGTATCTGGATTCAAGCGCCTCCATCAGATCTTGGAACCCGTTTCCTGTGTGTGCTTCCAGGACCGACAAAGCTTGCCCTCTGAGCGCAACAGTGAGAGCGGTCAGGCATTGGTCTTCAGTCCATCCGTTGGCAGTAGCAACCGTCTGGAATTGCTGACGATAAGCGTTCCAAGAAGTAGTACCGTCGTATGGTGGCACTTTAACTTTTGGTCCTTGTACCACTACTCCTGTAGTTCCACTCGACGTCGCGACTCCTGTGGTTTCCAGGCGCACTTTCCACTTCTGTAGTTCTGTGAGGCCACTTTTCACATTTTCCATATCCACTCCTAGGCCGGTAACGCGTTCTTCCATTATGTCGACATCTTTCCGAAGCTTGGTCACCGTGTCACCAACATCCTTTATTGCCAGAAGCGCCTTTTCTTGAAGGTCCTTTTGTTGCTTTTGTGACTCTTGCAAAACGCCAAGCTTGCGGTCTTGTGCCTCCATCATTGCCCTTTGAGAATCTTGCAAAACCTGAATATCAGCCCTTTGCAGCTCCATTAATTTAATTAAACTTTCTAAATGAAGAGCCATTTGCGGTGCTGTAGAAGCTACTGACGAGGCATGGTGGCTGGAGCCAGTTGATGGGGCTTGATCAGTCGGGGCCTGGTGGGCGGCGCCAGTGGGCGTGGCCTGGTGGGCGGAGCCAGTGGGCGTGGCCTGAGTGGGCGTGGCCTGGTGGGCGGAGCCAGTGGGCGTGGCCACACCCAAAGTGGGCGGGGCCTGAGGGGCGTGGCCAGTGGGCGGGTCCCGGTGGGCGGGGCCAGTGGGTGAGGCCTGCTCCGCAGTGGGCGGAGCTTGGTCCCCAGTGGGTGTGGCCTCCGCAGCCCGTTGCGCCCTTGTCCCGACACTTCCCTCGAAGTCTTCTCCCGGAGTCAATGGCACTGCGCCGTTGTCCTCACGCTCCCCTTGAACTCCTCTCTCGGAGTCAATGGCAGCAGCTCGCTGTGCCCTTGTCCTGACACTCCCCTTGAAGTCCTCTCTCGGAGTCAATGGCATCTCCAAATCTCACTTCCGACACCAGTTGTTACGTGCTAAAGGTTCGATGATTCGGAGAAAAAGACCTGGTGACTCTCTTGAAGACTTTTATTTACACTACACTTAACACTTACACTACACTTACACACACTAGATCACTATGTCTAAACACTAAGCACTAGGTCCAAACACTATGCACTAAGTTCAAACACTATGCACTAAGTTCAAACACTAAGCACTATCACTGGTTCACTCACTAAGTCACTTGTTTCTCACTTCCGAAGTCGCTTTGATTATCGCTCACTCGAAAACATTCGAAGACTGACTGGCCGGCCCGTCTAGCCGCGTATTTATACGGATCGGGGCGAGCTCTAGACCTTACGAGAATATTCCACAATTTCGCATCAACATGTAAACAACCGTGGGAAAATTCTCGAGCAGGTACGCGCCGGTAACAAAAACATACAAGTAGCGGCATCTGGTATTGAATAGGGGATTTACGCTGTCTGTGATGGTTTCGCCTGGTTGCCGCTAGATGACACTACGTGTCCGCATTCGTAACAATATCATATTATAGGTACTTACCTACTTAGGTACGTGAAACGTGAAAATATGAGAACGCGGTTTACGTTGGTTTGACATTTCACGAGAACACCATTTTGGAGGTTCAATATACCGAGACTGCATCGAATCCATGTCGTAGCTGTATTAATGTTGGATTAAAATAACAGAATCAGTGTAGTTACGAAAATCGGCCAAAGTTAAAAGTAGGTTATTATTAAGTAACCAATATCCAGCATTTTATACGACCCTAAGACACCACCCTACTTAAAAGAAAGGTTTACATTTTTAACCGACTTCAAAAAAAGGAGGTTATCAATTCGACGCGTATGTATGTAATATTTCCAGAACTGCCCAGTTTTTGCATATGTTAATCTATAACAGCTTCTGAACAAATGTGCCAAATTTCAAAAGTGTATGTATGTATGTATGTATGTATGTTTTTATGTTTGTTCACGCATATCTCCGGAACTACAAGTCCGATTTGAGTGATTCTTTTTTTATTGTACTAGGTATTGTTCAACTTAGAAACTCAATTTACAAATTATTTCGAAACTCTAATATGTCATTAATACTGCCCACTCGTAATACAAAATTCTATGACTCCTCGTTCACAGCTCGTGCTGTCAGTCTATGGAACAAATTACCCACATCTTTGAGACGTGCTCAGTCCTCGTATGTTTTTAAAAATAGGGTTAAGGAACATTTTTTGTCACAATAATTATGAATCCTTAATAACTGATAATTATCTGTATTATATTGTATTATTTTCATTTATTTATGTTTGTATATTGTATTTATAATAATTAGTATATATATATATATATATATATATATATATATATATATATATATATATATATATTGTTAGATGTATGTTTAATAAACCTTTGCCTATTTTTGACGTTACCTGTCAAATACGTCAACCAAGTGACAGTCGACGGTATAAAAACCGTACGCTGGCGATGCTCGCCCTCTAGTTGGCTGGCAGCGCTCGGATCGGTTACTCGACGTCACTCGGTATACGTGAGCCCCTTTTGTTAGCCATTTTGTTTTCCATTTTGTATTTCCATTTAGTCTTTCTATTTTCTAGTAACTGTGACCTAATTTAAGTTGTTTGAGAATTTACTTGCCATTAATTGTAAGATTTAACGTTAAGATGTTCTTGTTCTAACTGAATTTGATAATTATGTGAATAAAGATTAGTTTTGTATTTTTGGTATATTGGTTTCATTTATTTCCGCTTTTAATTGCTAAAATCAGAAGCGGGGATAAAGAATTCATTGCCCACACGCTTAGTGGAATTGTATTTTCTTTGTATCGCGAACAGCAAGTAATTCTCAAACTACCTTCATTTTTATTTTTTTGTCTTTTCTTTCTTTGTTTTGCTTATTTGTGTAGTGCATTAAAGTGTATTGTGCTAATATTGGTCTAATGCCGTGAAATACGTGTCGTTCGCTAAATCAAAGTGGCTCGCGTAATCGGGATTCTTTCGGTCCTCGCGAGAAGCGCGTACGCAAGTGTCGCGGTAGTTGCAATAAATCGCGTTCGTATTCTCGTACAAGTAGCGATGATCGTTCACCGTATTATAGTACCGTCCGCCGCTCGCGTATTATTTTACGGCGAGATAGATCGCTCCGGAAATCCCGTCGCTCGTATAGGTCTCGTAGGGCGTCTAAAAGCCGTGACCATTCGCATGGGACGCCGCCGTCGCTTCGTCGCGACTCGCGTACAAAACAATCACGGCCCGCCGCGATTAGGCACACCGATGATAGGAACGGTACAACAAAATACGCTTGTTGACGACGCTCGTAATACCGCGGACTCGGTTTTATGCTGTTCAGAAGCTAGTAGCCTCACGCAAGCGATTGTATCTACGCTAGGCTGTGCGTCCGCCGCACTTGCATAATTATTTTGTTTCAAATTTTAATCCTTCTATCGTGGTGCGAGGAAGTAGATCGTGCAAGGGAACTTAATGGGTGGTCTGATTACGAGTGCTTATCGCGGGTCGCAAATTGTTTAAAAAGTGATTCGAAAGTGTGGTTAGTAATATGCGTGACACACGTAGTGCTAATTCAAAATTTCCTTTGCGCTCGCCGAAGCCAGGTAACCATGATAGGGAAATTAAATGCTTTACTTGTAACCAACGGGGGCACATTTGTGCGCCATTATAGTTGTATGCGACGTATCGAATTTTGATAGATAGTGGAGCGCTCAACGTTTCGTTAATTTGAGCCGCCATACAAAAACAGATTCCGTACCAACCTACATTTTGGTATAGCGTACTTAAAGGTATCGGTAATAAGGAATTTCCACCTTGTATTTTAGTTACAATGTAGGAGTCCGCAAAGTGCTTAGAACTTTAACTAATGCGGGGTTCTCTATAAATTCGCGCAAATGCTAATTATTTTTGTTACTGAGGTAGAATACCTTGGTAGGATTGTAAATGTCATATTAGGGTCAGGTATGACCGAGCCCACGAAAATTTGGGGCTTTCGTCAACACAAAACCTCCAGAGAATGTGAAACAACTGCGGCAACTGCTAACCTTGGCCGCAACTCCGCTTGTTATCAGGTAAATATAATTCAGGAACCTCGTACCTGGGCCCACCTCTCGACAAAGTGACGAGGAAACCTTGAACTTACTCCAGAAGTTGCAGGACGGCGCTCTGGTTCCGAATAGGTATGTTGCTCTTGAGTAGTGATGATCCAGGTGGAAACCAACCACAGGAAAACTTCATGGGCGGATACACTGCGGAAGCTGCAGCTTGTCATTAACGTGACAAAACACAAAACTACCCAGACATCACTAATCTTCTTATAGGAATCGAAGCAGCTACCCCAGCCATGTCCTGGTCCGGGACGTTACTGTTGAGGGCCAGTCACTAAACAGGGAGGCGCTCTGGGAACTCTCCAGAAGCAGAGCTCGAACTTCTGGAAAGAAATCAAACTGAACAAGATGGGCGTGACAATCAACAGTGAAAAGCAACACGCGAGTTTCGAATTGATGACCTTGTGTGCGTAATTAAAACTTCTCGGTATACTCCACAGGAAAGCTAGTCTCTGGGATGCGAGAACCCTACTGTTCGCTGTTGGCGCCTTCTATGCGTGCGCCTGCGCAACTGCAAAGTTGTGAAACGTCGCGACTACAGCGCCACGCGGTGGCGACACGTCGCAGCGCCACGCGGTGGCGACACATTGCGACTGCAGCGCCACGCGGTGGCGATACATCGCGACTGCGGCGCCACGGGATGGCGACACGTCGCGACCACAGCGCCACGCGGTGGCGACACGTCGCAGCGCCACGCGGTGGCGACACATTGCGACTGCAGCGCCACGGGATGGCGACACGTCGCGACCACAGCGCCACGCGGTGGCGACACGTCGCAGCGCCACGCGGTGGCGACACATTGCGACTGCAGCGCCACGCGGAGGCGACACATCGCGACTGCAGTGCCACGTGGTGGCACGTCGCGACTGCAACGCCAGCGGCGATACCTCGCTGCCGCTTTCTTTGAAAGTGTGGTTTTTCTTTTTTTTTATTATCATGATATGCGAACGTCGTGCCTCTGTCATGGGATTAAGCGAACGTCGTGCCTCTGATCCATTTGTATTGAGATAGCTAACGGCGTGCTTCCTCTCTTTACTGAATATACTAACGTCGTGCCCATGTACCATTTGTATTGAGATAGCTAACGGCGTGCTTCCTCTCTTTACTGAATATACTAACGTCGTGCCCATGTACCATTTGTATTGAGATAGCTAACGGCGTGCTTCCTCTCTTTACTGAATATACTAACGTCGTGCCCATGTACCATTTGTATTGAGATAGCTAACGGCGTGCTTCCTCTCTTTACTGAATAGGCTAACGTCGTGCCTATGTACCATTTGTATTGAGATAGCTAACGGCGTGCTTCCTCTCTTTACTAGTTTAAAATTTAGTGTAAAGCAATCGAGATGATGCAATTGAATTGACTGCAGCGATTCTGTTGTATCATCACGGATTTATTAGACGCAGACCTGGCGGTCGCAGTGCTGGTTTACCTTCACGAGGAAAACTTGTACAAGTTAAAGTGTTTATGATTGGGACATTTCGCATGAGATGTACGCACGTTTGTTGAAAGAGAAGTGTCTTAGCTAATGTTGTGTTAGTTTGATGAACGAGGGCCTCGCAAGAGTGATGAATGAAAGAATAGGCACTATCATGCATGTTATGGCTATTTAACATTCGTGTGTTTAACATTATAGATGACTGTGACGATAACCCCGAGGATTCCGGTGCATCGACGAGTGCCCTCGCTGACCCTGCTACACTCCCGAGAGTTGAAGAGTCACGTAGCAGGCGGTGGCGACACGTCGCGTCTACAGCGCCACGCGGTGGCGACACATCGCGACTGCAGCGCCACGCGGTGGCGACACATCGCGACTGCAGCGCCACGCGGTGGCGACACATCGCGACTGCAGCGCCACGCGGTGGCGACACGTCACGCGGTGACGACACGTCGCGACTGCAACGCCAGTGGCGATACTTCGCTGCTGCAGTGCCAGTGGCGATACCTCGCTGCTGCAGCGCTAGTGGCGATACCTCGCTGCTGCAGCGCCAGTGGCGATACCTCGCTGCTGCAGTGCCAGTGGCGATACCTCGCTGCTGTAGCGCCGGTGGCGAAACCTCGCCACTGTAGCGCCAGCGGCAACACTGCACAACACCGGTGCGACTCAGCGTGCATCGCGAGCATCGCGGGGAAGCGGACCGCGCAGTCACCGCGGCGCCGTCCCTGCACCCCTCTCACTGATTGAAGCTTGTCAGTGGCGACGACGACGTGGGAGGATGACGCGGCGCGGACAAATGGTCCCCTGGAGTGTGTGCTGCTTACTTTGAGGTTTAATGGTCTGTCTCGATTAAGATATTGCTTCACGTATTGCCTTTATCTTAAATGTACCCTATGTAAGCTTCATGTTGTGCCTCTGATTAGTTGTTATTTTTTTTCGACTATCATTATCTGGTAGTAACAAAGTTCAAAAATGGCAGTATTCTGCGTTATGCATATACGATAATCTCGTCGTACTGTTGTGTGTTTTTTTTCTTTTCGCCAGATGCAGACTCTGAAAATGAGGGGTCTACCTTCGCAGCTATTGAGTTGTCCTTGGTTCAACCACGAGCTGCCGCCAGTCCAGTCTACTGCTATCGAAGCACCTCTCGATGCCGTTACGACACTACCTGCGGCCGAGTCATCATCAGGGCCAGACGTACTGCTGCCACCCGCAGATCCTCCTGCCACCTGGAGAGGCGCTGTCATCGTCTCCGATGGACCTAATTGCTGTGTCAGGCCCGGCTGCCTGCATCCGACCGCCAGACACAGAAATAGGGGAGCCCGAGGACGGTCTCCTGTCAGGAGAGGCCGTGTTAGATGTATGTTTAATAAACCTTTGCCTATTTTTGACGTTACCTGTCAAATACGTCAACCAAGTGACAGTCGACGGTATAAAAACCGTACGCTGGCGATGCTCGCCCTCTAGTTGGCTGGCAGCGCTCGGATCGGTTACTCGACGTCACTCGGTATACGTGAGCCCCTTTTGTTAGCCATTTTGTTTTCCATTTTGTATTTCCATTTAGTCTTTCTATTTTCTAGTAACTGTGACCTAATTTAAGTTGTTTGAGAATTTACTTGCCATTAATTGTAAGATTTAACGTTAAGATGTTCTTGTTCTAACTGAATTTGATAATTATGTGAATAAAGATTAGTTTTGTATTTTTGGTATATTGCTTTCATTTATTTCCGCTTTTAATTGCTAAATATATATATATATATATATATATATATATATATATATATATATATATATATATATATATATTCTTTAGTAATGTATGTATATTGTATATATAATATGTATGTATGTATTTGTAATATACTTAGTATACTTATATAATATATTGGAAAAATCACTCTTAGCTGTCTATGTAGCCACCTACCATCTATTACTACTGTTACTCTATTATAGTTATATAGGTTGTCTGGAAGAAATCGCTTGAAGCGATAAGACCGCCTTTTGTACTTTTTACTCAATGATTTTCATTCATTCATTCATTCATCCTCCTATAAGCCTGTTTATGAAACTGTCGAAAAAGGTTTTTTGTTCAGGTAACTATAGTTTCTTACTAATGCAAAATATTGAGTAAAATATATTTTACAAAATAAAAATTAAACTTAACTAGCTGTTAAGGGTTCCGTGGAGCCAACTTTGGGAATTCTTTGCCAGACTAGCCTAGGTACCTAACCAAAAATAAAAGTATTATTTTCGAGCAAGTTTTTTCTTATACTTATAAGATAACAAAGAATTACATAATTCATATGGTTCATGATACGATTCGTCATTCGCTGTCCGTTTACTGAAATTCTCACATAAAGAATATCTTTTTTAGTGGAAACATTTTTATTTTTTGTTCAAGTAGAATAAAGACAAGTATTTTATTGTAGATGTCTGTAGGTTATACAGTACCTAGGTACAAGAAACAACACAATTTGGAATTTTAAAATTTTAACATGCATTCTGCATGTTGAATCAATTTTAACTGCCAATTTTTTAAAGAAAAACAAAACTCAACAACTCTTTCAGCGCTGCTTATTAATCTTATTCTATTGTTAAATGATCAATTGATTCTTACTTGCGAAATATTTCAACTCTTGTTTAATTTATCTCCTAGCAAATTGACTTTCTTTAGGTCGAATCGAAATTTAATTGAGAAGTTCGTAACTACTTGTTACAATCATAATTTAATAGATAACTGAAATTCTAATAAACTCCCAATATGATTGCTTTATTGTGGGAAAGCTATTGAACTATTGTTAAGGTACTTCCATTAAGTCCGATTAAGTTTCCGCAAATGAATTCAAAAGAAGTGTCTAAGTTGTAGATGCTAGCTTTTGGTTACGAATGGGTGGTACTCCTAGTAGGTACCTATTAGAATTAAGAAGTATCGTTTTAACGAAGGTACTCTTAGTTAAATATACCTATCTACCTATCCATACTTAACATTATAAATGCGAAAGTGTGTCTGTCTGTCTGTCTGTTACCTCTTAACGACCAAACCGCTGAACTGATGTTGCTGTTTGGTATGGAGATACTTGGAGTCCTGGAATTTAGTATGGAGATTGGAGATATCTTTTCCCGGGAAAGGACATGGGGTACTTTTTATCCCGGAAAAAAATACGGTTCCCACGCGATAAACGAATTTTGGCGTAACGGAGTTGCGGGCGGCATCTAGTTACCTGTTACAATATATTATATATCACTATTCACTAGGTATATCTTTAACAAATATGTTAACAATAGATATTGGCTTCAACAGAAGATCGATGAACGCTTCACTAGTGATAGCGAATAGATGAGAAGTGCACAAATGAATCTGTTCTGAAGTGTTCAACACAGCCTTACGAGCACATTCACACTGCGAGCTCAAATTGTTATCATATTTGATCGATTGTGTTGAACTTTGTCGAATTAGATTTGTACCTTCATTCAAGACGATACGTCTTAAAACGTCATGGGAATGAAAATTTCGTTGGTATAATTTACTAAAATGTAACCTAAATAGAGAAATTATTAATTTAGGCTGGATTTTACTTGCGGTGTAGTGGCGAAGCCGGTCGTTCGCGTGGACGCATATCTATCTATATATTATATAAAATTATAAGCCCTGACTGATTGACTGACTGACTGATTCATCATCGCAGAGCAAAAACTGTTAAAGTTACAGCCACGAAATTTGGTGAGCAGGGTTGTTTTATTAAGTAGACACCCACTAAGGAAGGAATTTTGGAAATTTTAACCCAAAGGGGGTGAAATAGGGGTTGAAAGTTTGTATGAAAGTCCGTCATTTCTTAATTTAGAAACATGAAACTTTATTTTTGGGCTACTAAATAAAAATAAATAAATACGTATTTAAGGGTTTTTGGAAATTCTACCCCCAAGGGGGTGAAATTAGGGTTGAAAGTTTGAATGAAAGTCCGTCATTTCTTGAGTTAGAAACATGAAACTTTATTTTTCGGCTATTGATTAAAAATGAATAGATACGTGTTTAAGCGTTTTTGGAAATTCTACCCCCAAGGGGGTGAAATTGGGGTTGAAACTGTGAATGAAAGTCCCTCATTTCTTAAGTTAGAAACATGAAACTTTATTATTGGGTTACTAATTAAAATTAAATGGATGTATATTTAAACGTTTTTGGAAATTCTACCCCCAAGGGGGTGAAATTGGGGTTGACAGTTTGTATGAAACTTTGTCAATTTTAAACCGATCGGTCTGAGACTTGGATGCATTAAGCTACTATGACGTAGGCATCTCCTAAGAAAGGATTAATTTAAAAAATTCTACCCCTAAGGGGGTAAAATAGGAGATGAAATTTTGAATGAAACTTTGTCAATTTTAAACCGATCGGGCTGAGACTGTGTATGCATTAAGATACTATGACGTAGGCATCTCCTCAAAAAGGAATTCAATAAATTCCACCCCTAAGGGGACGAAATCGGAGATGAAAGTTTTTAGAAATTTTCTTAGACTTTCTGGTGAATGAATTGAAAATTTGTATATTATTTTGAATAGACTTTTTATGTAAAAATTAATAATTATGTATATTAAACAACTAATAATCTTTCTCTCTCAAGGAACAAACTAAGTCATCTACCTATCTATACATATAATAAAATCGTAAGAAAGTCAATTCAGTACATTGAATATTTTTGAAAAATAATACTTGGGACGTGATCTAACTATCCTAACGCGAACGAAGTCGCGGGCAACAGCTAGTAATATATAAATTCACTATTCAGTCTTATTTGCAACAGCGTCTCAGTCTTATATTTTGGTATAAGGTCAAGTCAATGTTAGTTTTGATTTTCTACTGGAATTAACCGAAGGTAGAATTACGTAGGTCCACCAATTATCCTATGATTAAATTTTATGGTAGTATTTATTATCAAAGTAAGTAGGTAATTAAGATTAGTCCGAGCAGTTTCATGTTTTTTCAACTATTAGAACTAGCATCAACTAAGAACTGCACCTAATGATTAGAAATTAGAATTGAAAATATTAATTTTCTACCAACTGGCGACCGAATCTAATCTGATATAACAATACCGGTGTAGAATTTTCTGTCTACATAATTACTAAAATAGAATATTCCGTATACAAAACTATTCTAATACATATTTGGAAGTTCTATAATACCCCATAGTAAACAATGTTTAGTTAACCCTCCGCTACCGTACTGTTAAAGTTAATTATGAAGTATTTTAGTTATTACCCCCGGGGCGAAGAAGGGTTGCTGTTTTCCAAACATGACACAAAAGACTCGAAAATTGTAAATTGAGAATATGAATCGAAGAAATTAACGCTTGGATATTACAATAGTCCGTTTTATTCCATTTTGATTTAAATGCTATATTATAATTTATAATGTTTAGTGTTTGTATACAGGGTGTAACAAAACTAAGTGATAATACTTTAGGGTGTGTATTGTTCCTTGTAGAGAGTTCACTGAAAGTGACAGCGCTGACAGACCAAACTTTTTTTTGTGATTTGTATGGGCAAGCGCCCCAGCGTCACGAGTTTTCCCATACAAACGTGAATAAAAAAACTTCCGTTTTCAGTGCTGCTACTTTTACTGTGAACTCCATCCACGCGGGACTTATACACACCCCTCACTTAGTTTTATTACACCCTGAATACAGCTAACCAGCCCATATTACATATTGTGAATTCTTTGTTTAATTCAAATAATATGATTGTTAGAGGTATATTAATTCACATGGGTCGAGAACACCTTAAATATGGTATATTTAGGTACGTTATTTTTTTAAAGCTAACGACCTGTAAAAGAAAAATGAGAAAACCGTATCCGAAAAGTTTAATAATAGGAAATTTACGATAGCTGCCGAAAAATATATTTTATCTACCGAACAGGTGCCCACGCACGCAAACTCCACTTACGTAAGTAGTTACGAGCTTTTTAGTTTTAAATGGATTTTTTAAATGGGGATGTGAAAACGTAAACAGATTTTTACAAGCCCTCGTATTTTTTAATTAAATATATTTTATTATACTTACCACGGGAACAATGTACTTTTTCGGCATAAAAAGTACCATATGAGTAAGTTAATGCTGGGCCTAAGCTACTTTACTTACCATGTTAAATTAAATCAAAGTACGTTTAACAGTTTCTTCTTGTAGAAGTTGTGTAGAAGTAACAAATATAACGTAGAATACATACGCCTAAACTTTCGTCTGATCACTTATGTAATCCAGTAGCCAGTACACTAAGGGTGGTTTTATCGTTAAGCGTTTGGCAGCGCCGCACCGTTGTTGGAGCGCGCGCGTTCGAAGACGAAGATTCGAAGAAAACGTACGGACGAACGGCGCTGCTCAAGCGCACGACGTTGAAACGCAACTAGGTACTACCCCCATACATCTTCGAAGTTCGAACGTGCGGCGCTCCAACGGCGCTGCCGAAACGCTTAACGATAAAACCAGCCTTATGTACTGATTACTGTGATATTAGAGTGATGCTACTCAATTTAATTAAGGAATGAAAGAATCTAGATTCATAAGCTGTTCCATTGAAATGGATGTCAGATTGAATCAGATCCTCCTTTCAATTGATCGGTGTAGAACACACCCCCACAATGTACCCTACTTCGGCGTAATCCCCTCAATTAATGCCAGATTAGAGCATTATTAGCATGGATCGGAGGATTTTTTGCTGAATCACTACTTTATTAGAGTTACTAGGGCTTCTGTGAAAAGAGGTTTTTCTGTTTTATGATTTTGATATTAGTATTGTAGTAATATAGAGTTAGGAGTTAGGACTTAGGAGATAGATTTTACGTCATACCTATTTTGATGGCGGACATAAAATACTAAGATCGGTAAATAATGTATCTCCTTTAGACGAATGAATCATGATCTACTTCTGACAACTGCTTATTATATCAGTCTAATATTGACTGATTGAAAAAATATTATCTTCCTGAAAAATGTCACATACCTTAATTATTAATCGTTTAGAGTTTAGACCGTACCTACAAATGCTAATACCATCGTAAGCGCCCATATGAAAATATTGATTTCAATACTTACATAATTTCATATGACATACATTATTTTTTTGGCTAACACATTAATCATACAGAACCGTTGTTCAAAATACTAAACAACAAAACGTCATACGGATCCGAGCCCGTTACAAAAACATGGAAAGCGTTCAGCCCCGTTACATACACGACAACACGTTTTGTGAACGAAAATAATACAAACCTATACTTTAACCCCGTCAAATAAATTTTATCCGCTATACGGCAATTTGCTCCCTCCTCTTTACAAACTGTTACGATTTTTCAACGCTCAATTCCAAACGAGTACCTTCCCACTTATCTGTCGTCGTCCATTTGAACGCGGTAATCTCAAGGAACATTCTACAGAAACAATTTCGAGTTATTGGAAATTATATTCTTCGAAGTGCGAAAATTTTATTAAACATTCTGAACGTTTAATCGTTATCTGGAGATAACTGTGAGGTAGGTATTTAGTATTTCCGGTCGCAATCAACATAATAATATAATACTTACTAGGCGATTCTCTGAAAAACTGACCTAAAGAACCTATTGAAAAATAAAATTTGCAAAAAGTAACTAACTAAAGTTACACAATATAAATACCTATAAGGATCCTGTCACCTGTGGCAATAGATCTTAAAAACCAACAATAATTCCTAGTTTCCTTGGCGGAGCCCCGTATAAAATTTGTTTGGGGCCCCATTTGAGAGGAGAGTATTTTTTATTTTTGCTGACAGACGTTGGGGGCCCCGTATAATTGATACGGTAGTTACGGGCTACGGCGGTAGCTACGCCCCTGTAATTCACAATTCCAACAAACAGCTGTCTTTCAAATGACACTGTCGAGTGGCGGCGCTAAAACATCCTTGATTGTATTATTACTCAAGCATTAATCAAAATATATTTTATATGATACCTAAAGTTACTTAAAAAATTATTGTATACACGTTATCCATTGTCCATACTCCATACTAATAAATAAAATAAATAAAAAATAAAAATTGTTTTATTTCTAAAGAAATTTGAAGCAAATGTTTTCAGAATGTTGAACTACATCATACATGTTGTCTACCATCGGTTCGGGAACTAACCCGGCGAGAAGAACTGGCGTAAGAAACTAGCACGGGACCACTTTTTAGTAAAAAGTGGAAAATTTGTCTTTTGAAAAATAAAAAATAAAATAACAATATTATAAATGCAAAAGTGTGTCTGTTTGTTGCCTCTTCACGCCAAACCACCGAACCGAGTAGCTGAAATTTTGCTATGGGAAAGGACGTACGATAGATACTTTTATTCCCGAAAATGTATGGTTTCCACGATAAGAGAATTTTGACGCAACGGAGTAGCGGGTGACATCTGGTAACTACAATATAGGACAATATAGGGCAATATAGGACAATATAGGTACATCATACAGCACATCTACTACAAAACTAATTATGCAAACAACAAACGCAACTCAACCTAGTTTTACATATTAAATCGTTTAATACCTCCTCAACGTCTGCAAGAAGGCTGATGTAGATTTAAGAGGGCCGGGCAGTTATCGGGCCTCTTGAATATGGAGCAGGCTCGAGCTACAGACTTATTACAGGATATTAGGTGAGTATTAAAAAGTTACGCTGCCTTGTAAGTTTCGAGTACTTTGTGTGTTACTTAGATGAAGTGCTTACATTTACATGTCGGTTTTGTTGTTGTAAAGTTAGTGAGTCCTTGTTTTCCACACATTTGATGGGTTTAGAAATGTTAGTAGGTACCCACTCGTAAGTAGCCCGCAATTACACTGCATAATATTAGTATGGAGTGAATTATAATTATGAATGCGGAAATGTGTCTGTTACGTCTTCAAGCCCAAGCCTCATTATTTAACAATACAATAAGATTAATAAATATAAATACCTACATAATATTATAGTCTCTTGTATAGAGTTCACTGTGAAAGTAAAAAAACAGCGCTGAAAGAGTAATTATTAAGTTTTTTCCTTCCATACTAATATCACAAATGCGAAAGTGTGTCTGTCTGTTACCTTTTCACGCCCAAACCGCTGAACCGATTTTGCTGGGCATGAAGATACTCTGAGTCCCAAGAAAGGACGTAGGATACTATTTATCCCGGAAAAATGTACGGTCCCTCGCGATAAACGAATTTTGGCGCAACGGAGTTGCGGCCGTCATCTAGTATAATTAGATAAGCTAGATAGCTATAAATAGCAAATATGAGCTGTGGATATTATGGTAATATATTGTATCTAATAGCTATTAATGCCATGAGCAATGGCCGCCTCGGTATATTGCAAATTGCAATCAGAACTAAGTCTTAGCGCATAAATATGACAATGGCTTCGGAAGCGCTATGAATACGTGAATTGAATCTTCTCAGGTCATATCCGAGCTTATAATGCGTTTAATATCTGGCTTTATCTATTTTGAAAAATAAAATTAAACATAGATCACTATTGGCAATAGGAAACGTATTATTTCTACGCTAGTGTAACATTAATTTATAATACAACTACTTAAAGTTGGTGCCCGCAACTCCTTTGCGCCAAAATTTAGAACCGAAGCGGAACCATGCATTTTTTCGAGATGAAAATTAGTATCCTATGTCCTTTCCCGGGACTCAAAGTATCTATGTTACCGCTAATGTGTGTATACCAGTTAGACTGCAGATTAACAAGATATTCTGCAGATTATCTGGGTGAGTCAGTTAAAGTGCAAAAAGTTTTTTCTATTCTCATTAAATTACACAAAACAGGTTCTTGTACGCACAACATGTTAGTTAGCTGTAGAGAATTATATGATATAATTTATTGTACATAAGCAAAGGAATAAATCATAAAATTTTAAGTAAAATGTTACTCCACTCATAAAATATAACAGATTGTATCATCTAGAAAAAAAGCGGCCAAGTGCGAGTTGGACTCGCCCATGGAGGGTTCCGCAGCAGCAATAAGGTTTATTTTTATGAAATTAAAATATCTTTGATTTATTTTTATATTTCAGTCGATTTAATGAAATTTAGATTAAGGTTTACTATTTATGACGTATAAAAAAAACTACTGGCTAGATCTCGTTCAAACCAATTTTCGTTAGTAGTTTTTATAGTAATCTACATCATATATTTTTTTAGAATTATCATGCCTCTACTTTAGAAATTAGAGGGGGGGGGGGGGGACACACATTTTTCCATTTTGGAAGAGTCTCTCTCGCAAACTATTCAGGTTAGAAAAAAATGATATGAGAAACCTCAATATGATTTTTGGAGACCTATCCATAGATACCCCACACGCATAGGTTAGATGAAAAAAAAAATTTTTGTTTCAGTTGTACTTTACTATTTATGACGTATAAAAAAAACTACTGGCTAGATCTCGTTCAAACCAATTTTCGTTGGTAGTTTTTATAGTAATCTACATCATATATTTTTTTAGAATTATCGTGCCTCTACTTTAGAAATTAGAGGGGGGGACACACATTTTTCCACTTTGGAAGAGTCTCTCTCGCAAACTATTCAGGTTAGAAAAAAATTATATGAGAAACCTCAATATGATTTTTGGAGACCTATCCATAGATACCCCACACGCATAGGTTAGATGAAAAAAATTTTTTTTTGTTTCAGTTGTACCTATGGGGACCCCTAAAATTTTTAATATTTTTCCATTTTTGCATCAAAATCTTAATGCGGCTTACAGACTACATCTGCTTACCAAGTTTCAATAGTATAGCTCTAATAGTTTCGGAGAAAAGTGGCTGTGACATACGGACGGACGGACAGACAGACAGACAGACAGACAGACAGACAGACAGACAGACAGACATGACGAATCTATAAGGGTTCCTTTTTTTGCCATTTTGGCCACGGAACCCTAAAAAAACAATCAACACAACAACAGTCTTAGGTTGACAAGCTTAAGTAAAAGTTTTTAGGACTTTTACGAAGGAAAAGAATGTAAACCAATTAGGTAAAGTACAAAATATATATCCTTTTTTAAGAAGACTTAAAAATAGTCAAAGATTTGGATATACTAGCCACAGAATATCTGAGTCCTCAGCTATTTCTAATATTATATAAGTATTACAATGTTCAAAGATTTTTGTAGAGCATTGTGAAACTAATAACTCAAAGGTGAACCATTTTGGCGTTCGCATTGAACTAGATTGAACCAATAAAAAAGTCAAAGGGATCTTCAAATATGCGTTTCAAATTGAGTTCGATACAGAACGGAATTTGAAATTCAAAAAAAGAATATGCAATGGCGAATTGTAACTGCAATTTGCAAATCCGTTACATATTCCAGCGAAAGCGTATTGGAGTAACGAGGTGTCTACTGTCTAACCGCTAACTAACTGCGCTATTGTACCCAGCCTCAATACGAGGCGTTCTATCAGACACATTACGTATGATTCTACAGGCCAAGGGCTCTCAAAGTGTGCGTCACGACCCCCTGGGGTACCATGAAAAGTAGCAAAAATTAATACTTAATTATAAAATTCATAGTAAACATTATTATTGCCACTTTCAGATTTTATACAGCATACTATAGAGAGTCTTATAATATTGGCATTTCTACTATTTAACAAATAGACTAAAGTACCAATTAAAGAATGACTGGATACAATATTTTATTATCTCATCTCTTCGTATTTTTGAAAGAAAAGGGTTAAGTATATTATTGATGTTTTACTAGGAGATGTTTTACTAGGAGTGCGGGGATTGGGAATTGGGATTAATTTTAGTTTTGACTAGTTTTGAGTTTTGACTACCTTTATTGTCGCAGGGTACGAGGTACCGCAAAAATACTAAGCTCGTAAGGCCGCTGCAAGCTTGAAAAGATTGGGAGGCCCTGCCCTATATAGAGTTACAAAGTCATATTTTCACGGAGGCAAATCATTCTTTATGGCTCGTCTCTAGCCTAGTTTCATGCGTTTTTTTCCGTATGGCCTTCAATTTCTTGTAACAGTAGAAACCTGAGGTGAGAATGGAACAGTTTGCCCGACAAGACGGCTACATGTAAAATTTTGATGATGTTAAAAAATGATGTAATATTTGAACAATCAAGTGTCGCCATTTTGATAGTTGAAAAACGAGTTCTTTTCTCCGAGATCTACTGTATATCAAAATCGATTATCCAAGATCTCAGGTCACAACCTAGAGGTATTTATACCTCTACTAACTGTCCCGATGAACTTCGTGTCACTTTAAAACCTTCCCTGGACTTCTACGAATATTTTAAGACTAAAATCAGCCCAATCCGTTCAGCCGTTTTCAAGTTTCAGCGCGACTAAACATTTGAAAGTCCATTTTTATATATAAGATAAGAAGATAATTTAAGAATCAATCAATCAATCAAAAAAGAGGAACCAAGGACTGATGACTAAGGGTCTGTTCACATTGCGCAGCGTCAACGTCGCGTGGCATTGCGATGCATTTTTGTAGGCTGTTCCAAAGAATGCTTCATTAAAAAATATGCATCGAGACGCCTCGACGTGATTATGCTATTGTCCCTAATAGCTGCTTACTTGCTAAAATATTAGAGAGGAAGCAACAGTGCGGTTGGCGCAGCCCACCGTTTGGGAAGAAATCAACATGGCCGACAGAGTTCTCATAGCCTATAGCTCCTCGACTAGTGTGTATGATGTCGACAAACGCGGCCGACTCCTTGTCTATACCCGCAAAGTATTTGGGCCATTCGAAGAAATGTCGGGCGGGATCTATACCTAAAATTTTATTTATAAACCTTGATAAAAATACAATAACTATTTACTATACGATATAATACAGAAAAGAGTAGGTATTAAAATATATACTTCGGACTAGAAGGTCCTAAAATACAGGCTACGTTTAGCTGAGTAGTCTAGCGTACGCAAATTTTTTGCTGTATAGATTGTGTTGTTATCCGTAAAAAAATTTAAGGAGATAGACAAGTAGACATCCAAAAGTGTGTAGATGCCACCAAACATAATATGCGCTAACCTGTTTATTTTTATAAAATTCAATATAACGAAGTTATATTTTATACCTGTAATTCTGCCGACAGTTATATCTTTCAAGAATTTCCCAACACGGCCCAGCACGTGGGCTCCTAGACTATGTCCGATCATGTGTATATTGCTGCCGTTTAAATCCATCACAGCGGTTATGGTTTGAATAAAGTCTTTTATCTGCAAAATATTCCACGTATGTATGACACAAAAATATGAAAAAAATAACTCTGTCTATTATATTTTCACTGTATCTATATCCGATTATCTTTTTACGCTTACATCGCATACGATTATTATTAGATTTTTTATGGATTTACTTTGAGTTCTGGAAAAGGATGTAAGGGACACAGCAAATTTTCAGAGCGTGGATTTTTTTCGCACTTCTGTAACAAATTGGCGATATCGCGATTATACGAATAAGTTCGCGTGAATGAAATCGGCGTGATTAAAGTTCGTAGTGTGGACAGTACCTAAGTGTTTAATCAGCTAATTGTAAAATAATAAAAATAATTTACTTACCTTTCTCGCGATGATGCTATCAGCCATATTATACGCAGACACGATATTATAATTGTTGAAGGAGGCAGCGTTGGCCCAATCCACCACCACAACATTGACATCAGACGCACTCAAGTACGCGTTTTTATCAGCTGAGTGGAGCTAGCCAGGCCATCCGCCATCCATCCATGAGTTAGTACTATCAGCTTCTTATTCCTAAACTGTCTATATAAATAACTCGTATTGTAACTAGTGAGATCCATGGTTGAGAGTTCCACATGCTTGAGATGTGATCTAAAATATTAAAACACTTAAATTCAAAACGAAACATAAACTAACTATAAATCTCGATTTATTTTTTAATTCTTTGTGTAGTAAATAGCTTAATAAATAATGTTGTGCCTCGGTGTGATCAGATAATAACTATTATTACAAACTGTTCGTCCAACTTGTACTACTAGCGACTATAAAGTCCTACCAAACGAGTATATGAATACGCTACTACACTCTACAATCTACGGTCTACGAACAAAGCTTACACAGCTGTAGCAGCATCTACGAAGTCTTCACACACTCGTAGTAACTGCTACGAATTCTTTTGCATACTCGTAGTAACTGCTACGAAGTCTTCACACACTCGTAGTAACTGCTACGAAGTCTTTTGCATACTCGTAGTAACTGCTACGAAGTCTTCACACACTCGTAGTAACTGCTACGAAGTCTTCACACACTCGTAGTAACTGCTACAAAGTCTTTTGCATACTCGTAGTAACTGCTACGAAGTCTTTTACATACTCGTAATTCGTAAATCGTATTATAACTGCTACGTAGCAATTGTCTTGATGTATAATTTTTCATAGATTTTTATAAAGATCTGTTAATTTTACGTACACAAATAAAAATTAAAAGTTAGTAATTCCACGTCTTCAGATAATTAAAATTAGTTTTTATTAGTTTTAATATTATCTACGAAGATGTTTTAAGTTTGACGTTTTATTAAAATACTTCAAGAAACTTATTATTATTTTACATTATTTTAGAAGTAATTAAAGTTTTTGTATTAAAATTAATTCCATAATTTATGCTATATACATCTAACGGGAATCAAAACTTTCCGAATTATAACAAAATTGTTTCGTGACGTACCTATTATAGAGGAAAAATTTCGTGTCCCCGATATTGAAATGGCGATTAATCAACGCTTGGATTGAGAGGAGCCGAAATATTGACGTCGCTATAATGGCTTTTGCTGTCGTTGAATTTAAAACCTTTTTGATTTTCATTGTCTAAAAACACATTCCCACTTTTTCGAATCCATTTTTAAGAACACTTGATTTTTTAAAGGACAATGGCGAACTCTCATACATGATTTTATTTGAGATAAAATGGAGGCGTCTATAAATAAAAAAATGCTTAAATGATTAGGAACTCATCCTACAACTAACTTCTAAAAATAAATATTCCCAAGAAGGCCTAGGTTATTAGATATTAGATCATAAAAATCATAAATATTTTAGGTTATGTTTCATTGGTAAGTAGGTATTACTTACTTATTATTATTGGTATTATTTTATTATTGTTTGTTTTGTATTAAAATATAATTGAAAATTCTCCGCGAGCTACATTCCCGTAGGACTGAGTAACAAAGTGTCAGAGATCAATAGAGAAATGGGTCGAAATTAAAGGAAAAACAATAAAACACAATCCAACACGAGAGGCAACGCACGCGGCAGGAACACCATAGAATCCATAGATATTTTTTGACATTTGACACTTGGTATGACAATTAACATTTGTTTGACAACTAAGCAGTGTTGCTAGTTATTTTAGGAACTACCTCATCCATTCTTTTTTACCTAACTACTTTGAAAAAATAAACATCGATTTATTTATTAAAAGTGTTGAATTAACTAAAATAATTGTATATCTATTCATAACTTAAACGGTAGAATGAAACATTATGTTATTTATGCCGTTCGCCGGCTGAACCACCGCGCGGTGCGCGCCGCCGCTTTGGCAAAAAATATAAAATGGCAATATTAACGATAGCTGAGCGGAAAATATGAAATTCGCTTGAAATTCGTATTAAGTAGGTAGTCAATTGATTTACAAAAAATAATTGTTTTTTTTGGTGGCCTTTACTAAACCCTAGAATATATTGGTAAAATATAAAATAATAAAATATTTGTTTTTGTTCACATGCCATTTTTAGACGCTAAAAAAATATCAAATAATATTTCGCCTTTGTCCTTTGGAACGATTCGGAAGTGCGGCACGTTTTTCACTTTCTCAGCGTGGGCACTTGGTGGGCACCAAGGATGTTGAAATAATAGGACTCCTCGCCATCAAGAAAAAAGTGAAGCACCCATAATAAACCGAGGCGATCATACGTACGTACATCTTACACACACACACACCGTAATAAGCCGATCGTACCGCCATTACGCAATTAGACTGCATCGCGGTGTCACGGCTTTGTCATTCACAAACAAAAATAAATATGCCATCTTGTGTTGTAAAATGGCGCAAAAACAATACTACCTCACACAAAAAACACCAAGGAATAACCTTTCATAACCTATGAAAGGGTATTTCTTTATTTGTTATCTTACCTGTAAGATAACATATTTTTAAAGTATTTTGATAAAATAATGTAAATAATTTTTCAAATAAAATAAATCTTCATACATTATTTAATAAAATAATATTGACCAGTGATTAGGCAGGAATACAATAAATAATTTCTTAATAATTTAAGTAGATAATATAATTATTGTTGTCTTAGATTTTGGAAAATCTCATTTAAATGTTAAAAAGAACATAATATATTTCAAAAAGAAAACCATAGTGTAAACACTAGAAATAAGAACAAATTAGCTATACCAATGTTTAGACTAGCCAAAGTAAGTAAATCCTATAAAGGTATGATTACATTGGTAATGAGTAATGACATATTATGTTATTCCTCCGTCATTTTTACTTTTTTTTTTGTATACGCATATATACAATAGAATCCCAGAAAATGTTCAAAATCTATCTTTAAATTAATTTAAAAAAGCAGTCAACGAACGTTTGTGTGCTAAAGCGTATTATAAAGTCAACGATTTCATTGAAGACAGCACACCTTGGGAATGGGGTGGCTCCATGCAGGTTACTTTACTTATATTTCAATTTAGACGAACTCTGTGGCTCAGTGGATAGCACATTGGTAGCTTAAGCCGGGGGTCGCGGGTTCGAATCCCACCGACGCGACGGAACAAAAAGTAAGGGTCATGGATGTGTATTAAATATATTTATCATATAATAAAAATGTTACGTATAATATGTATAGTATAAAAGTATTAAATATATTTCCGTTGTATGGTACCTTCACGCCCTAACCTATTTTGTTATTGTTTGGAGTCCCGGTAAAGGACAGAAAGGACAGAGACTTTTTATCCCGGTAAAATGTATGGTCCCCGCGCGTCATCTAGTATTATAATAAACATCAAACATTCCCTCTACCACCGCGATAGTCAGGTAAGAAAAGGAAAGAAAAAAAACTGCACCAACTGGACCGAAGACGGTTTCAATTATTATAATTTTTCACTTGTAGATAATCGGGATCGTTTGTTTCAGTTGTAATTGATATCAATTAGGGCTGTGCTTGCGGCGATTCTCAGACAATGGAATCGGCACCGGGCCCCGGCCCGATTATCCCGATTTGTCTCAACGTATCTCATCTAATATAGATTTAATAATAAAATCATGGGTGGGTCAAGGCATGGATTAAAGATTTTATTTTTACTTAATTATGACATGTATAATAATAATTATATTTCAAAAAGATAAAACCGACTTCAAAATATATTTAAAATTCACGATCTCAAAAAGTACTAAACCAATTTTGTTGAAATTTGCTGTGTTGCTAAGTTAAACAATTAGGTATTATTTAACTTAGGGAACACAGCAAGTACAACAAAAAAAGAATTATTACTCAAATCGGATTTGTAATTCCGGAGAAATGCGAACACAAACATAAAACATACATACGTATACACTTTTGAAATTGGGCACACAGAGTAACATAATATACGAAAACTGGGAAATTCTTGAAATATTGCATACTATTTATACGGGTTGAATTTTTTGAAGTCGGTTAAAAATATAAAAATGCTATCTGCCTACCTGTTGCCTCTTGAAACTCGTAATCGATTCATATGAAATTTAGTATTCTGTATTGAAATACTTTCAGAGACAGGAATGGAGATAGGATAATTTTTATCCCGAAAAATGCAGGGTTCCAACTCTATTAACAAAGTTAAGCGCGCCGGAGCGAGTCGTGGGCATCATGTAGTTAATAATTATATTTATTATTTAACTAGATGATGCTCTAAAATGGTTTATCGCGTGGGAACCGTACATTTTTCCGGGATAAAAAGTATCCTATGTCCTTTCCCGCGACTCAGGGTATCTCCATGCCAAATTTCAGCAAAATCAGTTCAGCGGTTTGGGCGTGAAGAGGTAACAGACATACAGACACACTTTCGTATTTATAATAGGAATGGGATAATAGTTTTTTTTTAGTTTACAAAATATGACATGGATAAGAATATTATTAAAACTATTGTTGATGATTTGGTTTCTGAAGTGATTTCTATTATTTTCTATTAGTTTATATTTTCAATAGGGGGAAAATTGTTAATTGGTTGACGCAAATGTGTTCATCGAATCAAAAGACCTATTGAATATAATATACAGGGTGTAACAAAAATATTAAGTGATAATACTTTAGACTTTAGAGTGTGTACGTGTTCCTTGTAGAGAGTTCACTGTGAAAGTAGCAGCGCTGAAAGACCAAATTTTTTTTTCACTTTTCTATGGGGAAACTCGTGACGCTCGGGCCCTTGCCCATACAAAAGTGAAAAAAAAATCGACTTTCAGCGCTGCTACTTTCATAGTAAACTCTACAAGGAACACGTACACACCCTAAAATATTGTCACTTATTTTTGATACACACTGTAGATTAACGAATGTTACGTTCATATCGGACGAGACTTGAAATAAGTATATTATTAAGCAAATCACAATTTTAGTAATATTATTACTGGAACTAAATATTCTGTATTATTATAATGTTCCAAAATGTTACATTCGGATTAAAAAGTTGCCGTTGTCTAGTAATAGGTATAATACTTATTTACATTTTAATACTGGTAATTTTATATTCAGTAATTTTATTTTCAATTATAAATTCAATGGCCTCTACAACAAAATCCTAGCTTGATCCAAAAATATCCTGTCGCTCAATTAAAACATTATTTCGCAACGAAATTTACCAGTCAGATATTTTACCAAGCAATTATGTAAACAAGATTTTAGCATTTTGCATTAATTATAATGCTGATTAGTCGATTTAAATATTAAAATCGTTTAATAAACAGTGTCGATCGCGTTAAAATATGCGCGGATCGTGCTTGGCTAAGGGCAGTTTGAATATGGAACGGGCAGTCGGGTAAGCGGTAGATTTACAGCGCTTAACTTCGTACATTATAAGAACATCTTGCCGCATATTTTACACAGCCATTACCCAGCTTTGTGCTCCAACGAGGTTTTTATTTAGTGTGATCTTGGCTTTATAATTTGTTTCAAAACTTTCATAGATTAATGCAAGACGGTATCTGGTGAGTTAATACCATTCATATGGAATGTCCTGTGCAATAAACCTTTTGACATAAAAATAAATTATACAAGTTTAGCTAAATTTTGTAACAAAATGAACTTGAGTTGCGGGCGTCATCTAGTCTCCTTATAAAATAAAGTATTATCACCGATGAACCATTGTTCGCGATCGCTTAAATACTTTATATAGCGCGAGAGGTGTCGGGAAGTTTTGACAACTTCCCGATAAGTATAGCCCGAGTTACCCCGGGGGGGACGAACTTCCCACTAAATTATTCATCCAACAAATTAATAGTTAAATTGATAAGTCCCGATTGTTTATTATCTTTGTATTTGCGATTAAAATACGAGATTATCTTACGATTACGAATAAACGTTAGACACTGTTACCACGGTAAATACTAAATAGATAAAATAAAACTTAAATATGCTATGTCATACTAAAACTCCAAGGCTTGCGCCAAATACGCCAAGTTGAGGAGCGATAAAAGTAACGTAATAACCACATTAACCCTGTGTTAACTTTAACTCAGGCTAAAGTAAGTGGGCGTAAAGGAAATAATAATATTTGTTTGTTTTTCTGTTTATTTACACCGAGTATGCAAAAAGCTGTAGGACCGATTTCGTTAAAATTTGGCACGACGGTAGTCCACCGTATAGAAAATGTACGATTCCCGCGACACTCTATTAGGCGGATGGGGCGGTGGAGGTTTTAAATAGTTAATATCGAAAGTCTCTACGTCTCTACATTATGTATAGGTACCTAGTTACCTATTTCATCGAAGCCGGTAATTGGTACCGAGATGAGCTGAGTTGACTCGATAGTTCTAGAACGGTGTAGTAAAATCGATATCGGGTACATTACGCGCATATTATAGTGCCTTTTATCCACATAAGTTAATGGAGGTTAGGTTACGATATTACAAAATGGGATTTATTATTTTACCACTTTAAGTTACATCTATAAGCTGTTATTAACTCTTTGTTGATAAACAAGTAATGTACCTAATATCAGAGATGTTGATTCATAGGAAAATGGCGGACCAACGTAATTTGGTCGTGTTATGTCAAACTCAGCCAAAAGATCATGCCCAATCGTCATAACCCGACCAAAAGAAATCTGTCTATGAAACAATTTCTTCCATAGTACATTATCAACTTTAATGAGCATTAGGTATATTTATATCGATTTTGTTAATCCGCTATCAAATTATTCTTTTTCATAATGTGAAACGTAGTAAAGGCACAATTGGCTTGGATATAATAATAGGCAATCAGTGATACCAGCTCGGCGAGTAGCGACAGTAATTTGCCGAGCCCAGTCATTTGATTAGTGCTCACAAAATGGCCGTCACATATCCACGGAGTGGATTCCATTCCAAATTCAAATATTTAATTGCCTCTAATCTGATTGCGGATATTAAAAGATTTAAGTCTTATCTGATTCAAACTGAACCCTTCTCAGATTTAATTCAGATTAAAAATTTAATTACAATAAGCTGTTAAGCTAATTTATAAAGGAGCGCCAAAGTTGGTCCCCTTAAATTACTTTAGTTTGGAGACAAATCGGATTTGTTTGAGAGGTGAGAAACATTTTTAATCCACGTCGTTTTGGATATCTCTTCCTGGTTCAGTAGTCAAGCTTAGCTAAGTAAAACCTTATATTAATTTAGTGATTAAAATAACGGTGACATTGAAATTTCCGTTTCTAAAACATACTTACTATTCTCCGAATCCTCCTATAGACGAACAAAAGTCTGAAAATATAGAACTAAATGTTTCAAAGTAATAATTCATCTCAGATCTAGCTTATCATTTGAGCAATATTTTAAAGATATTAATGTTCACAAGGGAGTTTTTATAATGATATTAAATTCTACCTGTGCTCTGATTTATGAAACGAGAAGCAATTTCCTCTCCGGAAGTGTTGCCCTGACAGAATTTTTCAACGGAATAAGACTGGAATCTTTAAAATGGCGTTCCGATATGTCAACACATGAATTTGTATAAATATATTATATTATTATAATTGTGCTCTATATCGCAGAATAGTGCTTTCGTTGAAATAAATATGTAGATTGATTTTTACTAGGTATGATACTAAAATTTTTGAATTGTAAGGGTAAATTCAGACCGCAACGCGACGAGGCGAGGCGAGGTGCGGCGCGGCATAAATGTAGGGATTTGACCAAGATTTCACAGATTTCAATCGCGTGAGACGTCTTGCGAATCTGGCAAATCCCAAATCCATGAAAATTTAGAAATGCATCTACTCGTCGTGTTGCGGTCTGAATCAACCCTAAAAGTTAAGCGCAGTCATAAAATATTTTTATAAGCTAAATTATTGTGTTTTATTATGTATTTCACATGCTTTCGTGTTCTTATTCTGTTTCTAGCTCATGTTCGATAGCTCGTGACCTGGATTAGCCCATTTAGGCCCACATGCGCAGATCTGAGTTAAAGTTAACTCTGAGTTAAACATCATGTCATATCTGTCACTCACCAAGTCAGTGATAGAGATGACATGATGTTTAACTCAGAGTTAACTTTAACCCAGATCTGCGCAAGTGGGCCCTACTATCTTAAAAAAAAGTGTTCCTGTAGGATTGCAGATTCGTAAAATCTTAATCTAGCGAGTGATAAAATAATACATTATTATTATCAACGATATGAGATTCCAAAATATTATCAAACAAAGCCAATTTTGACATCGTTAAATATTTATATATGAATTAAGTATTATGACATAAAAGCAAATGAGATTCCAAAACGTTTTAAACATGGAGTCTCGTGTTTGCTCAACAAAGGCCGTATATATTATATTAGGCTAATATTCATGACTGTATGTTATGCGGAGAACTGCGTAAGTAGGTAATAAGATTTTAACAGTCAGGTACCTACATTAACAAGTACTCTGTCATTTATCGAAAAGGTGGAGCTTCTTAATTTGACTGTGCTAAGTATATATATTTTTTTCTTATTAAGGTTATATTTTTTTCTGTTTATTCGAACATTTGTATACTTTTATACTATACAATTTTAATATATTAAATATTTTTATTATAATATGATTTTAAATTGGTTAAGTTTTGGAGAAGCAAACAGAGGACAACGAATCGATGATTTTCTGTTCTTTTATTAGAACTTTTGTCGTGTTGTCTCTATCGCGCTCTGCGGTGGGAGACTTGAGACTGGTGAGACAGCAATACATTTTCAAAATGCCTATTTTGAATTTCTCTCGCTCCTGGTGTATCCTCTGCCTTTATTATAATATTATGACTTTTCAAATAGGCTATAACAGGACTTAATAAGTAGACTACATAATATTATCACATATTATGACATAGAATAAGATTATTGTTGGTTCACTAACACGGGATGGATTGATCCATAGATCCAAGTTAATTATTATGCTCTATCACGCGCTCATATTAGCGGCTTTACCACGTCCACTCCTATTACAATGTTACACAAATCCATTTGGTATAGCTCTTCTATTTTAAATTATTTATGAATAATTTTAAAATATTCATTATATTAGGTATAACCTTGAAAATATCCAAAATATTCTAAATTAGTAGCGCTCAACCCAGTTTATTAAAGCATTTTTCAAAGGAGTCTTATCGTCGGTGGATAGCTACCAGGATTTAAAAAAAAATAAATTTAAATTTGGAACGTGCGAGCACTGCACGAATGGCACGAACATGAAGTAGTCCGATGTAAAATATAAAATGCATACTCTGCGAAACTTAAATCTTACAGCTCTGCAAATATTGATGCGGGAAAATTTTACTGCATTTAACATTTTTGGTTAGACTATTGACGTGCTTATTCATACTTTAAGTTTCGACAATTAATTATAGTTAAAATTCTTCGAAATTAGGTCAACTATATTAATAATACATTATTTAATCAACTGGGAATAATAGTAGGTAAAAACCTTTATATTCAACTAACGGTAATTATAAGTATTATACTAGCTATAAGAGCCTGTTTCAGCACTTCCTGATAAAGTGCCGGATAGGTTATACACAACTTTTTTGACAGATTCTCCATACCCTATCTGTCAAGTTAAGTAGTGGCTAGCCTATCCGGATCTTATCAGGAAGTGGTGAAACAGGCCCTTAATATAATACTTACCTATCTACTTATTACTTAAGGTACCTAATGCTAATCTTAAAAGATAAATCTACTTTTTACCATAGAGTAATAAATTACATACTTTTTACATACCTACCTCTCTATTTTATAACTTTATATAATATATTATATGATAATATATAGCTAGGTACCGAAAAAATTATTAAAAACCACTCAAAATCGCCACAAGATGGCGTTAAGCGCAGCTTAGATCGCACTATCGCTAGTCAAAGCGTTTCCCTACAGTAGCTTTCGTGTTCGTTGATTATATTAATTCAAGATATAAGAAGATTCAAGATTCGGCTCGAAGGACCAAATGTTGTATTTTTAGAAGGGATAATGTTCTTTATCCTTGATAGTAGTAACTAGTAGTAATAATAATTTAAATTACTAATCACTATAATATTATAATCGGCTAATTCGGCTTCTTGTAAATTTAATATTTCGTCATAAATCGTGTAAACTATATTACACTGCAGTACTGCACACGTGACACGGTGCTGCTCGCCAGTTCTATTTTATACAATTTATACTTGAACTTGACTGGACACTGGACAGTGGACACTACCGCGTGTTTAGATTAGATTTAGGTTAATAAAATTGAATTCTGTAATCAACTGAGTTCTGTAATCAACAAGTAACCTTGATTACGGAACCCGGAACGGAACGGAACCCTAACCAGCAGAATTTTGTATATTGATAGGTTAAGTAATATTATAATTATTTTTCTTCTAAATTTGATCAAATTATTGTTATGACTTACTTATTATTATTTTTTACAAATGATTGAGATCATGATTCACAAAATCTGACAAAATTTTAAGAATTGAAATTATTAATCGGCCTAACCTTTTTTTTTATTTTTTTTGAGGAGGGGAAATGCACTACGCATCCCCCGCCCCCTCGGGGGAAGGGGCAGGGGTATGTCAGACTCCCTCCGCAGAGGTTTACCGACTAAAACCCCCCATGCCCTCGTCAACGCTGCACGTGAAGGAGCGGGATCGCAGTGCATTCAACCGCGTCCTCCACTGCGCTTGCCGCTTCCGGCACCACTTCGGCTGTAGCAGCCTTTGCCGCCGCCTGTCTGCACCAAGAGGCTCCCCGGGCATCGGCGGAGCCTTTCTCCTCGGGGCCTATGTTGCGGGCGGTGATCTCCCGATCAACCACCCACAGGCCTAAGCTTCGACCTCCATGGCGGGGGCGGTTTCACTCGCCCCGGCCTTATTGGCTCCAAGCCGCTTACGTGGCCGAGCCTTGGAGGGAGTCTTGCACTTCCAATCGGCCTAACCTAATTTTACTACACTTTTTGATATAGAGATGATGATTTTGTGTAGTGCCCGACCAAAATTCCGGTTTCGGTTTCGGCCAGTTCGGCCAAAAAATCTAGTTTCGGTTTCGGCCAAAAAATCTAGTTTCGGTTTCAGCCAAATTATAGCCGAAACTTTCAGCCCAGCCGAAACTCGTGTGTTCGGGAATTTTCATAATGTGTCATTCGGTGAACTTCGAAGTTAACTCGTGCTTGCTCGCCGGCGCACAGTGGTCTGAAATCGCTAGACAGTGGACATGACGCCAAAAAGTTGGATTTTGCTGTGGAAAAAAATCATTCGATAGGTTTTTAGGGTTCTTAGGGTTTATTAATATGGGGGGCTCCAAAATGATATTGTATGGGAAAGAATCTATACCTATAAATTTATTTTTTGCAAAAACTACTGGCGTGTACAGGATCATTTTTGGGACAAGTAAAGTTCTAGTGATAAGTAATCTTGAATCACTCTATTGTATATTAAAGAAAAACGCATCAAAATCCGTTGCGTAGTATTAAAGATAAAAGGGAACAAAGAGACATGAGGAAAAAAAAGCGACTTTGTTTAATATAATATTATGTAGTGATGATACTACTTTTTAACCATCGGTGCCATCGGAAAAAGCCCCATTTTTATTCCGTAACAAGCCCACAAGTATTCTGGATTGGCGTATTCGCGGTATTGCGTGCACAATGCAATATTTCCAGCCGTCAAACGCAGCGCGCCCGTGACGGATGCAAGCGCCACCTGCTTTGTGATAACATTATATTGTTACTTTGTATATTGGATTTCGCCAAAACGTTTAATGTTGTTTGGAAAAAGAGTTTTATAAAGTTTTGAGTGGAATAAAAAAGTAGAAATAAGTTTACTCAACACTAGCTTTTGCCCGCGGCTTCGCTCGCGTTAAGAAAGAAGTATTAATAATTATTATTAATTAGGTATCAAAGTCTCAACCCGATTTTATCCCCTTGGGGGTAGAATTGATCAAAATCCTTTCTTAGCGGATGCCTAATGTGCGTTGAATGTTGATTGATAGATCACTATCATGTCAGTCAGTAGGTAAGTATTTAGAGTATGTATTGTTATTTGTTATGCCTTAATTATTTTATTAAAAGCTATTGTGTGGGGCAATTACCTAAAGGATTTTTATGTTCATTACGACGACTATTTGTTTTTAACAGTCATCCTCTTATACGTGGTAATTCGTAAAAAAAATGTTTCCAGCAACTTTTTACCGTTCGGGCATATGGAAATAAATAATCGGCCAAGTGCGAGTCGGACTCGCGAACGAAGGGTTCCGTACCATTATAGAGCAAAATTAGACCAAAAATTGTGTTTTTTGTATGGGAGCCCCCCTTAATTTTTTATTTTATTTTAATATTATTATTAAATATTAAAATACAAGTAAAACTAAGGATTTTGTGAAAAATTCAAGGGCTTACCTGTTGCTATTATTGATATAGAGCAAAAATATCACGTTTGTGGTATGGGAGCCCCCCTTAAATATTAATTTTATTTTGCTTTTAGTATTTGTTGTTATAGCGGCAACGGATATACACAATCTGTGAAAATTTCAACTCTCTAGCTATTACCGTTCTTGAGTTACAGCCTGGAGACAGACAGGCGGATAGACGGACAGACGGACAGACGGACAGACGGACAGACTGACAGACGGACAGACATCGAAGTCTCATGAATAGGGTCCCGTTTTCACTCTTTGAGTACGGAACCCTAAAAATAGGCTTCCAGCACTTTTTAGGGTTCCGTATCCAAAGGGTAAAAACGGGACCCTATTATTGAGACTTCGATGTTTGTCCGTCTGACTGTCCGTCTGCCTGTCCGTCTGTCTGTCTGTCAGTCTGTCCGTCAGTCTGTCCGTCTGCCTGTCCGTCTGTCTGTCCGTCTGTCTGTCTGTCTGTCTGTCTATCTCCAGGCTGTATCTCGAGAACGGCTATAGCTATTAGCTAGCCTTCTGAAATTTTCACAGATTGTGTATTTCTGTTGCCGCTATAACAACAAATACTAAAAAGCGGCCAAGTGCGAGTTGGACTCGCCCTCGGAACGGAAGGGTTCCGCAGCAGCAATAAGGCTTATTTTTATGAAATTAAAAGGATTTTGATTTATTTTTATATTTCAGTCGATTTAATGAAATTTAGATTAAGGTTTACCATAATATGACGTATAAAAAAACTACTGGCTAGATCTCGTTCAAACCAATTTTCGTTGGTAGTTTTTACAGTAATCTACATCATATATTTTTTTTAGAATTATCATGCCCCTACTTTAGAAATTAGAGGGGGGGGGGACACACATTTTACAACTTTGGAAGAGTCTCTCTCGCAAACTATTCAGGTTAGAAAAAAATGATATGAGAAACCTCAATATGATTTTTAGAGACTTATCCATAGATACCCCACACGCATAGGTCAGATGAAAAAAAAAATATTTGTTTCAGTTGTACCTATGGGGACCCCTAAAATTTTTAATAATTTTTCCATTTTTGCATCAAAATCTTAATGCGGTTCACAGACTACATCTACTTACCAAGTTTCAATAGTATAGCTCTAATAGTTTCGGAGAAAAGTGGCTGTGACATACGGACGGACGGACAGACAGACAGACAGACAGACAGACAGACAGACAGACATGACGAATTTATAAGGGTTCCTTTTTTGCCATTTTGGCTACGGAACCCTAAAAACAAAATTGAATTAATGTATAAGGGGGGCTCCCGCCTCCCACACAAAAAACACAATTTGTGGCCCATTTTTTCTCTATAACGGTACGGAACCCTTCGTGCGCGAGTCCGACTCGCACTTGGCCGATTTTTTTTTACCGTTTAGTCCTTGTAAAATGGAAATTAAGCTTTGAAGTCTCAAGAATGACGTCAAAGGATGACCATTAGAAACCTTGTCCCTGGAGTCCCGATGTTTACATTCTCCTGAATCCTAACCAAATAAAATAAATTGAATCTGCCCCGGCCCCCGAACCCAGATCATAGGTGTAATAATATAAATTACATAGGTGCGGTTAACCGCACCTATGTAATTTAATTTCTTAAGAAAATTTTACGTAGAGAAGACGTGGTAGAATAAATTAAGAAAAAAACGAAATTTTTCTGCAGCGGGTGAGCTGACCATTATAAATTACGGTTGAGGACATACAGTCTGAATCATGTTAGATTTCATACAAATAACACCAATATCGGTCCACCCGTTTGGATGCTACTACGATATGCTAGTTTGGGGTATGGACAGACACACCGCACACGCATACACAAAAAATCATCATTATTAACATAATCAAAAAATATTTCTGACTGTACAGTGTACATAAACTTACATCACGAACATTATTATGCACCACACAAGAAAGGAGAATGGTTGAAATAAAACCAACATCAGTATAGATTATTTAAGATTGATACGATATTAGAATAACGTCTGTGCAATCACATTATAGTAAGCCAGACATTATCCACAGATGTACGGCAGATATTAGCTGCATACTACGGAGTGCATTTGAATTTTATCTACTTTAAATTGGGATTAATATACGGTACGTAAATTTTATTTACGAGAATTTTTTGTTCTCTTTTTAAAATACATATAATATTATAATTATTGTTGTAACTCCTAATGTCACGTATAGGGATGTTAAGAAGGTCAATTATTACCGGTTTTTAGGGTTCCGTAGCCAAAATGGCAAAAAAGGAACCCTTATAGATTCGTCATGTCTGTCTGTCTGTCTGTCCGTATGTCACAGTCACTTTTCTCCGAAACTATTAGAGCTATACTATTGAAACTTGGTAAGTAGATGAAGTCTGTGAAACGCATTAAAATTTTGATGCAAAAATGCAAAAATTATTAAAAATTTTAGGGGTCCCCATATTAGGTAGGTACAACTGAAACAAAAAATTTTTTGTTCATCTAACCTATGCGCGTGGGGTATCTATGGATAAGTCTCCAAAAATCATATTGAGGTTTCTCATATCATTTTTTTCTAACCTCAATAGTTTGCGAGATAGACTCTTCCAAACTGGTAAAATGTGTGTCCATCCCCCCCCCCCTCTGATTTCTAAAGTACGGGCATGATAATTCTAAAAAAATATATGATGTAGATTACTATAAAAACTACCAACGAAAATTGGTTTGAACGAGTTCTAGCCAGTAGTTTTTTATACGTCATAAATGGTTAACCTTAATCTAAATTTCACTAAATCGACTGAAATATAAAAATAAATCAAAAACCTTTTACTTTCATAAAAATAAACCTTATTGCTGCTGTGGAACCCTTCATGGGCGAGTCCAACTCGCACTTGGCCGCTTTTATTTACATTTTTAAAATAAAGATAATGAATGACAGCCAAAAATATGTATTTCTAAAAGAACCCTAATAACTTTTGTATTTTTTATGAGTCTCCAAAGTTAGATAGAAAAGTTAACTCTCTCGTTTTGTTAATATCGACAGTTGTGCCACAGATTACTAAATAGTACATACAAGTTGTGCCTTATGGTAACATTCCGATCCTCGCGAAAAGCGAACGCGACCGACAAAAATTCAAAGAAAATGCCACTCTATGCTAGGTTTCATTTGCCTTACGCCACTACAAAGCAGCGGCGGGGCCGGCGTCATGGGTCGCTAGACCAATGTCAGTAGAAAATGAAACGTATAGCGTTCGTAACTCGTAAGGTGGCATATAATTTGAATTTGTGTCGCTCGCAGTCACAGGTCGCTTGCTGCAAGGATCGGAAAACCACCATTAGTATTAAATGAATTGATTATTCTGCAGAGCTACCTACAGCACTTGTCACATTTAACGTGTCCCGGTGTAAACGGTCCAATATGCGTGGGCCGGTGCACGACCGTGAACAGATTTCACGCTCGACTCGTCCGCTCTTTGATGGGCTCGACGCAAAGTAACCGAAAATTAGGCGAGCATTTTCCGAAACGCTTCGAAATTCATTGTACGAAATTTATTATTTCACGAATTTAAATGGGAGTTTCTACTTTTGATAATATAGAGGTAGAATAATAATAATTGCGCGTTCATCGGAAGACGCGCCTTTATGGCTCTACGCCACTCTGAAAATTTTGATTATAAGTACCTAAACTAACATAATATCGTTGTAATGTATTTTATATATCGCTGTGAAGAGGATACGGACAAACATCATGATAACCGATAAGACAAACTTTCGCATTCCTAATATTAGTTTGGATTTCTTTGTAACCAATGCTAGTATTACATGGTATACCATGTACTTACCCATGGTATACATTATCATTTATTATTATGTCGTAAGTACTACCACAATATTAAATTATACGATTACAGTAAATACCTACAACATTCTTGTATTCTCTAATGAAGCTATATTAATTTTCAATTTCACAATTCTGTGCCCCGATAAAAATGTCCCAGTTCTGTCGAGATTATTATGTAAATAGGTTTCTGTTACGATCTCGCTGTTAATTCCATCGTGGACGGAAGTGCGAGGACTTGCTTATTACAATACTAATGTTATTTTGCTCACAGAATTGAAGACCTTAGCGGATGAAGTAGGTAACTGACAATTTGAAAATGTTAGTTTTTTGCGTAAATGGAGGTTTTAGGACCGGGAAATTGATTTGAAATAAAAAGAAAAAGGATTCTTTATGTATTGTATGCAATGTGGGATACATACAAGCCCGAGAAAAACTAAAATGTCTGCTATTTTACAACCGTGGGAGAGAGAAAAAATTTGAAAGCCAATTTGTCGATAAAAAATGACATACATCATAACTTTAAAGGATCGGACACCGCTGCTGGGACACATTGTAAAATAAATAATATTATATTAACCAGATAATGATAAGTAGGTAAGTTAAACAAGGTTTGTTCTAATTATATCTAAGGGAAAAAAAATACTTAGTTATTTACTTCATCCGCATACGTCTTCAATTCCAAATGAGAATGGGAATAGCTTTTGGAGAATTCCGTTGTTAGGTGTGAAATGCAAGGCTGGAAAATTCGGGAATGTTGCATTTTTACAGCACATTCGCAGGCGCTATCGCAGCGTGCCAAGTTTTTATGTTGTGTGCTTCTGTTACACTAGCTGTAGCTACTATCAGTTATTGTAAGCCTAGATAATATATTTTTAATTTAAAACTTTTAAGGGGCTCGAGTTTTTGGAGACGTGTGTCAGTGACACGTGATCGAAAATTCGTAAGACGAAGGGAGAGTAGACCGCCGGCGCGGCGTAGCAGTGGAAGTGGTGTTCCTCTTTTTATTTACAGCACGGTGAAAATGTAAGCCTGTTATGTGTCTTTTTCTCTTCTGCATACACACTCCTGCGGCATTAGCATGGCCACAGTAGAAATGAGAAAGAATAGAAACACTGTAGAGATAATATACTAAACAACTAGTACCGTCCCGATCTTTGACACGAGCGACCGACAAAAATTCAAATAAAATGCCAATTCAAATTTTCTACTGTGGCCTTTCTTAAGGGGTTGGAGTGCTACTCTTTGTTTATCTTTTATATCACTGTACCATAGTCCATACCCCGATTTGTTATTTAACTAAATACTAACCCTTACCTCAGATCGTCTGTCTGTCTGTCAAACTTTCGCTTATTTAACGAACGTTTATCATCTTAATGTATGTAAGTAAATTGAGTTATAAGATAGACACGTGACCGCATGAGAGTGCCTCCTCTCCATTAGACAAAACGTTTCAAACGTAATTCGATCTAAAAGCTTTCGAAATTTGAACACAACCGAACCATTATCAACGTAATATTCAATTTAGGAACAATAAATGCAATTACGAATTACATTTCACTAGCACAATGATCTGTCACAAGCGTTACGAATTTCTCTGAGAAATGCAAATGAAGTTGTATTATAATACCTGTCTAGTTGGTATGTACCGTTAACCGTATAGTAAACATCACTTGCTCTTTTTATATATAAAATTAGGGGACAAGCGAGCAAAACGGTCACCTGACGGAAGTACCGCTTGGAACTCGCAACATCAAAATAAATCATCTCCTTTTAAGGGCCCGTTCTTCGTAAATTAGCAGGTCGATTTCTGTCAGTGCGAATATCGACCTAAATGTCATTACAATAAAATTCATATCAGCGCGCCTTGTACGGTGGCGGTTACGACGCTCGCCGCGTCCATGATAGGGCGAAATAGGAGAAAAACCCGTTTTACTTAGATACAAATATTATAACTAAACATCTATCCAATGATTTCCCTGTTAAATTTTAATAGCTATCGAACTGTCCAAATTATTTTTTGATTGAGTCTCTGTAAGTCCTATAAAACTCAAAATGCTTTTAAAATTGATGTTGTTTCGGATTTTTTTTATCGAGCCAAGTTATCTGTATTGTGTTTCTATCCAATGAAAGCACTAGTTAAAAGATGCATCTATACATGTATATATTTTTCAGTTTTTTTGAATGACGCTTTCTATCAAAAAAACTCATTCTAGAAACGTGAATTTGGAATAACCGGCCCTTAAGAGGGAATACGCTCTCATCTCCGTTTGCGGGTCGTATTGGTCAGGAAATACTGCTGGTGTCAGTTCGTTCTAGAGTTAAGTTGATAGTTGTTCGTAATGCAATTAGACCCACTGTAAAATACTATAGGTTTACTAGAATCTGATGGCAATTTTAATATCCTTGATCATTGGTTAATTTTTTATATTTGCATGTTTCACACACAAAATAAGCCGCTAAAGGAATAAAGAAGGATGATGTTTTATTCCTATAACCGCGGTATTGCTAGAGTCAATTGATTTTCTCACTTTTTGTCATCAGATTCTGGTAGAGTAGCAGCAGTAGTCTACCAGTTAGTCGTTTGACAAGAAAGTGAAAATTTTCAAGGTGGTCGTTTGTTTGCGGCTGTTCGTCTAGCTGGTTATGTGAAAAACCAGAGCACGTAGCCAAGACGTTTTCTTTATCGCTTCTTTATAGAATCGCTGATCAAAATGTATGAAATTGACATAGCATCAGTCGAATGTCCTTATTTTATCGAACGCTTGTGTGTTTCGCATTTAATCCTAAATTAAGTCATAGACAGAGCCGGATTAACCTTAAAATTAAAAGAAGCACACGAAACTATGCCTTTTGTCAGACGTGGTAACGTGTAACGGTAATAATTGGTCGCATTATGTCAATTTAATATCAATGGGCCTTCTGTCGGATGGGCTTGACATATAGCGACCCGTAGGTCCAGCATATTCTGCCTATGAATCAACTTCTCGTTAATAATTCTCATTATTAATAATAACAATTATTATTCTGGTAGTAAAACAGAAACAGGTCTGTTAGACTTTGGCCGTTAACATAAGAATAGGTGCTACTAGCTAGGTGAATGCTGCCCCAGCTGGCTATGCAATTAGAACCTTATTCACCCTAACTTGATTTGTCGGGGATTCAACCGACTTGTTGTGAATACTACGTTCGTTTGTGAATGGTGTCTGATTGTGGAATAGGTTTACTCCGTTATAATATTAATGATAGCAGGTGTCGCCACTAGCACATACAGTAATCCGGCCAAAATCCGACTTGCACACGTCGTATATCAGAATATTGACAGAAACATTGGCAAACGTCGAACAAACCTTTTTTTTAACTGTCTATACTGGGCCCGCCTTTAGAGTAAAAAACATTGCTGTACATCCTTATGTCTTTCAACTTAATAAAATAAGAGGTTTTGGCGTAATTAGGTGATAACTAATACACACAATATGATTAACATTGAAGACGTGAGTGGAAGAACCACATAACTAACATTTTATAACATAAGGACAGTTAATTAAGTACCTACTCATATTTTTCCTTATAATTTGAACAAACCTTGTAACTTATCTACTTTGTCACCTGGCTGATATATTATCTACCCATAAAATCTACAGTTTTTTTAACCAATTTTCCGACCCTAAAACCTCCATTTATTCAAAAAATGGTAATTTTTCACTTCTACTTACCTGGTTCTTCCACTCACGTCTTCAATTATCTATACATATCTATACATATAATAAAATCGTAGGAAAGTCAATTCTGTACATTGAATATTTTTGAAAAATAATACTTGGGACGTGATCTACAATCGATATGGAAGCCAAAAATATAGTTTTTAGAATTTTTGTCTGTTTGTCTGTTTGTCTGATTGTCTGTTTGTCTGTTTGTCTGTATGTATGTCCGGGATAAACTCAGAAAGTACTGAATGGATTTACTTCAAATTTTGCACGAATATTATATAGAGGTCGGGTCAACACATAGGCTATATATTATGACGATATCACCTAGGGGGGGGGAGGGGCTCAAGTTTTAATATTTTTAGTTTTTTGCTCATATCGCTAAAACGGTGCGTTGTAGAGAAAAAATGTCCTGTACGTGATGAAAGCCCATAAAATTTCCTACAAATTTCTTCTTCACACTTTGTATCTATCTTCACTCCTTGCCATGCTATGAGCTTTTGTCTATCTTTTCTATACAAATTTCGGTGTCGTTTGATTAACATGCTGGGAGCTTTGGCATCGGTCTTTTCTTGCCCCCCCCACCTCCCCAAATTTTGCTTCAAACAAAGCGGTGTTGCGGCGTTATACATCTTTTTTAAGAACAAAGTTAAAAATTAAACTACACATTCGGTTTTCCAGTGTCGTTTGTTTTGGGGGGGCTGCGCCCCCCCAAACCCCCCCCTTATTCCTCATGAAACTTTTTTTCATAATTAAAAGGTATCGTGGAGTTTGTATTGCGTCTCAATTATCCTTTTTAGGAACAAACTAAGTCATCTATACATATTATCGTAATAAAATCGTAAGAAAGTCAATTCTGTACATTGAATATTTTCGAAAAATAATACTTGGGACGTGATCTACTATACTAACGCGGACGAAGTCGCGGGCAACAGCTAGTGCATGAATATTTTGGCGCGGACACCACCGAGCTGAATTTCAGTAAAATAGTAAACATAATGAGATAATATTTTCACAGCTACAATCTGTCGTTAAAACATTATGATCTTGTTTTACGAGCTTACATCACCTACACAAAACCGTTGTTTACGATTATGACCCTACAGACTACAGCAAATGACTATAACTCGAGCAACCTCATACAGATCCATGCATTATAAATTCGAAAGTGTGTCTGTCTGTCTGTTACCTCTTCACACCCAAACGGCTGAACCGATTTTGCTACTTTTAACCCGGGAAGATACTTTTATGCCGGAAAAATGTACGGTTTCCGCGAGTTGCGGGCGTCATCTAGTAGAATATATTAATTATATCATTACTAGCTGAGCCGACAAACGTTGTTTTACCACTCAAATCTTAAGATTTACCGAAGTTCGAGCTTTTACAGTAACATATTTCGGTAACACGAGCGGACTCAGCATGCAGGACAAAACATTTGTAGTTCATTGTAGTTGTTCACTGATATTGCGAGCAGCTCATAGTCGTTCTCACAGTGCAAGTATACAGGGTGTGACAAAACTGAGTGATAATACATTAGGGCGTGTACTGTATATGTGTTCCTTGTAGAGAGTTCACTGTGAAAATAGCAGCACTGAAAGACCATTTTCATTTTTCACTTTTGTGTGCAAAATATTATAAAAAATAATTTTACTCTTTGGGCGTTGCTACTTTCACAGCGAATTCTATATAAGGAATACTTTTTTTTTTTTTCCGGAGGGGGAAATGCATTACGCATACCACCCAGGCGCAGGCGGCGACCCGAGCGGTGATGTGGGACTCCCGTAGCTGATGAGACCACGGTATACCCACTAAAACCCCCCCCATCTTCCGCCACGCCGCTTTTTGACGGGGCCACGGGAACGATACACACATCCGCGACCCCGCCAGCGGTCCGAAGACTCCACGATGGGCGCACAACACGTGCGCCCTCCTCCTCAGCCCCCACCAGGGCTGTAGCAGACGCCCCCCGAGTCTGCTACTTGGAGGCCATGTGGCAGATCAGGTCTGTGGCTCTGCCACCGACCACACCTCGGCCGCAGAGGATAGGGCAAGCGGCGCACCACAATACCTACTTGCCTCTTCCTCTGCGGCCCCACCAATGCCGTTCAAACGGAACGGCCAGCTCGCAGGGGGGGTAGGGAAAGCGGCAACCTACCACAATGCCTCTCCCCCCCGCGATCCGTCCTCGGCCGCAGAGGATAGGGCAAGCGGCGCACCGTAATACCTACTTGCCTCTTCCTCTGCGGCCCCACCTCGGTGCGCATCCGCAGCGGACTCCTCCAGTCCGCTGGGAGCGCCCTCCTCGGGCCAGGCGGCGACACCGGCCGGCCCTGGTTGCCTCTTCGCTTCACCGCGGTTGTCCAAGCCGCGGTTACTAGAGCCCCACCGCCACGACAAGGCGAGCAACCATCGGGGGGATATAAGGAATACATGCACACCCTAAAGTATTATCACTTAGTTTTGTAGCTCTACATGAGTTTTTTTGATTTACATTACTGTAACTCTAAGGGTCAATTCGGACCGCAACGCGACGCGTAGATGCATTTCTAAATTAGTATGGATTTGACAGATTCGCAAGACGTCTCACGCTGACGATATCTGTCAAATCCATACAAATTTAGGTCGCGTCGCGTCGCGCCTCGCCTCGTCGCGTTGCGGTCTGAATTGACCCTAACAATACACATTATAGATAGGATTGTCACCATTGTCTCTATGAAATCGTCAAAATTTTTTATTTCGTTAATTCTAAAACTTTCCTCTAAGTTTTATACGATATACACAATTCATTATTTCTTGTGTCGGCGACCCGCTGGTAAGTTAATAAGACATAAACCTAGTCGCCGGCTTCTAAGCGTGGTCGGGCTGATAGGGCATTAGATTTTATGAGGGTTATCGCTGTTAACGAGTCGTTAAATGAAGACCCGTTTTCTAGACAAAAAGATTTTGACAATACGAGTGCCCGTCTGATTTACTTTTCGTTAAATATTCGAGAATTTCACCTTCTAGAATGATAAAGTGCGAGTATTTAGGTTTATGTAAAATATCTCCCATATAATATGACATTTTAATAATCATTTTAATTATATTATATTACACATAATATTATTTTATACGGCTGGAAGTTGCTTGAATTATGTATGATTATTATCTATACGCGTCGCGTTGCGGTCTGATTTGACCCTTACATTTACACCTTAACTAATACTAAAAAACCTTATGTTTATAAATAAATGAAACCTAAGCCTAGCTTTTACAGGATAAAAAATAAAATGCATGTAGCCGTATTTTATATTATGATTCTGGACGTAACGCTTATATCAGTTTGATGGGATCGTAATCATGAGATCAAAGGGTTTGCGATGTTCGACGTTCCGCCTGTAATTTGGGCAACTCATCAAAGTATCATATTAGGCCGGAAGGTTTTGGATGGCAATATTTTTATATCGAACAGGCTAGATCACATGATTTCCGTTTATTTGTCCGTTTAAACTATTGAGGGTTCATTTTTTTAATAATAGTGTAAAATAGTAATTTGATTCAGCTTGTAGAAGTAAATCGTTTCTACATATTTTTTGTTATCTAAGTAATCACTAATGATTTAATTTTTAGTTTACTTTATTAGATAGATTTTTTAAATTAATTAGATCTATAGCATTTTAAATATGCGTATTTCTCAGTTTATAATAATAACATAAAACTAAAAGCTTATGAAAAGCGCCAAATGTTGAACCCGAGATATATACCTAAATTTCTAGATTCTAGGCACAAAGTGTCAAAAATGCGAATAAAAATGTAAAGGCACTATCCTACGCGGAAGCTCTACACTCTACAAAATGGCGACGCATCGCCAAATTCAACTTCCATGTATGCATTCTAAAAACACCCATTCTTCTCGGCTAAGCGTAAAAATAGAACGGAGGATTTGCCCAATTGAATATTCCGACCCGATAGTTTTGAATCTGAATTGAGTCGGAAGAGCAGATAACCTTTTCGCCGACTTATAGATATTTTTAGGTTCTTTGTCAATAAAAGGGCCATAAAACCCGTTGTTATAAAGTTTTAAGTACACTTCAGGGAGGGATTCGGGACATTTGTGTAACGGACGTGCTGGCGCGTTGGCTTCAACGTGACCATATATGTCCCAAAAAAGCCTGGTAATAAAAATATGACAAGTTGATGTCAATAATATCTTCTCTGGTACGTTGCCGGTAGGTACTATAGAGGTAGAGTATTGTACCTACAATTTATATTGGAAAAATTTAATATCATACTAGTTGTATTGTATGTTATCTTCTTGATCAAGCTTCAGGACTATTGCAATGATTATTGCAATTATATAAATACACATAATATACCTTCATAGTCTAGTCGCAGTCTATGTCGCAGAAAACTAAATAAAATTATTTTGAAGCAAGTTTTCTTACTATTCCTCCCTCCTCATTAGTATAAAGCTGGGGTAAGTGCCTTTATGTCTTTATGCACTAAATAGTAGAGTGTCACGGACATAATAACAACAGTTATTTCAATGTAGGTTAATCTGACATAACATTTTCTTTGTTACTACATTAACGTTGTATTTCTGTTCTATTTTTCATTTTCTTGAAGGTTTCTCGCTGGAGAAAAAAAAACACATTAAAAAAGAAGGCACTGTATCACAGAGAAACTAGTCCATAAATTAGATCAAGTGATGATCAAGATATTGTATGTTTATTTGGTTAAAATATAACAATTTTTTAAGAACCAACAATATCCAAACTAATAATATTATAAATGCTACAGATATTTATTTATTAAGACACTTTTACAAAAATGTACGATTCCGCGCTTTCATCTAGTATTGTATAAAATATTTTGACCGAGATTAACGCAGCCTTTAGATTTACAAACTTGAAATTTGAGAGATAGAATTTACACTGAGAAATGGTTTTTCAATTCCTACACCCAAGAGGGGTAGGTAGAGGATTGATGGAGCCGAAAATATCTCAGTTGTCTATGAAAATGATGATGATGATGATGATGAAACGAGATAATGTAGCGGGACTGCACTGGAAACTTGTTTTTCAGTAACCCACTTGGTCTATTTCACTCCACCCATTCGCCTAAAGCGCATTTACGAAGTACAAACTTCAACACTGCAGGTTTTAGAGTAGTCGAGTCTCTGCAAACATCGCATTTCTGTCCTGGATGGATTTTTACATCACGCGGCACGATATCGCATTGGAAAAATTATACTTTACACAATATTTTATTGGACAAGAAATAGGTACTTATCATATCGCATCGCATGGCTACTTACCTGCAAGCTCAACAATAACATGCACCTAAACAGAATATGCGCTAAAGGTATTCAATATTCATAATATTATATTATACCAAAACAAGTTTATATTTTGAGCCTTTTTTATTAATATCTAAACTGTGATAAAATAAACGAATTATGTTCCAAAGACAAAACCGTGGCGCTTTAATGATAATAACGTCATTTTTGAAGTAATAATAAAGGACCCTCAGAAATGTTACAAATCTGGTAATGAGATATACATATCTTCATAGCCTTATCTAGGTTTGAGAAGAACCAGAAACACGATTAATGTATTTTGCCTCGATACATTTCTCGATCGAAATGACCTCTTAAAAATACGAAATTTGAAGATTATTTTTAAACGAGAATAGATGTTATTGTAGGAAATTAGTCTATTCATAGACACCTTTGCAACCCAGAATCGTATAGAAGCATTTTGCTTAAATGCTCCTAGTTATTTTTTTAAATAAGTAAAATTACGTTTTTTCGCATGTTTTCCGAGCGAGCCGATAGCTTCTGGCCGCAGCGTATTCAAGACTTTAAAGTCATACAAATTAAGTATAAAATTGCCCTTGCGTTAAAATTACTTTCAATATAGCGCCTTATTATTAAATTATTTTGCAAGGCTGTAAGACATGAATTCGAGTCCGTATAAATTAAGTAAGTACATTATAGAATTAGATTCGTTAAAACTAATGATTCACAACTAAAAATAGAATGATAGTCTCCAATTCTATATCGAAAACAACAATTATTATTTGATACAATTGAAAAACCGGATCCTGTTAAAAAACGATAAATAATTAAAAAAAAAACACGTGGTAATGATGCAGTACACTGTTATGTCCTTCTCTTATACATTAGAATTGAAGTAAAACATACACAATAATTTATTTAACACCTTAGCGTAATATATTTTCTTATTATTAAGTGCAGGTGGATGCCTATCCGGCACTTATCAGTAAGTGGTGAAACAGGCCCTTAGTAAACTTCACACTGTTATTATAAGAAAAGTAGAGCATTTAAAACTGTCCATAAAACGAGTACAATGTAGTTTTCTTGGTTTACGACAAATCACTTGTCTACAGTGTAGTACAAAGTCTGTTTACACTGTACGACCATGTTGGTTATCTATCTAATCGTAAACTGACAGTTTATCTTGTAATTTACACTTAAATTGTGTTAACTATGAGATTTATTATAGTTCAAGTTACATCTACGAAGATTGTTTCTATGAAGTTCAGAAGAAACATTAATATACGGTATACTTATTATATTAAGTAATGTAATTTCATTAATAAAATATCCTTTGATCTTCTAGTAAACATTTTTAGAAAGTTCATTATCTATCTATACATATAATAAAACTGTAGAAATGTGAATTCTGTACATTAAAGATATTCAAAAAATAATAAGCAGGGGGTGTTACTACATCGCTATAGAAGCCAAAACTGTGGTTAGTTTTTTGTCTGTCTGTCTGTCTGTCTTTCTGTCTGTCTGTCTGTATGTTTATCCCACTATCACACGAAAACTACTGATCCGATTTGAATGCGGTTTTCGCAGATATATTTATCTTCTTCCAACTTAACATCTGGTGTATAAAAAATTTTCCCCCCACCCCTCTAAGGGGACGAAAAAGGGGTCAGATTTTGTATCAAACTTCTTTCTTTAACCCGAAAGCTACTGATCCGATTTGCATACGGTTTTCGCAGATATATTTGTCTTCTTTCAACTCAACATCTGGTGTATAAAATTTTTCCCCCCACCCCTCTAAGGGACAAAAGAGGGGGTAAGATGTTTTATCAACTGATGAAGTAGAAATACTTTAAATGGCAAAACAACGTTTGCCGGGACATCTAGTACAAATATACAGCTGGAAAACAATATTATGTAGACGTACGTTAAGACAACGATATTCATTATTTTCCAATGTCGAATGGCAAAACAGTTGAATGTTTCCAGTAGTGTACAATAGCATCTTGCTCATAACCACTTCGGTAGTCATTAAATTAAAAAACATTCTGTAGTGACGATGAAGGATTTACATGAATAAATTTCGTTTCATAAGGAAATACACATACAAACATTCACTTGCACAACATTGGTACGGAATAGATAATCCATGTAAATAAAAGCGGCACAATTACATGACAAGGCTGAATCCGCCGCAGGTTGTATGTTCATTACTCTCCGCTCCCTCGCGAATTGGACTGTAAAATCTCTTTCTCAGGACTTAAACGGCGGAATTTCCGCGCGGTCCCGGTTTTCTCAACAAAGAGACTCCGGAGGCAGTACCACTATTGTATTGCACTTGCATATCGAGTGCGAAATGAAGCTAGGAAGCTCGTTATCATACGAATTTCAGGAATACTCGAATTTTAGGACGACCTATTTAGCCTAGTTGGTTAGCGACTAGCGTTTCATGCGTCGGAACTCGGGGGTCGCGGTTTCAAATCCCGCCGAGGAGGCAATAAGTTTTCAATGGTTCTAGGTTATGGATGTGCAATAAATATGGTATTATATATCACATTTATTGCAAAAGTACAGTTTTATTGAAATCTCAAATAGTAATGTTGCTGTCCTTGTCCACTAACTCCATGACTCATATTGTTATAATATTATGTCCAAAATATTAATAATGAGTTATTTTTTTATTTTGGTACCAAATAACAATTAAATAGGCAACCTATTATCAGCGAGCGATATTTACGAGTGTATTTCTACAATAATGAACAAACTTTTAATGCAATTTAATGGCAACTCTCGGGCTATTCTCGCTTAATATTATAGAAAAGCAATTTTGGCCGTAAGACGAGGACGTCGCTAGGGGTGTCCCTGGCGGCATATTCGAGCCGTTTTTCATTTAAAGACCATTAAGTGTAGTCCGCGCTTAGACTATATCTATATCCTTTGTGAATGTATTGAAATTGCTTTAAGTAAGTCGTAATTGACTTAAAACTATCATCATTTATAATATTATTGTTTTCATAAAATGAATATCGGGGGTTTCGCTAACTTTCAATCTTTTTTTTTTTGATGTTTCAAAATGTTAGAATAGCGCAGAATGCGAAACCTGATAAAACAAATCCCACCAAAAACATAAATGTAAAAAGGAAGAGCCAAGTTCAATACAAACATTATGCTTGTCTATGGACTCCGCCGTAAAAAGAATGGAGATCTAAATGAGTGCCAAGTTCTATGGAAAATTTAAATATGTATTTATAGTAGCTAGAGTTCTAAAATTTTTACAGATTGTGTATTTATGTTGCTGCTATAACAACATATACTGAAAATAAAATGAAATTAATATTTAAGGGGGCTCCCATACAACAAACGTGATTTTTTTTGGTCTTTTTTGCTCATAATTAATAATGGCAGCCGGTAGACACTTGAAATATTCTTGAAATCTCTAGTCATATGTTTACTTCCATAATTTATAATAAAATTAAAATCAAATAAATATTTAAGGGGGGCTCCAATACAAAAAACACAATTTTCGCTCTGTCCGACTCACACTTGGCCGATTTTTTTCATTTTTGGATTTTTCCCTGAGTTTTCACACAATTACCGAGGTGGATTCCAAATTTCAGCCTTCTAGGTCATCTGGAAGTGGGTTAGAATTTTGATCTATAGGTCAGTCAATCAGTCAGTGATAAAAATTACGATTTTCGGACGTGATTATCTAAATAACCGTTTGAGATTTGTTAATGAAATTTAGAGCATATAATTACCTCGCAAGTCTCATTATATGAGCCAAATTTGAAGCGTTTATGTTAAATAGTTTTTGAATTATGAGGGGGTCAAAAGTGGCTCGAAATGGTTCGTGTAATATTACACACGGTGCTGCTCGCCAGTTCTGTTTTACTTGAACTTGGCTTGACACGCGACCGCGTGTCTAGATCGTAAAATCGCGAAGGAGAGAAAACCGCGTTGAGACAATAATATATTCCCGCTTCAGGCTTCTCTTTTCACTTCACTTAGTCTGTTCTTTTTACTTAGTCTGTTGACACGCCCGGAATGCAGATCGTAGTCTCTATTTCATTCACAAAGAGACCAGGAATTTGTCTATTTATGGAAACAATGAATTCTATGAGTGTGATCAAAAAAGTGTATGAAAACATACAGGAAATTGATTGTTTTTGTTCACCGGAGACAGCCAACGATATGCAAACAGGGTCGTTTCTTTGAAAGCTCACCTCATTGGGTCCTAATGCCTCTATCGCAATATTTTCCATCGAACTGCCTCGGAGGAAACAGCCGTGACGCTATAAAGAGTTTGGCGAGAAAAAGGTGAATTTTTTAGAAAAATATCAGCGTATTCCGTTGAAAACTTCGCTGAAAATATAAGGATTGAGATGGATAGGTAAAAGTTTAGCAGAATGACAAATTGTAACTTGCTTGTATAATAATATTTTGCCTGGAAAAGTTTCTATCTCCAGACTTATTTCGTGTTATCAGTATGGCGAAATTTATTTGTTACTGCTCATTTTTAGCTTGTTTACTGTTTTTGGAGGGATTTAGAGTCGGTATGTACAAAAATACACCAATGCTTTCCTACTTCCTACGGAACCCCAAAAATCGCAAGATCACCATTTTAAATATTAAGGAACATTATGCGCGCACAATATATTTCTTTGTTGTATTCAAATTGGAGTATTTCCCCAAACAACAGTTGTTCCTGACGGCCATTGTAATTGTGGACTGAAAAAAGAAACAATTTTTCTTAGCCTTCCTTTCTTTTTTCTTTTTTATTCACTTAACAACGGTTATGTTGTTGCAATTACTCCTTGAATAAGATGAATAAAAATAAAAACTCTTTTCTATTACCAATACTATCTACAGGTTGGGAGTTGGGACGCTAAGGTTACCTCTTTTGTTTTTTAACCCTCAAATTCTACCCATAAGTCCTATTCCAAAAATGTTGGTACAAGTTATATTTGCCTTAACCACTACGACCTTGTTATGGGAGAATTTAGGCATCAAGGGATTCTGATAATCTTGACTAAGCATAAAAAAACAGAAAGGTTTTGTTTTTTTGTTAGACGAAATAACTTCTAAACTTCTAGCTGTGAAGAAGGAAAGCTCTTGTTATTATAACATAAAACAAGCAAAAATGTTAAGTTTACAGCAGTAACCTAATTATATTTTCATAATTACTGTCATTTACTGAGTCGAAAACATTTAATTGGGATTTGGGGCGTACCTATTTGCACTAAGTAAGCATTTCGTAACAACTCAAAATAACAAAGTTGCTTAACTTGTACTTAAATATCTTATGTTTGTATTTAATTTAAGTCCGCCCCTGCTTAAACCTGAGAGGAGAGCTGAGATATAATTATAAGACTAGAATATAACGTCCGCAACTCCGTTGCGCACAAATCCGTTTATCACGCGGGAACCGTAAATTTTTCAGAAAACTATCGTTTCATGTGTGCAAATTAGTCATCATACAATTTTATATCAAAATAGGTTCGAAGACAGACAGACATACGGACAAATTTATAAAAAATATAATTTTTCTTAGATTAGTACGGATAACTTTATAACAAGGATCTTTTCTGGCGCCTATTTGTAGCTATATAGGTATGGGAACATAGTATTGGCAGCTGGTGTAAGTTTTATTTGTGAATTTGATAGACCTATGATTGTCCTCTACAGTTTCGCCGGGCGATCTTAAGGTGACATTCAGATCTTTGACACAAGCGACCATAGACCGACAAAAATTCATATAAAATGCCACTTTGTGAACTAGACCAAAGGTTTTATTTTCCAATTACCCTAAAAACCTATAGCCTAGGTCTAAAAGTGGTATTTTTAAGCTATTTCATAGCTTTTATCGCGGGCTTTACGCGCTGACCGAATCCGTAACGAAAATAAACCTAACATCCACCACTCGGTGGTGCGTGCGTCGTTTCATTTCGACAGGCTTTGGCACGGTAAGGTAAGATAGAGTATGGTTGTATACCGACTGACGTTGTAAAAAGTTGTACAAACGATGTTACTGCGGAAAATCCCACAGAATCTCGTGTTACCAATTACCTGTCACTGGTAATAATTGACAGAGATGATCATTTGTAACGTGAACCTTGAAAAATATGCGACAGCAAAATTGTATCACAATTCACAGGCAGGTAGCCGATCTATGTTTCATTTCGTTAGACTTTGTTATTATTAAACAGAAATTTTGATTAGAAAACTTCTCCTTGTTTCGGTATGGTTTTCTCATTCCCATCCACATATATATCTATCTATATCTTATATATAAAAAAAGAATTTTTAAAAGTGTTAGTCGCGCTAAAACTCGAAAACAGCTGAACGGATTGGGCTGATTTTAGTCTTAAAATATTCGTAAAAGTCCAGGGAAGGTTTCAAAGTGACACGAAGTTCACCGGAACAGCTAGTAATATTTATAATCCATAGTGACACGAAGTTCACCGGAACAGCTAGTAATATTTATAATCCATAGTCCATACTAATCCATACTAATATTATAAACGCGAAAGTGTGTCTGTTTGTCTGTTATCTTCACGCCCAAACCACTGAACTAATTTTGCTGAAACTTGGTATGGATACACTTTGAGTTCCGGGAAAGGACATAGGATATATTTAATCCCGAAAATGTGTAGTTCCTGTGCGGTAAACGAATTTTGGAAGAACGGAGTTGCGGGAGTCATCTAGTCTGACATACAACAAAATTAAATTAACAAAGGAGGTCGCTGTGAAAAAACCGATTCTCTCGTGTTACCAATTACAGAAATGACGGAAATAATAATGAAAACAAAGACGTAACGGATATAGAAATCCTACATTTTTTGCGGCAATCCTTCGGCGCCAAAAGCCAATAGATATATAGTCGGACAACCACAAATATTGGTGTTATGTTCCAATTACACTGAGAGCTGACTATTTGGCAAGATTGAAGCGGGATATAGCGCTATGCTAGTTTTTGAGTTTGAGAGTAGTCGGCATGAAACTTCTGTTACGGTGTCTTAGAAAATCGACGCAAAATAACTAAATAAGTTTTTCAGTGAATGTAGAGCTAATTGACATATTGGGAAAATATCATATTCTCTTTGTGTGTCTGTGACTATTTGACTATAGATATATGAGATCACTTACTATGAGTGATTCAGTCTGCAAATTCCGCAAAAAAAAATAATTAAAATAAATTAGCGAATGTCCAAATTCTTCTATAGAAATGGTGGAAAATGTATAAAAAACAACGATTCCCAAAAGCTTTTGACGTTATGGTGAGGATTACAATGTAGGTACTGCCCTGGACACTTTGGAATGCAAAATAAAATAATCGGACATCAATCAATCAAGTGCGAGTTGGACTCGTGCACGAAGGGTTCCGTACCGTTATAGAGCAAAAATATGGCAAAAATTGTATTTTTTGTATGGGAGCCCCCCTTACAATTTTTATTAATATTATTGTTATTATTTATTATTGAAGTAGACATAATATAATTAAGGCCTTTGTGAAAATATCAAGTGCCTACCTGCTGCCATTATTGATATTGAGCAAAAAGGCAAAAAAAAAAATTGTTTTATGGGAGCCCCCCTTAAATATTAATTTTATTTTGTTTTCAGCATTTGTTGTTATAGCGGCAACAGATATACACAATCTTTGAAAATTTCAGAAGTCTAGCTATAGCGGTTCTTGAGATACAGCCTGGTGACAGACAGACGGACAGACAACGAAGTCTTAGTAATAGGGTCCCGTTTTTACCCTTTGGCTACGGAACCCAAAAAATGATTGACGTCGAGTACACTATAGCATACTATGCATGAGCGGTCTTAACGAGTGAATGCACGTGAAAATTGCAGGTACCTCGTAAGCCTATGTACATTGTACAGTCGCCCAATCTGTTTACAATTTCGACCTTATCGCAATAGAATTACGGTCTTAAACTGATGACGATGGTATGTTCGCCTGGTGAATTCTGAAACAGTTTCATTTACGTCTGTGGCATGTTAACGTTATGCAAATATTATACTTTTGTTCGCGTCTGTCCCCATACTGTACGATATATCTAGTTGGTAGCTAATTGCTTTAAAAAGCTTTGGACCTTTGCCCGTTTGAAACTATCGAATTGCCACAACTTTTTTTCGAAAGTAGTGCCAGATACATCTTATGCAAAGGGTCATTATAATGTGGATAGGTTAAATAATATTAATAAAGTTTGTTAGTAACCATAAAAATAATAAATAAAGTACCTAAATGTAACATTAAAATTTTTGAATTAAAAATTTTAATGTTACATTTTTGTTTCAGTTGTACTTATGGGGACCCCTAAAATTTTTGATAATTTTTCCATTTTTGCATCAAAATCTTAATGCGGTTCACAGACTACATCTACTTACCAAGTTTCAATAGTATAGCTCTAATAGTTTCGGAGAAAAGTGGCTGTGACATACGGACGAACAGACAGACAGACAGACATGACGAATCTATAAGGGACCCTTTTTTTGCCATTTTGGCTACAGAACCCTAAAAAGTGGACAAAACCACTTAATTTTTACTTCAAAACCTCCTAAATGAGAGCAAACTAATATTTACGAGCACATAAATTAGAACACAACAGGAGCAAGGAAATGTCTCGGAAAACGGCGTTTGATGAAGTGGAAAGTCTCAGTATTTTAGATATTATGTGCACACGTCCAATCGACCTCGGTAGCACAGAATAAATAATAGTACTCCGTACAGAAGTTTATCTTAGAAAATGTATCCAACGAAATGTCTTCTTTAAATCTATAAACATATGGTACCATTTAGAATGACTCAGAGTTCAGCGCCTGTTCGTTTATTTACCTACAAAAATTTATTAAAAGCCAATTTCATTCTTATGCCTACGGATAACGATCCATATTACACTGAACCTATACATTGAGCGGCCCGCTCGAATGTACTATTGTGCCGTTAGGGCAGCTAGGGCTGAATGTACCAAAAAAAATACCTGCGCGCATTTAATTATAAACCATAAACAACTTTTTGTGATGATTAATGGAACTTTCTTTAAATACTTATATTCAGTATAATGAGAGTAATTAAGTAAAAAAAAACGAAAATGGCGTAACAGACGTGCCCATGACGTGCCAACAGAGCAATCAAAAAGATACGGGCGAAATACTTTATTGGCATTTAAGTATATTATTTTATGGAAGTGACCAAATAAGTATGTCACCATGGCAACGTCCATCGCGTATACGGCAAAACAACGGGACAGCTAGTATACTTAATAAGTATTATATTAATAAGATTTATGTTTAATGTATTACCTACATAATGTAGTAAAAGGTACCTATTCAAAGTACAAATAATACTTTGCATGAGTCATATTATATTACTTACTTTTCAGCGTCCTTAGGTAACCAAAAAAAGCGGCCAAGTGCGAGTTGGACTCGCCCATGGAGGGTTCCGCAGCAGCAATAAGGTTTATTTTTATGAAATTATAATATTTTTGATTTATTTTTATATTTCAGTCGATTTAATGAAATTTAGATTAAGGTTTACTATTTATGACGTATAAAAAAAAACTACTGGCTAGATCTCGTTCAAACCAATTTTCGTTGGTAGTTTTTATAGTAATCTACATCATATATATTTTTTAGAATTATCATGCCTCTACTTTAGAAATTAGAGGGGGGGGACACACATTTTTCCACTTTGGAAGAGTCTCTCTCGCAAACTATTCAGGTTAGAAAAAAATGATTTGAGAAACCTCAATATGATTTTTGGAGACCTATCCATAGATACTCCACACGCATAGGTTAGATGAAATTTTTTTTTTTGTTTCAGTTGTACCTATGGGGATTGGGGACCCCTAAAATTTTTAATATTTTTTCCATTTTTGCATCAAAATCTTAATGCGGTTCACAGACTACATCTACTTACCAAGTTTCAATAGTATAGCTCTAATAGTTTCGGAGAAAAGTGGCTGTGACATACGGACGGACGGACGGACGGACGGACGGACGGACGGACGGACGGACGGACGGACGGACGGACGGACGGACGGACGGACGGACAGACAGACAGACAGACAGACAGACAGACAGACATGACGAATCTATAAGGGTTCCTTTTTTGCCATTTTGGCTACGGAACCCTAAAAAGATAAATTTGTATCGCAATCAGTTTTTAAACAATTGAATACAGCACCATACTTTTTAGGGTGTTTCTTTTTATTTTCCATTTTAATAAAAACAGGTCAAAACTTAAAAAGTATGTCCGTCGCTGCTCGCTCGCGCGCGCCGCAGCCCCACTGAATTATACCCTGCGCAAGGGCAGCCGCGCGTAGGTATATTTTCGATACCTACGCGCGGAGTGAGACAGGCCTGTCGGTAGTTAGGACTTGGGTCCTGTGAGCATGGACTGGAAGTGGGAAATTGCTACGACTTGATCAAAGCTGTACTAAGTAAAATACTTCAAGATATAATTTCCAGCCTTTCCACTTAACAACTCTATCTATGCCGGATTCTACATTTCTCAATACCTTGTTAGTTTTCTTACTAGATGGTTAGTTACACCAACGCTTGTAAAACTTTTCTACTAAAATTGTGTCTATAACTATTAATACTTTATTAAATTTTGCATTGTAATAACTCAAACTTGTCAATTACATTAATATTGTAAACGATGGGTCCAGAGTGGAAGTCGCTGGGAGCTGTGTCACAGTTTATACTAGTACGGCTCCCAACGCTATATTATACTGAGTAACTGTACGGTTTGCGTTCTCCATATTATGTAAAACTCTTGTAAAATCGATTTAATTGAAATAAACATTTTTATTATTATTATTATTATTATTATTATTACTCTATTATTACGTATAATATTTTAAAGATAACAATATCCTTATTAACTTACTAGCTGTCCCGGCAAACGTTGTTTTGCCATTTAAAGTATATTTTCTACATCATCAGTTGATACATGTTTTACCCCCTCTTTTGTCCCCTAAGAGGGTGTGGGGGGGAAGGTCATACACCAGATGTTAAGTTGAAAAACACAGTTAATACCTAATATGAAGTAAGTCCACTAAAGAAAAAAGTTGTATACAAAATCTGACCCCTCTTTGGTCCCCAGAGAGGGTTGAGAGGGGAGGGGGGGGAGGATTTTTATACACCAGATGTTGAGTTGGAAGAAGACAAACATAATGTGAAAACCGTATGGAAATCGGATCAGTAGTTTTCGTGTTAAAGAAAAAGTTTGATACAAAATCTGACCCCCTCTTTTGTCCCCTTAGAGGGGTGGGGAAAAAAAATTTTATACACCAAATGTTAAGTTGGAAGAAGATAAATATATCTGCGAAAACCACATTCAAATCGGATCAGTATTTTTCGTGTGATGCTGGAACAAACATACAGACAGACAGAAAGAGTGACAGACAGACAGACAGACATAAAACTAACCACATTTTTGGCTTCTCTAGCGATGTAGTGACAAAGGTGTAATTTCGGGTGTCATTTCATATCTTTTATGTACAGAATTTTCATTTCTACAACAGAATATTGTATTCCTCCCGCACGCGCTTTGGTGACGCCTACTATCGTAATATTTTAATTTCGCCATAATTTCAAAACCAAACGTCCAATTTTAATCATTCACAGACCAAATATTATCTACATAAACTATACTTAGTGATAAAATAATTTATTTTGATAAGGATTAATAGCGTGAGTAAAATATATCCGTTTCAATTTAGTCAAAAAAAAAATCAGGATTTTTAAATAAATAAATGGTTATTGTGCCTCACTCGACATAGATAGGTATAGTGTGTCGCGGACTTTTTTGTAGATATTTATAAGATCTACAATTACTTAGAACATTTTATGGTTCTATCTTTTATAGTTTAGGCAGCGTACGCAAAATAAGTAACTTTTCTAGCTGATTTTTTACACCTTGCGTCCGAAAAACTCAAATATCTTACGGAACCCTACTTTTTTCCAAAATAAAATGTAGCCTATGTTCAGCAGAAATAATGTAAGATTCCAATAGCAAAAGAATTTTTCAAATCGGTCCAGTAGTTTCGGAGCCTATTCGACTCAAACAAACAAACAAACAAATAAACAAATCTTTCCTCTTTATAATAGTAAGTATAGATTTACTTAAATAGAGGGCTCTTGTAGCAACACACTTAATTATTAAGGCGCAATCCCAGCCTGAAATTTTGGAGACGGAGTAAAACGTATATGGATAGTATTGATCAATACCTATATCAGGAAAAGTCTTAAGTACCTGTATATAGTAATTAATGGTCAAAACCTTCATAACTCGGAATAATGTTTCGGAAACAATCATTGTAAACAAACCCAACACCCATTACTCCAAGACTTCCAAGTTACAAATGATCCGTTCGGATTTTATGATTAACATTCACCCGAAGTTTGGGTGAATTGAATTTGGCGATCGGGTGCACCTGCGACAAGATCGATACGCGTATCGGAACGCTAAAAACAAATTCATCAAACCTACCCTTTATCAGTTTTATCACAATACGACGGAAAATTCCATCTCGTTTAGAAAATAGGTCCATTAATATTCCATATTATACGAAAGTGTGTCTGTTTGTCACTTCCTATTTAATTTTACGTTTAGGGCACTGAAAAGGTTTGTCTAAAAACTGTACACATGTAACTTTCGACAAGAATGTAGGATATTTTTTTACCGTATGTACTTTAATCAATTAATGAACCGTTCCAGTGCAAGTGCGATAAAGGAATTTCAACAATGGGTGGACTTTATTTATGTAAGTATAAATTATGTAGTCATTTACCATTTTGTTAAAATTTTGTTTAAAAAGGTCAAAGTTAATTGGAGTTTAATATAATACGTTTGATGTTACATGTATAATGTACATTAGAAATAATAACAACGTGAAAATAAGTTATCTCTAATAAGCATTTTCTTTTTATTTTTGACAGTAGATTTATGACAATTAGCCTTTGATGTTATAAAATACAATGGAACGTAAATTTATAATATCTTCTTTGTTTCTAAAAATTTTAAAATTCAATTTGCTAAAATAATAATTGTTGTCCTTCATTTTTCTTTTTTTTCATCCAATCATATTTGTATACGTTGTCTGTCTGCTTGTAATAATTTGCTAAGCAAAAAAAAAATATTTCTTTACTAACTCATACTGTCTAACTAATCATTAGGTACATAGTTTCTTATAGCGAGCACACACGACTTACCTACGAATTGCAATTCTTTGATCGACTAAGGGTGAAGCCTAACGAGCGTAATTTGTGAGTTGTTAGTCACAGAATTTCGGCTGGCAGAAATTCTGCCGCATTCAGTTTCATACAAAAGTCCTGTTTGATTTGACACGAGCGTAAATGTGAGTAATGATTTGTATGAGAAGATATTAACGTGTAACGTGACCGAAATTCTGCGACTCACAACTCACAAATTACGGCTTCACCGCCTTCACCCTTAATCGGCGGTAAAAAATAGGCAGTACGAGGGGCATCCTAAAGGTCCGATCGACATGAGGAAGCCGCTCTAATTCGGTCGGACTGTCGCAGGCTAACTTGCTAGAATGAAACTAAAACAGGTCAATTTTTGTGAATTTCTATGTGTATGCACGAGTCCGGTCAGGTTGGCCTGCGATCAGTCTAAACTCTAACCGGATCGATCACCCTCTACCTTATTGATGTCTTGTAGCAATATCCTTAACTCATAGTGTTCGTCTGTCATTACTTATTTTCGAAGAAAAACGAAGATCCCCACGACATGTAGCTACGTGGTTCTGTACACAATAAACTTAAACTTTAAAGTAACGACTTAACCCTGAATAATTAATCCTGGACTAGCGAAGTACGTTTACGGGGCGTTTAACATGCTAACCAAAAGAAGCCGAACACATATTGGGAAACGTACCCAAATTACTTGACACGTTTTAGGCATTTTCACCCCCATAATTGAGCAAACCATAATATTGAAAAGCATTACTAAATTGGATGACATCCGCAGCTCTATTGAGTAGAAATTTGTTTATCGCGCGGAAACAGTATGTACAATATATCTTTCCGGGACAAAAAGTAAGACCTAACAGACAGAGAGAGAGAGAGACAGACACACTTTCGCATTTGTAACTATTGGTAGTTATTAGTTAGTTCCTATAAACTAATTACCGCTTCACGAGTTTTTTCTAGATTTTAAGTTTTGACTAAGTGACAAAAAACTGAACTGGGGGGTTTATCCCTGGCGTAACCACGCGTCGTTTTTATGGATCTTCCCTTCCCCCACACATATGTCGATGTCACGTAGTTCGGGTATGTTTCCTTAACTTTAAACTGTGTTTGAAGACTAAAAGTTATGTTTAACACATGTTAGCCCCTTAGATAGTTTTCCGTCAAATTCTGTTAGCTTACAAAAGGTGTGCTGGGAATTTCTCGAGTAATTTTAAAAGTAGTTTATAGTAGTTTACGAAGCTGACTGACGTCAAACGACCCAAAAGGCTATGACTAAATTTGGTCAGATATCACCCAACACTGTAAGAAAATTACTTGTTATAAATGCGGGTTATAATTAGAGTTGATATTAGGTTAATCATTTTAATACACACTTGCAAACTGTCAACTTATCATTTCCCAAATTACCCATATCCGATTAGGCAACCTTAACCAGTCGATCTAGATTCAATTAATATGAATTTTGATATAATCTAGATTCTAGGCACAATATAAGTGTCTTGTGTCCTAAATCCGTATTTAAATTGTGAAGTTTCGTAATAATTAAGATTTAATTTATATCGTTGAGCATTTATTTTAACAAGTTTTTAAGCGAGAATCACAATATAATTGTGCCAAACAGCTAATCGAGAAACTGACGAAATGTTTAAAGCGTTTTAAAGGACTTTTATTAGAATTGGTTATCATTTATTACTTAATTATGAATAACTTCAAGATCGACCCCATGAACGTAGAAAAAAGGCGGACGGAGTCTTATTATACACGGCACTGTATCTTCAGAGTCGGCCAAATTGACTGCATGTACACGGTCCGCACGCACACATTCTTACAACAGCTGTCGTCTATTTGCTGTCAAATGGCCGACTAGCGTAAGTGCATGAAGTCAGTCTGGTTGACTCTAAAGACACAGTGCTGTGTATAGTGTAAAGGTACTAATTATGTTTTAAGTTACAAGTTACAAGCTAAGTTTACAAAAATACATTGTAAACTTAGGTTCATTGTTACATTGTAGCTTTTACTTGCGACTCCATCATGCGCAAATCTAGTTATTACTATATACAATATCCCATGGGAGAAACCCATGTCCAGATGTTCAGGCACTCAATAATTACTAACATATCTTTTCCGAAAATCCGTTCAGCAGTTTTTGCGTTAAAAATTACTAATCATACACTAAAAAACTTATGTAATAATTATAATATTAGTGTTAACTGTTAACTGTTTAGTTTGACGTGATGACATCACATAAAACTGTAATATTATGTACTTAAACTTTATTGGATAACTAGATGACGCCCGCAACTCCGTTGCACCAAAATTAGTTTGTCGTGCGGGAACCGTACATTCTTCCGGGATCAAAACTATCCTATGTCCTTTCCCGGGACTCAAGGTATCTCCATGCCAAATTTCAGCAAAATCGGTTCAGCGGCTTGGGCGTAAATAGGTAACAGACAGACACACTTTCGCATTTATAAATTATAATACTAAAAGTATGGATTAAGAAACCTAACAGGACGTAATTAAGGCTAAGTCAAATTGCAACATTTTAAGTAGATGGAATGGCGAGATCGGATTGAATTTTTTGCCACAATAAGCGCCGGTAATTAGGGGATTCCCTGGGCAAGACGAGATCTGTCATTTAACGAGATTCCTCTATGTTGATTAGAGAGAGAGATAAAAGTCGACCTTCTGCCGAAGGCTGCAAAATCCAGTTGATGATCAAATTAAAAACTTTTTACATCATTTCGTCGTCGTGTTTTTGTGTCATTATTTTTCTGGATTTGCTGTTGCATCTTAATAACTTATACCAAGTTATTAAGATGGAATTGGAAACAAAATTGGAAACAATATTGATGATTTTCGGAAATTGAATATTTTACTGTCATTCATATTTTACTCAATTTTAGTGACCGAAGAATCATCATCAGTCAATCATCATCTACTATAATCGTCACCTATAGTAATATCTATTTAAATCTAATATTATAATAGTAAGCGCGCAATCTATACATATAATAAAATCGTAGGAAAGTCAATTCTGTACATTGAACATTTTTGAAATATAATACTTGGGACGTGATCTACAATCGATACGGAAGCCAAAAATATAGTTTTTAGAATTTTTGTCTGTTTGTCTGTATGTCTGTTTGTCTGTTTGTCTGTTTGTCTGTATGTATGTCCGGGATAAACTCAGAAAGTACTGAATGGATTTACTTCAAATTTTGCACGAATATTATATAGAGGTCGGGTCAACACATAGGCTATATATTATGATGATATCGCCTAGGGGGGGAGGGGCTCAAGTTTCAATATTTTTAGTTTTTTCCTCATATCGCTAAAACGGTGCATTGTAGAGAAAAAATGTCCGGTACGTAATGAAAGCCCATAAAATTTCCTACAAATTTGTCCTTCACACTTTGTATCTATCTTCACTCCTTGCCATGCTATGAGCTTTTGTCTATCTTTTCTATACAAATTTCGAGTGTCGTTTGATTAACATGCTGGGAGCTTTGGCATCGGTCTTTTATTGGGGGGGGGGGCTTCGCCCCCCCCAACCCCCCCAAACCCCCCCCTCCTCAAATTTTGCTTCAAACAAAGCGGTGTTGCGGCGTTATACATCTTTTTTAAGAACAAAGTTAAAAACTAAACTACACATACGGTTTTTCAGTGGCCCCCCCAAACACCCCCCCCCCCCTTATTCCTCATGACACTTTTGTTCATAATTAAAAGGTATCGTGGAGTTTGTATTGCGTCTTAATTATCCTTTTTAGGAACAAATCTATACATATAATAAAATCGTAGGAAAGTCAATTCTGTACATTGAACATTTTTGAAAAATAATACTTGGGACGTGATCTACTATACTAACGCGGACGAAGTCGCGGGCAACAGCTAGTAAAGAAATACTAAGACACACTTCGTTAAACTTTAGTGACCAGCTGTGGCTCTTTTCAAAAATTAAAAACTAAATAATGTACTCAACACAAGTCAAGTGATAACTGATAAGTGTAGCTACCTCGTATGCAATCTAAGTGCCGAAATATGCATTATGCACAATATCATATCCATTGCACCAATGCACAATAAAAAGCCATATTTTATTTTTAGGAAAACAATACCATGCGTGTAAACTGCAAAGGCACCGTATAATCCTACTAATATTATAAAGGCGAAAGTTTGGATGTATGGATGTATAGATGTATGGATGTATGGATGTATGGATGTTTGTTACTCTTTCACGCAAAAACTACTGAACGGATTTTAATGAAACTTTACAATAATATCCTATCCTACTAATATTATAAAGGCGAAAGTTTGGATGTATGGATGTATAGATGTATGGATGTATGGATGTATGGATGTTTGTTACTCTTTCACGCAAAAACTACTGAACGGATTTTAATGAAACTTTACAGTAATATAGCTTATATATCAGAATAACACATAGGCTATAATTTTAACCGACTTTCAAAATGGAGGAGGTGTTATGTTCGTTTTTTTATGTTCAACGATTACTCCGCCGTTTGTGAACCGATTTTCAAAATTTTTCTTTTGGTGTATAGGTTATCATCTCTATTTGCTACCACATTCATAAAAGTGGTGACCTGATGAAGGAATCCCTAAGAAATCGAGGGAACTACGCAAAATTTATATGGAAACATGTGGTGACTTCGGTTTCGTTAGCAGTATTCTAAGCATATGCTACCAACAAGTAAGATTTTGCACCATCTTGGTGCAAATACATACCATGGTTCGGAAGGTGCTGAGAGAACTCCTATCTCTTTATAGATACAAGTTTGGGAGTTTCGACGTTGTTTTAAGAACTGAAAGCAACTACTACTGCTATTACCCATGGTTCGGAAGCTACTGGGAGAACTCCTGACGCTTTATAGATACACGCTTGAGAGTTTCGGCGTTGATTTAAGATCGGAAAGCAGATGCTACTATGCAAATTACATTAGTTATCATCATCATCATCATCACTACCATATTATACCATCAACCGTGCATCGTCCCATGATACGTTTCATAGTCTTTTAGATAGAGACTCGAGTTTGTCAAGCAATTAAAAAAAATATCAGAGGAAAATATGGAAAAACCGGGAAAATTATTAGAAAGGGTTTATCTCTCGAAGTACTGGAGCATTTTTTATATTATTTGTCACAGATATAGAGTAGACCACGTGAAGGGACATGTTAACTCATTTTTTCATAAATATTTTTTGCGGGAAAATGTACGGTTTTCGTAAAATTCCTAATTTACGCGGGCGAAGCCGCACGGGACATCTAGTGTGGTATAAATCTCGAGTTTGAAACTTTTGATATAGAGTTTGGAAGTGACGGGGCGCGGCGCGGCGCGGCGCAGGTGTCATAGAAGTTTGATGAAAAGCGGTGATTGATGTGTCGCGGTAAACTGATGCTCAGCCACAATGCTCCATTGTCAGACATAATGCGAATGCTCATATTCTGTATGCGCAAAAATATTTAGAAAATATTAAAAAAATATTATAATAGTATTCAGTTCCCAGAATTATATTGTGAGTAGAACGTATTTTGTGAAAACCCCAGAATTAAGTGAAAAGTATGTAAAATTTTCGAGTAGTGTTGTTTGTTGTTAGTTTATTCCACTCCTCCAACACTACTGGACAGATTTTCATGACATTTTAAGCATGAAATTTCTATTTATTTACAAGATGGCGTCGTTGTTTGACCCAAACATTCATGCTGTGCAAGATAATATTATGACACAGTTAGTATCCCGTAATGAATGGTTTCCGAGAAAGGAATTGCTTTATAAACGAGGGCAAGCTTACGAAGATTTGACACAAAAAAAATTCTACTAACAGTGAAATATAAAAGTAATATTTCAAAATAAGCCTCAAGATTAAGTCGCGTAATGGGAAAAGGAGTGAAAAATATTTGAAAGTCGAATTCAACGTTCTATTTTCGAAGAAAGTTAAAATGTCTCGTGTTTATTTTTTTATGCAACGTAAATTGCCTTTCGCCTTGGATCGCCCTCTTCAAACTTTTTGTTTTCATGTAACCCTTTCAATTTATTTCGCCAATCTCTTGGAGCATTGAATATTTTCCGACTTTTATTGTTTTATGTAACTTGCCCAATTATAAAAAATAATGTATTTTTGTATTAAAACTTTGTGCTGCTATCACGGAGTATCTTAGTGTAGAGCGTTTGAAGTCGGAAACCTCTTTACTGAGCCAAAGTGTGGACCGAGTACTGCTGGAAACTGAAGTTTGCAGTAAGCTGTGTCAACAATTTGAACAAACTAATTTCTCTTTACAATGCTAACACTTTTATCAATGCAATCATTATGATTAAAACTACATTGAATATAAGAAATCCGTACAATAACATTCCTTGTAGTAATAACTAATGGGTTACCGACACTAAGTTTATATTTTAACTCCATGTCTTTTTCTTGCTTAATCAACGAGCCGATTTTGGTGAAACTCCATAGAGTTATCTTGAGTTCTGTTTCATATTGTGGGACATAGGAGATAGGGTAGTAATACCACAAAAATGCACGATCCCAAGGGCTATTATGACGCAACAAAGTTGTAGCTATAAAACCTAAAAAGTAGGAAATATATGTCGAAAATTCCAAATAAGTTTATTATCTTTATCTTCGTTTTGGAGTCGAATCCGCCCTTAATCAGATAAAATGGACTACGATGAAATAATTTAGGATAGATACGAAATGATATCGCAGGGATAAAGCGAAAATTGAGTGTAAAAGGCCCTGAAAATGAAATCAAAAAATTGTCATTTCAGGATGTCGCGGTCAATTGTGTCCTTTCTTTTTGATGTGACGTTAAAATAAGTAGGTATTTAGATTCTCTTCCTACTAATTTTATGCTTAATTTTGTTTCTTAGATCTATTTTTTATTATTTTCTAGCTATTATAATATTATAAAGTTTGTTCAAGCATAATTGGTTGCTATTTAGGTATTAATATATTTAGCTAAATAATTGACTTTTAACTAAAGTTAATTAGTAATTTACGTAATTACATCGAAATGTCGTCACAGGGCCGTTTCTGGATTTAATTAATAATTATTCATTAAGTCGTGTGACTTATCGTTACTAATATTATAAATATGAAAGGGTGGACGTATGTTACGCTTTCACGCATAGACTAAGTGACGAATCATCATGAAACTTTGTACACATACTCTTGGAGGTATCAGAAGTAGTTATGCTAGGAAGGAACAACAACATCCGCCTAGTATGGGTCCCGGGCCACAGTAACGTCCCCGACAACGAAACCGCAGACGAACTGGCTAGGCTTGGGGCCGAGAGTCTCATATATGGCCCAGAACCAGTCTGTAGTATACCTCCCACTTCCCAGTACTACAAAACAAGTGCTCGAAGAATGGGTTCGCGAACTAAGCAGAAAGCAATGGGTTGAGACTTGAGACCCCTGGCCTCGAACACTCCAAGGAACTAAATTCCCTGGCTTTAACAAAAAACTGTCGGAAGCTCACCATAGGTAGGAATTAATTAAGAATCCTTACCAGAAGTCTAACTGGCTACTGCAAGCTCAACAAACACCTATCAGAATAGGTGTTATTAGCATAAGGACTTGCAGATTCTGCGAGGAGGAGGTCGAGACACCTATAATAATACACCTCTTCCTTGACTGTCCAGTTCTACTACAGAGCAGAAACAGACACCTTGGTCGCTACGAATACTCATCCACAGAGGAAATTCGTGGCACCAACCTCAACCACATCGTTCAATTTATGAGCAGCATTTCGTTGGGGACGGTACTCTAACGCGAAGGAGTCACAATAGATCCTTAAGGGTTGCATTGATATCAGGGCTATAATGACCTGCCTTCAGGGAAAAAATCAGAAGTAACAAAGGATACTTTCAAAAAACATTTACGAAAAAAAAAATTAATAATGTTGACGTGGACGCAGACGAAGTCGCGGGCAACAGCTAGTATCTTATAAGCAAAATATGTCGGTGCTTATAGGCGCTCGGGCGGGCTTCACCGATGTTCAAGTAATTACCGGGAGCCTAGTTAATAGAATTTCGTTGGTAAATCGAATCAAAATTAATTACCTGTTAAGCGCATGTTATATGAAACGATTTGAAGAATCGAAAAGTCGCGTGCGCAAATAATGTGTGGTTTATGTAAATATTGTCTATACTCTATTGTTTTAAACAGTTACTTACAGTCCACCCGCTACGCGGAAAGTAGCCAAACTTTCAGGAATAAGAAACCGTAATTAATGCGTAGATGCCCACTATACTAAAAGTTACTTTTTATGGGTACATTATCAAGGACTTATACTAATGAGTTGTTGTTTTTAATAAATGTGACGAGAAGTATTTGTAGGTACACTACTACACTGTTATGTAATGTAGAGTGTAGTTCTCTTCACAAAATAAACAAATCACTCTCATTCCAGAGAACAATTCACTTTCAAACTAGATTTTGAAAATGAATGTAGAGCTAATAAACTTTTACAGAATATTCACGACAAAATACCAGCCTTTTACGATTTTAAAACTGCATCGAGTTTAACTTTTGGATTAAAAGTTATTAATATAGATGAACATGAAAAATTATTTATAGCCCACTGTCCGTTGGAACTGCGATCTCTTTTTAAAAATGCAAATGTATTTGAGCAATCAACATTTCATAAAATTGGGGGTCAACGTGAGTTACAACTTACAGTTATGTAAATTATTACTTCAAAAGTTTTTCATTCACCAGAATTTTTCTGCTCTTCTCCATTGAACCTTTTCTTTATCATAATAATAAAAGAAAGAGCGTTGTCGGCCTTCGATCTGTCAGTCACTGACGATACAGAAGAGCAAATACATTTACAAGTTATTGCTGATAAAAATTATAATCCTGTTAAGTGTAAGTTATAATCCTTTTCAACCGAAATAATAGATATTTAAATAATAAAAAATACATGTAACTCAGCCCTAACAGGTCAAGGCTTATTTATTAAAAATATATGGGCGGTTTGAATTATCTCATGAGTGTTTTTATCTGGAGTCAGAGCACGTACCCCGTAGAGGGGACCAACAAAATGTGGTATTTCATTATCGCGGCCGAATGTAAATGGCCGAAACTCCCCCGGTTTTTTGGCCATAAATAAAATAATAATAGAAATGACATGGTCCGTAGTTGACTTATTATCTGGAACTTATACGAGATATAGATATGGATAAGTACGAGAAATATAGAGTTCTTGAAAGTGGATCGAAATCTAATGGTAGAGACGGGGACGTTGGTAAATGGCTCTACAAAAGATTATGACTATAGATTTATATGCAGACTGTCCAAACCTATAATTAATCTCTATATAATATAATAATCGGCCAAGTGCGAGCCAGACTCGCGCACGAAGGGTTCCGTACCATTATATAGCAAAATTAGGCCAAAAAATGTGTTTTTTGTATGGGAGCCCCCTCTATTTAATTTTAATATTATTATTAAATATTAAAGTACAGATATAACTAAGGAATTTTGAGAAAAATTCAAGCACGTACCTGTTGCCACTATTGATATAGAGCAAAAAAGGCCCAAAAAATCACGTTTGTTGTATGGGAGCCCCCCTTAAATATTAATTTTTTTTAGTATTTGTTGTTATAGCGGCAACAGATATACAGTCATAATGTGTGAAAATTTCAACCCTCTAGCTATTAGTTATTACCGTTCTTGAGTTACAGCCTGGAGACAGACAGTCAGACAGACAGACAGACGGACAGACGGACAGACAATGATGTCTTAGTAATAGGGTTTTTACCCTTTGGGTACGGAACCCTAAAAATGAATCCATATTCGCGTGGTCACGACATCACGCCTGAACGGCTGGACCGATGTTGCATAGAGATACTTTGAGTCCCGAAGACTAACAAAAGATACATTTTGTCCCGGAAAAATGTACGGCTACTGCACAATATACTTTTATGATTTGCTTTTGATGAATTTTGGTATGGGAATACTTTGAGTCTCGGGAAAGGACAAGGGACACTTTTTGTCCCGGAAAATGTACGGTTCCCGCACAATAAACTTTTATAATTTTCGCTCTATTTTGATGAAATTTGGAATGGAGATACTAATTTTAATCTTTTTAGGGTTCCGTACCCAAAAGGTAAAAACGGGACCCTATTACTAAGACTTCGCAATCTGTCCGTCTGTCCGTCCGTCTGTCTGTCTGTCTCCAGGCTGTAACTCAAGAACCGCTATAGCTAGACTTCTGAAATTTTCACAGATTATGTATATATGTTGCCGCTATAACAACAAATACTGAAAATAGGGGCTCCCATACAAGAAACGTGATTTTGTTGGCTTTTTTTGCTCGTAATCAATAATGGTAACAGCTAGATACTTGAAATTTTCACAAAATCCTTAGTTATATTTGTACTTTAGTAATAAATAATAAAATTAAAATAAAGTAAATATTTAAGGTGGGCCCCATACAAAAAACACAATTTTTTGTCTACTTTCGCTCTAACCCATCGTGCTCGAGTCCGACTCGCACTTGGCCGATTATTTTTTAATTATTCGAATTCCATATTCATCGTTAAGACAGGACACCGTCTGTCGGGTCCTGTCTTAACGATGAATATGTAATATGATATGTGATAAATTAATATAGCAGTTCATATAGTAGTAGTTTATCAAAATATAGGTACAATACCAAAACTTACGTATGTGGGTTGGTAACGCTCATAAAGTTAAATTTACCTAGGTAAGTATATTATTAATTATTAACTTTATAGTTACGCCAAAACACGGACCGGTTTTATCAGGAGCAAAATGTAGTTGTCTTATTTATAAAATTGTGTTTTTGGGCAACGACCTCATTAGGAGGATTCGAGCAATAAAGAAGAAGGATCTAGCGAGAATGTTAATTAACTTAATAATAAAAATTTATATGTGAATGTTCTCATTTGTTTGTTAATTAGGTATTATATAAACTTTATATTTTACCCATAACTTTCTTAAAAATGTAACGTAAAAAGGGTTTATAATTTATATTCAATTAACTGGTACATTTTCCGCAGATTTTTCTTACCTTAAACTAGCTGTATAAACTCAGTCTACCTGTAAATAAATACCTGTATGTAATTAGACCCCATTTATACTTTGTTTTATACAAAAGTGGTAAGCCACTGAGTTTTGAGCTGCCTTTTTCCAAAGAGAAAAATTGCTGTCATATGAAAAGTTGCATTTTCAGCAGAGTATATTATACAAAGTTTCGATAGTAAATTAATATTCACCCTGCATTTCTGATAGTTTATTTTGGAATAATCAGAACTGAGTCAAAATCTCAGCTCAACCGCTCCAAACTTTGAACTCCTTGCTATACGGATTAGTTTATCTATTAGTGCTACGGTTTATGCATAGTAATATTAAATAAGTTGGCCCACTTACGATGTAAGGCCTTTAAATAAAGAAAAAAAATAATTTAATGAATTAGCAGATTTTGTACTGATTTTGGTTGTGAGAGTTAGAACCTACCTAAGTTACAACTTACGTCTAATATAAATTATAAATTATTATTAGATTTTCCAATTCTATTGCTAAGTTGACAAACATCCATTCAAAGTTCAATAATCTTTAGTCATCCTAATTCTCGTGCCGTTGACCTGTTTAAAATGTCCAACACAACACCGAATACCTATTGTCAGATTGATAGGGAATTTTTTTTTTTAATCTTAGATAGCAAAAAATTTAAGAATTTCTACGTAAAATTCTTAAATAATATTATTATATTGGGTTGTTATTATGTAACTTCGTCTTTAGAATGAAGGAAATAGGGTAGGTTTCGAAAGTTTCCCTACTTTTAGAATTCTAACTGCCTCACGTGATGTTTAAAGGGAGGTAGTACAAGAAACGGACGATTTTCAAGATTTAAACGGAACAGGAGACATAAAAATATAGTAATTTAAATTCTGAAAAAAATATGTGTCAGTTAAGGATCTAACACATTGGAGTTAATTGTATATTCCATTACACAATATTATCATGAACTTCACTCGATAGAAAAAAATCCCAAAGTTATCTCTTTTTTTAAAGAAATTGTCATACTATGTCCAAATTATTTGGAATTTTCAGATAATTTTTGTACTGAATTAAAGACAAAGAATATAATATCTAGGTCGTTTCCTTCATTTGACTCGATTTAATTGATGTACTTATAAAATAACGACGGTAAAAAAAACTTTAAAATTGCAGGCGCAAAGGCTCGGCTGGTGCTTTCAGACACACACTTTGTGCCTGCAATTTTATAGTTTTTTGATCGTCGATTAAAAATTATCCGAAAATTTCAAATAATTTGGACAATATGGCAATTTCGTTAAAAGAAGAGGTAACTTTGGGATTTTTTTTCTCATCTCATTCAATCAATAATAAAGTTATTAATACTTATATGAAACCTTTTAACCGTTAGTAGTTAAGTGAGAGTAAAATCGAAAAAATATTTCTAAGTTCTTTTGTTTCTAAAACCGCCATCTTAAAATATGTAGAGACTAGAGAGTAATTATTATTATTATTCCGCTTAAGTTGCACATAACAAGCTGTCCAGACAGGTTATCTCGCTGGACTAACTTCTAGTCTTGCACAATTGCATATAAGTATTAGGTTCCAACAAGCATCATCATCACCACCAAGGTCCGGGTAAGGTTTGTATGGAAGTCCCCCTTGAATATTAATTTTATTTGTTTTTAGTGGTTGTTGTTATAGCGGCAATAGAAATACACAATGTGTGAAAATTTCAGAAATCTAGCTATAGCGGTTCTTGAGAAACAGCCTGGAGACAGACAGACGTACAGATAGACGGACAGACAACGAAGTCTTAGTAATAGGGTCCCGTTTTTACCCTTTGGGTATGAAACCCTAAAAAGTACGGGCAATGATTCTTCCACTTTTTGTATGTATGTGCCCTCTTAGCGGCTTAAGTACTGGTCCGATTTTTAACAAATGAGGTCTGAATGTATATTATCATATATAGATAAACAACAATACTCTGATTAGCATTTTCAGTAGTCTATTTTCTGAATAAGGTCAACTTAAGTTTTCAAGCTTTAAAATAAAGCTTGAAAACTAAAGGCAAATCTACATTAAACATTGGCTAAGCTCGTTTCCGAATCGGGCGTTTAAATTCCAAGCCAAAAGACAAACGGAATAAAATCAAAGGCTTTATAGAGGCTATATGCGTTCGATAGCGAATGTTTGGAATCCCTGGCCCGGAAACAATAAAATTCTGCGGCCGATACGAGCATTTATAACCCCACGATCAAATTCCGTGGTCCTACGGAACCACTATGCTTAAACAATGACGTTTGGGGTTTGCTGTTAGCCAAATTTTGGGCTAAATAAAATAAAGCACAAACTGTTATGATGTTACAAAAACTTACACACGGACAGTTTTTTTGCCAACATTTTGGTGGACTTTTTAATGGCCATGTTGATGAGTTATCTTTTTAATCTTAGGCTAATCAAAAGCGCTAGTCAATACATAAACTACTTACCAACAAATTAACTTGAGGTTGAGGCAACCAAAGTCCAAACATTTTTTTTTTGATGCGCAGAGGAAACCCGTCATGGGTTCCCCGGGTCGGGGATATGCCTCAGTTAAGCTGAAGCACCCCGGGGATATGTGGGACACCTACCCACTAAAACCACCTGCGGTTCGCCTTCAGCCGTATATGGAGGTATACGGCTACGTCCTGGATCTATCTAACACAGGACTCCCTCCACGACCGGCCGGTCTACCACAATAGGGACCGGACTTCCACCAAAGTTAGGGAACGCATAGGCAAACTAAAGTGTTCCCCTCGGCGCCGGGATTAGCTAAGCCGGACAGGTTCCCATCCCTGCCCGGAGCCCCGGATTAGACAGGAGTTTGGAGGTTCGCGTAACCACGATGGGTCATCCTCTCTGTTCCGCTCATAGCATACAAAAAATAAAGTGGGCACTTACTTATTAATTGTCTAAAAGAAATAAGGCTTAAAATATCCCGGGAGATGTTAAAGCGGTACGCGAAAGACCGACACCGTGATATCCTCGCTACGAAGGAAAAAAAATCGATATTTAAGAGAAGTACATCATACAAAATGATAGAGTTACACGCTATAAGAGCTCTGAAGAAGCAGCAAAAAAAGTTCCACGGCTGCATCATGGCTATCATTCATCATCAGTGATGGTCTGGAAAGGAGTGTCCTATACGGCCCAATTGCGGTTCATTTTTGTGGAAAGGAAGTCAAACTCGTGCAAAAGTGTACCAAGAGACTGTTTTGGATAAGCTTGTCAAAGACCTGCCTACGACGCTATTTTCCGGATATCACTTCGTGTTCCAGCAGGACTCTGCGCCTGCACACGAAGCCAAGAGCACTCAATCCTGGTTTGAGCGTCAAAACATCGACTTTATTAGACACGAAGTTTGGCCTTCCTCCAGCCCAGACTTTAATTCGTTGGACTATAAAATTTAGCACGTTTTGGAGGGGAAGGTCTGTCATACATCCCATAAAAATTTGGAGAGCCTGAAGGCATCTTTACGAAAAGCAGTCGGTGAAATAGACGGTGCGTGCTGTGTGATATACGATTGGCCGCGGCGATTAAGGGCCTGTGTTCAAAATAAGTAAGGATATTTTGAATAATTTTAAGTTATTCTGATTACGTTTTACATGTACTTTAAATTGATATAATATTATAATTTATTAAAATCTGATATGTACTTTTTATAATTTTCATTATTTTAATCTATGACAGAACTTTGGGATCGACCTGCCGGCCTAGCATACGCCAACGAGATATCTCACTCTACAATATGTTTCTCGATGTTTGATAGTTTGTATCTTCATCTCTATTGACCCTAGCATGACAAACATATTTTCTCGCGTAGATCTATCATCAAATAACACATTTTTATAGAGTTTTGTCGAGATAATGTCGAGATTTTGACATTATGAGACGAGTAGTTTTTAATTATCTCGAGAGTGAGATAACTCGTTAGTGTATGCTAGGCCGGTAGACTATAACCTTATGTCGATAAGAGCCCAGTATAAATATCATAGACAGTAATTCAGCAAAGACTAAAATGAAGCTCGGTGAACACGGAGACTTTACGCGCATTTGACGTGATACTTTAATTATTATTGTTCTCAGAGGTACAGTTCGACAAGGCTTTATAATTTATATGAATGTGGCGAGAAAAGGAACTAAACGCTTCTATCATACAAAAACGTTTGACAGTTCTCCTTTACCGGCAGCGCTTCCGTCAATGTCACCCACGTTCATTTAAAGCCTTGTCGAACTGTAGTTATATGCGACCGCCCGAATGCGCGGTTTGGCGGCTATACTGTGAGATTAAAAGAAAATGTATGTAAATGGCATGTAAATAAATCGTTTTATGTATATTTTGCTTGTGATCTCGCGGTGTAGCAGGTAAACCGCGCTTTCGCGCCGCCACATATAAATCGAGCCTTGTGTGCGTGCAGCACCCGTTCGGCCGGTCTGACATAAAGAGGTCTATCTACTATATGTGGTTTATATTGTAACGCACTGCAAGTCAAGGCTACTTGTTAACAGGGGATCAAAAGTTTGGGAACATTCCAATATGTTGGTCGGTGCTCTTACAATTAGAGGTTTCAAAAGGAAGCGTGGTAGTTTGAGTACCGCTTAACTATTTTGTATACTAGAAAAGTTTCACGATATTATTCTTACTAAGTATTATATTTTTAAGTACCGACGGTTATCGTGTATCTGATTGTTTGTCTGTGTCTGAGTCCGTGGCATTGTAGCATCTAAATTCTAAACAGGCGGACCGATGTCGAAAGTCTTTTTCAAAAGCTAATTGGTTTTGAAAGCTGACAAAGTCTAGAATTCTTAGCATGATCAGCCCTCTCATGATTTGAAAATTTTTGAGTATTTATTTCATGAGAGGTTATTAAAGCAACTTTCAGGGACTAGTTTGTTTAATATTTCTATAATTAGCACTTATTATAGGACAAAATATGTTGACACTGCATAGTTAATTGTGTAATGTGTTGCTTGACGTTAATCTTTTCAGCCTACTAAGCTTTCTACTGTACTACAGGTTTTAGAAGTTTCTGAAAAAATGTCACAGATACAACAGTAATTCGCAAATAGTTTTTTCTTTACCGGCCAGGTGCCAACGCGACAGACTTGTTAAAGGCGTTTGACGCCCCCACCTGTAAGTACCCTGATTCTACTTTCTTTTTTTAATCCGTGTCCTGTAAAGTAGAAAAAAGTATATAAATACGTCAAACATACGTTAGTTCCAAACCTTAGGGGTTAGTGCGAGTTTTATTCGATCATACGCATCGAGCATGTTAACGCGAATTTGTATGGGATCAAAGCGGTATTTACGTTAGCCAGTAGATGACGCTGCTTTGATCCCATACAAATTCGCGTTAACGCGCTCGATGCGTATGATCGAATAAAACTCGCACTAATCCCTCTGCTCTAACCCAATCCGCGCGGGGGCATTAACATACGTGTAACTATCAACTTATCACCCGCGTGTTAGGCCACCAGGAAGAAAGAAATATAATAATAATTGTTGAAACATTGAAAATTTTACGTTATTTAAGTAGAAAAGTAAATTTCTAGGCGTCTTAGGTTCTCAACTCAGAAATCGGTTTTGCAAGGCAGAGCATTACCTATTTTGAAGCTCACTTCAGCGGTTAAAACTTGAGTTTTTTGCACCCCGTTAAACTTACCTTATCTTTATTAAAACCATTTTGAATACGACAATTTAACCTAGTTTCATCTCTTAAAAGGAGAGTTTATTTCCAAAGGAGAGGTTTTATTATCCTTTTTTTATCTGGAGTTCTAGTCTAAAACTTCATAAATAATTTCGACAACTAAGCTAGTAATCAAAAATGTATGGGATACATAATATCGTTGCGATAATTAGATGAACTTCGCTGTCGAGATTATCGAATGCAATTTGACTAAGTACACTGACTAAGGTGTCGGGATAGACGGATTTCGTGATTCACATAAAATGTTCTATGTGAATCACGAAATACATAATATATTATAAATTCATAACATAAAAGAATAAAATTTAAACATAAAACGAACGAGGTTTACAGAAAAGCGTGCTCATTAAAACTGAAACAATAGCATATTGCTCTCATTATAACCAGAATTGGACTTAATTTGTATCGAAAATTGTGTGACTAATTTATTTTGCAGAACACAGATCCGGAATCCACGGATCAATGGCACATTAATCGAAATAATTTAATTCCGATCCGATGACTCTCGACTGTGATGGACAGGCGATATCCAACCATTTAAATTCTAGTAATTTTAACCCTGGGCGAGTTATAGCTCTTTGATTATTATTAAATATTATGAGTCAATGAAAAAATAGCTTAAAAAAGCGATTCACATCTCTCCTGTATGTTGCGTCGTTGCGGCGTCGACGCACGTCAACTCAACACAATACGGTGACTACAATTTCTGTTAATGTAGCGGTTGAAAACCGCACGCAGCGGCTAAACAAACGCCAAGTTGCACGACTTCTTTTTTTTTAACTTAGAAGTTCTAGCCACGGAAGGAATATTATTCATAGAAACCAGCAGTGTCATTGTAAGATGATGTCTGCTGCTAGCTGTAGCTGTCGTCCAACCCATACCTAGTCGTTCCGTCAAAACACCGCGTCAGATCAACGCAATGGCACCACAATCGGAGCAATATTATAGCCGCGCTCTTATGGTGACATTCCGATCCTCGCGGCAAGACGCATCCGTCTGATAAACATTCAAGTAAAATGCCACTTTATGACCTAGTCTATAAGGTTTATCGTTTTGCTCTACGCAAAGCAGCGGCGGCAGGGCTCGCTAGAAAATGAAAGCCTACGTTCTCGTAAAGTGGCATTTTATTTGAATGATTGTCGATTGCGGTCGCTTGCCGCGATGATCGAAAAGTCACCTTTAAGGTTAGAAATTATTGTGTTCTATTTTATCTTTGATTGCTCTTAGAAATTAGGTCTGAGACTATCTACTTAAGTATCTTTTACCTACTACCATTAAAGTATTAGTGTGAGTAAAAGCGATTAAAACACGATAAAAGTTAGAACATAAGATAGGTCACTTATACCGTGACTCCAATAACTTTCTAGTGCTTAAGTTTTAATGTCGATTTGGGAGTTTTAGTACTTGCGATTTTATTTAAGTACTTTATATATAGATTGCGAGTTGACCAAATACGTAAAAAAGATATCTCTTATACGTATTGTAGCGTATTTTTATACATACATAATATATGTTCTATTATGTATAAAAATTCAATGTATAAATAGTGGCTTCAGTTCTAGCATCTTTTATATCATCTTTGTTTCTTACTCAATCTAAGCAGACAGGAATGCAAGTTGATAATAATGAATCTTAAACTAAATCACTTAGAATATACGAATAATTTATGGCCTAGTTAGTATACACTCTAGAAAAAGTTAAAGTCAATACTAGCGACTAATTAATGAAAAAAGTAAAGTAGAGACAACGAAGTTACTATAAATTGTTGGGTCCTCGAGAGTGCTTCTCCGTGTTGACATTATAAATTAATTCAACCACTAAATAAAGTAGCATTTTTTTAATTAAGCCTTTCTAGTTAATTAAACAGTTGCTTTATTGCACAGATTTTTTATATCTTATATTATAACGACTAGCACACTTTATAAAAAAGAAATGTTATATACTATAAGTACATTGTATGACTGAAGAATGTAGTTTTAATAGAATAATCGGCTTCAGTTTCAGCAAAAAAACCGAGCTATAGTCGGACTGAACTTAAAAAAATATAAAAGGTGGCAGATATTTATTCAATGAAAGTATACCCATATGTACGGAGAAGTTTTTTTTATATATCTTTTCTATTAAGGCTCGCAAGTTTACAGGTAGATACTAGAACTTACTTACGTTGTTGCTATTTAGTAGGTAATCAAAATAAATGAAAAAAATGAATGAATAAATCTCTACATATCATTCGTTTTTGGCTTCAGTAACTAGGTTATGTTTAATTGTAGGTAACCACAGCACTAGTAGGATCTATAATGATTTATGACTAATGTGAAAAGAACACACAAGCAATTACCTCGATGATTGAAACAATTATTATTTTCTAGAACTAATGTTATTAATATGGAACTCTATAATTGCAATTGTAGAGTTCCTCTATAAAACAATACATCAAAACAATATTACACAATACACAATGTTTAGCTCATATTGATTTTAATATAATTGTGTAATTACAATTACTTGCTAGCCTCTTAAATATTACATTTTTAAAATAATATTTTCTTTCTAATGATTTTAAATTTCCAGGCTTTTAAAAGTAGTTTCGTTTTTAAAAGGAAAACCCCACTATGTACTTTACTGATCATTTTGTTTTCTTTTAGCTATAAATCTAAATTAAACTTATCAATAAAATATCAAATTTTTTAAAATTTTGTTAGTCTCGCTGAAACTCGAAAACTCCTAAACAACACTAAATTTAGCTATATCGTTGGCTTATTTTAGTCTTGAAATATTCGTGGAAGACCGGAAAGTTTATATTAGGAGGGAAATTATACGAAGTTCACCGGGTCATCTAGTATATAAATAAATAATTATTATGTAATCCATATCAACATATTACCAAATAACAAGGCAAACAAAACTATGGTACAAGACAATAGGAAACGTCGAATAAGACTTTAAAGTTTTAGAAGGTGATCCAAGAAAGTTAAAAATATATTCCAGTTGTTTCTAAACGAATAGAAAACTAAGAGTTCTAGTTTTCTTTTACAATAAAAAGTACATAACATACTTGAGTTATTTCAAGCTAGAATATTATAGAACATGTACCAACATAGTACGTACAATAATAATTACTATTATTTATTGTAGGCTGAAGTTATATTTTATTGTTTTCTTTTTCTTATAAACAAAAACTGTGTAGTGTGTAACCATTAAATAGAAATAAGGAAACAAAACTGCTTAGAGAAATTACAGTATTTAAACAAGTAAATAGTAATCATATCATTTAACCTAAACTTTTTTTTATTTTTTTTTTTGTTTACGCAGGGGGAATCTTCGAAAATTACCTAGGTAAGATATTACGTGGAATTTGTACCCACTTTAAACCCTGCGATTGACAGACTTCCCCACGAACAAGAGCAACAGGAACCCTAAAGAACAACTTCCGCTACTCTCCCAGCTCTCTTCAAGGACCTAGGTTCAAAATTTATCCCGGGGAACTGCCAAATTTATATTTTAAAGGCTTTGGCTCACCACACATTCCCACCGCTGTATCTCCTGTGTCGCCAAGATCGACAGCAGTTTTCAACCATGAAAACCCTTTTCTAAGATCTCAGGGAGCCCGAGGGACATGTTAAAGCTGTCTTGGGACCCGCAAAGAAATTAATCAGAAAGATAAGAGGAAAAGAGGAGGAGGGGAACTACATATTTTATGTATAATTAAACCTAACCTAACCTAACCTCGAAATTGCCAATAATATTGCTATATCCTCTTTGTTACATAAATGCTATAATCACGACGTGTTAATATTTCCCAATTAAGCCGCAGAACCAGAGGTGTTGTTTTCCTCATGAAACAGGTTTAATAGACATTCAATATTCGACCAAATCGGTTTTAACAAACGAAGGACAGAATGGTTAGAGTCAAAGATTATCGTTTAAAGTAAAAAATGATTCATGTGTGACCAATGATTTTTTCTGACGGAAAAATAGTAACCGATGAGTCTGGATCGTCGATATTGTCATTATTTAATACGTCATCGCTGTTATACGTCTCGGAAATCAGAATAAGAGTTGAGAGTGTGGGTCATTTCACATTGAAACATGATTAGACGATGCAATGCATTTTTAATTGAGCTATTCAAAATTGGGCAGGTAGCCCAACATCGCATGCGATGTGATTATTTGTTAATAAATTCAATGCGTGTAAATAAAGTTCGGCTTTGAATGGTTCATTTAAATGCGTTACATTGCTGTATAATATACCCTGAGAGTTAAGAAAGAAACTTTCGGTTAAGGGGCAAAATATATGGCTATATAGCCCAATAACTCTTATTAGAATTAAGTTATCCAAGTTTCATTCTCTATCTGATTGAATAAAGTGCAGCTTATACAGTTCTTATAAAACTTTGATCTATTTCTGTGCTTGCACCTTAAATCTACATTTCATCAGCACCTTCACCTGATTTTTATTTTTGTGTGAATCATATAATATGACAAAGGCCGCGAGGGAAAACTATTTACGAATTACATTCATTCATTTCATTATTATTGATAATAATTAATTTCTTTGGTCCTAGTTTGACCAAATACTCCGTAAATAAGTCCAATAAAGATATTCGGTCCATTTTTCCAACTAAGCCATCGCGTTTCTCATTTTCTTCAAGGTCACTTGTATTGGACCCTCGAGTCGCTGTCTACGAGATTGCAATTCGCGACCTCACTGGCTCCTTTTTACATAACTCCATCAAGATTGATCCTAAGCAAACATTCCCTACTCTAGGTACGATGAGGGAAGTTATTTGATAGGCAGGTGCGGACCAACGTTATTTGATCGGGTTATGTCAAGTCTATGGAAGATGTGATTTATCGATTGGACTTGACATAAACTGACCAACGAGCAACGACTGACGTATCGTCAATCGTCATGTTATGTATGAAATACACGGTCGCCAACGGCGGTCGTCAACAGCAAAAAATAGTATGCGCGTTGCCAGCCACACGGTTGCCAACGTGTTGTCAACCAGTTTTTCATTATAGATTTTGCGTGGTCGTCAACCGCCGTTGACGACCGTGTATTTCTTGCTTAATGTTAATTAATCCCATTCTCTGATAGCACACGACAGAAGAGTTGGGTTACTTAGTAGGAGCTATTGCTTTGGAGTTTGGATAATTAAGGCAATATTTTCTACAGGAAATGGTAATGAAGGTGAAAATCATAAAAAAAACAGTAGGAACAAGAACTGTTCACCGGCAAAGTATTACATCAATACAATCACCGTTCCATTGAAAGTAAAAACTTAATAATGGGTTACTAGCATTGAATTTGATCAATGAGAAAACGAAACACATTGTCGGGTGTCGCGATTTTTACATGATTGTTAGACAAATAACAATCGGTTTGCGACATATCCGTTTTCGCACATTCTGCAACTCATATCTTAAAAATTCAGAGACAAAGCGCGATCTTAAGTCGAAACTATCAAGTCTTGAATTCGGGTTTTCCTTCTAGCCAATTATGTCCGTCCCTGTCTGTTTTATTGAATGTAATATTGAGGTGTCGGTCATCTCTTTTCTACATAGGAGGCTTGCGCGGAAAGAGAATGTGGGGAATGAACGACCTTTCGGTGTTACGAGCGGCAGTGCGGAGCGAGCGTCGGTCGGGAGCGGTTCGTTCGTCGTTGCATTATACATCGCTGCGAACATATGCCAGCCTGATACTATTTCGCTAACATTACCAGACACGTATCGAATACATTGACAGTGCTCAGTGCCCTAGTGTCCGTTTGACCCCTGTATCGCGACCTGTGACCGGTGCTGACTTTTTGTGTTTGTGTATCATCCCTGATTGGATTTGTCACCGAAGCTTTTTGGTAAGTGACAGTTAATTATGAAATAAAACAAGCGAAAAATGACGCATTTTTCCAAAGCTATGTCTGAATATTTCTCAAGAATTCATCTTATTTATCTTTGATTTATTTGTACATTATAATTTTCAATATTTCGTTAAAAAATATATTGTATAAAGTCGTTACAAAACATAATTAACTCAACCAGCCTTTATTCAAAATATTTCACGAATAAACATTGCCATGCCCACGCCATGCCACTGTTAAAACTTTCACGTTTTGACAGCAGCCATAAAAACATAGTATGCGATATGAATCCTTCCCTTAACACACCTATATAATACTATATGTCTCTACCACAGAGTCTCTACATTACATAATTAGTAAAAACTTTCTCCACAAAGCATAAAAAAGATTTTTTAAACACATATTAAACTATTTGTAGAGTTTTATAGATAACATAAAAACTCTACTATTGTAATACAGTTCTATATTTCTCTGTACGCTATACTATTTTTAGTTAAATATAATCTGAATTCAATCTTTCAAGTTTAAATACAATTTTTCCTGAGAATCAGCTGACTCTACTGGGCATGATGCACTTCTGTACGCAATATTTTTCACCGAATATTGTCAGTTGTATCTTTTTATATTAATTATTATACCTAGACCAATTTACTATCTTTATACTCGTAATAAGAGTAAACGATTATTTAAACACATATTTAAATGACACGAAATCCCCAAGAATAGAAGTTACGAGTGAAAAATGTTTTTCAAAACCACCCTACACATTGGAAAATTACAGTCTTTGGGAAATATAGTTTTTTTGGGAAAAGTAGAGAGATATCTCTACATTGCTGTTACAAATGTACGTAATGATTACTACGGCCTCAACCATGCTAGTTTTGTCATAATACTCGTATTGAACATTATTTTTGACATATTATTATTAATACTTACATTTTATTATTTAATGAAGTTTTATGTCTCATGGTATGGACTAAAATTATGTAGGCTCAGTCCATGCATATAATATGCCCAAAATATATTATAGGCGATTACGGACGGGTTTGCCTGTAGTCCTGGCGTCAGTCATGGTTATTATCAATATCCCAACTTAGAATTTATATTATTTTCCAAACCACAATGCGAGTCGAGCGACCAAACATTACATTAAAGGTCATTTGTATAAATGTATTGAAGCCTCAGGGCTTAGACCATAGAAAACAATTAAAAAACCCGTCTCTTCAATATGGATACTCTACGACCTTGAATATATTGTAAAGCATAATGTAATAACTAATAAATTATTACAAAAAAGTTGCGGAAAGCACGCACGTCGCCCACGCTTGCAAAATATCTTCCGCATACATTATTTTTATTCAGGACATTTTTAATTTAGGGCGTTTTTAGAGTCATGCTGATTAGGTATTAGCACACGGGATGACTTTTTTAACTCTTAAGTATACAAGAAAATAAGTTATAAGTTAAACAATTATTGTGTCCATTGTAAATAATGATTATTCGCATATGAGACGTCCTTACGATTAGAAAATGGACTGAAATTTTTATAATAATAATTTGTAGCTAAATTTAAAAATTCGTTATAGGTACTTATTTATTTTAGGGTTTTTCTTTGTCAAGTAGGTATCTTAATTATTATCAATTCAGCAACATATCCGTAGCAATTCATAGCCTCTGTATATGGGCTACGAAAAAAATCCGAAATCGAACAGTTTTTATTCCGAACCGAAAACGTGAACGCCCCAAAGCGTACAAAGTTCGACCGGTGTCCCGTTGTTCCGAAATCCCTTTTTATGTGCTTTCATATTTGAAGGCGTAAGTGGATGAAGTGGGTAACTGAAAATTATAAAAATTTCCGTTTTTGCGTAAATGGAGGTTTTAGGACCGGGAAAATGATTTGAAATAAACAAAATGTGGATTTTATGTACAGTACTCCTAAATTAATAATGCGCATGAATGGTCATGGGAGTACTGTACATAAAATGACCGTGGTCAAAAATGACCGTGTTACAAAAGCTACTAACTTTGACTAATACATTTATCTTAAACGCAATGCAATTAGGAAAATATGCAATATCGTCTACCGACGCGGACGTTAGGGAATAATAAGACCGTTGCCGAAAAAATCACTTTGGGAGCACTGTATAGCCAGATGATTGGAATATGTAAGTTAGAAGGTTAGTTCAAATGAGAAAAAATATTTGTAATTGCCCATATAATATAAAACGTTAGTTATCCACTTGACTTACGTCTTCATTTATTGATTCAGGCTCGGGCTTAGCGAGCACAATAGCATTAACCCTAAAATACCATCGTTATATGACGGTGTTTTCGGGTAACTTGTTGACTAGCGGTATTTTAACGAGGAATTTCGTATGAACAATGGCTCGGCCTGTTTTTGGTACGTTTTATTTTAGCGCAAGTCGTGCCAACGTTGGTACACAAGCTTTTCATGAAATTACCGAGACATACCCCTTTGTACCAGTCACGGTTAAAAAAGTGAAAAAAAAACATAAGTACTTACCTAATAACAATTTAAATTAAGAATAAACAAATAGGTTGAAATAAAATAAAATCTATAATGGAAGTACAGAATGACGGGTCAAAAATTATTCGCAAACCACCCTACTGCCTACACCTTGGGAAATAGTCGACCTTGGGAAAAATATATCGATTTCATTTGGAAAAGTAGAGATCAGTCCGTGCAGTGTGTACTACTGTTACAAATGTGTGTGCATTTATAGTACTGACAACATTATAAACGCAAAAGTGTGTCTGTCTATCTGTCCTCTTCACGCCCAAACCGCTAAACCGATTTTGCTGAAATTGGGTATAAAGATACTCTGAGACCCGGGAAAAGACATAGGATACTTTTCATCCCGAAAAAATGGATAAATTTCGCGTGATAGACGAATTTTGGCGTAACGGAGTTACGGGCGTCATCTAGTTACGTATTATTATATAAGTTACAAGCTATTGCCCGCGGCTTCGCTCGCGTTAAGAAGTATTATTATATACAAACTTTCATCCCCTATTTTAACCTCTTGGGGGTGGAATTGATCAAAATCCTTTCTTAGCGGATGCCTACGTCATAACATCTACCTGCATGCGAAATTTCAGCCCGATCCGTCCAGTGGTTTGGGCTGTGCGTTGATAGATCACCATGTCAGTCAGTCACCTTTGAGTTTTATATAATATTTAGATTTAGATATCAAAAGCGTATAAAACAAAGTGTATTTGATTTGACCATTTCGTCTTCTGTTTATTACATCTATCTATTATCGTTGAAGGACCACAATTAGGACGTCTGTTATTAAGTGCCCTATATATCACAGCGAACGCGTTATATAACAGGGCTTTATTTATTGGAATAATATTGAAATTTAATAGGCAGCTATTCGCTTTTAGGGTAATTTTCCAAACTATGTTTGTGACCACGCTCAAAGTAAATTATTTAGCCTCTTCCCTAAATAAATACGATACATTTAGTATGTTGAAGGGTAAAGGGTTACGATATTATCAAATCTCACATTCTGTAAATAATCTTGAGATATTTTACCATAATAATATGGAACAAAATAAAACTAACTTTTTTCTGTCTCTACTCTATAGATTTCAAAATTCTTCATGGTATCATATTTTTTTTGTAACAAAATAAAAGATGTATATGTAAACAAAAGACTAACTTACTCATTACACAATCTAAAATCACTCATCATTTTATCCGATACGGCGAGCACCGATTTTCTTTCTTTATAATTATGCCTATTGGCTATTACTACACTAGCAGATTGTATACGCAGGATCTGTGGTACACACGTAGGCTTTGCGACCTTTGGTACTTCGTGACTAAACACCTGGCCTTACATTCACCACAGAGGTTGCGCTGTGCGGAGAAAAATAGAACATTCAACATAGACATTAGACAATGATACGATATAATGTAGAGCAGTCTTTGAAGAATGTTTTTTAGGGTGAATTGCACCAGAAGTGTAGGTAGTTAAAGTTAAGGTTAAGGTTATCGTAAATTTGTTTGGCGACTTTTGCTAGGGATTTGACAGTTCATTTCACATTTTGTTATGGTTAAAGTTATAGCTGTTAAAGTAAGCCGGTGCAACCCACTCTTAAGCAATAGGTTTTAAGATAGTCGAGTATTTTTTTCAGTCGTAAGGTTCAGTAATAAATATAATTCAACTAAAAACTAAAATATATCTAATTACTTTTAACACGAAGCTACCATAGCTTCTACTGATTATTATTATTTGGGCTCCAGGTTCATAACTCACGAATAAGGAAAAACTTTCCAAGTCATAAAAAATATAAACAAGACTCACCTTCATTATGAAACATTAATAAAACTTTTATTAGTTGTGTAATAGATAATAATCGCAAGGTCCGGCTTGAAGGCGGAATGTTATATTATCTTATTATAAAATTCTATAGGTACGTGAATCGTGATACATCCGTAGAATTATAAAAGAGAAAAACAAGGTAAGGAAAAAAACACTTAGGCCCACTTGCGCTAATCTGTGTTAAAGTTAACTCTGAGTTAAACATCATGTCATCTCTATCACTGACTTGGTGAGTGACAGATATGACATGATGTTTAACTCAGAGTTAACTTTAACCCAGATTGGCGCAAATGGGCCTTACTAAAAGTTATAAACAAATATTTTTGTATTAAGTAGATACTTTGTTAAAAAGGATTTTAAAGTTGCATTTAATTGATTAAAAATTTATTAAAAGTATAAAATCCCTACCAACTAGACTAAAAATAGATTACAAAAAAAAAACTAAGTTATGTCGTAATGGGAAGACATTTTGGCATAATTTATATAAAAATGAGTCAGAGACCTCATTTGAGGTCGTTTGTTCATCCGGCTGGGGTTTTCGACTCTTGCGCAACCTTCTCACGGGCTACGTGCAAGAAATAGGAATGCTCCCAAATTCCAAATTAGAAATTCTCCTCGCGGTATGCATGTACCGGTGCATTTTTAATTCTGTGCTGTTTTTAAATATACAACCCCTTATTATTGCATTAATACTTCTATAATCTATGAATGTTACATTATTCGCTCTATATTTTTCGCTGTTTTTTAGGGTTCCGTAGCCAAAATGGCAAAAAACGGAACCCTTATAGATTCGTCATGTCTGTCTGTCTGTCTGTCTGTCTGTCTGTCTGTCCCATAGGTACAACTGAAATAAAAATTTTTTTTCATCTAACCTATGCGTGTGGGGATATGGATAAGTCTCCAAAAATCATATTGAGGTTTCTCATATCATTTTTTTCTAACCTGAATAGTTTGCGAGAGACTCTTTCAAAGTGGTAAAATGTGTGTCCCCCCCCCTCTAATTTCTAAAGTAGGGGCATGATAATTCTAAAAAAATATATAATGTAGATTACTATAAAAACTACCAACGAAAAATTTTTTGAACGAGATCTAGCCAGTAGTTTATTTTATACGTCATAAATGGTAAACCTTAACATAAATTTCATTAAATTGACTGAAATATAAAAATAAATCAAAAACCTTTTAATTTCATAAAATAAACCTTATTGCTGCTGCGGAACCCTTCATGGGCGAGTCCAACTCGCACTTGGCCGCTTTTTTAGTATGGAACACTTTGTTAAAGTCTTAATAACTATACAGTCTCTACTATTTTTTTAACGTAGAGTTATACGACTAAAATATAATTATTTTATCAATCAAATATATTAATAACGATAAAATATCATTTTTAACAACAAAGCAAAAACGAGAAAGTATTTTAATCTTCGATCGGCTAGAGTCTGGAGTTCTAGACGACTTATTTCGAGAAAATTCTATCTTTAACCTTTTTGAAGTTCAATATTGAACTCAAGAAACTAAATTTGACACCATTAAAAGATAATTAATATAACTCAAAGGTCCGTCAGTCTTTATTAGAATAGGTCCATTTTTTTTTTAACATGGGGAAATGCTTTACGCATCCCCGGCAGATTGGGGATATCGGCCGGGGTATGTGGGACTCCTGGTAGACTACCCACTAAAACCCCATGGTGCTCCACTCATCGCTTAAGGCAGAGTTGCGGGTACGATAGAACCTACCGCAACATTAGAATAGGTCCAAGTAACACTAAAAATCGCCTATACTTTTCGTAAATTTTTTTTGCATAAAATCCATGTACCCATAATAATAATAATATGAATGCAAAAGTGTGTATCCTGTCCGTCTGTCTGTCTCTTTGTCTCTATTTATGTTACCGGTTACGTTTGCACGCCCAAACTAGTGAACCGATTTTGCTGAAAGGTATGGAGATTCTTTGAATCCCGGGAAAGGACATAGAAAGGACAGTTTTATTCCAAAAAATGTACGTTTCCTGCGCGATAAATAAATTTTGGCGTAACGGAGTTGCGAGCGTTATCTAGGAAATTATTAATTCTATATAAAAAGACTAGATAACCACAGAGTAAATCTAGACTTATGCAATTGAATGGCGTTCATTACGGCGAGACGTGCGGTGGGGATACTGACCGAAATACAACTTGGATGCGCATGTCTTCAAGAATACTCTACAAACCTTGGTTGTGATAGGTCTTGTTGAAGTTGTCTGTCTTGTCCCTGAAAAATATACGGTTCGCGCACGAGAAACTAATTTTGGCGCAAAGGAGTTGCAGGCATCTCCTAGGCACACCTTGTGTTAAGTAACTAATATAATATAACTTTAATATAGTATAGTAAATAGTTATATTATACTCCTCCCCTATATTAACTAACTACATAGTATAATATGATATATTGTAGTAGTATGTGATACAGTGACTTTTCAAAGACATCAAGGGAAATTAATCTTACCTAACCCTTAGCACATGACACATTACCAGAGCAAGCGGCAAAACAGAAATTTGACCACAATATTAACGGTTTCTGCTCACGTATGCGTTACGGTTCCTCATTACGTGACACCACTTTGAGTGAATAGGAATGTGCTTTGAATGTTATTAATTATGTCTTCCATTGATTGTCTGACCCAAAAATGGCGGCCTATTTCACAATTTCTTTTCTGACTTTCTAGACTCTTTAGGGATTATGCAAGGGTCCTGAGCACGGGCGTTTAAATATAGGTTTGATAAGGGGTCCCTAATGTAAAAAAGCGGCTAAGTGCGAGTTGGACTCGCCCATGAAGCGTTCCGACTTCCGCAGCAGCAAATAGGTAACGTGTTTAGGAAATAAAAAAATACAATATTATGTACCTCGCCTATGTTATATAATCTGGGGGCATGGGTTTGATATAAAGCCCCCAAATTACGTAGGTCTGCAATCTGCCAGTGAATCAACTTTCCTGGTAGTACATAAGTTATTTTTAATAGATGTTAAAATACAAACTGAAATCGCTACAATATCGATAGAATATTATGTCTTTTTAGCTCGACAATAGTAAAGATATTATTATGATTTCAAATAGATTTTAAACCATTCTTTAGGATAGACATTTGCAATCTATATATATATAAAACTCAAAGGTGACTGACTGACATGGTGATCTATCAATGCACAGCCCAAACCACTGGACGGATTGGGCTGAAATTTGGCATGCAGGTAGATGTTACGACGTAGGCATCCGCTAAGAAAGGATTTTGATAAATTCTCACCCCAAGGGGTTCAAATATGGGATGAAAGTTTGTATATAATAATACTTCTTAATGCGAGCGAAGCCGCGGGCAAAAGCTCATCTATATATATAAAACTCAAAGGTGACTGACTGACATGGTGATCTATCAACGCACAGCCCAAACCACTGGACGAATCGGGCTGAAATTTGACATGCAGGTAGATGTTATGGTAGGGGATGAAAGTTTGTATATAAAAATACTTCTTAACGCGAGCGAAGCCGCGGGCAAAAGCTCGTCAGTAATAAGGCTTCTTTCTGAACGTTTGAAATCTGTCAAATCCATAGAAATATATGCCGCGCCGCGCCTTGCCTCGCCTCGCGTCGAGTTGTGGTCTGAATCAACCCTAATATTGAATTGACACTTTTACCTATGCATCAATTTCTTAGATGGTACAATGGACAAAACAGCTCGACTAGTTTCAAAGCCCACGCCTTTAAATATTTACCCTCTTACTAATAAAAATTTCTTAAACATGCGTTCAACGTGTGAATAGTTAAACAGGAGTTTATATGTTATACACACGTTACACAGAGTCTACACATGGTCTATACATAGAAATTTGTATGGAAATGACAGCATCGTTATACAGGCCTTATGTCAAAAAATGATTATTAGTAGAAAAAATCTTATGCACCCTCTATACACGCTGTGTAACTTTTTATTAGTAAGAGGGTTAAAGTGTGCCACTCAAAATGTCTCGACTCTCGACTAATTTTGTAAGACTGTTCTCGTTGTCTATGTGCTACAATCAATACTAGCACCACAATAGACAGGACGAAACAGTAGGCTGACTAAGAAGTGTTCTGGAATTTTTTACATATTTTGGTCTAGTATGCCACAATAGACAGAACAAAACAGTAGGCTGACTTAGAAGTGTTCTGGAATTTTTTACATTTATAAATAAATAAATAAATAAAATAAAATATCTTTTTATTCAAAATAGGTATCATAAATACTCTTTTTGAACGTCGTGGAATGAACGATGAAACTAAGATGCCTACCACATTTGGTCTAGTATGCCACAATAGACAGGACGAAACAGTAGGCTGACTTAGAAGTGTTCTGGAATTTTTTTCATTTGGTCTAGTATGTCATATCTCCGGCGCGCGCCGTGACTCTGCGTTGCAGACTGCAGAGCCGTTCGCAGCTGCGGTTACTCATGCTGATTTGTCAGCTTGTTTAAAGTCTACTACTACTACTACTCTACTGGTTTGTTCTGTCTATTGTGCTGGCACCACCAGTTCACTGATTTGTTATGAGTTATGACATAATGTTAATGACAAACACTGTTACGCAATGGGATGTAGGCTCAATCATTTTAATGTATCTATTAGCTGATTGCTTTTGTTAAAGACTCATATATTATACTTAATTATATGCTTTTTCATGGAACCGTCTAACCATACGTACGGCCGATGAGACATTTAATGATTTTAATGTTTCTTTAATTTAATTTTAACAAAAAAGTTTAACAGAAAGTTTAACTTTCTGTTAAACTTTTCATTAAATTTAAGTTAAAAAATATATAATTATTATGTCGTCTATAATTACATTAAACCACCATCGCTACAGTTTTTCCACGAAACTTTCAAATCAATTTTTTCGTAATAAAGCCATTTTATTATGGTATAGTGACAGAAAGACAGACGAATTTTAGGCAGACATAATATTAGTATGAATTTCCCACTTCCACACGTCATATTTTTATGTCTGAAATATTAATTTTTGACATTCAAGTAGGGGTTTCAAAGGGGTTAAGGTTGTTTTCATTTCTTAGAAACCGCTGATATTTGATTATTGAGGGCGCTCGAACCGTTCGGCATTTTTTCCCAGTTCAAGGCTTTACCCAAATAATGTTATTCACTTGGCCCAGTGATGTCATCCATTCCGAAGTCACCGCGTGCTGGTTACTTAATGTTGAAGTCATCTGCTCATATATTTTTATCTGCTCATAGTATATTGTTAAAAATATATTTAGTTACATCATACTTAATGTTATTTATTACGTCGTGTTACTGTTGTCTCCTTTGCAACTTTGAAGGAAGGTTGCGATTCGAATTGAAATCGCGCAGTAAAATATAATATAAAAAAACCGACTTAAAAATAATTGGTAATTCGAGAATTAAAATAACTAAAATATAAGAAACTAGAATAACATTTATGCGAAAGCTGAACAGTCCTGGAAATATTGCATTCATACGAGTCGAATTGATAACCCCCTCTTTTGAAGTCGGTTAAAAAACAAAATAATCGCCAGTTATCTTGTACGGTCTACCGGCTTCGGTCGGCTTTCATCTCACGACCGTAAACTTCCAAATTCAAACTTTCCAACAGAGCAAAATGCCTTTATACGATATGAACTTTTCAAATTTTAAGTTCTACCGTCCGGCGCGGTATTGGCGATGTTTCAAGGCGTTCTGCCAAGGTTCAAAGACACTAAGAGTTTTTCGTCCAAGATATAATGCCGCCTCCAGATAAGGCTATAAACGCCACTCCGTCTCGGCTCATTCATTTGGGAGATGCAGAGGACTAATACTTTTTAATTCCATCGCATTTAATTATGTAAAACTACTCCCTGTCCTTTTTATGTTTGCGTTTTCTATTACGAAAACACTGCGCAGTGGTTAGAACAAAAATAACATTTTACTACGATATTGTTTTTAAATCTCGCTGCGAAAATAAAAATTATAATAGCTAACGGAATACCTTTTATTTTCGTTAAGAATAACCATTTGAACGTACCTCGATAAAATCTAAATTTCGTCTGAGTAAATATACCTAGATATCAAAATTTCTCCACAAATACTCACCGAAAAAGTTTCGTAACACTTAATAAAGTTCGCGTGACATTTGAATAATACATTATACAATAATTACCTATAAGAAGGACCTCCTCAGTCCTCATAAAGGTAATTTTGAGAAGTGATTAATAATTAGTACCATAGTAGTAGAAGCAGTAGGTTCGTCAACTGCCTATGAATTGATTCATAGGCAGTTGACGGATCTACGTCATTTGGTTGGATTATGTCAACTTTATATATTTGAGATAAACTGTCGCCAGCAGTATTTCCGGTCCAATATGACCTGCAAATCTTCAAGAAGACAGTGTATTCCATTTTAAAAGGCCGGCAACGCAACGCACCTAACTCTTTTGTTGTTGCGAGTGTCCATATGCGACAGTAGTTGCTTTCCACCAGGCGACTCTTGCTCGTTTGTCCCCTAATTTGCTAAATAAATAAATAAACTTAGCGATGCTCTATGACAAATCCCTGATATTTGGTAGGTACTAGATGACGCCCGCAACTCCGTTACGCCAAAACTCGTTTATCCCCCGAGAACCGTACATTTTTCCGGGATAAAAAGTATCCTATGTCCTTTTCCGGGACACAAAGTAGTTCCACGCTTTTATGCTAAATCGGTTAAGCGGTTGCGGCCGGAAGAGGTGCGAGACGAAATGTAATGTATAATAATTATTAAGTAAACATAACTCTAACTATCGAATGCAACTTGATTTAGGGCCTGTTTCACCACTTCCCGATGAAGTGCCGAATGGGCTATTCACAGCTTTTTTGATTGATTCTCCATACTTCATCTGTCAAGTTAAGTGGTGGATAATCTATCCGACACTTATCAGGAAGTGGTGAAACAGGCCCTTAGACTACTAAATATCTTATCGACGACGGTCTCAAGTATTGCCGAAGCGGCCTACGCGTGAGAAAGTGCCACCTGACTCAGATTTCTAATGCAAATCATCGGTGCTCATTTTCTAACTCGTTTCTTCACTTTCACCGAAATTCTTTTAATTTAAATTATTGTTATTACTCTATATTTGTAATTTATTCTTATGAGCTATTTAAAATGATAATTTGAAAGATAACGTTAGCTTTATAATTGTCATGAAAATTATCTATATTGCACTTGTATCGGTGAGCATGAGAGTAGATTCTAAACCTTTTGAATTAAAAAAGAAGGATATAATATTAAGGGACAAATAGACCATAAAATGATTGCTACTTCAATCATTTTATGGTCTATTTATCCAATCCATGGTCTCTTATAGTTCTCTACTCTCTAGCTCCATAATTGACAAGCAAGGATAAAAACATTACCCTTTTAGAAAAAATTTACGTGATGTTGGACGATCAAGTTTAGTTTTATAAAATACTTCGAGAATGAGAGCAAGTGTACAAAGACTCTTTGACAAGTGATCATAGCACTATTTAAGCTGCGCCATCTGTGTGAACTGTGAAGTCATAGTGAAAGTAGTACTACTGTAAGAGCAATATTTTTTTTTTGTATGAGCAAGCGCCCCAGTGTCCTTTTAGTTTACCCATGATAAAGTACTTTTTTCACTCTTTCAGCGCTGCTACTTTACTGTGAACTCTATACAGGAGATCCATACGCCCCGTAAAGTATTATCACGTGTTTGTTTTGTTACACCCTGTAATATTATAATGTAGACTGTAGAGCCTCCGGCCTAAGGTAGCCTTTCGGCTGTGAAAAATGGTCGAGCGCAGTGACGCTAACGCGGCAACTGTGACGTCACTTACGTCACTTGCATACATTTTTACAGTCGCGGCGTCACTGACGCTCACTTTGAAAGTCCACCTTTAGATGGGTGTCATGAAAATGTTCTAGTAGTATCATAATAATATTTAGACACTAAACGTTTCCGCGCAGCTTCGCTCGCATAAATTAGATATTTTACAGACAAATTAGTCCATAAAAAATAGCTTATGACCCTTCACGTGGTCTACCTCTTATCTCCGCCAAATAACATTAAAATTGCTCCCGTTGCTCGTGAGATAAGCCCTATTAAATAATTTCCCCCGTTTTTTCCACATTTTCCTCTATTTCTTCGCTCATATTAGTCTTATATTGGGGATTTAGGTATAGGGTACCGTACCGTTATAATAAGCAAAAATAGATCTAAAATTGTGTTTTTTGTATGGGAGCCCCCTTAAATTTTTATTTTATTTTAATGTTATTATTAATTATTATTAAATTCCACTACGTTGCGATTATCGATATCGAGCAAAAACATCATGTTTGTTCGGGAATTACATATTAATTTTATTTTGTTTTTAGTACTTGTTGTTTTAAAGCAGTAACAGCACTATATAAAATCTGTGAAAATTTGACAAGTCTAGCTATGGTGGTTCTTGAGATACAGCCTGGAGAAAGACAGACAAACGGACAGCTGACATCAAAGTCTTAATAATTATAAGGTCCCGTTTTTACCCTTTGGGTACGGAACCCTTAAAAGCAGAATTACTTTAGTTAATTGAGGAAAAATTTACATAAAATTTAAAAAACGTTAGCTTTACATATTTTACTTTTTTATTAAACGAAACATTAAACATTTTATAAAACATCTTAACTGTTTATTATATTTCATGTTCAAAGGGTAGGAAGGTACACAATAGAAACCACAGAGCTTAGACCTGGCTTTTTGTACCTTGCGGCTTAATCTTTTGTCTATGTTACTGAGTCTATGTAACTACATGTCTATATACGTATAAGTAATTAAGTTAATTAATATTTTCACATATCATTGCATGAACGTAGAAAAAAAGTCTTATTATACACAAAACTGTGTCTTCAGAGTCGGCCAGACTGACTCTGACTGACTGACTGCTATGTACATTGTACACGGTCCGGTAAGAATGTATGAGTAAGAATTTGCAGGCCGCGCAATCGCGGCGTCATCGCGGCGTGTATGCTGCACAGTCGCGTGACGCGTCGCTTTCAAATCGCTCGTTAATCGCCAGGCTCTTATAGAGATACTTCAAGGCGCGGGAAAGGACATATTATTAATATGATACTTTTCATCTCGGAAAAATATACGGTTTCCACGTGATAATCAATTTTCGCGCAACAACACTTGTAATTTAGAAGTTCTTTAACTACTTCTTTATCTTTATGTAGTATCCTAAAATACACTGTTTACGCACAGTTTCATAAAAATAATTTGTAATTAAAATGAAATTCGCTACGACCTCAGTTCGAGTTGCGTGTCGAGTCGACGATTGTTAATTAATTAATTATAATTTGTCGCCAATCAAAAGTTTATTGTCAATTTGCACGGAGTGTTTTATATTGAAGTGGTGTTGTATATTTTCTGTTAGTTATATCCAAAATAATTATAGAAATCAAGCTTTTTTTCTGGAAAAATATTGCTATAGGAAAATTATACCATTTATACTAATGTTTTTTTTCTACCAACCATTAGATTTTCAACTTTCTAATGTCATTATAACATTTTTTTTTATTTTGATAATTTAAGGGTTGGATACGGAATACAATAATATTTGTGAAACAATAAGGCGTCCCCTGACAGTCTAGAAAGTTGCACTGTGCGTAGTGCATACTTTCTTCGCAATTGTATGCAATGAAGGGATAGGTATCCAACTAAATTATTGAGTCACTTTGTGTTTCAGCACCTAATAATACTTTTCAATTATATCAGACTCTAAAATCCACTAGGGCGTAATATTAGTCCTAACTCCTAGTATTATAAGGCTTTATGTTTAATTCGGAGTAAGAAAATTTTGAGCGTAGCAGAACAAAGTCTTCAATATTATGGCCTTTTGCTTTTTAGGCTTCCGTACCCAAAGAGTAAAAACGGAACCCTATTACTAAGACTTCGTTGTCTGTCTGTCTGTCTGTCTCCAGGCTGTAACTCAAGAACGGTAATATCTAGAGATTTGATATTTTCACAGATTATGTATATCTGTTGCCGCTATAACAACAGATAGTAAAAATAAAATAAAATAAATATTTAAGGGGGGCTCCCATACAACAAACGTGAATTTTTTGGCCTTTTTTGCTGTCTCCAGGCTGTAACTCAAGAACGGTAATAGCTAGAGATTTGATATTTTCACAGATTATGTATATCTGTTGCCGCTATAACAACAAATACTAAAAAAAAATATTTAAGGGGGGCTCCCACACAACAAACGTGATTTTTTTGGCCTTTTTGGCTCTATGTCAAAAATGGCAACAGGTAGGTAAGTATTTGAATTTTTCACAAAATCTTTAGTTATATGTTTACTTTAATATTAAGTAATAATATTAAAATAAAATAAACAATAAAGAGGGCTCCCATACAAAAAACACAATTTATGGCCCAATTTTGCTCTATAATGGTACGAAACCCTTCGTGCGCGATTCCGACTCGCACTTGGCCGATTATTATTATCTACTTTGATGACAATATATTTAAAGTTCTATATAAAACGTTTTAAATACACTAATGGCTCTTATTAATATGCGTACAATATTTTGTTGTTGAATAGTACTTACCTTTAAGGTGTTATGCAGCACAATTTTGGTTGACGTAAGGTCGGTATGCTGGACCCGCGAAACTCGTCTTAAGTGGGTCAAGTAAATGAAATGCATATTAAGTACTTACGAAGTTTCCAACTGCCGACTGCGGTCGGACGTGCGGGATTTGAATAAACTCCGAAATTAAACAAACTTGCAGCCAACTTAGTGAACTGCCTGCTCAAAGAAAGGCAGCCAATATTACAATTCGATAATTTTGTAAAAAAGTTACACTGTCAAATAAATAATTTAAAAATATTTTAATACTATTAAAATATCAACAATAATAATTAATTGATTATTAACGTAACGAGAAAATATTTTTTAAGATGATTGAACCGGATCTAAAAACCTGTGAGCAGGTAGAGCACTAAAACCTTTATATTGTAAGAGCTTTTTTATTTTTAATCTTTTATGAATCTGAATACATAATATAAATCACAATTTTACCTAAGAGCTAAAGGGAGTGAGTGGTTCTTCAGTTGGGCTCGGGCTATAAATTTTAATTTAGCAGCCAGCAGGTTTGTATAAAATCGATATTTTTTGTTTAGATTAGGCTTAGGTTGTATTGTCAGATATTTTTTAATACATTTATACAGTGTGCAATTAAACCTTCCTGCCAAATTTTTTCCAGGGCTTTTGGGTGTTATTTTTTTGTTAATGACATATTTTATCCCATTTAAAATCGTTGCAGAATGCTCACTTGCGGCGGTGGGTATGATCGGGGGTGACGCGGGGCGAGGCGCGTGCGCGGGGGCACGTGACCGCGCGGGCGATGAGTAGCGTACTAGTGTCCATTAATTGTAGTGTTTTTTAGGATAACTTTCGGAAGCTATTTCTCAACATTTTAGTACTGAGTGATTATAAAAGAAAAAATAAGTGTATTTTTATTTTTAACTAGCATCAATATATCAAAATTCGGCAGGAAGGTAATTGCACCCTGTATTTTTAAAAGGTCCGATGTTATTTATACTAAGTATAATAATATGTAATATGTATACTTATACTGTTTTTGATTTTATATTGCACTTGCTAAAATACAGAATTTCAGCTACCCAATACCCATCTTATTTATTTTTACTTCCCGCGGGTTTTTAAATTTGGAATATCTTTGACTTGTCGTACGGGAGTAATTCGATTTCCGTATATTTAAATTTGATGGGGGAATGATTGCAGAGCGTATTTTTGGTAATGGGCTCCTTGTAGAAGCCATTGAATATTGATTGTACTCCTGCCTTTGTCCTGGATTTGTATACCTTCCTTTCGAGTTAGTGATCAGCATTCTGCTAAGTTGTTGTTACTGAAAAATTCTTAAAAATTTCATGGATCTTTCCGATTCTTTTTCGTAAGTTATACTGATAACTAATAGTATGAGTTATGGCATTAATTTGATTATGGTTTAGAAAGTTTCTACATTTTGCCCTTATTTAAATTATTTTTAGAGTCTGTTTATATCCAAAGTGGAACTTACAAAAACCTTAATAGTTTTTTTTTTATTCTTGTTTTATTTTTCTTCAATAATTTATCTTCGTACCCAAAAATCTCTATAAAAACCGTCTCTCACAAGTAAAAACTCACAACTCACAAGATCACAATATCTACACCGATGACCGAGCCCCGAGATCATAATGAGTAATTGTGAAAATGATTTGCGTGGCGTCGCGTCAGAGACGTGTGGAATGCAACCACACGCCGCCCCACGCCTCATGACCACGCAGGAATGCCGGAACCACGCAAACTCTACCCATAAACAATCAACTTTTTTTATAGGATCTGCCTTGCAATGGCGAAGGCTATTTTTTTCAAGGCCTGTAGAAAATTTTACTGGGCGATACCAAGGTGGTTGTTTATACGAACCTGTTGAGTAGTTATAACAATAACCTGGTAATTGTTAAATCGTTAAACCTGGCTACAATAACAGCTCCTAACTTTGTTCGTTTCATAACTAACTTCATAACTAAATAAACTTTTTCGTATAAAATCATGGAAAACATTATTAGCTTGTTAGGTTCCTATCATTATTTTTAAATTACTAACTTTCGGAAACTTGGGACACGAATAATGATATTTTGTCAATTTAAAGCGAGTTATTGTATACGTCAATTACATTTGATTGTAACACTGCGTTGGTGTTGGCACATGTTACCTTAATGGAGGCCATAGCAAATTACATACAGAAACAACGGTAATAATTTTCCTTAGGTATTATCTTTATTTTCCAGTACATTTAATGTTATTCTCTTAAGGCTCTACTTGTAAATGTTTGTAATTTAAATTATCAGGGTAAATTTTTGACTCTCATAATGTTAAATGTTCACGATAAATATGGTTTCCTTATGGTATGTTCTTCGAAGACAGTTTTGAATTCTTGAGTGAACCATAAGGTTTCCATACCATCAGCACTAATAATAGAATTTCAAATCCCTATAATTTGTGTCTTGGGAAAGGACATAATTATATAGGAATCATAGGACAGTTTTATGACCGCAAGATATAAGATATTTGCTGATATACAAGATGTTAGTGTAAACACCGTTATCCTTGAAACCATCAAATGAGCCCGTCTAAATGAATAACTTTTTCTATAATGAGAACATACAAATTGTCGATCCGGGCATTCGTATGGGTATGATGGTGTGAAGACGGCATTTTTTGAGTTCCCAGCATTGTTCTCATAGAAAAAGTTGTTCATTTTGACGGGCTCATTTCATGGTTTCAAGGATAACGGTGTTTACACTAACACACTGTATTAAGTACAAGTTTATCCTAAATTTCACTGCGGGCAACTCTTAGTAAATAAATACACATCATACAAGATTAGAGCACATTCTTATAGTTGAGGAGCTAGCGACAGCCTTTCGTCATTTTATAAAAGCTGAGATAGTTTTCCTTTATATAACTCCTATAGAGATAAGTACAACCATCGACTATGGAGATTCGGTCCCAGTTACATATGGTGTAGTATACGTGCAGTTACCTCCTAAACTTTCAGCTTTTATAAAATGACGAAAGTCTGGATATCGCTGGCTCTTGGGCCATAGTACTATCAGAGAAGTTGATTCCTAGGTAGATCGCCATCTAAGTAATTGGTCCGTCGACCTAAGTAATTTGGTCGCGTTATGTCAAACCCATCCGACCGATCACATCTAATATTGAATTGACATAAGCCGACCACATGACGTAGGTCCATCAACTGCCTAGGAATCAACTTCTCTGTTAGTACATTACAGCTTTCTAAAACTATTACCTACAACTTACAAGCCTTAGTAATTGAGAGTAATTATTTATCAAAGAGAATATGCGAGAGTCTCATCAAAGGAAATACTTAGACCCTTAATTTTCGCACATGTTACAACGTCCTGACATTCAATGCGAGCTTTATAATTTACGTAACTATTTGAAATTCTATTTTGTTTTCTTACGTTGAATTGTGGCTTACAAATTTAGTAAACCTCGACCAACGCTGTTTTGTTGTGTAAAGTTTGTTTGGAGAGGTAAGAAACAAAAAAAACTGTACTAGGTAAATAATATATTCTGAATATATACTTTTAGTAACATTTAATAGCTACATACAAGTTGTTCTCAGCGACTTCTTGCGCGCCAAAGTACCATACGTCTTTCCCAGCAATCCACAAAAATAGGAAATAATATAATCAATGATATAATCAATCAGATTTTACTGTCCCTTAAAAAAAGAAACATGTGCATTTGCAAATTTAAGGAAGACCGGAACATACCATGCGTATTACTAATGACAATGTCATCGTTAGTCTAAGTACTATTTTACCTTTAATAACCAAGAGACCGATGTTCGGTAAAGTGTAGAATTAGTACCCAATTTCCAACAGATTATACCGATCCATACGTCGGTAAGTGGTAACCGTCGAAGCTTACCCTAATCAGAGGTACAGTCTCAATCAGCCAATCAGATTAGGCACTAACCGCACTAATGATCCTTTGATCACTCTATAATTTATTCTATGCAAAATCTTAAGCAAGTATTAAATTTACCTATTATTATTAACGTGAAATAACTCATCTACAATAAAGCAAAAATGCCAATTTTAAGCAAAGAACTTAATGAGCTATCCGTAATAGTTCCTTGCATAACAATGTCAAGGAATTTAATTGAACTTATTAAAGAAAACAATAGTTGTGCAGGATTATACCAAATCTGGCGGAAAAGATTCTGTCGCAAACCGACGTAGAGGAAATAATCTCTCAGACTCAGGCCGAGCGGCTTAATCAGAATACATAAGTTATTGGCACGTCAGACGATTTCCACTGGGATTTAAAAAATCTGAAATATCTATACTACATACTTGAGTAAAAGCAAGGATGCAAAGTAGTTTGAATGTAGCATGTACATAGATATCTTTATGCCTGGGCACGTATCATTGACGCAAGATTGATGGCTATAAAAAGTACATAATATTAAAAAAGGATCAGTCCATCAATCCGTGGTTAGACGTTCAGTTTCGCATCAATCTTATTAGATTGATGCGAAACTGAACGTCTAACCTACGTATATGATCTAAAGACTAAAGTCTAAACCAAGTAAAGAGTTACAAATCTTCTATACATATAAAATGGAATAAATTTTTGATTTTGTCAGTCTCACAAAAGCTCGAAAACAGCTGAACTGATTTGGCTAATTTTAGTCTTGACAATATTATATTCGTGGAAAGCCAGATAAAGTTTAAAATATATTAGGAAAAAAGTGATACCGGTGGGGCCACACTGGCCTGGTTTTAGTGAAAATTACTTGAATATTATATTTGGAAAACTAAGCTTTTCAAGTAAGCTGCATTATACGCCGTTTGCTTAATTTTGTCCTCCAATATAACGCTTCTTCCAATTGAACGTTCAATCTGTATCTCTGGGGATGTAATCAATAAACACCAGGTGGTATGTTGCAAGCTTAAACGACAATAAATAACATTTCCCGTCCCGATCTCTTTTATCCGAATAAAATATTACATCACGTAAAAATATGGACGCTATCTAGATGAACAAGTGAATTCATACTATTCGAATTACGGGCTACAAAACAAATGAAGTTAAGTTATGGAATTCAAAAATAGAATACTTACAACCTTTTGGAATGACTTTCAAAAATAGAATACAACATTTTGTACCATCGTCGAAGAAATTGATTCATAATAATGAAGACGTGAGTGGAAGAATCGAATAAGTAACATTTCGTAATATACGGACAATAACTCATTTTTTCCCTAATTACTTCAATCAAACTTGTAACTTATCTACTTCATAACCTAGCTAATATATCTGGCTACACATACAATCCATAGTTTTTCTATTTCAAATAACTTTTCCGGCCCTAAAGTCTCCATTTAAGCAAGAAAACGGGAAGTTTTTTTCATGTTACTTACCTTATTCTTCCACTCACGTCTTGAATTATGGACTTACGTCATTTCGTCCGATTTTATGTTTATTCAATGTTAGCTGTGATCTATCGGCTAGGTTTAACATAACGCGACCAAATTACGCATGTACCCTATGAATCAACTTCTCTGATAGTACAAACCTGTGGTACAAACAATAACAACAGCAACCCATAGCTACATCAACAACCAATAGCAACGCTGTAAAAGCACGCGACACGCGAGTGACGAATCACTGTCCTATTCTAATAGAATTAAAAATCTGATACTGCAAAATACAATAGTCGCAAAGCTAGAAAATATATTTCCAGCTCCCTCAAAATTTTCCTTTTGAATAAAAAATCGTTTTATTTTAACACAAACGCTTACACATGAATGTAACATAATAATATTTACTAGAAATCTAAAATCTAACGTCTAAAAATATACAGCTATAAAGTATTTTTCAAATGAAATTCTTTACAATGCTTAGAATTCATTGTTGTAAATGCATATCGAGATCACAATCGCGATGCAAGACGCGGCCGCGTGCTACAAAGCGTGCACTCCTTAAAAATCACTCTTTGTATCCTCTCTGATTTCTTCCTTTGACGCTTATATCTTTTATTTGAATCTTTTGAATAGCGAACCGAGAAATAAAAGCTGTATATTATTTTCACCCTGAATGTAACTATTACGAGCTTAGAATCTCAATTCTCAGTAGATTTATCTACTACCTTTATATTACAACAATGGAAAATGTTTTTAGATTTTATTACAGTAAACCATAATAGCAATCAGCTTATAAGTTCTTCGAAGAGTAAATTCAGCAGATCTACAGGGTGTTACAAAACTAAGTGGTGAACACTTTAGGGTGCGTTTTGTATTTCTGGTAGTGAGTAGACTGTGAAGTATGAAAGCAGCAGCACTGAAGGACCATTTTTTTCACTTTTGTATGGGTAAGCGCCCGAGCCCCGATCATCCATATCCCATACAAAATTGAAAAAAAAATATTGGTCTTTCAGCGCTGCTACTTTCACAGTAAACGCTCTACGAGGAACACGTACACAACTTAAAGTATTATCACTTAGTTTTGTTACATCCTGTATATGATACGTTTTTATTCGTAGAGTTTCCTTTCTACAAAGTAAATAGAAAATATTCGATTACAGCGAAGAATATCAGTAATCAAAACGCCAGGAACGTGGAATCATTGCAGATCCTTGAAAAAGTTCTATAATATCGCGGCACGTGACCAGACCAAGTATCAAGACTGTATATTTTCCCTTTTTATACTTTGTCGATACCGAGAGTGTTTCTTTAAATGGTTTTCTCGGAAAAACGAGATATTTTCATTATTGTAAAAACAAATGAAAATACTTGAAATCAGTTTGTAACCATTTCGATAAAACATTGAGAAACAGGACTTTAAAATATTTAAATATTACGTACAGTAATACCTAATTAAACTTGGTCACTCTTGTTTATATTTTTTGTTAATATTGTATAGACATTTATTTTTAATCAAATAGCCATTTTTTTTCATTAATTCATGAAAAGGAAATATCTGAATACGATTTTAGTAAAAATGAATATTATTTTTGTTTGATATAAGTACTTTGTATTGCTTAGGTTCGTGTTTTGATTGCATATAAATTTTCCGAAACAAATTTAATAATAGTGGTATATTGGCCTTATTTTTTACTAGCTGTCCCGGCAAACGTTGTTTTGCCATTTAAAGTATATTTTCTACATCATCAGTTTATACATGTTTTACCCCCTCTTTTGTCCCCTAAGAGGTGTGGGGGGGAAGGTCATACACCAGATGTTAAGTTGAAAAACACAGTTAATACCTAATATGAAGTAAGTCCACTAAAGAAAAAAGTTGTATACAAAATCTGACCCCTCTTTGGTCCCCAGAGAGGGTTGAGAGGGGAGGGGGGGGGGGGGGGAGGATTTTTATACACCAGATGTTGAGTTGGAAGAAGACAAATATAATATATCTGTGAAAACCGTATGCAAATCGGATCAGTAGTTTTCGTGTTAAAGAAAAAGTTTGATACAAAATCTGACCCCCTCTTTTGTCCCCTTAGAGGGGTGGGGGGAAAAAATTTTATACACCATGTGTTAAGTTGGAAGAAGATAAATATATCTGCGAAAACCACATTCAAATCGGATCAGTATTTTTCGTGTGATGCTGGAACAAACATACAGACAGAAAGAGTGGCAGACAGACAGACAGACTAAAAACTAACCACATTTTTGGCTTCTATAGCGATGTAGTGACAAAGGTGTAATTTCGGGTGTCATTTCATATCTTCTAAGTACAGAATTTTCATTTCTACAACAGAATATTGTCTTCCCCGCACGCGCTTTGGTGACGCCCACTATCGTAATATTTTAATTTCGCCATAATTTGAAAACCAAACGTCCAATTTTAATCATTCAAAGACCAAATATTATCTACATAAACTGTACTTAGTGATAAAAGAATTTATTTTGATAAGGATTAATGGCGTGAGTAAAATATATCCGTTTTAATGTAGTCCAAAAAAAATTCAGGATTTTTAAATAAATAAATGGTTATTGTGCCTCACTCGACATAGATAGGTATAGTGTGTCGCGGACTTTTTTGTAGTTATTTATAAGATCTACAATTACTTAGAACATTTTATGGTTCTATCTTTTACAGTTTAGGCAGCGTACGCAAAATAAGTAACTTTTCTAGCTGATTTTTTACACCTTGCGTCCGAAAAACTCAAATATCTTACGGAACCCTACTTTTTTCCAAAATAAAATGTAGCCTATGTTCAGCAGAAATAATGTAAGATTCCAATAGCAAAAGAATTTTTCAAATCGGTCCAGTAGTTTCGGAGCCTATTCGACTCAAACAAACAAACAAACAAACAAACAAACAAACAAAAAATCAAATCTTTCCTCTTTATAATAGTAGTGTAGATGGACTGTTTTATTGCTAAGGTCACTTTTTGTTATGGACAGTGAATAAATTTGGTGTGACGTAGGCGATTATGTAGGAAAATTATCTTAATGAATGTAGCCGACACATTATAATTATAGCGTACTTAGCCTTTGAGCTACGTCTTACAAATTAAGGACGCAGAAAATCTTTAATATTACACAAGGATAATTAAAATCAAAACACAAACATATTTTTAATAACCAACATCAAAACTTTCTTCGTAGGTAATTCGCAGCTAACTTCACTCACTTGGGATTTGGGAACAACTTCACATTAGTTGAAATTGATTGCAATATCAGCTTTAATCAATACACGCTTGATCACGTTCCTCCTGGGGCTGAGAACATTATTGATGCCCTTCAAATCTGCCCCACTTCCAACTTCTGACACTCGATAGTCGATAGCTTATGAGATGGCCGCACGTGCGAAATATCGAAATCGTACGAGATTCGAGAATTCCGACGAATAAGATCGACTCAATAAGCTTTCTTTATTGTTTGCTCGATTTGTTACTTTGTTGGGAATTAAAACGTTTCTTTCTCTACATATCAAACTATAGTACCTAACTTATCTTTACAAAAGCTTGAGGCTTAAAGTAGTTAAAGTTCATTGAATCTTAAAATAGCTTATGTGATAGCTATTTTTAGATTCAATGAACTTTAAGCCTCAAGCTTGAACTTTTGGATTACTACATACAACTTAATAATAATAATAATCATAATAATATGGCTGCCCACTGTCCCTAGCTTAGATCTTTCAAAGTACGCAACCGAATTTAAATCGCGGTTTCACTGAAAGGTAGAGCGATTCAAGAGGACGGCAAATGAGTATAATAATTGTAGAGATTCATTGATGTTATGGTATGCTGACGGAGCCGCACTACATGTCGGCTGATAACAAAATATCTTACATTTTTGAAAACATATACAGACACCATAAAAAACTCAGCGGTAATGTACAGTAGTATTTTTTGTAGTAAATACTTTCAAATACAGGAATTGAACGTAACTATAGTGAGCAAACTTGTCGGAGATCACGACCAAGTACGGTATGTGAGTGGCGGGGCGCACCGAGGCCGTATGAAATCGAAAGTATAAGTCGATAACTTAGCTAATAAAGGCAAACCAGTTTTGCATTCAGGAATGTATTAGAAAAAAGTAGGAAGAAAACAATGTGACTAAGAAAATAATGATCAGCTGGATGCTTAGATTTACATACGATTTTCGACAGATAATACACTTCTAAGCTCGGCCGCACATTGTCCGAATTCTGATCAGAAACAGTTTAACTCCGCCGGACCGCCACCCCGCACACTATCCGAAATATTCTTCCGGCGAGTTCGAGCTCACTCGGCTCAGTACAAAATGTAAGAGACAGCGCGGACGTTCAACTGCTTCTGATCAGAAATGTCGTACAATGTGCGGTCGGGCTAAAAGTTACTGGATTTGACGTAACGTCTCTAATTGACACATGGTATTTGCGATGCCATAATTCAAGTTGTCAGTACCTTGTGAGGTAAATAGAAACGATCTATAGCTACGTGACAGAGCTACGTATCCGTAAAGTTACTGATACAACGTCTAAAAAGAGGTTCAATGGCAATTCGATCACGTAGCTTTCAAATGCTTAGCCTTCTGGTGATAACTATTATAATCTGTACTTCTGTTAAGAAGTTGAATGCTGAAAAATCGGCCAAGTGCGAGTCGGACTCGCGCACGAAGGGTTCCGTACCAGTATAGAGCGAAAGTAGACAAAAATTTATATTTTTTATATCGGTTACTATTTGTTGTTATAGCGGCAACATAATATTATATACACAATCTCTGAAAATTTCAGAAGTCTAGCGGTTCTTGAGATACAGCCTGGAGACAGACAGAAAGACAGACAGACAGACAGACAGACAGACGAACAGACAACGAAGTCTTAGTAATAGGGTCCCGTTTCTACCCTTTGGGTACGGAACCCTAAAACAGAAAGCGATTGGAGGCTATGGTAGAACATAAAATAATGACTTATCAACTTTAATTTCACACACGAAAAACTTGGTGGCCTCACGCATATACCACGACGACGCTTACTCGACACACAACAAAAGGCGTTAAGTCAGATAGTGACGAATTGCCAGCAGCCATGAAAGTATCTGTACACAACTAAAACACAAAACAAGTTATGTTTCATAACCATAAATTACGACCGCAATTCCATTGTGGCAAACAGCAGCGGTAACGGACCCAAATACAACGCTTACAAAACAAAATGGCGACAGGGAAGTTGGCTGTTAAAATTTTAACAGCCTTAAGTTATCACTAATCTCATTCATATCATATTCGTGAATGGTACAAGGCTAAACTTACCATTATCATTAATAAATAGGTCATTCGCTTATGACATAATATTTGTAAAGTAAAAAAGCTTTCATTGTTATGCAGAATGTAACGAAATTAATGACAATAATTTAGGAAGTGTATATTGTGTCCAGTGTTCCTTGTACCCTTATCCTGGTCAACGTGAAAGTAGGAGTGCTGAAAGAGCAATTTTTTGTGATTTCTATTATCAAGCACCCCAGCGCGGCGTCAGGAATTTTCCCAAACAAAAGTTGAAAATGATTAATAACTGTATTTTAAAAAGATAAAACCGACTTCAAAATTAAAACTTCCTATCTCCAAAACTACTGAACCGATTTTGATGAAACTTGCACTGTTCCCTAAGTTGAACAATACCTAGTACAACAAAAAAAAATCACTTAAATCGGACTTGTAGTTCCGGAGATATGCGTGAACAAACATAAAAACATACATACATACATACATACATACATACACTTTTGAAATTTGGCACATTTGTTCAGAAGTTGTTATAGATTAACATATACAAAAACTGGGCAGTTCTGGAAATATTACATATATACGCGTCGAATTGATAACCTCCTTTTTTGAAGTCGGTTAAAAAAGTTTATGTATCAGCGTTGCTACTTTGACATTGAACTCAATATAGAGGACTCACACCCTAAAGTATTATCACTAACTTTTGTTACACCTTGTATAATATAGAAAGGGGGATTTCAGGTATAACATGAAACATCCACTTGAAACTCCATAAATGAAAGGCAGGTTCATAAATAACAGAATAGATTTTCTATAGTAGGAAGACTTCGAATAGCTTATTTCCGATATTTTTTTACTAGATTTTTATTAAGTATTTTTAATTTCTCATTTTTTTCTTTAATTTTCAGTAGAAATGAACATTGCCTAATTGTCGTGTAATTGCCATAATTAATAACTTGTAATGCGTTAATGTAATTAAGTCAACATTATTAAGTCGTATGTTACATAATGTGTAACTTGTTCTTCAATTAAAACAATTATTATCTTATGCAATACAAAATATTATACAATTTCTTGTACTTGTAACAATAGTCTTACTCTGTTGCTAATAAAAAGATCCACACAGTGTATAATAATAATAACTCTGGAACGAACTGTCACCAGCAGTATTTCCGGACCTATATGACCTGCAAACCTTCAAGAAAAGAGCGTATTCCCTCTTAAAAGGCCGGCAACGCACCTGCAGCACTTCGGATGTTGCGAGTGTCCATGGGCGACGGTAGTTGCTAATTACCATCAGGTGACCCGTTTGCTCGTTTGCCCCCTTATTTAATAAAAAAAAAAAAAAAACAGACATCCATACTTCCATACTACTAATATTATAAATACAAAAGTATGTCTGTCAGTCTGTTTGTCCGTCTATCTGCAACAATAATTCTTCACGCCAAACTGATTTTGCTGAAGTATCAGTATCAGTTTATATCATTTACACTGCCTTTATTATTAAGAAGGTAAGAAAATAAAGTATGACGTTTTTTGAAACCTCCCTAATAGTTCAGTAAATACTAATTTATATCAAGTAAATGGATATCAAAACTGGTAACTGGAATTCGACACCCCAATTCCATATCCATTTGTGTGCAAAATTGGGTTACCATTCTTTTATCTTTTTTTCCAGAAAGTAATAACATTTAGTGGATAGTCGAGATAGTTACGACGAGCTAATGAGCGAAACTTCGAAGTTGATCTTCAGTCGAAGTGATAGCTTCTGGTTAGCGGGAAATGAGGACGAAGTTCTGAGAAATTATAGCGTCATTATAGAGTTCAGTTTTGATGTAGAACCTATAAAGTGTAGCTAACGATACTTTAATTAAACAGAGTCCAACATTTGACAATACGGAATACATAATGTAATAAAATAAAGTGATAATACTCCATGATGTGTATGTGTCCTAATAAAGTTTACTGTAAAGTACCAGCGCTGAAAGAGGCAAGAGCATTTTTTGTATGCGCTACCCTAAAATCTTTTTTCTTAATTTCGCCTTAGGGCACGTTCAGGTGTGCGCGTTTTCAGCGCGTTCCACGTGTTTTCACAAACGCTATAGAAGTTTATTTGAAGTTCTATGCTAAATTACATATTATGGCTGGTTTTCATGCATTTCCACAAACCGCGCAGAAAATGCGCAAGTCTGAACGCGCTCTTAGTCGTGAGAAAAGCTAAACTTTGAATTTAATTTATATTAAGTAATGTTCTATTTTTTGTTGCAGGTAAGGGCGCCACATCCATTCACCAGCAAACTTGTTGTAACAGTTTATATACTTCAGTATGTATTTAAATGGAAATCTTCTATTTCACTTAGTTATAATACCAAAAAGAAATTATCGGATATAGAGGAACCATAGAGAAAATGTATTCCTTAGTCTATATTATATTTTACATGCGACTATTGTAAGTTAGGCTTTTACCACACAAAGGAAAATAGAGTACATACATCTCCGATATCTTAACAATAACATTCGGAAATATTTGTGTCCCGAAGGTTTATTTGTTATTAAAGTATTGCGGGAAGTAGGACGACTGGGTATCGTTTGAAAATATTAGTTTACTGGCTTTTGCCCGTATCTCTAGTTGCGTACTTTTTGCGATCATCAAACAAACTTGCACACAAACTTCAATTTTCATCGAAATTAACGAGAATAATTAATTAATCTGAATGTCGATTACATGATACCAAATGATGTACTATCAGAGTTGATTCTTATACAGATGGCGGTCCTATACGTATTTTAGTCGCGTTTTGTCAAACCCAGCCGACAGATGATATTAAGTTGATATATAATCCGACCATATAACGTAGGTCCGTCAACTACCTATGAATCAATTTCTTCAATGGTATTATAGGAAAACAATTGATCATATTGTATGTACTCGAAAAATCCTCGAAAATGTTCCAAAATATTATATTGCACGAAAATAAACAAATACCTTATATTTGCTAACTAATACCGGAAAAGCTTATTGCGATCGGATGGAAATTGTCATGAATATTTATACGGGAAAGGTGAAAATTGCCAGCCGGTAGATTTTATTTGACACATTCATTCAATATTTGAACATCGATATTTGATTTAGATGACATCAAATGGATGGCTTTTCAACGAAATGCTCATTTTTCGTTTGGCTCTGTTAAGGCTTTCGGCAGGTTTATATTATAGCAGCGCATTTTACGATTTATAGCAAAGCCAACATGAATAATAAAATATTATAAAAATGTAAATAAAATGACAAAAGTGAGGTAGAAACGAATGTTTTTAAATTGTCATAAGCGCTATACAGGGTGTTATAATTTTTGCGAGCGGGAATTAATTTCATGTCCGTAATTGAGGCAGGTTAGGTGAATGTAAATTGTGCGCGTTAGCATAAAGTGGTTCTAATGGACGATGTGACGTCACCGCTCGTTACCCGCTACGGTCTAAATGACGGTTACCCAAAAATGTTGCAAATATCGCACTTGCTCCATGATTGTAATATTTTGTTAATTAGAAATGACTTAACACACTTGACATTGAATGAAACAACATTTCAATTTGTATGTTTTACTAAGTCTCATTATTAATACTAGAGATCGCCCATGGTCGAAATTCGACCTCAAATAAAAAAATAAATTACAAGTTTCTCAACGATTTTCTTTTGATGTTCTAATGACAAAATGTTGACTTCATTGTTTTTAGACATAATTCCAGTGACAGTCTCAGACAGACTGGCCGTGTAATAATTGTCTAGTATTTAAAAAATCTATTTTCAATTTGACAACAGAGTACAACCGTAAATATAAGAGTACAATTATTACACGGCCAGTCTGTCATTAAACGATGAACCCTCAATCAAATAAATACTTATATGTTATATCTAAAAAGGCTGAAAAAACTTAAGGTATATTTTTGTTTTGCTTTTAGAATAGCTCTAAATGTCAGCACAGCTTATCTATATACACGCACGATGACATATCAATTTATAAACCCTCAGTAGATGTCAAACCTACCGACCTCCTGTCGCATGTATCCCCTATGGATTTCTTGCCGGAAATTGACATCTGATACAGATCGCCAGACCAATATATTGCCCAAATACAAAATCCAATTACACACAAAAACCTCCAAATAAATATCGAGAAAAAAATTGTAACTTACTTTTTTAAAAACATTCACAAAATAATTTTGCTTTAAATTAAAATATTTTCTTTTGTGGAATTTTTTATCATAATTTAGTCGAACGTGCTTCGAATATAATATTAAGATCACGTATACGGTAAATTCGCAAATAACTTTACAGTAGCATATACGTTGTAGAATTTGAAACATTCTGTATAAGGCACGGTAGGCACCGCACACTCGATAGAGCAGCTTTATAATATTATAATGGAATGTTATAACTTATAAGTTATAATACAATACACAGAACGATCTAGTAGGCCGACTTAGAAGTGTTGTCAAAATGTAGGGTGGGTTGCACCAACTTACTTTAACTATAACAAAATGACAAATGAACTGTCAAATCTCCAGTTAAAGTCAATATTGGTTGCCATATTTGACGATAACTTTAACTTCAACAATGCCTTTGGTGCAATGCACCCCACCCTTATACGTCTGACGTAGGATGCCAAATCGGCCGGCGCGGCGTGCCAATGATAACGCGTTGCTGAGCAGTTCATAGTAAGTAATGATATATTTTCAGTGGTACCACAATATGGTATAAGTTACAACGCGTCGATTTGTCAGCTTGTTGAAGTCGGCCTACTGGTTCGTTCTGTTTATTGAGGTTATAATTATTATATGAGTCGTTACATTTTGAAATAATAAATTGTATTATAAAATGTACTTACCGGTAAAGCGATTTTATGATAATTTGATATATTATATTAAATAATATCTCTATAAAGAAACTTTAAGTTTGAAAAATTAAAAATTCTGGAAACTGTACAATATGGTTCCCCATTTCTGAGAAACGAATTTACGGGACTATAAAACCTTTACTAATAATTCTCTTATTATCATAGCGTAAAAATGTTGTAAATATGTAATTTCACATAGTACTAACAATAAGTAAACTAACCAGTCTTAAACTACAGGTGAGTATCATGCGTCATAAAAATAAACCCTTAAGCGTCAGCGATCATACAATCCACAAAAAGTTCGCACAATTGTAGCAAAACCCAGCTTGGGAAGGTCGTCAAGTGGTATTTAGTTCCGCGGTGTGCACAACCGGTTGTCAGGTCACATCCGTGTCCAGTTTGGCCCATCTCTACATTCCTGCTCATGCACTTTCTGGGCCCCGATTCTCGTAAGTCTGTCTTGCTTTTGATGCGCAGAGACTCAAAATGTAAACATAATTTTCTGATAATATGATATAAATGAGATCCGAGGTATGGCAATTGAAATTCTAGCTAATTCCAGTCTCAGCATCCAGAACCCTTCGTCAGATAAATATCAAGATGTGTCAATATGTGAATTGGTCCCATAAATGACCGCTAAAAAGATTTGTATGAAACTTAAACTTACAGATTTGCAATTTTTAAGCAACCATAGATTATTTTTAATTTAAAGATTCTACCTTCCCAATTCCAAAGTTAAGTGTTAAATATAACATAATATTATAGTGTCCTTAAATCTAATACAGATACGAATCTGCGTGGTGCTAGCGAATTCTACAATTTACACCTAGTCGTAGCCAATCAGGTTTTTGTTATCGATGTTAAAATAAATCAACAGCTGCCTTTTTTACATCTTATTCGTGTGAATTGTTAGCGTAGACAATGTTACATTCATATAATGTGATTATTTTAAAAATGTGTAAGTATTTTTGTAATAAGGAACCTATTTACACAATATTGTAATTATAATTGTCAACCTAAGTTTAGCAAGGATAAAAAATCTGTTTATAGATTGATTCGATTAATATAATTTTATTGAAACCATAATATTAAAAACATTATTCGTTTATGTCATGAAATACCGATATCGATTACTCATAATATCTAAACTAAACTGGGATTGCAATACTTAGAAGATGATAATTAATATTACATAACTATAAGAACTTAAAAATCGTATTGCACTAAACTGGTGAAAATCGAAAAAAACTGCACAACACTACGATCGTAACGTCCACTTCCTGTTTTCCATTCGAATACAAAAAGTTAATCGATACAGATCGATGTCAATCGATTCTGCACGAGCAGCCGGAAGCAAAAGTGATGTAGCTCGGAGCAGAAAAAGAAAAAAAATCAGTTTCCAGCAGTTAGTTCGTTTGAATGTAAATTCCATAAATTATTCCATGGCTAGTGATGGGAATGTAGAAGCTGTCGATAAAAAAATTGAATAAATTTTTGCTTGTGAAAGTTTAGAAAATGTAGTAGACAAAAACAGCATAATATTAAAGGAAAGCATCTATTAAGATAAGAAAATAAATGAACGTTAAAATATTAATTATATGACTATTGTCGCATCTAATAAGTAAAGTCGTAATAATTAAAATTGAGTGTTTTTTTCATTGCAAATTATTTTAATATTTAATGATAGTGCAGTGGTACAATAAAATTAACACTATATTTATAAAAATCGCATAAGTACATTATTTCTGACTTAATAATCAATAAAAGACTTATTGTGTCGCTAATAAAATTTTATAGCAACTTTCACACATTAGTGATGTGCTAAAATATCGATATTGTCGAAAATCCGGAAGGCGAAACGGTGAAAGTGTAAGGACTCAGTGGAGGGGTGCCGCAAGGTTGCGAACCGCACCGACCTCACAGAATAGCTGGTTGAGTAACGATATTCGTTGCGTTACTTAGCTTAATAGATGCTGTTGTAACCCCAATGTAATACAATACTAACACGTAATTCGTCGGTCTGAGCCAGGTTTACGTTCCCGTAAATGTACGTTATAGTTCTCCTAATGAGGGCACGATTTTCATTAGTGGTGCTGTTTTGATAGAACTTGTACATGGTATGTTAGGTTTGTGAAGATTTCATATGGTCTTCATAACACGATGGTCTGGCACTAACAAGAATATATATTTTTGGTAATAATCTTAAAATAATAATAGATCATATCTCTACATCATCATTTAACAGTAATATTTACTTAAAATTAAAAATTCTGTTGGTTAGAGAGTTATTTTGTAAATCTTCACTTCCTGTTTGTTTGTTTTTATTTCAATGTTTATGTTATTGTTTACAATTTATGATTCAGAAGCATAAGATTTATTGATTTATTAACAAGCCTTGAAATCATTTTCTAATCACGTTTAGAAATCCGTTCATTTATTACATCATATAAATATGTCAAGGGCACGAACCTTTACCTATGCTAACTGTAAATATACTACAATATAGAGTCCTTAATTTTTAGGATTCCGTACCCAAAGGGTAAAAACGGGACCCTATTACTAAGACTTCGATGTCTGTCCGTCTGTCCGTCTGTCTGTCTGTATGTCTTGACTCTTGAGGCTGTAACTCAAGAACCGCTATAGCTAGAGTTCTAAAATTTTCACAGATTGTGTATTTCCGGTGCCGCTATAACAACAAATACTAAAATTAAAATAAAATTAATATTTAAGGGGGGCTCCATACAACAAACGTGATTTTTTTGGCCTTTTTTGCTTATAATCAATAATGATAAGAGGTAAGCACTTGAAACTTTCACGAAGGCCTTAAATATAATTGTACTTTAATAATTAATAATAATATTCAAATAAAATAAAAAAATAAGGGCGCTCCCATACAAAAAACACAATTTTTGGCCTATTTTTGCTCTATAACGGTACGGAACCCTTCGTGCGCGAGTCCGACTCGCACTTGGCTGATTATTTGTAATTTAGTTTTCTTAAAAATTTGTCTTTTCTTTCTTTTAATTATTTTGAAATTAAAGTTCTTAGTAATTTATGACTTTAATAAGTTTCATTTTATGATTTTAAAAGTAAATAAATAAAACAAATTCTTAGGTTACATAATAATTCACAATAATAATAATTATTATTAATTACATAATGTTATTTTTAACAACGAATTCCGTTCAAGCTTAGAATCATTAGCGTTAGTTAAAATCTGTATATCCGTATATTGTTATACGTTTTTTCGGAAGCGGATATGAAAAATTTAAATATTTATGTTATTATCCAAGGAGATAATTATAACTAGGTCTTACCCTTGCTTTACTTGTACTTTTTTGAGGCCATTTCTGTTCCGTGTTTTGTAATATTAAACAATTATTTGCAGCGAAACAAGCAAAGTGAAGGTTTTGTAAAAGTTCAAATAAATGAAGTTGATTTATTTATTTGATGTGCACTTATATCCAACCTATCTTTTTGCTACAAAGATTGTAGATTATCTGATCTTGTTATAAGAAAAATGGTTCCTTATACGTCAGATATAGAGATCGATCGATCATCCAATCTAGACGTTTTCGATCTGTAAAATTGAAGTAGTGTACTATAGTTATACGAGTTACTCTTTATGTAGTTTTAAAATTAGAACAATAAAAGTACAGTGGCTTTCTAGAAGGCCACAGCACCGCTCGTAGAGCTAGCTTAAATATGGTTGTTGGACCGGTGCATAATATTATATTACTTATATGTAGATTTGTTTTGGGGAAAAAAACCCTATGGCTTTGTCCACATTGTGCCTTTTTCTGTTCGTCAAGGGCATGCGTTATAGCGCAGTCAACAGCGAACGTGAGGCATGCCCGTGACGCGCGCTGAAATCGTAGCGCTCGCTATGACACTTTTCTTTCAACGCGGGTGGATTTTGACGATGACAATAATAATTATTGAATATGCCAAACGAAAGTTAAATAAAAAGAAGATGAAATTGCATAATGTGGACATAGCTTTTACCACCTACTTGTATAAGTTGAGAGTATGTGGTAGCTATGATAGTCAGTAATTAATTTGTCAGTAAAGCAAATACTATAGGTGTTACTTAAGGCGCTAAAACGGGTACGCTCTAGTTGCGGTGGTCAGTGGATCGGAGAGATACTTGTTACTGCGACACGCCATGCCACATGCAGTCACATGCAATGTTACATAGACGATAATATACAGTCATGTATATAAATGCTCCATTCCACCGCGGCGCACGCTGTGCACGGCCACGCACACGCGTGGACGTGCACGGATTTATTTCTTTGACTTGAGTCAATTCGTGCGTAGCGTGAACGTGGGTTGCAGTGGACACAGTCACATAATATATTTTCTTACAAAGCGAAGCTTGACGCACGTGCGTAGTCTCTCCGTGCGCCGCGGTGGAATGGAGCCTTATCCACATTCTTCAAAATACAAAGACACAGTCTTCAAAATAAGAACAGAACTTTCAAAATAATCGATGCACCATCGAGTAAATTGATTCCTAGGCAGTTGACAGACCAACATCATTTAGTTGGATCATGTCAATCAATCAAATCAGCCTATATATTTGTCTACTGCTGAGTGCTGGACATAGCTGATCATGTCAATTCAATATTAATTATTGTGATCTGTCGCTGGGTTAGATGTAACGTAATTAAACTACGTAGGTCCCCCATTTGCCTAGGAATGAACTTACAATCCTACAAGGCTGCTTAAGCGCATTCGAATATAGAACTAACCCCGCCATTTTGAAAAAATTTGTTTGAGAAACAGCTGTCTTCAGCTCACGCTCCCCTGCCAATGTCATCTAAGAGTGAGTTGCATAAATCTACTTTAACTATAACTTTAACTTTAACCATATCAAGAAGTCAAATGAACTGTCAAATCCCTAGTAAAAGTCCATTATGGATGGCATATTTGACGATAACCTTAACTTTAACTTTAACTACGCCTCTGGTGCAATCCACCCTAAGTTTAATCTTTTTTTTTCTTATTATGGCACTAAGTTTAATCTTGCATGTTACCGAATTATGAATAGCTACTCATTTTATATGACAGCTGTTTCATAGTAACGCCTTACAATGTCATCAACAGACCACACGGTACAAAATTGTCCTTGTTTGTTCTGAATCACGACCAGAAGAGAGAACGAGTCCATGTCATCTCTTTTCTAGGAAATTCTTTTTCCTCCTTCCACTCTCAAAGAATATTATTGTATTTTTTGAGGCTAATGTTGTTAGCTATGCAAGATATAATATTATTGTTATGTTTAGCTAGTTAACCGATTTCTTTTATAAATATTAGCCTGAATTATCCGTTAATTGATCCTTAAAGAAACACATTAAAAGACTTTGCGTGAAATAGAATAAGAAAGCAAGACATATTGTATTCAGAATTCTAGCGTCTCATTGGGGTTTTATAGATAGATCCCTAGGTCTTTTAGATGCCAGACTTTTTGCTTGTCCAATCAGATAGTCCAAGTCATTAGGACTTCTGCAATCTCATCCTTTCCGAAAACATGTAGCCGATACCTGGAGTTTATTTCTACAACTTTTTTGAATATATATTACGATTCGATTTCTGATTTAGCACACGCAACTTTTCCTACGATCCTGTAACAGATTGTTTATTTTTAATGCTGATAATGTCTAATTTAAAGTCTTCTATTATGTTAATACCCCCGATAAGATCTAAAAGGATTTTAATAAATTTAATACTTAATACAACTAGTTACTTCGATAGCATCTCATATGATTGTTTTAATGATTTCTGCTATTTCTGGTCTAGAAGGTATCATAATATTCAGTAAATGTCAGCCGTAACTTGTGAGGTGCAGACTTGTTTATCTGATGTCCGCCTACGACTCTTCTGGACCTGTTTAAATCTCATTTTTTCTTACAAATAGTATGTAGATTGTACGTAAATGTTTCATCCATAAGTCTTTGGTTTTCTTTTAAAAATGGATTACATTCGCGGGTCGGTCCGAGTATTTTATTATTGCAGTTTCAAAAATATATTACATTGCGCCTTTTATTGCCTTACAAATCTAGATAATGCACATGTTATTTGGTTGGGTTATAGATTATACAAAGTCCAGTTCTGTCGAGATCTGCGTTGTATTATAATAAACAAAATCGCCTTCGCTATCTGTCTGTGAATCAGTTTCTCTGAATGAACAAATCGTGGTATTATATTGTCAATATCCTCCATTAAAATAAACCTTGAGACCTCAGACGCTCAAAAGCTTTATCTAGGTCAATAAAGTCATCAATTCTGTAAAATATTCTTTGATTACAACGTTCGGGCATCAATTTATTATATCATAATACATAACAATTAAAACACCTTTATCGTTAAAATATTTTGATCGAGCTGACCTTACATTATATTAAATTGACCTCACATAGGAAACGAAAACGATCCAAAAATTTGACATGCATTTTAACACTTCATTATTTAGAAGGCTCCCAAAAGGTCGTACCATCCACGATCGTGACGGGATAGTGACGAAATCGTGAGCCAATGACATTAATATGTCATAGACGGAGCCTTGTGATTCGTGGATAGGTAATTGATGCGGTAATAAATACTTGGAGCTTGGGGTTGCCATTTGCTAATAATTGTCATTCCTATTTGTTTATTACGAGTATAACAACGTAATTTAATGTTATGCTTTATAGCTGCAGACTTGTTAGGACTACTCCTAGAGTCTAGAGTCTAGACTCTAGACTAATCCCGAAAAAAACCCGACTCTTACCGCCGTACTCAGAGACATTTAATTATGATTAACCTTCAATTTAATGAAGAGTTTGCTAGATAATGTATGAGGCTTATGTAAAATTTTGAATTAATTACATTTAAGTAATTAATGTTCCACTCTGAGTGCGGCAGTTATCCGCCTAGCTTCAAAATATGTTTTTAGATGTTGCATTTGATAGTTTCAATAATTCTAAGTTTCGACGACGTAACGCATCTCTGAACTTCATTTTTGACAAGATCGAACGAAATTTGACTAAGAACCTGTTAAATTTTACAATATTATACTTACCAGACTATCAAAGTTAATATTTACGTTTTGTTTACTTGTCTTCTTAAGCACGTTACACGCTACCTTGAAACCGTGAACAGATGTTGTAACGTTATGTGCTTATTTAAATTTAACGCTTGGGATCATGGCAGCCTTCACCTCCATAGTAATTAGTAGCTAAACATGTCGAACACCGTAACACCTGCTTGGGATGGCTTCCGAACTTATACGTGTAACGTGAGATTTTATTATCCGCCAATATGTGTACCTTCAGGGAATAATATAATAATAATATTATGGAGAACCTATGTTATTTGGTCGAATTATGTCAAGTTAATGTTAGTCTAGCTAAGTGTTAGTTAGGACTTTTAAATTAAGTAGTCCCACCATAATATTATAATGTGTAGAGTTTTTGCGCGACTCTGTACGCGCAAGTAACTTTACTGGGAACCGTAGATATCTTTGTAACAAAATGCCCAGGGAGGGTGTGTCTGGTGTCCTACCATTTTGGTGACCTACCATTGATTGTGTCAAAATTGTTAATTATTACAGTATTATACATATTCGATGCAATTATTAAACAAACCATTTCTCTATAAACGAGTATAACATTAGTTTATTAGATCTCTATTCAATATCCGCGCAATGAAACGCTAATATTTTTCTGCAGCTTAAGCTCAAAGTGGCATAGAAAGTACACAAAAGCTATATTTTCTCATTATGGTCAATAGCATACACAATGCGTTTTCATTGGCAAGAAATATGGTACATTGTAAACGTGTATGGTTAATCACAATGCCCGGCCGTGAGAGAGTGTCGACACAATGCCGGCAAATCTGTTCTACGAGCTTGCGTTATCTGCATGACCATACTGTTTTGAAATTAAAGGCATAATAGATTTGTAGCACGTTTTCTAAGTTCTGTGCGCCGAAAATGGCTTGTTTTTTAGGGTCCCGTACCCAAAGGGTAAAAACGGGACCCTATTACTAAGACTTCGATGTCTGTCCGTCTGTATGTCATCAGGCTGTATCTCAAGAACCGCTATAACTAGACTTCTGAATTTTTAACAGATTGTGTTACATATCTGTTGCCGCTGTAACAACAAATACTAAAAATAAAATAAAGTTTATATTTAATTTCCCATACAAGAAACGTGATTTTTTTGGCCTTTTTTGCTCGTAATCAATAATGGTAACATTAAGGCACTTTAAATTTTCACAAAATCCTTAATTATATTTGAACTTTAATAATATAATTAATAATAAAATTAAAATAAAAGTAAATATTTAAGGCTCCCATACAAAAACACATTTTTTTGTCTACTTTCTATTTCAGTACGGAACCCTTCGTGCGCGAGCCCGACTCGCACTTGGCCGATTTTAAAGAAAATTGACGTGGTAAAATTAATAACGAAAAACGTATACTTTAATGAACTACAACTTAAGTCTATGTTTCTAACTTAAGTCTACGTGTCTAATATGTCTGTATGTCCTCTTAAAAAATAATTGGAAACATAATATTACAAGTTACTAGTGGTCCACATTCTATTTATTTATCCTTATGGGTACCATACATTTTGTGATCGATTAAAATAGATTTAATATAAGTACCAAATTTATTCATACGCTTAGCGAATAGACCCACACATCAATTCCAATAAACAGGGGAATGCGCAATCGTAAAGATTCAACATTAATAATACATCGTTCTTCTTTGCCAATGTTTTATTAATTTTTTGTGAGCATTGTCTACTTACCCGAATACGCTACGGAGCATATCGAATGCGATATTATAGCTATAAACACACTTTATTTACAATACTAAGAATACTTTCGACTGAATTTATAGCTGTGATTGAGTATTCCAACAATGTTTATGGTAAAATACTTCGAGTGAGGCTTGATATTTAAATATTCACCCCCTTATAAAAAGTTTGCAATAATCCATAATTACTAATATTATGAATGCGAAAGTGTGTCCGTCTGTCTGTCTGTGTGTCTCTCAGTTACCTTTTCACACATAAACCGTTGAACCGAACTGGCTGAAATTTGATATGGACATACTTTGCATCCCAATAGCCCTAGCATGCCCACCAGTAGAAATGCAAAAGTATAGACAAACTGTGGACATAAACTTAAGGCTAATCGCGCTCGACAAAAATTCAATTAAAGTGCTACTTTATGACAGACTATATAGTATATTATGTCATAAAGTAGGATATTATTTAAATTTTTTAGGACTATAGTCTCTCATAAAGTGGCATTTTAATTGAATTTTTCGGAACGAAAAAAGATCAAATTCAAATTCAAATTCAAATTCTTTATTAATCATTCAATAACATACAATAGTATAAAAGCAAGGTAGCGTACATCGCAACGGCACCTTAAGTTTATCTCTACAGTTTGTCTATATACTTTCTAATTTCTACTGGTGGCCATGCTAGGGCTACAGGAAAGGATATAGGATAGCTATTTTTATCACGGAAAAATGTACGGTTCCCGCGCGATAAATGAATTTTGGCGCAATGCAGTTGCGGGCGCCATCTAGTTATTATCTACGTATGAAAATGGAAATAATGATATTTTATATGCAAAAACAAAAAAAACTTTAAAATAAACGTCCGCAGTTGGAATAGAATGCGCCACAATGTTTGTTCCGATTTGAATCAAAAATTGTTTTACGCAATAAATTCCGTAATATTATTCTGCAGTCTGTGTGTTCTGTAAAACAAATGTTTACAAAATATGCTGTATCAATATCGATACTGGAACAAAGAGACGCAAAAAGTTAATAAATTCCAAATTCAAAAAGTTTTACAATACCAAACATTTTGTATTGTAGCGATATAAGGGTCGAATAGAATAGACTATATAGGTATAGTATGAGTCTACAGTTTTCTTCCTTTCTTGAATTGTAATAGGAAACAGTTATAATTATTTATGTGTTGTGTCACTTGTATCACAGCTTAAATATAACATTTTTATGTACCCACTTGCTCTAGTTTGGGCCTTTTCTTGTATTTAAATGGCAAAACAACGTTTGCCGGGTGAACTAGTCTAGTCTTAAAATTGAAAATAACATCTTCTTCCAATATAACAGACTTAGATCAGACGCTAATGCAAGAAATAATGGAGTTCATATACTGGTTGGTGGAGGTAGAGGAGTTGCGAATATCGAGGGCGCTGAGGCAGATACTAGTCGACAAACAGAAACAGAGACAGACCGACGGACAGACAGACACACTTTCGCATTTATAATATTAGTATGGAATGTATGAGTCTCTCTCATTCTTCGTGTTTTTCATAAATATTACTTAAACTAGCTACTTTGAAAGAAAGAACGTAACTTTCCGAGTCAATTATTATAAAACAATGAAATTATTTTCAGCAATACAATTAAATATAAACCATAATAATGTGAAAGGTAAAGGTCAGCGTATTTATAGCTGATCGAAATAATTAACAGCTCATAATTGGCTGCGAAAATAAATTCGAATGATCATTAAATTTTGATTGCAATTTGTGGTGTGGTTAATTATAATTCATGAAAAAACTAAAACCAAACTGCTTTGGTATACCTACCTATCTCACGAGCCACGAAAAAACAATATTATTTTTTCTGGCCGAGGTGGATAAAATAAATAGGAAAAACTTTGTAAAGACGAGTTTTTAACTAAGTTGCTTAGTAATAATTCGACAATATTTGTTTGCGTATGCGATCTGATACAGAAGTATATTATAATGCCCAAAACATCATTTATTTATAATGAAAAACAACAAACACAATTTTCGGGAGATACTGAACGAGCCAAAAAGGCAACAACTTAAATTGCAGTCAACGAAGTGTTCCGACGGAAAATATTACACAACGCCGACTTGAGCTGAGCGCGGAAAATCTTTTAGCTTCATAAAACTTAAGTCCTTCACCGTAGATGAGGAATATTCAAGTTGATATTCCGTTTCAATCCATTTTAGTATAAATGTAAACAAAGTACAACTGTACTGCTACAAATTTAAATGCCATGTCACCGCGCAATAAAGCTAAGTATTTTTATCGAGTAAGCTTTGAAAATACTGATCGATTTCGATATAATTTGACGCAGATGTAGAGTATGTGACAGCGAAGAATATTATGCTGCTTTTTAATACTGTAAAATGTACGGTTCTTGTGAGGATGTTGGCGCAGAAAAGCTATAGTAGTAACCTCGTAATGGATATATTTGAGTACTCTGGTGTTTGGTCCCAACTCCCAAGGTTTTTGGGCCCAGTGGGCCCAATGACCAAATACGAATTTTTTCATCTGGCGATTTTTCCTACTTTTATGATCCATTATTTTATGGCAAGAAATTTTGAAGTAGGGTAAGCACAAAAATAATCAGTTATAACCATAATATAGTTTTGTACATTTAATTTAACATATTATCTAACACCTTAAAACTTATACATATTAATATTATTAATAATACCTAAACATACTGCGTCGAATCAAGTTTTAAACAGACATGACGAATCTATAAGGGTTCCTTTTTTGCCATTTTGGCTACGGAACCCTAAAAAGTACCTGCTCTTGTACCTTGGATCGTTTTGTCTTTACCAATGTGACAGACAAGGACATAATAATATGTAAACGCATTGTTTCTATTAGTAGGTAGTAGGGTTAAAGTATAAACTGTTCCTGAGGGGTTCGTAACAAGTACGCGAAGCTGTGAATTATGATCATGTGGTGGACCAGTAAACTCCGTGTTATTGTTACATGTAATAAATCTAGCGGGAAGGTCGGATTTATGGCGACCTGTCCCGCTCTGCTGATAACTCCTTATCAACTGGGAATTTGATACGTCCCACGGAAGGTTTCTTAGTCCTATTTCACCTGTTTTAAGTGAAAACTTTTTGGCAATTTTTTGAAATGATAACCGCTTTATCACTTTTTTGGAATTGTTAAAAATGTTGAACTCGATACTCACTATACGTGACCTGCTCGAAAACGAAAAGGCGTAGACAGATTAGATTGCCGACGCAGCGAAGGAGAGGAAGTTAGTTCAAAGTGTGCCTAATCCCGCTGTTTTTCCGGCACTCCCGAGGTGCAACCTACCCAGCTTTCTACCCAGTTACACTTCGGGACTCGAGAGTGCCTGCAAAAGATTGTTCACTTCGTTATTTTGGAAACATCGCGTCGTCGCTTTAAAACATTATAATATGTTCAATTTAAGTTCAATTTAAGTAGAATGTGTTCAGTGGTTAAATCCTCATATTTTGTGATCGTAAAGTTTTTGTTCTTTTGACTGTTAACTCTCTTTTTAGCTGTTGGGTTATCTGATAAATATGCAATGATGACTATCCAGATTCCAGCGGTAATAAGGTCATCAAGATGAATAATTATCGTCTTAACTTATATTATAAATAATCATCTAAACTGCAAAATGACAAGTAGACTGTAGATCCAATCTTTTCTGTTTTTATACGCTTTTTATTAGCTTCACCTGTATGTTTGTAACCGACTTCTTTGGGCGCGATTTTGACCCACTTTAAACGGCCAGATTTCGTTCAACCTTTGTAGATTTATCGAGGACCGATGACAATACACTAATTTGATATAATTATTCCATTTTTCAATTTGTATGTTTGTATGTTTGTTTGTAACCGACGCTTTATATAAAAAGCGTGTTTTTAGTTTTTTTAACTATTACTTATTATTCTTATAACCTTTTCCGTAAAAACAACGAAATAACGCTTGTCTTGTCATATCAGAAGATTATATTTTGACCCACTGTAGCTATAGGTTAAAACTCACATTTATTACGTAGACCCTCTTCAAATGCCACGACGTTTTCTTACATTATACCAACTTCGGCGAAATAAATAAGAAATTTCACGTGACCGAAATGACAAGGAGCCAACCCCTGTTGTCATGTTAATAATTAAAAGCTCAAAGGATAGGGACGTTATTAATGACCATGGGTCTCTGGGACACTAGATGCTTTGGTTTCTGATAATTTAATGAGCGTTAAATATTTTGAAACTTGGTGAAAAGTCTATTATAAGTTTATAGCAATTATGATCACATGGCGCTATTTCAACACAGCTTGTATTTTACAAAATCATAAAATAGGGGTAAAAGGGTAAATATTCTTATAGTAGTGTAAACAAAAATCAAAAATAAAGATCCTGAAAAAATAACGGCCTTATCGTTGAAGCATGGAATTTAACTCTCCTTGAAGCTTAAGGTGACGCCATGTTAAAGTAAAAAACCGTGTTGGATGTGTTTGAGATTGCTTGTTTTCTATGCGAGGCTAGCCCGGCCTCTCATAGAAAACAATCAATGGAACAGCAAAAATTGAAAGGGCGTAGCGACAAAATGGTTTTTGTCGCGTAATTTAAAAACCATAAATACATTTCATATAAGCTATGGACAAATTAAAGTGTATACTAGAACCAATTTATGTACAAATTTTGGAAGCTTATATCACTCTCCTCTGTTGGCAAAATAGGAATTCCTTTTTTTACAGAGGTCTTTTTGATTGATTATTCTGTGTTATAAAAGTTGACCAATCGTGTTATGCTATGGGTAATTCAAAGACAAAGAATACTGACAGTGAACTTTAATTTCTTAGCTTTAGTCATTGCTGAGAAAAATGGACATCGCTACAGCCAAATTATCAAGGCGTCACCTTAACAAAAATGATTCAAATTCAAATTATTAAGCAGCAAAATTTCATATTTGGGACATTTAAAATTAAGCTTTGTGTATTTTATAGGAGAACTGTAGATCATATTTTGATCTATATGGATCATATTGAGACAAGACTCATCGTATATTGTATAAGAATAATCTCGTATTAAGTATCGAGAAACTCGGCGGTCGGCGGCGTGGAACCGCTTTCTCGGCTCGAATGCCGGCTGTGACGCGCCGCGCGTCGCAACGTCACGACGCGTTTCACTACGCACGTGTTATGTCTACGCAAGGATCCTTTGATACTTGGATGACATTGTCAAGAGACATGGATGACATTGTCAAAGGCTAGGATGATAAGCAGCTGTCACGTAAGTAAATTTTTGTTTCGGCCACATGCTAAGGGTGAAGCCAAACGAGCGTAATTTCTGCCGGGCAGAATTTCTTTTCATAGTAAATGACAGCTCACAAAATTTGATTCACACGAGCGTAATTTTGTGAGTTGTCATTTGTATGAAAACCCGGCAGAAATTCTGCCCGGCTGAAATTCTGCCCAGCAGAAATTACGCTCGTTTGGCTTCACCCTACATGTTCTTGAATGTGAACACGGTGCGAATATGTAACAGCTGCTGTCATGGGACATTTGTCACGAGACAAAAAAGCCTTGTAGAGCTCAATAATTGCATTGCATAGTGCATACCCCGCGTTCTATTTGATGTTAAAAACGATCAAAACGCTCAAAATAGGAGGCATTTTGAGCGTTTTGATCGTTTTTAACATCAAATGGAACGCGGGGGTAATATTCAAGATATATTGACGAACATCGTAACAAGAATAAAATAGTATGAACAACTGTCCAGAATACTAAATAACCTAGTCTTTTAGATTGAGCTATATCAATACTGGAAGAAGAGCAAAGACATTTTCTATGTATAAGTAGACATTCAGAAACGGTTTGTATATGCCACTAGCTCGAGAAAGTCCATACAACATACTTTATTTACTTGTTAGAGACATATCAGGGTTTACAACGTGAGATATTCTCCTAAACAGAAGGTGCCTTGACAACAATATGGAAGAAAGTGTTAAGAAAGCGCAATAGACTAATCACTACCTCATTACTAGTGGAAGTTTTAAGGCTTATTAACCGAATGATTGCCAATAAAGTTTGGTTAAATTATTGATATTTCCGACATAAGATACCTGATTCAGGTATCATGATAGTGCAGGCTTACTATGCATAATGTATTAGTATATATTTAGGCAAAAATAACTGTAACATCGTGTATGAAAAAATGGTAAACAACAGATTTTAGTTAGAGTTTGACGGTTGTTTCGCAAAATAATACGATATCTTTTTTAAACTCGGAGATTTCTAATCAGCTGCAATATAGAATTGTAGATATATGGCGCACTTGCCGGGGTGGCGCGCTCACCACACCGCCCGCCACACTCACTATGTATTTAAAATAATCAGCAATATCAATAACAGCAGGTTTTGACCAGCAAGCGTAGCATGGTCACCATAGAAACGGTTCCTTTCTACGGAAGAATAGATAAAGTGACAGTTAGACAATGGAAATCCGCCATTTTGTCGATAAAATTTGTTAGTATGTCGATTATTTCCCATGTCTACTGTTGTTATGCTAGCCCTGCTGATCATCCTGAAACCTGATCATAATAGGAATCTAAGAGCAATAACAGTTGACGAACATCAAAACGGTCAATCATCAAGATTGTACCGTAACGGATCATTGTACCGTGTACGAGTATGTTACAAAGCAACCTTCAGAGTGTTACTCACATCTTACAAAACCGTTATGCAAACTTTGACATATTACAAAGACAAACAATTAAATAATAACCTTTAAGCTATTGTCCGGTCTACAGCTCATCACAGATCAGTAATCACTTGCTGTCGGACACTAAGTAAGAAGTGAAATCTTCTTTGGCGTTGTTTAGTTTTTTGTGTAAAAAAGAGTAACGCTACAAAATGTATGCGATTTGACATTTAAGTCATCGCTTCGCTAGCGAATACTAATGTCAAATCCCATACATTTTGTAACGTTAGCGTAGCGTTAGTCGTTTGCCACTTGTCTAGGGGGGCAGAATGGACACATGACCTACACAAGAATTCCTAAGACGGAGGGAGAGTAGTCCATCGGCGCAGCGTAGGATAGTAATATTCCCCTTTATAATAATAATAATAGCTCCCACACCGGTTTCGGTGACGGTGGCCGGTTTCATTGAAACCAGGCCAGCTACGCAGGAGTATTTTTATAGTGCCCAAGTGTGTGCGCAGTACACAAGAGCACTCTCTATTACTTACTTACTACCTTTACTCTCATAACCCAGTGGGACGGCAGACCGACACGACCGGCGAGAGATCAGGCGCAGGACCGACTTTTTACATGCCCATCCGACGCATGGATCATTTTACTTGTCAAACAATCAGGTGATCAGCCTGCATTGTCCTAACCAAACTTGGAAACGTGTTATATGTTTCCAACGCGGGAACCGAACCTACGACCTCCGAGTCAAGGGCCGCGCTCTGTACCACTAGACCACGGAGGCGTTATTCCCCTTTAGGTATGTATATCGCGCTCAGTCTTACTAATTTTTGATCAGGTCACTGATGTCTTGATGCGTGTTAAACATTTTTAAACATCCAAAAATGGGCAACGCGTCTTTTAAATAGTTTTCATTCCAAAAGAACTAATTTCACATTGCTTTAAAAGAAGTACAACTTCACTCTGCAACTAACCCCTCTGGTCCTCTTAATCCTCAACTCCTTACGATGAGAATATTGCAACAATCTGGAAACTACTTACCAATAAACTCCGGCATAATCTTTACACTTTGAACTGTTACGAAGTTAAGCCAACTTAACCGACTCCTTGTCACCAATTTGAATATGATAATAATTATTATCATCACTGTTGAAAATGTTAAAGTTTATTAATATACTGTTGTATGTAAATAAAATATAATATTATGTTGTATTATTTTTTGATAGTTAATTGTCTTAAACCGTATAATTGAAACGAAGCTATTAAAAAATTTGAAACTTTGCAAAGTCTTAGATTGCTAAATAATTGCTATAATTCAAAAGACAACTTGAAGGCGAAGTAAAAGTAAGTCAAATTTTACGGACACTTGAGGAAATGTTGAAATGTAAATTTTTTGTACGAGGAAAGGTTGGCAATTACACTAAACGGTTACCTTGTTATTTGAGAAACAAGTTTTCATCATAGAAAAGTTCATTCAAACGAACAAGTAATTTATCAAATCTCTACTCTTTGCTTACTTATGAAAGTTCAAACTGGAAATACCTATTTTTTGTTTTTTTATTTTCATTTTATTGAAATTTTGCCAAGTGAGAAAGATTGAGGCAAATAGATAATTTACTATCTTACTTAATAGAAGAACTGTAACAAAACAATGTTTAAGCAGACAAACATATAATATTATCTATAAATCTATACATCTACAACATGACTGGTGAGACATTACCGATACTTTGGAGAGTACTCTGTACTCGATTCTCATTATAATTATGTAATAAAATTAGGTTCTTAATTTTTTTTCGAATTTCCCAAAAATAAATTAAACATGGATACTAAGTAAATTACGAGGCTAGGCAAGTAGGCATACTATGCGGCCGGTGCAGAGGCGTGCGCTACCAAAGAAACACCACACAACTACCCCTCCCGGGCGCGGTGTCCATGCTTTGGGTAAATAATTATCTAACTTTAAGCTACATTTACTCAGTGATCAATTGATATTATTTTTTTATATTATTTTTTTCCAACTAATATAATAGCCAAATATCACGTCCTCGAGTATTAAACATGTCTCACCAGTCACGCAGTATACATCTATACATCATAACATATATCTACTCCGATTGATGTACCCTCGGCAGTATATTACATTAATTCTCCTCAACAAAGAGATGTGTGATGTAATGTTTTCGTATCAGGCATGAAATGTGAGAAAAGTTGTAGTCAACAATACGGCGAACATAAATCTGTGGTAATGGGCTTGCAACAAAAACATGCTAGTGATCTTGAACTTCGAATACTGCCGTAAATCTAGATGGTCGGAGATATTATTATGTGTGAAGGTCATAATATTACAATAAGTTTGCCTGCTAAACCAGGAAATATTATGTAGATTCTATTGTCTTTAATCCATAATATTGTATTGATATATCTCAGATTAAATGCAAACTTCATATACTGTATATATAGTGTATGGCGTTTTTCAGTCAAAGCTGTTTGATTGAACGGCTATTTAACCAGCTACCAGTTGGCTGCGACATACACAATAGTCAATAATATACATTATGCTTGCTAGCTCGAGCCACCCTACTAGAAAGAACTTTATACATCACAGACTATAATATAAAAGAGATAAAATAGGCTATCCTATTTAAGCTATAAAAACGCCTTTTTGGATTGTTCTATGGCTCTTGTATGGCCAGCTTTTTTTATCACGAATTTTATATATCATTTTCTGAAAACAATAACATGATTGATCGTACGAAGTTTCGAGTCCAACATTAACGGAGGTTTTCTTTTGTTCCAGATGTGACATCAACATGATTTGCTTCTGAACAATTGTGCCAAATCATGCCAAATATGGATTTTTTTCAAAGCTTATAATCTTTTCTCTATATCTCGATGATACGGTGAGAATAAATGAAGAAGATGGGACGTCGACGCTGGCGGTTCGTGACGATCGCCGCGTTCCTTTTGACGCTCAAAGATATACAATGTCAAGGTATGTATTACTTTATTTCCTTGTCAAAATGGTCCATAAGGTCTGCCACGATGAGCCAAGATAGATAGATCCAGGATTTCCACCATGACTGTACATTGTACTATCAGAGAAGTTGATTCATAGGCCGATGGCGGACCTACGTAATTTGGTCGCAGTCTGTCAAACTCAGCCGACAGATAACAGATCACGAATTACATCGAACTGACATAATTCGACAAAATGACGTAACGTCCGTCAGCTGCCTATGAATCAATTTCTTCGATGGTACATTCGCATGCACAATCGAAGTCGATAGACGACTACTAATTTGTTCTGGCCATTTTCTCCGTCTTGGGCCAACGCAGAGTGGCATTAGTATAATCCGTCGATCGTGGAGTTCTTGGAAATCTATTGTTATTACGGCCCACTTGGGCCGTTTGGGGGGGGTATTATTATATTGTAACCCATGACTCTCTTTCTTCATCTTTTGTTACACCATATCACAAAGCTTGTTGTTTCTTAACCCGCCAGCACTCGCGCCCCTAAAAATTACACGAGCACTCGCGCGTAGAGCATTTTGCTCACGTTTATAAATGTCATTAAATGCAGGTTTTACAAAGTAATATCTTTACTTTCTTCATTCTATTAAATAAAGTACACTTTGTTTATTATAAAAAGTATATATTTAAAACTTTATCAACATTTATCTTTTTAATTTTCATTACCATTCATGACAAGAAATTTTTCAGTCTCCTAAGGCGGTATGAATGAAAAAAAATCACAAATAAAAAGTTTTCAAAAAGAAAACTTGTGGGAAGTATCAATCTTCATTATATTTCCGAGCTTTACACATATTACAAGATGTATGACTTTGCTTGGTACATAAAAAAAATTGCCAGTAAATGCAGGCCTTTTTTGGTTTTCCGGTTTTTACGTCTTGGGCTAACCACTCAGATTCTATTTGGTTTTTCTTGTCCTGGTAACTAAAATTCTAATAATAAACATGTCAATCACGTTAAAATACGATGTTTCTGTAGAGGATATACAAGATTTGCAAGGTGATCTACTTTGGATATGACCATAATGACCAAAACATCTTTTCGATCCCAATCCATCTGTAATAGAAATAAAACCATTATATTACACAAAAGTAGCAGTAAAACTGTCGATATGATGAAAAATAATGTATTCTTAAGGAAAAAAGGACTTACGCCGATACCCGCGCGATGAGCAAAATGCCGCATGATGGTACACGGCGCAAGAAACCTCCTCGCACGAGCGAATAGTGCACTCTGGGCGAGAAGTTATCTGTATCCGGTGAGGGACAAACCGAAACTCAGCTACTGAAGAAACGATGGCCATAAACATAATTTTGACAAAATGGCACGTGTTTTAAATTCAGTGTGAGCAAAATGCTCATAGCGCGAGTGCTCGCGGGTTAATTTCTCAACAAATAAATTATTAGTTTCTAATCAATCGTTGGGCGTTGATAGTTTTAATGTATCAGGTTTCCAATTATCATTCAATCAATCAGATTTGTCATGCGAAATAAATTCGAACGCAAGGCTTTATTACGAAAGAACTCGCCCGTTAATATTAAATGAAGGGGCCATTGAAAATAATAATTGCCTATCGACGGTTCCCAGGGTCCTTGGGTTCTCGGTTCCCGGATATTCCACGGAAACAGATAATATAAGACATAATATATTATATCTACGTAGTTGACAGAGAACAAACTATGAGTAAGAATCTAATAAAAGAAAAATTATAAGTCTGCTAAACAAAAATTATATAATATCTATTATTGCTATAGATACAATACATTTTATTTACAATTTTAACTTATTAATTATTGATGGATTAGATATTATATAAAACTAGTATATACTGATTACGGTTTTATAATTTATTGTTATTAATTTTATTGTTTTAATAGTGGATTATACTGATGAACTTATTAATTTATTTTTTTAACGAAATTGTAATATAATTTTATGTAAGTACATTACTATCGCATTAGGTAAATCCTGTAATAAAATAAATAAATAAATAAAATAAAATAAAATACGTTTATTTCAGGCAATAACCCATAGAAAAATTCTTATACTAAAAGGAAATAATTAATTTAAATATTTGCCACCCTTTGGCGCACCGGCGGATACATGGAATGATAGTTTGTGTGATGATGAATAAATAAATAAATAAATGAAATTCTATAAAATTTTACACTGTAACGTATTAGAATTTGAATAAAATATGACAATATTTTTTATTAAAATTGGATATACTGAGTAGGACTGTATAGTATAATTTAAATCCAATAGCCATGAATACAAAAATTTTCATTTTATTTTGATATTTCATTCTATAAATTGTAAATTGAATTTGGAACAAGTTTTACGTACACGTGATATAATAATTTGTAAGCCAATTTATACCAAACATAAAGTTGGTAACGAGTTTACAAAACCAAACTGAAATTGTTCACGTAAATTGATATTTAGAAGTTTTAAAATATTATTCGTCATGCATTGTATTGCTCTACCTAAGTATGTTAGAAAAACTTTCGCGGTCATGTTGCCTCTTTTGTTTTTCTTAATGAAAGAGAAGACATATATTATAACCCAAAAAGGCGTAGGAAATACCACGAAATTACGTATTAATCAATGTCAAATCATTATTTTTTTTGAGAGGTAAACTGTACTTACATACTTTTGCGATAAGTATAATATAGTACCTGTAAAGAAAATCATTTTCACTCGTATTATAATACATTTATAATTTTTAAGCCTTTTTATTACAATAATAAATAACGTATCAACATGTTTCTAACATTCACAAAGAATAAATCTGTCTCTAATTTCTATTTGCAGAAACTAGAATGTGACTAACATAAACTGAAATAACTCGTATCTTGTAAACTTGGAAGTAATTATACAAACAACAATCCGGTCTACAAACCAGTAGGTACATAGGCATGTTCATTGCACAATCTAGACCTAAGTCCTATGCAAATGTCTAGGTTTAAGTAAAAACTAAAAGCACTAAGTTTATTTTTATTAGCACTGAGTAAAGTGAAGGGCGTGGGCCGCCCGCCTACGTTTTCCTAATCGGTCCCTGATTGTTATTCAAGATGCAGGTCTCTATCGTCCTTAAGTTGCACATTTGGATCTATGCGAATTTAAAGAGGATTTTATTGTTTTGAAGCAAAATTACAGAGATAAATGTTCACAGAAACGAAGATGAATCGAATTTATTATTACAATTTTATTCATGCAAAAAGGTGTATGTCTTACTTCTCCATGCTGTATATAAAATATTGCATGAAGATGCTACTCATAGTATAGTACAGGTACAATTATAATAATTATACGTCCTTTACCGGGTTTCGATCCCGTAAAGGACGTAGGATACCTAATTATTATTATGAAAAAATAACATACGATTCTCGAGTGGTAAAAGAATTCAACGCAAGTCGCAATAGAGTAAAAAGTGATATAAAGGTAAAGTTATGAAATACTTTAAAGGAAAAGTGTTTATTCAAGATTTTATCTTTCGTATTTTATGAGCACTACCTATTGACTTCGATTTAAAATATTTCAATAGATTTTCAAGTGTTACATAAACTTTACGAGCATTGATGTTCATTGTTATTGGACTCCATTGATTGGACTTTACGGCAGTCTGTTGTGAGCACTTTTATCTGTCGAGTATTATCATTTTTAAAGATTCGAATTTGTTCTAGAATATATCGAATAATTTAATCTGAAGTTTTAGAACGATAAAGAATTACGTAATTAAAGATTATAATAGCATAGGTATTTTATTAGCAACGAAAAACTTTCTATACTCTACAAATTGTACAAGAATTAAGAGTTCAAATATTTATTTAGGTACGCTTTTAAATTTGATAGCTGTTTTGTAGTTTATTTTAATTATTCAATCTTAATTAAGTTGGGCTTGATCACGTAGACGCTGTTTTTATTCAATTAACGCACAAAGATTAACGCAATAGAGCGATTTTCAATTTTCTTCCTTATAATGAACTATTTCAATGTTATAAGGGTTTGAATAAAAAATTATGGATATAAACGATATAATTATTGTCTATTTCCCACTTTTGCTCAAGTGAAAATTCCGGAATAACTTTATGTAAGTTTTTAATAAACATTTGCGAGTTACTCGTTTTCCGCCATTCGTACAATCGCAAGTTATTAATGACACCGTAGCATTTTCCTAACATTTATTATAAACGTGATCCAAATCACGTTTGGGAGCTTACGTAACTCCGGCTGTTTACAAGTCAAAAGCTACTTTATTAATATAGGGTAGCAAACTTATGGCTCCGAAACGAGATAAAACGTGACACAGAGACGATTGATAAACTTTAAAAAATTGCAGTAGTGCGTTTCGTAGTGGTAAAACCGATTTATCTGAAATTCGATAGTAGGTACAGTTTCGGGAACCATGATAGGTAATTAAAAATTATAATTAGTATTTTTTTTCGAAAATTGATCACTAAACAATATGAATGCGTCTCGATTTTTCTAAAATTACTTCCCGCTTAAATGCTCGATTAATACTAATTTAATACACATCCTTGTATGAAAATTTAAATATTTTAAATATTTATAATGAATCGATGGCAAGCAACATCAAAACAGGTCAAACGAAGTCCAAGACGCTCTAAAGACCCCTTAAAATCATTTTAAAGGTCATTTTAATGACTTCTGGTAAAATGTTTATAGTCGTATTAAAAATATAAGGTTAGCAATAAAGTACCCTTTTAGACGTAAATATATTTTGTTAATGACTGAACGATTTCACCTGGTGATAAGACTATCAACAATATTGAAATCCTCCTGTATTCGGACGAAAGGCGGGATGAAAAATAATTCACTTCCAGCCATTCGTGCCACTGAGACGACAATTTATGGGACGAAAGACACTACTCCATATTCGATACATATAATAATTATTATTATCGACGTAATTTAAAGAGATTCGGAAATGTCGCAAAACTATCTTTCTGAACAATAAAATATTAACATCGAACGTATACAGGCGCTAAATTGTGTGAGTGTGTGTGTGATAATGTATTGTCCTTGTCTGACAAGCAACTACTCGTAGCTATTCTAGCTATCAGGCTGCACAACATCGTAGTAGGCTGGCATTATAATATTATACCGAATACGTTACCAACCAGTAACCACAGAAATAAATCAAAATAGTACGGCGATGCGCGTGCGTTGCTAAGGAATCGCCCGTGTCAATTTTTGCTTAGCTTTTAGTTAGAACAAATAACTTACCCGTGGAAAGAAATATCTCCTTTTGACCGATTCACTTTCGTACTTCTGTTTTTACAATTAGACACTGAACAACGAAGCATTTTTGCACAACCGCTCCGGTGTAATCAAGTCGAGACGTGCGCGCTGACTGAATGAACGCTCAACGAATCTTGCACACTTGTGCAAGATGAAATTACGTGTACTCACTGATCTCTATTATACAAGTACGCTGGATAGCTGATACACACCTGCTTTTTGTGCCTATTTGAAGCGGAATCAGCGCCCCCATTATTCGGGTAGAGAACTAAATTTGACGTAACCACAACCAATAACAACAGTAATTGTCATCACTAGTATTAGTTCTAAATACTCTCACTACTGCTATCAGCGCCAATATAGCGGCTTTCAAACGTCATTTTTTCGTCAGATTTAGTTCTCGACCCGAATAATTGGGGCGCTGATTCCGCTTCAAATAGGCACAAGAAATAGCTATCATTTCAAAGGGAATCAGCTATCTAGCGTACTTGTATAATAGAGATCAGTGCGTGTACTCCACCCGCTTAGCCGTTCTATCTTGATCTATTTCTGTGTTACCAACTCTATTCGTCACTTTATAACAGACTCCAAAAAATGCAGACCTTTGTTCGTGTGTATTTTTTATAAGCTTTCAGTTAATCTTTTTCGGATAGGCGCTCTATGTTGTATGCTGAAAATAGCTATCATTGATCAGTTGAAATTGTTTGGTCAGTTTTATCGTGTCATATCCGAAATGGACATTCAGGAACTTTTTTTACATCAACAGTATGAATTTATAAGCTTATTATTATATGACTCTCGGAGGCCAAAGTCTAATAAAGGGTCCTACGCACACACTACTTTTTGTGGATACATATAGCCTTTATATTAATATCTAATAATTATTAATAATCCAAATTATTTTTAATAATCCACAGCCTGAACATGTAAAGTTCAAAATCCGTTCCGTAGTTTTTGCCTTGAAGTAACAAACATACAAACACACAACGTGAGTGTGATAGTGTAATAACAACATTTAAAATGTTTTTACCAACTAGCTCACCTTCAAACTCCTAATGTCATACCATATTGGGTTTCCCAAGGTTCACAGTATGCATTTTAAACATAAATATATTTTACGAGTTTTGTACCAGCTTGGCAAATAAAATAATTTACGTCTACCCTAAAAATGGATGGACAATAAATAAGGATCAGGTAAAACCAAAAATATAAAGCGAATCGCAAATGTAGAGCTATACAGGGTGTAACAAAATTAAGTGATAATTTTTTGGGATGTGTTAAGGTACGTGTTCGTTGTATAGAGTTCACTGTAAAAGTAGCAACGCTGAAAGACCATTTTTTTTCACTTTTGTTTGTGCAAACTCATGACGCTGGAGGGCTTTACCATATAAATCGCAAAAAATTGCTCTTTCAGCGCTGCTAATAGCACTTGCTATATATAGTATATTAACGATGGCAACAGATACCTAGCCATTGACAAAAACGTTCTTTGTATTCCCCACTCATTGTCGGAGTAACAAAGAACGCTCCACAGGTAGAAAGTTATCTAACAAGCAGTTAGCAAATTTAATCAAATTTAAATTAAGATATAACGGGCCAATTTCCTCGACTTGTTACCGAAGTTATTAATATCCACGCTATTTGTCTTATCCTATTAAGGGTTTATGGTTATAGCAAGTATCCTTCAGATAAAATTAATCTGGTACAAATAAGTTCAAAATCAATGTTGTTTTGGTATTCTAAAAGCTGGTCATATTATCTGTAGACGTGATGGGATGGTCATATAACATGCTCCGTGCGACGTCTTAACACTGGTCTACAGAAATTTGACAGGGTACTAATACCTTACGTCGTTTGGTCCATTTCTTTTAAGTCAAAGTACAGGTAGTTATTACTTACTCGTATATCTATTGTGATTTGTCTTGCATGCCGACTGTTATTTAATTGTAGCGTGTGCGGTGCCGGTTTAAAATTTTAATTTTTATAATGCTTTATAATATACCAAGCTCACGCTGCATTGGGATCAAGGAGATAGACATTTTATTTACTTTTCTTGGTCTCCCCAAAAAAATTAAGTCAAAGTCATGCACACAGTCTACGTCACACAAATTTACATAATATAACCCGCACGTCTCATATAAGTGCGGGCGCACACCGACGTCCTGCGGTGCGGACGTGAGCTCTCGCCCTAATTGAGACGAGAGGCGAAGGGCGGGGGGCGAAGGCCGCGCCCGGGGCAAACATCGGCCCTGGAATAATTATGGCTGTAAGTAAATAAAACCGTGCATGAAAAGGCTGAATTGGCAAAATATTGGTTCGAAATGTTTTCCGAAGGGTCTAATGTCCTAAATTCTGCGAGTCAACAACTAAGAGTCAATTCAGAATTAAAATTACATGAGAGGTCATGTATGACTGTCAATTCAATACAAATTTAGAAATGCATCTACGGGTCGCGTTGCGGTCTGAATCGAATATTGACCCCTACACTAATCTCACTCCGCTGACGTTGTGTATTTACTATTCAGATTCCAGTACTCCTATTCCACTATTTTAAACTGTCATTAATACAGCTTCGACACGGTTGGGGTGCAGTCTCTGTATTCATTAATCCAAGACAACGTCGAATCATCTTATATCGCGTTTAAAACTAAAAATAATCGGTCATTGTCCACGTATCTTCAAAATCAGTTTTTGGCGTGTATGAGAATAATAAATTCATCTGAGCTGGATTGAAGTTGTAATTAATGTTAGAATATGTAGAATTAGGCCTCAAAGTATTAGGACTCAGCTATCTATACCATTCTTCCATTATTTCCATACTAATATTATGAATGCGAAAGTGTGTCTGTCTGTCTGTTACCTCTTCACGCCCCAATCAGCGGGATTTTGCTAAAATTTGGTATGGAGATACTTTAGAAAAGGGCATAGGGGTACTTTTTATTCCGGGAAAATGTACGGTTCCTGTGCAATAAATGAATTTTGGCGCAACGGATATGCGGGCGTCGTCAAGTATTATATTCATTTTCATTCAAAAGGAACACAAGAAAACAGGACAACAGTCAGGTCAGCTGGTTATTTATAAATTACCGGCAGTACCGCCCCCGGGCGGCGGTAGTCGTGACAAAACGGTATGCAGTCCAAATGAAACCACGCTCTATTTACCCAGCATCAACATGGCTGATTATCTCGTTGTACATTCTAAGAATTCTTTCTTCATTCATATTGAACTTGTACAGTTATGAAAATGTATTTTTTATTAATTGAAAGACAATTACTTAAAATAATATTATTTAAATGAGAGCGGCTCCAGGAAATGGTTGTGTTTTAGGAAAATTAGAGTCTACGCGGAAATGCGGAGAATTGTTAAAGAATTTTTAAATTTTGCATTTTATTAAAATTTAAGGCGCAGTTGATCAAATACCTTATTCGTTAATAAATATTATATTGTTATTTCTGTTGTTCTTCAAATTTATGAAAGAGGCGGCATGATACTACAAACTTTAGCAAGAACAGGCGCAAGTGGGCTTTCGGCTCCGTATATTTAAAAAAAACTTTATATATAATCTAACTAATCCATTACTCTTTGTCTACATTAGAAAAGCCACTCTACAGACATGACAGTCACAGAATAACTCAATAACGTTAGCTTGGAGCAAATATTTTTTAACAAGAGGCGTAGGAGTTTAAACAAGTCATCATGTTGAGATTCTGTAATGAAATTCTTGAGTCAAAACACTGTAATGTGTTCGCTGCTGAAACTCACGTTTAACAAGAGATTAATGAAAATTATAATATCGAGGGTAAACTGTATGGAGGTAATTAAGCTCGGCTTAGCCCGAGCGTGATGTGCGGGGAACCCCCGAAGCTTTTAAAACCTTATTAAAAACAATTTTGATTTTCATCCCACCCCCCCAATCTACATGTTGATTAACGTCGAAGCCTTTGAATTCAGAAATTAATTGAAAATACTTAGTCGTTACGTGAAAGAATGAAAATCGGCCAAGTCTGAGTTGCGACTCGCACGCGAAGGGTTCTGTACCTTTATAGATCAAAAATAGCGGCTACAGAAATACATAATTTGTAAAAATTTTAACTGTCTAGTTAGCGCAGTTCTTGAGATACATCCTGGAGACAGACAGACGGACAGACAGCGAAGTCTTTGTAATAAGGTCCCATTTTTACCCTTTCGGTACGGAACGCTAAAAACTTAACAGTTTTCATCGTTCCCGCTATTTACGTCGCAAGAATAACTTATCTCCAGTCTTAAAGAAACTTTTTTAATATTAAGATGATATTTTTCTTTGTAAGTATTTTTAATCTCGCGACGTAGTTTTCTTTACAAAGCTAACGGCGGAAGATATAGAATTACCCGTGTACGGTCAGTAATAGTTCCTTTGTTCTTGTAAGTTCAGCAACATCCTTGTTGGAGAGGACAAGCAATTAGTTGCTTTAGAGTATAATATTTAATGTTAAAAATGTTAATTTCTTGTGTCACAAATTATTGTTCCATGATATCATCTATATCTATTTGTGAAAACTTTATTGGCTCATATTATGTGCTACCTTACTATTTAGTATTTATTATTGTTATATTATGTCTTATAATGCTGTTTGTATAATAAATAAATAAAAATATGTTTTAACCGACTTCCAAAAAGGAGGAGTTCATATGTTCGTCTGTATATATTATGTATAGTGTATATTATATATTTTTTTGTATGTTCAACCATAACTTTGCCGTTTGTGGACCGATTTTATTAGTTATAGCTTATAGCATAGAAGACTTCATAAGTTATTGAGTAAGGGAAATACGTACAAAATAACATGTACGGACAAAATGGCATAGTGCCCTTATTTCAAAATTGGGGGATTTTGGATACGTTTCCGCGACTGTATCACGTGACGGCAGTCATATTAACAATCCTGCCAGACTTTGAGCGCGATTCTCACACTTGCGCCGCAGTAAGCAGATCAAACGTCTTTCTCGCCTTCAAAAGTTTATTTAAGGTGACGCCATGTTAAAGTAAAAAACCGTGTTGGATGTGTTTTGGATTGCTTGTTTTCTATGCGAGGCTGGCCCGGCCTCTCATAGAAAACAAGCAATGGAACAGCAAAAAATTGAAAGCGCGTAGCGACAAAATGGTTTTTGTCGCGTAATTTAAAAACCATAAATACATTTCATATAAGCTATGGAGAAATTAAAGTGTATACTAGAACCAATTTATGTACAAATTTTGGAAGCTTATATCACTCTCCTCTGTTGGCAAAATAGGAATCCCTTTTTTTACAGAGGTCTTTTTGATTGATTATTCTGTGTTATAAAAGTTGACCAATCGTGTTATGCTATGGGTAATTCAAAGACAAAGACATGATGAATACTGACAGTGAACTTTAATTTCTTAACTTTAGTCATTGCTGAGAAAAATGGACATCGCTACAGCCAAATTATCAAGGCGTCACCTTAACAGATAGTTTTCTCCTGTTTTCTCGCGAGTTATTTGCTGTCATTTGTTATTATTTGTATTAAAATCGAAGAACTATGCTAGTAGCCAGTGATTTCTATTTAAAACTTTACTGCAATCATTAGTTATTTGATGGAATTTTGATATTTATTTGTTTTTGGTTGCATTTGAACAAAATGGCATACAAATAAAATGGACAAAATGACATATTACAATGTACAGTGTTTCTGATAGTTAACATTATTATTTTGTTAAGGGGATATGCCGTGAAACTACGAAAGAAAAACTAATCGGCAGTCTTGGAGCCAAGAATCCATGAGTATGGCCATAGGATTGGCTATTGAAGCATGGAAGGAAAAATGGGATGTGAATTATTGGCAGCAAAAACATTTGGTTTCTCAGGCGACGCTTAGAAGACATGCTCTCTATATGAACAAAACCTTGAATTAGGAAGAATCTCCTAGGAAGAATTCTCTAAAGGATTAGGAAGAATCTCAAACGATTTAATTATTGTGAATTTTGTTCTTAAAAATGTGTATGCCATTTTGTCCATACTATATGGACAAAATGGTTTTTATATGGTCATAATATTTTTTCTTTTTGTAAGTATGTTTTATTACAGTTTCTACTTAATTAAAAGACTGTACTGATGATAGCCAATGAACCTGAGATAACTTTAAACGGTTGAGACTATTTATAATGTCATTAAATAAAAAAATATGATTGAAAAACAAAACACCCTGTCATTTTGTCCGTACTTCCCCTAATAGTCGATCAACTAAAAAAAAATGTATTCGGCGAAGTATAAAGGAACTTTTCGTTCAAATTCCTTTGAAAGTAACTGAGATGATGTTGTTAGTAGTGTAAAACATGTTATAAATGTGCATTCATTGACCATACAAAAATTTTCAAAAACCATTAGTACTACGGAACCCTTTATTGCGCGTGGCCCGACATGCACTTGGCCGGTTTTTTTTAATATCAATCTTGCGTCAATGATACGTGGGTGCATAAAGATATCTATGTATGCTACATTCAAACTACTTTGCATCCTTGCTTTTAACAAATAAAAATAACAAAGATTAAAAACAGAAAGGTAAGTTACTTATTTTTACAACATTTTTAATAATTTATCTTACTCAGGTACAAGGATTATTATCGATTCATACCCAATTTCACGTTCAAAATTCCAAAATATGACAACGCTTGCTCGTAAAATTGAGTCACGCTTTGAACGCTATAATCGGCGAGGTGTCAGAATTTATGACAGCAGCAGGATGGGATGGCACGGGGGGATGGCACGGGGGGATGGCACGGGAGAGATCGCACAGAAGGGATTTGGCGGATAACTGCCCTGATATCGGGATACCTTTCTAATTTACCTTTTTTATGCCAACGAGTTATGGATGTCGTTATATTTTGAATATACTGTATACACTTAAATTTTTTAATATAAATTCAAGTGGTCTCTACTCTCTAGGTGTATTGTCCATGTTAGTACTTTCTACGTATATGACATTATTGCGGCGCCCAAAGCCTTTTTATTGTACTCTTAATGCACAAAGCAATCGTACAGCGTATCTAACTACCTACTCACTACTCAGTATAATAATTATTAATTTCAGTATGACGCCATCTAAAATTTCAGTTTGTCCTGCATAGAAGCTGCAACAGTCTCCAATATTTTAGACACTTCACCGCGAAATGCATTGTCCCATGAACCTGCAACTCTTCAAGATCAGCGATACTACGCGATGCCTATATTTAACCCCATTCAACCTCTAATAAATCACTTTAGCCCAACGAAGGAGATACACCCCTTTTTCTATTGCAGCGCCCCCGCATTCAGCAATTAGCAATTAACATTAAGTATAGCTATTTTCTTGCCCCTGCCCCTCTTTTTAGACATTATCCTGGCTATGCCCATGCAAACGAATCTCTCTTGTTCATAATATTAATGTATTTTATGCGGCAGCGATGCGCCGGGTTCCGTATTACATAATAAGGCCAATTTCGTTACAATATTCGTTATTTAAATCTCTTAACTTGGCGGAACTCCAAGCCGCGCTGTTCGGGTAAGCCGGCGCATTACAACAATGTTACTGCTATATAATTAGCGAAAATATATTATTATACTAGTTGAAAATGTGAAATTTTATGATGGATGGACGGATGGATGGTAAATATTCAAAACTTCATACTTGCGTATGTAAAGGATTCGACGTTATACACAAGTATCAAATAGGTACGTTTTTACCAACTTCTACTTGTAAAGTAAACTTTCTCGTAAACACCAGTTAAGGCATTTCTATTAATGAATATAAAAATGTTGAAACATCAACAAACAATAATTAATTAAACAGAAACAACAAATGTTTGTTCCTAAACAATACGCGCTCCCATTATCGACTTTTGGTATCCGACATCCGTGTTTGTACAGTTCGCTCTAACAATTATTATTAAGTATTATTATTAATGAATTCCGGCTAATAGTAATAATTAAATCATTTAATTAATATAATTATAATGCGGCTTTTGGTGTTCAAATTTTATTAGTTTTTTGCTTCTAAACTTAATTCTCGGCAATTAACCATTTAAGTACCTGCAAGTAAAATCTATAAGTATCTAAAAAAATATTATTTGTTATATCCAAATAATAAAAAATATTTATTAATTGAAAAAATAAACAAAATACATTAAGTAGGTATTTAAATTACATACAATTTCAGAACAAAAAAGAATCAATATACTTAATGCATAATTTCTTTACCGATGTAAAATGAATAAATAGGTTGTTGAAAATTTGAAGATCGACCTTGAGTTTGAAGTCGCAAACAAAGTAGGTAGTTTAATTAAAGAAAACGGTTAATGTTGCCCTTAATAGGAATTTTGATCGCAAAATTAAATTGTTAAGATTAAACATTAGACCTTATTAAAAGACAAGTGACCAATAATTACTTTATGTCCTAATTTTTTTTATTTATTTCTTGTTTCAACACAATTTGAATGATAATATAGTATTGTAAAACGTCAGGCCCTACTATACATAATATTCTTGAGATAAGAAGTTATACCATTTAAAACTGATGCTTTTCGACATCAGTATTCAGTGTTCGGATAGCTTGAAATAGCATATGATTAAAAATTGAGTATCAAGCTTTTATATCTATCACTCAACTGTTGCGTTACGAGTATAATTTAATAAATTTACCGTGGGAGAGCCATGCTTCGGCACGAATGGGCCGGCTCGACCGGAGAAATACCACGGGCTCACAGAAAACCGTCGTTAAACAGCGCTTGCGCTGTCTTTCGCCGAGTGAGTGAGTTTACCGGAGGCCCAATCCTCTACCCTTTTCCCTTCCCTACCCTCACTTATTTCCTTCCCTACTTTCCCCTATTCCCTTCCCTAAGCTTCCCTACCCTATTACCGTATTCCCTCGTAAAAGGCCGGCAACGCACCTGCAGCTCTTCTGATGCTGCGAGTGTCCATGGGCAACGGAAGTTGCTTTCCATTGACCCGTTTGCTCGTTTGCCCCCTTTTTTCATAAAATAATAATACTGTATGCTACGACTGTACTATGTGAAACATAATAATGAACGTTATAAGTAGCAGGCTTTTGATAATATAGAATATGAAAACGTGCGAAATAATATTATGGCTCCTTACGATAATATTCAAATATAAAGATAAGTCCCCGCGCGTGTTATGTCAGCAAAAAATGCGATTTGAGTAATGAAGTAGGAGCGAAAGAAGTGGAAATTGGTACGTCACAACATTCGCCCCGTAAAAAATGGCAGCAGCTGTCCTCGGTGATTGTGATAAGTGGAGCGATTTATTTCATTCGCATTGTAATATGGCCTAAAAATATTCTAATTAAGGTGAGATGAGCTTAAGAATCTCTATAATATCTATAGGTATTAATATCGCAATAAAACTTCTCTCTTCACAACTTATGGATAATGAAATAATTTTGGAACTCTCATGACGGCAAAACCGGACTTGGGATTTGGGAATCCCTACTGCTATATTATTGTACTCCATAGTCACATTGGATGTAACTTTTTTTAAATCTTTATTTAGGACTTGGTTCACAAACAGAGGCGACCATGTCAAAATGGAATGTAGCCTGGTACTAACTTTAAGAGTAAACTAATTATACGCTTATGTTGTAACCAACGGAGTCACTAGGCTTGACTTATATGCGTCCGCGTGAACGAGCGGCTTGGCCGCTAGTGACTAGCGGCCCGCTACACTACGAGATCACAAGCATTTATGTCACGATTTATTTAAAAACTGGCCAAGCCGAGGTCGCGAGGGTGCCTATAAATTCAGCCTAAATGACAAATGTCCATCCGTCCGTGCATACTATGACAGTACTTACGTGAGTTACGGTACTGTCCTAACTACAGGTACCAAAACAAAGAGAGGGTTAGGGTGAAGCCAAACGAGCGTAATTTGTCGGTCGCAGAATTTCTGCCGCGTAAAAATCTTTTCATACAAATTAAGCCTCACAGAATTACGCTCGTGTGAATCAAACAGGATTTTTGTATGAAACCGAATGCAGCAGAATTCTGCCGAACCGAAATTCGGCGACTCATAAGTCATAACTCACAAATTACGCTCGTTTGGCTTCGCCCAGGTAATGAATAAAGGGTGTGTAATGTATATGTATTCCTTATATACAGAGTTCACTGTGAAAATAGCAGTGCTGAAAGAGCTTTTTTTGTAATTTGCAGAGGCGCCCCAATGTCATGAATTTGCTCATAAGAAGTTATACTCTTTGAGCGCTGCTACTTTTACAGTGAACTTTAAATATTACAAAACACATACACATCCTACGCCCTACCTAATATTATACCGTATGTGTGTACCCTATACCGTTATACTATTCTGTACAGTATGGTACAATACATTGTGGGTATGTGTATTTCAGCACACGTATATCTCTCGACATAAAACTTCTTGTTATTGCTATCACGTATTCAATATTTACGCGGCCATAGTGTTTTCTTTGGAAAATGAAAGGTATCACACAAGGCCTTTGTATGAAAATAAACACATAAAATCTTTGCTCGACGACTTTATGAGCTCAAAGTCATCTCTTTTAACCTTTCAATTTTTCAAGTTTAAAGCGGTAGCTTCTTTTAAATCTTAGTAATTATTTTTAATAATGTCTAGGATAGAAACATTTCATGAAAAGTGATCGCTTTAATTTTATTTGCCGAATCATTTGTATAGAGACAGTCATTATCATCACCTTGTTTTAATGATTACAAACCCTGCATAATATTAAAGTTAAATGTTGTGAGTTGTGACCCTTGAAAATGATTGTGTATAGTAACGGATTTTATTCGTATACAATACCAGCTGTCCCGGTGAACTTCGTGTCACTTTAAAACCTTCCCTGAACTTCTACGAATATTTTAAGACTAAAATCAGCCCAATCCGTTCAGCCGTTTTCGAGTTTTAGCGCGACTAATACATGTGAAAATCCATTTTTAATTTTTATATATAAGAAGATACAATTAGAATAATCCGGGTATTTCTTGTCTTATATAAAGATAACAATGCTTTATTTTTTCACAAGTATCTTTATGATTGGCGCAAGTAGTCCTCATGCAGACACTCCACGCGTTCATCCAATATAGCCCAACGTGGTGAGGGGCCTTAAGCCTTGACTCAATCACACGTAATTCGAGAATAAGTTATTACATATCTTTATCTAAATCATTATTCATTAGATTATGTAAATGGTATTGTAATTGTAGTCACACACAGCCCTGAAGCACAATACACCCTCGCAGGAAGCGGCGTCACTTATTGCATTAATGTTTCCGTATAAGATTACACGTTTATCTTACTCATTTGGCTAAATTTAGAAAACAATTGAGTTTAGAGCCTCCTTTATTTCAGTTACTTCTTTGTGTGTGTCAGGCTGTCAGGATTAAAAATTATGATTAACTTTTTATAACGAATTATTATTAACCACATCAACTTTTTTTGTTACTCACTGTGAAGGCTTTAAATCTAAAAAGTATTTCTGTTGTCTGTTGAGCCTGCCTGTATAATGCTTTCGTGAAATTTTATTTAACGAATCTATGTACAAATTCATTAGTATAAGTAATAAAACACATTATTTAATAAAAAACTTTCTGCCGCGCACTGTAAATTCTGGAACGAACTGTCACCAGCAGTATTTCCGGACCTATACGACCTGCAAACCTTCAAGAAAAGAGCGTATTCCCTCTTAAAAGGCCGGCAACGCACCTGCAGCTCTTCTGATGGGCGACGGTAGTTGCTTACCATCAGGTGACCCGTTTGCTCGTTTGCCCCCTTATTTAATAAAAAAAAACACGACTGCATGATATGCATTAATTCTATTCATAGACCGAAACTTAATGAAGTTAGTAAGTCAAGACTCCCGCGTAAGTAATGATATTTTGAACTCTATATTAATATGACCGACATTCCGTAACATAGTTTAGAACTTAGAAGATGTTTTTGCTTTGATCCAATATTGTTTTTTTTTTATGATCTGTATCATAATTTTTGTTACCGAAAAATACTATTACATTCTTAAAAAGAATTACAATGATGAATGATCATGAATGGCCAATATGACGCAGCTCTACCATTATCGCGATCGACATAGATCATGGGCAAATATTAATTGGCCCTTTATTTTGTATTTGTCAAAGGGCAACGTGAAAAGGTCGCGTAAATACTTTTATTGAAAATATTTTTACGAGCCTGTATTTCTTAATTACATCTGGACCCCTGTTTGATGAGAGCTTAATATATTTACTTTTGGGACCCGGGGAGCCTTATTACATACGGAGATAGCCATCGCTAATGAGGACCGAGTATCGATTTCCTATAACGTCGAAGAGGTTCCACCCGATACCTCCTTAATTAGGTATATAATACGCCAGAAAGTAATTTCAATGTGATTATCTCGATATAATGACACCGCGGCATCGTGGAGGGTCAGTATTTGCAAAGGTAATTAGATCTTATCCTCTGAACCATAATGGGTTGCCTATTTTGTTTTATCTTTTTCAGAGCTACGTTTCATAATTACCTAAACCAAAAATTCACGACGGGCAAAAATAATTTTGCTACCGTTTCGTAATACAAAATTTACAACATGTTTTAAAATGTGGATATAATTTAATAAATGTGCAATTACGTGGATGCATTGACAAGGCCAATTCTAAAAGTCTGAACTCATTATTTCATTATATCATAAGGAAGTTAGTACTAGCGTGTAACTGCCAATTACCTAAAATGCTTGTGTATTGAATATTGTTTTAATTAAGATAACATTTTAAACTTTCGCGTTGCATTATAATTAAAACTTATTAATCGAGACTTAACGTCGAGAAAAAGTATGTACTTGTAGTAGCATTACTACTAACATAAGTCGCGTTAAGTCCCGATTAATAAGTTTTAATTGTTTTAATTAAACTTTTGCTACGTATAATATATTTTCTATTAAAAAAATATCGTTCAAAATCTGGGATTTCATGAAATTAAGTAACTAATAATTGTTACTATTTAGTATTAAATTACATTTTTTTTGTTTCAGGTGACAATGACTTTTACTACACACCAGAAAGAAACTTTGCTCAAGTTCAGCCACCTATATTCCCGAACAGTCGGCCCACGACGTTTTTGGAAAACGGTGACAGCTACAGAGTAGCATCAGCGGGGCAACCTTTTTATAATGAAGGACACGTTCGATTCCCTAGTCCTAGCTACAACCAAAACCCGTCACCGTTTCAATTACCGACAGGTAGAAGTCAATCTGGAACACAATACTACTTAAATCAACCAGACTTTCCGTCATCACAACGGCAAAGGTTCAGGCCGGCACCTCCTATTAATTACCAATTAGTAAATTCGGCTCCAACGAAGAGACCAGAGGATAACTCACAGATACATTCTATCGCCTACCAGAATGATCCATCAAAACCGGAAACCTTTTTAGGGCAAATTACTTTAAATAATCCCGACATAGACTCTCTTCAGAATGGCCGTTTCCAAAATATACCGTTCACTGGAAATAGCCTCAAGAGTCACGGACAATCGGGGCATATTCCACATGACGATGAAATTGACAATGATGATCAGGAACTGTATGAACATCACAAAGTTACGACGTATAATCCTTCGAAGTTAAGCCGACCGAGCATTAAGCCTTCTGGTTCTCGTTTCTCACATTTTGATCCTCTTCTTCCTGAAGACAAACGAACACCTCAGAATTTCCCAACGCCGAAGAATACTGTCGTAAAGAACTTTAACCTACCAAAGCACATTGCTAATTCGTATCATGACGCATCAACGGAATATAAACCTTTATTAGATCTGGAGCCGCTGCTTGAAGATGATATAAGAGATATAAGTTCCTTTAGGGAATTGATGAAAAACACAAAGGGGTCATTTGATGTAGAAGTAATTAAGACAAATCAAAGTAAATATGATGACAGCAAATCTGATGCTAGTTCTATGGGATTAGATAATATAGCTCACGATTCTGCAGTTAAAACACATTCCATAGAAAAATTGTATACACAAAAGCCTCCTGTTGTTTCATCAAGTACACAAACTATTCCCAGCAGTTCTGAAAAGAATGTTAGTCATGCAGATGTTGATACTGAAAATCAAGAAGGAGAAGAGGAGGAATATGACGGTGAATATTATGATGATGAAGAAGAAGAAACGCAGACAGCTCAAACCACACCAAAAAATAATGAAACAAGTAAAGAGCCAGTAACCGATATTTATGATGAATATGACTCAACAGAAGAGACGGAAAAATCTGAAGAGACTCCAAAAATTAACACAACGAGTTCGTATGAAGTGTTGGTAATGGAACCAAACAAAACAATGGTAAAGGATGATAATTTTAAGGAGTTTGTTGATTCGACTGTTATTGATCAACCAGAACAAGGATTAGACAATGATACTGGTGAACCTAGCCAAAAATTCACATTTTCTAAAGAAGACAAGGAAGATGTTTCATCAATTGAAACTCCGTCAATTTTAGGCGAAGAGGTGGTTTCAGTGGTTACTACAAAGAGTGTTGTAAACGGAACTATATCTATTCCGAACGTCACTTATTCCCCTACTCCAAAATCAAAAATATCACATCCCAGCAGCTCGCCCTCAATTCAAGAAAATGAAGATGGAGTCTCAGTCACTACAGAAAATTGGATAGTAGTTGCCTCAGTACAAACTAGCAGAAGTGTTTCAGGTGCTCGTTTCTTACCATTCCCAACAGTTGAACAGGAAGAAAAGAAACAAGTACTAACAGATGAAGATGAAGAAAATGTTACTGAAAATCCAAAAGATGGATCACGTAGTTCTTCTTCAACTGAAAATATAAATGATAAATTAGATACTATCCAATCTGAGCTATCAATTGACGTTTTATCTGGTAGTATTGATAATGAAAATAAAAATATTGAATTAATAACCGAAACAACAACAGATCATAATATGCTTGCATCATCTTCTACCACTCAAGGTCCTGTTAAACTTTTCACCGTAAAGAGCACGCAATCTTCAGCTATAACAGAAAGAGCTTCTCCTGATCCTCTGCCTGTAAATATAAAGAAATTTGCACCTCGATTAATAACATCGACAACACCTAAACCAAGAAAGAAACCGTCATTAGTGACTGTAATGGATGAGCTTCCTTCTGCATTTTTACCACCAGGATATAAACCAAAACTATCTTTTAAGGATAAACGTACTAGCACAACAACGACATCCACAACAACAACCAGTACTACAACTACAACAACTACTCCATCACCTCCTCCTTCAATAGCTAACGTGATCATCAATGGAACTCAAGGGCGATCTTCTGGAATAAGCTCCAAAAACAAAGTAATTATTCTTGACGATAAATCATTGCTGCCAAAAGAATATAAGCCAAGAGAAAAGCCTAAAGAAATTAAAACTCCAAAAATACAAGAAGATGATTTGAGTAAATTTTTACCTCCAGGCTACAAACCACCGACCGAAAATACCGACTTGAAAAATAGCACTTTAGTCGTAGAAAAGATAGATATTTCGGCATTGCTTCCTAAAGGATTCAAGTTGAATAATACAAATGTTGCTCTTAATGTATCGGAAATAACTAGTACGACCTCGAAACCTGTTAAAAACATTCCTAAACTTCCTCCGAGCGCTGTTGAAATAGATCTTTCAGCTTTGCTTCCACCTGGCTTTAATCTCAATAATAGTGAAAACACAAAGATTGAAAGTCCTTTGGAGAAAATAAAAATTGCTGATGTCTCGAGTCTCTTGCCACCTGGATTCAAGCTAAATAATACTGACGAAACTATTGACACTCCTAAAGTAGAGGCAACAACCACTGCACCGGGAGGATTCAAAGTAGTTTTTCCTTCACGGCCAGGTGGTAAATTGACAAGGAAAAGCACTACTCAAAAGTCTAGTATTGGTCCTCCGCCAGTTACACCAAAAATACAGAAAGGATGGCCAACAAGGTAAATATTGCTGATTGGTTACTTATAAAAATCAAACATCCTATTTATAATAGTCATAAAATATTTGGTAATAAAATTATATTATGCTCGTTTTTTAATAGCTTTGCGAAACAAAGACAACTCTGTTTCTTTTTGTAAATTAAAATTAAATAACAACTTGGTTTTACATTCTAATTCATTGAATTTGTTTATTCAGAGCCTCAACTGAATTCACTGGATGGCCATCTCCTTCAACGACGCCGTTTTCACTCGAGAAGCTGCTAGAATTGCAAAGAAATGCGACCTCCACAACTCCGTTAGCCGATTTAAGTACCGAAGCATCGACTCGACGCGTTGTAACGACAACGACCACGACCCAGGCACCGCCGGCGCCGACTACTCCTGGCGTTTGTCGACAAGAGTGTGACATTGCCGCTACTATAAAATTAGTTTCAGGTACAAATTGAACGTCCATCAACGTCCATTTTACTGCTTACGCTTGGTGGTGTGTATGTGAATAAAATAATATATACTTACTTTTATGTTTGGATACCATGCAATTTAATACTAAATAATAATTATAATCATATTTATGTTTTATTTTGTAGGAGTAAAATGGATTCCCGAACTACTCGACCAACACACAAAGGAATGGAAAAAGTTAGCAAAGGAAGTTAAAGAGGAGGTGAGATAAATCAATTATAATAAAAATATTATATTACATCAGTATTATAATATTTATATACTTGATAATAATTAACCAAATACTTTTTTTAGCTCAACTCTGTTTATTCTAAGAACGATTTACTAAGCAAGTGGTACAAAGACATTCGCATCGATGGGTTCAGTGAAGGCTCCGTGCTCGTCGATTACTTTATTGAGCTGAAGAACGTGGAAGATAAAGTTGACACGTTACAGATTAAAAAACTATTCCACAAATCCCTGCACGAAGCTAAACCTGGTTCTGTTGTCGAGGAAACACCAGCTACAGAATTCGATCCCGACGCGATGCAGGGTGATCAGCCCGATGAAGACAGAATGAACAAAAGTGACGAGCAGATGACGAAAACAATTGATAAATCCGCTGGAAAGTTGGAAATTGGAAAGTTTGTGATGGATCCCGCATACACGGAATTCATTGGTAATATTACTCCGCTTAAATAAGTTACATGCAAATTCAATTATGTACTTAAACAAAGTCTTGTACTTACTTACGTACTTGTTCTATTCTCTCAGCCAAATTACAAATGTATTTGCTAATCGAACAGAGCTGAGAAATTTTGGTAGTTTCCATTCGAGAAATTTCTGCAACTTTTTCATTTGTAGTTTTGCCGAAACGAGAGGAGCCAACTATAGTGGAGCCAGATGAAGAGTCCCTCCTGCCGCAGTGGGGCATCGCTGTCATTGTTATTGCACTCGCCTCTTTGTTGTTCGTGGTGATATTCGGTGTGACTGTGGTATGTTATACAAAATATTATAAAATTGATCATAATATCACAAGCTGAAGCATCTACTGCTATGTGCATAGAATTTTATTTTATTGAATATATTTATATCATAATCGTCATTTCATTGCAGCTGGTAAACCGTCAAAAGAGTGCAAAAACGAAGCAGCCAATACCACTCAGCGAAGATATGTTGAGGGAGCTGGACAAGAGCCACATGGGAGGCTTCGACGACGTTCATCCGATGAAGGAACGAGATCTTCCATATCTGCCATCTGGAAAGGTAAGATTAGACCGACAAAGATACAAGAAAAAGAATATAGAGGCCACAACATCTCAAGTTGAAACCACGTTATAACGAGTTATAAAAGAGTTGCCAAGAATTTGTTGCGCATTGGCCACAATAATTTAATTTCAACTTTAATTTGAAAATGTGTCGCGCAGTTATTGATCGATGTTGACTAAAGACAAGGATTGACCAATAACCGCTCGGTAAATTTTCGAATACGAGTCAAACGAAATGATTCCATTACATTATTATGCTCTTAACTAAAGATTGTGTTAATTTTCAGCGAATGTCAACTGCATTCATAGAACAGCTGGCATATCCGAACCCCGGAGACTCGTGGCGCTCCGAGTGGACCCCACAGCTGCAGAAGTATATGCAACACTATACTCCCGACTCGGGTCGAGGCTCGCAGATATATGGCACAGGAGGAAACGGATATGGGTATGTCATTTAGCGAAAGCTCTTTAGCAAATCTTTCTTTATCAAATTCTGATCAGAAATTAATTTTAGATAATTTGTTTGCTATATTTTGTTTAAGTAGTGAATATACGTGATTAAAGCTCCACTTGAACTCATCTGCGGGGCTAAAATGGTCGTTTAGCAATTCCTCTCAATCAGTTCAGAAAATGAATTGTCAAAACTGTCAAAGTCACGAATGTCAAATTTAGACCAATTCAATTATTGGTCTAAATTCGTACTTATTTGACATTCGTGAGTTTGACAGTTTTGACAATTCATTTTCTGAATTGATTGAGGGGAATTGCTAAACGACCATATTTTTAGCCCCGCTGTATTATAACAACGATATAAGACTTATAAATTGTATATTTTGTCAACAGATACGGAGGCTCGCAGCTGTACGGGCAGACTGGAGGAGGATCCCAGGTCTACGGCTACACCGGGGAGTTCCCTCGCTCGCACTACTCCAGGCGTCGCTCCGAATATGACAGAGACTTTTAAACTAACTTATTGTGTACCACCCTGACAATATCATCTTTTAACCTCAAATTAGAATAGATTTCATTTATCTAGTGTTAGATCCGAGGGCCTCAGTTTAAAGCTGGGTTCATGAATGTTATTGTGCATACCCAGCTTTGAATCATGGAAGGTCGTGAATGTTCGCATTTTGCATCACAAGTTCTGATAGACGATAAGAGGCTGAAATTATTTATGCGTATATAAGGACTATGGATAGAGAAATAATATCATAAAATGACTTTCAACCTTGAGATTCCTTCGTTCAGTCTCGATGGCAGTAAAAAAATTCAGCGTCTTAATCTCGTCGACAGCCAGTGTTTAGATTTAGTCCGGCCTATAGATGATCGAGTATTCAAATCAGATTTTGATATTAAAATGTTTCTTATGACCAAACTAACAAATTATGAGGAATAATTAGCTTAAGTGGCCTACGACATTTTACTAGTTCAAATCTGAGCTGCGAATTTTAGATTAACGAATTAGATTATATTATAATATAACTGATGACACACTTTAGTAATCTTTCAAAAAATTTGGTCACAATATTTTTATGAATGATGTTACTACGCGAGCTATCTTTGACTTATAATTAAATGGAGGAGACAAGAATAGCAATCTAGTTATTAATAAACATCGACTCTGAAAAGACCTGCAAAAGGAAAAGTTACTGAAGGATTATTAAATTGTGATAACTATTTCTTTCGACAATTATTACCTGCCAAAATAGTAACTACGACTGATTGTATGATGTAAATAATTAGTTTAAGTGATTCGTTATAGATGAGATGAATAAAAGAAATTTTATGGATTTCATTAGAAGTCTCGTGCATACCTATATTTGCTCAGACAAGTAGAATCGACGTGAGGTAAATATTCGCATGAAGCTAGACACACTGGTCAAATGAACCATGTGGAGGTCATAGTGGTCAAATGGCCACATGACACAGTATTTACTGGTCATAATATAATATTATGTCATAACAATATACCGAAATATCTTTTTGTGAAAGTAAATAAGATATTCTGATGCGTGACGTTATATGTAGGGGTAGCGTTTGTCTTGTGTCGTCTAGTTTAACGTCGTTGTGCCAAATGTTATTGTAAATATTGAATTGTAAATTTGGAATTGTGTTAGAGCGAAATTTGTCCACATAAATATATTTTCGTCTTGATTTTGCTATGGAAGTTATTATAAGGAGCTCAGAGTCCCAAATTCATTAAAGTACCTTTTGTGAACGATGGAATTAATGGACATGAAGATGGTAAAAGTAGCGTTTTAAGGATGTATAGAGGATAGAATATGATTCTAAAATAAAAGAGAAGGAAGTAATATTATGTATGTTAAAATTGTTGTTGAACATAACAGGACATGTTGTTTGTTCACTGCCAAATCATGGAAAAAATGTGCCAACTGATTTTGTACCATCTTGTAAAACGGAGATTTTTTTTAAATAATAAATTGGAAATTTGAATTTAAAATAATTTCGATTCAATCACACAGCGTATACAATCATAAATTATTAGTTGTCTGTTTGTTCGTAACATAGTCAGATTTTGCGGTAGTAACCCTGCAAGTACTAGCTAACAAAATAATATTGCATACTAAACCCTCAAAGCGTTTTTCTTGTGACGTAGTATTTATACAAGGAAGACTCAATAATAATTATTATAAGTAAACATTCGTGTTTGTCAATTTAATATGAAAACTTGTATTTAATGTTATACTTTGTTTTCGTATGGATATAATATTTGGAACGTGTGTGAGAGTACCGAGTACTTACGTATTGTAAATTTCCTATTGTCGTTCGTACCCGATGGATGTCGTTTCCATTAAAAAATCTTGTATATAAAATTTTTGTACATGTAATTTAGATTCATAATTTAATTGTTTTGAATAGCTAGTTACAAATTATAAATGTAAGATATTAAAATATAGAAAATTATGTAACTGATACTGCATTTTGATTTATTCAGTAAATTCTGTAAGGCCTTCTAAACATTTAGTTAACAAAAAAGTATTTAAAAATTTGTAACTTCCATTATTACTATAATAAATGCAGTGCGTCTGTCTGTCTTGACGCCCAAACAATTTGGTATGAAGATACTTTGAGTCTTGTGTAAGGGCTTAGGATAATTTTGTATCCCGAAAAAACTTTCGGTTTCCGCAACGGAGTATAAAATAAACAATAATAACTTTAGCGAGGAATTTTGAGATACATAATATATCACTTTTGTGTGTGGAAAAGCAGTTAAAAGTGTATAGTGTATTATGTACGGGGATGGCAGGCTCTTAGCGAGTGTTTTACTGCACTTCGTAAAGTATTAATGGTTCTTCGCGAACTTTCCTCGGAAAAACAAGGCACTTTCCCTTTGTTTTCGCCTATGAAAATTCCACGAAGACTTAAATTGCTTTTTTATTTTTTAAATTATCTTTTATTCCATTCAATTTGGGTTCGTCAGAAATGATACTTGAAAGATTTACCGTTTGTTAAGAAGATACAGTTGGTACTTGATTACTGAAAATGTCTAATTATTATTAACTTCAGTAAATCCAAGCTTTACTAAAGTTAATAAATTAGTTAGACATTCTTAAGCTAGAAGAAGTAGATTCAATATAATAATGAAATCGTATCGTAGCATTGTTTAAATTTTTTTCGAATACTTAAAGTGAACCTAATTTTCAATTTACAACGATCAAAGTCGACGGATTTGCCGCGCTTAAACCAGCTTAAACTGTGCAGTGTAACTATTCACTCTACTTTTCTGCACTTAACTACATGGTTTACACATAATATTATATAAAGCAGGTATTTATTTTACTTTTACTATCAAAATAAAGACCTAATAAAACCAAAATAAGGCCTATACAATATGTCAACAAAAATTAGCTCTACATAAAACCCGAATGTCCGCATAGTAATAAAACACACCATACAACAGTTGCTGCAGTTGTCCGTTCACAGTTAAGACGTATTATACTTCGGAGTTGTGTAAAAGTCATCCTTATGTCGTTGGCGTAAAAATAATTTTGATAAGACTCTATATCACAGAGAAAAACTTATTCCTATTTACCACCTTTATACTTTTAACTCCAATAGTAAAAGATTCACACTGTGTATGCAGACGTAGTAAACAACAGCTTTAAAAATCTGTATGAACAATGAAACAGTTACATAGTCATTAGTTTTTTTGGAACGAAGTGCCTTATGTCGCGTTCGGCGTAAAGGAGGCTAGACAGAACGATATTTGACTGCCTTTTTTATTAGTACTTGCATAGTAGGGGCAGAGGTCGTTGATAGTATTCCTGTGGGTCAACTAGATGGGGTTTTTTAATATTTTTTTGAGTATATATTATGTATACAGGTTTTTTTCGTTCCATTCGGGTGTCCCTTGACAACTCTAAAGTTTTTTTAATCAATTTATTTCAGGAAATCATGTAAACTGTGTACTTGTAGCAGCACGTAAGAAATCTATGTAGCAGTTCACCTATTCTTCATCTTTTCTTCATTCAATCTTCTGGAAATTTTATATGCACAGCTGTAGACCTATCTTTGTGGTCGCGCAAATGAACCAAAAACTAATATTATATTCTATATTGAACATAATATAGAATATAATTATTAGTTTTTGGTTCATTTGCGCCGTACGTATTATGTCCGTCGGAAGAAAAGACAAAGAAGTTCTTCTTCTTCTTCATTCATTCTTTCATTCTTCTTCATGTCTTTTCATTTATTTGTCGATTAATTATTATAGGTATAATATGCTTATAGCAGTGTAAACAAGATGAAACTACTATGTAGTTTTCATCTGTTGTTCATCTTTTCTTCATTCACCTTTTGTGGTGAATGAAAAAATGAAAATTCTTAGATACTTTGGTATCAATGGCGCATTTTCATTAGTCGTTAACTTGTACGGTATACAGCATACGGGGAGTCCCCGCAGCCGAGATAACAACTAGTGACTCATTTGCATTGGTCGTGAGCGTGACATGCGTTTCAGAAATCTCCATTCTCCCGCACCCCGCAATGCCCCGCATGCGATATCGACCAGTGAAATTGCGCCATTATAGACATAATAATATAGACATACAGTTGGTAACCCGGTTCATCCACTCTGATACAAGGGAGTTGCGGTCGTCATCTAGTTTTTTTTATTAGTGAGGATACAGGAAGTAAGGACTCAGTACCTAATCTGTGCTGCCGACACCGAGTCACGGGGCGCGCGTAGTATCAATAAGGCCCGCGATCAAAACGAAGCGACATTGATGGATACCCTCACCCCATGGGCCATGGGAATGGAGCATTATTACGTAGCTGTGACACTTTGAAAAATACTCTATTCGAAATCCATAATGTACTAAGATTCGTTTTTATTTCCTTTGAAAACTGTTACAGCTGTAGTTTATTAACCCTCGGTTGGTCGCGCTTTTAAAATTACGCCGTTGGTCACCTGGGGTCTTTGAAAGCCCGAAAATTAAATGTTGTAAAAATGGCATAAATGTATATTTTTCTTAACTTATTTATACATAGTATTGTTTATCGGCGAGATACGCCGATAAACTTAAATTGGCTGGTTTAATGATCTATAAGGACATCGGCGAGTATAATATTGTATATTATGTATGTAGGTATGTTTTTGTTTGTGTTCGCATAATCTCCGGAACTACAAGACTGATTAAATTGATTCTTTTTTTTTTTTGCCGTACTAGGTATTTGTTCAACTTAGGTAATTCTGCAAGTTTCATCAAAATCGCTTCAGTAGTTTTTGAGATAGAGAATTTTTATTCTTAATTACGTACCTAGAATAAGTTTGAAGTTGGTTTTATTTTTTTTAAATACTATTAACCCATCACCTACCAAACGGCACCCGAGTGCCGCATAAGCATAGACTATTACTAAGTCATAACTTGAATATAGCTAAGTATTGTGTCTGCGATTCTCACGATCGAGGCATTAGTATAATGTAGATTACTACATTATACTAATGCCTCTCAATGTAGAGCTACAACACACAGAGGCTAGTACTATCGGAGAAATTGATTCATATTTCATAGGCAGATCAAGTAAATGTCAATTTGATTTGCCGCTTGGACTTGAGTCTTCACATAACCCAAATAAAACAAACATAGGTCCGCCAGATGGCAGGTGCCCATTGGGCAGATGCCCATGAATCGATGATAATATGTTTGATAGTACCTATAAAATTCCACTGTCGCAAGTTTTAGGGCCTGCACCACTTCCTGATAAAGTGCCGAATAGGCTATTCGCGACTTTTTTGACAGATTCTCTATACTTCATCTGTCAAATTAAATGGTGGATAGCTCATCAGGAAGTGATGAAACAGGCCCTTAGTATCACATAGATATTCAACAATTAAATTCCTAATAATGAAAGTCTAATCCAAACAGAGTTAAGGAGTTTCAATCTCATCAATAGTAGCAAACACTGAATAGAACTAGTACATACATAAGCCCTTTAACTGACTTCAAAATACTTCAAATCATATCAGTAGATAAGGACCAACCCCAAAAATCCAGCTAAAACCTTTCCTATAAGCCCAAAGCTATTCCGAAGAAATGATATTTACCAAAAAATCCACCATTACGCAGTGCCATTACGTGACATTTATGGTAATAGATCGCCGAAACATTTTTCATGTGGCCAACAAAACTATTATTAAGAGGGCGAATAAAGCAAAAAATTCAACATCGTCTTCTGTCTTCACACTCACGGCCATCTTTCATATGCCAGGTGAAACAGAACGACGAGGAATCAGCGCCAAGTTAGTTTTTTTCTTTAATAACTCTTTATTAAATATACAACGTTTAAAAATCTTCCAGTACAGTCCCTCGATGATAGAATTTTAAATTATTATTTAATAAAATATTGAATCAGTTGAATACACCGTTTTGAAAAGAAATGAAAAAGTCGTGCTTTTATTTAAAAATGACTGTGTATTTGTAATTTTTTTATGGAGAAAATTTTAAGATATCATGTTTTTGCTAGCACGGACCCTCAGAAATATAATGTAGTATCTTATAATATATTATGTTAAAAAAATGAACAATTTATAGCTTAATATCAAGCATGAAAATTAGTTATAATGATCATCTATTTTGCTTTAGTCGCCCTCTTAAGTAGAATCGCCTTCCCCGATCCTTCACCATTTTAAGCCACCGGGTCACGAGTCCCAGCCGCCATTGAACGAAATCCTATAAATTACAGTTAAGGGTCCATGATTTGCATTTATATAACGGAGGTAAACGATACATTTATACTGTCCTAATAACTGACCTTTTTAATGTATTTAAGATGTGAGGTATTTAAGGGTAAGGCATTATATTCAGTAACAATTTTGAACGTATATAAAGCTTATAGAAGAAGATTAATATTCAGCTATACAACTCTACAAAATTAATTGTGCCAACTAACTTTAAAGGCTGAAAAATGTTAGACAATACAAACGTGTAGAGAGCAATATTTTCATCTTCAATTGCTTATAATTGTCGATATGTCGATATGCGTAATGTCTGCAGAGGGGTTAGTGCGAGTTTTATTCGATCATACGCATCGAGCGCGTAAACGCGAATTTATCTAACCCATCTGGTTCATAATCGTGGTGAAAATCATTGTTAACCATCATCGGCCAAAGTGGAAACCTTTTAAAAACCGAATGTTTTATTGAATGTTATAAACTAAAGTCATATCATTTAATACAGATGAATATTTTACTACACGAATTTTTTCCGGGATAAAAAGTATCCTATGTCCTTTTCAGGGACTCAAATTATCTCCATACCAAATTTCATGCAAATCAGTTCAGTGATTAAAGCGTGAAGACTGAAGAGGTAACATAATATTAGTATGGATGCCTAAATAAATAACTGTATTATAAAAAGATAAAACCAACTTCAAAATTGTATAAAATTGAGAATGCAAACTCCCTCCTAAACTACTGAACCGATTTTGATGAAACTTGCACTATTACCTAAGTTGAACAATACCTAGTACAACATAAAAAGAATCACTAAAATCGGAAGCGCAGTTCCAGAGATATGCGAACACAAACATAAAAACATACATACATATTACATACATACATACATACATAGACTTTTGAAATTTGGCACATTTGTTCAGACGCTGATACAGACTAACATATACGAAAATTGGGCAGTTCTGGAAATATTACATACCAACCCGTCGAATTGATAACTTCCTTTTTTTGAAGTCGGTTGAAAAGACGTGACGCAGCAAAACATGACGTATCAGTTGTAACAAGTATCGGAACAAAGAATGAAAAAGGCGTTAAATGAAACCTTCAACAAGCCTGAAGGCAAAAGTCATCGCATTATTTCCGACGTTTTATGAGCCTTAATTCCAAGTCGAATCATAAAAGTGAATTGCAAACTCATGGCTACCGAGAAATACTAACGAAATACTTATTGATGTTTGCTGAGCAAGCGAACTTTTGCTATGAGAAAATAAAATACTAGCCAATATAAAGAGTTAAGTAATAAGGATAAAAATAAATATAAACAGTATTTATTACAATGTACTAGCTGTCCCGGTAAACGTTGTTTTGGCATTTAAAGTATTTCTACTTCATCAGTTGATAAAAAATCTTGCCCCCTCTTCTAAGAGGAGTGGGGGGAAAAATTGTATACACCAGATGTTGAGTTGGAAGAAGACAAAATATATATCTGCGAAAACCGTATACAAATCGGATCAGTAGTTTTCGTGTTAAAAAAAAGGTTTGATACAAAATCTGACCCACTCTTTTGTCTCCTTAGAGGGGTGGAGGGAAATTTTTTATACACCAGATGTTAAGTTGAACGAAGACAAATATATTATCTGCGAAAACTGCATTCAAAAAGGATCAGTAGTTTTCGTGTGATAGTGGAACAAACATACAGACAGACAGACAGACAAAAAACTAACCACATTTTGGGCTTCTTTAGCGATGTAGTGACACCCCCCGCTTATTATTTTTTGAATATCTTTAATGTACAGAATTTTCATTTCTACAGTTTTATTGTACAGATTTTCATTATATTATATAACAAAGACTGTTTATATTTTGGTATTGTCTTGGCAATTTTGATTACATTTAGTATGGTATAACTTTGATACGCTGACTTTAGTTTCGATGTCGATGTCGAGTCGATGTCCCGAGATGTATGAGATTTTATGAAGCGTTATTTTAAAATAATGCGTAGTGGTCTGCACTGATATTTCAAAATTTGCCACAGTGTTAACAAACAATACGGGAACCGAAGGGCTGAAAACTGGGAATGGAACTAGCTTAATAATTAATAGTTATGACTTATGGATAATCATTGCCAGTGCCACCATCGACAATCGTAGTCGATAATCGTAGACAAACATAGAAATTTGTCCATCATTGGCCAACGTGAAGCGTGAACCATGGCGCGGTCAGTTACGAAACTCTCCCGGAGTAATCCCCCTGATGGGAAATGTATGTTGCGGGCTGCCGGCTCCCAACCGCGCAATTAATTTCAGCCAAATCGCTTCCTCATTTATTCATGGACCGCTATCTTGGGGAACATAGTTCGGATTTAGATCCAATATAGTTTGTTAGTCGAAGTAAGAGATGAGATACATACATATTTCGTCACAAATGTGTGTTACTTTTTCGCACGTAAGCCGCTGAACCGATTTTCATTATATTTGGTACGGAAATACTTTGAGTCAGGTAAAGGTTTCTTGCGTTTTTAATGCACAATTTGATATTGCTAGAAACTTTTTTTGATGAGTCGTGAATGGTATATTTACTGATAAGACATTAAAGACTTCTTCTTCTTCTTCTTTTTTAATGGCTTGCTCGGTGAATTGCCAATGTCAGAGTGGCTTAAGAATGACTTTGCTCTATATTGTAGGTCGGGTAAAGCAACAAGGGTACAGTTATAAATTATATATTTTACAAATTGATTTACCTAAAACAAAAACAAATGTTAGTAAAGACATCACAATCTAATATTGTTATCACGAATATAAGTACACAAAATCTCTATAAAAGGAGTATTTACATAACTTAAAACCGATTTAAAATTGATAGGGCGAGGAATGGATTTGGGAAGATAATCATACAGGGACGATTGGTTTCTAGGACAACAAAAGAAAATGTGATCTAAGGTGCCCTCATCTAAGCCACACTCACAGAGAGAATTATCCTTGACCCTAATTTTGGCGAGGAACACTGGTGAACAGCAATGTCCAAGCCTAGCACGACAAATAGTCGAGCATACTGGTTTACTACATTTTAAGTATTTAAAAAACCATGGTTTAACAGGTACACTACCCTGAATATCAAAGTAGTGTTTTCCTTTAGTGGTACTTATACTGGTCCATTCTGTATTCCAATTACTAGAAAGGTGAAATTTTGCTACTGGAATTAAGTCATGGCAATAGAGTTGGTAATGACTCAGTCCACCTGATGTTATGGCGGCTTTGGCATAAGCGTCCACACTCTCATTGCCTGTGATTCCACTATGACCAGGAATCCATGCTAATTTAACTTGAATATTTTGAACACGACACTTAAGGAGTAACTGTCTTATTCTTAGTATCAATGGAAATCTAGACTTAGAGCGGAACTGATTGGCTGAAATACCCTCTAACACGCTTCTGGAATCCGAAAGAATCAGTGACCGATTCAGGCCATGGGACTCAACAAATGAAAGTGCCTCAAAGATGGCCAGTGCCTCGCCTGTAAATACTGAAGTAATGGGTGGTAATTTAAAGTTCAAAATCACATTAACTCTCGGTATCCAGACAGCTACTCCGACACAACCATCCACTGAAAGTTTAGATGCATCAGTAAAAATAAGCAGCCAATCCCTATAGTGCGAATCAATAACTTGTTTAAATTGAGTGTTAGCTAGTGAGGAACCTTTAACTATGGGGAGGTCAAGAATTATGTCTGGAGAGATTGTTAAGGCATGATACGGAATGGAATAGAGAGGATTAAGTCTACACTGGAAAATTGGACAAGGAACTTGAGTTATCTTACGGTAACTGACCAAAAGACAAGGGGGGTCTTTATTTAGCCAATAATTAGATGAAGAGGACAATTGATTTAGAAGATGTAGTTTGCCTAAAAGGGGGTGAGAAGAATTTTGAAAAGCTTTATAAAGGAACCTATCTGCAAGATATTGCCGTCTAATATTGAGTGGAGGATCAACACACTCAACCTGAAGAGCGTTGATTGGTGTTGACTTCATTGCTCCCACTACAATCCTCAAAGACTTGGCTTGGATTTTGTCTAACTCCTTTAACGGAACTTTATTACACGGTTCCAGCAAGAAGGATCCATAATCCATGTGACTGCGGATAAGAGCATTATACAAAAGTTTCTGAGTAGAAGGATGAGAACCCCACCATACACCACTGAGAGATCGCAAAACATTAATATTTTTTTCGCATTTCTGCAAAATATGAGCAACCTGATAGGCGCCAGTCAGTCTAGAGTCCAGATAGACACCTAAAATTTTCACTTTATCACTAACCGGAAAAACTTGTTGTTGAATGCGTATATCAACCTGAGGTATAATTTTAGAACGGGAGAACACCACCACTGAACTTTTGGGAACCGAGATACTTAGACCGTGTCTATCCATCCACTCTGTAAGGTAAAGAATGGCAGAATTTAGGCGCGTAGCACATTCGGAAATATCCTTCGAAGCAATGTAAATTGTCAAATCATCCGCAAACTGTAGGATCTCACAAAAACTTAACACAGATAAATCTAGGTCATGGGTATATATATCATAAAGGGGGGAACTGAGGGGAGATCCTTGGGGAAGGCCAATATACGTTATACGGGGAGGAAAGGTTGAATTTGGGGTGGAAACTACGACAGAACGACAGGATAGATAATTACAAATATAATTCGTCATCTTCAACGGGACACTCAGATTAAGCAATTTCTGCCTGAGTATTGGAAGACGAACATTGTCGTAAGCGGATGCTATGTCAAGAAACACTGCCGCCACATGTTCTCTTTTCGAAAAGGCTATGCGAATGTCAGTCACAAAAGAACCGAGACTGTCCATAGTGCTATAGCCCTTTCGAAAACCGAACTGTGTTTTGGATAAAATGCCCTTGCTTTCCATAAACCATTCCAACCTATTTTTAATTAAGTGTTCTAAAATTTTTGCTAGAGTTATTGACAAAGCAATGGGTCTGTAGCTAGTTGGATCATTACTGAGTTTTCCCGGTTTAAGTACAGGTATGATTATTTGCGTCCTCCACTCCTCAGGAGGAATCTCAGATTGGAAAATACGATTAAGAACATTCAAGCATACTTCTTGCGTAATCGGACCACTTTTGCATATAAAGGAGTAAGGTATTCCATCACTGCCTGGACTAGTATCCTTTAATGAACCTAAAACCAATTGAAACTCCTCCTGAGTAAACGGACTATCCATATATGATGATGATGGACTTGAAGATACATAAAACTGACATTCGTCAAAAGATGGAGCTGACGGCGGTGCCAGTTTTTGACAAAATGCATGTATCCATTCAGTTGGGTCATTAGATTGTTGGTAATTGCTTACTAATGAGCCCCGAAATCTCCTAATACTTTTCCAAACAATCGATGGTCGGGACAAAGGGGAAAGACTTAAACAAAACTGGCGCCAACCATCCCTCTTTTTCTCAGAAAGCAGGCGTCGCACTTCCGCTGCTACTTTTTGATAATTCAAGTAGTTATCTAGAGTTATTGACCTTGAAAACAATTTCTCTGCATCCTTGCGACGTTTACAAGCAGCTGTACAGTCTGAGTCCCACCATGGAGGAGAAAGAGTTCTATTAACTCCTGTTGATTTACGTGGAATGGTCTTATCCGCAGCCGATAAAAGGACGTTTTTTAAATGCTGGTATAGTAAGAGAGTGTCACTGTCATTGGTATTTACAATCTCTGTATCAGTAACTTCAGCAAAATGAGTCCAATCTAGATTATTTGTTTTGAATTGAAGTCTGGAAGAAGGGGATGATGCTATCTGTCTAGTCTGTCTGTGTGTTATTGATAATATAATGGGAAAATGATCGCTACCATAAGAGTAAGGAAGGACTGTCCAGGAACATGAAGGAGAAAGGGTTGGGGAGCATAATGACAGATCCACCACACTCCTCGGATTCTGCAAAGGAGATACCCGACGAGTAGGGGTTCCATCATTAAGGATAACAAGGTTATGAAGATCGACAAGATCAATAAGGAAGGAGGAATTACTATCATTGTAATGGGAACCCCAAGATGTATGATGGGTATTAAAATCGCCCAACACAATCATGGGGGAAGGAACGGACGATAAAACGGAAGAAAGTTCGGAAAATACGGAAGAATTGGGATGAGGGATGTACACGGACACAAAAATAATATCTAAAATACGGACAGCCACAATATTAAAATAACTACTATGTACAGGAAGTGAATATACAGAATATGTACAATGGCTGGAGACAAAAATGGCTGCTCCAGCTCTACCATCAGATCTGTCATCCCGGAAACAGGCATAACCTGGAACCCGAAAACGGGAATCAGGCGCCAACCATGTTTCCTGGATGGCAAAAATTGATGGCTTATGAGAGTTTATTAAGCTAAGGATATCTTGTTTTTTATTCCTTATGCTGCGGCCGTTCCACTGCATCACAGTGTAAGCCATCTTTTGGTAATAAATTCACTAGCTGGGTCAGGTTAGCCAAAGTTTTATTTGGCAATGAGTCGCTGAATCTTGAAATGAGATCAATCATGAACAGGGTCAAGTTGTCGAGTAGGTTATCATTCGGGGAAATGGATGAAATTTCAGATGGAAGAGGGTATGCACAACCATTGGGAGCCTGAGAAACGGGTTCTTCAATTAGGTTTCTATGAGCTTGGTGATCATAACCAGGGGACCTGGGGGGAATGGGGCGACGGGGAACATAAACAGTTTTTCTATAGGAAGTGGTTGTTGGAGATTTAGTCAGTCGGTCAGTTTGTCTGGAAACACTTGCAAAAGCAGAGGGAGAAGTTCTAGCCAAATCAGCAAAGGACCTTTTTACATGGGGGAATCTAGCTGATGCCTCCATGTACGGGATATTTTCCTGGCTCATTACCAACTTAATCTCTTTTTGTCTACAATACTCTGGACAAGAGACATCATTGGCTGCATGTGGGCCACCACAGTGAAGACAAGTAAAAGTTGAAGCATTACAATTTGATCCCTCATGCTTTTGCGAGCATTTGTAACAACGAGGTGAGGACCTACACTGTGCTTTGACATGGCCAAAGCGACAACAGTTATTACATTGAATAGTAGGTAATTTATATATTTCTACAGGTAGGGAATTATAAAAACAATAAACATGGGAAGGTAATTTCTGACCAGTAACAGTTATGACCACTGATTGGGTAGGTAACCAAATGGAGGAATTTTGCTCATTCAAGGTTCTGCGACTCATTCTACGCGCTTTCACAACCTTACCATAACCAACTGGTACTTGCAGGTTTTCTACAAGCTCTTCCATCGACCAATCTACAGGGACATTGCGAATAATGCCCATACGGGATACACTGTATGAGGGTATCGCTACAGTATATCCAGCACTTACTACTGCAGGCAAGTCGATAAAAGAGTTAGCATCCTGAGGGGTTTTAAATTCGATGGAGATTCGATTGCGTCCGATCCTCTTAATTCCGTCCATTTTAACGCTATGAACATTGTTTTTGAACAAGAATTGGCCAAACAGTATTGGACTTAAGATGGAATCAGTCTCTGGCTTTGACACTTGTACAATATACGGCGCAGCATCATCGGAACCATATAATTTTTTGTCTGCAAACTCAGGGTTCACATAGTGAAGCTGAATTGAGGGTACTGAATGTGTATTACTACTAATTTTTTTAGCCGCTGGCTCAGAAATATCTTTATTGGGTCTTTTTCTGCTACCTCCACCAGGGTCAGGAGGATCTGTGTCCAGATCCATCTTAAAACCTAAAGAAACAACCTAACCTAAAAAAAAACAATGACTAAAAACTAAATACTTACTACTCCACTAAAACAAATTATAATAGACAACACAAAGTAAAAGTAAGATAAATCAACAGTTGAACAAAAAACCTTCTTAAATCCTAAAAATCACAATTAAAAATAAAAACAAAAAAAAACGCTTGTTGACGACACTCAAACTAAGAGCAAAGTCGACATTAAAGACTTAAAAACTCCAAGACGATAATCTAACCAAGACCTCTATTTACGATGCCTTTTAAACCTTAATGTTCTATCCTCAGCTGTTTATAGTTTTCACTAAAGAACCATTACAAAGAACATTTTTCCGATCCCAGACTTCAATAGCACCGTATACTAACGTAATCAGTAATGAGTAATGAGCAACGTCCTGCAACAAAAAGAAAAGACGTGATTTGTGACAACTAAAGAAAAACAAACTCTGAATACATATTATAGTAGGTATATACCAGAGAGATTTTCTTTCACACCATCCTAATGGATTCGACAATAGAGCGTAGCAAATAAAAAATATTGTTATATTTTGCAACAAAACCTGGCAACCCTTTAGACAAAATGTTACCGCATTTAAGTGCCCACTCTGCCTCCTCGTTTGTCCATCTTTTGTACTCTGTATTATACGGATTATACCTGCACAATATATTTCGTCCGCAATTTTGCGTTACCTCTAATTTTTTGACGATTTCCTCTTACAATGCGCTTAAAAGTATGACTACAATATGAAATGAAGCTTTGAGCACCATCATTAAGATTGTGATAAAAACTCTAAGTTATATCTCTAAGAATTAGATATCTTATCGTTATAATCATATACTGCAGGTCACGGATCTGTTCAGTTCGTTATTATATTACAAATATATGTTATACCTACTACTTGAACCAGATAATGTAGTTATTATAATATTATTATACATTGTACATGTACCTGACACGGAAACCCCATATCAAGTGTCTGACGTCAAAGGCTTTCGTCGGACAATGCCTCTAAGCAACATTATAATAATTACTTAGCCCTAATTTCCCAATATATCTCCGACAATACTGTCCTAATATTGTCGCAGTAAATTCAATGGCCAATTGATTGCCTATTCAGCGCTTCGACCAGTCATACGATCGATCGTACGACCGATCCGACGACGGATCCGATATCGACGTTAATCCCATAGGTGTTCGATACGAAAACAACATTGATGATATAAATTCACGTGAACTGTTGTCGTGAATTTACAATACTGTTCATATTGATTATAATATTATGTATATTGTCAGGGATTAAAATAATAATTAGAATATCAGCAGAAGGCTGCGATATTGACGAAGATGTTATTTTTACCCGACTACAGCCAAACCAGAAGGGGTTGTTATTGGCAGTCTATGAATGCATGTGTATTCGTACTTTACGTTATACGTACAAATTTGATTTAAAGAAATGAGTATGAAGTTTCGATAGATTCATAATGACTTTTCCAAATTTTGTACTTAGCAGTCGGTTTATTTTAAGCTCATAAGTCGTAAACATAAGTAAGTAGGTACCTACTATTACGACAGTATACATATTAGTACAGGTACCTTTGTTTACAACATGCAACCTGTACTTTTACAAACAAAAGAAAAAGCGGCCAAGTGCGAGTTGGACTCGCCCATGGAGGGTTCCGCAGCAGCAATAAGGTTTATTTTTATGAAATTAAAATATTTTTGATTTATTTTTATATTTCAGTCGATTTAATGAAATTTAGATTAAGGTTTACTATTTATGACGTATAAAAAAAACTACTGGCTAGATCTCGTTCAAACCAATTTTCGTTGGTAGTTTTTATAGTAATCTACATCATATATTTTTTTTAGAATTATCATGCCTCTACTTTAGAAATTAGAGGGGGGGGGACACACATTTTTTCACTTTGGAAGAGTCTCTCTCGCAAACTATTCAGGTTAGAAAAAAATTATATGAGAAACTTCAATATGATTTTTGGAGACCCATCCATAGATACCCCACACGCATAGGTTAGATGAAAAAAAAAATTTTTTGTTTCAGTTCTACTTTACTATTTATGACGTATAAAAAAAACTACTGGCTAGATCTCGTTCAAACCAATTTTCGTTGGTAGTTTTTATAGTAATCTACATTATATATTTTTTTTAGAATTATCATGCCTCTACTTTAGAAATTAGAGGGGGGGGGACACACATTTTTCCACTTTGGAAGAGTCTCTCTCGCAAACTATTCAGGTTAGAAAATAATGATATGAGAAACCTCAATATGATTTTTGGAGACCTATCCATAGATACCCCACACGCATAGGTTAGATGAAAAAAAAAATTTTTTGTTTCAGTTGTACCTATGGGGACCCCTAAAATTTTTAATATTTTTTCCATTTTTTCATCAAAATCTTAATGCGGTTTACAGACTACATCTGCTTACCAAGTTTCAATAGTATAGCTCTAATAGTTTCGGAGAAAAGTGGCTGTGACATACGGACGGACGGACAGACAGACAGACAGACAGACAGACAGACATGACGAATCTATAAGGGTTCCTTTTTTGCCATTTTGGCTACGGAACCCTAAAAAAGTATAAAAAACACAAGACTCAACGCCTAATCAATCGCAATTCTCTAAGCTAAGAGATAGGTAAACATCAATAAAATAATGAGAAGTGAAAACCTCAGAGAGTAAGACGAGGTGGGCACGTGACCAGTCACGTTAATTGCCTAGCTTGGAATAACAGTCCACGGTTATATTACCTCCAACTCCTGTAAAGTGGACCTTATGTACTTTACAGAAGGTCAAAACATCCCTAGAGAAATTGTACAATGTACATAGAACAGAATAAATATAGTTATTGTACTTTTGCTTGCAACTTTGTCGTGTATTTTCCAAGTTTAGATAAATAATTTGAAGGATACATGGAATAAACACAACGTAATAATAAAATAGTACTTGTTGGATGCTTAGATGTACAGTTAAGAAAAGAAATATTTAAAAATCGATTCGTGACCTTATAAGCATCAAAAAGTACTTGGTACTAGTATTTAGTATTTACATATAATTTTTCATGTTACCCGTGGCAAAATAATATTTGATCAACAATTTCTATTTACACGGTAATCCTTTCTGTTCAGTAATTTCGTTTCGATATCGCACGATTCTATGTAAATACGTTCCGACAAACAGGAAGAAGTAAACAAGGGAAACATTCACAATTCCAGGAAAAAAAAATTGGCGTCGCGCTGAAAGTGAGGGGTTTTCAACGTGAGGCCGACGCGACGGTCAAGTCGCAAGTGGTAAAATTATTTGTCAATATTTACTCCAATAGTGTTTGATTGTCAGTTTGATTACTTAGATATAATAATTGTAGTAGTAGTAAAAACTCTAACTAGTAAAAAATAGTAAAAAAAATAGTATTGAAGGGCCTAAAGATGTTGTGACATTTTTTCCTGAGATGTTCATTGTTCTATAAAAACGGCAAAGTTTATTTCCAAATCACGATCCCAGTATAAGTAAAAATATTAACTATTTCATCATTATCATAGAGTAGGTATTAACAACTTGGTTCAAAAAAAGTGGTACTTAACCTCTATGCAAGTGTGCACCTAACACAATATTATGTTTGATGCAATGAATGATAACGTAGAAATATGTTGAATGATCTCTATGATACCGTGATAGTTTGTCTCTGACGAAAATAATAATAATAGTTTTACTACTTACTTGTAAAAACTTACAGTAAATTAATTACTTATAAGGTTTTAATTTTAAAATTTCAATAAGTTTTTAAATGAAATAAACTGATTCTGCTATTTAGCAAAAAGATTGGAAAATCCAACTCTTTTCAGACGTAAAAGTCACATTGAGGGTAATGTTTCAATAGGCAAACGTCGTCGAAATGTAAAAACGTTTTTTCATCAGATAAAAGTACCTTCGTCGGGGATGAATACGTCGTGCCGCTAGGGTTGCCAACCCTCCCGGATTGCCCGGTAGACCGTCCTCCCGGAGAACGATAATTTCTCCGGTTTTTTCAAAAAGTAATAATTATTGCCTAAGTACCTATATTAATATCTATTGACTTAGTGAAAAATTTTAAGATGAAGTTGGACAGGACAATCATTTTATCTGGTGGAACTATAATCACTGCGGGTTTTTTTAACCAACCCCCCCGCCCCCCCTTGGATTCTCCCGGGTTGGCCCTTTCGAGAGTTGGCAACCCTACGTGCCGCTGATAGACGGGTGAAAGGATGTTCGGATCACCTTGGCTTTAACTTGATGTATTAGCATATAGATTGTAGACGAACTTTACAGTTCCTTTTCACGTAAAATTGTAAAATGTCGGCTGCATTTTCGTTTGTGGCTAATAAAAACTAAACTTGGCTGACGTTAGATTTGATTTTGATTTTGAAGTCTTTTGGGAAATCACCCTTATACGAAATATAAAACATGAATAAAGGAATGATTGGCCAGAATTAAATACCATTTACTTCCAGCTTCTAAAGCTTTGAGGCGAGACGAATGTTTAATCTATGATACAAAGTATGTAAGAATACGAAATGAAAGAAATGTACATGGAAATTTAAAATTCCTCACGAAACTAAATCCATCAGAGGAACAAAACATCTTTTTAAAAATGGAAAACCGGCAGCAGAATTTTCCCTGAGCGACGTTTGCTTCGAGAGAGATTAGAGTAAGCCCCACCAACTGTCCGCTCATCCCGATGTGCTTGAAATAAATAAACAATTGAACAAGTCCCGCAGAAGCCTCCGGGGAACGAAATAATTATTGAGAGAGCTCGCCTATTAATTAAGATAATTAGAAGGTTAAACAAAGGATATGCCTCAGACGAAGTTGTTTTATTAATTTAATGGTTGGATGAAAATTTTCGGTCTTATTGTTAGATAGAAACTATACGCAGATAATCTCTGTTCAAATATTGAACTCCTATAAAAGTAACCTTTTCCCCCGGCCTCGCCCCATGCGTGTATAACTCAGCTGTCATAAAAAACTATCCCCAAGTACTCTAACTTATGAAATTTTTGATTTTTTTGATCCTTTTGGATGCTTCCTTCACTTCAAGAGCTTTTCAAATTAAAGTCCTAAAAGTTTGGCCTATTCGTTGCTCTATGAGCCAGTCAGCTTTGACTTTTACCTTCATTTTATTACGCAGTGCTTGGTTATTAATATATTCTGTAATCCCACCATTACATAAATAATGAAGAGAGCAATATTAGTATTTTTTTATTATTCAAATTATTTATGTTTTACAATTACAAAAAATGTTACTGAAAGCTGATATAATTATGATTATAGCCGAGTTACGAGTACTGCTCTCACTTTGCCTTTATAATTAGCAAGAATTTTTAAATATTATTAGAAACTAGTTAAAAAGTTATTCTTTCCTTTCTTATTTGATATTATATTACATTTTGTACGACCCAATACATAATACTAGTTAGAAACCAAAACGTGAAATGTAGGTAAAACCTAATATATTATTATATTCTGTGGTAAAACTTCCGCGCGTAGTGTAATAGGTGAAAATTTATTTACTTCTGATCTTTATATCATAATATTTTATTACGAAATACAAATTATTCTAAAAAACTTAAATTGAAAAGAATAATCGAAGATCAAGGAGAACATGTAAAGTTTCATTCCCTTTTGGAGGCTGGAGCTAAGTCACGAAATTATGCGGGAGCTGAGCTGTTTACAAATTGTTTCGTAACAACTGAAAAGGAGATACGAATGTTATAAAGAAGTGTTCTTTGTAACGTTCGCCTTTGTCTACTATTAGTATATTATGGAACCTTAAAATTATAAAATTATTTTACGAAGTTAACTCAAAATAAGTTAGAAAATAACAAGTAAAACCTAGGAAAAGCTCCTGTGTGATCAATGAACGACTCCGAAAACGAAGTTGTGAGCAATATCTAGTCAGAAATAAGCTTCGATCGAATATTTCTAATAAGTTTGCATGATATTATGTACCTTCACTATTAAACTTTTACGGAGGTAGTAGTACAACAAAAGTTCCTTAAAAAACTACGCATCCCTATATTCATCAGCAGATGGCGGATGTACGTATTTTGGTCGTGTTTTGTCAAACCCAGTCGACAGTAACTATTGACTGTTATTGACTTTAGTTAGAGTGGGTTGTGTGCTGTCGTCAACTACAGCTGCAGGCTAGTGTGCCTGTGTATAATATACTGTACACAATATTATTGTGTACAGTATGTTAATTATTATGTACATGGGCCAGTAAATTAAACACGCATTATTGTATAACTGAACACTGTACTACTCTCGGCGGTGGTTGTCAAGGAAGTGATCGACCGACCGCAGACGTCACTGACGTCGGCCGATCACTCTCGCCATAGTGTAGGCGCGTTCATCTTTATTTATCAATACACCACATCTACCTCTTACAAAAATTTTTTTTTTATCAAAATCAAAATTTAAAGTAAATTTGATTTCAGAAAGTCCTACATGGTGCCTACCACCGGTTCGGGAACTAACCCGGCGAGAAGAACCGGCGTAAGAAACTCGCCCGGGGCCCACTTTTTTACCAAAAAAAGTGAGAAAAAAATTAATCTTTTAAAATAAAGTTTACAATTTTGTAACTTAATATTATATACAATATCCAAGTCCTATTATAATGTAGAAGTAGCCTTGCAAGAAGCCACCCTACTCCCAAGGTGTGCCATCGTTTATTATAACACAAATAATTACAATTAAATTATATGTGCCTCAAGAACAGACAAGTACAATCATGAATAATAAGTACAGTTTGATACTAGACATAATTATACTTTGCAATCAATTACAAATCATCAGAGCTATAAGTACTACCAGTAACAGAATTGTTGTTACAGGAATCACCATTGTCAGAAACATATATGATATTTTACCACCATTGTGAGAAACTTTTATTTGCTCTCGTCATTTCTTTCATATATAATAATTATATTACTTTATCTCCAACTCCAATAGTAGATTCTGTTACATGTATCTTCCTGTCAACGTATCCTCTTCCTTTTGTTTTCGAGTCCACTCCACCAAGCTCTGTATTTATTACTATTTTTGATGGCGATTTGTCTCTAAAATGGCGCCCGTAAAACAACTCTGCTGGCGTACCTACTACTATCGTGTAAGAGTAGGTTGCACCGACTTACTTTAACTATAACTTTACCATAGCAAAAGTCAAATAAACTGTCAAATCCATAGTAAAAGTCCATTATGGACGCCATATTTGAGGATAACCTTAACTTTAATTACGCCTCTGGTGCAACTTGCCCTTAGAGAAGTGTACTATTTTAACAAAATATTATCATCTTGCCAATAGCCATATTTGAGGATAACCTTAACTTTAATTACGCCTCTGGTGCAACTTGCCCTTAGAGAAGTGTACTATTTTAACAAAATATTATCATCTTGCCAATAACGTGTCTCAGCTTTTTTTTTTTTTTTTTATATATATAGGCCCCTTTTAAAGGACCTCTCGTTCCCCCTTCAGTAAGAAGGGACAATTGCTTGCATTTATTTACATTCTTACATTTGTATTAATTTTTTATGTTTTATTTACTCACATTTTTAACTTAATTTATATTATCTTCATTAATTAATTGTACATTTCCTATTTTTAATTTCAATTCCTTTACAGCATAACATTACATTCCTTTTACATTTTTTACAATAAGTATAAAAATTTTATTATGCTTTACATTTATTATTTTACATTTACATTGATATATATATTATTACATATTCTTACATTAATTTTTATAATACATTCACTTTTGTACACCTTAATTTACATAGAATTTCTCAACAACATTGATATATTTAACAAATTTTACATTAATTATTTTCATTACCTGATTTATATAATATTTCCTTTATTATCACTGATCTATTCTACAATTTTTTCCAGTAATTTTTTATGTTACATTCACTTTTATACATTATATATTTTTACATTTTTATTACATAGAATTCTTGATGCATAATATTGTACATTTACATTTCAGTTTTTTACATTTATTCTAATCTTGACTTAATTTGACATTTTTATTAACATTTATTTGTGTGATAGTTGGAAGTTGGTAAGTATGTAAAATTACTTGTGTTTGGGTTGTTGACTCCCTCAAGTCTCAAAGCAAGGCACAGTTCCATCTTAGCAAATTATCGTCTTGGCATCCAGTCCGGAATATCGGGCCGATGTGAAGTTGCATTGTGTTATGAAACCATAACATGAGTGCAATTTTGTGGTGATATCATAGCGCTCGCAAGTACAGATAGTAAGTGTGTGTAACTTTTAAAGCCTTGGAGCACTATAAACAAAAGAGTATAATTCGTATTTCGTATGTAGGTATAGGCTTGTCATTCAAAAGATGGTAGTGTGCATATTGTAGCGTTTTATGATAAAAGCATAATTGTTTCGAACAATAAATGCTCGATGCACTCCTTCACCATAATACTATTTAAACTATAACTGTGCAAAATTTCATTCATGTACGTTTCGAATGCTAATAGAATTCTTAAAATTTAGCAATTATTGTAAATTGGTTATGTTTCTATTATCTTCTTTAACATAATAATATTATGAGCACTAAAATATTACTTATTATATGTAAAAACTTGTAAGTGGCCATTTGTTTTCAAATTAGTAATTATTAGGATTTGTTTAGCTGTAAGTTTTTCTGCACAAATAAAATAAAAGCACAGTTATACCTAATCTTTAGTGAATGGCTGTATTTAAGTCACTAAATGCTTATGCTTGATCTTTACGCCAAAACCATCTTATGTTTACTACTATTTTAGGTGAAGTCAATTGTATTGCACTCCCCGACTCCATTGTTATGGCAGAATGTTAGAACTATAATATTATGTAGGTATAGTTAATAAGACCTTTATACCAACAACATTGTAGCAATAAAGATATTTGTAATTTATATATGCTCATTTAATAGTTAACTCAAGTTGTTGAAAACAATTTTGAGGTTAAGTTTTGACAAACCTTTTGCATTTTAAATCTTGGAAAAAGTTGTTCCACAGTTGGTAACGTTACATAATATTTTCTGATAATGGATCGATTAACCTGCCTTAATATCTAATGTCTACACAGATTCTGACGTCCCCTTTAAATACCGAAACTAGAGGAGAAATCCAACCTTATGGCCATTAACTAGCTCAATAATAGGTATCCAATTCTATTAAGTAAGTCATTTATTTTAAGGTGACTCTGTGACAAGGTCGAGGGGCTGTTTTGGTGGTTGTAACCTTGGTTGTAACTTGTATCGCTGGCTATGTGAATTTGAACATATTTATAATTCATGGAATCCAAATCTCAATACTCTTAGTTTTATTTTAGTATCCTTGCCAAGCTACTACGGGCTTAATACTAGGTACATAGGTCATAAACCTTTTGTCCGGATTCGCTACTTGATTTTCAACTTGGCCACCATTGGACTTAGGAGTTATGCAAGTTGGTAGCTCTAATTACTTATAGATAATTCAATATTAAATAAACTGTTAATTGAGCAGTCTAACCTGAGTTTCATGATCTACAGATTCATTTGCAACTTTTGAAATCATTAATGAAAACACGCCATTAATGAAATACAATTTTCTATCCGAAATTCTGATCGATTTTAAATTAATTCACCATCAGGGATTGGTGTACTTTGTGTCCTTTAAGACCACAGTTTGTGCAAATTTTTTGTCTTTTGCAACACATTTATGTGATACCTAGTCACTTAACGTGATAATTTTGCAACACATTTATGTACTTACTACTTTGTGTCCTTTAAGACCACAGTTTGTACAAATTTTGCTCAATTAAGTTTTGTTTGTGTCCTTTAAGACCACAGTTTGTGCAAATTTTGTTCAATTTAGTTTTGTTTGTGTCCTTTAAGACCACAGTTTGTGCAAATTTTGCTCAATTAAGTTTTGTTTGTGTCCTTTAAGACCACAGTTTTTGCAAATTTTGCTCAATTAAGTTTTGTTTGTGTCCTTTAAGACCACTTTTGCAACACATTTGTGTAATAGTCACTTGTCGTGATAACATTTCCACACTAGTACACCGCATACTTTTGTTGCTTGTCCCAATTTTATTATTGCACTTTCATAGATTTCCTTGAAATCCTTTCAACTGTCTTTCGACAGTCTCGATTGAGATTTGCTTCCACTATAATTTTGTATTGTAATTATTGTATTCCCTTGAGTTAGAATTTTTTCTAATGTCAAGAGTACCTATAGAGTAGGTATCTCTTAAGTATATATTATATAAAAATGGATTTTCAAATGTGTTAGTCGCGCTAAAACTCGAAAACAGCTGGACGGATTGGGCTGATTTTAGTTTTAAAACATTTGTAGAAGTCCAGGGAAGGTTTTAAAGTGACACCAAGTTCACCGGGACAGCTAGTTGTGAATATTTATCTCCGATTATTGGATAAAATTGTTCGGCGTGCATCCGTCGTCCGATTGCCATAACACAAGTTTTTATTTAGCATGGGATTAGACGACGTGATGTACGCTACCTTGCTTTTATACTATTGTATATTGTATGTTAAATAAGGAATTTGAAGAATTTTGAAATTTGATTCTAAATCTGTAAAGTGGAAGCAAACTAAATATCAAAATTGGGACTAGAAACTAATTGCATAGAAATTACATTCCAAATGCATTATTACATTAAAATGTAAGTCTATGTAAACTTGATGAGTTTTCACTCATTGTACGGTGTACTTTACTCGGCCGGGTTACCAAAATAGTACACTCCGACTTGGCTAATATATACAGGCACAACTTTGTTGTATGTATGGTCAGGTACTAGCACAATAATATTATTATTAGAAGATTTTAAAAAGATGTAGTAAGTACACAATTAACAAGTAACAGGTAATAATAAGAAATTCATATTACTAATTTAGAGGTAATTAATTTTTAGGCATTTAAGTGACATAAACGCCACATTAATAATATGTATACGGTCTACTATGCTTAGACGTAGAACAAACACAGTGTTTGTCCTTCGCCGCGGGAATCTGATCCACGACCGATATTGTAAACATTGACTACGCTATCGGCCAAGGCCCAAGACTTACTTCGGGTCACTGAGTCAGCGCAGCTTAGTATTTAGTAAGTAAGTATTACGTTGTCAATAAATTGGTACCATGACCATACATACCACTTTACTAGGTATATATTAGCAACACACTTGCGACTACGTTAACTCATGTACCCTTGGCTATCAGACGCTTCGCTTACGATTTCGAGCATGAATCAAATAATATAATATTGTAAACAAAATTAAGGTAGGAAGTTACTGAACTGAGTTGTAAAATTTAGGACATATTTAATATGTTTTTTCCCCCCTTTAGAAAATGAAATGCGTAATAGTATTGTTGTAACCCTTTGTCTGATAGCTTCGGGGTATTTTGTAGTCGTATAATATAAAAATTCACTTACGTACTTTTCCTCGTTGCCATTTTGTGCTGTCGTCAACTACAGCTGCAGGCTAGTGTGCCTGTGTATAATATACTGTACACAATATTATTGTGTACAGTATGTTAATTATTATGTACATGGGCCAGTAAATTAAACACGCATTATTGTATAACTGAACACTGTACTACTCTCGGCGGTGGTTGTCAAGGAAGTGATCGACCGACCGCAGACGTCACTGACGTCGGCCGATCACTCTCGCCATAGTGTAGGCGCGTTCATCTTTATTTATCAATACACCACAGGTTGCACCAACTTATTTTACCATAACAAAAAGTCAAAATATGAACTGTCAAATCCCTAGTAAGAGTCCATTATGGACGCCATATTTGACGATAACCTTAACTTTAACTACGCCTCTAGTGCAACCCACCCACAGACATCACAATTCACATCACAGGTTGACATTACAGGCTGACATAATCCGACCAAATGACGTAGGTCCGTCAACTGCTTATGAATCGATTTCTTCGATGACTCTTATCAAATTTTAATGTTTCAAGAAACTTACTTCCTACCAAAGAGAAAGAGTCCGTGTGTCTTGCGTAGTCTCAATTTTGAATTTGTTTGTACAATCCTGAGGATAAAACATTGCTTATCCAAAAGCCGCAAAATAAACAAACGATAAGGGTGGAGAATAAGAGATAGAACCGAAAACTGACAGCAGGCCCTGCCGCTGACGTAGACAATCCCTTTATTTACATTCTGCACACCTCGTTATAACATTTCCTTACCCACAATTTCAAGTTACAGTGTCGGAAAGTCGAAACTACAATAATACTCGATGACGCCCGCAACTCCGTTGGGACCAATTCGTTTATTTTGCAGTAACTGTACATTTTTTTTTGGATAAAAATCTATCGGTCTTACCACAAAAGATTTAAACACCTGTTGAACAGTTGATTAGAGAAAAATTCAGTACAAAATGATCTCAAAACAACTGTTCAACAGCTGTTTAAATCTTTTGTGGTAAAACCGGAAATCTTTTCCCGGGACTCCAAGTAGATACTTGGTACGTAATATATAGTAGTACTTGTAGATACAAGTACTACTACAGACTCTTGTAAAAATCCATAAAATTAATATTATGATATAAAATATTTTAAGCATGAAATATTAGTTACAAATGGCCATACTGGACAATCCTATTACAACGTGTAACAAAACTAAATGATAATACTTAAGGAATAAGGATATTTTGGGTGGATATCCTAAATTGAGTTCGCTGTGAAAGTAGCAGTGCTGAAAGAGCTATATTTTTTGTGATTTGTATGGGCAAGCGCCCGAGCGTCATGAATTTTCTCATACAAAATTTTAAAAAGTTACTTTTTCAGTGCTGAAACTTTCACAGCGAACTCAATTTAACGAACACATACACACCCTAAAGTATTATCACCTAGTTTTGTTACACCTTGTATAATAATTGCAAGCAAGCAAAAGAGTCGGAACTCCAAAAGTTTATTATTTGACGGACATGTTTGAAATCAATACTTTACTGTCGATAGGAAACAGACTGGGTCGCACTTAGAAAGCTGCATCAATGTCGCATTAAAGCAGTAGAATCCGGGCATTCTGTGGCTTCGTTGATGGGAGCGGTACCGACAATATCTTTACAAATTAAATCCAGCAAAGTGACGTGGAACAGACCAGAGATTATAGCACAATAATCTTAATCTCTATTACAATGGTGTTCTGGACAACAAAGGGGTTTATCTGATCCCGCTCAACCGCTCAAGGAGCTAACAGCGCGGCGTGTAAACGGCCCCTAACTGCTAACAAAACTTACTGATAGCACCTCGCCTATTTCGAAACCTGCAGGAAATTAAAAAATCTATTTTATAATAATTTGCAGTACTTTTGCTTTAATTGTGAAACGTTTTTTTAACTTTTTTATTTATGTTTTATCAGTAATATATATTAATGTTTATGTTAATTGATTTTCAGTAAACCCTCGATCACAGATTCTCGGAAATCTTTTGTTCTTCTTTTGTTATCGCGGTCGCATGCGACGGCTTGGGGCTTGAAAGGTTAATTTTCAAATGACGGAAAAACCAAATTGGTGATTTGAGACGTTTCGATCGGCGACGGCCTCGTGCCGGTTAAATATACAGTCAAGTGTTATAGGACTTATTTTTCCTATAAAAATAGATATCTTTATGGGAACGGCATAAGGATTATTATTATCCTCGTGAAAACTTCCAGGTGAAATAATGTGCTATGAATTCAGCTGTCACAATGAATTGCGACTTCCCGCCTGTATCGCATACAATTTTTGCTCCCATCTGACATGACAAACGTTTGTATAAATCTTACTTGGACGTCGCTCGCTTGTTACAATTTCTAATAGAGAACCTAACTCGCAATTTAACTTGTCTTTATAGAATACTAGTTGACCCGGCAAACGTTGTTTTGCCATTTAAAGTATTTCTACCTCATCAGTTGATACAAAATCTGACCCCCTTTTTGGTCCCCTTAGAGGGGTGGGGGGGGGGAGTTTATACACCAGATGTTGAATTGGAAGAAGACAAATATGTCTGCCAAAACCGTATGCAAGTCGGATCAGTAGTTTTCGTGTGATGCTGGAACAAACACAGACAGACAGAAAGAGTGACAGACAGACAAAAAACTAACTACATATTTTTTGGCTTCTATAGCGATGATGTAGTGACAGAGGTGTAATTTCGGGTCATTTCATGTCTTTTATGTACAGAATTTTCATTTCTACAACACATTGTCTTCCTCCCGCACGCGCTTTGGTGACGCCCACTATCGTAATATTTTAATTTCGCCATAATTTCAAAACCAAACGTCTATTTTCATCATTCAAAGACCAAATATTATCTACATAAACTGTACTTAGTGATAAAATAATTTATTTTGATAATAATAATAATAATCTGACCCCCTTAGATTTTGTATCAAACTTTTTTCTTTAACACGAGAACTATTGATCCGATTTGCATACGGTTTTCACAGATATATTTGTCTTCTTCCAACTCAACATCTGGTATATAAAAGTCCTCCCCCCTCCCTCCTCAACCCTCTCTGGGGACCAAAGAGGGGTCAGATTTTGTATACAACTTTTTTCTTTAGTGGACTTACTTCATATTAGTTATTATCTGTGTTTTCCAACTTAACATCTGGTGTATAACATTTCCTCCCCTCCCCCCTCCTCCACTCTTAGGGGACAAAAGAGGGGGTAAAATATGTATCAACTGATGATGTAGAAAATATACTTTAAATGGCAAAACAACGTTTGCCGGGACAGCTAGTTATAGAATATATTGAGTACCCAGATTCTGTGTTTATTAAAAGTTAAACATTATTAAAATATCGAACAAACGTAATAGACAGGGATCCCTAGATTCTAGAACAATTTTTTTTTATTACTATCAAGCAAATTTTTTGTGAGTACCTATCTTCATTTTAATAAGACGAACTACAATTTTATTTGAGAAAAATCTCGATGGTGGTAGCTAACGGAGATAGAAAGGATGCTTGATTTCATACTTTGATTTGATGGTCCCAAAATATGGATTGTTCTTTTTGTAGGACAATGTTTTTGTCGTTTGTAGGACAAACAAAAACAATCAACAAAACTTGGCTAACTACGGAACCCAATGGGACCCCAACCCAACCATCTGATTTTTTGTAAATTGATAGGTTAATAGTTATTTTATATAAGAGTAACATTGTGATTTCTGCTACAAATAGAACATTGGGACCATCAAATCGAAGTATGAAATCCTTTCTATCTCTGTTAGCTACCACTTTCAAGAGCACTAGCTGTTGCCCGCGACTCCGTCCGCGTGGACTTCAGTTTGTAGCGCACGGTGGTTCCTGTTTCCCGGAATGCAGGGATAAAATGTAGCCTACACTACTGCAAAGTTTCCTCAAAATCCATCTTATAAACAAAATTGGTATAAAATCTCAAAGCTTCAAACAATGACATCCACATGGATAACTTAGTCCTGTTTGATTCATATAGTTATTTGCTAGCTTATGCACGTGGCTTCGCTCGTGTGAAATAGTATTTAATATTATTGGCATAAAAAATAATTAGCAAGTGAAATTTTGAAACGGTTATTTTTTTCTCTTTAAACCTCTTTTAAACTTAAGTAGGTAAAGATTAAAGGGTCAGTAAAGGCTATCAAGTATCAACGTTATTATAGGTAATTAGGTACTTAACCTTAAAAGTAAAATATAGCATTCGAAATTTAAATGTAAGATATACCAGTAGTCGTATATCTTGTTTAACGTTCTCCTTCCAATGGCTCATTAGTGTTGCCAGAAAGAAATGGCTCGATTTGCCACAAATTACTGTACGAAGATACTTGAAGTTTAAATTCAACTCTTCTTAATTACTTATTGTGTGGCTCTCGGTAGTGAAACCTAATGAGATGAAACATTAATTCGTTTACTTTATACTAAACGGGCGCCATTAGAACTCTTAAGAAAAATTTATAGGAAAATTTTCATAGATAAGTACTTAAAATTCTGGATATTTAGAGTTTACAAAAAAGATAAGAAAGAAGTAAGTATATATTATTATACAACAGAAAATTCTTCATTTATGCAAATTAAAAATTATCGTAATAATAGTAATATTATTATTATCTACTGTTCGAAGATGCTTGAAGTTTAAATTCAACACTATACAATATAGGTACATCCATACTAATATTATAGTCTAGTCAGGCTTGAGCTGTGTTCCTATGTTTAATTTTTTTTATGTATAATCGGCTCGATTTGTTTTCTGGATGTTTGAACACAGCGGAAAATCTGGCCATTTTTTTTTTGGGTTTTGAACGGTCATATCTTTACTAATAATTAAATTATGAAAAAAAATGAAACATAGGGACATCGTATTAGTGGCCGTAGAAATTTAGGAAAAAAAATTATAACTCTACCGGCATTATCCAGGGAGGAAACAGGGGACAAATACGTTTGTATGGAAAAACGGCTGAAGTGTATCCTCTTAAATATTTAACAAAGTTTGTCTGGATGATTAAATATTTTTGAGCTAAAGACAAACTAAATTAGAAAAAAGTTATAAAGCACTTATAATAATGTTATTGTGCTGTGTGTACCTTAAGCACCTAAAAGCACCTAACTCCCACATTCAGAGACATTTTTAACTATGATCTTCAAGTTAATGAAAAGTTTGACAGATTATGTATGGGGCTTATGTCAAATTTTTGAATTAATTATTATATTATTAGTATTATTATTACCGGTCAGCCCGGTAGTGAATTCCCCGCTTAAGTTTAGAGAACATAATATACCTACACGTAAATTCTTTGAATATTCCTTGCATCGACTGTCGACAATATTGTGAAATGTACGTGTTATTCTATAGTCCCGGGAGTCGCAGGTTCGAATCCCGCAGACGGAATAAAAAAGTTTTCAATGTTCCCAGGTCTGGGTGTGTATTAAGCATGTGCATGATATAATAATAATCTTAAATACATGACGTATAGTATAAAAGTATTAAATATATTTCCGTTGTCTTGTACCCGTAACACAAGTCCTTCAGATACTTAACACGGGGCCAGACTGACGTGGTATGAAGCGTCCATAGATAGAATAATTAATATTTCCTCTAATATTATCAGTAAATTAGTAATACAATATCTGTAAACTAATTGGTGAAACATAACTTACAATGTTAACTGGAATACCGTAATATTATATCAGTAGCATAATATTAATATAATATTTACCATTCCACGTGGCTCTGCGTAATATCTGTCGGCCCTAATCGTATTTCCAATTGTACAAAGACAAATTGGCCTCGATATCCAATTTGTAAGTAATAATTCCGGGATTACCTGAGTTTATACTAATAACTTCGTGGAATCTCGAATTTCGGAAATAGAATCATGATAGAATAATTATTATTGTAATGTATCTTTATGTATTTTGATATTATAATTCTATGGCAAAGTTTTTTAAGTTATTCGGTATGTGAAACATTTTGATGTTTTTAAAATGTAAGGCGTGACTGAAATAAGTTAGAGCTAACACCGCCATCTTCTGTCATTTGCGAGAAAATAAGTTAATATTATGTTTTTTACAGTACAGTTTATGTTTTTTCTTACTTAGTTATGTTTCTTACTTACTAAGTGAACATTTTGAGTCACTGTCCACTAATCTAATACCTTGACAGTATAGGAACTTTAATAATATTATCAAAGCAAGATTTTTATTTCTTGAATAAAAATGTAACCAAATACAATTGGGGAAAGTAAAAAAAAAATACAACCGAACAATGCTAGTCCGATTAGATGGCTACCTTCCTTACTGACGTAATGGTAGGGATTCACACTTCACAGCCTATAAAACAAACCACGTTTGACCACAGATAAAGAAATAACAAATCTTATCCTACATGGGTGTCTCGACGTGATTCTCAAGCCTTCATACAATTGGGTCTGAACGGCCGACTCTATTAATTTGATTACACCGACCCCTACTACCTGATTACTGATGTATGAGGTTATTTAAGGATTATGCCTTATAATATTCCCCCTGAACACCACTAGGCAATATAGTCCCTAAGCATTATAATAATGTAACAATATTTACTATTTGTGGCCAACACAAGTTTTGGTGCCGTAATTTTTTCCGCCTAATTACTATTATTAGAGAAAAAGTACATAATAATATTTTATTACGTACTTTTTCTGTATCAATAAACTTGTTACACGTGAATTCGTCGAGGTGACAAAATATTAAAATTGAGAGTAGAACTTGCTAAACGAGAGCTAATACAAATATTATTATGTCAGTCGTATGATTTATGAACGTCATTAAAAACACGAAAGACGTAATTAGACCTCTAGAATTATTTTTCACTATTTACTGCCTTACAGACCTTTCCATGATATTATGCATATTATGGAAAATTGTGTGTCAACATCATAAACTAACTCTTCTGAAGTTTTACACGTTATCATATTTTTCACCACAATTGTTGTCACCAACAAGCAACACGAATATAACATTTTGCAAATCAAATTAAAGTACATATACTAAAATTCATCTCTAGAAAGCTAAATTCAATAATACTGGGTGAACGCTTTCGTATTTAATAATGGTATATTTTTCAGGCCGCAGCCGACCTCACATATTAGATTGCCACGTTCTCTATAATAGAGCTCTCTCGCTGAAAATCCTTCAGCACGGGTAGAATATAAAATTACTCGATAAGATTTTCGATTGTATATTTTCTAAAGTTAAAAGGTGTTAGATGCTAAAACTTAAGAAAAGATGTGTATTTAAATATTAAAAAAATTTGGGAAGGTAATGTTTTTACTTCCTACTATTGAGTAGGTAAAATATTAGAACGAAGTTCCTTATCGCGCGTTGCGCCTTGCGGGGGCTAGACGGAAAAAGTTGTAACGACACTTTTTTATAGTGACCTCCTATATTAATGGTCTGTCGCTGTACCGACACGGCATCAATATGTTGAACATTGCTTATCAAATTAATATTCAGTAAAATAGCACATTTCAATCGAGTCTAACATTGGTGCTTTCCATCAGGTGACTCATTTGCTCGCTTGCCTCCTTATTTTATAACAAAAACATATATCTATTACAGTAAATAAACCAGTATTAGTTTGAGCTCACCTACGCAGGAACATACAGGATTTCAAAATAGAGGTTTCTCCGTGGGTGTAAAGTGGGCTGATTGGTTCTGTGATATCCGCCAACGGAATTCCACATATTATTATGTTAGAAACAAAACGTTTCCTTGTAACATTACTTACTTTTAATATGTAAATAAATCGTAACGAAAATATACTTTAGCATTATATAAAATTACTTCCTAATATATCTGTAACTACGTCATAGAAATTAATATATTTTCCCCATAAAGATTTAATGATTAATTAATCAATTAATATTTTCAAATTTTAAACTACATTCATTTTCAAGTTTATCATTTGATGAAAGTTAAATAATCGTTGGAAGTGTCCGCGAATTTCGCTCTTCTATTGTATTCCACCTCTAGCTATTGAACACATAAATTGTAGTCTCGCAGGGAACGATCTAAGGCATCTATTCCATCAAAATCAATGGACTGTTCGAAATTCAAATCCCTTTTGATGTTCCCGTTAAACGTCACAAAACTCAAAGACAGATGATTCTCATTTCCCCCGGGATCAAGGTATCGTAGGAGCTTAAACACGTTAAGTCAAGGATCAATCCAGGTAAATGAAAATGAGAAATTCTAACCAGTTTGTGTCAAGAGATTTCGCTAATTTTGAGTAAGCTTCAATACTCGTTGCTGAATAGCAATCTCTATTTTGACTAGATTTTACTTCAGCATCTCGTAACACCGTAACCTGTCTCTAGCGGTATTTGACCCCCCTTAAAACCAACCCCTAACATAAAACTCAAAAAAAAAGATACATACAGCCGAACGTATAACCTCCTCGTTTTTGGAAGTCGGTTAAAAAGTGAAAGCTATGCAATATGCATCTTTGTTATTATACTATGTTGAAGCAGACGAAGTCACAGCCAACAGCTAGTATTTCTATACAAACCGCGATAGACAATAAAGTGACAAATGTTTCTAGTCCAAGGGTGATATCACAATAGGCGATATTCGTAAGATAATTAAATACAGTGCGAGCATTTTTTATATAGCTGCTAGACGAAAAAAACCAAAGAACGCTGGGGACACCTTATTTCATTTTGACAATAGGCTTGGACTTGGTTGGTTATCATTATTAGCTTTCAGCTACCAAGTGCTGATTACCTATAACAAACACAGATGTTATAAAAAACATTACAATCGAACTATTGTTAACACTAATTTCATCTGATAAAATAGAGTCAGTCGCTTATCATGATGAGATGTAGGACTAACAGAGAGTCATACTTTCACATATAACTGTAAATTCAATAAAAAATACATAAAAAATACTGCTCATTTTCTATTTTTTCCATCAGTAGGCATCGAATACAGTTATTATTCTACGTCACAGTCTGTCATAAGTCATAACTCATACCTCCTCTCACACTACATTTTGTCGATTCCCATAAGAAAAATTACATTGTACTAAAGTACGAGGCTGAAAATTATTGCAAAACGAGCTATTGCCCGCGGCTTTGCTCGCGTTAAGAAGTATTATTATACACAAACTTTCATCCCCTATTTTAACCCCTTGGGGGTGGAATTGATAAAAATCCTTTCTTAGCGGATGCGTACGTCATAAGAAATAATTACGTGGTAATATTAATTTAGCATAGAGTAAATTTTTTAGAGCCTGAGAGGTTTTTCAGTTTTTCAAATCTACATAATATTATATCTATACATCTATACCTACATATATCTATCTATACTTAAAATAAAACTGTAGAAATGTGAATTCTGTACATTAAAGATATTCAAAAAATAATAAGCGGAGGGTGTCACTAGATCGCTATAGAAGCCAAAAATGTGGTTAGTTTTTTGTCTGTCTGTTTGTTCCACTATCACACGAAAACTACTGATCTGATTTGAAAGCGGTTTTCGCAGATATATTTGTCTTCTTCCAACTTAACATCTGGTGTATATAAAAAATTCCCCCCCACCCCTCTAAGGGGACAAAAGAGGGGTCAGATTTTGTATCAAACTTTTTTCTTTAACACGAAAACTACTGATCCGATTTGCATACGGTTTTCGCAGATATATTTGCCTTCTTCCAACTCAACATCAGCTGGTGTATAAACTCCCCCCCCCCCACCCCTCTAAGGGGACCAAAAAGGGGGTCAGATTTTGTATCAAATTATTAACTCTATTTTCCAACTTAACATCAGGTGTACACAATTTCCCCCCCCCCCCCCAACCCCTTTTAGGAGACAAAAGAGGGGGTAAGATTTTGTGTAAACTGATGAAGCTTTATATGGCAAAACAACGTTTGCCGGGCCAACTAGTGTTATAATATAACTGTAGAAACGAAAATTCTGTACATTAAAGATATTCAAAAAATAATAGTGGTCACTAATGACTACATCGCTATATAAGCCAAAAATGTGGTTAGTTTTTTGTCTGTATGTCTGTATGTTTGTTCCAGCATCACACGAAAACTACTGAACCGATGTGAATGCGGTTTTCGCAGATATATTTGTCTTCTTCCAACTTAACATCTGGTGTATAAAAGTTTTTCCTCCACCCCTCTAAGGGGTCAAATTTTGTATCAAACTTTTGTCTTTAATGGACTTGCTTCATAATATTATTTACTGTATTTTCAGTCTGGTTTAATGCTCTAAGGTATTTTCGAACTTAACATCTGGTGTATAACAATATTTTTTCCCCCCACCCCTCGTAGGGGACAAAAGAGTGGGTCAGATTTTGTATTGGGAGCCCCCTGAAACATTTTATTTATTTTGTTATTTGTATTTGTTGTTATCAAAATATATACTTACACAATCTGTCAAAATTTCAGAAGCCTAGCTACGATTCTTGAGTTAGAGCCTGGAGACACACACAGACAGACAGACAGACGGACTGACAGACAGACGGACAGACATCGAAGTCTTAGTAATAGGTTCCCGTTTTTACCCTTTGGGTACGGAACCCTAAAAAGGAGATAAATATAAACGCTCAACATAACGTAGTCTAGTAAACAGAATTGATATGAAAAAGTATTACAGAATACAGAGATAACATAAATTCTCTTCGTGGATTTTCAGTCATTTCACCTTGAGGAGGTTCGGTGTGAAGAGGCAATTGTGCCTTTTGAGTTTTTACTGAAGTGTAATTGGCAATGGCATTGAAGGAGGAAGGAAAATGTCGGAATATTTTTGCACTCCGACAAAAAAGAGGTGTTACACTTGACTTGAGATTGACGTGTCTGTCTGTCACTTTGTGTATGTCATCGTAACATCCAAACGGGTATACCGATTTTGATCTACTTGTTTTGTTTAAAAGCTAATATTATGATCTAAAGTGTTTGTTCCTATAAGGTTATCATCATTAGCTTGCTCAGCGACTTTGGCAATATCGACTACTTTATGGAAGGTTGTACGCAATTTCCAGTGGTTTTGCCGCTTTGATCGTGTGGTGTAGAGCTATAATGACTTCTTGCTCTACTTTCAGGTTAAAAGGTACCTCTCTCGCATTCTCGTCGCATGCTATATTATCAGTTCCTCTGTACTTTTGCACAGATAATAATAATTTATTTAACTATAATATTGTAACATTACAATATAATATTATACAATAATTATGTTACTGTTAGTTTGTCATGCAATACATTAGTATCCTAATTCCTAATAATGTTGACGTATCAATTATGGTAATTTGATTACCAACTCTATCTCGGTGACAGTAATTAATGGAAAACTAAATACAGTAATTATCGAATTGGCCAGTGAAAACTCTACGTTAGCAAATATAAGCTAGTGCCACTGACATACGTGATCAACAAAATTATAAAACAAACATGTCTCATGTATTGTTATTATAATTAATGTATGATTTTATGAATTAACATATTTATTTATTCATAAACAAAATCATGAACTCCGTCGTAATGGTTATCAACGATTTCTTACATTTAAAAGAAATTCTCTCTTGCAAAACTACTACACTAATCTAGGAAAGATTATACTATCGTTTAGAGTCATCACGATGGAGTTCAGGATTTTGGAAATATTAAAGTCTATGTAGCTTTCCGCTTTTGCCGCAAGCGACTGCGACCGACAAAAATTCAAATAAAATAGCACTTTATGACTTGGAGTATAGGTTTCATTTTGTTCTGCGCCATTGCAAAGCGGCGGTGGCATGGGTTGCTAGACCCTAATGGAACCTACAGGCTTAAGCCTAGGTCATATTGTTTGAATTTTTGTCGGAAAGCCACCTTTAGACACATGACACGATGCTTTAAGCTAAGAAAAACGATGCGTTTTATTAATTCCAATACATTTTTCATTTCTTACTTCACTATCAAAAGTAACTAATACAACTTAACTCAATGTCCAAAGCCTCTAAAGTGGAGACCTAGATGATGTTTTCTGTATTACAAAAGAATTTGTCATTCCATTGTAATGAATTTGGGCAAATCGTAATCAACCAAAACATCCGAGTCGTCTTATATAAATAGAAATGAGAGGAACAAAGCCTCAGGGGCGTTCAAAGACGATTTTAAAATCTTATCGGGACGTGATTGACGAAATTCGGCCAACTTCACGGACGAAATTCGAGCAACTTTGTCACGAAAGTCGGGCAACTTCGTTGACGGAAGTCGGACAACTCGATTGTGCTGTTTGTGGAAAGGCTTTTGTGGGCATTAGAGATTAGTTTGGCGTAACGGAATCGCACTGTTAGCCGTCTGCTCCATTTGTCAAAGCCGAATTTGCCAACTTAAATCCTTTTTATTAAAACCGTAGACTTAGCCGGCTTTTGTTTTCGGTAAACATATTACATACTCTAGAATATAATACTAGCTGTGTCCCGCGGTGTTGATGTGTTGGTGTGATATTTTCCCACAGTAAAAAGTAGCCTTAGATGTGTTAATCCAAGGTACTTACTTATCAATTAACTTCATACATATTAAAATCGCTTCAGCCGTTAATAGACGTACAGAAGTAACAAACATACAGACACTCTCACTCTCACACTCACAAACTGTGGCCTTTATATAATTTTATTTGTGACATCGAGTAAGTTTAGCTATTCAGCTACTTGTTTATCTAGTTACTAGATGTCCCGTGCGGCTTCGCCCGCGTAAATTAGGAATTTTACGAAAACCGTACATTTTCCCGCAAAAAATACCGAGTTCTGTCCCTTCACGTGGTCTATTCTATATCTGTGAGTTGTGATAAATAATATCAAAAATGCTCTAGTACTTCGTGAGATAAACCCTTTCTAGTTTCTAATAATTTTCCCGGGTTTTTCCACATTTTCTTCTGATTCTTCGGTCATATATATTTTAGTCTTAGCGTAAGTAATAATAAATAGCCTTCCTCGATAAATAAGCTATTTAACACTGAATTTTTTTTTAAATCGGACCAGAAAGTACTTCCTGAGATAAGCGTGTTCGAGCAAACAAACAAACTCTTCAGGGGGGTGAGCCAAAATGTTTTCGTTTTCGCTTCGTTATAGAATGGCTGATGAAAATGTATGGAATTGACATAAGCGTTCGTTAATATGACGTTGACGTTCGACTCGTCTTATGTCAATTCCATACATTTTGATCAGCGATTCTATAACGAAGCGAAAACGAAAAAGTTTCGGCTATAGGCCCAGGTTTTAAATAATATTAGTAGATATACATTTTTTTAAATCGATTGACAAACTCGAGTCTCGATCTAAAAGACTATGAAACGTATCATGGGACGATACCGTGAGAGAGCCATGCTTCGGCACGAATGGGCCGGCTCGACCGGAGAAATACCACGGGCTCACAGAAAACCGGCGTGAAACAGCGCTTGCGCTGTGTTTCGCCGAGTGGTGAGTTGACCGGAGGTTCGCGTAGTGCATATTTTCTTTGCCGGAGGCCCAATCTCCTACCCTTTTCCCTTCCCTACCCTCCTTTATTTCCTTCCCTACCCTCCCCTATTCCCTTCCCTATCCTCCCCTACCCTATTACGCTATTCCCTCGTAAAAGGCCGGCAACGCACCTGCAGCTCTTCTGATGCTGCGAGTGTCCATGGGCGACGGAAGTTGCTTTTCATCAGGTGACCCGTTTGCTCGTTTGCCTCCTTTTTTCATAAAAAAAAATGGTACTTGGTAGTGATGATGATGATGATGACGAATGTAATTTGCATAGTAGAATCTGCTTTCCGATCTTAAATCAACACCGAAACTCTCAAACGTATATCTATGAAGAGTCAGGAGTTCTTCCAGCAGCTCCCGAACCATGGGTAGGTGTCGCTGGGTCCAAAATATTACTTGTTATTAGCATATACTCGGAATACTTCTCATGAAACCAAAGTCACCACATGTTTCCATATAAATTTTGAGGAGTTCCCTCGATTACCCATGGATTCCTTCATCAGATCACCATTTTTGTGAACATAATATTAAATTGGGATAATGCCCTATACACCAAAAGAAAAATTTTGAAAATCGGTTCACAAACGGCGGAGTAATCGTTGAGCATAAAAAAACGAACATAACACCTCCTCCATTTTGAAAGTTGGTTAAAATTATAGCCTATGTGTTATTCTGATGCATAAGCTATATTGTTGTAAAGTTTCATTAAAATCCGTTCAGTAGTTTTTGCGTGAAAGAGTAACAAACATCCATACATCCATACATCCATACATCCAAACTTTCGCCTTTATAATATTAGTAGGATGTGTTATTCTGATGCATAAGCTATATTGTTGTAAAGTTTCATTAAAATCCGTTCAGTAGTTTTTGCGTGAAAGAGTAACAAACATCCATACATCCATACATCCATACATCCAAACTTTCGCCTTTATAATATTAGTAGGATTATTTGTGAAATAAAAACTTTCTATTTCTTTAGGCAAACAAATAATATATTTTCATTATAAAAGAAAATACAAAAACTGTACCCTGATTTTGTTTTCCTGACTCAACTACATTAAAACAGTATTATTGTTAAATTAAAATTGTATAATCGAGGTACCTATTGGATTCCCGGTCGCATGACGTCACGGCCCACGGGCCGTCACCACAGGAATTTGTCCACGTATGCTAAAATATCCATTATGGAGGGGTAGTGTACAAAGAACGAGATAATGGTGGAGGTCAGTCGGCGCTGCTGACACTGACAAATCGTTGGCGGCCTGCGACTAATGTCAGTCGGGACTAAGGGTTAGATCACATTGAGACGAGATGTATAGCACAATAAAACATCATTTAATATCAATTAATACTCTACGTTTGGGAGTACTGCGTCACAAGTATATTGCATACTAGCCAATGCCCGCAACCATGTTGCGTCAAAATTCGTTTATCGCGCGGAACCGTACACTTTTTCGCGATAAAAAGTACCCTATGTCCTTTCCCAGAACTCAAAGTTAATCCACGTACCAAATTTCAGCAAATTCGGTACAGTAGATAGAAGCTCATAGCAATTATAATCAGCATCAGCCAAGCTAGTCACAAAGTTCCATTCATTTAATGAGAACCAAAAACACATATTCACGTCGCTGTTCTTAAAATTTTGTAACTCGCCTCGTGGACTCAACAAATATCAAGTCTCATCGCTCGAAACACCGCAATCAGAGCTCGCAACTTTCTTAATGTACAGCCATAAATCTGGCGAAATTTCCCCGCAAATATCACTCCACTAATAACCCGGCAATTTTTCACTCGCACCATAAACGCAAATGTGTGCTTCCGCAATTCATATCCCCGGTGTCTTAGGTGTAATAAACACGTGAGTTATGAACTATTTCTAGAACTTTCGCGCTGTGTGTAACTTCTGTCGCCTTTGTGATAATGAAATGTAGCAGCTTATAAACAGCATTTCTTGATTTGTACCCTGATTCTTACCCATACTTATATTATAAACTAGATAACGCCCGCAACTCCGTGCGGCAAAATTCGTTTATCGCGCGAGATTTTTTCCAGGGTAAAATGTTATTTTCTCACCTCCGGGCCGGAAAACGTCAACTTTCGTCCCGCTGCGCTTACCGATGTTGCCGTTTTCCGCCTTCGTCGAGGAGAATAAGTAATAGTTAAAAAAAACTAAAAACACGCTTTTTATATAAAGGGTTACAAACAAACATACAAACATACAAATTGAAAAATGGAATAATTATATCAAATTAGTGTATTGTCATCGGTCCTCGATAAATCTACAAAGTTTGAACGAAATCTGGCCGTTTAAAGTGGGTCAAAATCGCGCCTAAAGAAGTCGGTTACAAACATGTTACAAACAAATATACAGGTGAAGCTAATAAAAAGCGTATAAAAATAGTACATGCACCATGGGCAGTCATGTAATTCTATTTCATAGAAAACAGACTGGTTTAAACATGAAATAAAGCATGCACTATTTCATAAAAATAGAATTACAATACTGGACTTCAGGAGAAGTATTCATTATTCATCTTTTTAATAGCGCTTTGATCGGTCAACAACGTGTTAGCATATTATAAAAAGCGCTATCAAATACATAAACTAACGACATCTAAGAAATCAGAACGTTCTTATGCGGCTTGAGAGCTAAAATATGACGCTTCAAATTTATAATAAAAAAATCGGCCAAGTGCGAGTCGGACTCGCGCACGAAGGGTTCCGTATAGAGCAAAATTATGCCGAAAATTGTGTTTTTGTATGGGAGCCCCCCTTAATTTTTTATTTTATTTTAATATTATTATTAAATATTAAAGTACACAATATAATACATAACAAAAGACTTTGAGAAAAATTCAAATGTCTACCTGTTGTCATTATTGATATAAAGCAAATAAAGAGGCCAAAAAAATCACGTTTGTTTTATTGGAGCCCCCTTATAGGTATATTAATTTTATTTTGTTTTTAGTATTTGTTGTTATAGCGGCAACAGATCTACATAATCTGTGAAAATGTCAACTATTTAGCTATTACCGTTCTTGAGTTACAGCCTGGAGACTGACAGACAGACGGACAGACAACGAAGTCTTAGTAATAGGGTCCCGTTTTTACCCTTTGGGTACGGAACCCTAAAAATGGAGGTAGATTTTAAACGGAAAAGTGTCGGATAACCCTTCCATTTGCTGCACTAAAACTCGATAGCTCTAAATCGTCAGCTGGATGAAGTGTCGTGATTAATATCTCCGACCGGCTCAATTCACAGCCGGTACGGCCCCCTGGCCCCGGTTTTCCAAACCAAATTAGCCAATACTTAAGCGATAAATTTGAAACGCGTCTCAAATGGACCGAAATTTTGTGGTTTTTCGCTAATTTATACGCCAAGTACGCGAGTGTGTTTTAGCAGCAATGATTTGCAGATGCCGCCGTTTGTACTGTGACAGTTGAACCCAAACTCTGTTGATATTATATTAATACAGCTTCATTCTTTGTTCGATCCGGGATGTTTAATTAAAGGTACCGATCAACACGGCAAGCGATCGCGACCAATAAAAATTCAAATAAAATGCCACTTTATGAACTATGCTTTATTATTATTAATTAGTATAGTAAATTAGTAATTTATTTTCTACCGACATTGGTCTAGCGACACATGTCGCCACTATTAGAGGTGGCGTAAGGAAAATGGATTTTCAATTGTGTTAGTAATGCTAAAACTCGAAAACCACTAAACGGATTAGGTTAATTTTAGTCTCAAAATGTTCGCAGAAGTCCAGGGAAGGTTTTTAAAGTGAACGAAGTTCACTAGGACAGCTAGTTAGTGATATTTTATTTAAAATTTTGTCGGTCGCGTTCGCTTGCCAGTTGCCGCGCTGATCGGAACGGTACCTTCGGAGCAGCAAAATAGTATTCCCATAAACGTGAAACAAGCATAAAACATATTATGTTTGTAAGCAATTATAGAAAATACTTATATATTTCATATCGTTAGATATTAAGGAGCTTTAACATTATTATTTTAAAGTCTCATATTTGACTTTTATAATTATTTCAAGGCGGACATCCGGTTTATTAATTTTATTTTATAAGCCGGATGTCGCTTGTCAGTTGACACTGTTGTCGTTGAAGAGGGCGTTCCTTTAACGGCAAAAGTGGGGATGGTCTCTGGCCAGGGAGTTAGAGCTCGAGCACTGGCAGATTGTTGGAAGCCACCCGAGGCATTAGACATACCAAGTTGTTGTACTCGCGTTCCGATAATTAGATTTTTCAAAGTATTTATAAAATTTGTATTGAATAAATATCTATTTGGAAATACAAGTATTTAATTTCTGGAACTAGCCTTTAGTTTCAGAAGTGGGATCGACGAGACCCTAAAAATAGGGAATCGCCAAGCCTGCGAAATGTAAGTAACTATATATATATATTTTTTTTTTTAAACTTTTATGCATGCAGATAATTGGTTAGCTAAATGTGGAATTGTCGTCGCATTTTCGCCAGGGCTACACTCTGGATGTGCGACTACAATGCTTAATGATACCAGTTCCCGTGCTGACCAGGGCTACTCTCTGGGGCGTGAGGACTGGTGTTAAATTTAGTTAACTCAATAAGTTATTCACTTTACACTATTAGTTTACTCGATTGTCGTCGCATTTTCGCCAGGGCTACACTCTGGATGTGCGACGACAAGGCTTATAATATGATACCCGTTCCCGTGCTGACCAGGGCTACTCTCTGGGGCGCGAGGACTGGTGTTATAAGTTATTCACTTTACACTATTAGTTTATTCGATTGTCGTCGCATTTTCGCCAGGGCTACACTCTGGATGTGCGACGACAAGGCCTATAATACGATATCCGTTCCCGTGCTGGCCAGGGCTACTCTCTGGGGTGCGAGGACTGGTGTTAAATTTAGTTAATAGATATACCATTTACGCTACCGGTACATATGTTATAGTACAAATCAATAGACGTGATAGTTTTTCCGTAAAGTGTATCACAAAATATAACAGATTGCGGTATATACATAATTTAAGTAATATAATACAGCAAATATAATCGACTACGGTAATCGGGTGCTATTCTTTGAATAGATAACTGTCATTTTCAGAGGAAAACACTTACCGTATTTGAATAATTATCAGTTTTCTTGTCGATATGAAAGTTCCACGAAACAATCACTTTTAAGCACATCACAAAATCACCTTTATTTTAAAAACTGCATTATATTAAGTTATCTGTTCACATACTAATACTATGCAATAATATAAATTATCAGAAGATAAACTTTGTACACAACACTTTAATATTATTAGTGACGGTAGAAGAAAAATAAAATAAAAAAGCATGTTAAAATAGATGTTGCTAGCTTGAAAAAATGCTTTTACATATCTTTTTTTTTTATCATAAAAATAAATCTAAACTTCGCGTTGTCTTTAATTTGAAAATTTAATCAATTTTGTTACATAATTTAAACTTACTACTTACGATTTTAAAATGCTTTGCGATTAAAGAAAATACATAATTTCTTTCATTCGGAATTCTAATGCAAACAATTATAAGTTTCAGATATGAACTTAAGCCGTTCTTTGGCACAGAGACTGATGTCTGACATGGAGTCAATGATGCAAAGCCCAGGAGTACCCAGGCAGGGTCAGGGTGTTTTAATTGACCCAGGAGTACTCAGGTCAGAGAGTCGGGGTCTTACTGAAAATGTTTGCAGCCCAGGAGTACCCAGGCAGGGTCAGGGTGTTTTGATTAACCCAGGAGCACTCAGGTCAGAGAGTCGGGGTCTTACCGAAAATGTTTGCAGCCCAGGAGTACCCAGGCAGGGTCAGGGCCAAAACGAACTACTGGATTTATCCAACCATCACGATCGCGCTGGACCGTCGGCAGCACGTTATAGTCGAGAATCTGCAAGGGATTATAACGGACCTGGAAGCGGTCGACGCCGACGTCGAAGCTCCTCATCGTCTGATTCAGGTACACAATTTCGTACCTCTTCTAAGCGTCCCCGTCGGTCAAGTTATCAAAATAGAGATTATGATAGTAACAGTATTCTAGATAAGTTTCTTAATGTATTAAGTAAGGTCGGAAGCTCAGATAAACCTAGAATGTCTTTTAATGTTAACGTCATTCCTGAATTTGACCCAATGGCTAAAGAACAAACTGTTTTAACTTGGTTGACAAAAGTGGAGGAATGTGCAGAAATTTATGGCTGGGACGACAAGGAAACGATTCATTATGCTTTGCCTAAATTGTCAGGTGTAGCTAAATCATGGTATCAGGGTTTACCGTCCTTATTATTTACCTGGTCTGAATGGAAAAGAAAATTGCTAGAGTCCTTTCCTTGTCGTGAGGATTATGCTGAGCTTCTGACAGAGATGTTAAGTAAGAAAGTGAAATATGGGGAGTCACTGGAGCATTATTATTATGCGAAGGTTAATTTATTAAACCGATGTAAAATTCATGGCAAACAAGCTGTTGACTGTATTTTGTATGGGGTTGAAGACCGCGCTGTCAAAGTTGGTGCCCAAGCGGCGCAGTTTACGGAGCCTGAGCAAGTTCTAAAATATTTTAGGACCGTTAAAGTAGGACAGAGTAGAGATAGGGAATTTAGAGAATCGCAGAAATTTAAAAATGAACGAAAATATTCGACTAAACCTACTATTTTAAAAGATCACGTAAACGTAGTATGTTACAATTGTAGTGAACAAGGTCATCGTAGTTCAAAGTGCGATAAATCTCCTGCAAAATGTGATTATTGTGAGAAGTTAGGGCATCGCGTAGAATACTGTTTCAAAAAAAAGTCTAAAAACGAAAACGGAAAAGGTCAGACGCAAATAAAGGATAGGAACGAAAAGGTAATAGCTGAGCTTAGGGTTGATAATGCTAACAGTAAATATATAATAGATATAAAGCTAAATAATCTAGTTTTTAAATGTCATGTAGATCTAGGTAGCCAATGTACACTTGTTAAACACAGTGTAGCTAAGGAACTCGATTTAAAGTACACTATCTCCGATGAACTACCAGTACTTAGAGGTATCGGGGCAAATTTAATAACTCCATTAGGCTGTGCAACATGTACTTTAGAAGTCCAGAATATTAAAGAAACTATAAGTGTTTATATAGTAGACGATTATGTCATTCAGCAGCCCGTGCTACTTGGTCATTCATTTACTGAAAAGCCTAACATTATCATTACTAAAACTCCTACTGAATTGATTTTTCAAAGAGTAGATTCCGGTAAAATTGATTTAATGGTTAACGAATCAATGAGCATACCCAGTAACTGCATAAAACCCGTAATTATCAAAACGAAATTACCTTTAACAGGTTATGCTTTTGTTAATGGTACGTTGAGGGGACCTATTGGGAGGGAATACTATCTCTTCCCTGGTCAATATGAAATCGCAGATGGTAGAACTGCCCTTTTGATCTATAATATTTCAGCTGAACCTATTACTCTTAGTGAAGGTATCCTATTAACTCGTGCTAGCTATAAAAACCTGGAGACGACACAAATTCTAAATACGTGTGGTGTCACCTTATGTGAAATAGAACCCGACAATTTAAACTGCGGAGACGGTCTCAACGATAACGAACGTTCAAAATTAAAACTACTTCTTGAAAAATACACTGATAGTTTTTCGACTAGTCTTAGTGATCTTGGATTTACAAACTCGACAGAAATGGTTATTGAGCTTGAAGATTCCAAACCTGTTGTTTACAGGCCTTACCGTATGTCTATTGCTGAGCGAACGCTTGTTAGAAATATGGTACAAGAAATGCTCGACAACGGAATCGTAAGAGAATCATCATCCCCTTACGCTAGTCCTATAGTTCTTGTAAAGAAAAAAACAGGTGAGAAACGATTATGCGTAGATTACCGAGCATTAAATCGCAAAACAAAAAAAGATCATTATCCTCTCCCTAGAGTTGAAGACCAATTAGATCAAATAGCTGGGAATTCATTGTTCACAACCCTAGACTTAGCATCAGGCTACTATCAAATACCTATCGCGGAGGAATCACGACATAAAACGGCCTTTGTAACCCCTGACGGACAATTTGAATATAACCGTATGCCTTTCGGACTTGTCAATGCTCCTTCAGTTTTTCAAAGGACCATAAACAAAATTTTATTAGAAGCCAAAATTAAATATGCAATCGTATATATGGATGACATCTTAATACCATCCAAGAATGTTGACGAGGGGTTAACAAGGTTAGAAGAGGTCCTTCAGTTACTAAAAAAGGGAGGTCTAACTCTCAAGCTTAGTAAATGTAACTTTTTCAAAGAAAACATTGATTTTCTCGGTTTCGAAGTAAGTGCGCACGGTATTCGTCCTGGATCTAGAAAAACTGATGCCGTATCAAAATTTCCAACTCCACGTAATCAGCATGAACTTAGACAATTTCTGGGACTTTCGGGGTTTTTCCGACGATTTATAAAAGGGTACGCAATAGTGGTTTCTCCCCTGACTGATCTTTTAAGGAAGGATATTACCTGGGGTTGGGGCGAGAAGCAAGAAAAGGCTTTTAACGATGTAAAGACTTTATTAATAGATCGCCCGCTACTAGCCCTTTACAACCCTCTTGCTGAAACCCAGGTACACACCGACGCTAGTAAAGATGGCTTGGCTGGTATTCTTCTCCAAAATAACTCCCAAAACATATTTCAACCTGTCTCGTATTTTAGTCGTAAGACAACTCCTGATGAACGTAAAATGCATTCCTACGAACTGGAAACGCTTGCAGTTATAGCCTCACTTAATCGTTTTCGGGTTTATTTGCTTGGGACACCGTTTAAGGTTCTCACCGATTGTAACGCTTTAAGATACACCCTAACAAAACGAGATATTATACCCCGTATTGCACGTTGGTGGGTCCAGCTACAAGAATATGATTGCTCTATAGAGTATCGACCGGGATCTAAAATGGCTCATGTCGATGCTTTAAGTCGGAACCCGGTTGATAATCTAGAGCCTGAGTCACAACATATTTTAGACATATTGCCAGTGCAAAAAGATAAATCTGAAGAAGACTGGATAACAACAGTGCAATGCGCGGATGAAGAGGTTCGAAAAATTAAAAATACTTTAAATGATCCGGATTCAGAACAAACGTTAGAAATATGTAAAAATTACAAACTTAAAAATGGAAGAGTGTATCGCGTTGTCGGTGATGATCTTAAATGGCTAGTCCCAAAGGGTGTGCGTTGGCAGGTAGTTAAACGAAATCACGATGACGTCGGCCATTGTGGATTTGAGAAAACTCTGCAGCGTATACAAAAACTTTACTGGTTTTCAAAGATGCGACGTTTTATAAAAAAATATGTAGCTTCTTGTTTAGAGTGTGCGCATCATAAAGCACCCGGAGGGAAACGGGAGGGTGAACTTCACCCTATTGAGAAAATAAATATCCCGTTTCACACTCTTCATGCTGACCACCTCGGTCCGTTTGTGAAAAGTAAAAATGGCAATTGCTATCTTCTAGTGTTAGTCGATGGTTTTACCAAATTCATAAATCTGACTCCCGTTAAAAATACAAAATCCTTTACCACAATAAAGGTCTTGAAAGACCACATAAGTTACTTTGGCGTTCCTACAAGGCTCATCTCCGATAAAGGTTCTAGTTTTACTAGTAAAACATTTAAAGAGTTTGTAACAGCTTACGGAATCAAACACATTCAAAATGCCGTCGCCACGCCTCGAGCTAACGGTCAGGTAGAGAGATTTAATAGGACAATACTCGACGCACTTTCGACTTCCGCTCATGGTGATGACGAGAAAAATTGGGATAGTCATATTCCTGATATTCAAATAGGACTTAATACAACGGTGCATAAAACCACAAAGAAAAGCCCATCTGAATTATTGTTTGGTTTTAACATAACTACTCGATCACAAGGTATTCTACATTCTATTATAAACGATACAATTAACACTTTGGAACCAGAGGAATTAATCGAAATACGTAAAGAGGCCAGTTCTAACATACGAGAACAGCAAGTAAAAGACATTGAAAAATATAATAAAAATAAAAAGCCCAGTACAAAATACAATGTAGGAGATCTAGTTAGAGTCGAAAGGCAGGTACCCCATGATGGTAAATCGCAAAAACTAGTAAATAAATATCAGGGTCCCTATCGCATAATGAAAGTGCTCCCTAATGACAGGTTCTTGATTGAGGATACTCCTTTAACCCGTAAACAAGGTCGCCGATACGAAAATGTCGTAGCTATAGACAAAATACAGCCATGGCTTAATTTCGATAGAAATTTAGATACTTCTGAAGATAGTGATTGATATTTTGATATTACTTGAAATACAAATACTTATTAATTTAGTTATAAGAAAGTTTTGAATCTTTATTTAATTAATATAATATTTTGTACTCTACTATTAATTCAATTGTAAGCTAAGTATTTACTCTAGTTTCATCATAGTTTCATTATTACATTATTATTGTTAATTTTTTTTTTTTGTTATGCTAAACAAAGCCGAGAGGTCTCGCTGCAAAACAGGATGGCCGAGCTGTAAGCAATTATAGAAAATACTTATATATTTCATATCGTTAGATATTAAGGAGCTTTAACATTATTATTTTAAAGTCTCATATTTGACTTTTATAATTATTTCAAGGCGGACATCCGGTTTATTAATTTTATTTTATAAGCCGGATGTCGCTTGTCAGTTGACACTGTTGTCGTTGAAGAGGGCGTTCCTTTAACGGCAAAAGTGGGGATGGTCTCTGGCCAGGGAGTTAGAGCTCGAGCACTGGCAGATTGTTGGAAGCCACCCGAGGCATTAGACATACCAAGTTGTTGTACTCGCGTTCCGATAATTAGATTTTTCAAAGTATTTATAAAATTTGTATTGAATAAATATCTATTTGGAAATACAAGTATTTAATTTCTGGAACTAGCCTTTATGTTGTTGTAGTTTTGACCAAGCGATTGACGTTGGTGTCACGTTTTATGACGATACTAGCTTGTAGTTTTATTGTACTGAGGCTCCGACAAACCATATTGATACTTGATTGCAATGGCAGAATAATAATTGAGATACGCGAAATCACAGAATATAATATAATAGTACTCCGTAGCGAAATGTTACTTTCAAAAATTTTACGACTCCTTTCAAGTCTTTATGCGAACATGCGAACAATACAAAAAGGTGTTATGTTTGAATTATTCCAGCAAGCCATTTCACTGATGATAGTAAAATAAAATATTAGCTAAAAATGCTGTATCTGGCTAAATAGGTTATATAAATTCGTTGAATTTGGCGAAAATTCGGCGAGCTCCGGCATCGTTAGTCGATATTGCAATTAGTTGAGCTAATTTAGTAGAAAACGGCTTAGTGGAAATTGGGCTTGTGGCTGACAGACCTGCAGCTGATGCCAGCGAGTTGCCGATCTCATTATGCCGGGATATTGCCTATTAGCCTGCCATTATACAGCTAATAGCAATTTTGATAGTTAAAATAAATTGAACTGGCTTAAAAAAAAGTACGTTAAGTGCGGTTAGGTGAATTTATTCGTAGGCAGATAGCGGATATACGTAATTCTGGGCTTGATATTTGATAAGTCAGGCATCACAAGTCACAACTCATAATACGGCAAATGGCATAACCCGACCAAATGATATGATGCTTATGAATAAAAAATATATTTTTCTCTATCTATAAAATCGTGCTCCTTTTAATAATATCTATTCTTATTATATCTTTTTCCGTAAATAATTTTGTCGGAATAAAGGTATAAAATTGACGCATGTAACATGAAAAGCAATTTATTAACTTTTGGATTTGATCACGTTCTCCGAGACATACGTTATTATAATCTTCATTTGCTAGATATCTGATAATGATTATTGGGAAAAATACGTGACAGTTACATCAGATTCTGAGAATTTGTTAAAAGATATCTATAGTCTGGCAAAAAAGTGAAGAAATTATTAAAAGTGGCAACATCGTAGTGTCATCTTTTTCAAATCAATCTAAGAAAAATAAAGTTTAAAAAACTAAAACCCGACTACTAAAACACGCTCTAAAAAGTACGAAACAAGAAAATAGTAATGGAAGTTTAAAGGTAGCCGTGGTCGTATGCCCTTTTAATTTTATTATTGTCTGTTTTGCTACAGTAGGTGGCATACGACCATGGCTATCCTTTAAACTTCCATTACTATTTTCTTGTTTTGTACTTTTTACAGCGTGTTTTAGTAGTCGGGTTTTAGTTTTTTAAACTTTATTTTTATTTCATTTTTTTTGGGGCTGCGATTCGCTCGATAATTTTTTTAAACCATTACAATTCTTCAAATGATCGAGGATAGTAATTAATAATTATTATTGATTGTTTCTTATTGTATTGAACTGATTTTATGAAATCTTGCAATTATCAGGTGATTGCAGGCAAACCCGTAAGAAATAGCTAATAATGCTTACATATTTTAAATATTGTGCTAACAAAGTTCTTTCATTTGATACCCTACACGGCACCGTCAGGATAAATATATTTTTTGTTCTTTCCTTTATGTCCCCTAGATGGCGCTAAGGTTAATTTAACGTGACGTCATGTAGCCTATAACCAGCGGACGATCAAGAGGCTTCCAATGACACCTCATTTGTCCAAATCGGATTAGTAGTTTTAAAGTTACGAGGGAACAGAATATGAACAACCATACAATATACATACATACATACAGGTCAAAATCATAACCCTCCTTTTTGCTTCGCCGTAGTCAGGTAAAAAAGGGAGGACACTACGATGTTGCCACTTTTTAATTTCTTCGCTTTTTTGCCAGACTAATACGGCTGACGATCCAAAGGATTAGGAACTTTAATATAAAAAGATTAATATTTGAGATATTATACCTACACATAATTTATATAACACATCGTTAGTCCAAAAATAATGAGATTTATTAATATAAGATACTTTACATTCACAGTTGTCGCTTGAGATAAGAAAGTAGAGAAAAAGTGAATATATTTCTTTTCCCGAGACCTTCGCATGTTGACATGATAAAAGAAAGAACTTAAGTAATGAACTTACAAGTTCTAGTTAATTAGGACTCCGTGTTAAGCTTGACATGAAATAAAAAGACAAATGCATAGCACAAGTATTCCGGGTGAAGTGGTTCTTTATGCGAGACTCGAGAGTTTCGTAGTTTTATTTTATAACATTCAAAGCGCGAATTCTTTATATGTATAACTCAACAAAGCTTATATAATGATTGGAGAAATATAAAAATGGTTTTAAATATAGAAAGATATGTTAAAGAAAATAATATTAATTGTTTTATTAATGTACAGCTTGGCAAAAAAGAGTGCGTTTTAAAAGAGGGTGATTTTGTTTTAAACCCTAAGGCTACGCTTGAACGTATTTTTGACACAAAAGGTACTTACCTACTATAAGTGTTGACAAGTAATGTTGCCATAAATATTATCATATATTATGATAATACTTATGGCAACATTACTTGTCAACGTTGATAGCTCAAACTAAAAGTTTATGACATTAATAATTAATATCATAAACTTTTAGTTCGAGCTATCACCGCGCCAGACTCTTTTTTGCCAAGCTGTAACTACTGGTACCTACCGATTTACACGATTATGTGATCAATCTAGGTAATCCTTATAAAAAATTTAATTTTACTTTTGTATTCATTCCAAAGCGGGAATCGAACCCGCTAGCTAAGCTCAAAGGAGGCATTTAAAAAATAAAGACACGCGGCCGTACCAAGAGAGATGTAATGATTATTACCTTTAAATCTCTTCATTAAGCTTAAGTCATCATTAAAATATAATATGCGGCTTACTTCCCTATTAAATTCTTATGAGCCCTTATACTTCTCTATTAAATCCTGATGTTCCCCCCATGCGTGTATCTGATTCGCCACAATGAAAGAATCCCTCGTCCTTTCCACATTATTGCAGATACATCGTATATCCGTTTTATTGTAGTCATTTTTACCCTGCGTGGCCCACGTAGGGTTGTCACTTATCAGGTCGCTAAACCGAAAAGCCGGAGGCTGAACAAAGCAGTCAGCTAGGCCGGACATTTGTACAAAGAAGCCGGAAACCCAGCTATCGAGCACTTGGAGTCTAAACTTTTAGTATATAGCAATACTAATAATAGATACACAGCACATTAGATGTAAAACCGTCTATTTTTAGGATTTTCATATAAAATTACATATTATGCAAGGCTCTAGAGAAGCCGAATTTCTTTTAATTTTGACCGGACGCGCTATAAAAAAGCCGGCAATACGCCTGGCAACCCTAGTCGGACGATATATTGGGAACCCTTCAGTATTGTGGGTTAGTTACGTTTTATTTACAACTCATCGATTCTATTACATCTTCTGGTTTAGGAATTAGATATATTATATGTATCAGACGTATTTTCCTATTTTTTTGTCTTATCATCTAAATATTATGGAGTTATAAAAAGAAGTATTTTCAATAAAAAATTTTTTTTGGTAATATTTTGTATTGCCTGATGAAAAAATCTAAAAATATTTTATGACTAACTAACCTAGACTTAATTAAAGTAGAAAATATGTAATTATGAAGAAAAAAATTAGCACACCCAATAAAAAAACCACAACATACAATATTATATACAAAAGAGCTGTACAAATCGGAAAAAGTGAAAAGTATCTACTTTAAACTATGTAAGCGTAATATATCACAAAGTTTTCAATTGCCACGTTGTTTATTTGGAGCAATACACTCGCTTTAGTTTTTAATTACGTAATTCGCAGTTAAGTAGTGAGCTTGCAGTGAATCACCTCTAATGGTCTCACTCGACTCTTTTAACGACTCATAACTTCAGTGGGTTTCAGATGTAAGTTACGACTAGAGTTTCTTCAATTCCGACTGTACTGGCTTGGTAATTAACTCCAGTATGCAACCAGGGGGGTTATTATGAGCTCTTATATCCAGCCAGTTTACAGGCCAATTTACAGGCCATTGCATAGACACGGCTTGTAAACTGGCTGGAAACTGGCTGGATATAAGAGCTCATAATAACCCCCCTGTAATAAAATGTGCACGGTACGATATTAAACTACGTGTTCTAGTTTATAAGCATTAATAAGTGGAAAACTCGTTTTATTGCTTCATTTATCCGTCACTCCGTTACCGCGTCCGTTGACGCATCAATATGGCGTAGACCATATAAGTTATTATATTAAAATAATATGTATGGCGACATGGTACACCGTAAAGGTCAGTTTACAATGCAATGAGATGCGTAGATGCGATGCAATGCATTTCGAAATGGGCTGCTTAAAACCTATTTTTTTATATCATTGAATAGAAAGACTTGCCGCACGCGGTCTAGAGATGACTGTTCCAATTTTGAAAGGCTTATTCAAATCACATCAACGCATCACGTTGCAATCTGAATTGATTCTTAAGGGTAAATTGAGACCGCAACGCGACGCGTAGATGCATTTCTAAATTTGTATGGATTTGACAGATTCGACATTTCACGCAATTGAAATGTTTCAAATCCATACAAAATGCCGCGCCGCACCTCGCCTCGCCTCGTCACGTTGCGGTCTCAATTGACCATAAAACATCAGAGCTACGCCGCGTCTACGCAACGGAGCAATGTGGCTCTTTTATCGTATAAACTATAAAAATAGTCTATCAATCTTGGCTACGGCAGAACAGCTCTTCTAGCCTATATCTGCTGGATTTTGACCCAAAAATATATTTTCTATTTAAGATAGTATTTATTTATGTTACGTAAATGGTATTGCTACAGCTTACCGCTCGATACCGCTGTTGGAGACTCGCCAACCGACCCCGGTAATTCAGCCGGCGTTTGTTTGTGAACTAAACGATTACTTAGCAATTCAGATGACGACTTAAATATAGTAAGATAATAAAACTTCCATAATTATTATTATTATGTTATGTAATTTGTATTGGGTTTTAATTTAAGTCTACAAAATATAAGGCGTGATATAGAAACAAAAAAATTAACATATACTTACGTATATTGTATAGGGAATACTGCGTAATATCATGATGTCATTTGCGCATAGACCGCAGATAAAAAAACAAAAAAAAATTACCGCAGATAAAAAAGTATGGTTAAAAATAGTATTTTTAGGCCTTTTTTAATATATATCAATTCAACTGTTTCGGAGTTCCTCAAAATATTACTATTATACCATAGTAACAAGTCCAAAAAACGTCTACACATCATAGAGGAATTTTGTAAGTTTGTGATTAAGTTTAATGTATCCAAAGTGATTATCGCCTAAAACCATAGATTTTCAACGTTTGAACAAAACTTCAAAAAAGCGTCATAGTTTTAGAAAACACACCAACGAAACACACAATGTTACTTTTTTTTAGTTTTACTTACTTACTTTAAAAGTTCTCAACAAGTTTAAGAAGTTGAGCTTTTATTCAACTTCGCTTTTCCAGCATTTTTCATTCTAAATATCTCGCTGATAGTTGTGGTCAAAAACTTTTTCATCTTTTCAAAACGTAAGATAAAATTTTACCTTGTCTTAGAAATTTTCCACTAAAACATTAATGAGATTGAAATGTTATTTAAAATAAAGATAAAAGCGTGAAATTTAATGTAAAATATTTTCATCGTTCACTTCAGAGAGCTCATTTAAGTTTGACCTAATAAGTTGAAAGTCTAGCATAATAAATACTTTTAGGTGCTATTAAAACAATTTTTACAGCTAATTATTTCTCGTGAAATTTTCTCTGCAATATGAAAATATTAACTCTGTGAAAATAATTTCCGTGGCAATTAAAATAAATGTATTTTCTATACTTCCCTCCACTTCTCGGTCTGAAGCGGCGACCGAGAAATAAATATTTTAATGAACTTGTAACAGAAATAGTTTGTTTTTGCGATTACTTACAATATGTAGGTCAAGATTCAATCTTTTTACCATAACATTAATAATAATTATGGTACAGAAAAATACGTACACAGGAACGGACGAGTAGTGGCTATACAAATGCGGAAATATATTATTATTATAACAACCTGCCGTAAACTTCCTGGCACCTAGCTTCATTTATCACATGCAATTGTACATTTGTCGTATTTAAGACTATTTTTTCTTTGAGACTGGGACTTTATACGTGGGAGAGCCTTGCTTCGGCACGAATGGGCCGGCTCGACCGGAGAAATACCACGTTCTCACAGAAAACCGGCGTGAAACAGCGCTTGCGCTGTGTTTCGCCGAGTGAATGAGTTTACCGGAGGCCCAATCCCCTACCATATTTCTTTCCCTACCCTCCCCTAATCCTTCCCTTCCCATCCCTACCCTCCCCTATTACCCTACTCCCTCGGGGACGGGTTAAAAGGCCAGCAACGCACATGCAGCTCTTCTGATGCTGCGAGTGTCCATGGGCGACGGAAGTTGCTTTCCATCAGGTGACACGTTTGCTCGTTTGCCCCTTACTTAAAAAAAAAAGACTCAAAGCCTCTCCATGCCAAATTTCATTAAAGTCGGCTTAGCGGTTTAGTTATGAAGAGGAAACAGCAAGGACAACATAGTATAGTACGTAAGGCAGCAGTAAGTTTAGTCCGGCCGGGCTAGCACGGGGTTCCCCAGTCGATTCTTCGGAAGAAAGTAATGGCTGTTTCTTTCCTATGTCTACATATCTTTTTTCCGAGCAGTACAAACTACAAAGACAAGAAACTCCATAGCAACGGCAATTATTTTTTTTACATTTAGTTTCTTGATTTTTTTTTTATTATGGCACTTCGGCTATAAAACCATGGCCAGTGTCGAGTAAATGGCGGCAAATTAAAAAAAATCGATCTATAGCAACTCTGTCTATAGCCGGAATTATAGTTTTAGTATCTTGGAACTAGGAATAATAAAGTTCCTTAGTTTTTATTATTTGTATTTCATAGATCAAAACTATAATTCCGGCTATGAACACGGTTGCTACACGTTGATTTTTTGAATTTGCCGCCATTTACTCGACACTGGCCATGGTTTTATAGCCGAAGTGCCATAATAAAAACAAGAATCAAGAAACTAAATGTCAAAAAAATAATTGCCGTTGCTATGGAAAGAGTTTCTTGTCTTTGTCCTGCTCGGGAAAAAAGATATGTAGACATAGGAAAGAAACTGCCATTACTTTCTTCCGAAGAATCGACTGGGGAACCCCGTGCTAGCCCGGCAGCTTCGGTAAATTACAATATTGCTCGCGTAGCCATTTCCCGTACCACTGCTACGAGGCGTAGCACTTTGTCTCCATAAATTCTAAAATGGCTTCCATTGCTGTTGTTTTGAACAAAATAGCTACCAGGTATAATCGATTTGTTCTACTTAAGTTTAGTATCAATTACAAAATATAATAAAAAATCATTTGACACATAAATTAAAGAATTAAAAGTACGTATTATATCGTTAACAACGCAATTTCCAGTCCGTTCATAATGAATTTATTGTGTACCGGCAATAATTAATGTTTAATTACTTGTATGGGAAATCAGAAACCTTTTTTGACCCGAGGCAATCCTTTTATCTTCTTTGTGCAGGTGGGCTGGAAAATTATGGACCCCGATCGGGCGAGCCGGCGTTTCGCAGCCCTGAAGGAATTAAAACTTTCACCCTTTTTCAATTCACTTTATGAAGGTCGTAGTGCTTACATGATAATTAAGTTCATTATCAGCATCATCGTATTGTAATAATCTCACAAAAAAGAATTGAAGTGTAGATGTTTATTACTTCTTAACGCAAAAATACTAAGGGGATTTTAATTAAAATTTGGTGTGGCATATGCACTGGATTGTCGAGTATTATTATTATTATATCGATAAACCGGATCCCGGATGCGGTGCTACCGGAAATTGATAGTTGACTGTCAGTTAATCAGTAGTCTGCATTAAATCTATCCACCATATTATATTATTTAGTATCAACTTATGAAAAAATATATATTTTTTTAAATTATATTACTTTAAACACTACATCATTGTAACAGCTACCGTACTTCAAGTTTAAGTAAAACTGGTAAAACATTTCACTTTAAAAAATTCTTAAAAATATTTCTTAAAGCGTGCTCCAGAGTCTAGGCGGAGTCGAGTTCTCTATTAAATAGGTACTAATTTACAGCACTAAGCACTTTATTAGGTTCGCGGTTTCTTTGACAGAAGTTAATTACCGGCTTTTAATTATATTGTACCAACACGTACAATTTAATAAATGCCTTTGTGAGCCTAACATCAGAGGGTGTGTTACATAATAATTAATTTTAATTAATTTTACGTCACAAAGACACCGCATGATTAAATTGTATGGAGTGTTTTCTATAAGCAGGCGTAACTGCGATATCAAGTTACGCGTGTCTTCGGAGAGACGAGTCGCAAGTAACTTTGTTTTCAATGACTTAAGTGGAATTATGTTTCTCAATTGTTAATTTCAAATTCAACTACAGAAATAATTAATATTACTAGATGACGCCCGCGACTCCGTTGCGCCAAAATTAGTTTTTTTTTTTTTTCAAATTTCAAATTCTTTATTAATCATTCAATAATATACAATAGTATAAAAGCAAGGTAGCGTACATCACGTCGTCTAATCCCATACTAAGTAAAACTTGTATTATGGCAATCAGAAAACGGATGCACGCCGAACAATTTTATCCTAATATATATTATTCTCACATTCACACACACAATCACACTACACTTTATCACGTTAAAGTCTGTTTCGGCGACGTGATGCGCGCTTCGTTCGGGAGCCTCCCCCGAAACCTCCGGTAAACTACACCGGCGGGCCAGAACTCCTCCACCTCGAAGATGGATAAAACTTGAGTTTATCGCGCGGAAAGCGTAAAATTTTCCGGGATGAAAACTATCCTATGTCCTATCTTGGGACTCAAAAGTATCTCTATGCCAAATTTCAGCAAAATCGGTTCTGCGGTTTGAGCGTGAAGAGGTAACGGACAGATAGACAGGCGGACAGAGAGACAGACACATTTTCGCATTTATAATATTAGTATAGATTGTGACTATAAAACTTTTTTTTTATTAAAACAACATGCATCCCGACCGCTGGGCAAAGATATCGACAGAGTGGGTACCTGAAGATGGAAGACGTAACCGTGGCCGGCCTAGGAAAAGATGGCGCGATGAGCTGGAGGCGTACCAGCCGGGCTGGCCAACGGTAGCGCTGGAGCGAGACAAGTGGATGACCCTGGGGGAGGCCTTTTCCCAGCCGTGGGATAGTATAGGCTAACAAAAAAAACAACTTTAATGAATCTTTGTAAAAAGTTTTTTAATGATTTAATGAAAAGAATTTTATGATTCAATTTAAAGAAGGATTTGAAAGATAAAGTACGGGCTAATGTTAAAATCTTCCATTACATTTAAGTAATTACTATCTGAGTGTGGTAGTCATACCTAACTCCCGCACTCTAGTAGTAGCTGGTTATGGCCCTACTAGCACCGTAAGCCTGTCACCGTTATGTTAAGGTGCTCCCCCTTTTTTTTTTTTTTGCTGAAGGCAGGTCAAGTAGCCCTGATGTCACTGCAACCCTTGAGGATCTATTATGACTCCTTCGCATTAGAGTACCGTCGCCAACCCAATGCTGCTCATGAATTGAACGATGTGGTTGGGGTTGGTGCCACGAATTTCCTCTGTAGATGAGTATTCGTAGCGACCAAGGTGCCTGTTCCTGCTCTGCAGTAGAGCAGGACAGTCAAGGAGGAGGTGTATAGGCGTCTCGTCCTCCTCCTCGCAGAATCTGCAAGTCGTTAAGCTACTAACACCTATTCTGTTAAGGTGCTTGTTGAGCTTGCAGTACCCAGTTAGGCCTCTGGTAAGTATTCTTAATTGATTCCTACCCATGGTGAGCACTATTTCTGACAGTTTCTTGTTGAAGCCAGGAATTAGTGCCTTGGAGTGTTCAAGGCTAGGGGTCTCAACCCATTGCTTTCTGCTCAGTTTGCGAACCCATTCCTCGAGCACTTGTTTTGTAGTACTGGGAGATATTCCGCAGACCGTTTCTGGGCCATATATGGGACTCTCGGCCCCAAGCCTAGCCAGTTCGTCTGCGGTTTCGTTGCCGGGGACGTTACTGTGGCCCGGGACCCATACTAGGCTGATTTTGTTGTCCTTTCCTAGCATGTTCAACGTCTTAATGCATTCCAGAACCAATTTCGACGAAACTTCTGCAGCAGTCAGTGCTTTAAGTGCAGCTTGACTATCAGAGAAGATATAAAGTGCTCCCCCTACGGAGATACCGTAATTTACCGTATTGAGAGCCTTATAAACTCATAATTTGAAAGCTACGAAGTTATAATAAAATACAGCAATAATCTTCAGTATATCAACATTCTTTCCCAGTTATTAATTTCCTATTTTTGTTTATTATACTCATGATATTAGCTTCCAAAGTAATACCAATTTATTAAAATTGAAACATACTTTCAGCATCTCCCTAGTATTTACAAATTACGTTTATTTGAAACACACGACAATAGACAGTCGTGTGTTATTTGTTAATTGGTCGGATGGCCGTAGCATCGTAGCATGTTGCGTAGCTTTTCTCGTAGCACTGCCTCTACGTAATCGTAGCATACTACTAAACAACGCATATTATGATTGCGATAAATAATTTTAACATATATTATTTGTTGCAAAAAAGAGTCACAGAATAAAACGCGTAATATAGTACATCAAACAAAAAAAATAGAAATAAAACTATAAGAAAATATACTCAGGTTTCTTTGCATCAGAATTCGAACCCATTGTACCAGGACGAAAGACACTTAACTGCCGCATTCAGAGAAGAACATATTATTTAATTACTTAAATGTAATTAATTTAAAATTTTGACATAAGCCTCATACATTATCTGTCAAACTCTTCAATAAATTGAAGATTAATAGCTTTGTCCACATTGTGCCTTTTTTTGTTCAACAAGGGCATGCGTTATAGTGTAGTCAACAGCGAAAGTGTAGCATGCCCGTGACGCGCGTCAAATAATCCACCCGCGTTGAAAGAAAAGTGTCATAGCGCGCGCTACGATTTCAACGCGCGTTACGGGCATGCCTCACGTTCGCTGTTGACAGCGCTATAAGGCATGCCCTTGATGAAAAGAAAAAGGCACAATGTGGACAAAGCTATTCATAATTCTGAGTGCGGCAGTAAGACTTATAAAAACTTCATATAGCAACAAAATAATGTGTTTCCTGTTAAATTTACAGACAACGTCTGGTAACAATAATTTGACATCAATAATTTGTCCCTCAATTTCTCTCTGAATATAAATAGTAAACGCGTGCCTGACGAACCCTATACTCCAGATCATTAAAATATGTTCTCCCGCCACATTGCAGGGAAATATAATCCAATCAAATAATGCTCAATACACAATTTCCATTCACCCGTGGCTGGTGAATTCCAATCTTGAGCCTGCTCGGAGGCGTTCGCGCGAAATGCGCATTATTGTTCGCATCGCAGCCCGTGTTTACATCGCGGTATTGATTATATATTAGAGCATAATATAATAGTTAAAACATCCATATCCATACTAATATTATAAATGTGTCTTTCTGTCTATATCTGTTACCTCTTTAAGTTTATGGGGGTACTTTAAGTCCCGGGAAAGGACATAAGATACTTTTTAACTCGGAAAAATCGGCCAAGTCGAGTCGGACTCTTGCAGAAAGGGTACAGCTCCGTACCGGTATAGAGTGAAAGTAGACAAAAAATCGTGTTTTCTGTATGGGAGCCTTAAATATTAACTTCATTTTAATTTTATTTTTAATTATTAAAGTATAAATATAATTAAGGATTTCGTGAAAATTTCAAGTGCCTATTCTGTTACCAATTATTGACTACGAGCAAAAAAGGCCAAAAATTACGTTCCTTATATGGGAGTCCCCCAAAAATATTAACTTTATTTTTAGTATTTGATATAACACAATCTGTGAGAATTTCAGAAGTCTATAGCTATAGCGGTTCTTGAGTTACAGCCTGGAGACAGACAGACAGACATCAAAGTCTCAGTAATAGGGTCCCGTTTTTACCCTTTGGGTACGGAACCCTAATAATGAACAGTTTCTGTGCGTCAAATGAATTTTGACGCAACGGAGTTGCGGGTGGGTGTCTACTAGTTGATAATAATATTATGCAGTGTGAAATTTTAATGGTTGTTTTCCCGCAGTAAAATGATTCTATCTTAGTAGTAGGTACAATAGATTTGTAAAGTTTTTTTTGTTCAAATAAAAAAAAATCGGTCGGGTCCATAGTAACTCGCGCCTATTCGGCATAAAGTTTCCATAGTACGTCATACAAAATCTTTTTTATTTTCAAAAAATAACATGCATGGTTCGTTAGTACACTATAGGTAAATCGTCCTGCTGCGGGAAAACAACCACTAAAATTTCACGTTGTATAGACTATAGAGCATTATATTATATTGACAGTTATAACATCCATATTCATACTAATATTATTATGATTGCGAAAGTGTATCAGTCTGTACTCTGTATGTAGTTGTTACCACTTCACGCCCTTTACTATACTTATGGGGGGACATAAGAGATATTTTATCCCGGAAAAAATTACAGTTCCCGTACGATAAACGATTTTGGCGCAACGTAGTTGTGGGCATCAATTAGTAAATCTATAGATCTGCATAGTAAATAAGTCGGTTCCCACTGTCAGTCCTTGTCATGTGCTGCAGAGGATGACGTATAAGGACAAGAAGCATTTATGTATGGAACCCGTACCCAAAATGTAGCATATCCACACTTATATTATTATCAAATAAAATGGCTTAAAAACTTTTTAAGCTCTTTCATTAGGTATAGGTATGTCTCAAAGTGATTGGTGGATATGATATGCCCTTCCTTCTTTAGAAATATATTTTTCTCATATGAAACCCTAGAGCTGCTATTGTCGATAAATGAAATATATGAAAATGTAACTACAATTAAAAAATAATAAGCAGTAATAATTACTGAAACACGCATGTCGCATACTTTATGCATTTTAATACGTTCGGTTTTGAAACGTTGCCACACTGAGCTGAAACATAATCAGTAATTTACATTTATTAATATTAATATTATGCATTTCACGCATACTAAAAAGCTTTGTAACGCAAATTATATTGAAGCTGTGAGCGATGAAAGTAATTCTACGATATTATATTGATGGCTGTTTTAATTATTTGTTAGACCGGGACCCTGATTCAACCATTTTAATGCAAATGCATCTTTGTTTCTTGTTCGAATAAGTCTAATGTCTATCAAACAACAAGTTATGGTATTCTCATGAAATTTTACACCAACAAAAGCTTTCTGCTTTGATTATATAGGCTTTCTGATTGGCTATAACTTGAAAATCAGACTTTATAGTATGAGGATGAGATTCCAACGTGGCAGTGCGACGAGCTTTAAATAATAAATATAATAATAATATCTATGGACGCTTCACACCACGTCAGTCTGGCCCCGTGCTAAGTTCCTGAAGGACTTGTGTTACAGGTACCAGATAACGGAAATACATTTAATACTTTTATACTATACATATAATATTTAAGTTTTTTATTATATCTTAAATACATTACAGTTTTAATGGGACTTTTATACGATTTGTATGGGCAAGCCAGAGCGTCATGAATTTGCACATACAAAAATTTAAAAAAAAGTAAACTCTATACAGGGGAGTCATACACACCGTAAAGTATTATTACTATATTTTGTTACACATTGTATATTGATCGCATTGGTTGATCACATCACATCGCAGTGTGAACTGACATCAAACTTACTAATTTAATAGTCGAATGAAAAATGGATATGATTACAATAGTAGAATCGAAGTAGAGTTTTGTCCCGGCGGTATTTTGTAATTGTGTTATATTTCCAATTATTCAGATTGATCAATTAATTCCGTACTAGATATTCGTTTCACTATTTCTAATAAATAACGGTAATTTTTTTTAAAGCAGTAGTAGTGTAAGATTTTTAACTCTAACAGATATGCCTATAAGGCTGGCCATACGCAGGCCGTCCATCAATCCAAAATTTTCAGTCCAAAATTCTACGTTAGAACGCCATTTTAAAATGGGAATCTGATTTATTACAGTGTGTACATTACATACAAAATTGGTCGGCATTCGGCTCATGTATGGCTAGCTAAAGGTAACGTTTTTGAGTGTCATGCTGCATGCTCCAAAGATAACAATGTTAACAATAGTTTAACCAAACAGCGAACAAATAAACAAAATGATTTTGATGTAATTACTTAGCAGTCTGAAGCGGGTATGGTCTTATCGTATGTAATTTTGAAGAGTATCTTTTAGCGAAACATAGACAAGGATCTTTCCTTCCATTTTGTTGATTCTTTGAAAGGAATTCATTTTTTATCTGTTCCAATACGTTTGTTGTAAATATCAACTCTAATAATACTCCCCACACCAGTTTCGGTGACGGTAGCCGGTTTCATTGAAACCAGGCCAGGTACGCAGTAGTAATTTTATAGTGCCCAAGTGTGTGCGCAGTACACAAGAGCACTCTCTGTTCCTTTACTCTCATCATAAACCCAGTGGGATGGCAGACCGACACGACCGGCGAGAGATCAAGCGCAGGACCGACTTTTTACATGCCCATCCGACGCATGGATCATCTTACTTGTCAGACAATCGGGTGATCAGACTGCATTGTCCTAACCAAACTTGGAAATAACATGTTTCCAACGCGGGAATCAAACTCACGACCTCCGAGTCAAAGCGACGCTCTAAACCACTGGACCACGGAGGTGTTATCAACTCTATCAAATCGTATAACAACTCCACGTTTACTAGGAGAGCATATTATACTTACGAAAGCAGTAAAATACAGGATTTTCGTGGGATAGCCGTCTAAATGCTTAAAGTTGCAACGTCAAGATATATAATATACTAGCTGTTGCCCGCGACTTCGCCCGCGTCAAAGTAAAATATATCCTCCTTCTTTTTGGAAGTCGGTTAAAAAGTACCCTAAGTTACTCCTTACTACATCAGCTATCTACCAAAAAAGTCCTGTCAAAATAGCTCCAGCCGTTTCAGAGATTAGCCGGAACAAACAGAGAGACAGACAGACATACAGACAAAAATTGTAAAAAATGTTTTGGTGAATCTAGCGTATATTTATTCATAATATGCATTTTTCAAACGGTTTTTCAATGTTACAAACAGACACTCCTATTTTATTTATATGCATAGATGTATAGATAATGAAAATTGAAGATTATCTACCTTCACAATAATTTAGAAGCTGATTCAAAGTTAAGGCCACTTAACTTTCAATTTGTACGAAGTTATTTCTTTTATATTTTTTTCTTCGAACGTCTTTGAACGTCAACCTTCAATTTTTCCAAAGCTTCAAATTTGGATACACTTTTATTACAAATACAAGGGCTGGCTTTCTATCTATTTCCTCGTATCTAGGGCTGCTGCTCGCCCGTAAAAAAACTGTCAAACGTTTTGGGTGTGTGTTCGGCCTGAGGTTCGGCCAAACATGAAGGCTTTTCTTACGTTTTTTGACGAGCATTTTTCATTTATCATGTATCCGCATGGTTGGAAAACCACCTCATACCTTTTATGGCGAGTACAGCGATTTAGTTACACTTTGATCCGAGTCCCGTATCTATACATATAATAAAACTGTAGAATTATGTGAATTCTGTACATTAAAGATATTCAAAAATTAATAAGCGGGGGGTGTCACTAGATAGCTATAGAAGCCAAAAAAGTGGTTAGTTTTTGTCTGTCTGTCTGTCTGTCTGTCTGTATGTTTGTTCCACTATCATACGAAAACTACTAATCCGATTTGCATACGGTTTTGGCAGATATATTTGTCTTCTTCCAACTCAACATCTGGTGTAAAAACTTTTCCTCCCCACCCCTCTAGGGGGACCAAAGGGGGTCAGATTTTGTATCAAATTTTTTCTTTAATGGACTTACTTCATATTATTAACTGTATTTTCTAACTTAACATCAGGTGTACACAATTTTTTCCCCACCCCTCTTAGGGGACAAAAGAGGGGGTAAGATTTTGTATCAACTCATGAAGTAGAAATACTTTAAATGGCAAAACAACGTTTGCCGGGTCAACTAGTAATAATATATTTTATCCGGATTATAAGAAATAGCAACCCTGTCCATATCGATTCCGGGTTTCTCAAGGACAGAAGTCGAGGGTTCTAAATATGTTTGCATATCCCTTTCATATATTTTTATTATGACTAATGTGGCAGTCGTAGTTGGTTTGAGAAAAATTTTATGGCATAATAAGCGTATGAGCTCTATATCTTTTTAAGGGGTACAGCCGTACAGGCTACAGTTTTATGTTGTTTGTTTTTTGATCAAAATGGTGTCCTTCGCGTAATAATTCAATTTTTTAAATACAGTTTAAGATAATGCATAATATATAGCATAATGTATATTGTATAAGTCACAGTCGAATTTAATTTAAAACTGATTAATCTATATAAACCATATTATCTACCTTTAGGAATGAATGTAAAAGGAAGCGGGAGTGGAAACAGAAGCAGGAGCAGAATCGGAAGCGGAAGCGAGAGCAGAGGTGGCAGCGGAAGTAAGATCAGAAGCGAAAGTGAGAGGAGAGATGGAAGCGGAAGCGAGAGCAGAGATGGTAGCGAAAGCGAAATCAGAGATGGTAGCGGAAGCGAGAGCAGAAGCGGGAGCGGATGTGGGGGTGCATATTTTATAAAATTTAAATGACGAAAAAAAATTTTAATGAAAACAAAATCAACTTTATATTGTGTCTGTCTACACTCTACCCTCTACAGGATTACCAACATCCAACATACAATTACATTGCAAGTGGAAATCATGATATCACTAATTATACTGTCACTACTACAAAGGTGTACAAAGTCTCAGATGACACGTGCAAGAGAAGCTTTACTGTACAGACGGAATGAAACATTATATTAAATGCGAAATGAAACTGTTCCCTACACGTATTGAATTAATAATCGGCCAAGTGCGAGTTGGAATCGCGCACGAAGGGTTCCGTACCATTATAGAGCAAAATTAGGCCATAAATTGTGTTTTTTGTATGGGAGCCCCCCTTATTTTTTTATTTTATTTTAATATTTTTATTAAATATTAAAGTACCTGCCTGTTGCCATTTTTGATATAGAGCAAAAAAGGCCAAAAAAATCACGTTTGTTGTATGGGAGCCCCCCTTAAATATTCATTTTATTTTATTTTTAGTATTTGTTATTATAGTGGCAACAGATATACATAATCTGTGATAATATCAAATCTCTAGCTATTACCGTTCTTGAGCTACAGCCTGGAGACAGACAGACAGACGGACAGACAACGAAGTCTTAGTAATAGGGTCCCGTTTTTACCCTTTGGGTACGGAACCCTAAAAATTTAACGTTTTGATTTTATAAAAATTAATTATTGTGTATTCGTTATATACCATAACATTATCCCAACGTTTTGTCGCGCTTAGCTTTACATTTGATTAGCAGGATTCGGCTATGATTGTAAAATGTTAGCTCACTTGCGCAGATCTGGGTTAAAGAAAGAGATAACGTTTAATCCTGGATTAACTTTAACCCAGATCTGCGCAAGTGGGCCTTAAAGTGTTACTTTATTATTAACTTAGGTATGTTATGAAGGGAATCGATATATAATAATAATAAAAAATAATAAATGATTAAGATTTTTCCTCGCGTTTGCTATATTTAATATTAAGTCGCGAATATTTTTCCTTTTGAGCAAAATAAGATTGTTCTAACAAGATTATATTTTTTCCTTTCGGAATATGTTTTATATTCAAATGGTATACGAGTCCAAGTCCTCTTGTATAGCGATTCACACCAATACCTTTCACGGCTAAGGGCCCTCAAGGCGAGTGGCAAAAGGTGTTTACTGTTTAACCAGGTCAGAAAATATAACTTAACGTTTACATTTAATTTCGCTGTTTTTAAAGCAAAAATTACCATTTTTTTATACATGAAATACCTGTTTATGTATTTTATCATTATTACGATCTAGCCTAGCTAAGACTAATAAGTAAGTTTACGTTAATTAATCTGCTAAATAAGAATGCTGTAGAATTAACGTCGATCATGCACCATGACGAAACATAGAACTTAAATACAAAAAAATCTGAGAGAACCTACATTACCATTTTTATATTTCGAATTTCGAGTTTAGCTCGCGTTCAAAAATCGAACATCTTCGTATCTCGAAATTTCCATGGCCATTGCCGCTCATGGGCCTTAATTAAAAGCGTATATCAGAGCGCGCCACATTTGACAGCTCCACAGATAATATAGCGCGATATTAACGATGTGATTTTCGCGAGAAATTTATGGCGTCGATGCCTTGATGCCAACATTTGCGGTAATCATTTAACCTCTCACCGAATTTATAGCAAGTGCTGAGATTAATGAGAAGAGCGAGAGATGTGATGTTAAATAGAGATGTGGGTACAGGTATGTTAATGAATGCTATGGTAAAAAACACGATTTTTGCCATAAGTATATAATATTATTATATTGTGTATTAAGCCCTCCTCAAACTCCTTTTATGAAAAATGTAATAACAAGCAACTAATGAAATATGAAAAACTCAAAGCAGATATTATATTACTACCGCGCGCGTTGTGAAGATTCAAATACGGCCCAATTAGGTAGTCAGTCGTCTTTTATTTAGTCTGCATCGAGCGCAGTTACGAACGTGCCGCGTCTTGTCTTACCTAAATAAATTGAAAATACCGTCGTGTGTTTCGAAAATACCAATTATGACTCGAAAGTAAATAAAACACATGGAATCTCTTACCACATGTCTTGTATGCAATAAATACCTCGATTATTTACATTTTCAATAATTTTTTCGAACAATCTGGAAAAAAATTAATTTTCGTCATAGCTCAGTCGAAGAAAGAGACAGCGATACGGTTTTGACGCAAGACAGATAAGGATGGTTGAGCTGCAGACATCTAAGAGTAGTTAGTGCAGACTCGCCACATGACTGTTAGATCGTGACTTAAATGCCTACAACTGCTGTTTATTTGTATTCTATTTTATACGCTTTGCGATATCATAATTATGCAACTGTACTATACTGTTTTTAGGTTAGAAGAAGAGAAAAGAAACAAATTAAATCTTTTTGAAGGTAAGTATATATAAAATATGTATTTTATGTAGTATATATTCCATTATTAATTATTTCGATATTAAAATTTTCAATAAATAAAATTAACTCTTCCATAAGTTATTTCATTTCTTACCTACTACGGTAATACTTTTGCATCAAGTGTCCACTCTACGGCTATTTACGAGTATGTTACTCTCCACGCACAAGAAACTATGCAGTTCGACGTTTAAAAATAGAAGCAATAGAACTGTCTCTTTTATGTAATAAAAAGCGGCCAAGTGCGAGGACTCGCCCATGAAGGGTTCCGCAGCAGCAATAAGGTTTATTTTTATTAAATTAAAAGGTTTTTGATTTATTTTTATATTTCAGTCGATTTAATGAAATTTAGAATAAGGTTTACCATTTGTGACGTATAAAAAAAACTACTGGCTAGATCTCGTTCAAACCAATTTTCGTTGGTAGTTTTTATAGTAATCTACATCATATATTTTTTTTAGAATTATCATGCCCCTACTTTAGAAATTAGAGGGGGGGGACACACATTTTACCACTTTGGAAGAGTCTCTCTCGCAAACTATTCGACTTAGAAAAAAATGATATGAGAAACCTCAATATGATTTTTAGAGACCTATCCATAGATACTCCACACGCATAGGTAAGATGAAAAATTTATTTTTTTGTTTCAGTTGTATCTATGGGGACCCCTAAAATTTTTAATAATTTTTCCATTTTTGCATCAAAATCTTAATGCGGTTCACAGACTACATCTACTCACCAAGTTTCAATAGTATACCTCTAATAGTTTCGGAGAAAAGTGGCTGTGACATACGGACGGACGGACAGACAGAGAGAAAGACAGACAGACAGACAGACAGACAGACAGACAGACAGACAGACAGACAGACATGACGAATCTATAAGGGTTCCTTTTTGCCATTTTGGCTACGGAACCCTAAAAATGGCATATTTTCTTATCTTTTGTTTCACTTATCTGTTTAATTTTTCAATGTTTGCAATTTTGAATTTGAAAATTGTTCGGAAGGGATTTGAGCCGGAAAATAGTATGAACGTAACAGATCTGTATTCTGTATACATATAAAGGCCCGTATTCACTTCGATTAGTGCGAGTGCAAGTCAATAGACAGGTGCAAGTGATTAGTGATTAGGAGAAAATAAAGGACTTGTACTAATCAGTCGCTGTCCACACGTACTTTTTTCTGTGTAATATACACGTACTTTTTTATTTATTTATTTATTCATCATGTACATTTTAAAACTAGATTAATATACGCTATAAATTAATAGAGTAGGTACAAAGGTGTGCTTATCTCTTGAAGAGATCTCTGCCAGCAGACCTAAACAAGACATTGTGAAATGCAGAGACGTTACAGATAGTACACAAGAGAATAATAAGTAATTATTAAAACTAAATACTTAAAACTAAACATGCGCTAAAAATAGGTTACACAAAATAACATAATATTAAACTACATCATACATACAATTCAATATTCATAAAAATATTATACATATCTATTAATATAAAATAGTAAAATAAAATATTACATAATATACTACTAAACTATATTTTAATGTACTTATATAATATATTACTTACGTACGTACTTTTTTTTGTGTGTAATTGTAATCACTTGCACTTATTACTAATCAAAGTGAATACGGGCCTTTATGTAGAATATCATTGCAAGCAACACTAAATATTGCACAGTTTATATTCTAAAATATGTAAATTTCTCTCCAAAAAATCGGGTTGAAACGGTCAGATGCTGGTTAAACGTGAAAAGACAATTTTGTGTCAGCATTTAGTTAAATAGAGCCAACTGCTATAAATATTCAACTACTCGTATTTTGTATTCTCAATTTAAATTTCGACAAACATCTATGGCATTTTATTTAAAAAGGCATAAAACATAAAGCGTGCCATTTCGACGGGCCAATGAATATTATACTAACTGCCTCTATAAAGCGTGAAATGAACAGATAAAAAACTGAAACAAACTCTCTCAGCCGTGCATATGCCATATAGACGTTTCCACTGTGCACCTCCACGTGTGTGTAAACGACCCATTATGCTCACTTTGTACACGCCAGCCACTTGAAAAGAACAAGGAAGCAATTTGTATTGTCATTATTTAAAAAATTATGCTTTAATGAACAGTAAATACTAACCACAATCAAAATAAAGTAATTACCCGTAAAGTTAAAGAGTCAAGACAAAATGCACAGTAAAAAAGCAACATTTTTGTCATCGCGTATTCCTGTAGCACATAATTACTATAAAAAATATTTTTGGGTCCCTTTAAGTTATATAAATGTTGAAGCTACGGGAGATAAACAAAAAGACAAAGATCAATTAAAATAGGCTATGTAAAAGGAATGAATTTATTTATTTGTATGTCAGGCTATTGTTAACTTTCTTCCGATATTTGTCAAATGAGCTCTACCTATCAGCGGTGTTGTTTAAACAGAAAGAGTTAAACAGCCACAGAGACGAACATTAATTACTGAACTGTAATAATTAAAACGGAAATTTTGACAACCCCCATCATTGACCCCCATATTATATAATCTCTCAAACTCTTCATTAAATTTAAGTTTAATCTTTATTAAAAATGTTCTTGAGTGCGGAAACATAGCTAAACGGTTTTTGCGGCAGGGCTAGCAGTGTAAACGATACACCGTAACGAGAACGAGGGTGACAGGGCGCGGCGTTTGACCTGAGGGACGTTTTAATTATCCCATCTCAATCGACTGTCAGCCCTCACTGTAGTTAAATAACACGACCAATTGATTACTACCCGCCCACAAACGCCCAAACGTGATCTATGTAGAGATTCATGCAGGATTTGGGATTAATCGACAAATAAGGTAGGACATTTTGTACCTAAAGATTATTATCCATACTAATATTAAAATGTGAAAGTGTGTCTGTCTGTCTGTTACCTCTTCACGCCCAAACCGCAGAACGGATTTTACTGTTTGGTATAGGAATACTTTGAGCCCTGTGAAAGGACACAGAATGCTTTTCATCGCGGAAAAAATATGTGGGCATCATCTTGTAGGTAATAAATGTGAATTGTCATGTCGTTGAATAATCGAAATTAAATAGAGAAAAATTAAGAATACGTATATTTTGTAGCAAACAAATATTGTCATAAAATATTCCCGACGAAGCGTTCACGAAAGTTTTTTAATCTGAAACGATTCCCAGTTGTCAGTGCACTCTCCAGTCTCCTCATTTCAAATTCGGAATTGGAACCTATTGTAAAATTCAACTTTCGAACTCAATAAAATGTTGCAGCTCATCTTTAACTTTTATCTTTTTTCCGTCGGGCTTAACTCGCTGCATGATCCTAGGTAATCCTATGCAGTTTTAAGCGAATTTTTTTTCTTTTTTGCATTTAATAGTTTCCAAACTCTGTAATTTTAAATAATAGTCTATACTTTGTACAGACTACCATGGTGTGAACCGTCAATAGACATTATAATTATTACTTCATATACCCTACGTTCCGTTAGAAGCTCAGAAGTCCGACGCTCAAGACTGTAGTTTTTCCCGTTCCATTAGCATGTGAGCGTCAGTGATACAAACCCAAGTGGAACGGATTTTTGAGCGTTTTCAGCGTTTTGAGAGAAGTTTAAAAAAGGAACATATAATTTTTTTTATACATACATTGAACAGAACTTGGATCCTTTCCTTGAAGTCGTTAATAAAAGTAATTGTTTATAAATTAAAGCTGTTTCTTATGTCAATGGTTTAAAGTTACATTCTATTTTATTTTACAAATAAAATACATACTTAATTATTATTTGTTTCGTTTTTAGTACTAATTACATTTTTTTACTCTTACTTTTACTAACATTTTTATGAACATTTAAGTAAGTAATCATATTTTATTATGGCTAAACTTTTATTATAATATTTCAAATTGAATCATAATATTATGATAACAAAACCACATAACCAACAGGTACAGAAGAGATGAAAATTAGTACCTATTATATTTTATAAGAAATTATTTGAAATTTCATTTAAAACAATTTCTTTTCCAATCAAAATATTTTATTCAATGTTATATAGTATATTTACAGTAAAAATATCATTTGTAACGAAGTGTTTTTTTTGTCTCTAGTCTCTCCTGAAAACTTTCCGAACATGGCTTTCGCGATATTATAGTCGTTATAAGAAAAAAAACTAGAACGCTAATTTTGACCCATACTTCGTCGAGGGCTAGAAAGGGTCGTTTTTAGCGAAAATGATGACGTCATGAGTGACGTCATAGCCGCGATCAAGACGACCGCGGTCGCCAAACGGAACGGCAGAAGGAGACGTTTTTAGCGAAATTAGACAAATCAACTATTAACGGCCGTTCCCAATATTTGATCTATCTCTTACTTGAGATAGGAATAGCTCACATTAGACATTAGCTCCATATATTTTATGTCAATTCTATGTCAGCTGCGATCGGTTGTATGTCAAACTAGAGATAGATTGAATATAGGGAACGGCCATAAAAGAACGCGGCCATTATGTTACTAAATCACTCGTCTCGTCAATCACTCGTTATTTAAAAATATTTTAACCAAATTTTATAGGTAAAATTTTCCCCGTTTCTAAATCTTTTAGAACCTACACTTATAGCCATATAAAGCATGCAAGTGTGCTTATGAAGTGCACAATCTAGCTCCATACGACTCCACACGTGTCCCCAGTTCATTTCCTTTATATAAAATTTTCGCCCCAGCCCGAGCGCAAACTTCTCGCTAGTTATATAACTCGGGAACGATAGACGAAAACAAATTTTGTGTAATCAGAACTGCCCAAATTGTTGCCCGAAACGGTTATAACTAAGAAACGAGTTTCCCTCCTAACAAATCTGAAAGTCTGAAAGGTAATTTTACTTTGTACTGAACTTAATTTAGTACCCGCATATTATATTTCAACATCAAAGTTTTATAAGATCTTTATGCGGATTGCGCATTAAAATAAGATGTCCATACTGATAGTACACTATTATGAAATTAATAATAATAATAATAATAGATCCCACACCGGTTTCGGTGACGGTGGCCGGTTTCTTTGAAACCAGACCAGCTACGCAGGAGTAATTTTATAGTGCCCAAGTGTGTGCGCAGTACACAAGAGCACTCTTTATTCCTTTACTCTCACAACCCAGTGGGACGGCAGACCGACACGATTGGCGAGAGATCAGGCGCAGGACCGACTTTTTACATGCCCATCCGACGCATGGATCATCTAACTTGTCAGACAATCAGGTGATCAGCCTGCATTGTCCTAACCAAACTTGGAAATAACATGTTTCCAACGCGAGACTCGAACCCACGACCTCCGAGTCAAGAGCCGCGCTCAATACCACTAGACCACGGAGGCGTTATAAATTGAAATATGAAATTAATATAAATGTACAGCTAGTACACACAGACCACGGAGGCGTTATAAATTGAAATATGAAATTAATATAAATGTACTAGCTGACCCGGCAAACATTGTTTTGCCATAATATTATAAATTATTTCTAGTATCAAGCCGAATTGGCTGCACAAGAAACCAAACATACATACATATTCTCGAAAAACATAACCCTCCTGTCGCAGTTGTGAACATCACATGACACATCACAGTATCGAGTTTGTAACCCACATTGTTAAAATATGTAGGTAAAATTGTTCGCGGAAAAGTCGCAAGTAATCCGATGACACTCTCCTCGTAATATTTTTAGATGTTCACGGGGAAGAGATTTAATTAAATGCCCTCAGATTGGCCATTAAGATTATCGGAGGACGGGAACGCTTCCGTTCACATGATTTAAGGTGACGCCGTGTTAAAGTAAAAAACCGTGTTGGATATGTTTTATTAGTCTTGTTTTCTATGAGAGGCCGGCCCGGCCTCTCATAGAAAACAAGAAATGGAACAGCAAGAAATGGAAAGGGCGTAAGCGACAAAATGGTTTTTGTCGTGTAATTTAAAAACCATAAATATATTTCATATATTAAGCTATGGGCAAATTAAAGGGTATGCTTGAACCAATCTATGTACAAATTTTGGAAGCTTAAATCACTCTCCACTGTTAGCAAAATTGGAATCCCTTTTTTACAGAGGTATTTTTGATTGATTATTCTGTGTTATAAAAGTTGACCAATCGTGCTATGCTATGGGTAATTCAAAGACAAAGACATGATGAATACTGACAATGAACTTTAATTTCTTAGCTTTAGTCATTGCTGAGGAAAATCGATATCGCTACAGCCAAATTATCAAGGCGTCGCCTTAATACTTTGCGACGTTCCAATAACTCCGAATCGAAGCCACCTTCCCCCAGGAAGTCACGCATAATAAGGCAAATCTAATTAATATTTTGCGGTGTGATTTTTATTAGGAATTTTGTGGATGTAAGAATGAGTAGGATATGTCACTGCAATGTTTTCACGCTAGAATTTAGCACCTAGCATCGAGCCTTGAGTGAGGATCAATTAATAATGGTAATTTTATACAAGTATCACAATATTATTTTTAACTATCTTTAAATTTTGGTTCTACAAAATATTTGGTTATGGTTGTGTATGTGCTCAGCACCCCGGGGGTAAAATACCGACTATACCTAGCATAATATAGCACAAGTAAACCTTACTACCTACCTTCACATTCTGCTGTTAATACTTAGCGTTCTCTTATTTGTTAATGCAAAATAGAAACCATTTTCTCCCGAGTCCTGAGCTACCTATGTCTTAGTTTGCGAACTACTCAGAGTGTTATTATGCAGTTGCAAGTTTGTGCAAACTTAATTCTAAACTGTTTACAATATGCCTGTTAAATGAAACAAAAATATATGCTTCTTAGAACTTACTATCTTGTTCTGAAAAGTAGTTTATAAATGACGAGCTTTTGCCCGCAGCTTCGCTCGTGTTATAAGAAGTATTATTATATACAAATTTTCATCCCCTATTTGAACCCTTTGGGGTGGGAAGTTATCAAAATCCTTTCTCAGCGGATGCCTACGTCATAACATCAACGTCCAGCGGCTTGGGCTGTGCGTTGATAGATCACCATGTCAGTCAGTCACCTTGAGTTTCATATATATATATATACCTACTCAAAGGTAAAAGATATATATATTTCAGGAAACATATACAGGTAGAGTAGTATACAGGTAGAGATATATAGATTTCAGGAAACATGTCGAGAAAGACGATAAAATCAGCAACCTTACTAACTAATGCGCGCTATCATGACGCTTAATTACATATTTCCACATGTTATTTCCACATTTAATCCTATGTGAGTTTTCTAAATAAAAACCGGCCAAGTGCGTGTCGGGCCACGCGCAATATAGGGTTCCGTAGTACCGCTAGTTTTTGAAAATTTTCGTATGATCAATGAATGTACATTTGTAACATGTTATACACTACTAACAACATCATCTCAGTTACTTTCAAAGGAATTTGAACGAAAAGTTCCTTTAAACTTCGCCGAATACATTTTTTTTGTTGATCGACTATTACTCAATAACTTATTAAGTCTTCTTAGCCGGGATAGTTTTCCTTTTAAATTCAGCATATTTCCCACTCCGTGAATTTTCTTCACATTTCCAGAAGCAACCGTTTAGCTGGTAGAAGGGGGGACACTGGACTCTAACGATTTTTTCCACTTTAAAACTTAATATTTCACAAATGGATCCCTAAATCGGAAAATGATATATAAATACTCATAATATTTTTAAAAAACCTATCCAACGATACCTCACAGCGAAAAAAAAATTCAACCCCGCTTGATGTGTAGGGGAGGTACCATAAAAAAATATATTTTTATACGCTTTTTATTAGCTTCACCTGTATATTTGTTTGTAACATGTTTGTAACCGACTTCTTTGGGCGCGATTTTGACCCACTTTAAACGGCCAGATCTCATTCAAACTTTGTAGATTTATCGAGGACCGATGACAATACACTAATTTGATATAATTATTCCATTTTTCAATTTGTATGTTTGTATGTTTGTTTGTAACCCTTTATATAAAAAGCGCGTTTTTAGTTTTTTTAACTATTACCTATTTAAATATTTTATGTACCATTTTGTCGGCATTATTAATTCATGAAGCCCTAAGCGGTCGCATGCAACCGCGATAACAATAAATATAGCCTGCAAGAGTGGACTGGCGAAGGTCAGAATCCTCAGCGATTCCAGATCGGCTCTCCAGGCTGTCACTCTTAGTTCCCCTCATCCCCTGGCAGTGCAAACAAGGGCGGCCCTCCGAAAACTGCATCGCAGAGGCGGGAGGTCTCCTTGTTCTGGATCAAAGCGCACGCAGGGTTGAGAGGGAATGAGAGAGTTGACGAATTAGCCAAGGAGGCCGCGCTGGGATTGAGGAGGAAACCCGACTACGATCTGTGTCCTGTTTCATTCGTCAAGCGTATTTTAAGAGAGGATACGATTGAGGAATGGGACAGGAGATACGAAGTGGGAGGGACGGCCGGAGTTACGAAACTCTTCTTCCCAAGCGCTGCTGCTGCATATAAGATAGTTAAAAAGATAGACATAACTCACCACACCACACAGATCCTGACTGGACACGGCGGATTCGCCTTCTACTTGCATAGATTCAAGTTGAAGGAGGATCCGTCGTGCCTGTGTCAGCCAGGAGTTGAGGAGACAGTTCCTCACCTGTTACTCGACTGCCCAATTTTTGCGAGCAATAGATTTGATATTGAACAAAAATTGGGCACACCGATAACGGGTGAGAATCTGCCTACCATCCTGGGGGGAAAGAAGAGGGATATCTTCCTCTCGTTCTGTAAGAGGATAGTGGGTGTAGTTAATAAGAGAAATAGTGATATTTAAACTTTGATAATTAGAGTTAGGTTCTTCAGCGGTAGGTTTTTCACTGTGATATTAGGTTAGTTATACGTTGTGCTGTACTATTTTAAACTTGACATCTTTAATTTTGTGAAATTGTAATTATTGTAATTTTTAATTGAGATCTTATTCAAACTTTGTGCTGTACTTAATTTTATTAGAACACAAACAGACCTAATTATGTTAGGGGAAGGAATTTATAAAAAAAACCGCGATAACAATGAATAAGTTGTTTTTCTCACGATGTGTTTTCATGCCAAATTACAGCTTTGTAATATAATCTATAGTCTCTGAGCAAAACCGCAGAGAGACAGACAGACAGACAGACAGACGGACAGACGGACGGACAGACCGAAACTATAAGGGTTCCTTGTTGACTACGGAACCCTAAAAAGCCTCAACATAACCAAGGGAGACACTTTTGAAGTATTTTTTTTAAAAACTTATGATCATAAGACATCTTGAAAAATATTTTTACACATTCACAATTGAATTTATTATTTTTGCATATTTCAAATTACTTTACACGTTTACTTTAAAATTATTCGAGCTATCAAAACAAAAATCCTCATTGTAGTCCATAACCGGCGAAGTAACTCAAAGCAATATACTTCTGAGGTATTTTATGAAAAACAAAAGATATCCTGAAAAATTCATTATAAACTTTCACAATCAACCGGCAGCTAGTTATTCCTCCTTTTTTCCCGTTTGATCCTATCTCGCTTTAATTAAACTACGCAGCCTGTAATAATCCCGGTTTTGCGATCTTTCTTAGCTTTAAATTCTTATTGAAGAAAATATTTTTTCATACTTCCTCCTATTTTTGTGCATATTTTTTTTAATTTTAACGATGCTATGTTTCTTTATCTGAGATATTATAAGGTGAGGCAAGAGGCATAGATAATTATTGTAAGGACTCATTATAATAGAGGTGTAATGAAAGCATCCGTCCGAAACACTTCAGAGTTTTAGTACTGATAGATTTGTGAAATATGAAATCGCGCTTGTTCAACAACAAACAATGGCTAATCGTGTAATGTCTAAGAATAATAAAATGGTTTTGATAACACACATTTGATTCACATTTTAAGTGAATTTGCATGGATATTCTGACACTTTGAAAGAGCATATAATCCGATGTTTAATAAGCTACGTACCGCTCACGTTATAATACAATAAGAGCCAGCGGGCAGCGGCAGCCATCAGACATCGTCATTTTAATAAAAGCTGAAAGTTTTCATGTAGGTACATGTCCTCTATAGAGGTAAGGTAAGGTAAGAGCAACCAGTAACTATTGGAGTTTCGGTTACGGTTACTTTAGTTATTAGTAGGTATCCTACTAATCTAAAGGTCTACCTAACTTTTGATAAAAGTACATATTATTTTTCTTTACTGTCATAAAGGTCCAGCTGTTGAAGACGAGATTCTGACAGTAAAGCGGAAGATATTAAGATTGTGCTTTATACTTTATCGAACGTTAGATAGACCTTCAGAACTGGATACAGCTCCTAATGTAGACGCTACCGAAACTAAAGTTGCTGGTCGTTCTTACTTCTATGGAGGTCATATAGAGGAAACTTTCAGCTTTTATAAAATGATGAGTCTGGCTGGCGTTAGCTCTCGGCCCATGGTCACACTACCATAATTAGCTTGTACGTTGTTGACCGTTGGCTTGCGGGTTTAACTAGGAGCTATTAGCATTGCAAACGTTGGGTAATCGCTGTGCACACACCTCCCTCGCCAGATGTGTTCGAGGAATTACCTGTTTAGTATACACCACATGCTTGATTGTCCCTAGGTCCCTTATAACTTTAGACATGACCATGCTAAAGAGATAACAAATCGCCAGGCTTATACTAAAACTTCTACTACCCTACTTCACTAAAATAGGATGACGCAAAATAATCGGCCAAGTGCGAGTCGGACTCGCGCACGAAGGGTTCCGTACCATTATAGAGCAAAATTAGGCCAAAAATTGTGTTTTTTGTATTGGAGCCCCTCTTAATTTTTTATTTTATTTTAATATTATTATGGAATATTGAAGTACACATATAACTAAGGAATTTGAGAAAAATTTAATTAAGTACCTACCTTTTTCCATTATTGATATAGAGCAAAAAAAGTAAAAAAAATGACGTTTGTTGTATGGGAGCCCCCCTTAAATATTAATTTTATTTTGTTTTCAGTATGTGTTGTTATAGCGGCAACAGATATACATAATCTGTGAAAATTTCAACTCTCTAGCTATTACCGTTCTCGAGTTACAGCCTGGAGACAGACAGACAGACAACGAAGTCTTAGTAATAGGGTCCCGTTTTTACCCTTTGGGTACGGAACCCTGAAAACGAACGCAACAAGCTGTTATTTACCGACTTAAAGAAGAGCACGAATAACAAAGACATAGAGATTAACAATTTCGAGTTTCTCAAAAAGGGTACTAAAAATCATCCATAAATCTGCAAAATAAAATATTATGTTCTCTAAACTTACAAGAGCTTGGTAGTTGATAGTTTCGTAGTTTCGTAGCAAGTAAACCAAAGTAATATTCTTTTTACATTATTTTGACTTTTATTTTTTTGGTTACGAAGAGTTTAACGTAAGTAACGTCTAATAATTACATGACATCAAAACTTTTTACATTGCTCAGCTTTTATAACTCTACTATTCGTATTCCTTTATATCATGCTTTTATTCTTGTGTAATAACTCAAAGCGAAATTACTATTAATAGTTATTTCGTGCAGTATTGCACTCCTAAATCCTTTATCTAAATTGTAGCGCAGTGACGTCACAATAAATTGCCGCTGACGGGGTTGCCAAGCCTATTTTATAGCGGTGTTCCCACACTGCGGTTTGGGGAAATTTGAATATTGTAGGCAGATTTTGTTCAACAAATTTCACATTACTCGTACACTCGCATGCTACTGAAACTTTTGAAACTGCTTTAGTTGGGTGTTTCTGTTGAGCAATGTGTTGTGATTTAATCGTAGAACTTATTCATGCAGGTTATATTCAGTATGTTCTAAGCAAGACGTATAAAATATTATTGCTTAAAACCGCTAGCTTTACTAAGCTTAGTAAGGTAGAAAAAAAAATGTAGTTAACTTTATATTTCGTATATCCGTATCTAATATAAAAAAATATCTTATTTTGCTCGGCGAAGTTATATTAAATACAAATCATGCCAGCAAAATATGCGAGGGGAATCAGTTGGAAAATTTTTCTGTCTAAAAGTCTAGAAATGTATGTGTCTAGAGACCACTGGGGCATACTGATGTCAGTTGTAATTTGTAAAGATACTGGTTCCCGTGACCTTTCATATGTAAAGGAATTTCAACTCTATTCCCGATACAAAGAGCCTAATATGAAACATGTACGAAATGTCGAGATATTAATGTTTTAAAAGCGCAGGTAAATACTGGAGAAAAATTTCATGAAATGTGACGTCTACGGCTTAGCAAATTGTTATATTAATCATCATTAATCGTGTTCTAAAAAGTTAAATAAGTAATTTTTATTACCAAGGAGAAAAATTAAAATTAGCTCAGCAATGGACTTGTGCTGCTTCTTCACATGACAAACAATATTTAAAATATTAATCAAAACATATGTATAATGTGTGAAATAATAACCAAGTTCAATATCACCATTATTATAATATAGAGGTATTTATATGCATCGCTATAATATCGACTCTACAAACAAAAGTAGTAAGAGTTTTTAGTCGCCATTTTAGTAACCATTAGACAGGTTTCGGCGTTAAGTGACACTTAGGGTTGTTTTTATGCACTGAATGTATGCACAAAATAGTTAGAAACAAGTAAGTACAGAATACCCTTACCTTATTAAATACGGAATACCATTAGTACGAGAAATACGGGGCCTACCATAGCGTACGTCAGTTTTACGACAAAATAACTCCATGAATGCCGGACCGATAAATCAAGCGGAACCCGGCGGGACGGCAGGCCGGACGGCCGGACGTATATCACCACGTGATATACGCGAATATAATTCCGAAGGATATATGTTAGAGATTATCATTAACGAGCGGTAGGAAAAAAGTAAAATGTACCCCAATTCTCCTATTCAATTTAAGTTTCGTTAATTGTTGCTATCGTAATTTGGCCAATTATGTTATTTGATAGAAAATGTTATGAATCAGACAAGGGAATAAGCTGAAGAAGTAGAATTATTATTGATTATCACAAAATTGTTCAAAGTCTTTTAGGTGGTCGATGCATAAAGTTTAAAACCTGCAGTGCCTACGATACAAAAAAGTATGTTCCTGTATTTACAACTTAAATGCGCATGACATTTTATAGCGTATTTGTGGTATTTAAATATTTTATTTTACAACAATTTTTCAATCCTAACAATTTTTTTGTATTTTTTAGGTCAACACGTCACGAGGGGGGACAAAACAAAAGCCGATTCCAGATTGACCCCGACAGCTTTTGTGCAATTAAGTTAATGACCAATAAAATACACGACAGCGATTCCAAACTAAAGAATAAAGACAAGAAATATCCAGTGAAGAGCTGAAGAATGAATGGAAATTCGTTTTTAAGCTGAAATCTTACATTCTGCTTATGACAGCAGACAAATCAAAAGGAGTTATAAAAATTAAAATCCCTTTGCGGCTGAGCTTTTTAGATTAAATTAATGCTCGCTTCAAATTGGATGTTGAAGAAATGTACGGGATGAGCGGGAATCTTTTCCCTGCCACAAATTAGCTTTCATTGTCATCGGGCTCATTCATTTATGCTCTACTAGAGCCTTAACGTAGTTCTAATGACTGTTAAAGTTAAGTGAATGATTGGGTGAATGACGGTTTGTTTTCCAGCGGTTTTCTGCAAGGCTGTGGGAATTTATAGTGAATTCTGGGGACAGGGCATGGCTAGGGAATCAATTTTGGGACCTTTGAACTTATTTTAATTATACTTACAGCTAAGTTTATCTAAAAAACCTAAGTGGCCCAGTTAGATCACACCTTATATTACTGTAAAAAAATACAGAAGTCTTTATTTGTATCTCTGCGGGTACTTTATACGTCCGGACAACTAAATTTTGCGGTTTGGAGAAACAGCCGTAAGTGAATAATTGGGTGAGCGAAGGTTCATTTTCCAGCGGTTTTCTGCAAGGCTGTGCCAGTGCTACGTACCACAAACCTAAATCGCGCTATCGAATTTTTCTGAGTGAACTACATCTCGTTGAAAATCTTTGTTGAAAACCTTTTTGCTGACCATACTACGACGGGTTCAACTTTGAAGCCCCTGCAATGACAAAAGTACTTTATTATAATATTATTCATTTCATTCTATGAAAAATGCGACCATAACGATTACAAATACCTAAACAAACTTTTCATAAAACGACTCTTAAAAATATTTTCTACTCCATTCATCCTTCCGAGCAAATTATGTACAATTTACCTAATTGTGTTTGAAGGGTGAAAAATTTTCAGCAGCGAGAATTTTAACATGATTTATGAGTAACGTTTTACAGCATCTGCGTCGAACCGAATACTATTAAATACAGGTTTTATAATTAATCAGCTGTTAGTAGGAAATTCTAAGCGGTAGAAGGAAAATATTCCAATATGTAATATTTTTGTTGCTTATAGTGTAGGTAGCCATTATATTTTTGTACCTCTAGCTTTCTCATGAAGGTAGGCTGCACAATGCACATGGTTCCTTACAATCATACTGGGCGAATTTCGTGTTAAGACTTTCTACAATTATTAATATACATTATCATGAAACTTCTTCATGGCAGGAACCTTATAATACGTTTACGATAATTAACACTTCAACAACTATGTTATCTACCTATTTAAAAATTAAGCTACTGAATTGCGAACTTTTACTTATTAAATTTTGCGAATTACTAAAGGCGCTTGAATACATATAAAATAGCAAATTATATTTTAACCGATTAAAAATGTTTATATTCAGGGATGTGTTCACTACGAAGTCTCAAAATGAAATAAACATTTCTCTGGATGCCCAAAAATATGAAATTCATCGCAAAGCTCTCAAGTATTTAATCAAAGTTTACTCGTTTTGTCTGATAGGCTCGGAATATTCCGCTAACTACGCTCTAAAAACCACTGAAATTTCAGGCCGCACCTTTTGTATTATTAAGGCCTGCTTGTAATCCTCTAGAATTACGAGGTTACAAAACTTTCTAGAAAGAGTTAATTTTCAAACACTTCAAATTCCAACTTGTAACAGTCCCTTAATTTTAGTCGACAATTTATAAGATCGAATGGCGAACGTAATTTATTTTTCTAATTGGAATCCCAGTTAATTTTGCGTTATTTTAGGAATTTAGATTAGATTAAAAAAAATTGGTATCCAATCTAGTACACAATACACATGTTGCATCACCATTGGTAGGCAAAAATACCCAAAGCCGAACATAGAACCTCCTCCTTTTTGAAAGTCGGTAAATATTAACAAATCAATATAATATAAAGTGCGCGGGAACGGAAATAACCATGTTAGTTTAACAACAAAAAAACAACATAAGGCAATTTACAAAAAACTCCATCAAATCTCCAACATAGTTCTACAATAATTCAATTTTTGAATAAAATATTATACATTTCAGTAATAAAGTAACGTATAATTAAATAGGGTGTGAGTCGGAGTGCTACGGCCGTGGCGCACTCGAGACCCTAATGCTGAGCTCCTCTGGCCTTTATTACAACGTCATAAAGACCACTTTATTAGGCTCAAGAGGTAAATAAATCGTGAATAGTATAACACTCCATTCTACAATTGATACTGTCTTTTGAACCATGTGGCTTGAATGTAAGCGTATGAATTCAAAAATGTTATGAAATGAATGTACTTCATACATGGTAGTTTATTTATTGTATTCACACTTGTAAGTGTGAACGTGTTCCATATTTTGTCAAAGAACAAAAGTAAATGTATTAAAATATGCACAAAAGTATGCAATACTGTAATTTTTTTTCAAATAAAAGTACTCTGCACAAAAAGTGATTTACCGCATAGTAGGTTAAAATATAGGCCTTACTAAAGGGCACTTACGTAGACCTGGGTTAAAGTTAACTCTGAGTTAAAAAAAATTACGGTATTGCATCGATATTTAACTCGGAGTTAACTTTAACTCAGATCTGCGCAAGTGGGCCTTAAGCAGCTACTAAAGTATCGTATTATTGTTACTAATTTTTTTTGTACATAAAATACCTGTATGGGTAAGTATTTCATTATTATTACAATCTAGCCTAACTTGACTAATAAGTAATTTTACGTTAACTTAATCTGCTAAGTAGAGTTAACTAAGATTGTGTCCATCAAAACTTTTTTAAAGTCTCTATAAAGGAGAATACACATTATTGTTTGTGTTCGTTACAGTCACATTACGTTTTTCACACACATTTTAACACTTAATACACTAAGGCCCACTTGCGCCAATCTGGGTTAAAGTTAACTCTGAGTTAAACATCATGTCATCTCTATCACCGACTTGGTGAGTGACAGATATGACATGATGTTTAACTCAGAGTTAACTTTAACCTAGATTGGCGCAAGTGGGCCTAACTCAAAAGGTTTTGTCCTTTTCAGTGTTCTAAAGTCCTAGGACTCCTAGCGTCCTAGTCCGTTGTTACTAATAATGTAACAGAACATTAATCCAGCAATAACATCTTCTGTGCACATGCTCTTGACCTGAAAATGTGTAATTAAAATCTATACCATCCTCTATGGTCAGGGAGCCTTAGAACAATTTTTTTGTGATTACTAACAAGCTAATTTTTTGTGAGTAGCTACATTTTGGACGAACAACATTTTTATTTTCGAAAAATCTCGAAAGTGGTAGCTAACAGAGTTAGAAAAGATTTCATACTTTGACTTGATGGTCCTAAAATATGGATTGTTTTATTTGTAGGACAAGGTTACTCTTAAATAATATAACTATTAACCTACCAATATACAAAAAATCTGCTGGCTAGGGTTCCGTTTTAGAGTACAGTAGTCAACCAAGTTTTGTTGATTACCGAATCCTAAACCGTATTACTAAAACGTATTATTACTACGAGTCTCTATTTCGAAAAATTACACAGAGCATTTTAAATTTTCGCCGCACGATTTTTAGTAATAGTAAAGTATAATAGGCATGGATTGTAGCAGCTGTACCTACTCCTTAAACTAAATCATTATTTTCTTTATTAAATATTTACTAAAATACTATTTAAGTATTTGCACATGCAAAAACTCACGCTTCAGTTTCCTCGGAACCTGAAAAAAATAACTTGCCATTTTACCCGCTTCAAATGTTTAAACAAGGAACAATCCTTAAATATTTACGAACGAAAAATGTTTATGAAATTTTTCCTCAATTCCAAAGTGTAAATTTAATTTGGGCGAATTTTCGTTAAAAAATCAAGTAAAGCACTCAATAAAAGCTCACGGCAGTTACTCATTCCGATCAACTCAGCGCAGTCCCAGCGTCCCAGGGCGACCCCACACCACGGTAATATTATATCGACGCGACGATTGTTTCGCACGAAATTGAAATGGATAATGCAAATAACACTAACTGCCGCACTTAGAGATTTTATAGAATATTACAATATAATTGCAATTAAATGATTAAGAGTTCGTCAGATAATGTATGGGACTTATGTCAAAATCTTCATTTATTTGCAGTTACCTATGTATACCCAGTTACCTATAAAATTAATATTCGTCTCTGAGTGCAGAGTGCTCTTTTAATGACTTCAATTAAATGAGAAGTTTTACAGAAAATGTTTGCTTTATAGATAACCACGCACGAAGTTGCGGGCATTTGTAGATGAGAAAATGAGCGAGAATTTCATCAAAATATGTTTAATATTTTAATCTACTGGGCAGTAATTAGACAATCAGCGTTCTGAGTTAAAACTTGAGTAATTTCTCGTAAGTTAGTGGAATATTGAGATTCGGAGAAACTTGCCGGTTGCCGGGAGATGGAAACTTCATCGTAATAACTTAATACTAAATGTACAGCGTTTAACTAATATAATACCCCGCTTTTCATTTTCACACTTTCAAGTAATATTGCTTGGTTGAAGTAAAATTTAATAGCGATTTATTTTATTTTGGTCTTAAGTTTAAACGCCTAGTGAGATCTGACGACCTCAGTTGGTGGGCTGTCGGTAGCTCAAGCCGGAGGTCGCGGGTTCGAATCCCGCCGACGGAACAAAAAAATTTTCAAAGTTCCTGGGTCATGGGTGTGTATTAAATATGTGTATCATATTATAATAAAAATCTTAAATATATGTATAGTTTAAAAGTATTAAATATATTTCCGTTGTCTGGTACCCGTAACACAAGTCCTTCAGGTACTTACCACGGGGCCAGACTGACGTGATGTGAACCGTCCATAGATATTATATATATTATTATTATTCTTATCTGTATCCCAATTTTAATCCCACATTAATAAGGAGTCGATCTAGACGTTCTATCATATTAAGGTAAAATAGTATTATGGCAAAAAAGTAGCAAAAAACTACTCGTACAAAGCCTCGGCCAGACCACTCGTACTGACTACAATTATTATTTCTACTGTATAATTTTTTGTCGTAGCAATCACCGCTTTCACCTCCTTCCAAACGGGTTGAAAATGTCGAAATTAAAAATTATTTTATTCATTACGAAACGGGCGGAAACTTTCTTAAGAAGAATAAAAGAAATTACAGAAAACTTTTACTTACTTTGATTGTTCGTAACTTATTTCCTATTAAATATTTACAAGTAAATCTTCAAGTTCCGAATAAAACCACCCCGCGGTCCGTCGGGCGGAGCCACAGCGATCAAAGCTTTTAATAAAAGGAGTCAAACTTTCAAAATGTCAAAAGAAATACAGGCCAGGGAAGAAATTCACTTGTCGTTGCGTCTAACAAATTTTTGCACCCGAAAAATTGGCCTGTCATTTATAGATGAGGAGCCGAAAACTTTTGCAAAAAGATTTCGGTTGAATTTTTTGTTCGTTATTTCGGCGTTGAGCATAAGTCTTCTGGTGGTGGGGGAGATACTGGAGGTGATCTACAAGCTGAATTCCTCGTCATCGGTGGAAGTATTTGTGTCTAAGCTCCATATTGTTGGTTATGGCATAATGAGTGAGTCTTTTAACCTACTCTTGGTAGTACCTCAAAATTTTACCCCAATGTAGCCTTTTAGATTCGGAAGAAATATTTTTGGCCAAAATACGTTTAGTCTCTACATTAGATAGCCTTATTAATAAATCTACTAGCCACTTCGTCAAAAATTCTTCTTCGTCTATACAGGGTGTAACAAAACTAAGAGTATAGTAGTATTTTAGGGTACGTATGGGTTCCGTATATAGAATTCGCTGTGAAAGTAGTAGCGCTGAAAAAATAACTTTTTTAAAACTTTTTTATGTAAAAATTCATGTCGCTCGGGCGCTTGTCCATACAAATCACAAAAAATTGCTCTTTCAGCGCTGATACTTTCACAGTGAACTAACACACAATAAGATTGTATGGTCGCATTGGTGTCCTAAACCACCATTTTTGTTGTTAAATTTTGAATGTAGTCTTGTTCTAAATCATCTAAAGAACGTAACTGCATTCATAACTCAATACTTACATAATTTTCTTGTGGGCTAGTACACGAATGCTTCAGCGTCCATAAAAGGGACACATGCGTCATACATGATACAAACCCTATCACCTATTTTGTTACACCTTGTATAATGATGTAAAAAAAATTGGAACATACAGGTTGTGGCAAATTCCTGACGCTGTGGCACAAGCAGGCGACCTTCCGGAACCTTCTGAGCGAGCTGGCCGAGCTGTGGCCAGTTGAGGAGGAGGACGAGGACGCTGTCAGAATTAAACGACAGAAACTCGCCAGATTACGAGTTGTACAGTTTTGTAAGATTTTCGCCTACTTTCCGCCCAAGTTTTTTTTTTAATTAGTCCCATAGTTGAAAAGTGGAAGATGATTGTGGAATTAACTGGATGATTGTGGAGTACAACGTTAACTCAACTATCAAAATAAAAAAAATAAAGCTACGAAATGCTGCAATAATGGTAGAATAAATTATGACTATAGTAAAAAGCCTTAAAATGTTATGTAACAAGATTTTTCGTTCACTTTAACTCAATTAAGAATCTCATCATTTAACAGATAATGCAAAAACCCTACGCAGCAGTGTCGTTATAAAACTCTTTTTTCGTCTGTTAATGGAAAGAGCAATTTTTCGTTAAATATTCTTTCCAGGCTCGTATTATAAGAGCCGCTTTTAATTTTCGCTCTCTAGGGCTTGAGCGTCCATTTATTTCAGGCTATGCTCTGTGGAATATCATGGGTACTATCCATACTAATATTGTAAATGCGAAAGTGTGTCTGTCTGCTACCTCTCCACGCCCAAACCGCTGAACCAATTTTGCTGAAATTTGGTATGAAGGTACTTTGAGTCCCGGGAAAGCACATAAGATAATTTTTGTCTCGGAAAAATGCACGGTTACCGCGCGATAAAAAAGTTTTTTTTTGGAGTTGCGGCGTCATCTAACTAGTAGTAGATCAAGGGCTTGAACATCCACTTATTTCAGGCTATGCTCTGTGGAACATCATGGGTGTTATCCACTATAACTCGACGCCCGTAAATCTGCACCAATATGTCATACATCCGTGTATTTCAGGCTATGCTCTGTGGAACATCATGGGTGTTATCCACTATAACTCGACGCCCGTAAATCTGCACCAATATGTCATACATCCGTGTATTTCAGGCTATGCTCTGTGGAACATCATGGGTGTTATCCACTATAACTCGACGCCCGTAAATCTGCACCAATATGTCATACATCCGTGTATTTCAGGCTATGCTCTGTGGAACATCATGGGTGTTATCCACTATAACTCGACGCCCGTGGCTCTGTACTACTACAACCAGTACCGTGGCGAGCCGGCACCTTTGGGCTTCATTTGGGAGGTGTGGTATCCGTTTGACAAGACCAAGCCAGTTTGTAAGCTGTTCGCTTTGACTTTTGAGGTTTTTGCAGGTAATTTTTAATTTCAGAAAACTGTAAATGATTATGTCTATTTCTCGAACGCTGCAGCTTCCTCACCTGTATAAGGTACTTTCGAAACCTCGAAACGGAATAAATTTAATTAACATAATATTGTGTCTAGGATATAATTTTAATGTTTTTTTGGTGACGAAATAGGCATGTTATTTTAATTGTGACTTTTTTCGTTTTAGGTGTAGTAGGAGTGTGGCCGATGCTTGGCTCAGATATTATATTTATGACGATGTCAAGTCACATAAGTATGCTACTGGAACTATTGCAACTGAAAATTCGTCGTTTAGGACTAAATAATACAGATCCGTCGTCACAAAATACACAAATTGATTGTTACAACGAAATCAAGAACATTATAAAGATTCATCAAAGACTAATTTCGTAAGTATCTGATAGTTTACGGATGGTTTTAAATGATGACAATATAATTTCACAAATGAATTTACTCAGATACTGAATAATAATATGAAAATTATGTTATAACATCAAGGCACTATGAAATGTGGAGGTATTATGGGTTCCTTAAAAGAGCTGTCATATCGTAAAAATCACATCACCCAGGTATGAGTTATAAACTTCTATGGCAGTAAATATTTTACGAGCACACAAAATAATAAAAATAAAAGATTTTTCAATAAAAAAACAATCACAACAACAAAATGTTATTAGTCCTATTACAAATTTTCTTTCAATTTTCCGTTTCTTACTTGCAGTATTTCATTTAAATTTTTCTTCTTTATGGTTGGAGAAGGCCAACTAGATATCCTCTAAATCACCCACCAAATCACCAAATGCCACGGTCTTGTCCGACGTAAATAATTTGTTGTAGACAGTAAAGAGTAGAGTAGGACGATAGAACAATATCTTCAATATTTCATACTTTAAGAATGCTCCAACCGGAGAATTAGCAGGTCGGATGTCTGTCAGTACGAATATCGACGTTAATGACATTAAAATAAGATTCATGTTAGCGCGCCTTGTACGGTGGCGGTTACGATGCTCGCCGCGTTCTTGATATGGCGAAAATGTATGAAAAAATTTGAGAAATTTTCTTATTTTTCTTATAACTGGAAAAGTTGTTTATTTTTATATAAAATTTTTAGTGGACTTTATAGAGGACTAAATAAGCAACAATTTTTTTGTATATTTATTTTCCTCAGTTCAGTGTATTTAGATATTAAGGTACCTAATCAGACCCCATTTTTTTCATATTTTGCGATTATTGTGATGGTGAAAACGTATTTTATGTGAAAATTTTGTATGCGGCTATAGAATTTTTATGGTACAGTCGTGGAGATGAATATATCTTTCATTTCAAACCAAAATATCCTCGCAGTTTGACTCCTAATTCTTTAATAGGGTACCGGAAAATCGCTGATATTTGTAATAGCGTCCTTAAACATCGAAATAGTTCCAAAGAAAACCGAAGTAGGGGCATTTTTTGTAACGCTCTTTAGCTTTGTCCACTTTGTGCCTTTTTTTGTTCATCAAGGGCATGCGTTATGGCGCAGTCAACAGCGAACATGAGGCATGCCCGTGACGCGCGTTAAAATCGTAGCGCTCGCTATGACACTTTTCTTTCAACGCGGGTGGATTTTAACGCATTCAATTATTGAATATGTCAAATGAAAGTTAAATAAAAAGAAGATGACGAAAATTGAAGATGAAATTGCATAATGTGGACATAGCTTTTTTTACATCTATACGTCTTTGTTTAATATTGTTTCAGGTACGGAAATGCTCTAGAAGACACGTTTTCCGTCGTCAATCTTATTAACGTCTTATTGAGCTCAATCAACATCTGCTGCGTCGCCTTCAATATTGTATGTTACATATTTTTTTAATAAAATAAAAATTTTAATATACCATCAGACAAATTGATTTAGGCTGCGTTTCCAACAGAGATGTGATGCGAGGAATGTGTTTTTAAGATCCAATAGAATGGCTGCTCTGAGCAAGGTCACGTCAATGAAGCGATTCTATTGGTTCTCAAAAATACATTCCTTGCAACATATATCTGGTGGAAACGCAGCCTTATAGGCAAATGACGACATACATTATGTCGTCGGGTTTAATGTAGAACCCCGCCAACAGATCACGACTAATGCAGCCCCGGATTTATATAATAGGCCGTTTTAGGCCACGGTCTAGACCGTCCACCGCCCAAAGGCTCCACAGGTTACGTATATGGGGTTAGGAGAAAATAAAAAGATCTACTCTCATAAAAAATATAAAATTGGCAATGGACTAATGTTGACACATCTAAATAAAGTAGATGTTTATGAATTAATATCTTTGCACATCAAAACGCCACTAACAGCTTTAAAAATAGAATTAGAATTCAAAAATAGAATTCCAATAGAGGAACATAATTTGTTTAAGCTGCTGGAGCCGCTGGTGGAAATGAGCAATAAACTGTTCCTGGGCGCGGCGCTCACTCAAGTCGGCATTCTCTGCTGGTACGCCGACGAAATTACCACCGCCGTGAGTTTTATTAGATTCTGCTGTTGATGTACCATGTTAAGGGACGTGTATACGTGTATTTAGAATAAAAACCTTAACCTTAGATCTGCGGTTCTCAAAATTTATTACTGGCGGAACCCTTTTAAGGAGTGACGTTTTTGACAGACAAAAATAATAGTCAGGGAGCCCTAGAATAATTTTTTTTTATTACGAACAAGCTAATTTTTGTGAGTAGCTTCATTTTGATAAGACGAACAACATTTTTATTTTCGAAAAATCTCGAAAGTGGTAGCTAACAGAGAACAGGGGAGCAGTAGCTGATCATTATGAGATGTAGCAAATATGAAAACAAGTTAAAAATCGGCTCGTTTCTTCAAAATTCTGTATATTTTTCTGATTTACATTTTTTATTCTTCAATTTTGTATGAGGCGCGAGGTCCTAGAAATGATAATATGTCAATGGTATTCCATATAAAACATCACACACCTAACGTAGGCTTGGTGCTGAGGTTCAATTATACTGATGCAGAATCTCCGTAATGTAGAAAACCTTACAGAGACAAGAAAATTAATTATTTTTATACTAAGTTTGACTTCCCTACTACTGCCTGGCAGCCGCCAAAAGGAGGTAAATGTGTTTCAGTTACGTATTTCGTACCCTCAGGAGGTATGTTAATTTTTATGGGAAAAGGAAGTAAACATAATAATATGCTGTTGAAAGTAACAATCACGTGTGGGTGTTCAGTGTGATTTGTATATTTTATCTAAACTACACCGTGTATACACATACGTATACTGTGTATACATCTACAAATATTTTATATTATGAGATTTTATTCTATAAAATACTTTCTCCTCTTTGTACAATATTTGTAGAGTAGATAAATAGTTGTAAAATAATATTAATCAAAGAAAGCTCTTAACTCTACCAATTGGGAACTACTTTTTGCTTTGTCAGATTTTCATTATCTACACATCTACACTACTATTATAAAGAGGAAAGATTTGATTTTTTGTTTGTTTGTTCGTTTGTTTGTCCTGAATAGGCTCCGAAACTACTGGACCGATTTGAAAAATTCTTTTACCATTGGAAGCCTACATTATTTCTGCTGAACATAGGCTAAATTTTACTTTGGAAAAAAGCAGGGTTCCGTAAGATATTTGGGTTTTTCAGACGCAAGGTGTAAAAAATCAACCAGAAAAGTTACTTATTTTGCGTACGCTGCCTAAACTATAAAAGATAGAACCATAAAATGTTCTAAGTAATTGTAGATCTTAAAAAAAGTCCGCGACACACTATACCTATCTATGTCGAGTGAGGCACAATAACCATTTTTTTTATTTAAAAATCTTAATTTTTTTTGACTACATTTAAACGTGTTTATTTTAGTTATGCTATTAATCCTTATCAAAATAAATTATTTCATCACTAAGTACAGTTTATGTAGATAATACTTGGTCTTTGAATGATTAAAATTGGACGTTTGGTATTTGAAATTATGGCGAAATTAAAATATTACGATAGTGGGCGTCACCAAGGCGGGGTGGTTTTTTCTTTAACACGAAAACTACTGATCCGATTTGCATACGGTTTTCACAGATAATATATTTGTCACATCTGGTGTATAAAAACCCCCCCCCCCCCCCAACCCTCTCATAGGGGACCAAGAGGGGGTCAGATTTTGTATCCAACTTTTTTCTTTAGTGGACTTACTTCATATTATTAACTGTGTTTTCCAACTTAACATCTGGTGTATAATATTTTCCCCCTCCCCTCTTAGGGGACAAAAGAGGGGGTAAGATATGTATCAACTGATGAAGTAGAATTAATACTTTAAATGGCAAAACGTTTGCCGGGACAGCTAGTATTTTATAAGAGAATTTAGCACAATTGGTTTCACCACCTTAGGTTGAATTGTTGTAGCACAAAACTCATCATCGTACCTTCTAGTTTAATATGTACAACCAGAGACGCTGTTTGATGTACTTGTATGCTGTCGCATTATTATCAAAGTTGGTAACGTTCAAACTTCGCGTTGGCCGACACATTACAGCGCGGCCACGACACGTCTAAGCTTCAACGTCGTAGTTTCCAGGATTTATAAGGGACAGATCACAGACCGCTGATTTTACTATTCCATGGCCACAGCCAGAACTAAGTTCCGAGTTTCCGGTATCTCTATAGATCAAACCGCTGGAAAATATTATATTATTGGCGCGATAGGTACTTAAGGAACTGACACCACTGCAGTAATAACACGCAAAATTAACTTGGTAGCTTGTACTGAATAAACTTTACGAATGCAGTGTACCAAGTAAATTTCTGCGTTTTGTAGATATGATAGTATGTAATACGTCTGCAGGCTGCTACATAAATAAATGTGGATATACTTTAGAGTGACGTGTATATTATGTTTTCCTTGTTTAGAGTTTACAATGAACTCTAAAGTAATATCACACATTTATATATTATTCTTATACAGCATGACTGGTGAGACAGTACCGATACTTAAGGAGAGTACTCTGTACTCGATTCTCATTATAATTATGTAATAAAATTAGGTACTTAATTTTTTTCCAAATTTTCCAAAAATAAATGAATCATGGATACTAAGTAAATTACGCGGCTAGGCAAGTAGGCATACTATGCGGCCGATGCAGAGGCATGCGCTACCAAAGAAACACCACACAACTACCCTTCCCGCGCGCGGTGTCCATGCGTTGGGTAAATAATTATCTAACTTTAAGCTACATTTACTCAGTGATCAATTGATATTATTTTTTTATATTATTTTTTTTCATCTAATATAATAGCCAAATATCACTTCCTCGAGTATTGAACATGTCTCACCAGTCACGCAGTATATGTTAGTCCTTATGTATACAATTTTTTAATCCACAGCTCACGCTGCGGCAAGTGTTTCAGTGTGATATCCATAATAACATTACAGAGCACCGGAATAGGCCACGCCGCGTACCAGTGCGGGTGGTTTCACACCACCGTAAAGTGTCGCAGAGCTCTGCTTGTGCTGTTACTGAGGTAAAGACATAATTCCTTTCAGAAGCAATTGTAACACCGATTACTTGTAGAAGTAACAAACGAACAAACATAAAAATAACTTTTTAATTAAATATTATGTACTAGCTATATAATTTTAATTTTTCCTTTAATACTTATTTCAATTTCAGAAATATTTGGTACATAGCACAGAGCACTATTTGATTCTAATTTCATGTTCAACCCTAAAAGCATTTAACACATTTTCAGATCGCAAAAGCCTCTACATTTCACCGCCTACAAATTTTCAGCAATCACGATGTCCACTTATAGCTCGGTGGGTTTTTATTTTTAAACACATAATATTGTATTCGTCAAAATACGGAAAATACGTATGGAAAAGTAACGAGTCAGGGAAATGGTTTTACGAAAGTACGAAAACTAACTAAAAGGGACACCTTTAGTTGCTCTTTATATACTCGGTCGGGCATACAATTTTCGTTGCTCTACGTTTTTACGACAGTTTCTAAAGAAACATATTTTATCGATCTATGCCTACTGTATTGTATTTCAATGAGTATGATATAATAATATTTCATAATACAATAGTCTTATAGAATGTTTTTATAGTTCAAAATCTTATTATTGTGATTTAACGAAGTCTAGTTGAACAGTGCTTCATTGTGTACTTGCTATTTTCTAATTTTTCGTCAGTCACAGCCTCAGACCAAATAAAAAGAGTTTTTATTTGGTCTGAAGTCACAGCTAGAACTATACACTGACTAGATGACTGTAACTCCGATGCGCCAAAATTCGCTTATCACGCGGAAAGCGTATATTTTTTAGATTAAAAGTATCCTGTCCTATCCCAGGATTCATAGTATATCCATACTTTTCAATAAAATCGGTTTAGCGGTTTGGGCGTGAAGAGGAAACAAATGGACACATTTTCTCATTTATAATATTAAGTATGGATAAAAGTGATAATGGGTAAATAGCCACAAGGCAGTAACTGATGATTTTCTTTTTCAGATAATCGCTAACTCTTACTCGTATTTCACCCTCCTGTACACGATGTACCGAAGCAATTAGTAATGTGATTTATTTTCGCTTCGAAAATTCCTGCAAATAAGTGCACTTCAGGTTTGGCTAATAGCTGAAAGGTTTCCTATCTACTTATACTTAAAGATTATAAATTACGAGCTTTTGCCCGCGGCTTCGCTCGCGTTAAGAAGTATTATTATAATATACAAACTTTCATCCCCTACTTAAACCCCTTGGGGTTAGAATTTATCATAATCCTTTCTTAGCGGATGCCTACGTCATAACATCTACCTGCATGCCAAATTTCAGCCCGATCCGTCCAGTGGTTTGGGCTGTGCGTTGATAGAACACCATGTCAGTCAGTCACCTTTGAGTTTTATATATATAGATTATTAGATGTACTTACATCATGAAAATCAGATATAAGCATAGAGATTAATGATAGACGGACAAACACTACTGATACACAAACAATACTGATCCTGATCTCTCGCCGGTCGTGTCGCTCTTCCGTCCCACTGGGATTTATGAGAGTAAAGGAATAGAGAGTGCTTTTGTGAACTGCGTACATACTTGGGCACTATAAAATTACTCCTGCGTAGCTGGCCTGGTTTCAATTAAACTGGCCACCGTCACCGAAACCGGTATGGGAGCTATTACTATGTATGAATACATAGAAATAGCATTAAGTTGTGAATCAGAAAAACAACTGAACAAATTATCACATTTCGTTTGGTTGTAGTTTGAACCTTAAACCTTGTCATTAATTGGACGGCGTTATGTAATAACAGATTAAGCGACACTTGAGAGAATTCGAGAAAATAAGCTTCAAAGATTTTAAACTTAAAATTGTCGCTGTGTGCTCACTATAAGTAAAAAAAATAATACACGCAACATATTGCGTGTATTATTTTTTTTACTGTTAATTAAGATATATATAAAGTTTAGATTAATATAAAATATATTATATTACTGTGTAGCATATACTTTAAAAGATATAGCCATTTTTCCGCTTAATTCGTTCATGACTTATAGCTATAATATATTAAACTTGTCAACGTACTATACGACATTACTGTCGTTTGATTCTTTAATACGATTTATTTTGGGCGAAACAAAGTGCAATAAAAGATTAAAACCAAATATTTTAATACAAATTTCTCTTTCATTCTTTAATAAACATTCTTTAATACGTAACTAAATTGTGCAAAACTTCTAAAAAATGTTGACATGTCGCTTGATTCACCCCTTTTGAGGCACTAGGATTGACTTTTGAACACAAAATTAGCTGAATACATAGTTAACGATGCCTAGAATCGATCTGCATGCATAACTCATTTTTTTTATCGCTTGATTCGTTATTACATAACGCCGTCCAATTATACTTCTGTATATTATTATAATAGTAGCGATGTTGACTCTGAGCCTAGGTTAATAAAATGTATGTTAGAGTATTTGCGAAATAAAATAGCGAACTTTTATCGGCTCCATAACCGGATAATAGGACCCATAACAACGCTTATAACTAGGTCACAGTAGTTTCGCCCCTAGCGTGCACAATGTAGATAATAAATAATCATATAAAATTTGTGTTTTATTATCCCAAGATATTGAGTAACAAATAATGTCTGACACCCCATAAAAATGGAAATATCAAATCAAATATTAAACTATGGTATTACAAGACGACGCCAATAACTCCATTGCGCAGCAATTAGTTTATCGCGCGGGAACCGTACATTTTTCCGGGATAAAAAGTATTCTTTCCAGGGACTCAAACTATCTCGATACCAAAGGATCATAGGCATTTTGGTATATAGTTTCAACAGAGATAAAATTAATTAAATTATACCATTAGATAGCTCTTAGTGAGTTGGTAAAAAAGTTATATATGGCGCCCAGTCCCTAGCAACTGTACTTTTTGAAATAATGTACAGTCAACGTACAAGGCCGGCGTTACCGACGTAGTTTTTGTCGTCTATGTGGTAAGGTTTTTTTGAGCTTGGAAAGGTAACAAAGGTAACGAATAATCATGCCGTAGTGTAACGTAATGTTTATCACTTATCAGCATGAAATATACAAGCGCTGATGTCACTTTTAAGTTTTAACATGGATTTTGTCAAGTTAACTCCGTACCTGTCGGCCATCTATACATATAATAAAACTGTAGAAATGTGAATTCTGTACATTAAAGATATTCAAAAAATAATAAGCGGGGGGTGTCACTACATCGCTATAGAAGCCAAAACTGTGGTTAGTTTTTTGTCTGTCTGTCTGTCTGTCTGTCTGTATGTTTGTTCCAGCATCACACGAAAACCTACTGATCCGATTTGAATGGGGTTTTCGCAGATATATTTGTCTTCTTCCAACTTAACATCTGGTGTATAAAAAAATTTCCCCCCACCCCTCTAAGGGGACAAAAGAGGGGTCAGAATTTGTATCAAACTTTTGTATATAACACGAAAACTACTTTTCCGATTTGCATACGGTTTTCGCAGATATATTTGTCTGTTTCCAACTTAACATCTGGTGTATAAAATTCCCCTCCCCCACCCCTCTAAGGGGACCAAAAAGGGGGTCAGATTTTGTATCAAACATTTTTCTTGGACTTACTACATATTATTTACTGTGTTTCCTCTTCAGGCTTAAACTATTTTGAGTTAATTTTGCTATGGATATACTTTGAGTCGCCGGAAAGAACATAGAATATTTTTTATCCCGGAAAATATGCCAATTTCGGCACAATAAATCCAGATTTAATAAATCCAGATGCAAAACAAAGTTGGGTGAGACTAGAATCTCCCCCAACTTTGTTTTGCATCCAGATTTATACTTGCCTAACTTTTATACAACATACAAAAATTGTAAAATCATTACGTAGCAAAATCCATTTAAATTTCACTAAATGAAGGCACTATTAAATTATTTTCGCAACTGAAATAAATGTGAAACAACAACAGGGCGCGGCGGCGGAATTAAAAGTGACTTGAAATAAATCACGGGGTAAGATAATTAAAATGGCGTCGTGCCAATGGCATGCATAAAGCCCTGTCCGGCGCACCGCAGTACACGCGGTACACGACATAATAACTTATGGCGCTAATTTTCACGTAAACCCCCTCGCCCAGGAACTGAGGGGTTAGTGCGAGTTTTATTCGATCATACGCATCGAGGGCGTAAACGCGAATTTATATGGGATCAAAGCAGTATCCACATTAGCCAGTAGATGGCGCTGCTTTGAACCCATATAAATTCGCGTTTACGCGCTCGATGCGTCTGATCGAATAAAACTCGCACTAACCCCTCAGCTCGACTCCCGCAACGTGGTTAAAAGATTGAAAAGAAACCACATATTTAACTGATTAGAGCATAATTTAATCGGTTAAATAAGTGGTTTCGTGGAAGCACTGACTTCAGATCCTCTTAAACGCTATTCAATCATTCAAAACATCTAATCATAGTCTGGAGACTGATTGTAGATCGAATACAAGGAAAAAAATTTTTGCGATAGGTAATGGTTGAGGAGCTCTGGAAATTGTCATCGAAATCATGACATCATGTATTAGTTAAAAATTATATAAAGCTGAAGAGTTGTTGAAGACAACGCGCTTTTTTCAGAAGCTACTGGTTCAAATGTTTGTGTCGGATCACGGATGATCCATTCATAAAGGTAAGCTTTCACGCTATGACCAATAGAAGCGGAAAATCAGTGGAAAACGTGAAAAAAGGTGAAAGTTTATGTCTTCGTTTTTATATTACCTATGCGCGTCACGCGGACGGAGTTTCGGTAGCAGCCAGTTAAAAATTAAGTAGGTAATAGGTAGTTTCTGTATATAATATACGACTTCGGTCTTAAGTATACCTAATTCTATTTTCAATTCACTGATTCCATTATTAAGTAAGTAATTATACTGCGTTTTGTTACAAGAGCAATGAAAGCTTACAATTTAGATATGAATGTCTAGAGTTTTTCAACAAATATAACGAACGAAAAACTGAATACTTAGACACGTTATATTCGACAATTTCAACAGCAAAAATTAGAAATCAAAATTTATAGAATTTGTTATAAGTATATCGTAAGTGTTATTTCATTTGGAAACGCATTATGTTAAGTTCCTTACATTTTTGATTTCTATTGTAGTTTTGATATGTATGATTCATCGTAAAAATTGTTGATTGCTACTCGTCTAAGCACCCTGAAACCTTAACACTCAAGGTCAATCGATAATGGCTGCTAGTTTAATTAAAGATCACAACAACATTGATCAAACGAAACAAGCAATAAAAGACGCAATAAAACGTTATTCGCCTGTAAACGTGTAAACGTGACGTGAGGCGACGCCGCACGCATACTGAACACTACAAAATCTATGGATAATCTACTAATATTATAAATGTGAAATTGTGTATGTCTGTCTATTCGTTTGTCTGTTACCTCTGCAAACCACTGAGCCGATTTTACTCGTGATATGTAGATACTTTGAGTCACGGGAAAAGACATAAGATACTTGTAATCCTGGCAAAATGTACGGTTCCTGCGCGATAAACGAATTTTGGCGCAACGGAGTTGCGGGCGTCATCTAGTCTATGATAAAAACAACGGTTTGGTGGGTTGGGTGGGTGGGTTGGTCAATGGGTTTTGAAGGAATTAAATAAACAAAGTGAGAGAAGGCAATGGCATTAAGATGGACTCACAGAAAGATAGACATGGACAGACGGATATAAGAGTACACAACGGAAAGGGGGTCCTAAAGTTAGCAGCTGTTAGCTTGTTTTTTCCGGCCAGAAAATTATGTTATCTCCTTTTTTTATGAAATAAGGGGGCAAGCAAGCAAACGGGTCACCTAATGGAAAGCAACTACCGTCACCCATGGACACTCGCAGCATCAGAAGAGCTGCAGGTGCGTTGCCGGCCTTTTAAGAGGGAATAGGGCAATAGGGGAGGGTAGGGATGGGAAGGGAAGGATTAGGGGATGGTAGGGAAGGAAATAGGGTAGGGGATTGGGCCTCCGGTAAACTCACTCACTCGGCCAAACACGCTGTTTCACGCCGGCTTTCTGTGAGAACGTGGTATTTCTCCGGTCGAGCCGGCCCATTCGTGCCGAAGCATGGCTCTCCCACGTATGAGGAGGCTCTCCTTTAACGGGAGTCAAAATATTTGCATTCCTCCACCTGCTGACCTATCATAATAATATTATCTGATATTTAAGCTGGTGGAGTGTAAAGAGATAATCAATAGAGCATAAGACAGACTGACGGACAGATACATGGAACCGTAAATAGACAAGCGGAGAGACAGGCACATTTTCTCTTAAATAATATTAGTATCTAATACATATTAGTCCGGATTAAATTAGTTGTCAGAGTTGTAGAGTAATTTTCTATCCAATGTTCCAAGTATCATTGAATACAGAAATAGATTGTGTTAACTAGCTGAACGAGCGAAAACCTCGCTCGAGTACGTACGTGCTGGAGGGTCGGTATCGAGCGCTCCTCAGACTTAATACACCCCCTTATACTAATTAAGAGAACCGGATGTTAGAGTTTTATAGTCAACTGACCGTCTATCGCAGACAAGATTTAGAAGCTGCTTTGACTTTGACTGAAGCAAGTGGTATTAAATAATCGGCCAAGTGCGATTCCGACGCGCGCACGAAGGGTTCCGTACCGTTACAGAGCAAAAATAGGCCAAAAATTATGTTTTTTTTATATGGGAGCCACCCTTAATACTTTAATTTATTTTATTTTGATATTTAAGTATTAGATATGTAATTTTTATGTTTAATAAAAATTACACATAATATAACTAAGGCTTTGAGAAAAAATCAAGTACCTACCTGTTGCCATTATTGATATAGAGCAAAAAGGCCGTTTGTTGTGTGGTAGCCCCCCTTAAAATTTTATTTAATTTTATTTTTAGTATTTGTTGTTATAGCAGCAACAGATATACACAATCTGTAAAAATTTCAGAAGTCTAGCTATAGCGGTTCTTGAGATACTGCCTGGAGACAGCAATAAGTTATTTTAAACGAGAGAAATACAAGCAATAAGCATACTCGAAACAAGTAGAATAATTTAATTAAATTTTAATCGCGAATTAATACTGAGACTGGCGCGTGAAGCGAAACCTAATGAAATAACGATTTCGAAATACGTAATTTGATCATTTTTCCAACAATGCTTAAAAAGAGTTTCAAAATCATATTCATATTAGAAATCTCATTTTTTCTTTTAAAAGGTAAATTGATTTAAATTCTTGAGTTTAAGTATAATATTATGTAGTTTAAGAATTAAGAGCATTTAGGCAAGACGTTTTCTTTGTCGCTTCTTTATAGAATTGCCGATCGAAATATATGGAAATGAAGACGAGTCGAATGTCAACTTCATAATATTATTATTATCGAACGCTTATGTCAATTCCACACATTTTCATGGCTAAAGGACAATGTTTGCAATCGTGATCGTGTGAAGATAGCTTTTCACAATAGCTATATTATAATAGGTTAGACATAGAATAATTTATTCTCAGTCACTTCTCCTTAAATCTTAAATCTGTATGTTAAAAGATTTGTTTGTTTTTTTTTTTTTGGAATCCAATTATTTTTATTTAATAAAGTGTTGAGTAGGGTTTGCGTAAACTAAGTTTATTAGTATTTGTCTAGTCCTGTAGGCCTAGACGTTAGATTAGGTACCCTGGCATAGAGGGCAAAAGGGCAAAACGGTCGTTTAGCCCGATTGAGGCTTCGAGTAATGCAGCATTTATTGCTACGTATTTAATTTTCTTCTACATATTTATTTATAATTCTTTTACTTTTTACATGTCTTGTAAACCTGCGGTTCTAAAAAATATCATTACACTTCTAGCTTTTACTAATACCTATATCTTAAAATTATAATAATGTTGTCTGGCTACCTATTTATAACCTTAATTAAGTTACTTTTTGTTTTCAATATTGTCATGAAGGTACTACTGAGGAAATTGATTCCTAGGCAGTTCACAGACCAATCTAATTCGTGATCTATCTGACAAATTTACATACCTATGAATCAACTTCTCTGATCTAAGTAGACGTACACAATCAATTTAATCTAACCAAAAATAAAAGTAATAATATAATATTAAAGTAATTTAGTATCTAACCGTAAACTAATTTTAGCTTTTCAGTGCGAGACAGAATCTAACTCTTCTATTTATTATTTAGATTCTTCCAGTGCGTTGAAAATCGGTAATCAGTGTGAGGAAGAATGTTCTAACGTGTACGACCCCGTGTGCGGGCTGCTGGTCACTCCGAGGAAGGAAGTCGTCAAAAAGTTCCATAACAAGTGCCAACTCAGGAAGATAAAATGTGTCATAAGTTCCCTTAGTAAGTTAGATAAGTTAAATTCTGGACAAGGTATTCATTAGAATCAATGTCAATGTTATGTTTTATTACTTACAAGCTTACAAGCTACTACAAGTGACAACATAAACCATAATGTTAGGCCTTACTATTATAATAAACAACTAGGTCTACGATACAATGTCTTTAAAAATAGTCATTGATTATCATGATAATATTGTTATCCTTCGATCCTTTGATTGTGAATGAAATGAAGCCCACAGGAGCCTTTCATACTTAACAATTAACACTAAAGGCGTTGGTGAGATTGGGATTTAAGGGCATCTATCACTCAAAATGTTTTTGTATGGGCCACCGCGCGACTGTCGCGCGGTGGCCCATACAAAAACACGCGAATTCTCTAGATATCTTGTCACTGGCATCAGTAAATAAATGCTACAATTTCCATTTTTGCGAATACGGATAGATAATCATTTTATCTAATTAAAGCTATAAAAAATAGGTCGCTTAGTTCAGTATTCATAGCACAGCATTGAAAAAAGATTTTAAAAAGAGGTAACTTTGGCTTTGTTTTCTATCGAGTGAAGTTCTTCTGTTTGTGTCAATTAATGCGAAGCCGAATACGTTATATCCTCAAGTAAAGGTCGTAATTTTTTCAAAATTTTTAGATGATAATGTAAGGAATGAAACAGGATCAAAAAACTTGTCCACGCGCTATTTTACTGTTACCTGCCCTTAAGGTAATTGTGTGAGGTCGAAGTTAGTATAGGTAATACCTTTTTTATGATTGCGTCATGACTCATGTGAATCCACTTCCAGCAGTTTTGAATTGATATAGTTTTGCTGAAAACATCCAATGTGATAACAATTCTAGAAACATATTATGTAAACTGGTATCGACTATATTTTTTTTAGCTTCAAAATACCATCTTAGCGATGTAGACGGATCAGAATGTGGTATCCACCGCAGCCGGCGCGTCCACGACTTCAGCATCACGGGCGCCCATCAGGCCTGCAACCACACCTGCCCCACCTACTGCCTCGACACTTACAAGTATCAACCCTCTTACTAATAATTAATACATTTGCAATTATTTTCTACTAAACTTTCCGAGCCACGAGTCAAACGAGGACGAACATGTTATACCTAACTTAGCCAGGTTATGTTGAGTCGTAATAGGTCGGCTAGGTTTCACGTAAACCGATCAAATTATTTATGCAGATCTGCCTAAGCTTTTTTCAAACAAGACTCCAGAACCTAAGAATTGCCAACTCTACAGGCCAGTGTGCGCCCAGGTGTGGAGAACGGACAGCAGCCAGCTGTACCAGAACCAATACACGTACAAGCCGATGATCAACCACTGCCACGCCGACCTGTTCTCGTGCGTGCTCAGAGTCAGTGAGTATTGGTCTAGTCATCGAAATATAACACAGTATAGAACAGCGATTTTCAAAGTGTCCTCCGTAGAGCCCATGGGGCTCCGCAAAAGCTTTGTACACCTCCGCGAGCGATACATAAATTGTTTTTAGAAATGTCACCAGACACCAGCTGCACGGAGACAATTTATTCAAAGACAAAACATTCCCTTACATCAAAAAAATTTGAGAACCGCTGGTATAAGAACGAAAATTCTTTTAAACATTAAACCGCTCAAATATGGCTGAAAGGACTTTCACATCCTATTGAAAGTACGAAAGTCCAGAAAATCCACTTTTATGGAACCATCTTTCCGACTCAGTGACAATAATTCTGTAGTACTTACCTATTTATCATTCATAGGGCCTACTTAAAAAAGTTATAATATAGGTGACTATAGTGCTACGTTTACTTTTTACAATACAGAAATTACACATCAATTTAGTATAGTTTTCATTAAGACTTGAACAAAGTATAGAGCATTATTAAAATTACTTTTATTTCTTTTTAGATGTGACTCTACAGCCGTTCCTTAACAAATGTTACTCCAACATGCAACCTGTGAACTACATACTATCTGTCGCCACCCTAAGGACCATGCAATTCTTCAACAAAACAATGCCAAGGAGGCCCAGGCCTCAAACACGAAGAAGTTTACTCAACTGGATCGAAAAGAAGGACTTGAAAGATTTACTGAAAATGGCAGTGTGAGTCAGACTAATTAAATATGCTATGATCCATTAATCTGATACCCTGGCCTTCCTATATAAAGACAATTTTTTGGTTACTGAAATTATAATTTATTGGGTATTTGTGTACTTACCAGAAATAACAAGAACATAAATAATTTGTATTTATTAGATACGTCTTATTTTCTCTTAACTTGACCTTCTCTATTTGTCAACAGCAAAATTTATGGCTTTAACACCGAGTTACAAAATTTTGTTCGTGTCACGAACAAAATTTACAAATTTTTTTTTTGAAAATAGCTTGAACGGTTTAAGCTACGGGTAAGTGTTAAAGTTGAACCATTTAACAACTACCGTTCTGGTTTATTTTTTTCATGGTTACCATTTTCCATCTCGGCGTTACCAAGAGCAACCACAATTTTATTGGTTACTGTTCAAATGATTACCAAAAAGTGTTCAAGTACTGAACCTCGCGACATGGGTATTGGGTAGGTATTTGTTGGAAATCGCCTACCCCCGAGTCCCGACTGTAGAGGGCCCTCGAGCCTACCTATCCGTAAGGACCCTTGCCAGGAAAGGTATTGGCGCGAATACCTGTAAGTGGCCCTCTCCCTATACGATTGGGATATAAATACTCTAAAATGTTTTATGCAATTATTCATACATTTTACGACGTTTGAGGAGCTCGTAAAAAGAACATTTCTGCTATCATCAGCTTCTTTAACTTTGTAGGAGCTAGTTATTTCATTGTAATATTCTAGTTTGTGACGTGTCATGGCTTCTTGTTATTTGGTTAACATTAGACTAGATACCCTTAGGATATTTATATGACCGCGGAGCGGAACAGAGAGGATGACCCATCCTCCTTACCGCTCCGCCGGCGTAGGACGGGAGTGCGGAGGCGTCGTTACGCGAACCTCCAAACTCCCGTCTAATCCGGGGCTCCGGGCAGGGATGGGAACCTGTCCGGCTTAGCTAGTCCCGGCGCCGAGGGGAACGCTTTAGTTTGCCTAAGCGTTCCCTAACTTTGGTGGAAGTCCGGTCCTTATTGAGGTAGACCGGCCGGTCGTGGAGGGGGTCCTGTGTTAGATAGATCCAGGACATACCTCCTTATACGGCTGAAGGCAAACCGCAGGTGGTTTTAGTGGGTAAACCGAAGTCGGGAGTCCCACATACCCCCGGGGTGCTTCAGCTTAACTGAGGCACATCCCCAACCCGGGGCACCCATAAAGGGTTTCCCCTGCGCATCAAAAAAAAAAAAAAAAAGATACCCTTAGGATATTTATATGACCCATTTACGACATACTGGTTGATTCTGCTTAAATTACATCGTACTGTCCGTCCGTACCGTCAATAATATATAATATTATAATTATGACTGCAATGTTTTCACGCTAGCGGCAGCACCAGCATAGACGGTAAGCAAAAAGTTTTCTTCGACGTTTGACAACGTTCCTGTCAATTTTCTGAATAAGACGTGTGTAACATTGGTCGCATTATTTCCTGTATCTGCTAGTAGCGCCCTCTGCACCGATCTTTGCGTAATATTCCCTATTTACTCGGAAACAAAATAAATTTTAAAATTCCAGAACAACGTTTATGTACTGTCCAACCAAAAAGAGTTGGGATAGGCACAGTGATCGCACGGTCGCTTATCGCTAAATTATGGGTCACGCTTTGGTTAATTTTTACCGAATTATTGTCTCTACATTTCCGTAATAATATATGACTACGTACGTAAACGTATTTTTGAATTAGTGATAAGACTCCACTTATCGATGTGCACATATCAGTAAAACGTGAAATGAAAAAAAAATGTTTTATTTCTAAATAGATTAGCAACTTATTTTTTCAGAATGTCTTGAATGTCTTGAAATGTATAACAGTATAATGAGTAGCACAGTATAATGAATAGTTGTTATTAACTAATTATAATATACTTTATTCATAAATTATAGTACGTTAATGCGATATCTTTACGCTATAGGTCTAGGATATTCTTCAACATATTAAAATTGTACCGTTTAAGCACATAAAGATATGAAATATCCGTACCCAAAAACCATTCGTGCGCATCCTAAAATCGGGTTCCATAAGCCATTGTAATAATGCAATCGGTGAAGAATAAGAATAGTCTATTCAATATTTGAGGATCGCAATACTAGGGATATTGTGGGGTTCCGTCGAGCGAACAATAATGCGCACTCACGGTGAACGCCTCGAAGGAGCTCTTACTCTTGTTTCGAGTTTCAATCGAGTTTAATACGAAATTACTTTATTGTACAACTTTAAGCAGGACTTTTTCAACTTCAAGCAGAATTTGTAGCACATTTACTATTTATTCTAATTCTATTGTATCCTATCAATGATAATGAGTGTCGTCTTTTTATTTTTCGATCGAAAGAAATATTTGAAATTATTCTAATTATTTTATTCTTATTCTAGATTTGTACCATCAAATAAATCGATTCACAGGCAGTTGACGAACCCACGTTATTTGGTCGGATCATGTTAATTTAATGTTAATTGTGATCTGTCGGCTGGGTTTGACATAACACGACCAAATTACGTAGGCCTCACGTATCTGCCTATGAATCATCAACTTCTCTGATAGTATCTAAGTGTACAAGAATACTACGCCTATAACTACTCACTAAAGAAATAAAAATATGTATAGATACAGTACGTAACGGTGTTATAAATTATGTATCTAATTAAGTATGAAATGTATCACAAGAAATGTATCAAACGAGTAAAGAACTCAAAACTACGGAGAGAAATTCGACGTAGACACGATCCACGAGGCAAGGGCGACTGGAAATTATGGCGTTTACTATTTCTTACAATTTATTTCTGCGGTAACATCTAATATTCAGTGATCTGAATATTTCGTGTAATTTCGCTTCAAATATGAGATAAGAATTATTATGATCATCGTATTTCGTCGCAGGATTCCTTCAGTTGTAATTTCTTAGGACCTTGCTTGGGCTTTCTTGGTCAATAAAAAGTTACGTATACTTACACAACTTATATTTAAATCTAGAACAAAATTAATAGCATTTAAGTATAGCAGGTCATTTTTTGACAAGATAGATAGATTAGAGCTAAAGATCAGCATGAGGGGATGCAAAAGACATTTAATTTCTACATTGTCATATTATTTCCTCGCCTGCCAGGACCTATATCACTGTCGTTTTGCTTATTTCCGCATGGTATAAAACATAAGTATTATTTTGAGGTCTCAAACGTAGGTAGTAGGTACCTTACCATTTTACTTGTCAAAAATATTTGCTTATTTTTGTGCCTACAAAACAACATCCATTTCTGACTTATAATAATATATCACCAGAAATGATATTGGACAGTTAGCATGAATGCTCGCAAGGGAGTTTTCGACTTGGATATTAATTGAATGTGGCATACACTTAAACAGTAAACACAAAAATACAATACGTAATACCTGGTAATACGTTTCCTTCGGCTCCACAAGAAAAACAAAATAAAGTCCCTTTTCCAAACTATAACCTCATAAAAGTAAAATAGAAAATCTGTGATGTAAGAGTAAAGCATGAAATAATTGAATACAAAGCAACCAATTCATACGAAAATGTAATTTTCTCTGACGTCTGGCGTTAGGTAATCTCTTGCCTAGACGAGATACAAAGTACTTTCATTGTATTTAACTTTTGGATAGTTCTAGTGACATCTTAAACTTGTTTCCATTTCAAAAATAAAAAATAAGTTTTCAATCACAATTGATGAGTTCCACACGAGCGTAAGTAGCGTATTACGTTTTTGGAAAATGATTATTATCATTATTGAAAAAGAGTCCTTTAACATACAATAAAAAATTCAAAATAATAATATTTTATCAAAATAATGATTTAATATACTAATATATGGGTTATATTCAAGCTCAAACTGCGCCCGTCTTCTGCCTATTAACATTTTTACGCGTCCTTTTTCATTCAAATTGGCAGAGATAATAAAGTCAGCCGAAATTCTCCTCCCAATGAGTTTTAAGATTAAAAACATTTTCCACATGTGTGCATATAGCGGGCATTATATTATAAACGAGGGTTATACATTGAAGAATTTTCATAAATTGTTTTCCATGAATACATTTCGTGAACGAAATTAACATTATGTTTATTCAGTATTTTTAATATCCGAAACGAAATTGATTTATTTGCGGATGATGTTATTACCTTCTTATATATAAAAATGGATTTTCAAATATGTTAGTAGCGCTAAAACTCGAAAACGGCTGAACGGATTGGGCTGATTTTAGTCTTAAAATATTCGTAGAAGTCCAGTGAAGGTTTTAAAGCGACACGAAGATCACCGGGACAGCTTGTCTTATATATAAAAATGTATTTTCAAATGCTAGTTACTGATATTAATATTCGACGGAATCATAGTTAATTGAATATTGAATTTTCTACTCGTGTAACACGGACCGTTCTCATTTAATAAGCTTCCAAAAATAGACAATATGAAAACTCCATAAGTCGAGTGTACGTGAATTTTGGATGTGTATTCTAGTTTATGGGTCGTGTTAGGGCTCCTTAGGGAGGGCTTCATACTCCTCGGAACAAAGTGATCTTAACGACGTCACCCGTGCACTTATAAACTAAAAGCATCTACACGACGCTCTATTACGTCAACTTACATTAGAACTAAGAAAGTCGAAATGATGTAAAATATAATGTAACGGATTTTTTTCCACGTAGCAACGACGATGTAATGGCCGCACTCAAATGAATTTAATGATTTCTTAACAGAATTTTAATGAAAATTGAAATGCTAACTCCATTTTTCTGTCATACTTCTTATGAAGTTAAAATAATAATCATCAAATGTTTATCTTTGAAGAATTTGATTAATGCGTGATCCGAAATGTGACACAAATGAAATGTCCGCAGGTTTTTGTTTTAATAATCTCGTGGTTTTGATCTAATTTTTCCTAGGCGGAACAGCATAAAACATCAAAGCTAATTATAAACTAAAAACAACAAATAAAAGTTAGACTACTGTTTGTCATTTCCATTGAAAAGCAGATTCTGAACACATTCGGTATGATGTTATGAGTCAAATGCATTTGTGTTATGCAAATGATACAGGCTACAGCATTTTAGACAGAAATATTCATTGCGAAGAGGCGAAGTTGAATACTCGGCGCAACTTCTAAATCCTCCAGAGGGAAACTTGTCCGTTGGAAAAATTATTTTATTTGTAAAGTTTTCAGGTGCAGAACGCTCCAGAGATATTGCACTCGTATGAGACGTGTTATCGGGAACAGCTCTCAGCACTTTAAGTTCGTATGCGGCTAGTTGTGACGTATTGAAGGGTATGAGATATTGACTTTGTATCGTATTATCCATAATATTGTAATATGTAAAATAAAAAAAAATAAAAAAAATATGTAAATAATATTATTGTAAACTAAATGATGCCCGTAACGCCGTTGTGCCAAAACTCAATTATCGCGCGGGAATCGTACATTTTTCCGGGACAAAAAGTATCCTATGTCCTTTCCTGGGACTCAAAGTATCTCCACGCCCAGCAAAATCGGTTCAGCGGCTTGGGCGTGAAGAGGTTACAGACAGACAGACACATTTTTGCATTTATAATATTAGTATGGATGTGAAAGTGTGTCTGTCTGTTACCTCTTCATGCCCAAACCGCTAAACCAATTTTACTGAAATTTAGTATGCAGATACGATTTTAAGTAGTATCTTATCCCGCGTGATAAGCGAATTTCAGCGCAACGGAGTTGCGGGCGTCATCTAGTAATAGGGCGTCATGTTGCTGCTCACTCGGAAATACGCACATCATTTACGATTCTATGTCGATCCATAAAGTTAATATACCTAGCGGAATAGAGAAACAAAGGCCTGAGCAAGCGAGATGTCACTATCAGTAACACTGCGTGGTAAAAAGAGACGTGTTCATGACAGCATCACTCTTTTTTTGACGACCGTCAGCCCGGGGCTGACCCTTGACAATTTAATCTCATAGAATTCATGTTCAATCATGCTTGTGTAAGTGTATACGTACACATATTTTTCATACAGATGAAAAGCAATTTCGGTTACGTTTGACAGCTCGAGTTTGTTGCTCTATTCCGCTAGGTATATTAACTTTATGATGTCGATCGCAAATTAAGAAAGCAACTAAACTGGTAAAATCCCGCTTAGCCATGATCGCGAACATATCAATAGTACTATCAGAAAAGTTGATTCCTAGGCAGACGGGGGACCTAACCTACGTACTTTGGTCGCGTTACGTCAAATCAAACCCACCCGACAGTAGGTACATTGAATTGACATGATCCGATCAAATGACGTTGGTCTGTCAACTGCCTAGGAAACAATTTCGTCGATAGTACAATCGACGTCCATTATGGTCAATCAAATATAAATTACACGTCAGTCGCTATTTTGATCACAATTATTTGTGAACTATGCCAAAATAATAAAGTCCTTCGGAAATAAAGATCATTAATAACTACAATGTTCCCCGCGCAATACATCCAGGGTTTCAGTTATCTCGTTATTTATGTGTGGCATTACACTCACTTTAGTTTTAATTACGTAATTGCCAGTTAAGTACGGAGCTCCGCAATGCAGCGCTGGAGCCTTTAATGGCCGTACTTACTTCAGCAAACTGAAAAATACATACTTTTGTTACGTAGATACAGATGCCTTTAAAAATTATTGGAATTTATCTTGACAAGTTTAACTTTTTTACTGGCTAATGATGGACTACTAAGATCAATAATTTCGGGCATGCTTGTGTATGATAATATCATTTAAACACATCGATTGTGCATTCACACGTGGAAAGAATGGAAGAGGATCGCGGGGTAAAAAGAGCGTATAAGGGCCGTACAACAGGACGTCGTCCTGTTGGCAGGAGGTAGCGCAGGACAGGGCTCAATGGCGAAAGCTCATTTCGGAGGCCAAGATCCACTTCGGGTCGCTGAACCAGCGGAGTTAGTTAGTTAGTTGATTGTGCATGCTAGATTGGTTTGCTATCGTGGTAGTAATCATGATGGAGATAGACAAATTACTTATTAATAAAACATCATCGTCAGATTCGAATTTAAAAACTGCTTTTGCTACGAATAAAATATATATTTTGTTTTCGAATATGTATAGCTGTTTTTGAACGTCTTTTACGATGTCTTGCTGTAATGCCTTTCACGTCTATAAATAGAGCTCCTACCTGCCCCTGGACTCGATTTATGTGATTGATATTTGCAGCGGACAGCGCTGGCCCCGGGCGCTACTCGCTCACTGTAATGGGGTAATAACTACTCTAAGCGGCACAATTTGTCTGCCGTTTTAAATAAAATATTTTCAGCTTTAACAAAAGATTTTGAAGAGAAGAAGGATTGCATCGTATTTTAAAATTCGGTGATGCATTAATTTATAGCAAGTTATTGGTTAAAAAATTAAAAACGTACAGCGTATTTTAAAACTCGGTAATTTAAAGCAAGATTTTTGTTGGTGTATAAATGAAAATGTACAGATAAATCAACATTTGACAACCAATTTGCTATAGATTAATGTTCTCAAACTTTTTTGGAACGGAATCCTTTTATGAAAAGAAAATTTTCAGGGAAAATGTCTCCACGCTTGTGTCTGACATATTTTTTAAAACCAATTTATGTATTGTTCGCGGAGCCTCTATAAAGCCTTTGCGGGACCCGAGAACTCTACGGAGCAAACTTTGAGAATGGCTGGCGGCTACTATAGATAATATCTATTGCAGCCATTCCAAAAGTGTGATTACTGGTGATTAGATTAGATTGCTCGTAGCTCGTAGCAAGTGGCGTAGCAACTCGTAGCCTTATAGCTACGGACCGCTACGCGTCACTACTCACTAGGAACTGTAAGCGGCTTATGTAGTGTTTAGGTGGCCACTTATGTATTCTTCATCTCTCTCGTTCTTTGCGTTGACGAAAGAGAAAGCATGATATTGTGATAAAAGATTAATAATAGCATAATATGTTTAAAAGAATTTGACGTAAAAGAACTTACTAGATATATAACGCCAAAATAAGGTAAGTAGTTAATTTTATGTACGATAGCCTACTTTCAAAGTTGTTTTAAGCTTCTTGACTTATACAAAGTCTACGTTACACAAAGTACGAAATAACATTCTAGTTCGTAGTATGCGGTCTTAGGCAACAATAATATCCCTATGAATATTATATGAATATAATTCACGTAACTAAGATTACCTACCTGGAAGGCGCTGAGGCAAGGTGACTTATCGATAGCCAAGTCGAATTCAATTCTAGCGCTCGGTCGTAATCGGCTGTCATCGGCAACACGCCGGAAAAATTGAACCGCACACTTCAGGGAACTAAATTCGTGTGACAATACCTGAATATTCTGCTAACGTTTAAGTTTTATATGGCCCTTTGAATTTGGAATGCGTATTTTATTTGAAGAGATATACCTATGTAAAAGTTATTTTACACTTGTACATTTTAATGTCTGGCCACTAAGGCTCAATTGATTAAAGCTGTATCCAGCATCCAGTAGAAATCTGTTTTAGGGCCTGTTTCACCACTTCCTGATAGGCTATCCACAATATAACTGACAGATAGAGTATGGAGAATCTGTCAAAAAAGTTGTAGATAGCCTATCAGGAACTTTTATCAGGAAGTGGTGAAACAGGCCCTAAATCTAATAAACTTTCATTTGTCTCAATGTTACTTACACTTATACTAGAACAAGTGACAATGTCGTAAGTATAGTTTATATATATATCTTTCATTACAGTCATAATATTTGGGAATTGTATTTTGGATAAGGTTCTTGCAAATAAAAATACCCAAACCAGAATGGCGATTCGAAGCCAAAAGGAAGGGGAAATAGCAGTTTTTCTGTACTGTAGGTTTTGTAGAGCCGGTATGGTGTAAATAGATTAGTATTAGTCTTATTATCAAGCTGAATTAGGTTTTTAAATTTTAATGTCGTCATAACTTATATATGCCGACCATTTTAGTCATTAAGATAGGGTTCTCTATTACCTAAATGGCGTATATGACGTAGAATTTGGGACGTCATATAATAGCATTTATGGGGGACTGGGGAGCGTATATTTTCATTGCCCGCCCGCGTCGTAACGCGCCTGTAACTCTCCCCGTATCGCGCCTAATGCCTCTCCAGAGATTTTCAATGAAATTTACTAATCTGCGGCGGATAGCTTCTGCTAGAATCTTTGCTTAGATGAGCTAATATAATATGTAATTATATGATAATGATGATGAGCTAATATAATGTGTACCGTCGGTTCTTGGTGGAAATACACTTTAAACACAAATAAAACACAATTTTACGTGCACTTTTTATATAAAAATGTAGTGGAAAAAGTTCACGTAAAATTGTGTTTAATTTGTGTTTAGATGAGCTAAGCTTAAGCTTTAGCTAGGTGATCATTAGCTTTTTAAACCTTTTCAATATCATGTTTTGACTTTTGGTAAAATAACAAATCTACTGTTTATAGTTACAAAATGATTTGTTGTTCTCGAAGAAATAATTATACAGGGTGTAACAAAAATAAGTGATAATACTTTAGGGTGTGTACGTGTTCCTTGTAGAGAGTTCACTGTGAAAATAGCAACGGTGAAAGACCAAATTTTTTTTCACGTTTGTATGGGGAAACTCGTGACGCTCCCTTGCCCATACAAAAGTGAAAAAAAACTTTCGTCTTTCAGCGCTGCCACTTTCACAGTGAAATCTCTACAAGGAATACGTACACACCCTAAAGTATTATCACTTATTTTTGTTACTCACTGTATAGCTTTGCAGTGAGTCTTCGAAAAATGCAAACTCAATATTTTTCCCATAATATAATCTACTGCTAATCTAAGTAAGATATTTAGATTAGCAGTAGATTATATGCAAAAAGTGTCTAAGTATAGTGTGAAAATTTCCGAAATCTAGCTATAGCGGTTCTTGAGATACAGCCTGGAGACAGACAGACAAAAGGATAGGCAGCGAAAAGTCGTAGTGATAGGGTTTTTACAATGGTTATGGAACCCAAATAAACTTTTCAGTATGTTAAATGTTTTAGTAAATTTTGAAAAAGACTTAGAAGTATGTATCGCTCTAACGGAATAGTGTGTTACATACTTAATTATATTAACACAGCGCAACATAACAAGGTGAAACCATCACAACCCAAACGCCTTTCAGTTAAGTTAATCGGGTATGCGCCCAACAATACCCTATTAAAACGTCTATTATACTATTTACATTACATATTACGTGCGTTATGTATCTAACTTTGAACAGGATTAATATAATATTATGTGAGAATAAGGTAATCTATTAACTACACAGGCAGACTAAAAAGATTGTGTTACTGACTTTTGTCATAGAGGTCTTTTTTTAATTTCTTTACTTATTATAAATTTTAAAGTATGTCCGACTGTCTATCTGTTACCTCTTCACGATCAAACCGCTGAACCGATTGTGATTAAATTTGGTGTGCAGATACTTTGAGTCCCGGGAAAGGACATAGGATAGTTTTTGTGTGATGTGAAAGTCCAAAGTGTTCAATCAAAATTGATTTTAGATCCATACAAACATATAGATTATAGATGCAAAATAGTGTGTCTGTCTGTGATAAAGCGCTACGCCTCGTAGAGCTGCTACGGGAAATGGCTACGCTAGCAACATTGTAATTTACCTGAGTTTCGGACTAAACTGCTGTATTTCTGTCTGTTTGTTACATCTTTAAGCTTAAATCACTGAACCGATTTTGATGACTTGGAGAGTCCTAGGAAAGTACCTACAATGGATATTTTCATCACGATTCACGTCCCAAGAATTTATTTCAGGACTACTTATTATACGATACTAACTTACTTCAAACCTAGGAGATTACAAACACGTAAGGAAAAGTCCTTACGTATATTGTAATCTCCTAGGTTTGAATTCAAATAAACGCTGAGTAATTATTCATTTTGGGACTATTTATTCAAGCCACATTCAATTATGCCTCTCTAATAGAATATGCAAAAGGTACGCTTTAGGTATAATCAGTAAAGGATTAATTCCAAATGTAAATACTAAGCATCGTCTTTTAGTAGTTGTCGTGAGGACATGGCCGATTCTTAAATAAGAAAAAAACTGGGAAAAATAATGGTCTACCAGAATCTGATGGCAAATTTTGACAGCAGATTTTCAAAAAAATATCCTTGATCATTAGATAAATTTATAATATATTTGCATGTTTCACACATAGAATCAGCCGCTATATGGAAAAAAAGGATCAAAATGTTTTATTCCAACTACCCCGGTATTAAAAATAAAAATAAAATCATTTATTTCGGGCTTCTAAGACCTAATTGCTAGAGTCAATTTACTTTCGCACTTTTTGCCATCAGATTGTGGTAGACCTATATATTTGCCATTTTCTCTGTCTGCGTCCAATCGAACATGGTTATGGTCCCAGACTTTAAGGTGTATGCCTAATTCTGAAGAAATAAAACGTCATTCGTACAGTGCGACTTTAAGTATTCGTAATTTCTCTTGAGATGATAAGAAACATTGTCGCACTTACATTCATTTCTTTAGAAATGAAATTATCCAAACCAACAAATTATGTTTACTGTGCATATATTTCATATACCGTAATATAGTCACGACCTCAATATACCTTCTATCAAATATATTTAAATGATTCTGTTATTTATTTATTTTTTTACCGTCTAAGAAAACCGTACGGGAGTATAAAATACCGTATCTTTATCCCGAGTTCATATCGGTATTTCCGATCGATTGAATACAAATGAAAAGGGAAAATTCAATCAAGGAGCAAGTCAATTCTATAAATAAGACATATGGAGGTTTCGTACATGCCAATAACATATCAAAAGAATACGTGATACCGTTGAAAATAAATACGGCCTTCTTGAATATTTATAAGCAACGTTACCGCGAAAAACAAAAATATAACAGTCCATTTTATACGGAACATTCTAGCTACGAACAGAAAACAATAATAATTATTAGAGATGCGCCGAATATTCGTTTCGTATTCGGTATTCGGCGTATTCGGCATGTTTTTCACTATTCGTATTCTGCCGAATTATTCGGCTCAGTTACCGAATATATTCGGTTTTATTTTTTTCAAAATATTAAAAACTAGACCCGCCCCGGCTTCGCCCGTAGGACATACATAGCCTATGTCACTCAGGGCTCAGCTCCTTAGTATCATGTAACACAACATTAGGCACTAGGCAGCAAAATTAAAGTCCAATAATATTGATGAATATACATTTTAATATTTACAATATTGATATTTAAAACATCGCGATGAAAAACTAATAAAGAAATTAATATTATGCACAAGAGGTTTGAGCATCTCCATTGTGGGTGTCGCAGACGCCACACACAATAAATTTTCGATTGTTATGCGGCAGCCGGCTGCCGCTGGAGAATTGATGGGTTTTAAGCAGTATTCTGATTTTAATAAATCTTTTTAACATTGGTTTTAATATATTTCTGTTATTATTAAATAATACATGAAATCTTGTATTTATTGTTGCACAGTTCATTATATTGAAAATGTTTTACTACTTAAAATAAACCTTGTTTCTTATGTATTTTAGTATTAAAGGTATGTATTCCATTTAATTCTACTTACATGAAGACAAAATATAACAATAACTTAATAGTAATCTACATGCAAATGAAACAAATAACACTGTTTTACTGCTTTATTTTTCACTTCATAAAATTTTGTAATAGAAATTTGAACCTTAGCTTATTGCTTTTTCACATAAAAAAGAAACATTTTTAGTCTATGACTACAGACAAGTCAATTTCCTTATCCGGACTCCATATTTTCTTGAGTCTTCTATTTGTAAAAATCTCTCGGAATAAACTGCGCTCTGTTATATTTACAAAACTTAGTTTTATTTAAAACGACAATAAAGATCACAATCTCTGCAAGTTCTTTGCGGTCTGCCACTCACTAAAACCTGGTTCTCACTTTTTCAAAGAAACTATGACATCCTGAAATGGCTAAAATGTGATTCTAAACAAGTTTAGAAGCATTTGGAAATCGTCGTTACTGGCAGGCGATGATTGTTGCAAATGTTTCGCAACACTGCACAGGTGTTAATTGTTGTTTTTCTTGTCAATGTGTTAAACTCGTCACAGATATCTACAAACAGCTTCTTATTCAACCATTGTAATGGGTTTTAAATTCAGAGTCAGACAGTTCCAGTGCCTGGGCTCGGTTGCGATTGCGAGGTCTTATTTAGCTATATTTCTGGCTGCATCTCTTGTTTCTTCTTCAGGAATGGCTTCTAATACGAGCACTGTGTGCACTAATGTTATAAAAATACGTTTTATAGTTTAAAATTTTACGTAAAACACCACTAACCACTCAGCGATAAACAAGCAATCGGAAAAAATCACTTTTGTTGTGATCGCTATTTATCAGTTCAAATTGCTCGCCGATTGCCATCGCATTGCTGTCAAAAGCTTAAGTGATACGAAATAAATGCAACAGTATAGCAAATAGTGATAGCAAAAATAAAAATTTCTTCAAAACCCATGGATGAATATGACACAAAAATTTTACAGTAGCAGACATCAATAAAATAAACCATATTACACCATTTTTAAAAACTCTAATATTTTTTCGACGCAATTAGGCGACGTTTCTAATATTTGCTAAATTACTGGGAAACCCGTAGATGAATCTGACACAAAACGTGTCTGCACATTAGTTACTGCCCGAGAGTTTAAAATTTAGCTTTTGTGATATTGCTAATATCACAAAAGCTAAATTTTAAACTTTAATATTTTTTTCGGCCTATATTTTTTTAATGGGCTTTGGCCCACCACACACTCCCACCACTGTATCTCCTGTGTCGCCAGGATCGACAGCGGTATGCAACCACGAAAACCCTTTGATATGATCTCAGGAAGCCCGAAGGACATGCTAAAACTGTCTTGGGACCCGCAACGAAATTAATCAGAAGAAGAATAGGAGGAGTAGGAAGAATTCCAGATTCCCTCCCCATACAAAGCGGGAGACAGCACAAAGTTACAATGACCGAAAGTCAAAGAACTGAAGGGGAAGCACCACGGGAATAAAAGTGAATAATTTGACTACTACGCTATAGCTAAATTAATATTGTATTTTGTTGTGTTAGATTGCTGCCAATAATAATTGTGGCAAAAACGCTTGAAGGCACGGAAGTTCCTAGCGCTGTCCACGAGATCACCGTAGTATGCGACTCCAGATGTACAGAGTAGGTTGTTTAGCATTGTAGTTCTTTCGTCCTGCCAGAGACCATACTCCCAGAGAACATAGTGAGCGGTTTTTTCAAACATGTTGCCTTCGGTCGAGCACTCGCACATAGGTGATGCTACTAATTTAAATCCATAAAGTTTAGCCTTAAAATTTTCATGACCGGTCAGGAATTGAGAAACGCAGTGGTCAATATCCATCCAATGTTTGGATAGCCGGTCTCGAATATTAGGGAAAAGTTATATAGATGTCGCCCTTTGGTGGAACAGCCCCATCGCGTCTGCCATTCGGAGATGAGGTTCTGCACAGAGTCATCTAAAGGTTCAAACAATCTTGCTATTTTAATTTTATCGCGAGCGCTTAAAAAGAACGGGTTGTCAATGTTTTTATTATGATAATATATAGTCGCACGGCGCTGTATCTCAAGGTCAACGGGTAAAACTCCGGCTAACACGGGCAAGGCTTCAGTGCTTGTGGTCCTGTAAGCTTTGCATAAGAATATGAGTGCCAGCCGTTGACTTTGCAGTAGCTTGCGACGAGCCGCGCGGATAATTGCTCTGTCGGCCCACACGGGGGCTCCGTAGCAAATGCTGCCTAGGTAAGTCGCGGTATAAATCAATTTAAGAGTTTTAAATGAGAGGCCCCATGTCGAAGTAGATATTCTAGTAAACGAGTAAAAATTACGTTTGGCTTTCTCACCGGTTTGAATTAAACGCACCGGCAAAATTAGAGGAACATAACAAAATTTTCATTTTTTTTGAAAATTATTCGCTGTTTTTTATATATTTCCATATTAAATCAATAATTAAAAAATAAAACTTATATAAATTTAGGGCATGAAATCGTGTAAAAAGAAAAAAATCAGCAAAAATCAAAAATTAAGAAAATCTTTGAAATTTTAGTAGTAATTTTTTTAGTTAAGTTCTCCATTTTTACTTAAGAAATGCCATGTTAAAAGCGTTTAATGCCTTCTATGGATCTCAAGAGGGCCTGGATACGCTATTCCATGCTTGCATTTTGATTGTTAATCATTTCCTGTGGGATATTCTCCTACTCCTCCAGTAGCGCCAACTCGAGCTCCTGAACAGATTTTGGAGCTGGAGGTCTAACTCGTATCGTTCACCCATTGATGTGCCACACGTCCTCAATCGGATCCATATCCGTAGACCGTGCTGGGCACGCCAGCATAATTTGGGTAATAATGCCCGATTTTTTTACTCTATGGACGCGCATAAAATTGAAGCTACTGCCTAAAATTGTGTAAAAGGCACAACATGCAGTTCTAGGACATTTGTGCTTTAGCCGTGTACTGTCAAAGTACCATCATTAACAATCATCAGCTCCGTGCGGGCTCCAAGTCATATGCCACCCCAAACCATTTCGAAGCCTGCATGATAGGCCACTGTTTCCGTTAAATTTGATGGTCTATAGCGTTCCTTATGATTTATCCACATTCTTTATCGCCTGTCAACAAAATTTACACAGAATTTGCTCCCATCACTGTACAGCATACGATTTCATACACTTGTCAAATGTTGATGTTCACGCGCAAATCTTAGCCTGGCTCTTTGGTGTCCTGTCTCAAGTTTTGGTGCCCTTGCTGGCACCTTTGAGTTTAATTTAACTTCTTTGAGTCTTCTTCTTACTGTACAATCGCTCACACGTACATCTCGGATCTGTTCCGACAGGTTTCGTGTATGCAATGCAGTTTGAGGTCGATTTCTTAAGGCTTGTACCCTAACAAAACGGTCATCCTGAACCAATGTCACCCGATATCTGCCTTGTTCTCGTCTCCAGACGTAAGATCCAGTCTCTCTGTAGCGTTGAAAGTTACGATGGACCACGGAAGCTGACCCACCTAAGGCCTGACTGACCGAACGGTAGGTGTGACCTTTCTCTATCGTGGTTACAGCTCTAGCTGTCGTAGATGCTGGGAAATCACTAATTTTATATCTAAGAAATGTGTTCTTCCAAAAACCAAACAATCAAATGAGCTGGCATACCTTGAACCCCGCTAAAACGCCATTCTTATCAGAAACACTTACAACGTCAATCATCGAAAAACATTTATTTTGGCATAATTGCAATAAAAATCCTAAAAATCTCTCAAATTGCCAGTTTTGTTCAATATTTTATTTCTTAAATGAGCTTAGAAACTATAAAAAAGGATTTCAGACAGCCCGACCCACTTGAGTTCAAGTTGTGCCCCTTTTTAACTATGTTCCGCTAATTTTGCCAGTGTGTGTATATGTTCCAAAAATGTAAATTTATTATCCAAATGAAAACCAAGGTAACATAGTGACTGTTTGCGTTTAACGTTTATATTGTCCAGTTTAATGCTAGGGGAAGAAATAAGGGAACCTTTTAAAAGAATTTGGTAAGTTTTATGCGCGGCGAAATTCAGACGATTACGCTTACCCCAGTCAGATATTAAATTAAGACAACTGTTGACTTTAGACTCAATTTCGGAACGCGAGTTTGCTTGAACGATAAAAAAACCGTCATCGGCGTAACCAACTAGTGTACAAAGCAGTGGAAGTGGAAGACTTAACAAATCGTCGAATCCGATGTTCCACAATTTAGGCGAGATTATCGATCCTTGAGGGCAGCCGCACGTTAAATCTTTGGCGTGTGTACAATGTCCAAGACGGAGCTTAGTTTGACCGTCAGAAAAGTAAGAATGTATTATGGAATAAATATTACAGTAACACCCTCGATTCTTTAGTTTTAATAGTACCATCGGCCACCAAGCATGGTCGAAGGCCCCGGATATGTCTAATGAAATGGCAACCACGTATTTACTTTCCGATAAATTAACTATTTTTCTTACTTCTAACGCCGCGTCAACAGTCGATTTCCCGGCGGTGAAACCGTACTGTTGACTATGAAATTTAGTACCACCGGGTAGCAGGCGAGGCACAATAAGGCGTTCTAGTAGTTTACCTAAGCACGGCAGTAACGTTATCGGACGGTAAGATTTTGGGTCGTCGGGGGGTTTGTTTCCCGCTTTAGGTATTAATTTTAAGCAGCCGGTACGCCAGATTTTTGGAAATATACCTTCTGCAATACATCTATTGAAAACATAATTATAGAATCGATGAATTGGCCGCTAAACACGCTTGCTTTATCATAATATTCGATATTTTATCCTCGCAGGGCAGATTTTTTAGTAGGCAATAGGTTCACTATTTTAGTAAACTCCTCAGAAGTTGGTAAATCTGAGGCCGGCGTATGAATGAGGTCTAACATTCTACTCCTAATGTCGCGGTGGTGTTCATCATCCAAGGAGGGCTCGTCGTCTGGAATGAGAACGTTTAAATATGCCTTCGCCGTTTCCTTTTTCGGCCTATAGCGACCAAAAAGCAAAATACCTAAATATCTCTGGAAGCTGTCGACCAATATGACACTAAATCATTTTTTAGGTTTACCTAGTGGTCCCAAACCTATACGCAAAAAAATCAGAAACTTTAGAATTTTTTAAACCAAAAAACCTAGCGCTATCGGTCTAAGTATGGAGATTTAGCGATTTAAATGCAATTATAATAGTTCCTTGATTATTCGGCAGAGGGAGTACTGTCGCTCGATTGCTATCGTATTTTTTGGCTGTTATGTGATACGAAACTGCGATTTTGGAGCAATTATTGCGCAATAATTGCGGTTGCATTGCGCTCGCGAGAGAAGGCTCGCTCCGAGCTAGCCAGCAGCGGCACGTAGAGTACACGATAGAACCTGTTTACGCGGCAAAATAAAATAATGGTAAACCGAATAATTCGGCCGAATATTCGGTTCGGTAAAGGCAAACCCGAATAATATTCGGTATTCGGTTATTCGGTCAAATCACTATTCGGCGCATCACTAATAATTATACGTAACCTACTTTTGTAATAAAAAAATTAAAACGGAGGCGATCGTTAAGACGAACAAAGAGACGGGATAAATGGATAATTTAAATATTTTTAAACGACATAACCCTAAAATTTCGAAATTTTCGAAAGACTTCATACATTCACTCGACAAAATTATCACAAACATCCTGAATGAGCAACATTAATATTACGGCTCGAATTTTTATTTCCACTCAACCGTCAAACCACTTAAACTTTTTCACACTCAAAGTACTCGAGAACTTCAACATTTTCATAGAAGCTTAGCCCATATATTATTTAATAAAGTCAGCATAAGATTTTCTAGATTTTAATTAAAATATATTTTTTTATTTTTTATTTACATTTATATATAAGTACTTAAAATGATTATCTGTAAGTTTATACTAAACGTCTTGGAAATGGAAAAACTATGACAAGAAACTTTCAATAACATTTTCAAGAACTTTAAACTAGTCTAAAAATGTTGTACCTAAAAAATGAGCCTTAAACTAAAAAAATATCAATCTTTTTACAACATTACATACAACAAACTAAAAAATTATGCTTTCTCCTCCATAAATTTCGTAAATCACTATCGAAATAATTTGGAAATTAATAAAGCGTGTATTATTAATCTCTGACCTCTAAATTTAAATTCAAGGGTCTTTTATATTCATAGCGCCGGAGGCAGTATTAAATTATTAACCTCCCGGCCTATATTCTAGTCTAAGCGGCGCACGTAAGAAGCTATTCAGATAGATAGATAGAGCACACCACCTAATTTAGTTTCAGGTGCCAGGTTTATATTATAATCGTGACTGCGTGAAAATTGACTATGTGTAATGTTGCTTGATTATATTAAAATACGAATAATAATTAACATTTAAGCCCGTCACAGACTTAGCTATAATATATATTAATATATTTATAGCTAGGCATATTACTATATATTTTCTGTACAATTATCGCGTGACCACACACTCAGCTATAATATATATTTCTGGTCTCAGTGTGTTTAGTACGGTATATTAATATATATTATAGCTAAGTCTGTGACGGACTTTACAGTTTACTCGCTATACAGCGTGAAGTGGTAATAATTTTGGGTATGTTCCTCATATAGAGCTTTTGTAAAAGTAGCAGCGCTTTACTTTCGTATACGTGCAAGTTCATAATGAGGTACCGCTTGCCCATAAAAATCGTAAAAAAATGTTTCTATACAAGGGACTCATACACATTACACACCCTAAAGTAATATGTATAACTAATTTTGTTACATCTTGTATTTCACACTATTTTTACTAGATAACCCGGTGAACTTCGTATCACTTCCCTCCTAATGTAAACCTTCCGTGAATTTCACGAATATTTCAAGACTAAATTTAACCAAATCGGTACAGCCGTTCTCTAGTTTAAGCGAGACCAACAAAATTTAAAATTCATTCTTATTTATATAGATCGTATGTAAATTTTAAGTACAATTTCCATCTTACCTGTATTCTTCTTTTTTTTTTTTTTTTTCTTATTTATTAGGCTTGTGTCGAATCCGACAATGCCAGCCTCATAAAATACATCAAAATTATAAACTTCATTACTAACAATTTGCAAAAAGACTAATTAGCTCTACACTTAATAAAATTTAAATAAAAATTCACTAGCCCCCAGCAAACAGGATCTTTCGGCTGAGCGAGAATAGCGCTCACACAACCGAGCTGTGTCAGCGCTACCCCCGCATCAGCCTCAAACCTGCGCCTCTCTGACTCCACCCGGGCACACTCCACCAAAGCATGGTAAAGATCTTCCCGCTTCTTACACAAACTACAATCTGGCGACATGCAAACTTTCATCATATATCCGAATGCATTGAGTGGAACGTGCCCGGAGCGAAGTCTCATGAGCGTCGTTAGCCTAATCCTATCTGCTTTTATAGAAATGAACCACGGGATCTTAGGTGGCTCATTACACAGAGTTCTGTACCAAATGCCCTTCTCCATCGATCTATCATCAAAATGAGTTTTCCATAGGTTGTGGCAATTATTTTTTAGATCCGGCAATAAGTCCGTGAAGAAAGGCGGTTGATGCACTACTATACCCGAGTGTGCCCCCAGCTGCGCCAATTCATCTGCCTGTTCGTTCCCGGTCAAACCTATATGCGAAGGCACCCACTGAAATTTGACATTCACATCGATTCTTTGTAATTCCAAAAGCGAGTCGATTATAACGTACGTACGTAACGTATTCTTCTTTGTGAATACTGAATATGCGGAACAATGCAAATATAGGACGAAGCCCAGATAAAGGAAAGCCGCCGTAATGATCACAGGAATATCTGAAGACCGAGATTACACCGACGACGCCAGATTACGTGCATCGATTGTTGTGCTGGTAATCCTCACGATTATGGGGCTTAGACAAGATGCATTCGATAGTTTAAGCGCCTTCGTGGTCCAGTGGTTTAGAACTTTAGAGCATACTTATAATGGCTCTTGACTCGAAGGTCGTGGATTCGATCCCCGCGTTGGAAACATGTTATTTTCAAGTTTGGTTAGAACAATGCAGGCTGATCATCTGATTGTCTGACAAGTAAGATGATCCATGCGTCGGATGGGCATGTAAAAAGTCGGTCCTGCGCCTGATCTCTCGCCCAGGGCTCGAAAAACGTTATATTTTTCGAAACGTTATCGCCTTAAATACCTAAAGAACATTATATTGCGGTTTCGTTCGGAACGGAACGCTATTCGGAACACTATTTGAGAACATTATGATTTTTTCGTTTTTGGTCCTTAAAACGGTTTTAACCGGTTTTTGCCATTTCCTCGATCGATATAACAAAAACTATTATTTTTCGGTCATTCATTCGCGGGATCGCGGCCATAGTGTGAGAAGTGAGAACTGAGAGTAGAAAAAAAGATCCCACAAAAAACATTTTCATGTAAAAATGTTGCCAAGATGAGAACATAATATTATTATAGTTCGTGGTGTCAAAAAGTAGTGAAATCTCATGTAGAGCCAAGTTTCTAACCTTACATACTTAGCCCTAAATCTAAAAACCTTAATTTTACACCAAAGTGCGGCAAAATATTTGATAATAATATAATGTGTCAGCCGAACGAGAAGAATCTAAAAACTCTACACATTAGTCAAAATCGATAGCCTGGCCATTTTTCTTTAGTTAGGGTATATTAAGTTCAAAGCCCTGCCGAATAACAAAATGGCCAAGCCACCGATTTTGACTAATGTGTAGAGTTTTTAGATTCTTCTCGTTCGGCTGACACATTATATTATTATCAAATATTTTGCCGCGCTTTGGTGTAAAATTAAGGTTTTTAGATTTAGGGCTTAGTATGTAAGGTTAGAAACTTGGCTCTACATGAGATTTCACTACTTTTTGACACCACGAACTATAATAATATTATGTTCTCATCTTGGCAACATTTTTACATGAAAATGTTTTTTGTGGGATTTCATTTCTTTTTGTAAGTTGGTTTACGTTGTTTTTTTTTTTAGTTAATTTTTTCTTTCTTTTTTTTGGTGTATTTCTTTTAGGTTTCAGTACCCAGAGGGTAAAACTGGAACCCTATTCCTAGACTTCAGTGTCTGTCAGCTGCCCGTCTGTCTGTCTGTCTATCTGTCTCTTGGAAGTATCTCAAGAACGGTAGTAGCTGGAGAGTTGAAATTTTCATCGATCATGTATTTCAACAAAATAAATTTAATATTTTGCGGGGCTCTCATACAACAAACGTGTTTTTTTTTCCTATTGATATTAATTGATAATAATTAATAAATAATAGATGTCGCTGCTGGTCGTCTACATCGCATAATACTTGTAAATGTACTCTAGTCAATAAGAGATTTCACTGTTAGGTATCTACATCGCACTATTGTTTGACGTGATTATGTTTTAGCCGTTTAACTATTAGGCACAGGTTTTTTCTTTGAACTAACCGATGTTGTTTACATCCTACAATTAAATATTTGCAAAGAAATGCTGAGACTACGACTATACTTTGAACTTACATATTTTTAAAATGATTTAAGGTCTAGAGTCTGCAAAGTAAAGTTATTAATAATATACTTAAGGAACATACAATTATAATATACAAGCTGTTGCCCGCAAGCCCGCGACTCCGTCCGCGTGGACTTCAGCTTTAAATAGCGCGCGGTAGTACCCGTCATAAAGCAACTTCTATTATAATATAATAATATTATATGATAAGTAGTTCCCGTTGCTACATTACTGCAAATTGCATTTGCACGACAGACATACGACAGACTACAGGTGCTTCCGGGGGACGCTTACTTCAAACTTCAATGTTTACAGACAGACAGAAAACATTTCTTACATATTTCAAACTAGCTGTCCCGGCAAACGTTGTTTTCCCATTTAAAGTATTTCTACTTCATCAGTTGATATAAAATATTACCCCCTCTTTTGTCCCCTAAGAGGTGTGGGGGAAATTTTTTATCAACAGATGTTAAGTTAGAAAACACAGTTAATAATATTATGAAGTAAGTCCAAGAAAAAAGTTTGATACAAAATCTGACTCCCTTTTTCGTCCCCTTTGAGGGGTGGGGAGAATTTTTTTATCACCAGATGTTAAGTTGGAAGAAGACAAATACATCTGTGAAAACCGCATTCAAATCGGATCAGTAGTTTTCGTGTGATAGTGGAACAAACATACAGACAGACAGACAGACAAAAAAACTAACCACATTTTTGGCTTCTATAGAGATATTGTAGTGACACCCCCCGCTTATTTTTTTTTTAATATTATCTTTATTGTACAGAATTTTCATTACTACAGTTTTATTATATGTATAGAAGATTTTTGCATAGGGGGTTATTAACAGCTGGGGAGTGGGGTCGAAGTCGAACATCAACTCTTCTTAATACAAAATCGGTGGCTTGGCCATTTTGTTATTCGGCAGGGCTTTGAACTTAATATACCCTAACTAAAGAAAAATGGCCAGGCTATCGATTTTGACTAATGTGTAGAGTTTTTAGATTCTTCTCGTTCGGCTGACACATTATATTATTATCAAATATTTTGCCGCGCTTTGGTGTAAAATTAAGGTTTTTAGATTTAGGGCTAAGTATGTAAGGTTAGAAACTTGGCTCTACATGAGATTTCACTACTTTTTGACACCACGAACTATAATAATATTATGTTCTCATCTTGGCAACATTTTTACATGAAAATGTTTTTTGTGGGATTTTATATTCTGATTTATGACTTATGAGACACTAAGTTACAAAAAATATTTATTAAATAAATAACTAGTACATATAATCAAAGTTTGTATTTTATAACACGTCGCATTGAAAATTCGAGCGCGAATGACATAGGTGCACAATAATTAGCAGACGGCGCGGCATGGCAGTCGGCACTGCGCTTTGACAAAAACAAGTTTATTCATGTCGACCCGTGGTCAGCACTCAGTGGTCCCGCTGTGTGGATTTAACCGTTTTATTTCGGTTTTCAAAACGTTCTCATTTTGTTTTCGTTCCCAAAAACGTTATTGCAAAGACCTGTTCCGAACGATTTGAAACCGTTAATTAAATAGCGTTCTCATTTCGTTTTCGTTCCTAAAAAACGTTATTGCAAAGAACTGTTCCGAACGATTTGAAACCGTTATTTAAAATAACGTTTTCGAGCCCTGCTCTCGCCAGTCGTGTCGGTCGTCCGGTACACTGGGATAAGAGAGTAAAAGGAATAGAAAGTGCTCTTGTGTACTGCGCACATACCTGGCCGCTATAAATATAATGTTAGTAATGTTCGATAGTTTAGATAATGTAGTTAAATATTAAGGGCCTGTTTCACCATTTCCTGGTAAGTGCCTGATAGGCTATAGTGGCTTATCTGACAGATGGAGTTTGGAGTATCTGTCAAATAAATTATGGATAGCATATCCGGCACTTATCACTATCAGGAAGTGGTGAAAAAGGCTCTAAGAGTGTTAGGGATTTGACATAACGCGTCGCATAATGTTTGTGCATGAGAATTGAGATAATATTGTAGATAAGTACCTATTATACAAAAGATTATGCTGTCGAAATTGTCGAATGCAACTTGACTAAGTACCGAGTGTATGAATCTAGATTCTAGATTATGTACGTCCTATATACTGTTTTGGTCTTGGAGTATCGCAAAACATTTCTGATTTCTAGTTTAAGCAGAAATTCTGATATAGTACAGTAAACATGAAACTGTTGGCCGCAGCATTGTTAACTCAGAATTTGTTTGTTCCTTGAGAGCAGTACGTCTACGTAATTTTCGGAAGATAACAAAAACTACATTTCGTCCTTTAAAGACTCCAGGTATCGCCATACATCATATAAATCTGCTCAGGAGTAAAGTGTTAAAGTTAATAGACATTATAGACAGACAAACTGACTAACGTAATTTCATAATATTTACAATATTATCTAGATTAAGTATACAAAAATCTTAGCAAAGGATGTTAATGAAATAAAAGTATGTTGAACAGAAAAAATCCCAAAATATGAATCATTTGTTATCGGTATTAATTATTATCTAAACATCATAATATTTAAGTTTAAGATAAAACTTAACCTTTTGACCTAACGATATCTCATAACAGAACAAAACAGTTCACTCCAAATCTAATATACGTAGTATTCTCATAACATTGGTGATACATTTGATGATATTAAGACAAAATATAAAATTGTTAAAATGAACGTCTTTAGAACGTTTGCGAGGAACATTAGCGGGAAAGTGAATAAAGTTGGCATTATTGGAGTTCCGTTTGAGAAAGGTCAGAAAAAATATGGAGTGAGCGTCGCGCCCGCCGCGCTCCGGACGGCGGGGCTAGTGGACCAGCTCAAGGAGATCGGTATGTCAATATAAATATTTTTCTATCGACGCCGAGATATTAGAAAAATATGAGTTTTAAATCTATGTAGAAGATGGTATTCTATAAAAATATTAGGTGAGGTTTAAGGCAGACTCATTGGCAGACTCTTTCACATTTGCAATAGTTTATACTTTATAGTATGGATTATAATCATACCTCTCTTACGTTGGCCAATGATAGGTAACCAGTGCATCATATCTAGACTCTAGAGTTAGAGCAATCGTCATAGTCTACCTAGTACCCGTATGGCCTGTATTTATAAAAAAGTCGATGTAATCTGGATGTTATTAAAGCACAAAGTAGTCCTCGATTAGATAGTCAAAACTCTCAAAAAATGCATACTTTCGTGACAATATCAAGACGATACGTTTAAATTGTAAATTATTTCATATTTGAAGGTCTAATTTAAATCCGATAATTAGCGTAAAGTTTTAACCACATATCGCATGTTTTTCAGATGGCCTGGACGTGAAGGACTACGGAGACGTGGAAGTTCCAGCCCAGGGAGAGCCCGTGGACGTGGACAACATGAAGCACCTGGCCCTGGTCTCCGCCTGCAACAGAAACCTGTCGGAGAAGGTGGCCACCGTGCTGCAAGACGGACGGATAGCCATCACCATTGGCGGAGACCATTCTATTGGAGTTGGTGAGACATTTGTAACGATTAGTGACTTAACGAGTGAATCTTTTATACTGCGTGACTGGTGAGACATGTTCAATACTTGAGGACGTGATATTTGGCTATTATATTAGTTGGAAAAAAAAAATAAAAAAAAATAATATCAATTGATCACTGAGTAAATGTAGCTTAAAGTTAAATAATTATTAACCCAACGCATGGACACCGCGAGCGGGAAGGGTAGTTGTGTGGTGTTTCTTTGGTAGCGCACGCCTCTGCACCGGCCGCATAGTAAGCCTACTTGTCTAGCCGCGTAATTTACTTAGTATCCATGATTCATTAATTTTTGGGAAATTAAAAAAAAATTAAGAACCTAATTTTATTACATATTTATAATGAGAATCGAGTACTGAATACTCTCCTTAAATATCGGTATTGACTCACCAGTCATGCTGTATTTGTAAGGAATCGGTTTCTCGGCAAGGGCTGGAGGAATTCATCTTAATTTTATACAAGTTAATAACTTACGCTAATTGAACAGTCTTAGGTAGTTGGATAAGCATTTGCAAATAAATGATAATAATTATTATCTACTTTGAAAATGGTTATTTACGTTTCTAAATACATTTGCATCGTCCATTTTCAAAATGGAGAATTTATTAAGCAATAAATTTTTTCGTTACCTCAACACTGTTCGCCGTTAAAGTTGTTTGTAAATCGAGGCACGTAACAAACTCTAACTGGTGTGTTTTATCTGGATCCCATTAAAACTTTGACGATAGTCACACGATAGTGCACTAAAATAACACGGATAAAATCTATAAAGGTATTGTTGCACATCCTGCGAACTGCAGCCCGATTCTTTTTACATTGAAACGCAGCACTCAGCGTAGCGTACAATGTATATATACATATTATGTACATATAAATAAAAATTATATGACGTGGGAGAGCCATGCTTCGGCACGAATGGGCCGGCTCGACCGGAGAAATACCACGTCCTCACAGAAAACCGGCGTGAAACAGCGCTTGCGCTGTGTTTCGCCGAGTGAGTGAGTTTACCGGAGGTCCAATCCCCTACCCTATTCCCTTCCCTACCCTCCCCTATTTCCTTCCCTTCCCATCCCTACCCTCCCCTATTACCCTATTCCCTCTTAAAAGGCGACGCACCTGCAGCTCTTCTGATGCTGCGAGTGTCCATGGGCGACGGAAGTTGCTTTCCATCATCATCCCGTTTGCTCGTTTGTCCCCTTATTTCATAAAAAAAATTAAAATTTTGTTAGTCTCGATAAAACTTAAGAACGGCTGAACCGATTTGGCTAATTTAAGTCTTGAATATTTGTGTAAGTCCAGGGAAGGACAAAAAAGTCTTGTATCATTTCCTCCTAATTATATTAAAATAGGAGGGAATAATACACGACTTTTTTGTCAATGTTGATTGGGTTTTAATACCTCGATGGTGGGAATCGCAGACACAATAGCTATTCAATTACCCGGCACCCGGCACCCGGGTACCGCCAGCGACTTCCAAAAAGGTGGAGGGTAAAAGTTCGTGATATACATATTTTTAAGGTACCGTGGACGGTCACTACGCTGTCCATGAAGACATGATTCTCATCTGGGTGGACGCTCACGCTGACATTAACACCAACAAGACTTCGGGCTCGGGCTCCGTGCATGGCATGCCTGTGGCTCTCCTGGTGAAGGAGTTGGCAGACTACTGGCCCTACCTGCCTACTATGGACTGGCAGGTGCCCAAGTAAGCGATTGTGGTCGTCACGGTAGGCAATTGTTTACCTCATATCGTGTGGCCTGCATGTGGTTGGTGCGTTAACCAAGCCAAGTAGCCAAGATCGACACGAATAATTTTATTTATTTATTTATATCGGGCTACATAGGCCCATACAATATATACCTTAATGACTAACATACATATAAATTTATACACTTAATAACTACACTTTATCACGAGTTAACGGTGACGTGACGCGCGCTTCATTCCGGAGTCTCCCCCGGAACCTTCGGTAGACCACATCAGTCGGCCAGAATTCCTCCGCCTCAAAGGTCGACAGAAGATGCGTCGGTACTCTCACCACAAAGGAACTGAAGTTGACCTTGTGGCGAGAGTGCAGACGTTCGACCCTCAAGTGGAGGGATGTCTTCTTACTGATGTAGTCCACGACGTCCTCGACCTCCATGGACCATTTATACTTAGATACTTTATTTATGCGACTTTTAAAATTGTAGCAATGGAATTTATATTCATCATAATCTAGTTTTAGGAATGGAATTAATTTCAAGCCACAACAAAAAGATATTACTTCATTTTAAAGTAAATACTTCAAAATAACATTAAGGGCCTGTTTCACCACTTCCTGATAAAGTGCCTGATAGGCTATCCACAACTTTTTTGAAATATTCTCCATACTTCATCTGTCAAGTTAACTGGTGGATAGCCTATCTGGCAATTATCAGGAAGTGGTGAAACAGGCCCTAAGTATCTTTAAATAATAAATAAATAAATAAATAATTATTTATTGCATTAAGTAATACAAACAATATCTTATTACTAGAGGACTCCACACTAGGTCAGACCTGTCTCGTGGAGTCCAGGAGTGGTCTTACAATAATAATAATTGATTTGATTACATACATTTTTTTTTCTTTTTTAGCTGGAGTACTATTAAAATTAATAAATTATATTACAGAAAATTAAAATATAAGAATGAATTAAATTTTAGTTATTGTCTCATCATGTATTATTATTAAACAATTTCAAACTTAAACAATTAGCTGTCTTGGCGTGCGTGCGTGCGTGCGTGTGTGTGAGTGTGTGTATGTGTGTGTGTGTGTGTGTTTAATAATTTATAAATAACATAAACACGATGCTTGTTTATATTTACCATTTCTTTAAATGGGTAAACATTTAAGTTTACAAGAAACATCAACTCAGGGTACAACAGTAAATACCAAAACTGTTTCAAAGTTAAGATACACTCGTCATTATAATTTAAAATGCTTCATGTTTTGAACATGAAGTGCAAACAGAAATTTCTAGCAAAATACACGGTACTTTATGTGAAAACATTTCGGAATAATAAATTACCTGGGAGACATATCCTCAGACCTTGAGTCATGATTTATTTATCAGGGAGGTATATTCCTTATAACTAGCTGGTTAAATATTATGTTCGTCATTAAGTATGATAGCTATTAGTTACCATTTGATTTTTATAAACTTCAATACTCTGCATAGAAGTTAGGTGCAATCTTCAAAAAGTGTTTGAAACTTTTTTAAAGTAACCTGAACCGTGGTCGATATCTGTGCCTTTTATCGAAATGGGACCAACCTATAATAGCCAAGACGTTTTCTTTATCGCTACTTTGAATCGCCGATCAAAATTTATGGAATTGACATTTAAGACGAGTCGAACGTTAACTTCTTTTTAACGAACTCTTTATAATATGTCAATTCCATACATTTTGATCGCCAATCATTATATTATACATATAGATAAAGAAGCGAAAAAGAAAACGTCTTGGCTAAAGGAGCAGAAGTTTCAGAGCCTTTACGATGCGAACAATCCTTTCCTCTTCATAACATTAGCATAGAACTAATAAGATCTTGCAACTTAATTGACCTGTTTTACAGACTATCTATCAAGAGCCTCGGCTACGTGGGACTGAGGTCGGTGGACGCGTACGAAAGACTCGCTATACAGAAATATAACGTGCCTTGTTTCACCATGGAGGACATTGAAGAGTAAGATAAAGGGTACCATTATAATATAAAACCGTTTGGTGATACCGTGTAATATATAACCGTGGTAGTAGCGGCGCAAGACCAAAATTGTATGTGGGCAAAATATATTTTGCGAGGCCCCTTGATGGATGAAGCAAGAAAAAGGATTTTGTTGAAAGTTTTTTTTTCATAGTCGTAAATCCTAAAAAAACGCGCTGTCCAAGGGGCGCGAGGCCCCTAGGACCGCGAGGCCGTGGGCAGTCGCCCACACCGCCCCCCACGCCTTACGCCGCCTCTGACGGGATAAAAAGTATCCTATGTCCTTTCCCGGGACTCAAAGTATCTCCAATTACCAAATTTCAGCAAAATCGGTTCAGCGGTTCGGGCGTGAAGAGGTAACAGACAGACACACTGACACACTTTCCCATTTATAATATTAAGTAGGTAAGTATGGATTTAATATTATAAATGGGATACGTCTTTTAATACCTACCTACTGAGTACTGCATATAATTATAAAAAACCAATAAAAATACCACAGGCTACATCTGTGCATATTTTCAGAACTTTTATCATATAAAATATAACCAACTCGTATAAAATTCCTCAACAAAAGATTCACGAGAATAAAATATCTCAATTCGGAGTAATGTAAGCATACGTTTTCCGTGATCATAAATTAATATAGAAGTTTGTGATCTCGCTTAAATATTTTATGAATCTCGGAGACGGGAGGAACGTAAATATATTATGAATCCACTGATTATATTTTCAGATACGGTATAGGGCGGTCCATGAGTCACATCCTGCGCGTTTTAGACCCATCTGCCAACAAACCCATTCACGTCAGCTTCGACATCGATTCGTTGGACGCGCTTGAAGCACCCAGCACGGGAACTCCAGGTGTATTTTGCGACAATGCAATGTTGTAATTATTTCTTATGCTGCGTTTCCATGCTTGCCAAAGTTTGGCAAGCATCCACAAGGCACAAGCATCCACAAACCTCGCTTGACATTTGGAAGTCGTATGCGTCAGTGTATTACGTAACTTACATCGAAGCAAGCGCCCTATTTGATCTGTGTCCGAAAACCTACACCGGATCGGATGTGGACGCTGGTCAAGCCTTGACAAGCATGGAAACGCAGCATTAGGTTTACGCGAATATTGTTGTTATATGTACTGACAATATACAACTGCGAGCGTCCGTGGCCTAATGGGTAGACCTTTGGTGAGCACTCGTAGAGGGTGCAGGTTCGATCCCGGGTGGAGGCGTGTACCAATGAGACATTTTCTGATCTCAAGTACATAATACGGACGCTCATACGGTGAAGGAAAACATCGTGAGGGAACCCGCACATAGTTGGTCCCAGACGTATTGACTAGTTCTTTCCTCTGGACTAGGCCGACTATGTTGCGAGAATGCCGTATGTGCTTGGGCAACCATACGGACATTTAAAAATCTTGTCCCAGGCACTACAGTATTTGAGGAGTGGTTACTTCGCTCTGAAAATACTGTATAAATCATCCACAACGGATGTAAAGACCTAGTTTTGTTATTACTTCATAGTTTGAGCAGTCATGGATTGCGGATTTCCGGCGTTGAGTATTGCGTTTCAAAGGCCATGGTCTCGGGTAGACCCAACGAGCAAGGAAGTCTATGGAGAAGCCGTTGTCAACATATATAAATTTTTACTTATACAAATATCAGGCATTTATGGTACAGAGCTTTAAATATAACTTTGTCTCTTTCACTCTACAGTTTAATTGCATTTGACGAAAGAGACGAACATATTTCAGTTATTGCATATTCTTGGTATAATTCTGTCAAAAGTTTAGGTACGTGCCAGATCCGCCATCTTTTGCAACGAGTTTCGTGGTAGTTGTGCTGTCAAGAGGCTGTATATTATTTGGAAAAATTGAGTTTTATCGATTTAAATACAAGAAAATAGGATAATAAATACGTGGAAGTGTGAGAAAACTGTTTATCAAAATGACTAAATGTTGTATTGTGATGTGTGGTGCAAGAAAAAACAAAAATCAACCTCAACTGACGCTTCATAGGTTAGTAACTCGTTTTCTACAAATAAAACTCTAAACTCCTTCTGATTGAAAACAAAATAAAAGACAATCATTAATTTATATATAAAGTGAAAATATTTGTGCATATTTTGGTGATAGAGTCAATATTTTTATTTGATAAAATCATTATTTGTTTACTTATTGAATAGGGTTGTGTTTTATCAAAATTAAAAATATTTAATGCTTCTTTTATTTATAGGTTGCCTAAGAATGAAGCTTTGAGAAAAAAATGGTTAGAGGCAATCGGCTCGGAAAATATTAATCCTCGGCAAAAGGATTGGTACCTCTGCTCACTGCATTTTGAGGAAAGCTGTTTTAATAGAACACTCGATGTTATGAGACTTCGTGACAACTCATTGCCAACAATATTTCCAATTTCAGTAAGTTTCATGTTTAAAATTAATTTCAATTATGTAATGATATTTTTAGTTTTAGCACGCAATGTTATGTCACAACATATCAATTGTTGAATTGTGGATGCAATCAAATGATATTAGGATTGTATGACAATGCACACAATATATTAAACTTGTACAGCATTTATGATAATTGTGTTGATTTTTTTCCAGCTACGGGCTGCACAAGGGGTATCTGTTCTGCGTGAAACAAGCAATACTAATACCAATGTTGCTAGTACGTCTTCTACGTCTTCTGCTGATGCTTTATTCCCGTTACCAATATCAGATGCAGTTCAGAAAGAGGTATGTTAATAAAATGTTATGTCGCAACTCGCAACATATCAATTGTCAAATCCTGGATGCAATCAAATGATATTAGGACATGTATGACAATGCACACAATAGATTAAACTTGTACAGCATTTATGATAATTGTGTTGATTATTTTTGTTTACTTTCCAGCTACGGGCTGCACAAGGGGTATCTGTTCTGCATGAAACAAGCAATATTAATACCAATGTTGCTAGTACGTCTTGTAAAGTTGTGAAGATGGTATCGATCGAATCGCAGAAGGTTGATGAAATAAAAGCATTTATTTTGGTGAACTTGTTTTATTTTATTAATCCACAAGCATTTTCAGTAATTATAAAGTTAACTAGATAAGCTTTATACATTTTTATTCACTCTTTCGTTCTTTGTTTACGGGTAGAAACCCTTAATATTATACTTAATATTATAAAATATAAATGCGAAAGTGTGTCTGTCTGTTAGCACTTCACGCCCAAACCGCTGAACCAATTTTTCTGAAATTTGGTATGAATTTACTTTGAGCCCCGGGAAAGGACATAGGATACCTTTTATCCCGGGAAAGTGCGCGGTTCTCGCGCGATAAATGATTTTTGGATCCCATACATTTTGTAGCGTTAAAGCGTTTACGATGATCGCTTGCCGCTTAAGTTGATTTTCTAAAACACGTATTGTTCACGGCCACACATATTATGCTTCAGATTCTTAATGGGCCGGGTGCCATCTAAATTCTCATACATACGTAATACCAAAATCATTTTCTCATACGAAAATATTTGCATGTTTGAGTTTTTTTTCAGCTTAAAATAGTAATTACCTAGGTTCCTGCAAAAAAATTTAAGTATTAGACAAAATATATTATATTATATAGTACAATAACTACTAAAAATATATAAATAGTAAACTACAATTTTTTAAACTCTAATAAATATTTTGTAGTAAATTTAATATTTATTTATATATTTTTTTAGTGTTTTACTATATTTTTAAATATTTTGTAGAAAATGTTTATACTAAATTGACTTTTTTCGTATACATAAATATTATTTGGAAAAGTATGGTAGTGACAGCCCTAGGCAATGGCAGCCATTTTATGTAACGAATCTATGGTTTAGGTATGCACGTTTTTTTTGTAGGTATTTCAAGTCCTCTTTTTTCTTTGGTCTGAGGGTAGACCCCACGCCCCGTAAGAAAAATTCTCCGCTACAAAATCCCGAAGCACTCGAACTACAATGTACTTATAAACATTATACATAACTTTAACGTATAAACATATATTAACATTCTCATAAAGATAATAGGTAGGTACTAATATCAACTTCAACATGTTGCCGACAAAGTCGCCGAGCCGAAATTCTTGTCTCACGCGGGTACATCTTTCCAGGATAAAAACTATCCAAAGACTATCCTATGCTTTCACGGGAATTAAAATATCGCATACCAAATTTTATCGGTCCTTTGGTTGAAAGTTTTAAACATGAAGAGTTAACAGACAGACCAGATAATATAAATGAGTATTTTTGTGTCTAACTGTTTCACCACTTACTAATAAGTGCCGGATAGGCTATCCACAACTTATGTAATAGATGGAGTATAGAGTATTTGTCAGATAAGTTGTGGATAGCCTATCCAGCACTTAATTGTATCAAGAAGTGGTGAAATAGCCCTTTAAACTTCTTAGTACCGTTTGCTCCTTAGTATCCATATAAAGGCTATATCACAACCAATTCCAACCATTAAAAAAACAAATTACATTTCACAGTGCGAGGCGGGCTGACGTTGAGGGAGGCGGTGAAATTAATGGAGATTATCCACGCCACCGGCCGCCTGAGAGCCTTCGATCTCGTCGAAATAAACCCCGCGCTGGGCAACGACTCCGACAGGAAAAAGACCATAGAGGCCGGATTATGTGTGCTCAAAGCCGCTTTGGGATTCTCCCGCAAAGGAACGATACCGCAAGGGTTAGAAGATTTACCGATACAGACTAACAACGACAATAAATAATGAATATATTTTCTTATGTGTATTTATTTACCTAATACTTTTCCCCCTTTCGTTAGTAAAAAGATCCACGTGGATAGGTATGTACAGACTACAGAGTACAGACGTTTGGATTATAAAATGTTTTGTCTTACTATTATTTACCTAATACTTTTCCCCCTTTCGTTAATAAAAAGATCCACGTCACGTGGATAGGTACTATGTATAGACAGTAGTTATATATGATCCAAACGTCTGTAACGTTTGGATCATACAATGTTTTGTCCATTGCCTGTCAAACTACTTTTCTAACAAATCAAACAAATACATAATATAAATGTACAAGTAAATTTTTAACTTGCAAAGAAAGACACCAAACCATGGTAAATTTCACGCCCACCGGAAAAGTAATGCAGTCGTCGTGAAATTCGTAAAAAAATTTCGTAAGAAAATTTTGGTTGCGGCCCGCGGCGCCTAGACCAAAACGTGTTTGTCAACACGTGTTTGTTGGCCGGTATGAAAAAAGGTTGAGTATCACTGCACTAAGAGATATTGATTCCCACCAACCACCATTTATAACTGTCCGTTAGCAAAACTTTGAGCAAAATTAATTTCATCAAGAACCTTCTTCGTGACGATAATATTATTCGGGTTCCACGACTACACGTAAGTTTTGGCACTTCTCACCGTGAGCAAGCGAGATGTCACTGCGTGGTAAAAAGAGACGTGTGATACATGACAGCAGCACTATTTTTTTGACGTCCATCAGCCCGGATCAGCCCCGTTGACAATTAAATCTCATAGAATTCATGTTCAATCATGCTTGTGTAAGTGTATACGTACACAATTTTTACACGCAGATGAAAACCAATTTCGGTTTCGTTTGACAGCTCGAGTTTGTTGCTCTATTCCGCTAGGTATAACTTTATGCAGCTAATATTGAATTGACATAAGCCGACCAAATGACGTAGGTCCGTCAACTGCCTAGGAATCAATTTCCTCGATGGTACTTATAATATAAAAGACTTTTGGTTGATAGTGTTTTTTCATGCTTCATGCATGCGCTACAGCGAATTTTAATATAATAAAACATATTCGTATGAACATTTTATCAATTTATTTAGATGAAAACAAGATGGCGGAATTTTACAAGTAAACACAGCAATTTTGAAAATTGCATTTAAATTGGAATAAACTTTAAACAAGAAATAATTTTATTACATTTGATGACATCATTGTTATTATTTTATGCACAATTTTTTATTAATTAAATCTCTCTCTGTAAAGTTTCTAATTAAAGTTCCGATAATATATATTCTAGAGTCCTGAAGGTAAAGTTATAATGTAGCAGTCAAGAACGTTGAAATAATAGCCGGACGGCTAACCATTAATGGCTATCCGTCCGGCTATTATTTTCAACGTCCTTGGTAGCAGTGTATTCTAAAGCTGGTAGGATTCGTAGACGACAAAACCATTTTAACTTAACACAATATGGTAAGTATTTCAAAAACATGTATACTTACAGTAAAATGAATGCTTTCGAAAATTTCCGAAATGTAGATGATTTTCGAAATGTGTTTTCTTTGCTTTTTTATGCATTTAAATCATTTATGAAACAAATAGATCAATTAGTGCGCTCGCAGTACCATGGTTTATGTGTAACAAACACTGTAACACAAATAAAAGTACTGTATGTATTACAAACACAAACACATAGTACTTTGGACAAATGTACTGAACAATCTAAGATATTACAACGATAAAAATTGCCCTTTCAGGAATGTAACGGTGGTCTATCGCGCACGTGTGACCAATTAGTGAGTACAAGTGATGAGACTAGAAGATGACTTGCGGGCGGTAATGCTTCTGGAACTTGTTGGCCTTGACGGACAGTCGCATCTCAGCCTTCGCCTGTACCCTCTTCATGAAGTGTATGTCTCGGGCCGTCCTACAAAAAAAATAGGTTACAAAAAGTGTCTATACTCTATACCTTAATATAGAATTATTTTAAGTATTCATCCATACTAATATTAAAAATGCGAAATTGTGTTTGTCTGTCTGTTAACTCTTCACGCTCAAACCCCTGAACAGATTTTGCTGAAATTTGGCATGGAGATAGATGCTTTTAAATTTGAATCTCGGGAAAGGTCCCTTCTTCTTTTATCCCGGAAAAATGTACGGTTCCCGCGCGATAAAAGAATTGTGGCGCAACGGAGTTGCGGGCGTCATCTAGTTACTATAATAATTTGCTTAGGTCCTGTTTCACCACTTCCTGATAAGTGACGATTATGCTATCCACTAATTAACTTGACAGGTCAAATAGGAGAATCTGTCAAAAAAGTTGTGCCTATTCGGCACTTTATTAGAAAATGGTGAAACAGGGCCTTATATTTTTATTTTATTACATTGTTATAGAACTAACATTCATTATTATTAGTCGTGTAGAATATTTTACATAATTATTATTATATAAAACCAACTAGATTTTGCCCGCAACTTCTCTCGCCCCGAAATTCGTTTATCACGTAGAAACCGTACATTTTGTGGCATATGTCCTTTCCTAGAAGAAGACCCCTGCTAAGTGATTTGATATACAGACAAACACACTATTGTGTTTATACCATAAGGCATAATATATTAGTCTAATATATAAAATTCTTGTACCACAGTGTTTGTGCGCCAACTCCTTCAAAATGGTTCAACCGATTTTAATGAAATATTGTATGTATTATTAGAGAAGTTGATTCCTAGGCAGAGACATAAGTAATTTGGTCGCGTTATGTCAAACCCATCCGACCGATCACAGCTAACATTGAATTGACATAAGGCGACCACATGACGTAGGTCCGTCAACTGCCTAGGAATCAATTACCTCGATGGTACATGTGCATGTTAGGCCTGAGAATAGGTTTTATCTACTTTTTATATTGGTAAGTACTAGAAATAATTTATATGGCAAATCAATGATGGCCAGGTTATAGAGTATGATATTACAATACTAACTTGGCAACTATCGCCTGCTCCTTAGGCGCCCATCCCAGCGCCTTATAAGCTCCCAGAACCCGATGTAACTTGCGATCAGACTTCTTAACCACCACTTGGTTATTGGACGATACGTGTTGTTTGTAATATCTGTAACAGTAACAAGTTATATTACATAACTTTGAACTCTGAAACATTTCATTCAGATTATAAAATGAAACAAATTGTTTAACATAATATATTTTGTAAGCAATAGAATAACAGTAAATCTGTAACTAGCACTGTTTTCTGCGACTTTTAACGCAAAATTAAATCCCCACAAGTACATTTCGGCGCGATAAATGTAAATGGCCTATGTCCCTTCCCGTAATATATCAGCTGCACCAATTTTCGTTAAAATCGATAACACGTGATGAGTGATGACTAAGAGCCACTGAGTTACATTTTTAATGAAATAAATAGGAATGTTATTACTTATTACGAACATAATATTTTAGGCTTTACACAAGGAATTGTTCAACCCATCAATCCCCAAGCAGCAGCCGGCTGCTGCATAACAATTGAAAATCTATTGTGTCTGCAATACCCATGATGGAGGAGTTGATGACAACATTACAAATACAAACCTCATAAGTGACCGATGACCAATGATTGCTCCTGATGGTAGGACAAGCTGGTAATCATCACCGCCCAACGCCGCAGGACCCTCCACCTCCTCATCTACATCCATATTCTCATCACCTTCTTCATTGTCAGGGTATGATGAGCTGTAAATTAAAAGATATAAAATGTAGTAAAATTAACAATAAAGCACATGATCTACTACTTAACCCGTCGATTGTAGGAAAACTAGACACAATAGAATATCTATTTATTGTGTCTCGGTCACCGTATGGGGCTTGATGAATTAAAATAATATTGTCATTTGTCATACTCAAAATAATGTTTATTTTAATATTATGATGGAGTTTGGACTTTGGAGGTAAAACACACACAACATATTATATCAACATTACGTAATGTTGTAAATATTATTATTTGTGATACCCAAATTTTCCGAGCAACAGTAAAAGTAGCCTTACTATAATAATAGTAATATATAGCTTATATTAAATACTTTATCTTTCTCTTATCTTACCTGTAGTCATAGTACTCGGTATATTCAGCTAGGGCTATTCCCTCATGGAGCATTTTGCAGTGACCCTTGTCTATCATATGGCCACGGGCTGCATCCATCGAGTAGAAGGTGCGACCTGTCTCATTACACCAGAGACACATGTAGCCTTGTGATATCTGGAAGTTATTTTTTCCAGATTAACATGATCATAACAATATTACAAGAGGTAAATATAAAGGTCAGCGCAGACAGAAAGGAGTGCAGCGGAGAGGATTTTATTAACACACTTGAAAATAAACTTTAAAACTATTACACTAAAGTGCATAAATGCTTGAACCTTACAAGAAATGCTTGTGCGTCCTCTAGGATACGCGGGAATCCCTTGTCGCACTTTAGTGTCATAATTTTAAAGTTTAATTTCAAGTGTGTAAATAAAATCCTCTCCGCTGCGCTCCGTTCTGTCTAAGTGTGTATTAGTCATAGGCAGCGTTGCAAAAATCTTAATGTAAAAAGTAATGCACTATTCATTACTTTCTTCAATGATTTAATTGGTATCCATTACTCAGTAAATGATTAATGTGTAATGTGTGGTCCTCCATTACACATTAAATAACCTCCTTTTTTGAAGTCGGTTAAAAAAAAGTAATGAGTAGTGTGAATATTCACATTAATACTCATTAAAAAAAATAGTAATGGAGTATCTTACATTGCCATTGTACAAAATAATGAGCCATTATCGGACCTTCATTGTCCATTAAATGCAAAGAATGAGTAATGTAAAATTTGTCCATTACATTACTATTAAAAGTATTGTAAGTATAGTCGAAGACATCTCATTATGTTAATAAAAAATTTATTAGGATGGTATAGTAATTAAGGAGTTTTTTTTTTTTTGATGAGTATACAAACTATTACCGAGTAATAAGGGCGACAACTATTTTTTAAGTTTCGTGGGAGAGTGTTTGTCTTTGAAAAAAGTTACACACATAATATATATAGTATATACATACAGAGCAAGTGAAATAAAATCTTTTAAAAATAATGTGTAATGGTACAGTAGGTACTCATTAACATTAAAAATTGTAATTTGTAATGTACATTTTTAAAATACACATTAAATTAAAAAAAATTCGGCCAAGTGCGAGTCGGACTCGCGCACGAAGGGTTCCGTTTTTTGTATGGGAGCCCCCCTAAAATATTTACTTTATTTTTATTTTATTATCTAGATCTATATCTATATCTATATAATATATAAAATTACAAGTCCTGACTTATTGACTGACTGACTGATTCATCATCGCAGAGCGAAAACTGTTAAGGTTACAGCCACGAAATTTGGTGAGCAGGGTTGTTTTTATTAAGTAGACGCCCACTAAGGAAGGAATTTTGGAAATTTTAACCCGAAGGGGGTGAAATTGGGGTTGAAAGTTTGTATGAAAGTCCGTCATTTCTTAATTTAGAAACATGAAACTTTATTTTTGGGCTACTGAATAAAAATAAATAAATATGTATTTAAGCGTTTTTGAAAATTCTACCCCCAAGGGGGTGAAATTGGGGTTGAAAGTTTGAATGAAAGACCGTCATTTTTTGAGTTAGAAACATGAAACTTTGTTTTTGGGCTATTGATTAAAAATGAATAAATACGTATTTAAGCGTTTTTGGAAATTCTACACCCAAGAGGGTGAAATTGGGGTTGAAAGTGTGAATGAAAGTCCGTCATTTCTTAAGTTAGAAACATGAAACTTTATTATTTGGTTACTAATTAAAATTAAATGGAAGTATATTTACGCGTTTTTGGAAATTCTACCCCCAAGGGGGTGAAATTGGAGTTGACAGTTTGTATGAAACTTTGTCAATTTCAAACCGATCGGTCTGAGACTTTGCATGCATTTAAAGCTACTATGACGTACGCATCTGCTAAAAAAGGATTCAAAAAATTCCACCCCTAAGGGGGTAAAATAGGGGATGAAATTTTGCATGAAACTTTTGTCAAATTTAAACTGATCGGGCTGAGACTGTGTATGCAATATGCATAAAGATACTATGACGTAGGCATCCCCTCAGAAAGGAATTTAATAAATTCCATCCCTAAGGGGATGAAATAGGGGATGAAAGTTTTTAGAAATTTTCTTAGACTTTCGACTGATTGAACTGAAATTATTAAAGATTGTAACCTAAACTAAACATACAATTTTCGAGTGTCATTTGATTAATATGTGCCTACTTGGCTGCGGGTCCCGTTTTTATCCTTTGAGTAAGGGACCTTAAAAGGAGAAAATTATCCATCTCCATTATTATATTATGCTAACGCGGACGAAGTCGCGGGCAACAGCTAGTTAATTAATAAAGTACAAATACAATTAAGGATTTTGTGAAAATTTCAAGTGCGTAGCTGTTACCATTATTGATTACGAGCAAAAAAGGCCAAAAAAATCACATTTCTTGTATGGGAGCCCCCTTAAAAATAAACTTTATTTTATTTTTAGTATTTGTTGTTATAGCGGCAACAGATATACACAATCTGTGAAAATTTCAGAAGTCTAGCTATAGCGGTTCTTGAGATACAGCCTGGAGACATACAGACAGACGGACAGACGGACAGACATCGAAGTCTTAGTAATAGGGTCCCGTTTTTACCCTTTGGGTACGGAACCCTAAAAATGAGTAATTAATGTAAAGATGATACTTTTCTCATTACAAAAAATGAGTAATAATTAATGTAAAGTATCATCTTTACATTAATTACTCATTTTTTAATTTTTTTTTATATTTTTTTTATATTTTTTTATATTTTTTTTATATTTTTTTTTTTTTTTATTTTATATTTTTTTTTATTTAATTATCATTACTAAAAGTAATGAGTAATGGACACTGACTAAAAGTAATGAGTAATGTAATGAGTAATATAAATTTCTCATTACTTATTACTAAAAGTAATGAGTAATGAAACGTCAATGTGTTAACTAAAGTAATGCATTATTTGCAACTCTGGCCATAGGGTGTTGATTCTACTAGCAAAATGTTTTTAATTTCAAAGTAACAACTATTATTATTGATGACTCAACAATGGTTTTACAAGCAAACAAATCAAGAAGAAACCAAAATCAAATGTTTATTTTAATGGCTATTTAAATTACCTTCTCTCCGAGGTATAATAAGAGTCCCTTGACATCTATGCAGTATTCAATATCAGGAATGAAGAAAGAGTGGGTTTCCGACATATGTTTTAAGTTCTTCACCATATTCTTGCTGCTGTGACCACAGAACAAGCATTCCTTAGGCTTTATCAAGGAGTCACTACCCTTAATATGACATTCTTCCCATTCATCTGAGTCCAGCTGAAATTAATTTATATAGGTATTTAAAGCTCTCAAAACAAATTATATTCAAACTATAAACAAATAATTTTAACTTGATCGCGTAACAGTTCACATAATTATTATGAAATATAAAAGAATAAAATATTATTAAAGTATAAATTTATTAATGTATAAAATATTATGGAAAGTACTCACCTCCTCAATTTCAGAATCAGTCTCAATTTCTTCGTCTCCGGAATCATTAGGATTAACAACAACAAACTTAGATGCCTGTGCCACTTTGTTTGTATCGATTTTCTCAAAACTATTACTATCGGAGTGGCTACCCTCCTCGTCTGGCTTTGTGCCTTCACCTTTCTCAGGTAAGCCTTTGGCTTCTGCTAGCTTGTGCTTTTTACTATTCAAATGGTTGGTGTATGCGTTTTCGGTGTTGAACAATTTTGAGCAATACTTACAGTACACAGACTCATCGCGATTAGCGTTTTCTGCAGACTCCCTGTGCTCTTTCACTCGAAGTTCAAACTCTTCTAGTGTGACAGGCGGAATAGAGGCTACTTTCCTCTTCAGGTTGTACCTGTGCCAGTCCAATTTGTAATGTTCACGTTGTAAATCCGCAGACCGAAACAAAACCTGGCAAGTTATACACGTGAATGTGTCTGGCATGATTACTGAGCGTTCTAAGATTAAACGTATGTCTTAAAATTGTATCTTCAGTTCTTTTAGAAATGAAAATGTAATAAACGTACGAACGTAAAAATTTTAACACATGCGTTTTGCGTAGAAAAATAAAAAGAATTCGCATTTCGCTAGGAAAACCTGCAGAAACAATTAGTTGTCATCTGTCAGACATTGACAATTGACAAGGCTATGTGAACAGTGAATGTGTCAAATGTGTCAATAGCAACCTCCTTTGAAATGACAGCTATTTTTTGTGCCTATTTGAAGCGGAATCAGCGCCCCTATTATTCGGGTAGAGAACTAAATCCGACGTAAAATGACGTTTGAAAGCCGCCATATTGACGCTGATAGCAGTAGTGAGAGTATTTGGAACTAATACTAGTGATGACAACTGTTGTTATTGGTTGTGGTTACGTCAAATTTAGTTCTCTACCCGAATAATGGGGGCGCTGATTCCGCTTCAAATAGGCACAAAAAGCAGGTCTGTATCAGCAATCCAGCGTACCTACTTGTTTAATAGACATCAGTGGTCTTCTTCTTCTTCTTCTTCTTATTTATGGCGCCCATAGATGCAGGGATGCACCATTCTGCCAGTGTCAAGTAAAAATAAGATAAAAAAATAAAAACATGGAATTTCGACAATTTTGAATTTGAAATGAATTTTTATACGAAGTTTGATTTTTATTTTTAATAAATTATAAACATACATTTAATATTAAATTAGTGCTGTTATGTTATAACATAAGGCCTTGTTTGAATAAATGTTAATTGAGGATTAAAGATTAATGTTGTTATCTTTTATAAATCTAGCTAAAACGTGAATTAGTTGAGGGTTGTGGTCGAAGTACAACAGAGAAGTGAAGTTGGAGGGGAGATGGATATTTAAATTATGAAGTTGGTCATATAAGGGGGAGACTGTGTTGTTAGGACAGGCAAAGAAAATATGTTCCAATGAACCATCATCCAAACCGCACTCACACAAAGATGAATCTTTAATTCTTATTTTATTGAGAAAAACTGGAGAACAAACATGGCCTAAACGTAATCTGCATAGTATAGACAATGTTTTTTTATCAATTTTTTTATATTTCCAAAACCATGGTTTATTCGGAATTGAAGGTTGAATTGAACCATAATATCTCCCTTTGATCTTACTACTTCTTTCCAAAGAACTATAACGTTAGAAAAGGCATTCCATACAATCGTCAGCGCGAAAATGTGTCACTCTCGAGATGAGTGAGCTCACTCATCTGTGACCAGTGAGCCTTAGGACGCGATGACAGTCAGACATGCTCAATTAATTGTTTACTGCGTTGTTTTTCACCACATTTCGCTTCAGAATGCCGTCGTGTGCCTTCCGAAATTGTAATAATAACACCAGAAACACAAATAAAGCCAAAGGTGTAACATTTCACACGTTAGTACTATGATTTAATTAATTATTTATTTTATTGTCGGCCATTTTAAGAGAAAAATTTTAGCAAAGCGTAAAATGAACGAAAGAGAAAGTAGTATATGCTATTACTGTAAGTCAAAAAAGGACGACAATATTTTCTCGATACACATTTTGCTTTAACGTTCAATGGGCTATGACCAATATCTTGTGACCCCCGGTTGTATATCAACGCTCATACTAATAGGGATCATTTTACAGTGGACATCAAAACGGGTAAACTTAGGTACCGTCAGCATACTCGAAAGTTATTTCAGCATGCAACCGAATACCGTTACGTTACGAGTAGTGATTTTTGTAACGATTTTATTTACGTATTTATGTAAAGTTTTAAGTTACCGTATTCGTTAAATTTCTTGAAAATCACGTAATAATACGTAATAAATATACAACAAAACTAAGTGATAATACTTTAGGATGTGTACGTGTTTCTTGTAAAGAGTTCGCTGTGAAAGTAGCAGCGCTGAAAGACCAATTTTTTTTTTTCACTTTTCACAAGAGTTTTTTTGAAATGTTACGAATCCGATTACTTAAGAGTCCGTATACGAAATTTTGCCGATGAATATGAAATTGCAAAGGTTTTTTTTCTTTTTTATCGAATTGGATAGAATTTTATCTATAGATTATTTCTGTCGTTTTCTTTTTATGAATTACAGCTCTAAGTTGCCGAAATTAACAGCAATTTTTGCCCATTTTCTCTAAAATTTTGCCGAGTTACATATTTTTTTACTCAACTATTTCATATTAAAGTGGTAAAAAGTAATTCCAACATTGTATAGACGACTTTCTCAACAGTACATTGTATTTTTTTCATACCGTTAAGACGTCAATACAATCAATAAACAGGTGATATCCTAAATCTTTTACAGCAAAAATTATAAAACTGTCGCGGGTTTGAGTTGGATTATTTAAAAATACTTAAAAAAAATCTAGCTCCAATATTAGATTATAATTGAAATGATCTTACATGTTTAGCATTAAAACTTATAGAAATACTGTATTTTAACTGTTAAATCACGTCTGTAAAATCAGCGAAATCGGCAAATTTCGTATACGGACTCTTAAAACTGGATCACTCGTTTGTTGCTCGATTTTCAAAATTCTTTTTTTGTTCTATAGTGCTTAACTCGAATTTGGTACCACGTTCATTAAAGTTGTGACCATGATGGGATCTATGTAATCGAGGGAAATTTACCTATAGTAGAACTATCGAACCATGCATGTTATTTTTTGAAAATAAAAAATATTTTGTATGACGTACTATGGAAACTTTATGCCGATAGGCGCGAGTTACTATGGACCCGACCGATTTTTTTTTTGATTTGAACAAAAAAAACTTTACAAATCTATTGTACTACTAAGATATAATCATTTTACTGCGGGAAAACAACCATTTAAATTTCACACTGTATATATATATATATAATTGGATTTTCAGTACATAGGGGGTTTAGCCAAAGCCAAGTACAGGGCCTATAGCCAAAATGTTTTCGTTTTCGCTTCGTAATAGAATCGCCGATGAAAATGTATGGAATTGACATAAGCGTTCGTTAATATGACGTTGACGTTCGACTCGTCTTATGTCAATTCCATGGTTGCTCGCTCCCATATTATCGATATTTGTACTGATAATCAATATCGGTATAAAAAATATACCGGCATTACAGTCCCTGGTAACTAGTGAAGTGAAATAACGACCACCCTTTTTTGCTGACCGTACCACGCACACACACATTAGTGTGGCGCGCGTCGCTATTTATCTAACGCACACATGCAAAAACATTGCTATAGTTTTGACGGCACACGTCGTATCTAAGTATTTAGATATCGTTGCTTCTTTCCCATTCTGATTGCCATGATTTTATCAATTCTTTTTTCGGCACAGCGAGAAGATCATAAGTATGGAGAGATAAGTATTTGATATCTACCTGCTCCGAAGTAGCTTGTTTTGCTAAAGAGTCTGCTATCATGTTTCCTCTTATACCAGCGTGACCTGGGATCCACACAAGTGTCACATTAAGGCCTTTGTTATAGCTATTAAAAAGGGATAGTTTAATATCTAGAATTATGGGGCTATTTAATTTGTTTATAATGCATGGGCTTACTAATGATTCAATAGCGCTTTTTGAATCTGAAAATATATAGGCGTTTTCAATGTTGTGACTTTCTATGAATAGGCAAGATTCCAAAATACCAATGCATTCACCAGTGAAGACAGAAGATTGGATAGGGCATTTAAATTTTAGTATTATTTTAGAGTTTTGATAGTACACAGCTACGCCTGTATTTCCATTTTCATTTAGTTTTGAAGCGTCTGTGAAAAAGTAATGACCATTCTTCCATTTGGTATTAGTAATGGATAAGAATGTATTGTTGCATTCAGGAGATTCCTTATTTAGACCCAAGTCTAATATTATTTTTGGTTGGTAAATTATAACTTCATATGGGTAGTTATAGCTATGTAATTTAGGGGAAGTTGTGATTTTAACAGATTGCTGAATGTCTAGTAATTTTCTATAGCTATTTATTAATGGGGGAATGTTTTTATAGCGCCAGTACGGGGAAGATAGACATGAATTATTTAGGACGTTAAGTCTGCTATTAAGAGGATGATCTGTTCGAGAGTTTGCACGAAAGACAAAACGATCTGATAGAAATTGTGAACGTAGATGTAATGGGGGTTCGCCGGCTTCTACTTGTAAAGCATTGGTTGGAGTGGATCTCATGCATCCCAAAACCATACGAAGAGCTTTAGATTGAATGAGATCCAGAGTTCGACTATATTTTTTATTGTATGGTGATAAAAGGAATAAGCCATAATCAAATAAGCTTCTAATTATAGCATTGTATAAAATTTTTTGAGTGAAGGGATGTGCACCCCAGGATACACCAGAAAGTGCTCTGATTATATTGCAATTACGCTCTGCCTTTTTATGTACCTATATATTTTATGTGTTTAGATCCAGAGAGCTTTGAGTCAATTATTAATCCCAAAAATTTCGCTTCATCTTTTGATTGAATAGATTGATCACCGATTTTTAAGTTGACGAGTGGAGGAACGTTTTTTCTGCTGAATATAACTGCACTGCTTTTCTGGGCTGAAAATTTTAGACCACTTTTTTTCATCCATTTTTGTAAGGAATTTAAAGAGACTTGAAGGGAGTTAGCTGCTGAACTTATGGAACGGCTTATTACATATAACAGTAGGTCATCAACATATTGGAGGAAATAGCAATCGGTATTTAAACAGAGTGGTAATTTTGCCACATAAAAGTTATACAGAGAGGGGCTCAGCGGTGAACCCTGAGGAAGTCCTATGTACACAGTACGGATGTCTAGACACTGTCCCGGGACGCGCAGCTTGATTTTTCTATGCATCATCAGATTGCACACAATATTAATATACTTGTCGGGAATACTCAGCTTTTGTAGCCGATACCTGAGTACCGAAAGGTTGACGCTATCGTACGCAGCAGACACATCTAAAAAAAGAGCTACGACAGAATCTCCATTGGAGAATGCGATTCTAATGTCCGATAGAAAAACACTCAGACTGTCTAATGTGGATAAGCCTTTGCGGAAACCAAATTGAGTGTGTGGAAAAATTGATTTTTTTTCTGCAAACCAATCTAAGCGGTTTTTAATTAAATTTTCAAAAACTTTACATAATGTTGATGATAAGGCGATTGGACGATAGCTATCTACTGAATCTGGTGGCTTGCCTGGTTTGAGAATAGGAATAATAACTTGTAGTTTCCACTCGGGGGGAATAAAGTTATGATCCAGGAAACAATTTATCAAATTAAGATAATATGCTAAGAATTTTGGCCCAGCTTTTGACAGGAAAGAAAAAGGGAAACCGTCATCTCCTGGGGTAGAGTCCTTGACCCGAGACAGTACCGTTCTTAGTTCAAACATAGTTATAGGACTGGAAATTGGGCTATCATTGATTAAGTTGTCATTGAATGAATGTAATAGTTCATTATTGTTTGGAACATAATCGGGAGATATTTTTTTTAGGAAATCTGTTGCTACTGGGTTTGGAATGGCAGGGGAATTCTGATATGACAAGCTGTGCCTGTATCTACTGATCTGTTTCCATATCAAACTCGTGTTCGGATTTGGTGCTAAAGAAGCACAGAAATTACGCCAGCCTTGTCTCTTCTTAGTTCGGAATAGTCTTTTACACTGTGTGGCAATTTTTTGGTAATTTATTAAGTTAGAGACTGTCATGTTCCTTTTATATGTTTTTTCTGCAACTTTCCTTGCTTTAATAATGTCAGTGCATTCCCTATCCCACCATGGTGGGGAGGGAAGTTTACCAGAGGGTGAATTTTTAAGAGGTATGCTTTGATCTGCCGATTCCGAAATGGCCTTGCATAATTCTGTATAACAAAAATGTAGGTTTTCTGGATTTATTTCAGGTAATAGTTGTGATTTTTGTTCCAAGAAATCTTGATATTTATCCCAATCAGCACTTGAGGTTCTATATTTTAGTAAAGGAGGAGGACGTATGTAGGTATGGTCTCTGGATGGATAGCCGATGGTGATGGGGTAGTGGTCACTACCAAAGGTACTGTCTAATATATTCCATTGCAGTAAGCTAGCTAAATTGGCTGAACATATAGAAAGGTCCACACAGCTTTTCCTGTGATCTAAAAGGGAACTTCTTGTTGCTTGACCGTTGTTAAGAACACAAAGATTAACTTCTTCTAATAAATCTCCAAAATCTCTGCCAAAATTGTCATTTGAATCAGAGCCCCACATAACATTATGGCAATTAAAATCACCTAGAATTAGTAGTGGGTCGGGGAATAGTGAAAATAAGTGACGGAGAAAAGGGAGAATTGATGAGTTTGGATGAGGAATGTAGATTGAGATAATGTTAGTGTTCAAAGCTCTAATTCCAACAATGTTGATGACACTGTTATCATGGTGAGGAATGTTGAGGGGGGAACTGGGTATTTTATTATTTGCTAAGATCATAGTACCCCCATATCCATCTGGTCGATCTTCTCTGTAGCAGGAGAAGCCATTTAAATAAAAATTTTGTTCTGGTTTTAGCCAAGTTTCATTTATACTTATAATTGATGGATTAAATTTATTTACTAAATGAATGAGATCATGTTTTTTGTTTTGTATACTTCTGCTATTCCACTGAAGAATTTTGGTTTGGTCCATGTTTAATAATAATGTCATTGAGTTTTTGTGCAACGTGGTCAGGTAAGATGTAATTATTATTGTTTATCATAATAACAATTGCGTTTAGGAGTAACTCTAAGGTGTCCTGGTGTACATTATTTGCTGAGTTATTATTGTTTTGTAGAGCACAGCCATTTTCCGAATTTGGGAATGCAAATTCTTTTAAAATGGCATTATGGGCGTTTTTGTCATATCCTGGAGTTTGAGTGGGGCGTGGATTTTTTGTAATATAAACTGTTTTTCTATGTGAGGTAATTGGAGTTGAGGTAGAAAGATGGGAATTAATAGGGACTGATTTTCTATGGACGGAGTTAAGTTTGGCTATGTCAGCATATGATTTGTATGATGGAGGAGCAACTTTGCTAGCCTCCTCATATGACATATTTTTTTCGGCCATAATGACCTTTATCTCGGACTGTCTGATGTATTCTGGGCAGCTCTTGTTTATAGCAAAATGAGAACCTGAGCAAGATAAACAGAGAGAGTCTTCTTCAGAGATAGAGCAACCTTCACCAGTATGTTCTTGGCTACATTTGAAGCAGCGAGGTTTAGACCTGCACTGGTTTTTGGTGTGGCCAAAACGGCAGCAGTTAAAACACTGAACTGTGGGGAATTTGTAAAGTTCAATTTTTAGTGCAACAAAATAGCAAAACACTCTTGATGGCAGTGACTGGCCATCAAAGGTCAAGATAACGGATTGAGTTGGGACCCACTCAGTAATACCATTATTGACAACCTTCCTATTAATCCTGCGGGCTTTTACTATTTTACCACTTTCTGGTGGGACTTCTAAATTTTCTATGATCTCTTCTGGAGACCAGTCTACAGGAATCTCCCTAACTACACCCATGCGAGTGATATTATATGTAGGTATTGTAGTATTATAACCATGTTGAATAATGATCGGGTGAGACATAAATTTATTGGCATCTTCTATATTTGAAAATTCAACGGATATTTTATTCCGACCTACTCTTTTCAAACCATCTGCTCGTATGCCTTGAAAGTTTTGATTTTTTAAAAATTGGCCAAATTTAATTACATGAATGGAAGGGTGGGGTGATGATTCATTTTCTGATTTTGACACATGAACCAAGTAAGGAGGTTTATCATTAACATTATACAAATTTCTATATAGATTTTGCTTAGCCTGCTTACTGGGTATCTGTGAAGTATTGTCCAAGATTGGTCTTTTTTTCCGATAGCATTCTCAACTGCCATAAAAGATTCTAAGGACGCAGTGATCACAGGAGTATATTCAAAATCATCACTACGATCTGGAGGATCAGGAGGTGGAGGGCTTTCATTGCCCTCCATATTAAAACGTTATTAAAAGGAAATTACTTACCCAACTACTGCTACTAGAAACTATGACACATAAAAACACAAACACAGACAAAACGAGTTAGACAAACAACAAGAACTATACTACTCTACATAGTCGTACTGAGATAAACAAAAATTAAAGAAAAATCAAACAGAAAACACGAGAAAAGTAACGAAAACGAATGAGAAAACAAAGCCCAAACTTTCGCGCTCAACACATGAAAGCAGAATCCGCCTGCGTCTCCATCAGTGGTCGATAGGTCATAGGAACTGCATGCTGGTAAAGGAGAATTGTCAAATACATGTCAAAAATGACGTTTTTGTATGATAGAAGCGATTAGTTCCTTTTCTCGCCACAATCACAATATCACAATCACATAAAGCCTTGTCAGTTGTCGGATTATTATGATATACTCATATACCCCGCGTTCCATCTGACGTTAAAAACGATCAAAACGCTAAAAATGCCTCCTATTTTTAGCGTTTTGATCGTTTTCAACGCAAAGTGGAACGCGCCCATAATCTGACATCTGTGGTCAAAAGATATATTGTATTATCTATGGTCAAAAGGTCAAAAGCACCAAAGAGTTTTATCTCAGACCAAAGAAAAAAGATAGGTACTGTATTATCTATGCACCAAAGTGAAAAGGGAATAAAAACAAGTAACAACTTGAAGCGCGGGAAACTTCGTAGTAGGCGGGAGTGTTTTCTGGGGAAAAATTTTTGCAAATTTATTAAAAATAGGATAAGGAGCGTTAAAGTTGTAAATTATTAAGTATTTTTATTATTTATTACTTGTTTATATAAATTAAGTGTAGTTAGCTGTATATATTGGTAAGTTTTTTTTCTTGTATATAACTGTAGTGCCTGTGGGTCCTGTTGTAAATATTAAACTATTTTGGGTGGCTCAATGAATGAGCCGCCTGACCCTACGTCGGGGCCGGGCCCAGGGCCCGGTCCTGATGTAGGTATGAATGTAACTATTACAACTGATAATATGGAGTATGAACATGAGCTGATGAGTGGAAGCCGCAAACGGCCGAAAACAACATACAAACAAGATTTTATTACTGATAATAATATAATATTGAATACGCCAATTAAATCATCAGAAACTACTAATTCACAGAATATTAAACCCCGTATGTATACATCTACTGACAGTTACCCTTATGTTGTACTGTGTACATGTTCAAAGGATAACAGCATCTGTACAGGATGGTACCACTCTGCATCCTCTTATCTTAGGCAAATTCTTTAAAACTAATAATGTAAATAATATTATACCAGGTAGCATTAAGAAAATAGGTAGGAACAGGTGTACAGTAGCTTTTAAGTCACACATAGATGCTAATAATTTTGTAAATAATAAAAATTTAGAATCTTTTAAGTTGAAGGCATTTATTCCCAATTTTAATGTTACCAGAATGGGTGTTGTGAAAAATATCCCTACAGAATGGACAGATTCAGAAATATTAGAAAACTTGGAAACTCCTATAGGTTTTGGTAAAGTACTAAAAATAAGAAGGATTAATTATAAGGTAAAAACAGATAACATTGTCGAATGGAAACCTTCACGTTCTGTGGTTGTTACTTTTGACGGGCAAATACTGCCTCCTAAAGTTTACATTTGCTATAATTCTTTACCTGTAGATTTGTACATATATCCGACAATTCAGTGCTACAATTGTTGTAGATATGGCCACACGAAAACAATTTGTAGATCCACTCCATGTTGTTTTAAGTGTGGACAGGAACACACAGCCGAGTCATGCACGAGTGAGACAGAACATTGTATTAATTGTTTAGGTGAACATTACGCTACAAACAAAATTTGTCCAGAGTTTTCAAGACAAAAAGCAATCAAAAATTGTATGGCTGAAAAGAACATATCGTATGGTGAGGCTAGTAAGTTGCAGCCTCCAATTCTAGTCGGAAGAAGGTCTTATGGAAAGGTTTTGACCTCTGAAGTACAGTGTTCTGATTATATTATGACATCTCAGAATAATAATACACGGTCATATAAAAAAAGCTTTTATTCAAAGCCACGCTCCCCTTATATTCCTGGTAAGGGATATGACAAAAATTTCCATAATAATATTATAAAGGAATATCAAATTCCAGCTTCGGAGAATGGTTGTGCCTATGTTGATTCTGAAACAAGAAAAGAATTAGTAAACAATAATACAGATACAAACACTATTTTAAATGTTTTATCTGCTCTAGTTAGTGCTTTACAGCAAAATAATACCTTAAAACCGTCCAACGTTGCTTCTATAAACAAATTGCTAAATAATTCTAACAATAAAAATAATGGATTCCAAAATAATACAATGGAATTGTAGAAGTATACTTACTAAAAAAACTGATTTGATTTACTTAATTAATAAATATAATCCAATAGTTATTGCCCTTTCAGAAACCTGGTTAAGACCTTATTTTGCATTTCGCATTCCAGGTTATTATTGTGTACGAGATGACAGGCCCGATGGATATGGTGGGGCTGCCATATTGATAAAAAATACCATACCTTTTAAAGTGTTGACATTGCCACATGTAAATAGTACTAATTTCAAGTTTCAACAGAGTCGGTGTACAGCTAATAAATCCTAATATGTATATTTTCTCGTTGTATATAGCACAAAATTCATCTTCTACATTTTTAGATTTAAATAACTTGCTAAACTCATTTTCTGGCCCAAATTTAGTAATGGGTGATTTTAATGCTCATCATCAGAGTTGGGGAAGCGATGTGTCCAACAGGGATGGAGAGGATTTATTGGACGTCATAGATAAATATAATTTATGTGTGCTTAATACAGGTGATCCTACACGGGTCGTAAATATTAATGGAAACAAAAGTGCAGTGGATATTTCCATTTGTTCTCCTTCATTAGCTCCCTGTATATCTTGGCAAACTTTGGTTTCTTCATACGGCAGTGATCATTATCCTATATGCCTAACTTTAGCTTGCAAAAGTAACAACATAAATTATAAAAGAATAAGAAATAGATATAAATTAGAAAAAGTTGATTGGAGTAAGTTTAAAAATGAAATAGAATGTCAAATCAATTATCTTCCTGAAATTAGAGTAGGTAACGAAATAACTGCTTCTGAATTGTTAGCTAAGACGATTATTGATGTTGCTGAGAAGCAATTCCCCACAAAAAAAGCAATGGGAACAAAAGTCCCATTCCCTCCATGGTGGGACTCCGAATGTTCGGAAGCAGTTAAAAAAAGAAAAATAATTGAAAGGGAATATGCTAACAATATGTCAAGTGAAAATTTTGATAAATTAACGCAAATCAATAAATCCACTCGAATCTTTTTAAAACAAAAGAAGCAACAGGGTTGGAAAAAATTCTGTTCATCTCTATCCCCATCCACATGTCCATCTGAAGTGTGGAAAAGTATAAAAAGATTCAGATCTGTATTTAAAGAACAGACTATGGTACTTCCTAAAGAATTTTTAAGTAGTTATGTTGATCAGTTAGCTCCATCCTCAGTGGCAGATTTTTTTCCGGTCTCTTCTCCAACCTGTTACATAAGAGAACATTCGTATTCCGCCCTAGATTCTCCTTTCACAATGGTTGAGCTCAAAGGTGTTTTATCAAGTGTAAATGATTCTACTCCAGGTATGGACAGTATTCCGTATTCTTTTTTATCGAACTTAGGGAATAAAGCGTTAGGTTACTACCTAAATCTTATTAATACGGTCATGATTTCTGGAAACATTCCTGACTCGTGGAAATCACAGGAAGTAATACCGATATTGAAACCTAATAAACCCGCTGACGAAATTACTTCTTATAGACCAATAGCACTTTCATCAGTTTTAGTCAAAGTGGCTGAAAATTTAATTAAAAATAGATTGGAATGGTTCCTTGAGCATCATAAATTATTGTCAAATAGTCAGTTCGGTTTTAGAAAAGGCAAATCCACTATGGATAATTTAAGTATATTTACTACAGATATTCGTTTAGCTTTTATAAAGAATCAGTATGTTGTGGCTGCCTTTTTAGATATTAAGTCTGCCTATGATAATGTCATAATTTCAATTTTAGAAAAAAAAATGTACAAATTAAATGTTCCCCCCATTCTTATCAGGTTCATTATCAATTTAATTAAAGAAAGGTTAATTTATGTATTTTTTAATGATATTGAATACTTGCTCCGTGCCGTATTTAAAGGATTGCCACAAGGGTCAGTTTTAAGCCCATTACTTTATAACATTTATACATACGATTTGGCCCCCCTAATTGCAAAATTTATAAAAAAATTGCAATACGCAGATGACCTAACAATTTATGCTATTAATGCAGACATTAATGTCGCTTGTAATTTATTAAATCAAAGTCTTGCTGTCCTGAAACAATGGCTTTTCGATAATGGGTTAGATTTAACAGTGGAGAAAAGTAGTGTAGTAGTATTTACCAAAAAGATTTCTATTCCAAATGTAAACATTTCTTATGATAATAAATCAATTCCAGTTAAAACAAGCGCAAAATTCTTAGGTGTTCATCTCGATAACAAATTAAATGGTAACTCACATATTGAATATGTGATTTCTAAATGTGAACGTAACTTGAATATGTTGCGGTGTCTTGCGGGAGTTTGGTGGGGAGCTCATCCGTTCTATTTAACACTCATTTATAATGCTGTTATTAGAAGTGTCTTAGACTACGGTGTATTTTTGTTGGTAGGTGACAATTTGTGTGTTATGAAAAAATTAGATAAAATTCAGTCTAAAGCTCTCCGAATAATAGGTGGAGCTATGAAGTCAAGTCCCATTAATGCCTTACAAGTAGAATGTACTGAGCCACCTTTGAGTCTAAGGAGACAATATTTATGTGATAGATTTGTTTTTCGCTTGAAACAGTACAAATCCCATCCATTACTAGAAAAACTAGCACAACTAAATACCGTTTTAGAGTCACGCCCCTTCTATAAAAGGACTCTGCCATGCCTTGTAGTAAGTTATCGTAAACTTCTTTCTATATCCGCTCCAAAGAACTATAACGTTAGAAAAGGCATTCCATACAATCGTCAGCGCGAAAATGTGTCACTCTCGAGATGAGTGAGCTCACTCATCTGTGACCAGTGAGCCTTAGGACGCGATGACAGTCAGACATGCTCAATTAATTGTTTACTGCGTTGTTTTTCACCACATTTCGCTTCAGAATGCCGTCGTGTGCCTTCCGAAATTGTAATAATAACACCAGAAACACAAATAAAGCCAAAGGTGTAACATTTCACACGTTAGTACTATGATTTAATTAATTATTTATTTTATTGTCGGCCATTTTAAGAGAAAAATTTTAGCAAAGCGTAAAATGAACGAAAGAGAAAGTAGTATATGCTATTACTGTAAGTCAAAAAAGGACGACAATATTTTCTCGATACACATTTTGCTTTAACGTTCAATGGGCTATGACCAATATCTTGTGACCCCCGGTTGTATATCAACGCTCATACTAATAGGGATCATTTTACAGTGGACATCAAAACGGGTAAACTTAGGTACCGTCAGCATACTCGAAAGTTATTTCAGCATGCAACCGAATACCGTTACGTTACGAGTAGTGATTTTTGTAACGATTTTATTTACGTATTTATGTAAAGTTTTAAGTTACCGTATTCGTTAAATTTCTTGAAAATCACGTAATAATACGTAATAAATATACAACAAAACTAAGTGATAATACTTTAGGATGTGTACGTGTTTCTTGTAAAGAGTTCGCTGTGAAAGTAGCAGCGCTGAAAGACCAATTTTTTTTTTTCACTTTTCACAAGAGTTTTTTTGAAATGTTACGAATCCGATTACTTAAGAGTCCGTATACGAAATTTTGCCGATGAATATGAAATTGCAAAGGTTTTTTTTCTTTTTTATCGAATTGGATAGAATTTTATCTATAGATTATTTCTGTCGTTTTCTTTTTATGAATTACAGCTCTAAGTTGCCGAAATTAACAGCAATTTTTGCCCATTTTCTCTAAAATTTTGCCGAGTTACATATTTTTTTACTCAACTATTTCATATTAAAGTGGTAAAAAGTAATTCCAACATTGTATAGACGACTTTCTCAACAGTACATTGTATTTTTTTCATACCGTTAAGACGTCAATACAATCAATAAACAGGTGATATCCTAAATCTTTTACAGCAAAAATTATAAAACTGTCGCGGGTTTGAGTTGGATTATTTAAAAATACTTAAAAAAAATCTAGCTCCAATATTAGATTATAATTGAAATGATCTTACATGTTTAGCATTAAAACTTATAGAAATACTGTATTTTAACTGTTAAATCACGTCTGTAAAATCAGCGAAATCGGCAAATTTCGTATACGGACTCTTAAAACTGGATCACTCGTTTGTTGCTCGATTTTCAAAATTCTTTTTTTGTTCTATAGTGCTTAACTCGAATTTGGTACCACGTTCATTAAAGTTGTGACCATGATGGGATCTATGTAATCGAGGGAAATTTACCTATAGTAGAACTATCGAACCATGCATGTTATTTTTTGAAAATAAAAAATATTTTGTATGACGTACTATGGAAACTTTATGCCGATAGGCGCGAGTTACTATGGACCCGACCGATTTTTTTTTTGATTTGAACAAAAAAAACTTTACAAATCTATTGTACTACTAAGATATAATCATTTTACTGCGGGAAAACAACCATTTAAATTTCACACTGTATATATATATATATAATTGGATTTTCAGTACATAGGGGGTTTAGCCAAAGCCAAGTACAGGGCCTATAGCCAAAATGTTTTCGTTTTCGCTTCGTAATAGAATCGCCGATGAAAATGTATGGAATTGACATAAGCGTTCGTTAATATGACGTTGACGTTCGACTCGTCTTATGTCAATTCCATGGTTGCTCGCTCCCATATTATCGATATTTGTACTGATAATCAATATCGGTATAAAAAATATACCGGCATTACAGTCCCTGGTAACTAGTGAAGTGAAATAACGACCACCCTTTTTTGCTGACCGTACCACGCACACACACATTAGTGTGGCGCGCGTCGCTATTTATCTAACGCACACATGCAAAAACATTGCTATAGTTTTGACGGCACACGTCGTATCTAAGTATTTAGATATCGTTGATCCGCTCCTATTTATCAATCTGATGTACTACCTTTATTCTCGTATAATTTTGAAAGTTTATTGATCGAACCTGATGTAAAATATGATTTACTAACTAAAGATAACATTAATAATTTTATAAATACTGAATACAGTAATTGGAACCATATGTTTACTGACTCTTCTAAGTTACATGAAACAGGAAATGTAGGAGTAGGTGTTTATCATAGTCAATATAACATACATCAAAAAATTAAAATGCCTATAGAAAGCTCAGTATATTCCGGAGAATGTTTAGCCCTTTTGAAAGCTTTGGAATATGTATTAATGTTTAAATTAACAAAGACCATTATCTTTTCAGACTCAAAAAGTGCATTACAGGGTATTGAAAAATTTCCGTTTCGCAGTAAACCCTATCACCATATTATTTTTGATATCAGATATAAACTTTATAAATGCATTGAGAAAGGCTATACCGTAGCATTTTCTTGGGTTCCTAGCCACTCAGGAATTTTAGGCAACGAAAAAGCAGATGAAATAGCTAAAGATGCAGTGCAGAGTGGTGACATGTTTCCATTTAAAATTTATCCCAGTGACCTTATGAGTTCACCAGCAATCGATTTATATAGCGAATGGAATAAGTATTGGGAATTTACTGGACAACATAAGGGTAATCGTATGTACAAACTACAGCCTCTGGTACCAAAAAAGTCTTGGTTTAATAGAATCAATAGTTCAAAACGAGTGATTTCATCTATAATAAGAATGCGATTAGGACATGCGTGTATTCCTAGTCACCTAAATAGAATTGGCGTATTCAATAATGATATGTGTGATTGTGGGGAGGACACGGGAACTTTAGATCACATATTTTTCTCGTGTCCTTTGCTTGACCATACATCGTTTTTAACCTCTTTGTACTCCCTTCATGTTCCTCTTCCTACCAATATGATGTGTTTATTAAGTGACCCTGTAAAATATTTAAGTATTCTATCTGATTTTATAGTAACCAATAATTTAAGTTTATAAAACATATTATAAATAATTGCAGAGATTTTGTATTTTATTATATTTAATGTATATATTTTTTTTTCAATATGTATTTTATTATTATAACAAAACTTTCCTGATCCTATCCAAATTCCGTCCTTGTGATTCCTATTTTTACCGCGTCATATTGTTTCCCTACCTTTACTTACTCGACACTGGCAATAGTTTTATGCTAGTCGCCATTAAAAAAAAAAAAAAAAAAAAGTAACAACTTGGAAAAAATGTACCTAAATAAAATGTTGTTTTGATTTAAAATAATAATTTTTAATATAAAAACGATTTAGATTCTCAAAAATAGATACATTGTGTTCTGTAAATTGTATATTAGGTGTGGGTAACTTTAAAGATAACAATAACAGCTGTGAGACGCAAGCTTAGATTTCATTATGTTCGACTCTGATGATGTGGATGTAGATCTATTTACTCCAGCTTCCAGGTAATTATTATTGTACAGCGTGCAAGTGTTTCTTAGTAATGAGCGAGACGCCTGAAGCGCGAGAACTGTATTGAGAACTTTTTGTGAGTGTGTACCCGAAGAAGTTCTCACTACAAATTTTGCTGAGAATCTCTTGAAGATTCTCAGTAAATATCTCGCGAGAGTATGGAGTGGCCGTCAAATTATTAATCTGATGCCCGCTCCACACTCTCGCGAGATATTCGTGAGAATCTTCAGAGAATCTTCAAGATGCCCGCTCTACTCTCTCGGGAGAATATGAAAAATGAGAATTATATTTAGTTTTATATTTAACTTAATGGTAGTATAAATTAACAATACCTATCTTTTTCAGCACCTCACTTGCGAGTATATTTAAAGTATCTCAAACAGAAATTAAAGAAGATACCGCATCCTTGAAGTATAAGCCCGAGCAGCCGCCTTCTCAAACGAAAGTAGAAGATAAATCTGAAGATGCTAAACCAACAGAATGTGTGTTTGCATGTGCTTCAAATGTATATGAATGGTAAGTATTTGTATAGAGTTAATTAATGTTATTATTAACAAGCCATATTTTTAAGCCTTCAAACTTATTAAATTTAGTTGGTAAATACTAACAATATTTTCTAGAGTATAATATTATTTTTAAATCAGATTTTTCTTTTAAGGGCAAGCAATACTTATGTTAACAAAGGAATATTGGGATTTGGAATAATAAAGATTTTGAAGAATGGAACACATAATTTTGTACTTTACAATGCTAACAAAACAACTCTGTCATATGCAACTTTCTCACCAGCATTTGAAGTGCATGTGAAAAAGTTATGTTTTTCATATTATGATAATGCACGGAAGTACTGGAATATCTATGCAAAAGAAAATGAAATAGAAAAAATTGTGGAAATATTGAAACAACTGAATGTAAAGGTTAAACAATCAGAACAAGAAAATCCACTGACAAATGTAAGCTCCTTTGAAAATCAAGATGTAGAAAGTAGTAAAGAAAAATCAACTGAAGATAAAAGTGATACTGATTCTTCTGTCAATAAGAGAACTAAGGATTCTATTATAAAACGAATGGCATCCATGGGACATTCAGTACTACCTTACACAAAAACAAATTTTGAGTCAACGGACTCTTCTGATTCTAATGAAAGTATTGATCAGAGGAGACCTACAAAACAAAAACCTATTAAGTCAAGCCTTCCCCTTAAAAATGTTGAGAACAATATCCAAGAAGAGCTGGATGGACAAGTCTTTACCACAAAAAGTGTAGCTAAGACAAAAACTCCGCATGGTACCAATTCAGATATTCATGAAAACCCTAATGAAATTGTACCATGTAGCTCACTAGAAATTGTGAGCAATAAAAAACCTGATATTCCTGTATTAGGGATGAGTGATGTATCTTTATTAATATCTGAACAAAGAGTAAGCAATAGTGAACTGAGAATAAACATGAACAGAATTTCTGATAAATTAGATATGGTAATAGGCAAAATCAATGAAACTTCAAATTCTGATAGAGAGTACAGTGGGTCCAACTATCAAAATATCATAATTCAAAAATTGCTTAATGAATATGAAACAAAAATAAAGAACTATGAGGAATATATCCAAGCCAATGGAAGGAAACTAAGCAATAAACTTCTTATACATAATAAGGGAGATGATATTGGACACACAATAATTGCAGAATCAAGTGAAGAAAATGACGGTGAGATTTCACATCTGAAAAATGAAGTTAAAAAGCTGAACCAACAATGTGAAAATTTTGGACAAAAAGAAAAATCTTATTTGGATGAAATTGCAAACTTGAAAAAGGAAATTGAGTACAAAGATGAACAATTGCATAATCTAAATAAAAAAATAGAAGATACATCTAGCAATTTTCAAAAAAGTGATGATGCAAAAAATGAGATAAAGTCACTGATGAATGAGACATTTCAAACGATAGCAGCTAACTTTACAAATGAGGAAAGTTACAGTGGTTCTAAAGTGAAAAGTGTAGTAGCTGCAGTAATTAAAAAAACAACAATAGATTCCATTAGCAATTTGTAAAGATAATATTCTACTTGATAAACATTATGGAATATCAGAAAACTAATGTCCAATTGATGAAGACACTATGCTCAGTTGTTCTATGTAACTGCCAAGTGCCATTCAAAAGTTAAGTTAACATAGTACAATCAGAGAGATGTAAAGAAATATTTTAGTATACCTTGAACGAAAGACTGGATGTTATTATTATAGGTTTGTATTCATTTGTAAATGGGCTGCATCAGTAAAACATATTAATAAAAAACGTTAAATTTTCTTTTTCTAATCGTAAACTGACAGCTGTTTTATTCATGTTATTGGTGGAAAACCTTTTAACTAATTACGAATTTCGTAGTGTCGTAGTATAAATTTGAAATTTATAACTTTATAGGCGAAGGGCGGGGCGGGCTGGACAGTTTCGCCGCGAACGATAGCACAAAGGGAATCCTATATCACCAACGCACACGGCGGGCAAAAAGACCGCGCCGCAGGTGCCATGCGGACACTGGCGGCGCATCACACAAACCAGTTTACATGCAGTAACGCAGACGGCGGCGTGTGCTTTGTGTACGCGGCGCGGGCAGCCACAGACATCGACGGCCGTACGCGGCAGCAAAACTGACCGGCCCACCCCGCCCCGTCAACTTATGGACAACTTATGGACTAGCAGTTCGCGGGCGGAACGGTGAACCATCTGTGAACGCCAACAAACCCCCAGCAACTAATATAATTATATTCTGTGCCCCCAGTGTGAAAATTTACTAAAAATTTATTAGGTAGGTACCTAGAATAGAATCTACTAGAGTCTAGAATCCTAAATTTTTTTGCCATCGTTTATTAGAGTTCGACACTGATCTCTATTAGACAAGTACGCTGGGATACACACACAGATACCTGCTTTTTGTGCCCATTTGAAGCGGAATCAGCGCCCCCATTATTCGGGTAGAGAACTAAATTTGACGTAACCACAACCAATAACAACAGTTGTCATCACTAGTATTAGTTCCAAATACTCTCACTACTGCTATCAGCGCCAATATGGCGGCTTTCAAACGTCATTTTTACGTCAGATTTAGTTCTCTACCCGAATAATGGAGGCGCTGATTCCGCTTCAAATAGGCACAAGAAATAGCTGTCATTTCAAAGGGTATCCAGCGTACTTGTAACTATAATAGAGATCAGTGGAGTTCGACAAGGCTCTACTACATGAACGTGGCGAGAAAAGGAACTAAACGCTTCTATCATACAAAAACGTCATTTTTGACATGTGTTTGAAAGTTCTCCTTTACCAGCAGCGCCTTTTTTTTTTGTTTCTTGGCACTGACACATGACTGACACAGGCGGTGTAAGCCACAGATTAAGTATAAGCAGCGCCTTTTGACATCATTGACACATTCATATAAAGCCTTGTCGGCACTGATCTCTATTATACACTGGTCACTGGATAGCTGATACAGGCCTACTTTTTGTGCCTATTTGAAGCGGAATCAGCGCCCCCATTATTCGGGTAGAGAACTAAATTTGACGTAACCACAACCAATAACAACAGTTGTCACCACTAGTATTAGTTCCAAATACTCTCACTACTGCTATCAGCGCCAATATCGCAGCTTTCAAACGTCATTTTTACGTCAGATTAAGTTCTCTACCCGAATAATGGGGGCGTTGATTCCGCTTCAATTAGGCACAAAAAATAGCTGTCTTTTCAAAGGCTATCAGCTATCCAGCGTACTTGTATTAATAGAGATCAGTGCTTGTCGAACTTATAAATGTCATTGACACATTCATAGCCTTGTCGGGCTAGCCTGTATATAACGCTTGATTCTTGACTTGAATCAAGTTTCAAATAGGCACAAGAAATAGGTAGCTGTCATTTCAAAGGGTATCAGCCATTTGTATACTTAATCTGTGGTATCAGCGATCCAGAGTACTTGCAGTTGCACGTACAAATTAAATTATAGGGACCGTGCAGAGCGACGACACTGCCACAAGTGGCGAATAGCCGAAACTTTTACGTAAATTTTACTGTCAAGCTCTAGTCAAGCTACGGAAAATTATAAGATTTCTTGACAAATTTGATTATTTTCAAGAATTGAAATGCATTGTTGTATTCTCGGATGTTCTAATACATACAAGAAATATAAAGGCAAATCGAACGATGTAAAATTTTACTATTTTTCTGCCAAAGTATTCACATGCCTTTGTTTATTGAAAAACGAAAGAAATGGATAAAAGGCGGTAAAAACATACGTAAGTATTTAAAAAGTTCCATGAATGTTATGTGTAGACTCGTAAAAACACTGAATTTTGTAGATTATAACCGTAAATTCATTTTTATGAACACAATATGAACATAACCTATAACCGTTGCTTCTTTCAGTAAACATCCAAACTGGCTTCAATCTAAATTGATATACATTGATAGGCACCGCTCATTTAATTGGCATAAAGTTGCATCAAAAGTAAGGATAATTTGGAGAAGTCCTGCCAGGAATTCAACACTGAGGATGGTATTGAACTTGAACCATCTTGTCAAAGTGTCGGTTCTCAAAAGGATGATTCTTCAAGTAGGAAAAAGATTAGTAGTGCAGTCTTTGTGTGTTATTTAAAGGATACATAATTAATGGTGTTTGCACTGATGAGGTCCAGACTGAAATTAGTTAAAAATAGTGACAGACAAAAGTTGTGAAGGTGGTATCGATCGAATCGCAGAAAGTTGATGAAATAAAAGCATTTATTTTAGTGAACTTGTTTTATTATATTAATCCACAAGCATTTTCAGTAATTAATATAAGTATTTTTGCATAGCTTCATTATTTTATTGCAATATTTATCAAGTTTTTACTTTCTATGCTGATGGATGCTATTAATTACTTTTTCAGATATTTTCTTAGTTAACTAGATAAGCTTTATACATTTTTATTCACTCTTCCATTCTTTGTTTACGGGTAGAAAGTAGAAACCCTTAATATTATATTTAATATTATAAAAATATACTTAACATTATAAATGCGAAAGTGTGTCTGTCTGTTAGCACTTCACGCCCAAACCGCTAAACCAATTTTGCTGAAATTTGGTATGGATTTACTTTGAGCCCCGGGAAAGGACATAGGATACTTTTTATCTCGGGAAAATGTACGGTTCTCGCGCGATAAATGATTTTTGGCGCAACGGAGTTGCGGGCGTCATCTAGTCTTTAACTTTAATATTTCGATCGCGGATTCTTGGAAATCTGTCGTTGTTCTCGCGGCCGCATGTGGCCACTTGGGAGTGTAAGTATTATATCATTTTATAGTGTAAAACATAAAAAAACACTCATAAACTAGCCATGGTCAAGGAGAATGCGAAGTCAAAGTCACTCACAAGTTACGTCTTTTATTCGCATCGTGGCGCTGCTGTCGAATTACGACGCCCTCTATAGTTTCTGCACGGTCCCTATAGGGACCGTGCAGAGCGACGACACTGCCACAAGTGGCGAATAGCCGAAACTTTTACGAAAATTTTACTGTCAAGCTCTAGTGAAGCTACGGAAAATTAGAAGATTTCTTAACAAATTCTGAGAATTTTCAAGAATTGAAATGTATTGTTGTTCTAATACATACAAGAAATATAATGGCAAATCGAACGATGTAAAATTTTACTATTTTTCTGCCAAAATATTCACATGGTTTTGCTTATTGAAAAACGAAAGAAATGGATAAAAGGCGGTAAAAATATACGTAAGTATTTAAAAAGTTCCATGAGTGTTATGTGTAGACTAGTAAAAACACTAAATTTTGTAGATTATAACCGTAAATTCATTTTTTATGAACACAATATGAACATAACCTATAACCATTGCTTTCTTTCAGTAAACATCCAAACTGGCTTCCATCTTAATTGATATACATACATAGGCACCGCTCATTTAATTGGCATAAAGTTGCATCAAAAGTAAGGATAACTTGGAGAAGTCCTGCCAGGAATTCAACACTGAGGATAGTATTGAACTTGAACCATCTTGTCAAAGTGTTGGTTCTCAAAAGGATGATTCTTCAAGTAAGAAAAAGATTAGTAGTGCAGTCTTTGTGTGTTATTTAAAGAATACATACCTAAATGGTGTTTACACTTATGAGATCCAGACTGAAATTAGTTAAAAATAGTGACATACAAAAGTTGTGAAGATGGTATCGATCGAATCGCAGAAGGTTGAAATAAAAGCATTTATTTTTGTGAACTTGTTTTATTTTATTAATCCACAAGCATTTAATTAATATAAGTATTTTTGCATAGCTTCATTATTTTATTGCAATATTTATCAAGTTTTTACTTTCTATGCTGATGGATGCTATTAATTACTTTTTCAGATATTTTCTTAGTTAACTAGATAAGCTTTATACATTTTTATTCACTCTTCCATTCTTTGTTTACGGGTAGAAAGTAGAAACCCTTAATATTATATTTAATATTATAAAAATATACTTATAATTATAAATGCGAAAGTGTGTCTGTCTGTTAGCACTTCACGCCCAAACCGCTAAACCAATTTTGCTGAAATTTGGTATGGATTTACTTTGAGCCCCGGGAAAGGACATAGGATACTTTTTATCCCGGGAAAATGTACGGTTCTCGCGCGATAAATGATTTTTGGCGCAACGGAGTTGCGGGCGTCATCTAGTCTTTAACTTTAATATTTCGATCGCGGATTCTTGGAAATCTGTCGTTGTTCTCGCGGCCGCATGTGGCCACTTGGGAGTGTAAGTATTATATCATTTTATAGTGTAAAACATAAAAAAACACTCATAAACTATCCAGGGTCAAGGAGAATGCGAAGTCAAAGTCACTCACAAGTTACGTCTTTTACTCGCATCGTGGCGCTGCTGTCGAATTACGACGCCCTCTATAGTTTCTGCACGGTCCCTATAATTGAGATCAGTGGCTTTCAATGACTTTAAAAAAAATAGTGTCAGTACCCAAATGTCAAATAATTTGTCAGTTGTCACTGTCAGACTCAGTTGTCAACAGTGTCAACTTTGTACTTTTGGTTTACCTTTTGGCTTTTACATACTTAATCTGTGGGCTTTTACTTGGTTTATTTTAGTTTTTGTCGTAGGTACTCAAAATTGAAATTATTATGAAAAACCTATAAAATTTTGTTTCAAAATTCAAATATTAATACTCGTTGTTTTGTTTTATATTTCAAAAAAGTTATATCAAATATGGAAGACCTAGAAGCTTCAATTGAACAGTATGAAAATCAAGTTAGTATTTTGTTTATCTAGATTCTAGATAAACTTAATATAATTAGTAATTATTATACTCTACATTATTATACTTTCTTCTTGTAGCTTTCTATGGTGAGATCGGTACTAGAAAACACGCAAGATGACAATGAAAAAGAATCACTTCTTGCTTTGCAAAAAGAATTAGCTGAGCTGATAAAGCTGACTAAAGAGAGCTTAGAAGTACATAATTCCGAACCAACAACCTCCATGAAGAATGGGTCTAATACAAATGAAAATTCCAATGAAATAGATGATGAATATGCTCTGTTTATGGTATGGCATACTTATTTAAATAAGCTTAGATTTAGACTAAGGTGTTTAAGTAGGTTACCTACCTACTTGCTTGAAGTTTAAAGAAAGAATTAGGTCAAAAATGCACAGTTTTCCCAGTCTTAATGGCAGAAATAACAATCAAGTTAGGACCAGACCTCATATTTGTTTCATTCAAATACTTTACCTTTGCTATCATAATAAATATTTAGATTACAATTATACATTAGATCTTTTTATCAAGTCATATTATTAAAGTTTTTAATATTTTTATATTAGAAAGAAATGGCTGAAACAGGTGCCTATGATGATGATAGCCAAAATGCAGATACAAAGCAAGAAAATGATAGTGATATTGAGGTGAGGTAATATTATAGAATTAAAATGTATTGGATGTTACAGCAAGCAATTAATGGCATCTCTATTCTGATTCTGCTATTTTACTCCAACACTTAAGCAGCTTCAAGTAGGTTTGAATTAGGGCTCCATCACCTGAATTGCCGTCGCCGGTTAGGCACGAAAAATCTCACGGACGACAAAACCACAAACTCCCCGGATGCCCTTCAAACTAGGACAAATCTGGGGAAATCCGGATGGATGGCAGCCCTAGTGTGAATGCAGTATTGGTATATAATTAAACTACAAAATAGTATTTTGTAAAATGTGTACTAATTGGTTAGAAACTCGAGAAGTATTTTGTCTAAATAATATATTTTGTTTGACTCATATGAAAATACTATTTTGTTGCTATGAGTTTTTGATACCGTTTCCCTTAAATGTTGGATTCGAATTTCAGAATAAAAATTTAGGATAATATTTTAGGATGAACTCGCTTCACTGTTGGGTATGAAATGTGCTGTGTATCACACACATGCGTGGGGTGGCCAGCCGAGTCTCCACAATGCAATGGTCAGTTCAGTCGAGCCACGCCAAGACGATGATCAGTTTAGTGATCTCCAAGTAAGACCTAACTACCTAACTAAAAAGTATTTAAAATAATTACTGTGTATGTGTAAAGGTCTATGGTAAACGTTTTTGTTTATTCTACAAGATTTTATTCTATTATCACAAACCATGTGATTATTACAGTTTTCTTATAAGTTTTATAGTCACTACTAAAAATTATATTTATCTCCCAGGTTAGAGTATTATATACACATCCAACACACACAGAGATGCTACCATGTCCATACTATCTTAATGGAGAGTGTAAATTTACTGATGATCAGTGTCGGTAAGTTTCATATCAGACAAGAAAACACCTCTGATAATACACCCTTTCTAATGAAAAGTTCTACACTTTTTAGTATGCAGCGTTTTAGTTTTACAATATTTTGTTATGTCTGTCAAGTGGAGGACAAAATATTGTGTTTAAGTGATTAGTGAGTGACATTTTCATTATTAAAGGGGGGAAACAGTTTAAATCTGCTAACATAACAAAAAGTTATCTATGTCATGTCATGTCATGACTCATGAGTCAGGACCATTTAATTTTTTTTTACACAAAACAATTTTACAGATACTCTCATGGTAATGTAGTAAAATTGTCAGATCTGAAGGAAGCAATAGATCCAGATTACGATGGAGTCAAAGTTGGCAGCGGTGTTTTACTGAAGCTAAAGCCACCTGAAGATGAGGTAGATATTATTTTTATGTAGTGCTTACATAATAAATAAAATTATATTACTGATTAGTGATTACTGATTACTATTTCAGGATATGACTATAGCAAAGAAGTCGACAGAGAAATATCACTTATGGCACAGAGCTGTAGTAAAGGATGTTGATCTCGAGAAAAGGACATGTGTAGTTAAAATGGAACAGAACATGAAAGTTGGGGACAAAAGAAAGTCTACATCAGAAGAGTATCATGTTAAATTTGAAGAGATGTTCCCACTAAACAGTATGTTATTTTATTTATTTCAAAACATCCTTTACAATTAAACCATACATCATTTGGTTGAAGTATTATGTTTCATTCCTTATTCTCAAAGATATCATATTTTTATTATGCTACCAATTAACATATTTTTACCAAGGTATTTTTTTCTAAAATCTTATAATATTATTTTAGATGATGGTGATAGCAGTGATTCTGAAGACAGTTTAAGTGACACAGAGTACCCAGACAGGAAATGTGCTAAGGCTGAAGACAGCCAAACACTTTTGATCAACAAGAGTCTTCAGAATGACGTGCCGGCTATGGGCGAGTGGGAACGACATACTAGAGTGAGTATGTATTACGCAGTTTAAAACAATTTTAAACACAAAGTAAACATGGAAAACAATCAGTTGTTTGAATCGTAGGTACTAGGTAAATAACATTAATTAACAGTATGTCATTGATGTGATTGGAACTGTCTTTCGAATCATTTCCACAGTCCACCTACCTACTGTTGTACTTATAATGTAAAGTTGGGGTTTGAATAATTTGTTGCATTATTATGTGCATCAGATATTACAAGGGCCACTGCTAGCTGGCGCGGGCCATTAGGAATAACAACTGTAGACTGTAGATCATTCCCGAGAACCAAAAATCCTTAAAATATATACATGAAATTTTAATTATTAGGTGACGCCCGCAACTCAATTGCGCCAAAATTCGTTTATCGCGCGGGAACCGTACATTTTTCCGGGATAAAAAGTATCCTATGTCCTTTCCTGTGACTCAAAGTATACCCATACCATATTTCAGTAGAATCGGTTCAGCAGTTTAGGGGTGAAGAGGTAACAGACAAACAGACAGACACGCTTTCGGCTTTCGCTTTTATAATATAAGTATAGATTAAAATCAATATCTTCTAATATATTACAACTTAATTCAGGGCATGGGTTCTAAGCTGATGTTGGCGATGGGCTACGTGCCTGGCACCGGTCTCGGCGCCGCGAGCGACGGCCGGCTGCGCCCCGTGCAGGCGACAGTGCTGCCGAAGGGCGCCACGCTCGATCAGGCACTGGCTATGAGACAGAGCGACTCGCAGGTAAAGCTATGTAGTCTAGCTAGTCAAGATTGTAGTATATGGCAGTGTTCTGCAAACTTTTTGTGTTCAAGGTACAGCTAGAAAAATGTCAATTTTTGGAGGTACACCATACACCACAAATTCATCAGCGTGTATGGGGTGCTCTGTTCCCAATTCTTTTTCGTCGATCGTCCTGTGATATTGCTTTTTTTTGGTTCTTAAAAAATAACTAGAGTGCGAGTTTTTGTTTCATATTCGATCGTGAACGCGTTTGGCGTTTACTAAGATTTTGTATGGGATTTGTACAGCGCCACCTAGCGATGCTCACGGGAGTGAGCCCAGCCCAGTGAGTAATCCCCTAATATATAAAATCTTCGTAAACGCCAAACGCGTTCACCATCGAATGTCAAACAAAAAACTCACACTTGGCATTCTAGTCATGGTACACCAGTACCCACCAAAGCAAAAAATGGTTCAAGTCATATAATTTTCTTTACGTTATTGTTACAAAATCTACCTTAGGATATAATTTATACTGATTTGTTTTCTCTAGGTGGAACAGAAGCTGAAGAAAATACAAAAGAGAGAGGAGGAAAGAAATAGAAGAGCGTACGAAAGAGAGAAAGAGAAGGAGAAACGAAATGTTTTCAACGTTATTAACAAAGCTCTCGGAGATCAAACCCAAGCTGAGCCATCGAGGGCCCCTAGTATAGACGTTAAACAATCTACAAGTAAAGACCTAAACATAGAGCAATTTAAAATAGCCGAGGATTGTAGGAAAATCGAAGCAGATATTGTAAAGTTAAAACATTCCCTTGTAAAGTATTCATCGGGTACGGGCGGACATAGAAGTATCACAACGCAAATAACAGAGAAGACTAAAGAATTGGGTTTGTTGAGAAACAAGGAGCAACAAATAGCTAAAGAACAGAAACACAGAAAGGATAAGCAGAAAATGACAGTTTTTTAACGTTTAGCAATATGCTAGATGAATAATTATTATTGACTAAGGAATAAAGTATTATTTATGGTTTGACATTATTGTGCTTTCGTTACCAACATTTTTACGTTTCGTCGGTGTTAAAAACACCATTTACTAAAAAAATCATGTCTGGATATAGGTGATTAGCAGTCTTTCAGGTTAGCAAAAAGGTTACCCATTAAATAAAACGAAATAAAGTATAATTATTATTTTCTATATTTACATGTGATGTTTTAGTTTAAAATAAGCGTACATGGCATATAATTACAATTAATATATGAAATATTTTTTCTATAAATTAGATTTTTGTACTATCAAACAATATAGTAAAGTACTTAAACACGTTAGTGAAAGTGTGACTAGCAAATAATATTTGCCGATTATAAAAATTGTAATATTTAGTGACAGTGAGTCAGCTTAACTTATTATTTATCTAACGCGGGGCTACTCTGAAGCGCCGAGCTCCGTGCGATATCCCGTTCAATTTAGAGCTACAATTTTAATTTAAACTACATTTAAAAATGAGTATAATGCATAGTAACAATTAATTTTGCATAACATCGTTTAACATTACAAATACCGGCTACATTTGCTACGTGAGCAAGACCCATTTGTACTTTCCAAATCCAAATTCGTTAATTAATTAATAATAAATTATTTTAACAGCACTATGTCAATACACTTAAGATCTATTCAAGAGAATTTTCTAATACGCAGATTGCGCTTTAAAGTAAGATACAATGTAAGATATTTACAAAATCAGGCTATTGCATGCTATTGATAAAAAAGACTGGCCATAAAAACAAATCAGACAAAATTACTCATAAAATATAATATTTTTCTTGCCGCAATACACAAAAATACCTACAAAACAATAATTTAAGTTTAGAGGTGGTTGTAACGCAAGGACAAACAATTTTTACAAAAACCACTGAGTGTGTACTGACACATGCTTTTGTCATGTTATGATTCAGTTAGTTGTTAATTTGCGATCATTTCTTACTATCTCATTAATTTTATGATTTGAAAATTTATATATAAAATTAACTAAACAAATTCATCACAGAGATTTGTTAGCTCCCGACTGGTGCGACCGGAGACATATTTAAGTAGACCTCGCATCTTCGTAACACGCGTTAGCAAGATGCGTCGTCTTCTTAAACATGTTTTATGTCTGGGTGCGACACTATCATTTCCACTATGGCTCTTTCATTCCACAATAAGAGTAGCGCAAGCACAACCGATAGAGGTGCGTATTGCGACGACGAAAGAACTTAGTAAACTAGTCAAAAGTAACGTATGTTTATCATTAACAACGATTTTTACGAAACAAAATAAATACACGAATTTCCACGCCAAAGACTTTAAGCAGTTTCTTAAAGACTAGTGGACAATTTTGAGCAATGTATAATAAATATATGGCGCCGCTACACGCTTCTCTACCTGACCTACGCCGCATATACACAATAGAGAGTGACGAAGCAAGAGAGACTTGTTACACTAGTAGCGATAACACATAAGTAATAAGTACACTATGAAACTCGCCGCACAAACACACGTTCAATAATATTGTGATGTCTTTCTTACACTCGATAAATACAAAGGAATTACGTATGGAATACTCGATGACAAATGATTTGAGATTCAGAATTACAATCCCTACGTTCCACTTGGCGTTGAAAACGATCAAAACGCTAAAAATAGGAGGCATTTTCAGCGTTTTGATTGTTTTCAACGCCAGGTGGAACGCGGGGAATATGACATGACATAAAGTGTAATTTTGTGCGTCCATTTTACAATTGGCATGTGACATATCAATTGACCAAAACAAACAAAAATATGTACCTCAAACTTTACTGTACTTTAAAACCCCCATTCGCTGTCAAAATACGATGAATAGTGACGACCGATTCTTACACAGCACTGTACAAACTGGCTGCTTTTATACCAGTTTTTAAATGTCCAATTACTATCCACGCATCACGGCTCTAATACGTGATATCATTACTCTGCTTTTTAAAGTGAGACTGCACCAAGCGACACTGCACTTCACTGCAGCGGGGCAACGCCACGATCGAATATTGTTAATATTAAATCGTATGAGACAAGCCGCACTACGCGGCAACGGACCTACGCGACACAAATCGACATTTCTACACGTGAAGTGTTGCGTCGCTGCAGTATAATGTCGCTTAGTGCGGTCTCACCTTTACACCGTTCTTCCCAATCACTAGTATCACGCATCACGTCTCTAAGAGACGACAGCTTTTAATTCTTCCTTCCAGCCAGTATCCCTCGCCTTATTTCACTCAACATTCACTCCGGCGTGAGTGCGTCGCGCGCCCGCAGCCGTTCCATGACGCACGCGAGCGCAGCGTCCGTGTTGTCGAACACGGGTACGGCGGAGCGCCGCGCGAGGTCGGTGAGGTAGTGACGACCGCGATTGTAGTCCTTCACTGCTGCTTCGCTGTACTGAAATTTGAAATATATTCATTAGAATATATTTAAGGGCATACATACATATTTTTAAACGATGTCCTTTGTTGACAATATTTTTCCGAAAAACTATCGAAAAAGAATACACCATAGACCGGTCGCAGCTCTCATACATTGGACCGCTCTAATAACCTTTAGTCACTATCATAAACACGTAGCTGGGGCAACTAAAATTGTATGACCAACGCCAACCCGAGTATAACAACCAACATAGTGCATATTTTGTAAACCAAGGTGTGCATTTCGATGACATTTCATGCAACAATTTGAAGTCATTTTTTCACCAAATTACACTACCTAGCACTTGTTATTCGTAACCAAAACATGGTATAATATACGTACATTATGCGCCGCTTTAGGGTCCATGGGCTGTACAATCAACACGGTGGCGCCCGGCCGGAGCCCCATGTAGTGCGCCGCGAGCACCATGGCGGCGAAGCACGGCGCCTCCGCGCTGAGAGAGAACACCAGCTGCCGAGAACCCAGGAGGAGGTCTTCGTCGTAGGTACCTAGAAACAAAACATTGAAATTGACTACTCGGAATTAAGGTGCCGGTTGGCAGCGGACGACATGAAGTAACCGCAGACGACGTGTCGCAGCGACACTACTGGTTTGTGTGTATTTCTATGAAATACCCTCCGGCCTCCGCAGCTAGCGAAACTAATTCATAGAAATATATACAAACCAGTAATGTCGCGACGACACGTCGTCTGCTGCCGCTTCATGTACCCGGCTTCCAACTTGTACCTTTAGTCTAAAAAAATTATGTTGGTCCGTACGAAAGTTGCATCATATCATATATTATTATTATGTTTTTCCTGTCAAATGATGCGAGCAAAAAAGTGCACTTACACAGTGACATCATGTACAGTCCAATAATAATATTTAAATGAAGAAAAAAAATAACTAATAGTATAAAAAAGCTTTTCTTTTTATTTAAATACGTTCTAAAAATACAATTATATGTCATAATACCTTTGAACGGCTGCGGCGTGTGGTCTTCCGTCACCGAGTAGAAGTCCGACGCGCTCAGCCTCTCCGTGACTCTGCTATCTCTGTCACCCCGCAACTCGATACTCGGGTCTAGGGGCGACTGGGGGGCGTGGTCGACTTCATCCGTGGCTTGATCCGCGGTCACGTGACCGGTTCGATCCGTGGTCACGTGACTAGGTCGATCCGTGTGATCGGATCGCGGCTTCTTGTCCGTTCTCGGCGACTCGGGGTGCGCGGGCGCAGCGCGGCGGGCCGGCGCGCTGAACATGCGCGTGTAATCGTTCGCGCGCGAAACTACGTACGTCACGCCCTCGCGACGCAAAACCTCCTCAGGCCGACGGCCGTTGCTCTGAGGGTGAAAAACTGATATGAGTAACATGGTTATAAATTAAATAATAAATGTTATTGACTTTACTGTAACTGATTCTAAGTGGGTTCTTTAGGAAATATCATGTTTCCAGTTTCACAATCGCATATTTTCACGGATTTAATGCAATTATACTATATGTTTAAAATCATTATTATAATGATTGTATCGAAACCAGTCTTGCAATGTATTGAAAATAATAATTGTAAAGTATAATGGAATATTAAGTGCATGAAATCCGCGTAAAATTATTGTGAAAAGTTGTGATATAAAAATCGAAGTTGTTTAGGTTTGTAACGTCCACATTTATTCACGTAGCCACCACGTGACATTTGACATTGACATTGACCCATCAACAATTTGCTGACGCGTGACGTCATTGCTCGCTTTATTGACGCGAATACTGAGAAAGCTGTGTCAATTACCGCTCTGTAGACAACAGCGTCATTTTGTATTGACAACGTTCTAGTGAAACCGTTGTGGCCTATAAAGGCCGTCACAGACTTAGCTATAATTATACCGTATTATAATATATATTATAGTAGCTAAACACACTGAGACCAGAAATATATATTATAGCTGAGTGTGTGGTCACGCGAAAATTGTGTAGAAAATATAATAATATGCCTAGCTATAAACATATTAATATATTATAGCTAAGTCTGTGACGGCCTTAATTATTGTCGCCATTATAAAGCCGGACAGTTATTAAACATGACCTCATCAGCAGATATTTTTCAAGCTGACGACAGACATAAACGCTCTACCAACACTGTTAGGTAGAAACTTTGATGTAAAATAAGAGTTGGAGACATTAAGGACCTGTTTCACCACTTCTTGATAAAATTCCGGATAGGCTATCCACACCTTATTTGACAGATTCTCCATACTGTATCTGTCAAGTTAAGTGGTGGATAGCCTATCCGGCACTTATCAGGAATGTGTGAAACAGGCCCTTAGTTTTTTAATTAGCTACCCTATCCAATGCAGCGTTTTGCTCATTCGTTAAATGCTCTCAAAAAGAAGATAAATTTTTTTAGACATTACATGCATGATGCAGGTCTTCTTCAAAGATCACCATCATCAGGCTGAGTTTCCACAAGAGATGTGTTGCGAGGAATGTGTTTTGAAGATCCAATCCAAATCCATTGAGGTCACGTCAATGAAGCGATTGTATTGGTTCTCAAAAACACATTCCTTGCAACACATCTCCGGTGAAAACGCAACCTTAAGGACCATCAACCGCTTAGACATCTAGCTGGTTACTATTACGTACCGGGAAGGATCCACCCAGGTATACGTCGTGGGTAGGCGCTCCCAACATGGCTGGCAGACGCTCCAGCCGGCGCTCCGTGCCCGGCGTGAACACCGACTCCGCGCTGCTGTCGGACGCCGAGCCCGTGCCGCCTCCGCCATTCTGCAACAAATAATTAATAAACGTTTATTAAATTTGTTGGAACGGATGATGATGGACGACGCCGCCGTGGCCGACCTCGAAAAAGATGGCGCGATGAACTTGACACATACAAGTCAGGTTAGCCGACGGTGGCGTAGGAGTGGGATAAATGGGAGGACTTGGGGTTTGCCCAGCAGTGGGACAGCATAGGCTCTTTAAAAAATTGTTGGACATTGCCCCACATTATAAAGAAAAAAAAATTGAGAGGTGTCAAGGGACACCCAGGTGGAACGAAGTTGCTTTCTATGAGAGCGAGAGAGAGAGAGAGAGAGATAGAGGCAGACAGAGAAACATGCGCACGCCGAACAGCTTACAACTATAGCAAAAAGTGTCATTACAACTTTTGATCTTAATTATTTCCGTCTATACCTACCCATTTCGCAACGCGCGAAAAGGAATTTCGTTCCAATAAATCACAAAGGAGCTTAAAAACCAAGATTTAAAATTTAAATGTTCAGACGGATAACGGACACATTTTTACTAGGTTATAATATTATGTTGGTTGTAGGATTGGAGCACCTATTGGTGGCTAGGCTGCCGGGGATCTCTCGACAAAGGCTGCTGCAGCCGAAGAGGTGCCGGAAGCGGCAAGCGCTGCGGAGGACGCGGTTGAATGTTTTACGATCCCGCTCCTTCGCGTGTAGCGTTGACGAGGGCATGGGGGGGTTTTATTCGGTAAACCTCTGCGGAGGGAGTCTGACATACCCCTGCCCCTTCCCCCGAGGGGGCGGGGGATGCGTAATGCATCTCCCAGCTCCTCAAGAAAAAAAATATATGTTCACAAATCGCATCTGTACTTATGTATGTCTGACGTCTGTCATATACCTATTACGCTTAATTAAATTGCAGAAGTCATTTCGATAAAATTTGGTATGCAATTTCTTCGAGTCCCGGGAGGGTTTAAACCACGGACAAATATACCTACCAATCACGCGCGATAAACATACCCTGCCTATTTAATCGCGAAGACGTTGCGGACAACGATATAGGGTCATAAGAATGACATAATTACTGAGTTATAACGTCATACATTCGTTCTGTCATTAACTCATAACTCATAAGTCATAACTCTAAACTCATAACATAAAATTGCTTTATAAAAACTCTTTTGCGGTTGCAATAATTGATTGGGCGTTATTTGTAGATTATCTCGCACACCTGAGTAAAATTATTACAATACTCAACAGCAACAAGCATCTACTAACAAGAAAGAAACTTTACAATGTTCTTATTAGCACATATTTTAATATTTTAATAAGTTGTGTTATGCGGCTTATGCCACAGCATAATATGGACATGACGGACTTACGTCATTTGGTCAGGTTGTGGTCAACTACACTTGACATAATCCGACTGCATTGCGTAGGTCTGCCTATGAATAAAATTGCCTGATAGTACCTTCGAAGAAATTGATTCATAGGCAGTTGACGGAGCTACGTCAATTGGTCGGATTATGTCAACTTTTTTTTTATGAAAAAAGGGGGCAAACGAGCAAACGGGCCACCTGATGGAAAGCAACTTCCGTCGCCCATGGACACTCGCAGCATCAGAAGAGCTGCAGATGCGTTGCCGGCATTTTACGAGCGAATAAGGTTAATAGGGTAGGGGAGGGTAGGGAAGGAAATAGCCAATAGGGGAGGGTAGGGATGACTCTCCCACGGTAACTTAAGGTAAGTCATCATCTGTCAGCTGGGTTTGACAAAACGCGACTAAAAACGGTAGGTCCGCCATCTGCCTATGAATTAATGTCCCCGATCGCGATAGTACCTAGATATCTTACCTTAGGTATAAACAAAGAGAGCTTCTGTCCGTACGCTCGTAACCGCGGGTTGTGCGCTCTGAGCCCGTTGGTCTCCCGCTGCCCGCCCACTCGCTCCGCGCCGCCCGCCGCTTCCGCCCCCGTGTCCGCTTCGCTGACGCGGGTTTGGTACTCTGAAATCAATTTCATACAATGAGAATGTTGCATTTATTAAAAGGTACATACTTGTATTTTCAGGTCTTAAGTAAGTATTAGTAAAAATTACTAGATAGCATTTCTCATTTCTGACATCCATTTTCCTGCTTTCTTATTTATAACCTAAATAGTACCTACACGACATTGGAACACAAACCTTGGGAATATGTTTAACTTAGTTATCATCAACAACTATTATCTACTTTATTTGTTTACACTGTGATAATTAGTGTCAAGCATAAATAAAAGGCTGTGAATTTCCCATAGCTACTTAAATAGCTGTGAATAATGTTTACAAATAAAAATATCTGTGTAGTTTTTCTTGTAAGAGATTTATATGTATAATATATTCTCGGTACACTAATAAGTAATAACAAATTTATAATTATGGGATAATAACAAATTTCGTGGAATTATAACTAATCTTTTATAATAATTAAATAACTTGAAACCAACGCTTGAAACAGTTTTTAGCAAGTCTTTTTTACATCTTTAAATATTACCTACTAATAATTAATAATTATTAATTATTAAAAAATAAAGTTTCGGTAAGTATCAATAAAACAAGAAGCTTTAAACTTTTGCAAATTATTAAAATAAGCCAATCACACAATTAATTTTATATGCACACTCAAATAAATTAAAACTTGATAAGATACAGTTAGGTCGTGAAAATAAAAGTTTCAATTTGTGATTGCAACAATTTCGCGTCAAATAAATAAACACTTTCTATCTCACACGAATCCTGTAGCGAAAAAAAAAACGGTGAAAAATATTAAAGATCAGCGGGGCTAAAATGGTCGCTTTGTGGAATCATGAGATGAATCATAATATAATTTATTTTCTTAAAATCGCAAAATGCAACTCTGCTTGCAATTCATTTCTGTATTCATGTACCGATTTGACATTTGTCAGTTTGACAGTTTTGACAATTGATTTGCTGCATTGATTGAGAGGAATTGCTTTCTAGGCGTGTCCCAGACAGACGCGGCCTGCGGTGGCGGTAGCGGTGGCTGTCAGTTGGATGACTTGAAAGTTCTAGGAACGACACAGACACATGCGGTGGCGGTGGCAGTACAAACAACTGACCGCCGCCGCGACCGCCACCGCTGCCCGCGTCTGTCTGGGAGACGCCTAAAGGTGACCATTTTAGCCCCGCGGGTGTGACCCAAGCGATGAGCTTAAGCGTTTTCGTGCTAACACACCGGATGGGTGGGGCGCGGCTATCAAGTCGCGGAGCGTACGGAACGCGCGACACACGCGCGCCGCCATACTCGAGCCGGCCGACATGCGCGTCCGTCCTTATACAAACGTCACTTTTACTACATGACTACTAGTTAGAGCAATACAAATTTTATAAGATTTAATTGTAATTTTATTTACAAACTTTTATTTGTAATTTAACACTTAGCTACTTCGACTAAGTGTAATTATATTATATTCATATATTCTTTCTATTTCTTGATCCTTAAATACTATAATATTTTATTAGTTATTACTAATAAATATATGAACGTTTACTGTATGTACATACCTGCATCAGCGGCGAGTTCGGCGACCGCTGCACAGAATGTTTCAAAGTCTACGGTGTCTGCGCTGGACGGCAGAAAGCGCTCGGCGATGTCGCGCGGCGCTTTCGTCGCTTCTTTCAACGCCTCCACGGCTCTCGAGCGGGATAGGTTTGCGTTGCGTCCGCCCGCCGCGTCGAACGCGCGTTTCAAACGCAGTATGGTATGACCGAGAGACTGTCGCGGATGCGTCCTCGCGCCTCGTAGGACTGCGCGTGCGCATCGCAGAGCGGCGGGGATATCCGTAAACGCCGGCAGTCCCCGCCTCTCCACCGCCTCCTGTAGCGTGGCGCGCGCCCGTGCCAGCTCTATGTACTCTCTGAAACACCATAAAACATTTTTTTTTATTATGATAATATAATGTAAATCAAGCTGAATAATAATAATAATAATATCTATGGACGCTTCACATCACGTCAGTCTGGCCCCATGCTAAGTACCTGAAGGACTTGTGTTACAGGTACCAGACAACGGAAATATATTTAATACTTTTATACTATACATATATTTAAGATTTTTATTATATGATAAATATATTTAATAGACATCCATGACCCAGGAACTTTGAAAACTTTTTGTTCCGTCGGCGGGATTCGAACCCGCGACCTCCGGCTTAAGCTACCAACGTGCTATCCACTGAGCCACAGAGGTCGTCATATATGATGGTGCTGATTTTTTTTCAATTTTATCAAACGCTACGAGTTACGATAGTCCCTGATATAATAATCAATCGATATTTTCACCCCTTATCTTGCTCTCTCTATCACTATCATATTTATTTGACTTGACCTTATCTCTATACATCTCTGCCAAGTGCCAGATCTCTATGCTCAGCTACGAAAAATTTTCACTTTAACCGTAGGCGTTACAAATTCCTACCTCGGCTTCGTAAACATTCACCGACGCGAACAAAAACACTGATGATAATAATTATTAAGCTACTCACTGGTCAGATATTGCCTCATCGCCGATCTTCTGATGCCGACTGTACGGCCTCAACACAAGCAGCAGATCCCGGGGTGCGGCCGCTAAATGCGCGGCCTCGACGCTGGCGGCGACCGCACGCGTCTCGCTGTCCAGTACAAACAGAAACGCTCGCGCCTCTGCCTTGGCCCGATGCTCTACTTCTATTAGCTCCGTTGACCAGTCATCCACTTGCTGTTGAACAAAAGAAATGTAATGAGAATAATTTACTTAATTTACCTACTTACTTCTCCCCAAATAAAAATAAAATAAATAAGTGATTTTTAAAACTAAAGTCGTACGTTTTCTACTATGTTATAATAATCAATTGAATGGACAATAGATATTATTTATGACTGTAGATACAGTTTAACACATCGTGACTTCACACTACGCGATCTATGTTTATTATCTAACGCATGTCAAACCTGATAGGTATATCAGTCAGTGATAAACTCGTATGATCGTATCAGAGATAACAAAGCACAATCGTTAACTAGTTTCAAATTCAATAAAACGTGTTCAATCTGAACCAAATGAATGCAATCTGTCACGTTGTAACACTATCTGTCGAACGGGCTCTATCGAATTTAGCATTCCGGGCATAGCTTAGCGGTACAGCCACGAAACGAGCGGCGCTTGCGGCAAAGCGCTCAAAATTGAATACATTTATGCCAAAGGCAAAACATTGATGTCCACTTTAGCCTATAATTATGAGCACAGTCTCAGTCAGTCACAAGTCTATTAAATTGGCTGGTCCCTAGCCAAGTCTCAAGACCCTACTTACTAATCATAAGTCATTACAAAATTGAAGTTAGGTACTACTTATTGTAGTCAAGACAGCTCCTACGATTTAATTTTTAAAGATAAAACGAGATTCTCGTGCCACTGCGACAGTTGTTTTGTGGCCACATCGACTCGTTACAGATAACTGACCTTAACTTTTTTCCTTTAACTGGTCGGGAATGTGATCACTGATCACTTATAAATATGTAACAGTGTAACATTTGTCCGCGTAGTAATCATTGAGTTATCATTTATCAATCAACGAGTATCGTGTAATTGCCGTAATGTACTGTATAATATATTTAAATTGTATGTTAAATGTTAATGTATTGAAAGTTGTATAGAATCTTACGATCACGTCATGCTAATGCACATTCGTAGTGAGTTTTTTCTCCACAATTACGTGTATCTATCGCAGTCATCTCGTTGAATCTGCTATTTGATGGAATGACTAGCGATTTCATTAATTGAAACGATTTAATTTATAGCTAAAAACTTGACGAGTTAGTCACGATACAGTCAACGACTTGACTAGTTGGCCTTTAGTCATTAAGCCCGTCGATCGTGGAAAAACGAGACACAATAGAATATATTCTATTGTCAGGGCCCCCGTATTAAGGGCTATTGGCGCCTGTGTGCAAAAAAGGATTTTGGCGCCCCTTTCTAAGGCAAATTTTTGGGACCTTGGTTTTGGCGCCCCTAAAGGTGGCAATTTGGCGCCCTTAGAGGATGGCGCCCGTGTGCATTGCACACATTGCACATAATTATGGTAGCGGGGGCCCTGTCTTTTGTGTCTCGGTCACCGGGTGCCCGTACGGGGCTTGATGAATTAAATTGAAATTAATCTACAAAAGGTTGACTGGTAGAGATTGCTTAGTAGCAATAAGTTCGCTTTTTGTACATCAATAATGAGTATAATATTATTTGTTAGGGTATCTTTCATATTATTGTATCTGTATTTTGGTGTGCAATAAAGAGTTTTATTATTATTATTATTATTATTATTATTATTATTATTAATTTGGTATGGAGAGTGGAGACACTTAGATTCCCGGGAAGCGTATTGCCAAACTGTATACTGACCCAGACGCCCATAGTCTGTACTGAACTACGTCGCGCTCATTGAAAATTGGAGCAAAGTATATACGAGCTCAGACCAATCTGAGTAGGTATGCACTTTGCTCGCTTGTATGTAAAGCAAACTGTGACATGCGAATATCTGTAACTACCTATACAATGTGTTTAATAATTTCCCGTATATTTTTGTTATGTTGTTGTGTGTGGTTGTTATACCTATCCGTGAAACTGAACAACTTTCCCTAAAACATACCTATTGTGAATTATTTTGGGTTATAACGAAAGAAAACCCGTTGTACGAGTAAGTATTTTGAAAAATTTGAACTGTAAAAATTTGAACTGTAACAATTATAGGTACAGGCTGTTAAAAAAAATGTAAGTGTTTCCAATGACAGTATTTATGAATTTTTCATAAGAAAGATGTACTGACTGATACAATAAATTGTACCTATTTGTAATCGATGTTCACTGAAAATAATAAAGGGTTCCTTCAATCAACAACAAACAAATAAATTAATGAATCAAGAACAGAAAAATGTCATAATTACTATTTTTGTTTTTTGCCTGTATTGTAACATCGAATTTTGGCTTTTACTACATTTCTTACTAAAGGGGTCACAGAAAGGGGTCGATATTGAAAAATAAAGTGTCTTTAATACATAAATTTGTGTAATCATGTATAATCATAATTAAAGTAAATGTAATCATTATAGTAGTAAAAGTATGGACGTCTGGACTCGTATGTATTTTGCTCAAGTATTATGTATTTCGATTCAGACACGCTCTGAATAGGTATACAGTTTGCTCTTCAACTATAAAGGCAAACTGCGATCGAACTCAGAGCAACCCCGGTCTGGGTCAGTATACAGTTTGGCAATACGCTCCCGGGAAAGGACATAGCATAATATATACTTTTTATCACGCTTAAAATGTACGGTTTCCGCGCAAGAATATCTGCGCTACGGAGTTGCGGATGTTATCCAGATATTTATATTTTAATGTCACCGGATAGTATGTTTTCGATAATTTGAGTTCAATCAAAAGTGTAGCTTTATGTTAGTGACATAATGTAGTATATGTACTATGTAGTATGTACCCAAAATGTACATAAAACAACTTATGTAATCGTTGTGTAGCCGTCCACCTACACCTACATCTAATTTAAAATCAAATTAAGCTTGAAGAATTTGAGTGCCCACGAATTATTGTGTAATGCTGGTTGACGTCAGCTATCTTAAACTATTTTAGTATAAAAACAATTTAAATTAAGCCAACTTAAAATAGTTTTTCGTTAACAGTACTAAACTGACATAATGTTTTGGTACTAGTATAAAATAAAGTTAAAAGCTGTTAAAAGTTTTGTTCGTTTATCCTCTTTGATCTCACCACCTTACAAAAACATTTAGGTTAGGCACCCATTAATCATTTTAATTCTTAAAATTTTGTGAATCATGATCTCAATCATTTGGGAAAAATAATAATAAGTAAGTCATAACAATTTTACAAGAAAAAAGATAAGTTTTAAGATCTTAGCAAACAAGGAAAAAGAATAAACTTGTATTTTAGTGACTTTTAAGAATTGCGCTTTTCATTCATACTACTAGATACCTACAATCTACATAGCAAATACCGAACAGGTAGTAAACACTGAACAGAATGTTCAAATATAAAATATAAATCATCACTTTGGCCGATTTTTCTTCAACGTGACGCGTCGTCGGTCGTCGCAAACTCGCAATGCAATGGCATGTATTTTAGATGAGCTTTTCAAAATTGAACATTATTCACTACACAAGAAGATACACTTTACACAGTTACCGTTTGCGGTGACGGGCTGGCTGTTCCAAAGAATGAATCTTTTTAAAATGCATCGCATTTGCGACGTCTTAGAGATACACAAAAATTTTAAAATTTTTGTGTATCTCTAAGACTGGATTTTTATTACGCCTCCGTTAGAATGGTATGACTACATATATATCAAGCAAATTTTTCGTGAGTAGCTTCATTTTGATAAGACGATCAACAATAATTAATTCTGGAAAGTGGTACATAGCTAACAGAGAATATAGTATAGACTATAGAAAGAATTTATATTTCGATTTGATGGTCCTAAAATATGGATTGTTATATTCAAATTATTTATATTTATGAATAGACATCGGATTATATGCATTTGCATATAATATGCAAATGCATAAATGGCACTTTATAGGCGATAGTGCATATTTCGGGCATATTTTGCCCTCGTAGTGGAGAAACTACTTAGCTATCATAATACACACCGAGGCCACGAAATAGAGGTACGATAGATCAAAATACTTCAAAATATATGTGGCCCCACCCCTGTTTAGAGACTTCCGCAATGCACCCGATAGGTATAATATCTTTCTAGAAACAAAATGTTTCTTTGTAGTTAGCAACATTAGAAAAAATATTGAATAAAGTAGGTAATTAATTTCCATGGGCACTGAAATTGAAATCGGAAAGAAGGAAAAATTCCTGGATTTAATGGAATTATGGAAATTGGCGCATTTATTACGTATATGGGCAACACCGTAAAACCCTTCCAAAAATAATCAATTTTAATAATAAGTGACTTTTGATTGTGCATATTTCGGCCATTTTTCGTGCATATTTGCATGCATATTTCGACGCTTTGATCGTGCATATAATGATGACTAATGAGTAATGACTAATGACTATTTGTGGGGCAATGTTACTCTTAAATTATTATACTACTATAATAATTACTAATGACTATTTGTGGGGCAATGTTACTCTTAAATTATTATACTACTATAATAATTATTATAACCTATCAATATACAAAAAATCTGCTGGTTAGGGTTCCGTAGTCAAAGATTACTTGGTAGTAATTGTTGATTACAGGAATCAATTTAATTTACAAGAAGCCGATTAAATTAAATTATTATAAATTATAATATTAATTATATTATAATGAATTAGTGATTAAAATTATTATTACAATTACTATCATACTATCAAGGATAAAAACATTATCCCTTCCAAAAATTCAACAATAATCTTTATAAGCCAATCTTGATCTAATGGAACTAACGAACACGAGAGCTACTGTAGGAAAATTCTTTGACTAGCGATAGTGCGATCTAAGCTGCGCTTAACGCCATCTTGTGGCGATTTACATGAATTCTGTAACGAGTACCTAATACCTAATACTATTTTAGCAGTCTAAAAACAAATAATTATCTACTTTAAATTTAGTTTGTTATTATTATATTGTTATATTATATAGTTATTATATTATTATATTCTATTGCTAAAAATAATAACAAACTAAATTTAAAGCTATGGATTTCTGCAAAGTAACGTCTGATTAGTGATTCTATTAACAAATAATTACGATAGAAAATATAGATAATACGTCTTGTTAGTTGTCTGAAAGCTGCTTGAAGCTACTGCTTTTATGATACTTTTTCATTAAAATTTTCCCCTAACAAAAAATCTGAAATGGTAGCTTTACATTATTTTTTTATACGAAACATTTTATAATACTTATGAGTTATGTTAACTCTTTATTCTACCAAGATCTTCGCGACACGCGTCCTCGACTGTCAAAAATTTTAATGCCACTTTATGAACTCAATAGGTTTCAGTTTGGTCTGCGACAATAATGATCAGTTATAGCGATTTCTGTAGGTTGTCAATAATTCAGGTAACATTGACGACCTCATACCGACACTTGCACTCTTACCAAAATAGACAGAATGAACCAGTACGCCGACTGGGGTTGATTCAGACCGCAACGCGACGCGTAGATGCATTTCTAAATTTATATGGATTTGATAGATTCGCAAGACGTCTCACGCAATTGAAATCTGTCAAATTCATACAAATTTATGCCGCGCCTCGCCTCGTCGCGTTGCGGTCTGAATCGACCCTTAGAAGTATTTTAGAAATACATTTGACGTAGTATGTCATATCGACCGGAGCGCGGCCGTGACTCTGCGTTGGTCGGCCAGCAGGTCAGATGCACAGCCGTACTTGCGCCGATTCGTCAGTAAGTTTAAAGTCGGCCTTCTGCTATTACTCACCGGGTTGAAGTATGTGATGCCCATATCCTTCAGCATAGGTATCGCGATGTCGGACCGCCACGTGGTGGGGTTACACGACCCTCCCAGGAACACCTCCCAGGGGGGCGGCGACGCCTCGCTGCCTGTGCAACGGTTATTATTAACTTACAAAAAAAAAAACAATATTATTAGGCCGGCGCCACACATAGCACAAACATTTGAACACATATTTGAACACTTGTTTGTACACATGTGTAGCACGGGACTTTGAGACTTTGTTCACAGCTTTGTACAAACATTTGCACTTTGCCCTTCGATGTCGGTTTTTTGGCGCACATCAAAGAGCTCAAAGATCTATGTTCAAATGTTTGCTTACCTGCTACACATATGCGCAAAGTTCACTTGACACTTCTGTGTAGTCCATAGATAATACAATATATACAACCACAGACTACATGTTATGTAGTCTGTGGTTGATCGAAGTATTTTGCCGGGAATGTGAAAGAGTGATGTTGTGTTTTTGTATAATTATTTTCCTAAAATTGTGTTAATTGGGTTTTAATGTGTAATATTGGTAGGGCTAAGGGCCCGGCCGCACCTGCGTCTATCGTCTGAAGCTTCGTGCTATGAGACGATACCTACTATTGGACGATACAAGAAGATCGTCCAACAGAATCGGTTTTAGCGCGAAGCACTACGCATAATATGCGGCCGTGGCAGTAGAATATTATCCATTAAGATATTCGTTATCGTGCACAAGACGTGTGGGAAAGTGATGCATTAAGTATTTATTCCATTACACTAAATTTAGAAATCTAAATGATTTAGTCACTAAATTTAGTGAAGTGGAATAACATTTAGAAAGCTAGGATCCTAATTAGTGTACTAAATCGGCAAAAATGTGGCTTCTAAGTTCTAACTTCTAACTGACTAAATCAGTGTTGCCAGATGGTTTCAACCTTTTATTGTATTAAAGTCAATATATTTTATGTTATACGATCTGGAATCCATTCATAATTAATTTCTAAAGTCTGCTGGTTCCAAGTAGTTCAGAAAGTTCATGATTCATAATTTTTCGTGGAGCAAAAATTCTTTCAACCATCTTTTTCGCCTTTTATTTATTTTGATTTTTTGTTGGTTTGACAGAACTGGAGCCATTATGAAAACGTCTGGCCAAAATCGCCGCGTCGTCACAACTGATTTTTAATCTGTGCAACTGATTTAGTTCACAGATTAAGGATATATAGGTAGATGTAGTCTTAGCTCGTCATCGCGTGGCCATTTTGTGCTTATTTTCATACAAGTAGTGTGCGTTTATTTTCTTGAATATTTCTATTTGTCGATCATTTCGAAGCACATTTAAATCCAGAAAAGAAAGTCATTTAGTTCATGATACCGATAAACTATAGTTCAAGTAATGAGAATCCGTAAACACACGTAAAAAGCTATGCAACTTTTGTAGTCAAATTAGCAATTAATGTGACATTTTTAGCACTAATGCCTTACATAGCACGAATAAGGGATTATTAAACTTAAATATTATCCTTTTTAGCTTACAAAAATACCAATTGAAAAGTCCAAAAAACGTTGTTCAAAACTTACGTACTTAATGTTAAATCCACGTGTTTGAGGCATTCTTTGGCCATTCTTATGGTTTATAATTTAGCGGAACCATAGAACTCAACAATATCTAGCATAAAATGTTCAATAAAAAGCTTTATTATCACTTTTATTACATGAAATATGCATACCGACTCCTTTGTTATGTCCTAGTAAGTAGGACATAACATTACACGTTTTTGACGCTTGTACACTGATATAAGGCTCTCTCCTGCTATAGTATCTCAATGATTTAGTTACTAAATTAGGACAAGTGGAATAAGTAGCTTCTAATTTGTCTTCTTTTTAGAATCCTATTTAGAACTTCTAAATTTAGTGTAATGGAATAACTACCCAGAAACGTGCTATTTTGTGTTCCCTCCAAAACTCCATCAAAAGTTTCAGTAAAGCGTCTACCACTTTACTGAATCGACTGACTTGACTTTCTGACTGTAATGACATTTACTTAGACTTTGACTAGACTTTAGACCTGATAATATGGAAAACGATGCTGAAAATTGAAATAAAAAATATTGTTTTCCTGCCATATTATATTATGCTCGACACTGGCCATGGCTAAAGCCGAAGTGCCATAATAAGAAAAAAAAATTCTTGTCTGTGGTCAGTTGTCACGTCAAATCAGTCGTCCGTCTTGTTTGACGTCCTTGCAACAACTGTGAAGTGAAAATGTATGTGAAACTTTGTGAAACATGTCTGGCAGGTTCAACATACAAGTGTTCAAATGTGTGACAAAGTCTGTGTTCAAACATTTGTGCTATGTGTGGCGCCGGTATTAGAGAAACATAAATGGAAAGAGTTTGTTTTCAATAAATCATTATAGGAAGTGTAACAAAACAAAGTGGTAATAATTTAGAGTTTAGGGTAGGTATGTGCATGTAGGTTCTGTATAGTATGTGTCCTTTGCGTAGTTTACCGTTAATGTAGCAGCTCTGAAAGAGCAACTTTTCTGTTTAGGACAATTCATGACAGTCAAAAGTAACTCTTTCAGCGTTGATACTTTTACTGTGAATATTAAAGTATTATGATTTATCAGTTATCACTGTTCCCTGTGTTTTGTTACACCCTGTAGGTGTAGATTTTAAAAAAAGTATCAGTGGAAGGCGATTTGTATACACAACACCAGAAGAGTGCTGGGCATCTAATTTCATTGAAGTTGAAAATAAAAACAAAAAATAAGAAGTATCCAAATTTTGATCCTTAGGGAACACCCGAAAGAAAGCGTTGGTTTCAAAGCTATACAGGCTACAGCCTAATTAATACTTAATACACGTATGATTCATGAATATAATATACCGTTAACGCTTTTGTCTGTGTTCAATTCATGGCAATAAATGAATAAATTTTATCGGGACCTTGTAACAAGAGACCGAATTTAATGAGTCTAGTTTAACAGGAAGAGCCTTACAGAAACTAATTAAAAGTTAAACGTGAAAAAAGCATTTAACTAGAGTTACTGTCATTGATGCAACTCGGTGGAATCAGACAATTTCTTCTCCTACTATACAGTATATACTCATTTTACCGACATTTAACAAAACAAGCCGTCCAGATATTTATCTTTACTTGAATGATAATTTATGGCAGGTGATATCATACACTAAGAAAATTGATGCAGTTTAATTATAACTGAAAAGTATTTTGATATATTGGCCGATAAGAGGGCGAGCTGAACAAAGTAATATATCTTTGGTCCCGTTTCGTCAGGACTCAGGAGGTTCAACGACTTGGAATGACATCATCAACATTTTTTTCATTACGCTCGCTTTGACTTCGGATGCGTTTTCTCACGCATTTTTCTCATGATTATTCGTCAGATTTATTATTCAATTATAACTTGGGCATTAACGGTGCTGTGTTTTGTGCTAATTCTGTTTGTTCGGATGATGTCATCCACCAATATTACAACTTCCTAATCAAACGACTGAAAAGGTCGATACATTTCCTCAATGTCGGTCACCCCCTTCACTTTACGCTTGCGTTCGGTTTCATTGGATGAATTTTCAGTACTCTACTTGAGTTTTTAGAATGCAATATTAAGAGTAGATGGAGGGTAACTAACATTTTATAACATAAAAGCAATTACAAATTTTTTATCATCTAGCTTCATCATCTAGCTATACATAGAATCCCTTAATTGAGGCAAAAAAACGTCAGTTTTCAAATTGTTAGTAACACCACCCACTCACACCTTCAATTGTAGTATCATATTCAGCTAAAACGATGATGATGATAGCTGATATTGTCATTATAACTAATTATGCATTAGACCTAAATCCTAATACCTCAGTTTCGACAAGTTTCCGTGTAGGTAGAGCAAATCTCTACCTACACGGAAACTTGTCGAAACTGAGGTATTAGGATTTAGGTAACATCAAAATGTTGTATGCATAATGTGATGCCCACGCCGCTTCGTACATCAACAGAGATCGTATGTACTATAATCACGTTGTACGTCAGACGAACACTTTACATAGCTACACATATTACCAGTTTAACCCTCACTTCGATATTCATCAATGTCTAAATATAATCTTTACGTAGCGGATTTTATCGAGGCAGTGCATCGAGATGTAATAGATTAGAATAGACTTAAAGACTACCGTAGTTGTCGGTTACCATGCTTTACTTAAATAAAATAATTAACCATCGCATTTCGAGCTAATAGTAAATTCTACTACGTCCGTTCAAAGAAAATCCTGGAGACAACTTCAATCGAAAAATAATTAAAGAATTGCTAGAGTTTCCAAAATTATACCTTCAGACAAAACAAATGAAACATACTCTGTATTTTAATAACGTTACCGTTTTTTGTAATCCGTATTATACTCGCAAATATAATATAGAAACATGATATTTTGATTTTGTTTGTAGTGACTAGTGAGTCATCGTCATAAAACACAATCTATCATAAAAAGCAAAGGTGAACTATTATACAATTAATATCTATGGACACTTCACACCACGTCAGTCTGGCCCCATGCTAAGTACCTGAAGGACTTGTGTTACAGGTACCAGACAACGGAAATATATTTAATACTTTTATACTATACATATATTTAAGATTTTTATGGATCATGGATGTGTATATTTAATACACATCCATGACCCAGGAACTTTGAAAACTTTTTGTTCCGTCGGCGGGATTCGAACCCGCGACCTCCGGCTTAAGCTACCAACTTACTATCCACTGAGCCACAGAGGTCGTTTGCAAGATTTGAAACAATTAATTATTGTTTCAAATCTTGCAAATGAACATAATTGACCTTTAAAAAAGGTAAAGCATGGATGCTCAGAAAGCTTAGTATACTCTAAGTACAAATTAATGTAATCTATAATATCAAATTAGTTGTTTTTTAGGGTTCCGTACCCAAAGGGTAAAAACGGGACCCTATTACTAAGACTTCGTTGTCTGTCTGTCTGTCTGTCTCCAGGCTGTAACTCAAGAACGGTAATAGCTAGAGATTTGATATTTTCACACATTATGTATAACTGTTACTGGTATAACAATAAATACTAAAAATAAAATAAAATGAATATTTAAGGGGGGCTCCCATACAACAAACGTGATTTTTTTTGCCTTTTTGGCTCTTTATCAAAAATGGCAACAGGTAGGTTCTTGAATTTTTCACAAAATCCTTAGTTATATGTGTACTTTAATATTTAATAATAATATTAAAATAAAATAAAAAATAATAATAATAATAATCCCATACAAAAAACACATTTTATACCCTAATTTTGCTCTATAATGGTACGGAACCCTTCGTGCACGATTCCGACTCGCACTTGGCCGATTATTTGACGATATCTTCAGTATTTATTAATTAGTCGTTTAACAGATAAAAGCTATGTCTGTAAATGAATGCTGGAAGCCATAAAAATTATTGAAAGTGCCTAAGTCAATTAACGCAGACAACTTCCTATGTCTGTGTACTAGACAGTAGACATACACGACTCACCAGTAAACAATATTAATTTAAACTGGGAAGCAACACAAATTGAATGTAACAGCAAAGGCAAAATAAACTAAATATTTATAAAAAACAGAATAAACTTGTTATATCAACAAAAGAAACACAATGATACCAAATCAGGAAGAAATTCTTGGACCATTAAAAGCTCTACAAGGACCTTACGAATTTACTTATGAATGAAGATGACAGAATGAACGCAACAGACTGAATTGATGATCGAATTTTGATTGTAGACACAAAAAATAATTACTAATAACCAAATTAAATAGAGACGAAATTAAGTAGTAATTTCATAAGAATAAATAAAGGAATGCCATAGGCAGTCATAGACTCATAGGCTAAGCCCTCAGTGGGTGGGAGTTGGGATGTACTACTTTGAAAAATCAAACTGAAACGTAAACAAAACAGTCTCGAGTAAGTACAGTACTACAGTCATACAGTAAGTGTAAAGTATGAACTATGAAGCTGCGTATCACGCGAGTTGTTGGCCCTATTTTACAAATAGGTTCGGGCACGCAAAAGAAGCACTGTTAATTGTTAGCAATTGTACTGGAGCTGGACACGCAAAGTCGTGGGCTGTTATACAATCTGATGGCAAATTGAACGAGATTTAATGCTAAACGTGTATAAGCTACAATTACCTAGCCGAACGATACATTTCAAACAATTTGCCACCACTATTGTGACAAGTTAATAATGGCCTAAGGTCGATAAGTGCATTATCACAATCAGACTTTATCCGAGATTTTATTAGAGCAATTATCGACTCCGATTTCGAAAATTCAATGAAACTCAAATCGAAACTAATACTGACCTACATCGACAGTCAATTGAGTACTCACTACTCAATCATCGTCAGTACATTGGGTACTTTAGTAGTACACTTATGAGTAACAGCCGCTCGGTTTAGAAAGTATCGCTAAGAGGTGAACGGTTCGTACTCTGTACCGATGGTGGCAATCGGCAATGATTGATGAGCCCAGCGTGGGCACTGGGCAGCCAACACGACGGTGAATTCTTGAACTACATTAACCACCTACTTACCGTATCGTTTCCAAACATAGCCGCTAACCATATACGGTAAACACGTTTATATTCGAATGCCTAAATTAGAGAACGATGACAACACACTGATCCGAGCACTGGACACAACACTTCGGACTCAACAGAACTTTGAACGAATCAAAACATCGCCGCACACCTACGAGACGATTCGCACAAGACGACGTTAACATCACAGCACTAAAATAAATCATAGCCAAACGACGGAATACAAAACGCGACCCGAAATAAACATAAACAAACCTGTCAACAAACGGACTAAACATCCCCCCGCCGAAATGCGACAATTTACATTACGCGGTTTGTAGTAAGCGTATTTACGTCACTCAATGGACAAATCGCCCGCCACAGAATGATAAACGGTCGATAAAAATTTAAAAATGGAGTGCTGGCCGATTTTAGAGGTAGGTTTAATTTAAAATAAGAATGTTTACGAGATTATGAGACGCACAGGAGGCTTACTATCAACGCTTAATACGATTTAATTTAGGACCTAAATTGAATGGCATTTGATATTTCGTACCATCAACTTCGTTTTACGAACCAATTTAGGTCGACACCTAAACTGGCCTAAACTAAACCGCATTCCAATATCGTTCACTCTTTTTCAAGGTAAATTCGTACCATCACCTTACTTTATCTGACATTCGAGCCTAAACAAAATCGCTCAACTGTCAAAACTTGCGATTCAAAACAAGTTAGTAAATTTGATGCTGATATTGATTCTTTTGTTGTTAGTTTTTAATTTTTACTTGTTTAAAGTCATAAAAAAGTAGTGAATTTAAGTGTCGTCGCGTAAAAACATAAATTGCTATCAAATAGCATTGTTTTCGATAGTTCTACAAAAAGTTTAAAGTGCAGTTTTATTCGTAAGGATGTGTGACGACGAATTGATGCTTTTGGAGTTCTTAGAAGCCGATAGTGAAGAAAACTCCTTGAGGAGAAGGAGACTGGACGCTCGAGCACAATTCGACCCATTCGATTTGGAAGATAATGAATTTATAAAACGTTATCGTCTTTCCAAAGAATTGGTAATCGGATTATGTGACGAGATAAGACCGGCGATGAAAGCGCCAAGGAGGTCCACAGATATTTCTGTAGAAACAAAGGTAAGGACTAAATTAATATGCAATATGTATGTCACACAATAAGTTGCATTTTATGCTTCCTTTTTCTCACTTTGATACTTACGTAAGTACTTGGTGTTATGTAATATCTATAAATCAGTAAGTACCTACTAATTTTTTTCAGGTTTTAACAGCGTTATCATTCTATGCAACCGGCTCCTACCAAAGACCCGTAGGAGATATAAGTGCGCACTCAATGGCACAACAGACAGTTTCATCGGTGATTGCTCAAGTGACTATAGATTCTATTGAAATGCGAAAAAAATACATCACTTTCCCAAAGAACAATGATGAAAGAAATGAAATTAGAGTAAGGTAAGTAAAAGTAAACAAATAGACATTTTATGAAATAAGTCCTAATTTTCATTTTATACTAACACTATATTCAATTTTACAGGTTTTATCACAAATTTGGCATACCAGGTGTTGTGGGATGCATTGACTGCACACAAATTGCAATAGTCAGGCCAAATAGAAATGAGGAGCGTTATTTTTGTAGAAAACACTATCATTCCCTTAATGTCCAACTTGTAAGTAATGTAATACCATAATATCCATAAAATATTTTCTTTCATATTATAATAAAATAACAGGAACATAACTTAATCACACATCAACTTATGTTTTATATTCTATTAAAAAACTATTGCACCTAGTCTAGTTTCAACTTAAAAAGAAAACAAACAAGAAAACATCTTATGATAATATTAAATAAGTACATAAAAAATCTTAAAGTTCACTTAGATCTACATCTATGATATTATCAATAAAAAAAACAATTTCCTACTTAAAAAATCTTACACAGGAACATAGGAACAAAAAACTCAACAATATCTACAAGTTCTACAACTCAAAACTATAAAAAACTGCTTTACCCTACTAGCTTTCCGCCCGCAATTTTATAACCCTTAAAATTTTGGTGATAAAAACTATAGGACACTAATCTTCCTTGGATATCAAAATATCACTTAAAATTTCATTCAGACGTTTTGGCGTTAAAACGCAGCATACAATTTTACATACTTTTACATTTACAATACTTTGTCAGTGTCGGAGAACCTCATCTAATAAAAACCTTTTAATTAAGTATTTTTGTTTGAATTACAGATTTGTGATGCAGATATGCAAATTATAAGTGTGGACGCTAGTTTCGGTGGAGCTACACATGATTCTTTCATTTGGAATGACCACCCTATAAAACACCATCTTGAGAATTTACAAGAATCAACTTGGTTACTAGGTAGGTAAAACAATTTATGTGACATTTGATACATATGTACATATTATATTGTATTAATTATAAATATTATATTTTCAGGTGATTCTGGATATCCCCTAAGGAAATATTTGATGACCCCAATCGTCAATGCTATCCCGAACACACCTGAAAGCCACTACACGGACTTGCATGTTCGGGCTCGGAATGTCATAGAGAGGACTATCGGTCTTCTAAAAGCACGCTTTCGCTGCCTTCTGGTGCATAGAGTTCTCCATTACAAGCCACGGGTTGCTGCCTCTATTGTAAATGCTTGTGTTATATTACACAACATTTGTAATAGAGCCAATCTTCCTGCACCACAACTGAGTAGTAGGGAAATAATGGAGGAATCACAGATGCAGTTAGGTGTCCCATTTGAAGATCAGCCAAATACCAATAGCAATAACCAGGCACTTCAACAAGGAGTCGCTACTAGGAATCAGTTAATTCTTCGGTTGTGGGAAGCTCGCCGTTCCTGAAATATTAAATTATAATTTATTTTTAAATATACTTTTTATTTAGGTATATTTATATAGTTTTAGTTTTTAAATGTAATTATAAATAAAGAACACCAGATTATTTTTTCTACTACCTAAACAATTTTAAATATTACCGTGATCGCAAAACTTCTTTTATTTCTCTGAGCTCCCGCACCACTTGCTCCAGCAAAGTGCTCCTACGCTCCTCCATTTCAGCTCGTCTATTTGAAATTTGCACAAGCAAACGACGAGCTGCTTGCTGCGTCATAGGTGGCTCCGCAGGCACCCTCCGGCGGCGGGGGGAGAAGACTCTCCGCGGGGGGCGGGTGGTGCGCTCGCCGCGCGCGGTGGGCGACCCGCGCGGAGGAGTCTGCGGCACGCCAGCCGAGGGCGACTCCTCGGCCTGCGCTGCACCCGTTGCGTGTGCTGCACTTTCAGGACCGGGAGCATCATTTGGTGGAGGCGTTATCCTGCTGGATGGTCCTGGCACAGGTTCTGGCATTAAAATGCTCTGAGACACCTCTGAACTCTCTACAGCCTGCCTTATTATCAAAGGTGTCTCTTCAGCAACCTGAAAGTTATTGTTTTTTAATAAATAGATCAACAACAATCAAATCTCATTGATCTGATAAGTATGTTGGTACCTTCATTAAAACAATTTAAAAAAAAATATTTTATTTAATAATTATAATAAATAACAATAACTACACAAAAAAGTTGGATGTAAGTAGTTGTTATAATATTATGTATTTGTTGCCACTTGCCACACATTTGCTGTTGTGGTGCACGGTGTAAACAAAAAGAATAAAATATATACTTAGGTAAAATTTTATACCTCTTCAAATGGCTCCACTCTTGCTCCTGGTACACCTTGACCGAAGTCTTCTCCCAATAAGTTTAAAAATTTTTTTTCAATCTCATTCATATCCCTGACATGGGATGGGCCACCTCCGGTCCGCTGCTGGGAAACCCTCAGCGCTGCTGACATTTTTTTCAATTTTGATTTGTAATCATTCCAGTACTGAAAATTAAACATAAAATTAGTATATGTATAATTAATATAATAATAAAATAACAATATCACTTTTACAAAATACTTTGTTTTCCTCTTCTTCGGAATAGTTAAAGTTCTTATGCTAAAGTAGGTAATTTTAAATAAGTAATTTAAAAACTATATGTATGTACTATCAGAGAAGTTGATTCCTAGGCAGATGGGGGACCTACGTAGTTTGGTCGCGCTACGTCAAACCCAGCGACAGATCAAAATTAACATTGAATTGACATGATCCGACAAATGACGTTGGTCTGTCAACTGCCTAGGAATCAATTTCCTCGATGGTACTGGGTACAATATACTTAAATATACATAGGTACCTATAGGTACTTTTTTTACAAAATAAGGGGGCAAACGAGCAAACAGGTCACCTGATGAAAAGCAACTTCCGTCGCCCATGGACACCCGCAGCACCAGAAGAGCTGCAGGTGCGTTGCCGGCCTTCAAGAGGGAATAGAGTAAGGTAAGGGGACGGTAGGGAAGGGAATAGGGTAGGGGATTTGGCCTCCGGTTAACTCACTCACTCGGCGAAACACAGCGCAAGCGCTGTTTCACGCCGGTTTTCTGTGAGGACGTGGTATTTCTCCGGTCGACCCGGCCCATTCGTGCCGAAGCATGGCTCTCCCACGTCTAAAATACTTACTTTGCACCATCCTTTCCAGTCTTTTATAGCTCCATCTCCATGAGAATTTAATGTTTGTGTTACCTCCTCCCACATTCTCTTTGAGAATTCCCTAGCTTGAGCAGTTTTATTAAAACCTGTGGCAATATGCCTATTTCTATTGAGGAATTCCCATAACTGCTCAAGCTGGGCGTATGTAACTCTGCGACGCGAAGGAATTCCACTGTAAAAAAATACACTTCAACCACTTGAAAACAACCCAGTCGGTATGCAGTCCGCTTGAAAAAGTTTTGATAAGAACTATACTGTATTATTACGTTATAATGTCTCATTTATTGTATTAAACACATGAAATCGCAGTTTATGAATAACTAAATATATTTTTATAACTTACGCCATTATTATTTCAATCTTTGTTGAATCTTTTACACAATCACAACATAGGTACTTTGGTGTTTACAAAATTTCGAAGCCGCCGCCACTCGCTTGTGTTCTCATCTGTGGCCGCCACACTCACGTCCAGGGTTGCCAGGTTTTCAAATAAATACCGAACAAACAAAAAATTGGCCAAGTGCGAGTCGGACTCACGAATAAAGGTTTCCGCAAGTACATTTACATACAATTGATTATTAAAGTACATAATTTGTATAATTATTAAGGCATTTGTGAAAATTTTACCTTATTATTATTACTGATATAGAAAAAAAAATACGTTCGTTGTATGGGAGCCCCCTGTTAAATATTTATTTTATTAATTTATTTTTAGTATATTTTGTTGTTTTAGCGGTAACAAATATACACAATTTGTGAAAATTTCAGAAGTCTAGCTATAGCGGTTCTTGAGATACCACTTGGAGACAGACAGACGGACAGGCACGAAGTCTTAGTAATACCTTTTGGGTCCGTACCCATGGAATGGAACCTTAAAAGAGTTATAATAATTTATTTACATAATCTAATATTATTAACTTATAACACAAAAATACCCTACCGTTCGGAAGAATACCGAACACCTGGCAACCCTGCTAACATCACGAACTGTCACATAACCACAGAATATATAATAGTACTCCGTAACATAACACACGTTCGAAAACTTGATAAATTTTGTATCCGATACAAGAACTATAAATAAAATACTTTTCTCATACTAAGTACATATCATTAGAAAATTTGTGTCACTTTTTAACTAGAATTTATAAAATAATACCAACTAGATGCAGTATTATGAAGACGATACAAAGTTTTAGAACGCGGCATTCGAATCAAGAGAAACAGCCTATTCATTATTCGTATAGCGTTGTCTCTTTCCACTTCGACCCTGGGATTGCGGTTCAGAGACAAATGTGTTTTTTTTTTACGACTTCATTCGTTCTTTTCGGCTCCTTAACGTTTCAATTGAGGCGCGGTTTTAATAAGGTGATGGTACGAATATTAGCGATTTTGTTTAGGAACCCAAATTAAGCTGCTCTGAATTTGAGTCGTCTTTTAAAAGTTGATAGTAGGCCTGCTGGGCACGATCATCGTGGTCGGCGGCATGATTGCAGTCGTATGACACTCGCGCCCGCGCGCGCTGTCCCGTAGTACGGTCGGCGTACGACTGGCGACCGCGGCCAACTCTACGTCCGACTACTAGCCAATTCCGCATTTTAAAATATTCCGTTATACCATAGCACTGCAGACATGACTCTATCATCACCGTGATCGATACTCACGAAGATCTTCGATTGATCCACCGGTTAATCTCTACAGAACCAAGGATTTTGTGTGCTCTACATTTTACACATGTGTTCGCAGCGGGCGCATCACATCGGAATATAGTCAATGTATAGTGTATACTGTTGACTGTACGTTGAGAATATGTGCAGTACATTGTACAGTTAGTTAGGCATAGTATTTCCAATTAGGCATTCAATTAACAACGGTATTTACAGTGATTGCAATATTAATGGATCTGAGAAGCAGGGATAGACTAAAAATAGGTTTTGTGTTGAATATTTTTTTCTGAAAACAATTTTAAAATTATTTTACATTTACATTTGCAATAATAGCTATCTGTGTGATAGAAAAATAATACGTATCATCGGAAAATAAACGAGATCCTCGTTAATGAAATGTTGAATGTCGTATCGTTCGAGGAGGCCGAATTGTTTTTGGAAGTGGTTTTTTATGCGCAAGCGTATCTTCCGATAAAAACTATCAATTCCTGATAATGAGGATGTGTTTCCGGATAATAGTGCGTCATACATCATGTAGTTAACAATCAGAAGAATCTCGAAGACTGAATCATGTATAAATTACAATAATGATTTGTATTTCAGTGTTAAAAAAAAACAACGCTTATATTACACAGAAAATTGAAATGATATAACTCATAGAATTCACCATAAACAATATTTAGGGCCTGTTTCACCACTTCCTGATAAGTGCCGAATAGGGAATAATTAACTTGACAGATCGAGTATGGAGAAAAGTTTGTCAAAAAGTTGTGAATACCCTATTCAGCACTTTATCAGGAAGTGGTGAAACAGGCCCTTATTGTATTAAAGACATTACTCTTCAAAGATCTATAACTACTAAAAGATCTATAATACTAATACATAATATGAGTAAATGTACATCCTAAAGAAGTAGCAAATATTTTTGTAAGTGTTTTTGCAACAGAATCAAACCAGTTAATAACATAAAGTAATACGAGCCAGCGGCATCTTTACCATCATTAATTATGTTATCCAATGCTAATTGCTGCTACTAATGAAAACTAATTAGGTATATCAACGAAGACATAAGACATCTACACTACTATTATAAAGAGGAAAGATTTGTTTGTTTGTTTGTTTGTTTGTTTGAGTCGAATAGGCTCCGAAACTACTGGACCGATTTGAAAAATTCTTTTGCTATTGGAATCTTACATTATTTCTGCTGAACATAGGCTACATTTTATTTTGGAAAAAAGTAGGGTTCCGTAAGATATTTGAGTTTTTCGGACGCAAGGTGTAAAAAATCAGCTAGAAAAGTTACTTATTTTGCGTACGCTGCCTAAACTATAAAAGATAGAACCATAAAATGTTCTAAGTAATTGTAGATCTTATAAATATCTACAAAAAAGTCCGCGACACACTATACCTATCTATGTCGAGTGAGGCACAATAACCATTAATTTATTTAAAAATCCTGAATTTTTTTTGGACTACATTTAAACGGATATATTTTAATCACGCTATTAATCCTTATCAAAATAAATTATTTTATCACTAAGTACAGTTTATGTAGATAATATTTGGTCTTTGAATGATTAAAATTGGACGTTTGGTTTTGAAATTATGGCGAAATTAAAATATTACGATAGTGGGGGTCACCAAAGCGCGTGCGGGGGAAGACAATATTCTGTTGTAGAAATGAAAATTCTGTACATAAAAGATATGAAATGACACCCGAAATTACACCTTTGTCTCTACATCGCTATAGAAGCCAAAAATGTGGTTAGTTTTTTGTCTGTCTGTCTGTCTGTCTGTCACTCTTTCTGTCTGTCTGTATGTTTGTTCCAGCATCACACGAAAAATACTGATCCAATTTGAATGTGGTTTTCGCAGATATATTTATCTTCTTCCAACTTAACATCTGGTGTATAAAATTTTTCCCCCCACCCCTCTAAGGGGACAAAAGAGGGGTCAGATTTTGTATCAAACTTTTTTCTTTAACACGAAAACTACTGATCTGATTTGCATACGGTTTTCACAGATTTTTCACAGTTTTCACAGATGTATTATATTTGTCTTCTTCCAACTCAACATCTGGTGTATAAAAATCCTCCCCCCCTCCCCTCTCAACCCTCTCTGGGGACCAAAGAGGGGTCAGATTTTGTATACAACTTTTTTCTTTAGTGGACTTACTTCATATTAGGTATTAACTGTGTTTTTCAACTTAACAGCTGGTGTATGACCTTCCCCCCCACACCCTCTTAGGGGACAAAAGAGGGGGTAAAACATGTATCAACTGATGATGTAGAAAATATACTTTAAATGGCAAAACAACGTTTGCCGGGACAGCTAGTATTGTATAAAATATGATTTCATTTATACTTGTAAAAAAAACTTGAAAATAGCAAGTAAGTTTTGAGAAATAGAAAAAAAGTGGGAAACCAGAATCAAAATTAATAAAGGGCCTGATAGAGCCTGATATGGAGCTCATAAAGAAATTAAGAATCTGCGTGTAAATGGTTTGTCGCCAATACTTTAACATAAAAATATAGATTTTGAAATGTCGGTAAAGGTTCATAAACTTTTCTATAAATATGAGCAGCAACTATTTGACTCATATCGTGCCCTTTATCAGAAAGCGATACATTCGTCACTTCTTCTGATATTCTACGCATACATTATTTGATTTAAACAAGCAAAGAAAGCATTAAATTCTTATCAGATGCAAAGAGACATTCACCAATTCTTCAATTTCTCGAAATAAACGTTGTCAGAAAATGTATACTTCATTTATCTTTTCAATTCAAGGTTTTGGTAAAGCATGTTGCTTTAGGATTTTTATTAACCCTCAAGTATACGAATCATTTATTAATGAAGACAGATCGTACTTCGTAATATCTTATACGGCCTTGCGATTATACTGCTTTGCCTACATTTACATAAAAATGATTTCCTTGCTTCGTATGAAAATCACATGTTACGTTTCCTATTTTGCTATGTCGTCCGACAACGTCGTACGCGATTTTAATTTGCAATTTACATAATATTTTATTTACTACATAACATAGGTTTGCGGTATGCTAGAACTTACAAGTGTTGCCTCGACATAAATTATAATATTTCACAAACCCCTGATTATTATTATCTTAAAAACTACGCTCTTATTAATCCCTCAAAGAAGTCTTTCAAAACGTGTAATAAAAATTGTAAATTTTATTTTAAAAGATTAATTTTTTCTCACTTTTTTTGGTAAAAAAGTGGGCCCCGTGCGAGTTTCTTACGCCGGTTCTTCTCGCCGGGCTAGTTCCCGAACCGGTGGTAGGCACCAGGACGGCAATTCTCAGGATGTGAGCTTTTTCGCTAGTAAAATTATTTCACGAACTATTCATCTCTACTGGCAAGTTCGTATGATCCATAAAACTCGTATTCTGGGGCACCAATAGAACAATTACCAATCGAGCTGTGGAGGTGTTCCTGCCATAGACAATATGTTGCGTTCCGTTCCGGCGTTAAAAAAACGCAGGGACAAATTTTGTAACGTTCGAAGATATTTAAGTGTATTCTAATAATTAAAGCTTACAAATTAATTGATTTTGTAATATCATTTAACATAAACGTAATTATCTAAAAACTTATTGTATAATAGTACAAAAGTTGTGATAAAATGATTCGAATGTACTGTGTTCATTACGTAGAACGGAAAGTAACGAACTGTCACCCTGTCACTTGTCAGTGCCTTACATTTGACATATTATTATTATAATTATTTTTTAGGTTAGTTTATATTAATTTTAAAATCGTAAACAGAGGATAAAATGGAACCACAAATGGAACGAAATATAAAATACGCTAGTGCGGAGCAAAAGCTCCGCCTAGTTATTAGTTTAGTGACCTTTCAATATTTAGGTTACTTTATGGTTTAGTGGAGGCAGATCCACTTCTAAGCCGCGGAAAGTTTTCGGCCACCTTCACAGGCTGAAGCCAAAAGAAGGTTGCAAGAGATAAGTCGAGAGCTAAACTCAATTACAGGAGCTAATAAATCCTGGGATGAGTGGCGCAAAGTAAGTATTTAAAACTTTTTCTCTAATTTCTTAACTTCATGTATAAAAATCCAGTGTCAGTCATGAGTTAACCTCTCGTCTGTCAAGCGCCCATGGCTGGGCGTCTTAGTACGACCTATTTAATTAAACAATATAAGCCTTGCTTGTTACATATAGATATTGACATGTTATAAATAAAAAATGTTATATTTTCTAGACATGGCAGGATAGTAGATTTTACTGGCGGTGGTCCGCCTCCAGAGTCCCCAACACTGGAGTAAACCCGGATCATAAACTTAATAGACCACAACTCCCTGGTTGGTCATATTGACTCAAACGAATCTCTGGCTAAAATAATTGGTAAGATTGATTGGATTGATTTTGGCAAAATAAATAAAATAATAATATATATGTATAATGTAAATATTATGTGATGTCAACTATCTAGCTATCATGGTACCTGAGATACATACAGACAAACAGACAGACAGCAAAGTCTTAGCACGAGTAGTAGTTTAACCCGTCGATCGTGGAACAACGAGACACAATAGCTTATCTATTGTTCGGGAGCTTATCTATTATCTGTTATTAGGGGCTTGATGAATTAAGCATGTGTATGGGACCTTAAAAATGGCTTCCGTTTTATTGAGAACAGCATAAAAACATAACAAATGTATTCTGTTTCTAAATATATTGTATTTATTTCAGATTTATCAGAACAACCTAAAATTTGTGGCGAGTCTATTCTAGAAATAGGTAATTTATAATACTAGCTTTTTAATTTTGTATAATTAAATCAAAACCACAGTTATTTTACATACATAATACATAACTCTGTCATATCTTACAATGGTATCTAATATGTACACTACTGCACCTTAATCATTATAAATAACATGGTCGGAGTCACTGTAAGAAAATGGTCAAAATATAGTTTCATTTTCAGATCTGCCACCACCTAAAGATTTTACCGATGTAAATGTTGCTACACATACATGTACATCAAACAAAGGTAAGTAGTAAGTAACTTATCTACTCAAATAATGTTGTCATAAACCCCACAAAACTGTTCCAAACAATCTACAAGTTCTTAAGAAATATTGATTTTGATTAATAATATGTTATATTAATTATATATTTTTCAGAGGGCTATTCAATAAATATGTAGGCAATAAAAAAATCAAACACCTTATTATAAAATATTTATTTAGTAACATACTGTCTGCACTCTGCGTAGTAATGCATATCATGAGCAGAGATAAGAAGACAGTCAAAATAATATAATATTGTGTCTGTTTCAGATTTGCCACCACCACCAGGATTTAATGATGAATATTATGTTGCAGATACATCAACCAAAGGTACCTATTGCAATAACAACAATACTGTATATTATCTGAAATTAAAAAATATATAAAGTGCAAATAAAGCTTTGCATTCTGTTTTTTTTAAATATAATTAAATAATTAGTTAATCTGTCAACTTATATATGGCTTATTTCGTTTCAGAGAACAGGAGGAATAAAACTATGAAACAAAAACGGACAGTTGCACAGAGGCGGTTGCAGCAAAGTCTGAAAACCGCTGAAACTCTTAACGAAAACTTTAGAGAAAAGATAAATACGAAGAAAAATTTTATGCAGATTTTTTACAATTGAATACTGAGTATGTTAAGTCAATCAGTCTGCAAACACAGGCTCTAGTAATGCAACTGCAATGTATTACAGAGCAATAATTTGTGAAACAAACATTTTTTAACTGTTTTATTTTAGACTTTAGTTGCATTTCTATTTAAAGCCGCTGCAATGTCTACCAGAGGCTGTGTTTGCAGACTAACATACTCAGTATGCAATTGTAAAAAATCAGCATAAATAATAATAACAATAAGGAAATTGAGTAATTATAATAATAATAATATAACAATAATTATAAAGCTTTTAAATCTACTAAGTATGTACAATTATTGTTATGATTATAATAACTCAATTTCCTTATTGGTATTATTTTAGATCTTAGGTGGTTTATTGTTGAAGTATTTTAAAAAGAAGTTGAAAAAGTTATTTTTTGTATAAGCTCAAGCTTATTTATTTCCTTTATTAGGAACAATAAACAGCTGTTACATGTTAAGCTTATTTTAGTTCAAGACTGATTTGCTCTTAATTTTTTTTAATGTTAATTAATAAAATATTATTGTTAATGTTTTAGTATACTTGTTATGTTTGGTTATATTTTAATCGAAGGTTCTAAAAATTAATAACATAATTTTTTAACTTAGGTCCAGCATTTGGATAAAACACACTTAAAAAAGCACTCATTTTAGTATGCTTTTACTATTCTAATTAATAACAATGACAAGTAATTGTTTATTTTAATATTTATTATATGTATAGATGATAGCAAAATATAAAAATGTTGATATGTGATTATAATTTAATATTTATGACTGTGCCTAATGTTTAACTATTTGTAGTACAGTCTGTCTATAAAGTCATGAAATTAAAAAGTGGCAACATCGTAGTGTCATCCCTTTTTTCTTAGATTGATTTGAAAGGGATGAACACTTTGATTTTGCCACTTTTTAATTTCATGACTTTATAGACAGACTGTATGTTATCTTGTGTGCCTTACTATTATATATATAGAGATAAGAACAAATAATATTAAAGATTTATTGAAATTTATTCAATTAAAATAATTATTTACAATTTGGTTTTGTTTCTCCCGCCCTTGTGTCAAAAGTACATTTGTTCTGTTATTATCACTTAAAATAGGTCGTTGATATATTGAACCAAGCTCCTCATCCAATTCCGGTTCAGGCATATTGTTCAAAATGCACATATTGTGTAGTACACAGCAAGCATTTATAATTGTAATGCAGAACTCTATCTTTCACAAGAGGCACCTAAATCTTGCCTTAAGCATTCCATTGCACCTTTCTATACTTGAGCGTGCCCTTCTCAATGTGTCAGAATACATAAACTCCGGTGTACCTTCTTCTGCATTGAGGATAGGCATTAGGCACCAAGGCCTGAGACCTAAAAAAAAGTAGTATTTTATCATTTTTAGTATAGATAACTTGTAAGGCGGACAACATAATTTGTGAATCTATCAACTGACTAGCTGCTAATATTTTGGTGATAGACACAAGGACAAATGGCAACGTTTTATAATTATTAGGATTTAGGGTATGAACACTAAAAAAGGAAACTTTTTATTTGCAAAATGTGTTTAAGACAACAATAATAACAGCTAAAGTAATGTATAAATATATTCAATTAAAAGGAGCTCTTACTGCGCAAGTGAGTTATTATTTATCATTGGTAACTAACCTTCTAGATATGTCACTGAGTTCTTGGAGATTGCTTGGGAATTTAATCCAAGCATTAAATATGCTGGGATGATTGAGTGCATCAACAATGTCTGAGATACAACGGGAGGCTGACGACTGAGACATCATCATCAACATCAACATATTGATGCAATTTAATTTCCCTGTTGGGGTTTGGTAACTCCCCGTACCAAAAAAATGTAGTGCGCACAACAGCTGCAATATATAATATATTTTATTATTCTATTTTACTTATTGTACTACGGCTATTTTTAGGAAATAATTATTTAAAGTTATCCTACAGCATACCTTTGTTTTTAAGTCGATATTATGTGAATGCGGCACAATCACTGGCTCAATTAATTGAAGGAGTTCCATAGTTATTTGTTGAGCCGAAATTTTTGTATCAGCTCAGCATCGCTGAGATCAAAAGGATCTCGAGTTGCATATGCTCTACATCGTGGCGGTTCTTCAGTCGCTGCCTCTAGTTCTCCAATCAAGTTGGCAAAAAATCCACAACAAATAATTCTTCCTCCATTTCCCAGTACCTAAGTAGGTAGTATTTTCCAAGTAAAAATGACACCAAATTTTAAGACAAATCGAAATTACAAATAGTTTCTTTTAAAGTCACATATAGAGACTTAATAATAACGCAAAACAAACAAATATTGTAATTAATAGGTAATTTAACGCAAAACAAACAAGTGACACAGCTAGTACACAAGCGGACATATTGAATTTTTAGTTTTTACTAGGCTCGTCGAAAAAATATCGATACATCGATATATCGATATTATTTTTTCAATGTATCGATATTTTTGAGCGATATTTAATGTTTCGATGTATCGAGGTATCGATATAAAATTACAAGTATTGAAAAATCGATATTTTTTATAATTAAAAAATCCTAAAAAAGAATACTTTTTTTATACTAACATTTTTTAACAAATTACATTTTTTTTGTCTTTGGTCGACTTGATTTACTGCGTTTTAATTTGGTACTTAAGTTGGCTTTTAAGTTGGCAACTCTGTCTGTCAATGTCATTTCAGTGTCAGTGTCTGTGCTTCAACTATCCGTCCGTCTGGCGTCTGTTATCCGTATTATAACCTCAACGCGAGCGTATTTCTGCCTGCATTTGAGTTGATTATAGTTCTCAAACAATCTAACTAATTAAATCAATAATTAATTCACGTATGTGAACAAAATAATTCGAGCATTCCAGTCATGTCTAGTGTTGTATGGAAGTTTTTCAAAAAAATAGACAGACAAAACGTTTCATGTAATGTGTGTGGGAAAATATATAAAACCAGTGGCAATACGACGAATTTATCTACACATCTTAAAAATAAGCATCACCATGCGTTTTTGCAACTTAAAAATAAAAACTCAAGGTCAAGTGAAGTGAATATTACACCAATAACAAGAAGAACTAGTTCACCTGTTTCGTCTACTAATTCAACTATTACCAATACTAATAAACCTGCTGAGATAGAAAATAACTTCATGGAATTGTCTGAAATTGCGATTTACGATGATACTGGTGTAAGTATTTTATTTGTGAAAGATCAAACGTAGCTTTAGAATCTAAATATCAATTGTTCATAACCAATAACCAGTCAACTAATGATGTGTAATTACTAAAAGTATCGATATCGATAAATTAAAATTTTGGTGTTTTCACTTAACCTTAATACTATTTATGACGACAAGTGTAATTAAATATATACAAAATATCCAATAATTTTTTTCAGACTGAATCCTCCAAAGATGGTCAGAGTAAAGACTTGTGGAAACAGACTACACTCATAGATATGTTTGAAAGAAGTTCAAGCTATGAAGGTATTTTTTTTTTATATTAGATTACTGTATTGTTTACATTTTAGTTCTATGAGGATGTTCTAATTTTATTATTTTTCTCAATTTAGCAGGGGGTCATAAAACTAGGCAAATAAATCAAGCTTTGATCTACATGATTTGCAAAGACAACATGCCTCTATCTTGTGTAGAAAAATCAGGATTGAAAAGATTTATGAGCGTCATTTGTCCACGCTATAAAATTCCATCACGAACTACTGTAAGCGAACTATAATATTAAATTATTATCTTATCCTTTTTATTTTTAAATGTTATTTTATTATTCATTTCTCATTCCAGATAACTGGCCTCATGGAACAACGATACGCCACTACCAAAGCCATTTTAAAACAAAAATTAAGTGAGATAAATAATATTGCTTTAACAAGTGATATAATAACTCTTACTAACTCGACACGAAGTTTCATCGTAGTGACAGCACATTTTCTTAACACAGCTAATAACTGCACTCCTGAGCATGAGATGGTGACATTGACAGCACGAAGAATGTATCAGGTAAGTAAAGTATAAAATAAATGCATCAAATTATAAAAAATAAAATAAATAGTTAATTATAATAAATTTAATAAAGTGGACTAATATTGGTCTTCTTTCCTGCAGGCGCACACAGCTGATTATATAAAAGAATGCTTTGAAAATATTACCGACGAGTTTACAATAGAAAAGGATTGCATCTTATCAATTACCACTGATGGTGGTGCTAACATGGTTGCTGCAGTGAAGAAATTTTTGGAAGATGGAAAAAGAATTCCTTGCATGGCGCATTTGCTGAATTTAATAGTGGATGGCGCAACAAGAGATAATGCACCAGTTCTTGAAATTGCCAATCGTGTCAAAGCCATTGTTACATATTTTAAACAATCTGTGAACGCAATGGACGATTTGCGAGCAGAACAAGAGGGACAAAAGAAAGAGGGAGAAGTATTAACACTTATACAATCAGTAAGCACAAGGTGGAATTCTTGTCTTGATATGTTGGAAAGATTCAATACATTATCAGCTATTGTGGCTAAGATTTTAGCAACTAGGCGGAATGCACCTGATATGATAACTTCTTCAGAGTTAAGTGTCATACGAGATCTGATAATATTGCTTACCCCATTTAAGCAAGCTACTGAAGAAATTAGCGGCGATCAGTACGTGACTTCTAGTTTGGCGATTCCCATTGCAAACTTACTTCAGAAAGGACTTGAAGAAGTAAAACCTTTCACTGAATTTGGTGTTGCTGTTCAGAAGAGTTTGCTAAACTTAGTTATTGCCAAACTAGAACCACTAGAGCGACATTTACATCTTGCTATAGCAACAATTTTAGACCCTCGCTTTAAGCGTATTCATTTTAATTCAGCACTAGCTGTTTCCACTGCAATAACCGCATTATCAAAAGAAATACGTTTAGAACATAGACGTAGAGGACAACTTTCGCCTGAACTCAGACCCACAACCACTACCATAATTCCAAATTCAGAAAATTCTTCGCCGTCGTTGTGGTCCGGACATGAAAAAATTATGATAGATATTGCTGCAGCAACCTCCAGTTTACTTTCAACCAGTGATGGTATGCCTAGCGAACTAAAGCAATATCTAGATCAGCCTATAATACCCAGAAAAGAGAATCCTACAAAATTCTGGTTTGATTGTCGTCATTTTACTCCAGTCCTTTCCGACATAGCTCTAAAGTATTTGATATCGCCTGCGTCCTCGGTTTCCTCAGAGAGAGTGGCATCTGCTGTAAATCTCGCAGTACCCAATAACAGAAGTCGGCTTACAGCCGAGCATGTAAATCAAAGAGTTTTTCTTATGTCTGTATCAGATAAATATTGGTTTGATTAATAAATAATTAATATTTTTTATTGTTGTCCTTGATTTAAAAAATTTAAAAATGATGTCTATTGATTAGTATTTATCTAGTAATGTAAGATGATTGAGGTAGATTAGGCCAAATAATTTTTTTTTCCTATCACACCGATATATCGATATATCGATATTTTTAAATAAAAATATCAATATCGATATTGATATATTCAAAAATTATCGATACAATATATATCGATACTTTATTGCATTTCCGACATCCCTAGTTTTTACGTAATAATTTGACAACTACTTTGTTACATATCCACCAATAGGAGGGCAAATTTGCGATCGGATTCGGACATCTACCGGTCCCTAGCACTCGTTCAACTCGAACGACGTTTTCACGGAATATTTCGTATGTGAAGTTTTGAGAATACACAAACTGTGTTTCTCTAGTAAAAATCTCATAATTCGGTAATTTATTCGTAGATAAACTTTATCTCACATCCTGAGAATTGCCACCCAGTAGTATAAACGTTCTGAAAGCATTTTTTTTTAAATCAGCTATTCAGAAATAAAATAATTTTATTTATTTATTTATTTATGTATTACAATCCTATATTAAATTTTATAATATTTTGGTATCCATTGGCAAAATACTACCTGAACTATAATATTATTATTATTATAGTCGTTATTGATGTTTTAACCATTTATTATTGCAATAGTTTTAGTATCAGTAATGTTTAATTAGTAACTAACAATTAGTATATTTCAGTTTGGCTCTTCTATGTATCCTGGCTCATCACACTTCCGCGCTGTTTATAGCAGACGGAAGAGCCGGGAAGGCCGCAAGCAGTTTATTTAGCTTTGTCTGTTTATGCTTCTCAAAAGGATTATGCGGAAACGTAGTTGTATTTTCGTATATTTTTATGGCAACTTTATAGACATTATTTCTGATGACTCGTTTCACGTTTGCAAGTTGAACGGTTTTTGGTCCCTTTATTGTATTTATTTTACCGCCAACAACTACCATTAATGACGAAGATTATTTGCGTGAGAAGAAATTTTAAGAAGATATTGCAAAATATGAACCCCCCACAATCCGAATCCTGAATGTCAATCGTAAAGTAATGAAATCATTTTCATGGAAACCATTCATCATCTTGTCACCATCACACATGCTTCAAATATTTCGTTTAACGGAAGTCCCTACTTCTAGCTTGGCAGAAAAATCAGGACAAAAACATAATTATGTGTCACACTCACATTCCCAAAATTTGCCCTTAGAATCGTAATTTGGCAGACTTACTTTATTGTCCTATTAAATTACACGAATCGTTTATGTGACAATTTGACATCGTAACAATTTTTATGGGTGCTGTTGATTTAGATGGAGCTATAAATAACCGAGATGCGCTAGGGGATGACGCAAATCCAACGCATCGCTTCAAACATCGCTAATTCCATATCACCCGTCATATCATAACTTCAAACAGAATTGTTTTGTTTATATCATTCAATCAGAGGAGAGAAAAGGCGTAAAAATGTATAATTCATTGAAAATTTTACAGTGTAATTTATAATTGGTATAATAGTCGATACTCTAACAAAAAACCATCGAGAAAACTTAATATTTTTAGATGTTCGCGAGTGAATCACCCGCAAATCACGTTGGAGCAATTTAATAAATTGATAGGTCATTTACAGTTAATACGATTGGTACTGACATCACCTATGACACCTATTGATATACAAAATTTAATCAATAATAATTATGGTGTCATGAGACAGTGAGGCATGAGACATCATGGCATCACATCAATGACGAACAAGTCTCCCGAGTCCTGATCAACTGCTATTGAGAGCATATTAAGTAATAAGCGCCGCAGAGTAAATAACGCTTGCGCTAATACATGCTGCTGTCTTCTATACATATAATAAAATCGTAGGAAAGTCAATTCTGTACATTGAATATTTTTGAAAAATAATACTTGGGACGTGATCTACAATCGATATGGAAGCAAAAAATATAGTTTTTAGAATTTTTGTCTGTTTGTCTGTTTGTCTGTTTGTCGGTTTGTCTGTTTGTCTGTATGTATGTCCGGGATAAACTCAGAAAGTACTGAATGGATTTACTTCAAATTTTGCACGAATGTTATATAGAGGTCGGGTCAACACATAGGCTATATATTATGACGATATCACCTAGGGCGGGGGGAGGGGCTCAAGTTTCAATATTTTTAGTTTTTTGCTCATATCGCTAAAACGGTGCATTGTAGAGAAAAAATGTCCTGTACGTAATGAAAGCCCATAAAATTTCCTACAAATTTGTCCTTCACACTTTGTATCTATCTTCACTCCTTGCCATGCTATGAGCTTTTGTCTATCTTTTCTATACAAATTTCGAGTGTCGTTTGATTAACATACTGGGAGCTTTGGCATCGGTCTTTTCTTGGGGGGGGGGGGCTTCGCCCCACCAACCCCCCCCCTCACCTCCCCAAATTTTGCTTCAGACAAAGCGGTGTTGCGGCGTTATACATCTTTTTTAAGAACAAAGTTAAAAACTAAACTACACATACGGTTTTCCAGTTTCGTTTGTTTTGGGGGGGCTGCGCCCCCCCAAACCCCCCCCCCCCCTTTATTCTTCATGAAACTTTTGTTCATAATTAAAAGGTATCGTGGAGTTTGTATTGCGTCTTAATTATCCTTTGTAGGAACAAATCTATACATATAATAAAATCGTAGGAAGGTCAATTCTGTACATTGAATATTTTTGAAATAATACACTATACTAACGCGGACGAAGTCGCGGGCAACAGCTAGTATTCTGATACGTTGGAAAAGCCACTTGCCAGTCAATGATAGCGACTTATTTAGCAAAATATTAAAACACTTAAAAGTTACATTATCTATCTGTAAAAATGTTTCATGCGATTTGTTTTATGGAAAATTGTTTCGCATGTTATTGTTTATACCATATTTTTTCTCGCAAAACAAGACGTATATCACGCGGGAACTTTCCACATTCCGCGAGCAATAAGGACACGATTCGCGTAGATAATCCCCTTCCGCACCAGAATTAGTTAAGGTCGGCAGTGGAGACAGCGTTTCTCTCGCAAACAACTCGGTGACTAAGTTTCCACACGGTACCAATCCCGAAATACTCGGAGCGGTATCCCCGAGTAAGTTCACTGTCGCCGGTGGCCCACGCTTTGTCTGCTGTTACTTGCAGTTTTGCAGGGTTGCTAACTTTAGCTACTTGCTGTCTTCGAATAAAGCCATGAGGCCATTCAAAATTATAATAGGCAGCCCAACACCGCACTTGTGGCAAGTGAGTGAATTCAAATTATATTTTATTGTCTAGACTCTAGACTCTTCACTCTAGTAAATAAAATTCAGTTCTTAGTGGTTCATCTAAAAATGATTAGCATCACCGCGTTACGTTGCAATGAAAATTGATCGGGTTTTTTTATTATTACTTTTTAATTTATTTTTTTTATGCAGTGCTGGCTCAACAGTTAATAGTATCACAAACTCTAAAACTGTTAGTTTCTTTATATATTTTGATCTCTTTAATCTCAAATCTAAAACTATGAATTTAAATACATACAACAAAACAAAATTCATTTTATTTTTCGGTAAGTCATAGTTTGAATGGATTTAGAAGAATTTTATTGTAATTTTTTTTTATTTGGCGTTATATATTTTGGAATATGACGAAGCTACGTGGTTATTCAAGTAATTTATGCTTTAAGTATATTTTAATGTAACAATATTTTATGGTACCTTATTTACATAAAATTATCATTTGTAGTTATTACAGCTGCTCTATATTTAATCACTAATTATATAAACAATTATTAATAATATATTTTTTCGACACCTGCAAATACTAAAGCAATAGACAAGTATAATTACAACAATTTATTCTTGTTTATTTTTATTTTCAATATTTTAAATTCTCTAGGGTGAAAAAATTAATTCTGAAGGGTGAAAGAAATTAAGATCTAGTTTGACTAAAAAAGCCACGTGAATTTAAACATAGAGATAAAAGACGAGTGACGACCCTTTATTTTAAAGAGCTGTATTAAGTTTTTTGTCTCTGTTAAAAAAACAACTTAATAATATATAATATAGTGTTACTTCTAGGTATACATTTACCTTTTGTTATTTGATAACGGTAGAATTATATATATTGTACAACTAGTACGTACTTATCCTTCTTTCTATTAGTTTTTTTTCAAAAAGGCTGAAATGTGAAAGGTTTCAATTTAATTTTCATTAATTGTCTCGTGACAACCCTAATTTCATATCGGTCACGCGTGTTTCCGTATTGATCGCTCGTTTGGAACTTATTGTTCTGGCGCCCGATTCTCACACCACGTATGTCGTTTTGATTGCAGACTGACTCCCTCACTCGCATAGACTAATGAGGAGCGTTCACTACTGAACTGTCAAGCAAAATAAGGGAATTACACTTCGTACGGCACCATTTCGAAAGGAGCTACTGTACGAAGTATGTTTTTGAAAGCCAATAGAATCGATTTATTTGCCTGGCTCCGCTTAGCGCAGTGATTCTATTGGACCTTAAAACACATTTCTCGCAAGCAGCACCAGTAGAAACGGAGCCTAAAAGTGAAAGAGTAGAGTTTTAAAAGTTGAAAAGGCTTGAGAAAGTTAATATTTGTATGGCAACGAGCGGGCGGTCAATGTTGTCTTTCATTACTACACTCACACACCTACTTTTTTAATTTTGACGTTCGAAGTATAAGAATCGGACCCCTGGGTGGCAATTCTCAGGATGTGAGATAAAGTTTATCTACGAATAAATTACCGAATTATGAGATTTTTACTAGAGAAACACAGTTTGTGTATTCTCAAAACTTCACATACGAAATATTCCGTGAAAACGTCGTTCGAGTTGAACGAGTGCTAGGGACCGGTAGATGTCCGAATCCGATCGCAAATTTGCCCTCCTATTGGTGGATATGTAACAAAGTAGTTGTCAAATTATTACGTAAAAACTAAAAATTCAATATGTCCGCTTGTGTACTAGCTGTGTCACTTGTTTGTTTTGCGTTAAATTACCTATTAATTACAATATTTGTTTGTTTTGCGTTATTATTAAGTCTCTATATGTGACTTTAAAAGAAACTATTTGTAATTTCGATTTGTCTTAAAATTTGGTGTCATTTTTACTTGGAAAATACTACCTACTTAGGTACTGGGAAATGGAGGAAGAATTATTTGTTGTGGATTTTTTGCCAACTTGATTGGAGAACTAGAGGCAGCGACTGAAGAACCGCCACGATGTAGAGCATATGCAACTCGAGATCCTTTTGATCTCAGCGATGCTGAGCTGATACAAAAATTTCGGCTCAACAAATAACTATGGAACTCCTTCAATTAATTGAGCCAGTGATTGTGCCGCATTCACATAATATCGACTTAAAAACAAAGGTATGCTGTAGGATAACTTTAAATAATTATTTCCTAAAAATAGCCGTAGTACAATAAGTAAAATAGAATAATAAAATATATTATATATTGCAGCTGTTGTGCGCACTACATTTTTTTGGTACGGGGAGTTACCAAACCCCAACAGGGAAATTAAATTGCATCAATATGTTGATGTTGATGATGATGTCTCAGTCGTCAGCCTCCCGTTGTATCTCAGACATTGTTGATGCACTCAATCATCCCAGCATATTTAATGCTTGGATTAAATTCCCAAGCAATCTCCAAGAACTCAGTGACATATCTAGAAGGTTAGTTACCAATGATAAATAATAACTCACTTGCGCAGTAAGAGCTCCTTTTAATTGAATATATTTATACATTACTTTAGCTGTTATTATTGTTGTCTTAAACACATTTTGCAAATAAAAAGTTTCCTTTTTTAGTGTTCATACCCTAAATCCTAATAATTATAAAACGTTGCCATTTGTCCTTGTGTCTATCACCAAAATATTAGCAGCTAGTCAGTTGATAGATTCACAAATTATGTTGTCCGCCTTACAAGTTATCTATACTAAAAATGATAAAATACTACTTTTTTTTAGGTCTCAGGCCTTGGTGCCTAATGCCTATCCTCAATGCAGAAGAAGGTACACCGGAGTTTATGTATTCTGACACATTGAGAAGGGCACGCTCAAGTATAGAAAGGTGCAATGGAATGCTTAAGGCAAGATTTAGGTGCCTCTTGTGAAAGATAGAGTTCTGCATTACAATTATAAATGCTTGCTGTGTACTACACAATATGTGCATTTTGAACAATATGCCTGAACCGGAATTGGATGAGGAGCTTGGTTCAATATATCAACGACCTATTTTAAGTGATAATAACAGAACAAATGTACTTTTGACACAAGGGCGGGAGAAACAAAACCAAATTGTAAATAATTATTTTAATTGAATAAATTTCAATAAATCTTTAATATTATTTGTTCTTATCTCTATATATATAATAGTAAGGCACACAAGATAACATACAGTCTGTCTATAAAGTCATGAAATTAAAAAGTGGCAAAATCAAAGTGTTCATCCCTTTCAAATCAATCTAAGAAAAAAGGGATGACACTACGATGTTGCCACTTTTTAATTTCATGACTTTATAGACAGACTGTACTACAAATAGTTAAACATTAGGCACAGTCATAAATATTAAATTATAATCACATATCAACATTTTTATATTTTGCTATCATCTATACATATAATAAATATTAAAATAAACAATTACTTGTCATTGTTATTAATTAGAATAGTAAAAGCATACTAAAATGAGTGCTTTTTTAAGTGTGTTTTATCCAAATGCTGGACCTAAGTTAAAAAATTATGTTATTAATTTTTAGAACCTTCGATTAAAATATAACCAAACATAACAAGTATACTAAAACATTAACAATAATATTTTATTAATTAACATTAAAAAAAATTAAGAGCAAATCAGTCTTGAACTAAAATAAGCTTAACATGTAACAGCTGTTTATTGTTCCTAATAAAGGAAATAAATAAGCTTGAGCTTATACAAAAAATAACTTTTTCAACTTCTTTTTAAAATACTTCAACAATAAACCACCTAAGATCTAAAATAATACCAATAAGGAAATTGAGTTATTATAATCATAACAATAATTGTACATACTTAGTAGATTTAAAAGCTTTATAATTATTGTTATATTATTATTATTATAATTACTCAATTTCCTTATTGTTATTATTATTTATGCTGATTTTTTACAATTGCATACTGAGTATGTTAGTCTGCAAACACAGCCTCTGGTAGACATTGCAGCGGCTTTAAATAGAAATGCAACTAAAGTCTAAAATAAAACAGTTAAAAAATGTTTGTTTCACAAATTATTGCTCTGTAATACATTGCAGTTGCATTACTAGAGCCTGTGTTTGCAGACTGATTGACTTAACATACTCAGTATTCAATTGTAAAAAATCTGCATAAAATTTTTCTTCGTATTTATCTTTTCTCTAAAGTTTTCGTTAAGAGTTTCAGCGGTTTTCAGACTTTGCTGCAACCGCCTCTGTGCAACTGTCCGTTTTTGTTTCATAGTTTTATTCCTCCTGTTCTCTGAAACGAAATAAGCCATATATAAGTTGACAGATTAACTAATTATTTAATTATATTTAAAAAAAACAGAATGCAAAGCTTTATTTGCACTTTATATATTTTTTAATTTCAGATAATATACAGTATTGTTGTTATTGCAATAGGTACCTTTGGTTGATGTATCTGCAACATAATATTCATCATTAAATCCTGGTGGTGGTGGCAAATCTGAAACAGACACAATATTATATTATTTTGACTGTCTTCTTATCTCTGCTCATGATATGCATTACTACGCAGAGTGCAGACAGTATGTTACTAAATAAATATTTTATAATAAGGTGTTTGATTTTTTTATTGCCTACATATTTATTGAATAGCCCTCTGAAAAATATATAATTAATATAACATATTATTAATCAAAATCAATATTTCTTAAGAACTTGTAGATTGTTTGGAACAGTTTTGTGGGGTTTATGACAACATTATTTGAGTAGATAAGTTACTTACTACTTACCTTTGTTTGATGTACATGTATGTGTAGCAACATTTACATCGGTAAAATCTTTAGGTGGTGGCAGATCTGAAAATGAAACTATATTTTGACCATTTTCTTACAGTGACTCCGACCATGTTATTTATAATGATTAAGGTGCAGTAGTGTACATATTAGATACCATTGTAAGATATGACAGAGTTATGTATTATGTATGTAAAATAACTGTGGTTTTGATTTAATTATACAAAATTAAAAAGCTAGTATTATAAATTACCTATTTCTAGAATAGACTCGCCACAAATTTTAGGTTGTTCTGATAAATCTGAAATAAATACAATATATTTAGAAACAGAATACATTTGTTATGTTTTTATGCTGTTCTCAATAAAACGGAAGCCATTTTTAAGGTCCCATACACATGCTTAATTCATCAAGCCCCTAATAACAGATAATAGATAAGCTCCCGAACAATAGATAAGCTATTGTGTCTCGTTGTTCCACGATCGACGGGTTAAACTACTACTCGTGCTAAGACTTTGCTGTCTGTCTGTTTGTCTGTATGTATCTCAGGTACCATGATAGCTAGATAGTTGACATCACATAATATTTACATTATACATATATATTATTATTTTATTTATTTTGCCAAAATCAATCCAATCAATCTTACCAATTATTTTAGCCAGAGATTCGTTTGAGTCAATATGACCAACCAGGGAGTTGTGGTCTATTAAGTTTATGATCCGGGTTTACTCCAGTGTTGGGGACTCTGGAGGCGGACCACCGCCAGTAAAATCTACTATCCTGCCATGTCTAGAAAATATAACATTTTTTATTTATAACATGTCAATATCTATATGTAACAAGCAAGGCTTATATTGTTTAATTAAATAGGTCGTACTAAGACGCCCAGCCATGGGCGCTTGACAGACGAGAGGTTAACTCATGACTGACACTGGATTTTTATACATGAAGTTAAGAAATTAGAGAAAAAGTTTTAAATACTTACTTTGCGCCACTCATCCCAGGATTTATTAGCTCCTGTAATTGAGTTTAGCTCTCGACTTATCTCTTGCAACCTTCTTTTGGCTTCAGCCTGTGAAGGTGGCCGAAAACTTTCCGCGGCTTAGAAGTGGATCTGCCTCCACTAAACCATAAAGTAACCTAAATATTGAAAGGTCACTAAACTAATAACTAGGCGGAGCTTTTGCTCCGCACTAGCGTATTTTATATTTCGTTCCATTTGTGGTTCCATTTTATCCTCTGTTTACGATTTTAAAATTAATATAAACTAACCTAAAAAATAATTATAATAATAATATGTCAAATGTAAGGCACTGACAAGTGACAGGGTGACAGTTCGTTACTTTCCGTTCTACGTAATGAACACAGTACATTCGAATCATTTTATCACAACTTTTGTACTATTATACAATAAGTTTTTAGATAATTACGTTTATGTTAAATGATATTACAAAATCAATTAATTTGTAAGCTTTAATTATTAGAATACACTTAAATATCTTCGAACGTTACAAAATTTGTCCCTGCGTTTTTTTAACGCCGGAACGGAACGCAACATATTGTCTATGGCAGGAACACCTCCACAGCTCGATTGGTAATTGTTCTATTGGTGCCCCAGAATACGAGTTTTATGGATCATACGAACTTGCCAGTAGAGATGAATAGTTCGTGAAATAATTTTACTAGCGAAAAAGCTCACATCCTGAGAATTGCCGTCCTGTAGTCTGTACCTACTGTATCAGTACACCACGCGGATTCTATATAAGCCAATGATGTAATGATCGATATATCAAAGCGACTATACGCGGTCGTGTCTAAATAATTGTATATTGCATTAGTATTGTATTTCACATCCTGTATTATTATGTTACTCTGTTATTTACTTTAATGTACTTATTGTAATATCATGACGTGCCTAGGTTTCATATTGTTGCATTAATTAGTAGTAGTAGTACTTGGTAGAAAGGACCTAGTTTAAAAAATAATCCAATGTGTTGTTGTATGTCAGAATCTATATCTATATACATAAAACTCAAAGGTGACTGACTGACATGGTGATCTATCAACGCACAGCCCAAACCACTGGACGGATCGGGCTGAAATTTGGCATGCAGGTAGATGTTATGACGTAGGCATCCGCTAAGAAAGGATTTTGATAAATTCCCACCCCAAGGGGTTCAAATAGGGGATGAAAGTTTGTATATAATAATACTTCTTAACGCGAGCGAAACCGCGGGCAAAAGCTCGTAATATATAAAACTAAAAGGTGACAGACTGACATGGTGATCTATCAACGCACAGCCCAAACCACTGGACGGATCGGGCTGAAATTTTGCATGTAGGTAGATGTTATGACGTAGGCATCCGCTAAGAAAGGATTTTGATAAATTCCGACCCCAAGGGGTTAAAATAGGGGATGAAAGTTTGTATATAATAATACTTTTTAACGCGAGCGAAGCCGCGGGCAAAAGCTCGTAAATAATATGCACCTTTAAATGTCTCTATGCTCTACATTTACATAATTATTATACTTGTGATTAATATTATTTCGCATAACAAAATTGAAACATTACTGAAAATATTTTAACTAAAGCTAAGACATGAATTTTCTATTTTTAGGCAATTAAAAGAACGACGCGACGCCTAAATATTGAAGTCGAAAACGCTACCTCCAAAGTCTAAACCATTATTACATAAACTTTACTTTCACTGTCTCGAGTTCAGAATAACTAGGCAAACGTATGAGTTATGACATATGCGTCAGTACTTATTTTAAGTAGAGTTTCAATCTTCAAACTTAAACCTTGATTAAAGTAAGAGCTTCTTACCGTTGACATGTTTGCAGACGTCCCGGTCTCGCAGCTCCCAGTCCACGTTCCAGCCGGGCGACTCGATCTTAGACGTCCTGCAGAAAACCAAACAATTAGAAAACTGATCTAGAGCAAGTAGCGGACACAGGTGACAGGAATAATTTTTAGGGTCCGTACCCAAAGGACAACAAAAAGGGTATAGGTATTACTAAGGTCTAAGACTTCAATGTCTGCCCGTCTGTCTGTCTCCAGGCTGTATCTCAAGTACCGCTTAACAGATCAGCCTAGGCTTATGACAAGTTTTTAATACAAACTTAGCAGGTTATTTGGCAAATGGCAATATATTTTTTTCTATAAAATCGGAGAAATGTAATGTTGATTAAATAGGACCTAGGTCAAACGGACGGACTGACGCGACGCACGATAGACGTCAATACTTCAGTAATGGGTGCAGCTTTCGGGTACGAAACCCTGCCGGCACGGCCTTGCACTGTCGAAAATGCAAGTGATAAGGATGACGCACGGGTCTTTGCCCCCGGCCTGAGGTTCAAGAGCTGGGCGCGCAACGCTGTCATCGACGGATATACACGGTGCACGCGCCGCGCTGCACTCGCCGAGGACATATTACGCGCTTTGTTTATTCGCATTTCGCCGTATGTTTCCTTGTTAGACCGTACAATACCTAAATATATCGATAAAAACCCTATATTCGATTCCAAATTGGACGATGTCAACACTATAACTTTCGTCAGTCATATTTTGTTCACCTGCCAGAACTCTGAATGTGTACAATGTTGTACGAAAATAACGATCAATTTAACATGCTCAATAAAGATGATTCTTTTGATTCATGATGTTTATTCTTTTCTCACTACAAAAGTCGTACATTAGTTTGAATTATTGTTTGTTTGTTGAAGAAGATGTTAAAGCGTGCACACAAAACACTAGCACTAAATTATTGTTGCCACCTAATAGAATCGATAACGCTCCATTTTATTAAGGAAGTGTCTCGTTTGGGCGTGATTATAATATCATCGTGGTCGTCAGAGCGTTATTGATATAATGTGGCAGTCAAAGTCTTGTTCTATCTGCAATTCCATTGAATGACTAGCGAATTCATTGAATGAAACCATTTAAATGAGTGACAAAACCAAAGCGCAACTCGTCAAGTCTTTGACTGTAAATTAAATGGTTTCATTCAATGAATTCGCTAGTCATTCAGTAAAATAGCAGATTCAACTAGATGACTGCTACCGACATCGCACATCACTACCCGAAACGGATGCACGGCAGCGGTCAAAGCAATGTTATATTTACGTATGATCTAATCCTTGCTAATGTCAAAGGGTGATCGTATTCGTATGTACTCGTGGATTACGTCAAGTACGCTATTAAAATTCTATAATGATGCATTATGTATATTGTATAATGTTTATAAAGCCGAATATAAATGGGAGGGATCGTAATATTATAGACGTAGAGTCGATATTATTCGCAAGTCGCAACTTCGCCCCGTCAGAATTCGTTTATCGCGGTATCTACTCCAAGATAAAAATTAACTATCCTATGTCTGTTAAGTTAGAACTCTATGTATAGTCCATACTGTTACATTACGAAGTACCGGACAGACAGAAATACAAACACACTTTTGTAATCATAATGTAGTTGGAATAACAAACTTGAATATCAGACATCTTTGTTTGGGTTCCATTGTAAAATTAAAATGAGTATTAAGTTTTAAACTAATACTTTTATGGGACTAATTAATTTCTATTTTGTAGTTATTAGGTCAGCGTCAGCGTCAGTGGGTAGTGTCTTTGGAGCTAAAGTTTCACTTTTACTTAAGTATCCAAATATTAATATAAGAAAGACAAATATTTGCATATTATTTTTTTAGTTTTTACGACCTAAATCGTCTATTGATGAGATTTTTAATACTTTTTAGAGCAGTCCTGATACGGTATATGATTAATAATATCCATATCTACTCAGCTCAAAATGTAACACGTGCCTTATGACTTATGAGGCATGTCTCATAAGTCATAGTTCCACATGTAGAACGTTCCTTTTTCTCCTAATTCCACATAATCGTGATAGATATTAAAGCATCAAATCGACCAAAACTATACTTACTTTGTCTTCCCAAATCTCACAGTATCTCCGTATCAAAGTTTCTACAAAAGCTGTAAGCGTGAAAAGAGGTAACCAGCAGACAAACCATTATTGTTATCTAATTACAGCGAACATTTCTGAATCGCGTCGTGACTCGCTAGGTCGAAGATCTGGAAGATCTTTCTTCACAAGCCCTACAATGCATACAGGATGTTCCAAAACTAAGCAATAATACTGAGCGTGTACCGTGTACGTGTCGGTTATATTATAGTTCACTGTGAAAATAGTAACGCTGAAAGAGCAATTTTTGTGATTTATATGGACAAGCGCCCCAGCGGCGCGATGAATTTTGCCATTTTTTTTTTTTTAAAGAAGGCAGGTCGCTGTAGCCCTGACGTCACTGCGACCCATAAGGATCTATTGTGACTCCTTCAAAATTATAACATTCTAAAGTATTATCACTTAGTTTTGATACAATTTGTATATCAAAACAACGTATGCCGGGCAACTTATTTTCAGGGCTAGCGAAGCGAGCCCTAGTATATCCCACAACATTTACATTTTGTGGTACACTTTATTTATATTAAATAGATGTGTTATCACTTATCAGTTATCAGTTATCAACTTATCACATATTATCATCAGTCAATCAAGGTATGCCGACGAGAGATCACAAAGATCGGCTTTTAGCTAATGAGTATAAAGTGCGTACTAACTGCCTGGCCTGCCGCGAGCACCGCCTCAGCTCGGCGGCGAACACGCAGAACTCGCCGAACGTCAGCACAAGCGACTTGCGCCGCGCGCACTGCCGAGCGCACACAAGCATCTCGAACACTGGAACAACACAATATACATATTTGTTAGTAGTGATTTACAATTTACATGAATATATAATAAGAGACTTTGTCCAGTAAAATAATTTAATAATAATTAAAAAGAAACTAAAAAAACACGCTGCTTTGTATAAAAAAAATCACAAATTTATGTATTTTCAATATACAAAGTATAGAATTAATTAGACTACTGGAGAGTCTGGAGATAGGTAAAAATCTTGCTCAAAGATTCCGTTACATACATGCTGAGGCCTGAGCCTGATAGCTAATAAAAGCGTAATAAAAACAAACAAATGTTAAATGATAGCCAAGTTAAAAATCGCACATTACTAAATTGCATATTGACCGACAAAAGCATCGAAAAATTCGCTGCTTGGTTCTGCTGAACTGTAATTCAAAAGGAGGCTTTCATCAAAATGCTTTCAGTTCCGTTACAAAAGGAACAGAGTGGCAACCATGAACACGCGGTAACACGAAAGCGACTGAAGGTACATATATCCAGTAACTCTACGTATCTGTAACCAGCCAAACTCTCTATTTACTTTACAAAAGTTACCAGGTTTAAGTACCTTCAATAACTTCATGTCCCAGGAGGCTATATTTAAATCTGACATTATTTTTCTTATAATGAGGACATAAAAAAAACAATTAAATTACAGATCACGAGACGCTTTTGAAGTAGACTGCGTAGCATGCTGAAGTATTAAAAGAAGTAAACTAATTGTCAGTCTACATAGGAATCTAGTATTTTTTGAGAAATTACAATTAATATACTAAAAAGAAAATACAATTTAATATACTAAAAAAGTAACAAATCTATATTTAATTAAAAATTAGTATTAAATATTTTTAGTCTCGCTAAAACTCGAAAACGGCTAAACTGATTTGGCTTTTAGTCTTTAAATATTCGTAGAAGTCCAGAGAAAGTTTGTATTAGGAGGAAAGTGATAAGAAACTCATCGGGTCATCTAGTTTACAATAATATCAAGTGAAATTAGCGAACGAATTTTAAAGCTTGAAACAAGCCCTCGTAGCGTCGTAGCAACCGCAGCTCGTAGGCCGTAGCCCGTAGCTCGTAGCTACGGGCTACAGAAAATTTCCAATCCACAAAAAAGTCATTTTTTTTTTAATTTTGAAGTTAGAAGATCATCTAGGATTCATCAATCAGCCATTTTCATTAGTGGCCAGTTTCCGTCCCGCGACACCGGGGCTAAAAAAAAGTAAAACGTGCCTTTAAAAGAGGTTAAATACACGTAACCTCTTTAATTATTATTTGCACGGCACGAGGATAACAAAGCCGTATGTACTATTAAACACGAGACGCAAATTAAACAATAACATAGTAGTAAATACGAAACAATAGCTAGTAGTCTGTAGTACTCGTGCTTTGAATACTTTATTAATTATTATATATTTTTTGCTGCACATTACAATAATAATAGGCTACGGCCTACGACTATATTCGCATAAACATTTATTATTATTAAAGTTTAAGTCAAACATATTTTATTCAAAACTGTTTGACCCGGCAAATGTTGTTTTGCCATGTGCATTATTATGCATGTATTTAAAAAAAAACGCATCAAAATCTATGGTCGGATTTATCAGCGTAAAGCAACTTGTTTTATTCTAATGATAGGTATTTTACTCTTTTCTGTAAAGTTTTTCAGTATCGTGTCTATTATAATATGTTACCTAAATGTACACGAAAATTTTGAAAACAACACCGAAACAAACTTGTAACGAAAACGCGGGAAAAATAAAACCTTTGCTATATATACTGACCAAAACCAAGTTTGCAAAAAAAAAAAACAGTGACAGGAGGCAATCCACTTAAATTATCATATATCAAACTGAATCAGTGTTAATGGCTGTGCAAACTGTGTGATCGCCGTGATTTGTGAATCATGTGCATCAACAATGCGGTTGTAAAGTTCAATTAACGACTATATTAGTGGATTTAGTGGCTATATCTAAGACTATACTGCGTGACTGGTGAGACATGTTCAATACTCGAGGACGTGATCATTGGCTATTATATTAGATGAAAAAAAATTATATAAAAAAATAATATCAATTGATCACTGAGTAAATGTAACTTAAAGTTAGATAATTATTTACCCAACGCATGGACACCGCGCGCGGGAAGGGTAGTTGTGTGGTGTTTCTTTGGTAGCGCATGCCTCTGCACCGGCCGCATAGTATGCCTACTTGCCTAGCCGCGTAATTTACTTAGTATCCATGATTCATTTATTTTTGGGAAATTCGGAAAAAAATTAAATACCTAATTTTATTACATAATTATAATGAGAATCGAGTACAGAGTACTCTCCTTAAGTATCGGTAATGTCTCACCAGTCATGCTGTATTAGGCAACCTAAGTTCTTAACAACTAAATGCTAGTTACCAAATTAAGTTCAACTAAGCCAGTTGCCCCAAAGTTAATAGTAGCTCTTTGTCTTTCGTTTTTTGAATTTCATAAAATAATTATTACATTATGATTTATGACCTTCATTCTTCGAATATATGATAGCCAAGTTACACATAACACAAGGCTGAAAGTAGAAGCTAAAAGCTGAAAATAAACAAAAATATTGTGAACATAGCTGTAATAATTTAACTTCACTTCAGGATCTCCAATCAAACTACATTAGGGTGAAGCCAAACGAACATAATTTGTGAGTTGTGAGTCGCAGAATTTCGGTCGCGTAAATAATATCTTTTCGTACAAATCACAAAATTACGCTCGCGTGAATCAAACAGGAATTTTGTATGAATTATTTAGTTTCACCAATATATAAATAGCAAACATACTTAATATTGGAACTCTTACAATCTAAGTCCTACCAGAGTACTACTACGAACTGTTACTACTTTGTTTTCAAAATTTTAAAGCAAATACACCACAAGGAAACAGAGAGGCCAGTAGAGATAAATGGAACGAGCGCCCAATACTAGCTCGTAGAGTTCACCCGAACAACTAATATTTTAATGCTAAGGTTGCCACATAAATAGGTACGGCACTGCAGTGCATATTTACTGCAAAGTTATGCAACGTTTAAGCATGCTTTACATATTTTAGTACAAGTTTCGTTAGGTATATTTTAGCCCCAGGGGCACTTGCGTAGACCTGGGTTAAATTTAACTCTAAGTTAAACATCATATTGTCATCTGTATCACTCACCTTAAAGAGTGATAGAAATGACATGATGTTTAACTCAGAGTTAACTTTAACCCAGATCTGCGCAAGTGGGCCTAAGAATAATTTCAATTCGAGTTAAAATTAAACAAACTTTACTAGTTTAACTAAGTTTTTTGAAATGAATTTTCTATCAATAGGGAACGGCAAAACTAAAATGGGATTGGGCTGGCCACGTTAGCCGCATGCATCCCGAGCGCTGGGCGAAGTTAACAACTGAATGGGTACCCGAAGACGGACGACGCAACCGTCATGGCTGGCCAACGGTGGCGCAGGCTCGGGAAAAATAGTAGACCCTGGGAGAGGCCTTTGCCCAGCAGTGGGACAGCATAGGCTAATTAAAATAAAAAGGGAACAACACAACAAGGGAACAGAATAGTGACAAACGTTGTCAAATGTAAAACAAAACATTTTATTGTCTGTGCTAGTGCTGCCACCATTCTTACGTAAAAACATGTCAGTAGGTAATATAAGCGCTAGTAAATAAACAAACTCCTGTAAAAAAACTCGGAAACCGAGTTACTAGATTGCGTATTTACATTATTATGTAAAGCACTAAGTCTAGATAGTTTGTGTTACTGAATATTATCGCATTTATAACTCGAAGCTTCGCGTGGGCGGAAAACAACTAACAGCGTATATTTTTACGCGGAGGCAGAGTCACTTTGATTTATTTTAGCAAGGAAGTCGTGTAATTTCTTAATACACAGATACGCATATCAAGAAATTACACGACCGACAGAAATTAACCTACAAAAGAAATTTTTATACCGACTAGTCAAAACATTAACTAATAATAATTATCATTATTTATATGCAGCACTTCTGGCCCCGCACTAAGTAGTTTGAAAGATTTGTGTTCCGATAATAGTAATCAGACAGGTGAGGTGTGGGGAGCTGGTGTAAATAAGTAACACGACCGTCCTGATTGAACTTATGATTTATTCTGTCTAACTAAGTTACAAGTATGAATGTATATTGTATAACAAGAATACATAACATAGACCATACCACTACACCTCCGGGGCAAAATAAAGAAAAAAAATAATATTATAATTAATACAAAGTAATATTATTTTTTTTCTAAAAATAATGTTAATTAATTATCAATAAGTAACTTTTTTTTAAAGTAAACATTAATTATCCTTAACAAAAGGTTTCGTTCTATCTTTATGAACAACATCAATTTTTCCATTTTTCATAATTTTTACATTTGGTTCCTGTTCTTCTATTACAATATATGGACCATTGTACAAGGTTTCTAATTTATTTCCTGTCTCATTTTTCACTATAATATATTACACGTACAAGACCCAAGAACATTGAAAACGTATTATTCCCACATCGGGATTCACACCCGCGACTCACTCAACCACTGACTCCACTGAGCCACATCAATTAAAACAACAACGCCGTAATCACACGGTAGTAATAATTCACAATCATAATATCATTGATGGCACTCATGCCCTGCCTGCGTTTGCGATACAATCAGCCGATCACGCCCGTACTATATTCTCATATTAGTCTATTTTAATTAGAACACATATATTTCTATTAAGGTTACATGTGCCGACTGCTGTGACTGGAATACATCTCAGTGGGGGTTTTGTAAACAATGTGTAAATCTTGTATTTTGTTTTGAATGCGTTTAAAGTTTTAACGAAACATTGTTTCATGCTACTTCTTTAACTTAGTTTTTAGGTCCTATATATTTGCATTCGTCTACTCCAATTTTCATGGTAAAGTGCATAAAGGCCGTCACAGACTTAGCTATAATATATATTAATATGTTTATAGCTAGGCATATTACTATAATTATATTTTCTATACAATTTTCGCTTGACCACACACTCAGCTATAATATATATATTAATATAATATATTATAGCTAAGTCTGTGACGGCCTTAACTGCTCTCGGTAATGCATTTTACCATAAAAATTTGAATAATATACGAATGCAATCATATTATAGGTAGTAGGAACTAACGTAGCACAAACAAGCGGAGCTACGCGACACGGCGCGGCAAAATATTCTTTCTACGCGACACAAAACGTCAGTGCATGGGGAACGTCAAGTGTCGCAGTCGCTCAATGCGGTCTCACTTAAAAAAAACCTAAAATAGTCTACTGCAACTGCAAGTCATGCAAACTGTAACCATTTGTTTGACACATGTCACGTAGTCTGTATACGTGACAGTAGTCAACAAAAATAAGTACACTAGGTTGGTACTACTAATATATTATATTCTGTGACAAGGTGTCGAGAACATACTCCATGAGTAAGTATACAGTACTACCTACATCAAGCAATTATGAATTATACTTATTACATTTTTGTTGACAATTCCGCACAGTTGCGTGTCATGATATTAATCATTATATCTAATCGCTGTAACCTAGAATTTCCTATGACTAGGTAACCTCCAAACCGGGTATCTACTTGGAAATTAATGGAATAAGCCATTATCCTCGAAGGGCGTCAAAATGTAGAGCACTGAGCAGTTTTGAATATAGAACGGTGATTAATAAGTAATGCCCTTCAGGGGCTTCAGGTGATTTTGTCGAGAGTTTTACTTTTAGCGAACCGGCATTTGAAGAGCTAATTCTCTTTAAAGGCCGGCAACGCAACTGCAAATCTATAATTGATGTTGCTCAAACGTAAGATTAGATGAGATTTAACTCAACACCCTCCCCCCCTTAAGCACCTCACGTAATTTGTGGACAAACAGATATACACTTTTGCATGGGTTTGTTACAAATTACAATGTGTACCAGGACAACCGATCCTAAACGACAGAAACCGTTTCACCCGGAATCGAGAGCACATTGTGATACGCGGAAGGCTACTCGTATTTTACACGAGTTATATCGACTATCGAGTTTCAATTTACGACTGTGTGTTTGTGTAATTTAATGACATAGTGGTTGATTCAGAATGACGTAGTGCATTATCTCATGCCCACACGTTCTTTGTAATTAGGTTCCACATTAATCAGATACGCGATGAACTCACAGGCATGTATTAGAAAACAAGGGTTAACTACATACTATATTATGACAGCAAAAGGATAAAGAACTTCCAACGCATATTTAAGAGGCCGGGGTACCCTCGAAATTTTCATATTTTTATTTAAATTCAATTAATTCATAATAAACAGAATTATATAATATAACAACTTGCTAAATATAGACATGGTTTTTTCACTGATCAAAATCACTTGTAACATTTCTTAAAGGACTTAAGTTAATCAGAATTTAATAGATTCTTAAAAGCCTAAGAAACAAAACAAACCACAATCAAATAGACTAATAATGAATCTAGCCTGAGAGAACTAAAAAACAAAAAATAAATTATAGCCAAAAAGCTTTTTTTTTCTTTAAATAGTTTAAAAAGAACAAAATATTTTTCTCATTAAAAAATGTAACTACATATTAATAAATTACAAGACCACAGCAACTATTTTTTCCCCGTTGGCCGGGCACAAGGGCCGTATTCTCTTTGATTAGTAATAAGTGCAAGTGAATAGTGATTAGGGCAGGTGATTAGTAATCAGAAAAAAGTACGTGTGGACAGCGACTGATTAGTGCAAGTCCTTCAATTTGTCCTAATCACTAATCACCTGCACTCGCACTAATCAAAGTAAATACAGGCCCACAAGTCAAGTATCTAACAGCACAATTATCTACGCACACTACAATCTTTGCGCATTGTTTTACACACACTACAATATTGAGTAATGAGTTGCCCTTGCCGCATTCAGGAATCTGTTTTTTCTTTACAGCGCGCTATCTAGGCGTAGCTCTATGTTTTCATGTTTATCTTGTATTTCGTCGCGAACACGCATTATTCTATTCGAAAGAAACACAACACCGTCAATAAAGTATAACGAGCTACAATCGTTATCGCTTACGTCATTCTCGATAAAACTCTGAGTAGTATTGATTGAGATGACCAAACCCTACGAATAATACTCACAAACGAAATAAATTACAATTCTTATACAAGTTACTAATAGTCGGTGTAATGGAAAAATGCATTCTTTGTTAAGCCATTGGTACATTTGTCACCATAGAAACGGTTTCTTTCTACGAAAGAATAGTCAAAGTGACAGACAATGGAAATCCGCCATTTTATCGAAAAAATCTGTCAGTATGTCGATTCTTCCGTAGAAAGAAAATGGTGACCATGCTACGTCTGCTGGACGTGATGTTTCATCACATCCTGGTTTCAGAAGTATCCCATGTCCTTTCCCGGGACTCCAAGTATATCCATGCCAGATTCCAGCAAAATCCGTTCAGCGGTTTGGGCGTGAAGAGATTACAGACACACTTTCGCATTTATAATATTAGTTTGGATTAATATTTAATATCTACGTGTTAATAAAACACAATTATCACATTTCACACATAAACGTTCCTGACATGTGCTCCAGACTCCATGTGAGGCTGATGATCATCACACTATTTGTGTCATTTATATAATATGACGTATTTTATTACATGCAAAATTTGTTAGGAGCTGGGGCGCACCTCACTCGCAGATCGTTTCGATACAATCGAAATACATATTTCTCATATTATACAACGTGAAATTTTAGTGGTTGTTTTCCCGCAGCAGAACGATTTACCTATAGTAGTACTATCGAACCATGCATGTTATTTTTTGAAAATAAAAAATATTTTGTATGGCATACTATGGAAACTTTACGCCGATAGGCGCGAGTTACTATGGACCCGACCGAATTTTTTTTTTGATTTGAACAAAAAAAAACTTTACAAATCTATTGTACTACTAAGATAGAATCATTTTACTGCGGGAAAACAACCATTAAAATTTCACACTGTATATTTTATGTATTTTATGCATAACGCAAAAGTAATCACGGAATCGTTTTTTGCAAATACAAATTATAAACGAAATTAGATTTAACATTCTACAACATACATATTAATTTATTAACAAACGAATAGTAAATAAATTTTATTTACCATTACAATATCACAATAATGGGATGATTAAAATATGTAACAACACCTATATCTACACACATAAGCAAAATAAATGATTTGATTTGATTTGATTGACGAATAAATATTATTTTATTTCTACTAGCGAGCTAAAACATACACAAGTGCTGTAACGAGTTTCAAGACAGTAGTTGCCCCAAACCCAGTATAGGTAAGTAGTGATTAGTAGCTACAACTAATTTCGTCAGCATAATATTCGATTTCAAATAATATCCCTATAAAGATTTAACAAAGACAACGCAACATGTTATAAGACGTCCTGGATGTCGAGTCCGTGAGATATGAGAGAAAAAAAATGCTTCAAAGTTCAATATTTATCTCCCCTATGCGCGGCCGCGCCCCGTAGAAACCGGTTTTCAAGTTTCGGCTAGGGTTGCCAATTAATGGGAATTCCCAAAACCATAGGGACTCACAAGTTGTTCATTACAAAAAAAAAAAGAAGTCTCACAAGTTGATAAAGGATTGTCCTTATTTGGAGAAAATGGGTAAAGAGATTGAGATATTAATTATATTCTCATCTGATTTTTAACCGACTTCAAAAAAGGAGGTTATCAATTCGACGCGTATGTATGTATGTAATATTTCCATAACTGCCCAGTTTTTGAATATGTTTCTGAACAAATGTGCCAAAGAAGGAGGGGCAAATTCGTACCCACTAATGTAGCACTTTGAGACATATACCAAATGAAAGGGCTTGAAAAGTTGAACATTTTATTGTATGACGAAAAATCTCTAAACCATGGGAGAAAAAAGTTAATGAGAGTAGAAGGTAAGAAAAAATCACAAAAAATCACCCTGTATTATTGCACCAATTTAGAGTGTTGCTAGTAAGGAATCATTTCTGGAAAGTAATCGTATATGGCAAACTTGAGGAAAGTGTTGTATTTTAGTACTTATATTGTTTCATTTTTTAAGAAATGTATGGGAAAACAATAAAACCTTAAAAATCTTATCTTTCCTGAATTTTGCCGTACATTGTTACCTTTCTATTATCTGTTATTTTTCTAAGAAATAAAAAAAACCTCCTTTATTATTGCACCATGCGCTAGTATTGCTAATTATAAACAATTTATCCAAAGTGATATTAAACGAAAAAAAAGCGGCCAAGTGCGAGTTGGACTCGCCCATGGAGGGTTCCGCAGCAGCAATAAGGTTTATTTTTATGAAATTAAAATATTTTTGATTTATTTTTATATTTCAGTCGATTTAATGAAATTTAGATTAAGGTTTACTATTTATGACGTATAAAAAAAAACTACTGGCTAGATCTCGTTCAAACCAATTTTCGTTGCTAGTTTTTATAGTAATCTACATCATATATTTTTTTTTTAGAATTATCATGCCTCTACTTTAGAAATTAGAGGGGGGGGGGACACACATTTTTCCACTTTGGAAGAGTCTCTCTCGCAAACTATTCAGGTTAGAAAAAAATGATATGAGAAACCTCAATATGATTTTTGGAGACCTATCCATAGATACCCCACACGCATAGGTTAGATGAAAAAAAAAAAATTTTTGTTTCAGTTGTACCTATGGGGACCCCTAAAATTTTTAATATTTTTTCCATTTTTGCATCAAAATCTTAATGCGGTTTACAGACTACATCTGCTTACCAAGTTTCAATAGTATAGCTCTAATAGTTTCGAAGAAAAGTGGCTGTGACATGCGGACGGACGGACAGACAGACAGACAGACAGACATGACGAATCTATAAGGGTTCCTTTTTTGCCATTTTGGCTACGGAACCCTAAAAACCGGCCAAGTGCGTGTCGGGCCACGCGCAATGTAGTTTTCCGTAGCACCGCTAGTTTTTGAAAATTTCTGTATGATCAATGAATGTACATTTATAACATGTTTTACACTACTAACAACATCATCTCAAAGGAATTTGAACTAAAAGTTCCTTTATACTTCGCCGAATACATTTTTTTTAGTTGATCGACTATTACTCAATAACTTATGAGTTATGAAGTCAACTTAGCCGTGATAGTTTTCCTTTTAAATTCAGCATATTTCCTACTCCCGTGAATTTTTTCACATTTCTAGAAGTAACCGTTTAGCTGGTAGAAGGGGGGGACACTGGACTCTAACGATTTTTTCCACTTTAAAACTTAATATTTCACAAATGGATCCCCAAACCGGAAAATGATCTATGAATACTCATAATATTTTTAGAAAACCTATCCAACGACATCCCACACGATGGGGTGGGCGCGAAAAAAAAATTCAACCCCGCTTGATGTGTAGGGGAGGTACCATTAAAAAATATTCTTTAAATATTTTATGTACCATTTTATCGGCATTATTAATATGTATATTCATGCCAAATTACAGCTTTGTAGGTCCTATAGTCTCTGAGCAAAACCGCGCACGGACAGACGGACAGAAGGACGGACAGACCGAAACTATAAGGGTTCCTTGTTGACTACGGAACCCTAAAAACAGGCAAAGGTTCGACATTCAGCATTCTATTGTTTTCCCATACATTTCTTTGAAATATGAAGCAATTATATTGAAATACAACACTTTCCTTGAGTTTGCCATATATGATTACTTTTCAGAAATTATTCCTTACTAGCAACACTACAAATTAATTCAATAATACAGAATGTTTTTTTTTCTTTTTCGGAAAAAATAAAACATTCTGTATTATTGCACCATTCCCTAGTATTGCTAATTATAAAACATTTCTCCAATGTATATACGATAAAATTCAGGACAGGTTAGATTTTTAAGGTTTTATTGTTTTCCCATACATTTCGTAAAAATATGAAACAATATAATATACTAAAATACAACACTTTCCTCAAGTTTGCCATAATATACGATTACTTTCCAGAAATGATTCCTTATCATAAATACTATAAATTCATGCAATAATACAGGGTGTTCTTTTTGTGATTTTTTCTTACCTTCTACCCTCATTAACTTTTTTCTCCCATGGTTTAGAGATTTTTCGTCATACAATAAAATGTTCAACTTTTCAAGCCTTTTCATTTGATATATGTCTGGATGTGCTACAGCTTGGGTACGGGTTCCATACAAAAATGCCCCGTCTTCTTTCAAAAGCGTATGTATGTATATGTATGTTTTTATGTTTGTTCGCGCATATCTCTGAAACTACAAGTCCGATTTAAGTGATTCTTTTTTATTGTACTAGGTATTGTTCAACTTAGGGAATAGTGCAAGTTTCATCAAAATCGGTTCAGTAGTTTTGGAGATAGGGAGTTTTAATTCTCAATTACGTACAATGTTGAAGTCGGTTTTATCTTTTTAAAATACAGTTATAATTATAGTTCGACAAGGCTCTACTAGAACGTGGCGAGAAAAGGAACTAAACGCTTCCATCATACAAAAATGTCATTTTTGACATGTGTTTGACAGGTCTCCCTTACCAGCAGCGCCTTTTGACATCATTGACACATTCATATAAAGCCTTGTCGGACTATAATCCTAATTGAAATTAATTTTTTTTCAAGTATGATATTACGACATTCCTAGTTTGTCAGTTCTATTCGATAAATTGATTTGTTTCTGGCGTGAAATAACTATACGAGTTTGTGAAAAATACCTAAAGTTAACTTTTAAAGTTTCACTTTAAGCTTTGAAACTTTAAAATTTAACAACTAACAATAATAATTAAGGTACTTTATTGATTTAATATAATACAGTTTTCGTCACAAAATTGAGGAAGCCAATTCGGCACTGATCTCTATACAAGTACGCTGGATTGCTGATAGCCTTTGAAATGACAGCTATTTTTTGTGCCCATTTGAAGCGGAATCAGCGCCCCTATTATTCGGGTAGAGAACTAAATCTGACGTAAAAATGACGTTTGAAAGATTTGAAAATATTGGCGCTGATAGCAGTAGTGAGAGTATTTGGAACTAATACTAGTGATGACAATTGACAACTGTTGTTATTGGTTGTGGTTACGTCAAATTTAGTTCTCTACCCGAATAATGGGGGCGCTGATTCCGCTTCAAATAGGCACAAAAGCAGGTCTGTATCATCAATCCAGCGTACTTGTATAATAGAGATCAGTGCAATTCGGACTTTTGGGAAAATCGCTATGTTAACAGTGGCAACCCTGCTATCGACGTCATTCGTCAAACTAGTTGCGTGAAAGCGCTTGCGCGAAGCGGACGCGTGTCGGCGAAACTGCTATGGGCTACATAAAAATGTCAGCCCAACGTTGGACAGCCGAGAAAAACATACAATTCATAGAAACTTACAAACAACATGAGTGTCTTTGGAATCCACGGCACGTTGAATACAAACATCAAAAAGTACGAGATATGGCCTACGAGGAGATCAGAGGGGTTAGTGCGAGTTTTATTCGATCATACGCATCGAGCACGTTAACGCGAATTTGTATGGGATCAAAGCAGCGCCATCTACTGGCTAACGTGGATACCGCCTTGATCCCATACAAATTCGCGTTAACGTGCTCGATGCGTATGATCGAATAAAACTCGCACTAACCCCTCAGGAAGGCTATGGGTATGGACAGTGTGAAGGAGGTTAAAGCCAGAATACGAATTCTCCGAAACACTCAAAACACTGAAATGACTAAGGCGAAAAAAAATGAACATTACGTCTCTAAAATCTCATGGTTACCGCATATGGATTTTATAAGGGACATAGTAAGAGTGGTAAGTTATTAAATTAAGCTGATCGTACATATTTTATCAGAATTTCGAACGCCCGCGCCGTACGCGTCGAACGCACTGCATAAGCAAGGACGTTGAAATAATAGCCGTTGAAATAAACGGATCGCTAATAAGTATTAAGAAAAAAGTGAAGCACCCTATAATAAGCCGAGGCGATCATACGTACACGCAGATGCGGCCGGGACATTACACACACACTCGCAGTTCGGCACTGTAATAAGCCGATCGTACCGCCATTACGCAGTTAGACTGCATCGCGGTATCACGTCTCTGTAATTCACAAATAAAAATAAATATTATGCCATCTTGTGTCATAAAATGGTGCAAGAACAATACAATCTCACACAAAAAACATCAGGGAATAACCTTTCATAGGTAAGATAACATTTTTAATTAAATTAACTTTAATCGATTTTTTTTCATCACTTTCATTCTTTTGGTAACCAAATGAATTTTATTTCACTGTTAGTTTTTAACACACAGAATATTATGCCTCAGTAGGCTTGCTTACTCTTTCTGTGTATAGCTGTAAGTACGTATAGTGTAAAATAATATAAAATTGTGATCGACATTAGTTATAATAAATTGGAGTTCAAAATTAATGACAAGTGTAAATAAATGCCGAGCATGCGCACTCGGATACATTCAACGGTCAGGTAGCTTGCAGCTGCTATGTTGTGTCCTGTTCTACCACACGGACTCCGGACGCTCTACTTTCTCTCTCGCACCTATCAGATGGCTAATACTCTAAAAGTTTTTAGCTAGGCAACAGTACTTTAAGTATGATTTTTTGCAGGCCCATGTCTATAGTAATAATTTGATAGCTTTCGATATTTAAACACTTGTAATGTTTTTGAGGGGGGCCTGGTGACCCCTTTACACAGGGCAACCTAATTAGGGCACCAGTCTCCTACGATAATTTGTAACCATCTTGATATTTGTACTACTTCCTTGTATTGTGGGAGAAGCTAATAAAGATTTTTGATTTGATAAGTAATTAGCAGAACGATGGAGTCACCTATATTATGTTCACAATATTCGGCTTGTCAGGTGCTATATACACTGTACACAGAAATAAGTAGGCAAGCCTACTGAGGCATATTCTGTGTGTTAAAAACTAACAGTGAAATAAAATTCATTTGGTTATCAAAAGAATGAAAGTGATGAAAAAAATTCGATTAAAGTTCATTTAATTAAAAATAGCCATGAGCACTTTTAGATAGGCAAGTAATTATAGGCTGTAGGCATATTTGTTTATAAATTATATTTGACTAGCTGTCCCGGCGAACGTTGTTTTGCCATTTAAAGTATATTTTCTACATCATCAGTTGTACATGTTTTACCCCCTCTTTTGTCCCCTAAGAGGGTGTGGGGGGGGAAGGTCATACACCAGATGTTAAGTTGAAAAACACAGTTAATACCTAATATGAAGTAAGTCCACTAAAGAAAAAAGTTGTATACAAAATCTGACCCCTCTTTGGTCCCCAGAGAGGGTTGAGAGGGGAGGGGGGGGGGAGGATTTTTATACACCAGATGTCGAGTTGGAAGAAGACAAATATATAAATATATAAATATATCTGTGAAAACCGTATGCAAATCGGATCAGTAGTTTTCGTGTTAAAGAAAAAAGTTTGATACAAAATCTGACCCCCTCTTTTGTCCCCTTAGAGGGGTGGGGGGAAAAAATTTTATACACCAGATGTTAAGTTGGAAGAAGATAAATATAACTGCGAAAACCACATTCAAATCGGATCAGTATTTTTCGTGTGATGCTGGAACAAAATACAGACAGACAGAAAGAGAGACAGACAGACAGACAGACAAAAAACTAACCACATTTTTGGCTTCTATAGCGATGTAGTGACAAAGGTGTAATTTCGGGTGTCATTTCATATCTTTTATGTACAGAATTTTCATTTCTACAACAGAATATTGTCTTCCTCCCGCACGCGCTTTGGTGACGCCCACTATCGTAATATTTTAATTTCGCCATAATTTCAAAACCAAACGTCCAATTTTAATCATTCAAAGACCAAATATTATCTACATAAACTGTACTTAGTGATAAAATAATTTCTTTGATAAGGATTAATAGCGTGAGTAAAATATATCCGTTTAAATGTAGTCCAAAAAAAATTCAGGATTTTTTAATAAATGAATGGTTATTGTGCCTCACTCGACATAGATAGGTATAGTGTGTCGCGGACTTTTTTGTAGATATTTATAAGATCTACAATTACTTAGAACATTTTATGGTTCTATCTTTTATAGTTTAGGCAGCGTACGCAAAATAAGTAACTTTTCTAGCTGATTTTTTACACCTTGCGTCCGAAAATATCTTACGGAACCCTACTTTTTTCCAAAATAAAATGTAGCCTATGTTCAGCAGAAATAATGTAAGATTCCAATAGCAAAAGAATTTTTCAAATCGGTCCAGTAGTTTCGGAGCCTATTCGACTCAAACAAACAAACAAATCTTTCCTCTTTATAATAGTATATATATATATATATACTGCATGACTGGTGAGACATGTTCAATACTTGAGGACGTGATATTTGGCTATTATATTAGTTGGAAAAAAATAATATAAAAAAATAATATCAATTGATCACTGAGTAAATGTAGCTTAAAGTTAATTATTTATTTACCCAACGCATGGACACCGCGAGCGGGAGGGGTAGTTGTGTGGTGTTTCTTTGGTAGCGCACGCCTCTGCACCGGCCGCATAGTATGCCTACTTGTCTAGCCGCGTAATTTACTTAGTATCCATGATTCAAAAATTTTTGGGAAATTCAAAAAAAAATTAAGAACCTAATTTTATTACATATTTATAATGAGAATCGAGTACTGAATACTCTCCTTAAATATCGGTATTGACTCACCAGTCATGCTGTATATATATGTATATATATATATATATATATATATATATATATATATATATATATATATATATATAGTGTAGATAAAAAAGTACTTAGGCCAGTAATTACTGATTAGGCAATAATACAATAAATAATTTCTAAATTTACAAAAGTGGATAAATAATAATTGTTGTCTTAGATTTCCTACAGCTAATGAAACTTGGAAAAATGACTGGATAAATGTTATCAGACATTGTAGAGGAGAAAGTAATTGGAAACCAACGAAATCCAGTGTCGTATGCAGCATTCATTTTGATAGCAATGATTTGTACAGCACTGAGACGGGGCGTCTGAGAGTATCTGATTTTGCAGTGCCAAAAAAGGTAATTTAAATATTAATTTATTAAATTGACTTTGTGATTAAATAATTATGTAATTGAAACTATATTATGAATATTGACCTACCTACGCTGTATGAAATATATCTACTCGAGTTTATTAAAATAAAATTGAACTCGGTGCCTAAGTTAACGTTGTGTGCATGCTCTTCAGTATGAGCTTATTATTCTTCTTTTTTCTTAACGACAATTTTTATTTTCAGTTGTTATTTAAGCCGAACGATGCTCAACCAGCGCTTACACATATTTCTAGTACTTCACAAAAGGTACGTGATTTTTTTTGTATGACCAGTAGATGTGATGTAGGTAGTTTTTAATGCGCATTCGTTAGTTTCACCTGTATACAGTATAATATTGTATGTATGAATGTGTGTTTGTAACAGACTCCTTTACACTCGACTTTGATCCACTTTAAACTAAATATAATAATAAATATTTATTTTCTCACCACAAAATTACACATTATTAAAGACTAGCTGTCCCGGCAAACGTTGTTTTGTCATTTAAAGTATTTCTACTTCATCAGTTGATTCAAATCTTACCCCCTCTTTTGTCCCCTAAGAGGGGTGGGGGAAAATTGTAATGAATTTGCATATGGTTTTCGCAGATATATTTGCCTTCTTCCAACTCAACATCTGGTGTATAAACTTTCCCCCCCACCCCTCTAAGGGGACCCAAAAGGGGGTCAGATTTTGTATCAAATTTTTTCATTAACGGACTTACGTCATATTATTAACTGTATTTTCCAACTTAACATCAGTTTTCCCCCCACTCCTCTTAGGGGACAAAAGGGGAGGGGGGGGGTAAGATTTTGTATCAATTACTGATAAAGTAGAAATACTTTAAATGGCAAAACAACGTTTGCCGGGTCAACTAGTATTATAATACTAGCTGTTGCCCGCGACTTCGTCCGCGTTAACATTGTATAATAACGGAAATGGATAAATTTTGCCTTTTTATGTACGGGCCGAGGGCAAAGTTCCCCGCATATTAATCGAATGACACTCGAAAACTGTGTTTAGTTTAGGTTGGAATAAATTCACTTTTAATTAATAAGTTTGTTCCTAAAAAGGAGAATTAAAACTCAACACTAACGACGTGATACCATTTTGATGTAAGCAAGAAACCCAGGAGGGGGGGGGGTTTGGGGGGGCGCAGCCCCCTCAAGTACGGGCCGAGGGCAAAATCAAATGACAATCGAAAACTGTATGTTTAGTTTAGGTTGGAATAAATTCACTTTTAAAAATTAATAAGTTTGTTCCTAAAAAGGAGAATTAAAACTCAATACTAACGACGCGATACCATTTTGATGTAAGCAAGGAACCCAGGAGGGGGGGGTTTGGGGGGGCGCAGCCCCCCCAAGTACGGGCCGAGGGCAAAATCAAATGACACTCGAAAACTGTATGTTTAGTTTAGGTTGGAATAAATTCACTTTTAATTAATAAGTTTGTTCTTAAAAAGGAGAATTAAAACTCAATACTAACGACGCGATACCATTTTCATGTAAGCAAGGAACCCAGGAGGGGGGGGGTTTGGGGGGGCGCAGCCCCCCCAAGTACGGGCCGAGGGCAAAATGAAATGACACTCGAAAACTGTATGTTTAGTTTAGGTTGGAATAAATTCACTTTTAATTAATAAGTTTGTTCCTAAAAAGGAGAATTAAAACTCAACACTAACGACGCGATACCATTTTGATGTAAGCAAGAAACCCAGGAGGGGGGGGTTTGGGGGGGCGCAGCCCCCCCAAGTACGGGCCGAGGGCAAAATAAAAAATAAAATAAAATAAAATAAATAAAATATCTTTTTATTCAAAATAGGTATCATAAATACTCTTTTTGAACGTCGTGGAATGAACGATGAAACTACGATGCCTACCACCGGTTCGGGAACTAACCCGGCGAGAAGAACCGGCGTAAGAAAAAAAATCAAATGACACTCGAAAACTGTATGTTTAGTTTAGGTTGGAATAAATTCACTTTTAATTAATAAGTTTGTTCCTAAAAAGGAGAATTAAAACTCAATACTAACGACGCGATACCATTTTGATGTAAGCAAGAAACCCAGGAGGGGGGGGGGGGTTTGGGGGGGCGCAGCCCCCCCAAGTACGGGCCGAGGGCAAACTCAAATGACACTCGAAAACTGTATGTTTAGTTTAGGTTGGAATAAATTCACTTTTAATTAATAAGTTTGTTCCTAAAAAGGAGAATTAAAACTCAATACTAACGACGCGATACCATTTTCATGTAAGCAAGGAACCCAGGAGGGGGGGGTTTGGGGGGGCGCAGCCCCCCAAGTACGGGCCGAGGGCAAAATGAAATGACACTCGAAAACTGTATGTTTAGTTTAGGTTGGAATAAATTCACTTTTAATTAATAAGTTTGTTCCTAAAAAGGAGAATTAAAACTCAACACTAACGACGCGATACCATTTTGATGTAAGCAAGAAACCCAGGAGGGGGGGGGGGTTTGGGGGGGCGCAGCCCCCTCAAGTACGGGCCGAGGGCAAAATCAAATGACACTCGAAAACTGTATGTTTAGTTTAGGTTGGCATAAATTCACTTTTAATTAATCAGTTTGTTCCTAAAAAGGAGAATTAAAGCTCAACACTAACGACGCGATACCATTTTGATGTAAGCAAGAAACCCAAGAGGGGGGGGGTTTGGGGGGGCTGCGCCCCCCCAAGTACGGGCATAGGATAAAGTCCCACGCATATTAATCAAAATATGACAGTCGAAAACTGTATGTTTAGGTTATGTACAGAATTGACTTTCCTATGATTTTATTCTGTTTATAGATAATTACAATCGATTGTACAGTTTACGCGTAAACCTATACGGTCTTACACCAAAAGATTCAAACACCTGTTGAACAGTTGATTACAAAAAAATTCAGTACCTACAAAATAGTCTCTAAACGACTGTTCAATCGATGTTTAGTTTTTTGTGGTAAGACCGTAAGTCTTTTGATTGGGAACCATACATTTTTTCGAGATGAATATTATTTTATGTCCTTTCTCAGGACTAAAATATGTACCCAATTTAATCAACATCGAATGAATAGTTTACGCGCAACTTATAAAAGTTCGTTGTGCGGGAACCCTACATTTTTCCGGGACAAAAATATCTTATGTCCTTTCTTGGGACTCAAAGAATCTTCATAATTATTAAATTTCATCAAAATCGATTGAATAGTTTACGCGCAAATCATAAAAGTTTATTGTACGGGAACCGTTTATTTTTCCGGGACAAAAAGTATTCTATGTCCTTTCTCGAGACTCAAAGTACCTCCGTGTCAAATTTCATCAAAATCGATTGAATAGTTAAATAAAAAATATATAAAAGTTTATTGTGCGGAAACCGTACATTTTTCCGAGACAAAAAGTATCCTATAACCTTTCTAGAGACTCAAAGTATCTCCGTAGGAAATTTCATCAAAATAGATTGAATAGTTTACTCGCAAATCATAAATGTTTATTGTGCGGGAACCGTACATTTTTCCGGGACAAAAAGTGTTATATGTCCCATCTCGAGACTCAAAGTATCTCCGTAGCAAATTTCATCAAAATCGATTGAATAGTTTACGCGCAAAACTTAAAAGTTTATTGTGCGGAAACCGTACATTTCTCCGGGATAAAAAGTATTCTATGTCCTGTCTCGGTACTTAAAGTATCTCCATACCAAATTTCATCAAAATCGATTGAACAGTTTAGGCGCAAATCATAAAAGTTTATTGTACGGGAACCGTACATTTTTCCGGGACCAATAGTATTCTATGTCCTTTCTAGAGACTTAAAGTATCTCCATACCAAATTTCATCAAAATCGATTGAATAGTTTACGCGCAAATCATAAAAGTTTATTGTAAGGGAACCGTACATTTTTCCGGGACAAAAAGTATCCTATGTCCTTTCTCGGGGTTCAAACTATCTCCGTACCAAATTTCAGCAAAATCGATTGAATAGTTTACGCGCAAATCATAAAAGTTTATTGTACGGGAACCGTACATTTTTCCGGGACAAAAAGTATCCTATGTCCTTTCTCGGGACTCAAACTATCTCCGTACCAAATTTCAGCAAAATCGGTTTAGTGGTTTGGACGTGAAGAGGTAACAGACAGACAGACAGACAGACAGACAGACAGACACACTTTCGCATTTATAATATTAGTATGGAAGTATGGATGTATAGATATAGATTATCAAAGATACATAAAACACAGGTTTTGTGGGAGACTAGTGCCTAAACTAGGCGTTGCCTGTATTTCAGGACACCAGAGACTCAGGGCCATTTTGCATTAATACAGTAGAACAGTGTTTCTCAAAGTGGGGTACGCGAACCCCTAGGGGTTCGCCATTCGACGGCACACGCGGTACTCTGTTGGCACTTTATGTGTTTTCATTAGTTAGTATAAGGTGTTCGCTGACACCTGGAAATTCTAACAGGGGTTCGTGGAGCCGAAAGTTTGAGAAACCCTGCAGTAGAACACTGATTAATATTGCGAAACGAAAAGATTTTATTGAAACTTCATGTACCGGTGACATAATTTCCTTCCCTGGACTTCTACGAATATTTTAAGACAATCAGCCCAATCCGTTCAGCCGTTTTGGAGTTTTATCGCGACTAACACATTTGAAAATCCATTTTTAACCGACTTCAAAAAAGGAGGTTATCAATTCGATGCGTATGTATGTAATATTTCCAGAACTGCCCAGTTTTTGTATGTTAATCTATAACAGCTTCTGAACAAGTGTGCCAAATTTCAAAAGTACATGTATGTATGTAATATGTTTATATGTATGTTTTTATGTGTGTGCACGCATATCTCCGGAACTACAAGTCCGATTTAAGTGATTCTTTTATTGTTGTACTAGGTATTGTTCAACTTAGGGAATAGTGCAAGTTTCATCAAAATCGGTTCAGTAGTTTTGGAGATAGGGGGTTATAATTCTCAATTACGTACCTACAATTTTGAAGTCGGTTTTATCTTTTTAAAATACAGTTTTATATATAAGAAGAAGATAAGGATGTTTACTTCTTATAATAATTTCTGTTTTAGATACCATTAGATCTCTCTGGAGGAGTGTTATAAATTTCACTTGTGTCAGTAAACATATTAATTACCAGTTGTATTACTTTGTTTCATTTCAAAACCATATTTACCTTATCACCCGTGTTGCTGTCTAATAAATAATTCACACTTAAAGCTCGACAAGGCTTTAAATGAACGTGGCAAAAAAAGGAACTAACGCTGCCATCATACAAAAACGACATTTTTGACAGTAATTCTCCTTTACCAACAGCGCCGCCGCCCACATTCATTTAAAGCCTTGTCAGTTGTTATGTCAATAATGGAAACAGGTAGGCACTTGAATTTTTACAAAGTCCTTTGTTATAATATGTGTACTTTAATATTTTATTATAATAAATTTTATTATAATAAAATAAAATGAAATTTTAAGGGGGGCTCCCAATTCCCATACAAAAAACACAATTTTTGGCCTATTTTTGCTATATATAACGGTACGGAACCCTTCGTGCGCGAGTCCGGCTCGCACTTGTAACTTGTTGTTCAACTAAATATAGTAAGGATGAAACATAGGATGCGACATGCTATGCCATATGAAAAATAATATTTCGATATATTATATAATAAGTTATCGCCTTTTTCAGACACAACGAGGCAAGGACGGGACTCAAGATTTGCACCGTTCAGATACAGTATTGAGTGAAGAGGATAGTCGTAATCGTAGCTCTATTGTTCAAGAGAGTAATCCCAGAAATAGTAATCGCATCTGTAATGCAGAATTAACAAACGAGCTATCCCAACGTTGGACGGTCGAAAGGAGGGTACAATTTTTACAAATGTATAAGAAATTCGACTGTCTTTGGAATCCAAAACATGAACATTACAAAAATCAAATAACTCGAGATGGTGCCTACAAAGAGATCATGAAGGTTATGGGGATGGATAGTGTGAAGGCGGTTATAACCAAGATACGAAATCTCCGAAGCATTCACTACAATGAAACACTGAACGCAAAGAGGAATTCCAACTATGTCTGTAGATTACCGTGGATAAAGCATTTGGATTTTATAAACAACGTTCGCGCTATCGACAGGAAGTCAGAAAAGTTGGTAAGTTTTTTTATTTAATTTGTAGGTTGTATAACTTACTTAATACTTGGTCGTATGCTATGCCATACGAAAAACTTTTATTCTGATATAATAAATTAATGTCGGTTTTTCAGGCACCAACAACCCAAGAAGAGACTCAAGATTCGTATCATTCAGATTCAGGATCGAGCGAAGAATCGAGTCTTATCGACCTTCCGGACGAGATACGAATAAAACTCGAGGACCCGCTCGATCAAGAGAGTGAAGAGAGTTATTTGCAACAAAAGGAATCGAATCTTATCGACCCGTCAGTCGAGAAGAGAATACGAATCGAGAACCCGCCCGTTCAAGAGAGGGAAGAGAGTCATTTGCAAGAAATGGTTTCGCTGCCCTCTTCCAAAGACAACGACGAGTTCGGACTTTTTGGTCAAACAGTAGCTGAGCAGCTTCGTCAGTTGCCGCTGGAGGTGGCACTGGAGACTGAGGAGATGATTCTGTCCACGATAAGAAGTCAGCGGATCAAAATTTTAGCTACAACGACGTCTTCACAAATTGTGAAATAAGAATTGGATTAGTGACTTGAGGTCCACCGATAAAATTATCGTATAAGAGACTGATATACTGATACAGTGTTGCATACCATTTTAATTAATAAATACAAGATAAATAAGAAATACGCTTTATTTTTTTTACTATACCGTTGTTCAATATTAGTACTAGGCACTAATTACTATCCATTTAAGAGGGTTCCACACCGCCGTTTTTCCATACAAACATTGTCCGCTGTTTCCTCCCTGGATAATGCCCGTAGAGTTATAATTTTTAGGGTTCCGTAGCCAAAATGGCAAAAAACGGAACCCTTATAGATTCGTCATGTCTGTCTGTCTGTCTGTCCGTCCGTATGTCACAGCCACTTTTCTCCGAAACTATTAGAGCTATACTATTGAAACTTGGTAAGTAGATGTAGTCTGTGAACCGCATTAAGGGTCCGGGTTACCCTCGAAATTTTCATACATTCTTAATACCAAAATCATTTTCTCATGCGAAAATATTTAACATGTTTGAGTTATTTTTCAGCTTAAGATAGTAATTACCTAGGGTCCTGAACAAATTTTTTTTACAAAATATTTAAATACTAAAAAAAAATTTTTTGTGTTTAAATATTTTTTTGTAAATTTACTACTAAATATTTAAACACCAAAAAATAGACGAAAACACTAAAAAATATATAAATAAATAGTAAATTTACTACAAAATATTTAAACTTTAAAAAATATTTTTTATTATTTAAATATTTTGCAGTAAATTTACTATTTATTTATATATTTTTTAGTGTTTTTGTCTATTTTTTGGTGTTTAAATATTTAGTAGTAAATTTACTAAAAAATATTTAAACACAAAAAATTTTTTTTTAGTATTTAAATATTTTGTAAAAAAAATTTGTTCAGGACCCTAGGTAATTACTATCTTAAGCTGAAAAATAACTCAAACATGTTAAATATTTTCGCATGAGAAAATGATTTTGGTATTAAGAATGTATGAAAATTTCGAGGGTAACCCGGGCCCTTAAGATTTTGATGCAAAAATGGAAATTATTAAAAATTTTAGGCGTCCCCATAGGTACAACTGAAACAAAAAATTTTTTCATCTAACCTAATATGCATGTGGGGTAAGTATCTATGGATAAGTCTCCAAAAATCATATTGAGGTTTCTCATATAATTTTTTTCTAACCTGAATAGTTTGCGAGAGAGACTCTTCCAAAGTGGTAAAATGTGTGTCCCCTCTAATTTCTAAAAAAAATATATGGTGTAGATTACTATAAAACTACCAACGAAAATTGGTTTGAACGAGATCTAGCCAGTAGTTTTTTTAAACGTCATAAATGGTAAACCTTAATCCAAATTTCATTAAATCGATTGAAATATAAAAATAAATCAAAAACCTTTTAATTTCATAAAAATAAACCTTATTGCTGCTGCGAAACCCTTCATGGGCGAGTCCAACTCGCACTTGGCCGCTTTTATTTTTCTGAATATCTATGGCCACTAATACAATGTCCCTAAGTTTTATTTTTTTTTCATAATTATTAAAAAAGATATTATGAACGTTCAAAAACCGTTCAACGCACTAGACCTTTACCTAGCCTTTCCCAAAGTGGGCGATAACGCCGCTTGTGGGCGCTGAAGCTCTAAAGGGGGGCGGTGTGGAACCTAGAAAAAAATGGGGGCGTTGTGTAGAGGCTTGGGGGTGATTTATTTCATTTGGATGCATTTTGAATTGAAACGGGGGGCTAAATCTTTTCTCAAAGTGGGTAGTAGACAAAATAAGTTTGGGAACCCCTGCACTACTCTAGAGAGAGGAACGTGAACCCGCTTTACAAGTTATGTATCAGTGATTCGCATACGATAACAAATTCAATTAGAATTCATATCAATCTGTGGAGCTATTAATTTGTCACGAGGTATTCAATGAATTATATTTATGCGAAGTAGGTATAGTAGTTGAGAATTGCCATTTGATGTTCATTTATAGATCAATCTTTCCATTACAATGAGCATTACGTGTTACAATTTTCAAATAAAAAAGAGCATTAGGTTAAAATAATTCTCATTCAAAAGCAACCCAAAATGAAAAGTAAATCAGACAGACATTAAGGCCCACTTGCGCCAATCTGGGTTAAAGTTAACTCTGAGTTAAACATCATGTCATCTCTGTCACTGACTTGGTGAGTGACACATATGACATGATGTTTAACTCAGAGTTAACTTTAACCCAGATTGGCGCAAGTGGGCCTAAGACAGAGCTATATCGTGACATGTGGAAGGCTGGAAGCTATTTCGTGACATATGACAGCTGTTTGACACGACAATTGACACGATAGACCTGACGGCTACATAGCGGATTAGCGCCATACATGATACAACCCTCATTGACGCTTTAGCTCTATTATAGTTCTATAATGTGTCTTACCCTGAGTTTTAGTCGGATAGAGTTCGATGTCGTTGAACAGGCCCTGCACCCGGTGGGCGGGCGCGGGCTCGTCGGGCGGGCCGATCCGGTACTCCCAGGCGTTCGCCACTTCCCTGCAAAAATGCACCCTATTACCAACACCGTATACCTAACTTTACAATAACAAGAGGGCACGTGTGCAACGAATATGCTGCTAACTGGTGGCGCCAATCGAAAGTACTCAATGAAACATGATGTAAGTATTTAAATAATCATGCTGCCAGTTGCCAGTTTGCCCCCTATGTTCCTGCACATTCTCTGATACAAAAAAGTGCCACAGGTATAACTGGCGTCACAAATATAAGGGGGCGTCCACAAATTACGTGAGGTGTTTTTTTTAATTTTTTGACTCCCCCCCCAGCCCCCCTGGTGAGATTTCGTGAGATTTTATTCAACCCCCCCCCCCTCCCCCCTCCCAAATCTCACGTGAGATTTTACAAAATGTGGGTTTCTACTTTCTTAAGTAAACGTTTGATTTGACAGTCAGTAGATTTTCTTTTGAACGAATTTGTGAATGATCTTAATCGTGTAACGATTAAATCTTAAGCATACATACAACCATTAGAAGTACAACCTAGATGAAATGGACCAAAATAATATTATTTTGTTGAGAAAAAATTACGTGAGATTTGCCGAGACCCCCCCTCTCCCCAACGTGAGATTAGATGAGATTTGACCCGACCCCCTCCCCCCCCCCCAAACACCTCACGTAATTTGTGGACGCCCCCTAATATTATACTTATTTGAATGGCATGTGTCGGCATCTACAGTTTATACACGTTCCTTATGCACGATTGGACACTGGACAGTGACGAAAATATCTCGTTTTTTGATTTCAAAATAAAATAATATCAAGGCCAAGTTCACAACTGACTAATAAATCTAAACAAGTGTGCCCAGCAGTATAGTCATAAAATATTAATTTATTAATAGCGTTATCTCGTTTTTCATAACACTACATACTGAATCATAAACACGAGAGATTTCTACTTTAAGAGTGCATCTGACCCTAACTTGACTACATTCTTAAACCTAGATCTCAAAATCTGTAAGGTCTAGAAAGCTGATTTTTTTACACAAGTAACTTCAGTTCATGAAGATTAAATGCTCAAGACGAAAACACGATTACTGAAAAAATGCTCGATAGTTTCTTTTTTACAAAAAACCTTGTTTTAGACACATTTTTGCTTGGATCTTCGAAGTTTGCTGTCTTTTCTTTAATATTTTTTAATATCTAAAAAGGCATTGATAAAACCTAAATTTGCTCAAAACACATTTTTCATAATCATTATAGTTCGTCTTTTATTCAAGTAAAACTAACTTGGCGATGATTCCGCGTCGTCCTTTTTCACCTGGCATATGAAAGACGTGCGTGAGTGTGAAGAGAGAAGGACTATGTTTTATTTTTAGGGTCAGTATCCCTCTTAACAGATAAGTTTTACGAACAGTTGTAAAACTTATTTATAGCACATAGACATTGGCAAGAAAATTTAACTCATCAATTTGAGAGAATCACCAAAGATTCACCTACTTTTTTGTAGAGCAAACTCTAGAAAAAACTTTGGTGCCTCAATTATTGCAGTATAATTACTTGTGAATAAAAACAAAAGAACGTACTACCTTCCACAAAAGAAATGATCGAATCTGAAAATATTTGTACCCGGTTAGTATATAATAATATAAATTAAATTATATTATAATTAATACAAATTACAATATTATTAGTCTACAGACAAAATATTATAGTATACCATTTATGCCTAATCAACAAAACTCAAAATAGCTTCGTTAATGATTTAATCTACACTATCCACATAACCATAATATAACCACAAACCATTTTAGGTTCTATTACTCATCTAGACATCAGTATGATTAAGCGATTCCAATTACCTATCACACTTTCCTCCTAAAACGTTATCTATGCGCGTCATATCTTATCGAATAATATTTGAAATTACATAATTATTATAAAATATCAACGATAACATAATAGTTAACTGCTATAGGAATTCGCTGACTTGGAGAACTGTCTTCAAAGAAAGCCCCTCGATAGTCGATAGACGATGCCCCTGCAGGTACTAGACAAAACACGGCGGGAGTCGGGTTACACAAAGAGTGAGGAATTGATACTGTCTAATTCTCACGTACCTACAGCCCTGCACTTGACAGACATCGCGTCATCACATTTCGTTGTTAAAATACATTACGTGTACACTGTACAGAGTACCTAGTACCTACACAGCAGAGGTGGACTTAGTTCATTAAGGGCCTGTTTCACCATTTCCTGGTAACTGATAAGTGACGAATAGGCTATCCACCAATTAACTTGTAATTGTGTGATAAACTATGGAGAATCTGTCAAAAAAGTTGTGAAAAGCCTATTCGGAACTTTATCAGAAAGTGGTGAAACAGGCCCTAAATCTTGGTCCTAAAGGTTTGGTCAGAAAGCTTTTGCCAAGGCCCATGAGGACATAACTCAGGATGAGCTCTACTTTCATTCAACGCACCTAAAATTGTTTCTATTTAAAACCTTCTTCAACAATGATTTAAATTATAATTTGCAAAACAAAGGATTGAATTAATTAAAACAAATGCCTTTGAAACGTTAATAAAATATAAAATTAAATTTTTATTACTGAGAAAAATGTGTTTAAAATTTAAGCAATAGCAAAAAATTATATTTGCTATCCAAAATATTATACTACGTTTTCTCTGGATAAAGACGCATTTAGAACTTAGAAGGCTTTCAATGGAAGTAAACGCACTAACTACAACGTTTACCTTAACTTTGTTTATCAAACTGATCCTTTATGTATTAATCACTAGTTATATCTCGGCTTCAATCTGACCGTGATACCTGTAACTGTAATCTACCTCTATCTCTCGCACAAACATTCGCAAATCGCAATGTAACGGTATACCATGGACTATGGAGTGGGCGGCCATTCTCAGAGTACAATTCGATAAACGAGGAACACCTTGCCTCAGATTACAAACAGCCCGCTAGCCCTCCATTCCCACGAGAAAGACACCTTAGTGCTTGCTTATCAGTTATCATACATAGAAAAGGGTATTAGGGTTTGAATGTCCACCTACGCTTATGGCTCTACGTCAAAACTATGTATAATGTAACATAATGCCCGAGCATAAACTGTGCATCAGCCTCAATGACGACGCGCTGCTCTCCGAGAGTGCCGACAGAATTCAAAACGAAAGCACAGAATATAATATATTAGTAGTACCAAACGAAAGGATATTACATCGAACATCCACTCCGAATTCCGATGGAGCGCCGGCGGTCTAGTCTTCCGTCTTCTTACGAATTTTCGATAAGGTTACGTATTCTGACGAGAGATCAAATTTTTTCATGATTTATCCAAAATGTTCATAACTTTTCGGGATTGAAAAAGTTTTTGATTCTAGAATGAAAATAACGTTTTTTTCTATGCGAATAGTTGTAGGTACTAGTATGTATTCAGTATAAGATGTCGTAAGCTTTAAATCTAGAATGAATGAACTATCCGCGAGCAATTAATCTGTAAATGGTATTGACTGAAACATAATTGGGTTCAGTTTAGTCATGTGCCGCAAGGACATTAGTTTTTGTTTTGGTTTATAAATAACTGTTACGCGATCACTGCTTATAACCTACCGCTCGATAATTTTGCAATTTTTTTAATTGTTGAAATATTTTTGTTTGTTTCGTCAGCAATCAGTATGATTCAGTACTATTGTCTATTGTGGGAATATTGTGTGGAGGCCAAAGGAGGATCATCCGACCGAGCGAGGTGGTATGCTCGGTCAGGCCGGAGCCCATGTGATATGTTTCAGCTGTCATTTAAATACTGACGTGCTCAGAAAACTTCGATAGCGCGATGCAGGAATGTTAGGAGAATGTGGGTACCGCCACACTATTATTATAAAATATAAATGCAAAAGTACGTCTGTCTGTTTCATGCATCAACCGCTGGACCGATTTTGAACTTTGGTGATACTTGACCACTTAACCGGGTTAAAATAGATTTAACCCGGAAAATATACAGACAACTTTTAAGTTCTAGTTATTAATCGCACATGCAAAAACAGTGTAGAGTTTTGCTAAACCACAGTTTCTCTTTCAAGAAAATAACCACCATTTTTAGGGTTCCGTAGCCAAAATGGAAAAAAAGGAACCCTTATAGATTCGTCATGTCTGTCTGTCTGTCTGTCTGTCTGTCTGTCTGTCTGTCTGTCTGTCTGTCTGTCCGTCCGTCCGTATGTCACAGCCACTTTTCTCCGAAACTATTAGAGCTATACTATTGAAACTTGGTAAGTAGATGTAGTCTGTGAACCGCATTAAGATTTTGATGCAAAAATGGAAAAAATATAAAAAAATTTAGGGGTCCCCATAGGTACAACTGAAACGAAAAAAATTTTTTTTTCATCTAACCTATGCGTGTGGGGTATCTATGGATAGGTCTCCAAAAATCATATTGAGGTTTCTCATATAATTTTTTTCTAACCTGAATAGTTTGCGAGAGAGACTCTTCCAAAGTGGAAAAATGTGTGTCCCCCCTCTAATTTCTAAAGTAGAGGCATGATAATTCTAAAAAAAAATATATGATGTAGATTACTATAAAAACTATCAACGAAAATTGGTTTGAACGAGATCTAGCCAGTAGTTTTTTTATACGTCATAAATAGTAAACCTTAATCTAAATTTCATTAAATCGACTGAAATATAAAAATAAATCAAAAATATTTTAATTTCATAAAAATAAACCTTATTGCTGCTGCGGAACCCTCCATGGGCAAGTCCAACTCGCACTTGGCCGCTTTTTTCAGAATGTCTTATGTCACCTATTTCCTTGCTATTCTAAGATTTCTAAGTACAAACTCTATGAAACACGTACCCACATCCAAGCCCAGGTTCAGATACTACGTCACACGGTAGATGTTCAATTGAACAAGCGGAAGCACATGCGAATGTGTACACGATTGCGAATAGTTTCATTATCGACAACGCACTGTGTACTAGACTGTGCGGTTGGTGTTTTTAATGTTTAGTTGTTTTGACTTACGAGTTGCGTATCACCGTTATTGACCTATGTGATAAGAGGCGAGTAAATGCCACACGATTATAATAAATTAAATGTTTATTTAAAAAATAAAAACAATAAAAAGTCCCAGATTTGCTAAAATCTGTGATTCCCACTTAAGAATTATCCACTTTAACACACTTCTACATTTTGGGCACGTTGGCCCATCAAAGATAATTAATATAGGTAGACTGCAGAGGAACATATTATAATACTAGATGACGCCCGCAACTCCGTTGCGCCAAAACTCGTTTATCGCGCAGGAACCGTACATTTTTCCGGGACAAATAGTATCCTATGTCCTTTCCCGGGACTCAAAGTGTCTCCATGCCAAATTTCAGCAAAATCGGTTCAGCGGTTTGAGCGTGAAGAGGTAACAGATAGACAGACAGACAGACAGACAGACAGACAGACAGACAGACAGACAGACGGACAGACACACTTTCGCATTTATAATATTAGTAGGTATGGATATTCGTTGACAATTAGATTTAGGGCCTGTTTCATCATTTCCTGACAAGTGCTGAATAGGCTATCCACCAATTAACTTGACAGATCGAGTTATTCGTATTCGGCACATTATCAGGAACTGGTGCTATAATAAGCTATGTCCACATTATGCAATTTCATCTTCAATTTTCGTTATCTTCTTTTTATTCAACTTTCATTTGACATATTCAATAACTGAATGCGTCAAAATCCACCCGCGTTGAAAGAAAAGTGTCATAACGAGCGCTACGATTTCAACGCGCGTCACGGGCATGCCTCACGTTCGCTGTTGACTGCGCTATAACGCATGCCCAAGGCACAATGTAGACAAAGCTATTGACAGCTTTGCAATCATCGTGGCCATCACGTTTATCCATCATAGCCCTACAGTAATAAACGATAAGAATAAATGAAAATGTAGAGTCACCTTTTGTCACCACCCGCAAAACATGCAGATTACATACAGTATGTAAGATGTCTTCTTTAGGGTTCCGTACCCAAAGGGTAAAAACGGGACCCTATTACTGAGACTTCAATGTCTGTCCGTCCGCCCGTCCCACAGTGGAAAATTTGGGTCCGTATCGGATCAAAAATCTGTAACTTCAAGGTTTTTCTTCGTATTGTATTGAGATTTGGCACATGTATACAGTGATATACAAAGATTTTAAAAATAACCAATTTTTGTATTTTTTTTCAAGGTATACATATTTATTTTAGGTTAAAAAAAAGAAAAGAGAAAAAAAGTAATACGAGTAGGTAGTTATATATCGCACTTGGCCGCTTTTGTAAACTATGTCAGCAGTAACCGCAAAAGATACCGAATTTTCTATTCTGACCTCTTTCACATTTTTTCCCATAACTTCCAGGGCCGCAGACTTCCGCAGCTGATTTTTTTAATTTTTCATTTATGAATAGTTAGGCTATCAAATAACACATAAAGTTGCACGTCGGGAGACGTCGGTAAATGTGAAAACCTTCGACGAAAAAAAAGAAAAGTGAAAAATAGGGTATGTCAATTTTTAAGTACTTACTCAAAAATAAAAAGCATATTAAAAAAAGTTAATAGCTCATTAATAAGAACGTAAAATATCCTTTTTAAAAATGTACAAAACCGTATGCATGTGCTAAATACTTTTTTCACAATATTCATTTGAATGATGTGTACGCAAACATTTGAATGAGCCATCCGTTACTTTAACTTATTTCAACCTATGAAAAAAAAATATTTATGCAGTTTTAGTACAAAAAAATGTCTGATTAGGATTATTTGGTTATTAGAGTATCGAATGCAATAAATATTTCATTCAAATTGTGATATTTTAAAAAACCATTTATGATATGCTCTAGTTCTACCATTTTCCATAGTGCGTCCGTCTGGCTGTCTCCAGGCTGTATCTCAAACCGCTATAATAGCTAGACTTCTGAAATTTTCACAGATTGTGTATATCTGTTGCCGCTCTAACAGCAAATACTAAAACAAAATAAAATAAATATTTAAGGGGGCTGCCATACAACAAACGTGTTTTTTTTCCATTTTTGCTTGACATCAATAATGCACAAAGGCCTTAATTATATGTTTGCTTCAATTAAATTAATAATAATATTAAAATAAAATAAGGGGGGCTCCTATACAAAAACACCATTTTCGTTCTACTTTTGCTCTATAACGGTACGGAACCCTTCGTGCGCGAGTCGGACCCGCACTTGGCCGATTTTTATATGTTTGTTAATAAACTGTAAGTACCTCATTGGTTAGATTTCTCGAACACTTACAGCTTTTACGTAATTGGATTATGTTACTTCCTGACAAAGTATGTTTACTGTATAATAATAACAAAACTAAAATGTAGAGAACGAGTTCATACATAGTTTTGTAATTTTGTTGCAATATATTAAGTACTAGACTTCTAGAATTGTGTCATAAAATTATGTAACTTGCTATAATAAGGAAGAAAATGGATTTTTTACAGAGTGAGTACTAAATATTATATTGATTAAGGACTCTCACACATTAAACTGCGAATTCGCATCACATCGCAAAACGCATCTGCGACAAAATTCATAATAAAAATGCATTACGATGCGATGCGAATTCGCAGTTTTGTGTGGGAGCCCTATACTGTCGCAATCAGAGACGAATATTAACTACTTAACTGTAATCAAATGAAGATTTTGACATACTAGTAAGCCTCATAAGTCATACATTATCTTTCAAACTTTAAATTAAATTAAAGTTTAATCATCATTAAAGTCTCTGAGTCTGCCGTGAATAGCTAAGGTACTTCATAAATTATAATAGTTAATATACAATACAGTATTCTTTAAATAGGTACGAAATAAGTAGTATCACCACCAAAAGACGAAGGATCTCTATTATTTAAAAAGCGGCCAAGTGCGAGTTGGACTCGCCCATGAAGGGTTCCGCAGTAGCAATAAGGTTTATTTTTATAAAATTAAAAGGTTTTTGATTTATTTTTATAATTATTTCAGTCGATTTAATGAAATTTAGATTAAGGTTTACCATTTATGACGTATAAAAAAAACTACTGGCTAGATCTCGTTCAAACCAATTTTCGTTGGTAGTTTTTATAGTAATCTACATCATATATTTTTTTTAGAATTATCATGCCCCTACTTTAGAAATTAGAGGGGGGGGGGGACACACATTTTACCACTTTGGAAGAGTCTCTCTCGCAAACTATTCAGGTTAGAAAAATATGATATGAGAAACCTCAATATGATTTTTGGAGACTTATCCATAGATACCCCACAACCTATGCGAGGTTAGATGAAAAAAAAATTTTTTTATTTCAGTTGTACCAATGGGGACCCCTAAAATTTTTAATAATTTTTCCATTTTTGCATCAAAATTTTAATGCGGTTCACAGACTACATCTACTTACCAAGTTTCAATAGTATAATAGCTCTAATAGTTTCGGAGAAAAGTGGCTGTGACATACGGACGGACGGACAGACAGACAGACAGACAGACAGACATCCATAAGGGTTCCTTTTTGCCATTTTGGCTACGGAACCCTAAAAATGTAATCCTTGCTTTGTTCTGACATGTCACATGACATAGTAGTAATTTATTGAAACGATATAATATTCTAATGGCATTACACTCTAATCGAGATCATTTATATTCGTCCTTATCGTCCAAGAATGGTTCCTATTCAAAATATTTGCTCTAATTGACTTGAGTGCCTTGGCCAAGATATGAAATCTTATAAAATTACAAACGCGTCCTACGTTTTCTCGTACAGTCAGGTGCAACGTTTTCTATGACGAATATGGTCGATATTTTGTCAAATGTCAATGTAAGCTACTTTGATGGAATGTTTATTTAAAACAAGAAATGAAAAAACTCTGAATCCTGAATCGGGCTATCGAAATTTCTGAGGATATGGTGCGACATATTATACACAATATCTGAAATTACTATACAGTCAGCATCGGCCTAACCTTTGAAGAACTTCCTTTTGTAGCTTAACGCCGTTTTCCTACAAGGGTTGCATTATGAAGGATTTCTAACTTAGCAAAGTTTGATCAATGACAATAGAGTTTCTTGTTTAAAAAAATACTGACTAAAATTTACTACGCAGCAGCCTATTACATATACCGATTTCCCACACGCGTTGACATCGGTTTGACAAAACGGGCACTCGATCGCAAGTGACAGCTGTAATTCACGACCTAGGCAACGTCTCATGCAATTATTTGAAGCCGTTTAAACATTTGAAGACATATATTTAAGTGGATGAAGTAACTAACATTTTATTACATAAAGACAATTACTCGTTTTTAGGGTTCCGTACCCAAAGGGTAAAAACGGGACCCTATTACTAAGACTTCGATGTCTGTCCGTCTGTCCGTCCGTCCATCTGTATGTCCGTCTGTATCTCAAGAACCGCTATAGCTAGACTTCTGAAATTTTCACAGATTGTGTATATATCTGTTGCCGCTATAACAACAAATACTGTCTAAATATATAAAACTCAAAGATGACTGACTGACATGGTGATCTATCAACGCACACAGCCCAAACCACTGAACGGATCGGGCTGAAATTTGGCTTGCAGGTAGATGTTATGACGTCCATCCGTAGGCATCTGCTAAGAAAGGATTTTGATAAATTTCCACCCCCAGGGGTTCAAATAGGGGATGAATATTTGTAGTATAATAATACGTCTTCTTAACGCGAGCGAAGCCGCGGGCAATAGCTCGTTAATAATAAAATTAAAATAAAATCAAATATATTTAAGGGGCTCCCATACAAAAAAGTAAAACACAACTTTTTGTCTAATTTCGCTCTATACCGGTACGGAACGGTACGGATTATTTCTCTTACTATTTAAACAAATCTTGTATCATCTGGCTAATAGATATATTTGCCAGATAATGACTATAGAAATAGACTATAATAATATAGTTACCCACTTCATCCACTCATGTCTTCAATTATTTTCAGTCTTTTAAGAGGATACACCAAGGGCTAGAGAAATGAAAAACAAACAATTTGTAAAATCTATTGCTGTATAATTGTATCCCTAACCTCAAGCCTCCCTCCGCAGAGCGCGCTCTATCGCGCTCTACAACTTGAAGTGAAAATCTGAACAGAAAATCAACGATTCGTTGTCCCCTGATTTCTTCTCCAAAACTTAACCGATTTAAGTACTTTTTTCATTAAAGATTAAAAAAGGCTTGAGCTGCGTTCCTGTTTTTTAGGGTTCCGTACCCAAAGGGTGAAAACGGGGGTCCCGTTTTCACCCTTTGGGTACGATTGATTGATGAGACTTCGATGTCTGTCCGTCTGTCTGTCTCCAGGCTGTAACTCAAGAACGGTAATAGCTAGAGAGTTGAAAATTTCACAGATTATGTATATCCGTTGCCGCTATAACAACAAATACTAAAAGCAAAATAAAATTAATATTTAAGGGGGGCTCCCATACAACAAACGTGATTTTTTAGGCCTTTTTTGCTCTATATCAATAATAGCAACAGGTAGGCCCTTGAATTTTCCACAAAATCCTTAGTTTTACTTGTACTTTAATATTTAATAATAATATTAAAATAAAATAAAAAGTTAAGGGGGGCTCCCATACAAAAAACACAATTTTTGGTCTAATTTTGTTCTATAATGGTACGGAACCCTTCGTGCGCGAGTCCGACTCGCACTTGGCCGATTATTTTTGTATAATCCAGCCAAATTTGTTTCCGGGATGTTTGAACACAGCGGAAAATCTAGCCAATTTTGGGTTTTTAAACGTTCATATTCTTTTTTAAGAATAAGAATAAGAAACATTTATTTTGTACATTACACTGTACACAACACAATATTTACAAGCAGACGTAAAAACAAGGACAAAGTTTTTAGGGTTCCGTACCCAAAGGATTAAAACGGGACCCTATTACTAAGACTTCGTTGTCTGTACGTCTGTCTCTCTCCAAGCTGTATCTCAAGAACCGCTATAGCTAGAGTTCTGAAATATTCACAGATTGTGTATAATATATCCGTTGTCGCTATAACAACAAATACTGAAAACAAAACAAAATTATTATTTAAGGGGGGCTCCCATACAAAAAGCGTTATTTTTGACCTTTTTTGCTCGTAATCAATAAGACAATAATGGCAAGGCAGTTGAAATTTTCACAGAATCCTGTAATGTACTTTAATAATTAATAATAATATTTAAATAAAATAAAAATTTAAGGGGGGCTCCTATACAAAAATACAATTTTGCTCAATTTTTCTTCTATATAACAGTACGGAGCCCTTCGTGCGCGAGTCCGACTCGCACTTGACCGATTATTAATAATTAATTTATGAAAAGAAAGAAAACATAGGGACATGCTAATAGTGGCCATAGATATTCAGGAAAAAAATGATAACTCTATGTAGGCATTATAGACACAGAATATTATATAACATTAGTAGTTACACCAACCAGGGAGGTCGGAGGAAACAGGGGACAACGTTTGTATGGGAAAACGGCCCTAGTGAACGCTCTTAAACGTTTTCTATTCGACTGTACCTCACCGTTTGTGAGGGCGTACGCGCGTACCTATTTCATAAGCCGCGTTCAATTTTCTTTATGTCATGTTTACGTCCATGATTTAAATTGATATTACGGATGTTTCGGTGAAGTCTTTGATGTTGTGAATAATATTTTTACAAATTATGACAATTCTTGCATATTTTGTGTTTAGTTTCACACTCGTGGTTTAGGTTAAACCTTTTTCTAGTTCTGTAAAACAAGATCTATTTTCTTGATGTCTAAATCAATAAGGAAGCTTGATCTAATTCTAGATCCTCAAGTCCACTCCAATATTCATTGTAAAGTATTTATTTATAGTGTTTATAAGGATTATTAAATATTTTTTGTATGTTTCTAGGCTTCTTATTTTTCTATGCGTTTTTAGTGCCAATGCATCCTTTTGGATACATGGACTCCACAGTCCACGGTAACCACAGCTTATGTTAAATCAGTTAAGAAACCTATCGTAATTGGTAGACTAGCGATGACAGTGACGCCTTATTGGTTTTATAATATTATTTGTAAATAAATTATCGAACGAGCTTAATTTATACCGACATGCTATGTGGCATGTAGGTACTTAAATCAGATAGCTATAGGTACAAATTACAATGATGCATCTCAAATTGCCCCCGTTTAACCAATTCTTGGAATATACCCATTCCGTCATATTCCTGGATATTGTGAAATGCACAACAAAGGATCGCATCACCGGTCATTGTTCGGTGTAATTAACCGACGTAAAAATGAGTGATGAGATCAGCGGCTACTCAATCTGAGCGCTCATCAACTAATCCTATCATCTTTTTCATTCCAATTGAAGACGTAAGTGGATAAATTACTTAACTAACAATTTTTAATGTTCCAAAAAATTCTAATTGTAATGTGGAACATTAAAAGCGAAACTAAAAAAGTTTACGTTAAAAAATCTAATCATTAAGGCATTATAAGCATTCAATCGATAGGTGTAGTTATCACAACAATTGAAAACAATCATTCAAGAAGGAAAACTGCAAATTAGTATTATGTGATCTGTCAATATATAATTAATAATAAAACCAAAATATTAAAATAACATTGTCATCGACTTATCAATTTTGGCGCACCTTGTAATAAATTATTTGTTAACAAAAAGATAGTCTTATCTTTGTTGTATACTTATTTGCAATGATGCATGTCTTCTAACTTCTAAGTACATAAATTACTGTGATAAATAATATAATTTATCATATTTGGGTACCTACTTGCGCAAAACTTTGTCCTACGACACAGAATATATAATAGACAATAGTACTCCGTACCTACGAGAGAAGTTCTATAAGTTCCTAAATTGCATAGAAATTCATAGAAACCAGAAATATCGCTGCCGCCTCACGCCTGCGACACGTCATTTGCTGAAGCTTGCAAATCAAAACGGCTAATCGGTGCACAATACTTAGGGCCTGTTTCACCACTTCCTGATAAGTGCCGAATAGGCTATCCACCACTTACTTGACAGATGAATTATGGAGAATCAATCAAAGAAGTTGTGAATAGCCTATTCGGCACTTTATCAGAAAGTGGTGAAACAGGCCCTTAATATTATAAAACACCATGCTGCGGCACTGAAATGCAATTCAGTTCATTTCAGTGCATTCCAGTGCCCGTTTGATTATTCATTTATTCCAGTAGCAGTCCAGCGCTGGTCTGAATTACTGGATTGGAATAATGTAAACCCGCTTTAATCGTAGTTGGATTTTCGACATATGTGCAGTGAGAGGTGCCGAAAGCAATGTCACCCAGGAAGCACCCCCAGGCGAGTACAGCAGCAGAGTCTAGTCTAGCAACGTATTCGTGCGACCCAGGCGAGCGCCTACAGAAATACACCATGACATCATGGTGTGCGAACGAGAGCTATACGCCGTCTCGCTCACTATCAACACATTAATACGCGAGTGCATTTACTCCATTCTCCTTCAATTGAGCACATTCGATTTCCCGTTTCGCACGCTATTAGAAATAATTTATAGCGGGTCTGAACTCACTAATCAGAGTAGTACTACTAGGGATTTTACACGAAAATTTTAACATTGTTTTATTAATATAAGTGATGTCATACCTTTTGTCGAGTTTTAATTTTTATAGGTAAAACGTCAAATACGAGTACCGATATATTTAAGGTCACGAGTATTTGTCAATACTATCCGCTATTAAAAAGTCAATAAATCAATAATTATAGTACATTAAACAAAACGATAATAATATAATATTTTATTGAGAATACAATATTTACTTACCAAGATCAATTCATAAAAAATAAATATAGCTCAGATTTACATTCTTTAATGGGTACTTGTAAGGTTTTCCTTTATTTATAGAATCATTGGTCAAATAAAAATAATATATTATTATACCGTATACGCAATATATTATATACGATGCAGGTTATATGAAATATCTTTTTTTTTATTATTCAAAATAGGTATCATGAATACACTTTTTGAACGTCAGAAGTCTACGTTGCCTACCACCGGTTTAGATTCATGACATCTGATCAAAAGTGACACGACCGCGACATCAGCCCGATGAGTACGAAGCGCGAGCGCCGCATGCGCAGAAATTTTTCGAATATTCGTAGATTATAACGTTTTTGGAACCTCTTCCTTCTAGCACTACACAATTACACATAGATATACTTAGTAAAAACTCTCATTATTGTAACATTGTATAATAAATTAAAGGCACACACACAAAAAATGTGCAATATTCCATTATGCTTAATGGGCATGTTGGAAATATTAAAAAGTTTGTAAAAATACACAAGTAGTTTGGGTCTACTATTAACCTAAACTAACGGTAACAGCGCAGCATGTTTAAAATGTAGATGAAACTACAAATATAATTTCTTTGCTGTCATTCTAACGACTCGTCTCTTCGTCATAACCAGAAAATATCTTTAAAGGCTTAGCAAATACTCTGTTCCAGATATGTACGCACTATGTGTCACACGCACTTTTATCTACCCTTACATTTAGACAATGAATAATCTATGCATCATACGTCCTCGTGAAAACTCCACCATGTCCTTACAAGGTATGTTGGATCGCATCGCAATCATAAACCAATCATCATCCGACGTAAATATCTAACGACAGCCAAGTCGCGTGACTAATTGCACTTTCGTACATGACCTCACCGAGTGTTATTGACCCAAAAAAGGTGAGTACGTAGAGATTCTTCAAGCGGCTCCTTTGAGGATGCTTGCGAGGAGGTGGAAAGGTATGAGCTGGTCATTGACATTCTTTGGACTACGGAAGCGTTAAATAAGAGCTCGAAGCCTGAAAAGTTTTTGAGCTTTCGGTTATAAAACTATAATAATAAGTGCTTTTGGTGAAGCCAAACCACCATCTAGAATCTCTTGTCTTGATGATAATCGCGACGTTTAAGTATACTAGAAAATTAAAGGAATCTACCGGCCACGTCATCAGGCGTATATATCTGATATCACCTACTACGCCTACTATATGGATAAGTTTTACAACCGGTGCGACATATGTCGCAATTTTACTAGGAAGCTCATTATATCTTTGATGACTTCATGGCTGATGCCCTTAGAACTGTTTACAACGCAGTTATCTGCGCGTCACGATAACAAAAATATTCATTTCGTTATTTATATATACTCAACCTGAACTATTGAAAAACCCACACAAACATAGTTTCATAAATCTTAGTAAGTAGTAGGTCTATTTATATCCATTTTTAGGGTTCCGTAGCCAAAATGGCAAAAAAGGAACCCTTATAGATTCGTCATGTCTGTCTGTCTGTCTGTCTGTCTGTCTGTCCGTCCGTCCGTATGTCACAGCCACTTTTCTCCGAAACTATTAGAGCTATACTATTGAAACTTGGTAAGCAGATGTAGTCTGTAAACCGCATTAAGATTTTGATGCAAAAATGGAAAAAATATTAAAAATTTTTGGGGTCCCCATAGATACAACTGAAACAAAAAATTTTTTTTTTCATCTAACCTATGCGTGTGGGGTATCTATGGATAGGTCTCCAAAAATCATATTGAGGTTTCTCATATCATTTTTTTCTAACCTGAATAGTTTGCGAGAGAGACTCTTCCAAAGTGGAAAAATGTGTGTCCCCCCCCCCTCTAATTTCTAAAGTAGAGGCATGATAATTCTAAAAAAAAATATATGATGTAGATTACTATAAAAACTACCAACGAAAATTGGTTTGAACGAGATCTAGCCAGTAGTTTTTTTTATATGTCATAAATAGTAAAGTACAACTGAAACAAAAATTTTTTTTTTCATCTAACCTATGCGTGTGGGGTATCTATGGATAGGTCTCCAAAAATCATATTGAGGTTTCTCATATCATTTTTTTCTAACCTGAATAGTTTGCGAGAGAGACTCTTCCAAAGTGGAAAAATGTGTGTCCCCCCCCTCTAATTTCTAAAGTAGAGGCATGATAATTCTAAAAAAAAATATATGATGTAGATTACTATAAAAACTACCAACGAAAATTGGTTTGAACGAGATCTAGCCAGTAGTTTTTTTTATACGTCATAAATAGTAAACCTTAATCTAAATTTCATTAAATCGACTGAAATATAAAAATAAATCAAAAATATTTTAATTTCATAAAAATAAACCTTATTGCTGCTGCGGAACCCTCCATGGGCGAATCCAACTCGCACTTGGCCGCTTTTATTTTAAGTAATAAAGCCGTTCTAATTTTAAATCAATTATAAATTACCGACGTAATTATAACAACAAAAAAGCGATCAAATTGTCCGGACTCCGGAGGCGATAAAAAACGAATACGGTCACGCCAACATCAGCGCTGTAGTAAACAACACCATGATGTCATGGAGGAGTTGTTGACCCAACTCATACATATTACATATTATTTAAATATCATGATGACCGAGCCACTCGACTTTTTGCTAATCCGTAAATTCTCTTTGATTTATGCTTCGGTTGCCGCTTCTTTCAGGTACATAAGGTACTTGCTACACTTTCAAATTCTTACTAAAATCAATAATAATAATTGTCATACGCCCTAGATTCTAGAACTAGGGCCTAGAATGTTAATAATAATAATAATATATTATGTACATATTAAGTAAGCTGGTGAACAATTGTTTATCACTACATACTACATAGTATGTAGTTATGTACTATGTATAATATGCAACTGCCAACTAGCAATAATAGTCAAATGAAGTTTAAATGCTAGTAGAGCTCGCATACATTCGTGGATCAAACATGCGCACTTAAATACATATGACATAATGATCATCATTAAATACAGGCAATTCGCAACCAATCATTTAACCCGCACCTGGCAAAAACACTATTAATAAGTCACGGATATCCCAAACAAGAATAATCGTCTTACCTGGCCAACGTTCCTTTCAGCTTAACCACGCCGTACTTGTTCGGGGAATGGGCGACGGAATCCCTCAGGGGTTCCACCTTCCTCGCCTGGGGCATCTCGCACATGAGGGGCTCCATCCTGCAGGGGATGGAGGGTCTTTTGGGCGGCGTGGCGCGGGGGTAGGTGTGGTGGTGCCTGGAAGAGCTCACAGACGGCTCCCCGCACCTCGACTTCGGCAGGGTCCGTGCGCAGAGCGCTGAAGCCGCATTCTTCAGGTGACGAAATCTACCGTTACTTTGGGTACTGAGCATAGCACCCTCCATTTTCCTTCAATCACTCGTTCACAGATACACTTATTGTATGTTCGAATCCATTGTTCTTTTATCACTGCACTTCAATCCGAGTAAATATCACCGACCTATTATCATGTTAGTTTTTGGATAACGTTTGAGCACTACTGTAAACATGAGTCTCGCCGTTGCCGAATCGTTAGTGGTAACATCTCCTTATGCTCCTGCGCAACAAATACAAAATAGGACTTAGAACACAGGTGAATAATAATTATTCTCGACAGGAACCTAACGTGAGAATAAATACTAGAAAAACGATTAAAATAATTTGAATGTTTTGACTCAAATTCAATAGAACACAATATGTAGGTCAGTTTCTAACATAAACTGAAGTCGAAGCCCACATGCTATTATTTAAAATTAGCCGAAATAAGGGTTCCTTTTTTGCCATTTTGGCTACGGAACCCTAAAAAGGTTAGGTCACGCGCCGTATACGACGAATTACGTGTGCGTTCGCTTGAATCATCTTTACACAATATCGGCTTACTTCTATGGTGGTCCCGTGGGTAAACAAAAGTGCAAGATATAATAATTATGTTAATTTAATAACGAGAGTGCTTTTATACAGAACACAGTCATACAATAATTAAATTATTATTAGCCTAAATGACCAAATTGTGAAATAAACTAAAGTAAATGTGACTCAAGATAAGTATTTGAGGACTACTTAATTAAATATTTTCATTTTTTTTGCATTAGAGCGACCGCAGACTTACAATTTCAAGTTGTACAACTACAGTCAACTACAATTTTTAAATGAAAAAAATAATATGAGAACTTTATTAATTTGAGATAAAAATGTGCAAGGTGACAATATTTAAAATGTAATAAGCGTTCTCTGTAAAAATACAAAGAAAACAATACACCTTATATGCGTGATTACGTTTAGAAAATTTTCCCGCCTGTCATGACTTTCTTGACAGACTGTAGTTGTACAACTAGAAATTGTATATCTGCGGGGGCCCTTATAATCAACAAATAATCGTTTAGCCAAATAAAGCCCGACCAATAAAATAAAAACCCTCGCCATATTGCGGAAATCTATTGGAACTAATTTCTTCTTCTTCTTGCTACGCACTTGCACAAAATCTCTATAATAATTAATATTAAAATTAAAATAAAGTAAATATTTAAGGGGGGCTTCCATACAAAAAACACCATTTTTTGTCTACTTTCGCTCTATACCGGTACGGAACCCTCCGTGCGCGAGTCCGACTCGCACTTGGCCGATTTTTTATGAAGATGTCACGTACCTTTTTTTATTTTAACGACATTATCGATGTACGCCTACGTACTACCTAACATAATAATTATGTGCTCCAAGTAAGTACATAGTCATAAGAATTAGATACGGATCTAATCACATCACCCAAATAAGACACGCTCTATTTCTCATATCATACTCTACTCATAGAGCACGACTAAACTCTAATTAAGCTGAATCATTCGTTAATCTATAGTTAATTACATTACTGATTAATGTAGTCGCAAAATTTATGTCACAAAAACACTTGTTTTTAGGGTTCCGTACCCAAAGGGTAAAAACGGGACCCTATTACTAAGACTTCAATGTCTGTCCGTCTGTAGGTCTTGAGGCTGTAACTCAAGAACCGCTATAGCTAGAGTTCTGAAATTTTCACAGATTGTGTATTTCCAGTGCCGCTATAACAACAAATACTAAAATAAAAATAATATTTAAGGGGGGCTCCCATACAACAAACGTGATTTTTTTTGCCTTTTTTGCTCGTAATCAATAATGATAAGAGGTAAGCACTTGAAACTTTCACGAAGGCCTTAGATATGATTGTACTTTAATAATTAATAATAATGATTAAATAAAATAAAAAATTAAGGGGGCTCCCATACAAAAAACACAATTTTTGGTGTATTTTTGCTCTATAACGGTACGGAACCCTACATGCGCGAGTCCGACTCGCACTTGGCCGATTATTTATAAATCATTTTATAAAGAGCATACAAATTTTATGTCATCTACTACCCTTTTTCTCCCGCCTATTTGTAGTTTTGTACCGACGCAAAAATTTAAAAACTGGGGGGGAAAAACTGAATAAATTAAAGTCTATTCACATGATTCCAACATCAGCCAGCTTTCGTGTTGTAGCATTGCGGCAACTCTTTGGCAACACTAATGCAATACTAACTGATAACTAGCAAGTAGGTATAACGTTCACGGGTAGAGTATTTTCACATCTATGTCCACATAATTATTTAAAAACCATAATTACGTTTCATATAAGCTATGGGCAAATTAAAGTGTATTGCTAGAACCAATTTAAATGTACAAATTTTGGAAGCTTACCTATATCACTCTCCTCTGTTGGTAAAATAGGAATCCCTTTTTTTACAGAGGTCTTTTTGATTGATTATTCTGTGTTATAAAAGTTGACCAATCGTGTTATGCTATGGGTAATTTAAAGACAAAGACACGATGAATACTGACAGTGAACTTTAATTTCTTAACTTTAGTCATTGCTGAGAAAAATGGACATCGCTACAGCCAAATTATCAAGGCTAGCGCAATGTAATTTGCAAGATTATTTTATAAATGGGTAATTCTCATTTTTCCAAAAAAAGCGTGTGATCATCGTTTTTCCCAGTGATGGTACATAAGTATCAACTTTTATTTTTGTTTTCCTTAAATATTAATAAAATACTACATATTCCATAAAAAAGCATTTTCAATTTACAGTAGCGTTATATTGTTTTTTAACATGAAATAGTCAAAAATGTCCCTTCCATGTGTGTGATCACTCCATTTTTATACGGTTTTAAATTCATAACTAAATATATCATTAGAATAACAATATTTTCTGAATGCCATCATAAACCAAGTTAAATAAACTATATAAATAAAAAAAACTACGGCCAAAACCTTAAAACACTCATATTGTAATTACTTTTAAAACATTGTGATCGATTTTTTTAGTCACCTCCATGGATGATGTCACGATTGTTTTTTAAATGACAAACAATTTGCGTAGAAACGAACGTCGCACGGCTTCAAAAAAAAACATCCGCACCATTTTACTTCAGTTGTCAGATTTTACCGGCGACGTAAGCGTTACCAGAAAATGTATTTTCTGTTGTTATTCTCACAACTCGTCGAGCATAAGTAGTCACTACTGTGGTTACTGTCAAAGGTATGTGCAGTTAAATTATAAACTTTAGTTTTGTGTTTCGAACGCGTTTTTGTATCGAAAAACGCTTGGCAAAATTTGTATAACCATGCTTGATTTGGAAGTTATGTTTGAACATTTAAGTAACGAAAAGTCGCTTCCATGGGCGTCACATCCATGGATCCGTGGATAAAAAATCACCCATGGAAGTGACCATGGATCCAGGGAAGTGAGTTTTACTTACGAATGGCTGGTATTTTGCATTGTTATTATTACTAGTAATCGCCCAATGGTCGAAATTCGACCTCAAATAAAAATATTAAATTATAACAACGCTTTTCTAATAATTTCTATTGATATTCTTTTATCAAAATATTGACTTTATTATTTTAGACACAATTCCTGCGATAGGCTCAGATTAATAAAGTCAAATGATGACATACTCGTACAATAATAGCAATACAAAAGGTCTAATAAAAGCTAAACTAAGCTGTGCAAATGTTTTCACAAAAGTAAAGAATGCTTGATAGACAAACTGATTTGTTATTTAAGCTCGGGCTGAAGCCAAAAAAATTTAATTTAATTGAAGACTTTTTTGAGACTGTGATAATTTTAAGAGATCTTAAAATTATCACAGTCTCAAAAAAGTCTTACTGGTTTCAATAACATAGTAGCCTTACACTAAAAAAACAAAATAACATGAAATTAAATTTTTTTGGCTTCAGCCCGAGCTTAAATAACAAATCAGTTTGTCTATTAAGCATTCTTTACTTTTGTGAAAACAAAACCTACTATGTATAAGTAAATTTTATGAAAATAAATGTTTCTTTTTAGGGTTCCGTAGCCAAAATGGCAAAAAAGGAACCCTTATAGATTCGTCATGTCTGTCTGTCTGTCTGTCCGTCCGTCCGTATGTCACAGCCACTTTTCTCCGAAACTATTAAAGCTATACTATTGAAACTTGGTGAGTAGATGTAGTCTGTGAACCGCATTAAGATTTTGATGCAAAAATGGAAAAATTGTTAAAAATTTTAGGGGTCCCCATAGATACAACTGAAACAAAAAAAAAATTTTTCATCTAATCTATGCGTGTGGGGTATCTATGAATAGGTCTCCAAAAATCATATTGAGGTTTCTCATATCATTTTTTTCTAACCTGAATAGTTTGCGAGAGAGACTCTTCCAAAGTGGTAAAATGTGTGTCCCCCCCCTCTAATTTCTAAAGTAGGGGCATGATAATTCTAAAAAAAATATATGATGTAGATTACAAAAAAATCTACCAACGAAAATTGGTTTGAACGAGATCTATCCAGTAGTTTTTTTTATACGTCATAAATGGTAAACCTTAATATAAATTTCATTAAATCGACTGAAATATAAAAATAAATCAAAAACCTTTTAATTTCATAAAAATAAACCTTATTGCTGCTGCGGAACCCTTCATGGGCGAGTCCAACTCGCACTTGGCCGCTTTTTTAAGTTATTATACAAATTCATTTATAAAAGTAAATTTGTGATATTAGTTCACATATTTTAGTCAACTAATGACAATAAAGCTGATTTTTTAAATAAAAATTGCATTTTACTTTTAAGAAAAGTCACCTCTTTGTTTTATGTCACAGCTATGTATTGACTTTTTATATGGAATGTCATTTCCATGGAAGTTAGGTCACTACCATGGAGGGCACTTTTTTAAAACCCCTTATTTCTCTATATATAGAGGGCTGCAAGCTCGGAGAACATTTTTCCAATGTAGAACAAGACTCAAACTAGTAGAATCAACCATCAAATTGCTCAAAAAGTCGTTTAGGATTTTGTAAAAAAATTTTGTACCAAAAATGAGAATTACCCAAATAGAGTTTAGAGAACTAAAAATATAAGGAAATAGCTAGCCAAGAAATATTTATCAATATTTTCCGGGTTACGGGTTACCTAATAATCCTAATATAAGTATTACAGCAAATTGTGACCTAAGTAAATTCGAAACAATATTTAAAACATGCAAAATCATAATGTTCTTAACCGAAATATTTACAACTTTTCAGCTTTCAAAATCATTCAGATTTACGTAGAGATAAAACAGCAGCAATTTAGTGAAATCCATTTAGTGAAACTGAAAAAAATAGAGTAAACAAAAAACGGCTCTCTACCGATTTGCGATTTTGCGAATACCTGCAGCTGTCATTGTGCAATGTGCATGTAAACACAAAGAGCAGTATCGAAGCGATATTGTTCACTTAATAAAAACATTTATGAGGCAATTTGCATGTATTAATATTATATTCGTTTTGTCGGAGGCTCTGCGGCGCCGCGGCGGGGAGGTGCGGTGAGGCGCAGGGGGAAGGGAGCTGACATCACCGACGGAGGCAGCCGATCTTACATCACCAGCCTCCTAGCCGACCACGCGCCCGCGCCCAGCTATGTCCGCGTCCGTATTACATATTTTGGCATGCAGAGCTAAGCTATGCGTTGGAAGAGCTTTAAATTAAAAAGTATTTGGTCACATTTTGTAATCAGCATCAGAAAATTTGATCAGGCAAGTCATGTACAACGCACCTATTGTACGAACTGCAGATTTGGGGTCTTGTAAATGAGTTTCATATCTTGGAAAACTATCATTATTGAGACAAGAGGACATAAGGACCTTTCCAAAGAAGTAACGATATTCATAACTGTTCTTTCTGCGTTTCATTCGAAAGTGACAGCTATAGGTACTTCGGGTGCAGCAGTTTATCAGTCGTAGTGCTGTTACGAGAACACGTATGTCGTATTCAAATTATTAAGATAAGATACGAAGGTTATACCCTACTCTACTTGTTTAACTAGTAATTCGTCTTTGACAACAAGCTGTCTACCATAGATTTTACTATTTTAGTTTATCTGTATTGTTCTTGCTGTAATATATTCCACAGCTGCCTACGGTACAGGATTAATAACCATAATGAGATTAATGACCATTCTCCAAGTCAGAGAAATGAAAACATCAGTGACCATCGCACCATTTCCACCGAAATATATAATTAATAATTATAATATATTGTTGGCTGCTCAACAATAACTGTTGCAGTTGTTAACTAAAATTCGTAGCATGAAATTACATTTGAATTGAATTCGATTTAAGATAGCCAGTAAATCGAATTATTTGGAAGTAAATAGGAATTTTTCAATGAATCATACAATCTGCGTGAAAGCTGCCGATGATATCAGTCAGAATAATTGATATTATTATTGTTAGCGATAAAAATATTGGCAACCATGATGGGTTAATAATAAATACATAATAAATTCTAATAAGTAATAACAGCTAAGAGTGATGGAAAGAGAGAAGAGAAAATACAATTAATTATTGTAATTCCTTCATTTTATGCCTTTTCTCGTTATAAAATAATAACAAATTAAAGGGACCTAAAACTATGATAGTATAAAATATAAAATTTGTAAAAATAAATTAGTTTAAGTATAGACTGCCTCCCTCTGACGCTCCGGGCACATGCAATGTGCATGGATCCAGTGCCCCAGAAGCGGGCTGTCCAGCTTGGCGCTGGCGGTTATGAGTTATGACCAAAAGTATAGATAGATCTATCACAGAAATGTCCATTTGGTAGTTTACATGCATATTTTCCATACTCAGGAAAAAGGAGAGTACAATATAACGAAGTATTCTCAGTTCTCACATGACTTTCCTATGATCTTTCGTGCATAATAACGAAAATGATGTCCCCACATTTCCCACGACAATATGAGCGATTGTTTCATCAATCACGATGACGGATGCGCGGAGTCGCTGGCCGAGAGCGCGTGGGCGGAGCACCCCTCATCGCTAGAAGTACACTGTAGTCTGTACCAGTATACCCGGTGCTAACTGCTACTCACTGATTTCTATTATACAAGTACGCTGGATTGCTGATACAGACCTGCTTTTTGTGCCTAATTGAAGCGGAATCAGCGCCCCCATTATTCGGGTAGAGAACTAAATTTGACGTAACCACAACCAATAACAATACAGTTGTCATCACTAGTATTAGTTCCAAATACTCTCACTACTGCTATCAGCGCCAATATGGCGGCTTTCAAACGTCATTTTTACGTCAGATTTAGTTCCTCTACCTGAATAATGGAGGCGCTGATTCCGCTTCAAGTAGGCACAAAAAAAGCTGTAATTTCAAAGGCTATCAGCTATCCAGCGTACTTGTTTAATAGAGATCAGTGCTGCTACTGCAATATGTAATACTAGCTGTTGCCCGCGACTTCGTCCGCGTTAGCATAATAATATCATAACGGAGATGGATAATTTTCTCCTTTTAAGGTCCCTTACTCAAAGGGTAAAAACGGGACCCGCAGCCAAGTAGGCACATATTAATCAAATGACACTCGAAAATTGTGTTTAGTTTAGGTTACAATCTTTAATAATTTCAGTTCAATCAGTCGAAAGTCTAAGAAAATTTCTAAAAACTTTCATCCCCTTAGGGATGGAATTTATTAAATTCCTTTCTGAGGGGATGCCTACATCATAGTAGCTTTATGCATGTGTATGAAACTTTTATCAAATTTAAACTGATCGGGCTGAGACTGTGTAGTGTGTATACACAGTCTCAGCCCGATCAGTTTAAATTTGGTAAAAGTTTCATGCAAAATTTCATCCCCTATTTTACCCCTTTAGGGGTGGAGTTTTTAAAATCCTTTTTTAGGAGATGCCTACTTCATAGTAGCTTTAAATGCATGCAAAGTCTCAGACCGATCGGTTTGAAATTGACAAAGTTTCATACAAACTGTCAACCCCAATTTCACCCCCATGCGGGTAGAATTTCCAGAAACGCTTAAGGGCCCGGGTTACCCTCGAAATTTTCATACATTCTTAATACCAAAATCATTTTCTCATACGAAAATATTTAACATGTTTGAGTTATTTTTCAGCTTAAGATAGTAATTACCTAGGGTCCTGAACAAATTTTTTTTACAAAATATTTAAACACTAAAAAAATTTTTTTTTTAGTATTTAAATATTTTTTAGTAAATTTACTACTAAATATTTAAACACCAAAAAATAGACAAAAACACTAAAAAATATATAAATAAATAGTAAATTTACTACAAAATATTTAAATAATAAAAAATATTTTTTAAAGTTTAAATATTTTGTAGTAAATTTACTATTTATTTATATATTTTTTAGTGTTTTTGTCTATTTTTTGGTGTTTAAATATTTAGTAGTAAATTTACTAAAAAATATTTAAACACAAAAAAAATTTTTTTAGTATTTAAATATTTTGTAAAAAAAATTTGTTCAGGACCCTAGGTAATTACTATCTTCAGCTGAAAAATAACTCAAACATGTTAAATATTTTCGCATGAGAAAATGATTTTGGTATTAAGAATGTATGAAAATTTCGAGGGTAACCCGGGCCCTTAACCCTAGAACCGTACCCATCTTAAACTTTATCTAACGGTACCCTGGGGTACTAGTACACCCCAGCAATAATAACACATTTTTAGAAAGATAGTAAAGTTTTTACTATCAAATCAACTTACATAGACTTTTTAACATTTATTTCAGTCTTATTGAACGTAATTAAATCACATTAATTAGCAACTACAAACAATTTTGGCATATTTTGTTTTGGTGATCAGTACAAATGAAAGTTTTGCGCGTCGCACATTGCGTACGTGATTTGCGGTCTTTGGACCTCGGGCAGAAAAAACACCTTCCCGATTTTAAATTAGGAGAAGCTGTAGAAGGTGTTGGTCGTTTTTTCCCCAGTATATCACTAATACTTATTTGTAGGGACGTTGGCAAAGTTCGGTATTGAAATCTGTCTTCTAGGTGCAATTTTATGAGATCAATAGCGAGAGTCTTCAACTTGCTCATTAGCAGCATCTGAAGAATGTAACAGTATCATAGAATTGATTCCCACAATATTTAATATTCCATAGAATACACAAATTTACGTCTAGAGTCTAGACGCCATCTGAAAAAAGGAAAATAAGTTAGGAGTGCGTAAGCAGTCCTATAATGTCATCAGAAACAAATAAACCTACAATATAAAAACTGCTTGACCAACCTCGATAAATTTTATGTCGGTTTCTTAAAAATTCGTAACAAAAAAACAAGAAAACGATGAAAATGTTCAAAGAATAATACTTACGTTTAGCGTACCCTGGGGTACTGCAGTACCCCAGAAGCAACGTACCGAGTCCACTCGCAAGTAGGACCACCGTCCGATTGAGGTATCGGCTCGTCCCCCCGCCCCGTGTAAATACACGGACGCGCGAAACAAACCGTCGAACAGTAAAAAAATTATAACGAAATTTTAGTTTTTTTTTTCATTTGTACCCCAGGGTACGGTTCTAGGGTTAAATATACATCCATTTAATTTTAATTAGTAACCCAATAATAAAGTTTCATGTTTCTAACTTAAGAAATGACGGACTTTCATTCACACTTTCAACCCCAATTTCACCCCCTTGGGGGTAGAATTTCCAAAAACGCTTAAACACGTTTTTATTCATTTTTAATCAATAGCCCAAAAACAAAGTTTCATGTTTCTAACTCAAGAAATGACGGTCTTTCATTCAAACTTTCAACCCCAATTACACCCCCTTGGGGGTAGGATTTCCAAAAACGCTTAAATACGTATTTATTTATTTTTATTCAGTAGCCCAAAAATAAAGTTTCATGTTTCTAAATTAAGAAATGACGGACTTTCATACAAACTTTCAACCCCTATTTCACCCCCTTCGGGTTAAAATTTCCAAAATTCCTTCCTTAGTGGGTGTCTACTTAATAAAACAACCCTGCTCACTAAATTTCGTGGCTGTAACTTTAACAGTTTTTGCTCTGCGATGATGAATCAGTCGGTCAGTCAGTCAGTCAGTCAGTCAGTCAGTCAGTCAGTCAATCAGTACTATAAAATCAGTACTAATTAACTTGTAATTTTATATATATAGATGTATAATCGTTTCTCAGGTCACGACAGAAAGAGAGTTATAAATATTGATATCTTCTAAAAATAAATAGATAATTGGAGTAAAATCAGTGGCAAAGGTAAGATTTTCTTTACCCAGAAGGGCTAATATGATAAATAATTAAAGAGATTTGGATGGCGCGCTTTAAAATATAAGAGGTAAGGTAAGGGAAAGTTGATGGAATGGAGTTCGTTAAATAGAGACCTCACCTCACCTCTAATAAGCCAATATTTGATAGAAATTATGAGATATATGTAGTTCTTTTGTTATCGTTATTATATTTATTATTATTAAATACATATATAATTAAAGTTTGCATGTATAGATTCAATATGGTAGCATGTCAAATCCTTCACATTTACAGTCATGACAAATTTAATTTGATGTGCCGTGTGCGCTGAATCATCTAAAAATTTTATACTAATTGTTTGTTGATTAGTGATTAGTGATTACATTTAGCTTGTACGTATTCAATCACGATTATGCGATCAAACAATTAAATCAAAAGGTCGTGAACTGGGATATACGACTTATGTTAATGAAAATCGTGTCGAACTCTACAGATCTATCATGTGTAGGTATTTACTATTTGCAATGCTGTATATCAGGTTGTTACAAGCGAATTGATTAATATTTTCTTATTTTGATCTCCTTGTATACTTCTATCAATATTTATCAGTAAATAACTAGTAGGTCAGTCATTAAAGCCAAAACCCGAAAGAAATTAGTAACTTGGTAAAATTTTAGGGGGTTGTTAAAGAAGGTAAAATAACTTACCGTGTGATTTTGCAGCGTTCTGGGGTGTACGGAAAGGGTTGAAAAGGGGTGAAAAGGTTTTTTGTTAATAACATTGCGTAAAAAATTAGTAACACGCTGCAAATTTATTAACAAATTTTATTGTTTTTTAATAATAAACAATGTTCCGTATGTTGCAAAACGCTGCAAATTTAATACACGTTACAAAACGGTAAGAACAACCTAATTCCAAATTTGCAGCTTGTTACTATTTTTTTACGCAATGTTATTAACAAAAAACCTTTTTCACCCCTTTTCAACCCTTTCCGTACACCCCAGAACGCTGCAAAATCACACGGTAAGTTATTTTACCTTCTATAACAACCCCCTAAAATTTTATCAAGTTACTAATTTCTTTCGGGTTGACTGGCCTATAGCATGTTTAATAAGAAATAATATTTTGACATATTCAGTACTATGGGAAGCTACTAGCTAGTGACTTAATAATATTGTGCTGCTGTGCTTGTCTTTAACAATTTCTTCCCACTTTTACACTGTAATCCTTTTTATGCATGACGTGTATGGTGTAATTAGTTAATGATTAACCTAATAAAATTAATTAAAAACAAAAGAAATTAGACGTGTAAATAAATTATTAAAAACAAGTGAACGTAAATTTTTACAGCCCGAGGACCGCTTTTAATTTTTGGCAATGAATGACTCGCTTTAGAACCGTTGCTCTAACGAACACAGACATAATATCCGACAAAGCGAATAAAACGGTTGACGATTTGAAAGCCATTCAAGTCCCAGTGAGTCGCCGTGTCCGTTTCAAATTCACAATAGATGGAGGATGGATGGAGGTCACTTGACCCGTATCGATTGTGTTCTCATCTATGGAACGAGTTCAAGACATCCTGGTTACGATTACATTTATTGAGACTTATGACTCTTAACAGATCAAATTATTCGCTCGTCTCTATTATTGGCTATTCAGCAAAAGATACCGTCAATGCGTACTTTGATGGCTTACGTTGGATAATCTATTCGCTGACGACAGCGAAGTCCCAAAACAAAATTGAATTTGACATAAGACATCGCAAATGACAATGCGCTTGCGATGCTCCATGTCAAACCTCTACACACATTGTTGATCTAATTTCGTTATAGAAACTATCAACGAAAAACTCTACATTTAACAATGTAGAGTTTTTCGTTGATCATTTGAAGAAGATTAGCATGGGGTTAAGCAATTTTCTCGATTCTGCAAAATAAATAATTTTAAATAGTAACTTCATGATTAAGCAACGAATAATGATATTCATACACAAAATATAATAATTGTTCCTTTACATATTTTTCTTCTGCTTCCTGCTTCACGAATCACGTTGTCTATATTATTATGATTTCGAGGAACAAATCATACCTATAAGTTATAACCTATATCAATATAATATAATATATGATTTTTATACGCATATTATTGGTTACGGAGTGGCAAACCACTCCGGAAATACCAAACTATTTAGTGTACAAACAGAGTACAAAACAACTATAGTACAAGCCAATTCCTGACAATTATAACTGTAGAAACCATTAATTGAACAATGTTAATTTATTACTTTAGTTGTATAATAATTAATAATGTATTAAACGCTGTGAACCAGTTTTACTTTCAAAGTTTGACAAAGTTATTAGTAGTTGATATAATTATACTTATAGACCTATTAAATGCAAGGTAGGAAATGAGATATTGTCTGTTACTGATTAGAACTTCAAAATCTTCGCTACTGTTGTAAAAAATTATAAGAATATTGCGTTCTAATGATTTAAGACTAAGTACCTTCCGCAAGACAATGGCACAGAATGTGATTTTTTCTTACATATTTTGTAGCCTTTGTCGAAGCGAAGGTACGATTTTTTCACTCTAATAATAAGTATTGGCGCAGAGTAGCGAATTCGATAACGATCAATTAATTACATCGACAGTGCGACGTGCGGCGCCAGTATGTTTACTATACGAGATGAGTGATGACACGGTGACAAACTTCCTCCTTGACAACCGCGCCTTAGCAACGGATTAAATCACAAATCAAAGGACAATGGCAATTTAGAAATAGATGTCAAATGCATTAGCTGGTATCGATAGCGAAGTTATATGTCAAAAATGTATGGGATTTGACATAAGGCGCGTCTTGGCGCGATGCAATATGTCAAATCCCACACATTTTTAACATAGCTAACTTCGCTAGATCGAAACTAGCGCATGCATTTTTAAGGGATATATTGTGGCCTGTGGGTCTTTTTCAACTATGCATACTCAACTTACGGGGATTCTGTCGATATAGCCAGTGTGTCGAACTCACAGAAATAAATCAAGATTGAACGGCGACGCGCGTGCGTTGCTAAGAAATCGCTCGTGTAAATTTTTGTAAATTTTTGTGTAATAATTTGAACGTTCAACGAATCTTGCACTACAGCGCAAGATTGAAACACGCGTACTCCATCCGCTTAGCCGTTCTAACTTCTATCTTGATTTATTTCGGTGGTCGAACTAGACTCTCATCTAAACCTTCGCTGAAGAAATACACATAGCTTAGTAATGAACTAATGACAACACGATGGCCGATCAATATGGTAATTCGTTATAAATTGCGTAGGTACTGAAAGGTAGCAGCAGCTCAAACAAGGACATGAGAACTAATTTAAGCATGAGGTGCGCTATTAGGTATTGTCTGCAGCTTTTGATACAGTTCAACCATAGGTCATGTGAATATTTAAATATCCATAGAACAGAGTTGACATTTTGACCGGATTTTAAATCAATACTATGACTAAACGCCGGGATTAGTTCAAGGTGTGTACTGTGTACGATTGTTCCAAAGTACATTATTAAAATGACACATACATATTTTGAATGCAAAACAAGCATCACATAAATCATCATGTACAAGAACATTCTGCTACAAGTGATGTCGACAACTTTTAGCAAAATGTTTATAAGAATTCACTCTTCGTATTTAATTTCCATAGAACATCCAGATTGTCGAATAATATTAAGGCCATCCCCCAAGCAAACGACCTTGAGTCTTGACCATACAGATTTGACGCGTTGCCGAGATCGCACAAAAATCCTATTTTTTTTACTTATCTTTGTTCAAAATTGATCTAAAAAAATTAAAATCGGCCAAGTGCGAGTCGGAATCGCGCACGAAGGGTTCCGTACCATTATATTTTTATTTTATTTTATTTAACAATTTATTGCACACATAAAACATTTAACAAGATATACTTATAAAGAAAGACGACACAACAGGTACTGCTTATCTCTAAAGAGATTTCTTCCAGCAGCCCTAAGGAAGAGAAATTTGATAAAAAAACAACAGATAGGGCGTGCACAGACTTATACAGAAATGAAATAAAGTATTATAAATTATTACCTACTAAGTTATACTGTAATATTTTTATATATTATGTACAACAAAATACATAATATATAAAAATATTAAATAAAAATAAAATAAATTATAGAGCAAAATTAGGCCATAATTTGTGTTTTTTGTATGGGAGCCCCCCTTATTTTTTTATTTTATTTTAATATTATTATTAAATATTAAAGTACACATATAACTAAGGATTTTGTAAAAAAATCATGTACCTACCTGTTGCCATTTTTGATATAGAGCAAAAAAGGGCAAAAAAAACACATTTGTTGTATGGGAGCCCCCCTTAAATATTCATTTTATTTTATTTTTAGTATTTGTTGTTATAGCGGCAACAGATATACACAATCTGTGAAAATTACAGATCTCTAGTTATTACCGTTCTTGAGTTACAGCCTGGAGACAGACAGACAGACGGACAGACGGAAAGACAACGAAGTCTTAGTAATAGGGTCCCGTTTTTACCCTTTGGGTACGAAACCCTAAAAACGGAGAATATGTAGTTAACGAAATTGTCTGTCTATTATCGTGTGTTTCAAATTAACGTAATTTGTAAATACTAAAGAGACGCTGAAAGTATGATTAAATTTTAAGAAATTGGTATTTTTTTGGAAGCAAATATCATGAGTATAATAAACAATAACTGTATTTTAAAAGGAAGTCGGTTAAAAATAAAACCGACTTCAAAATTGTACTTAATTGAGAATTAAAACTCCGTATCTCCAAAACTACTGAACCGATTTTGATGAAACTTGCACTGTTCCTTAAGTTGAACAATACCTAGTACAACAAAAAAAGAATTACTGAAATTGGACTCGTAGTTCCGGAGATATGCGAACACAAACATAAAACATACACTTTTGAAAGGCACATTTGTTCAGACGCTGATACAGACTAACTGTTAGTCTGCAACTCTGCATCAGCGTCTGAATAAATGTGCCTTTGTTTTTGTATATGTTAGTCACTAACATATACAAAAACTGCGCAGTTCTGGAAATATTACGTATACATACGCGTCGAATTATTGATAACCTCCTTTTTTGAAGTCGGTTAAAAATAGGAAATTAATAACGAGGAATGTTGATATTTTGAAGATTATTGATGTATTTTTATTATAACTTTGTAGCTTTCAAATTATGAGTTTATAAGGCTCTAAATACCGTAAATTACGGCATCTCCTTAAGGGAGCGCCATAAGAGGATACGCTAGCACTTTTTTCCCATACAAACGTATTCCTCAATTTCCTCTGGATAATGCGTCTAGACAAATGATTTTTTTATACATTATTGGGATCTATGAAACCTATGCCTCTACGTTCTTTTTTTTTTAAATTTACTAATAAATAAAAAAATATGACCCTTCAAAAATTGCAAAAAATGAATGTTCCGTACTCCGCCAATCAACCGACCATAAAACGAATTTAAAAGATCTTTTAGGTAAAATAAAAACGTAGAGGCATAGACTCATCCTTTCTGAAGATACTTGAACAAAAATTAATTAGATAGGCTCTATTTTGAAGGAGGAATCAGAGGAATACGTAACCTCGATTTACTGTATCTGTCTCTATCACAATACACGTGCCAGCGCACGGTGAAGCGTGATGGCAATAGTTTCTTCGTTCAAATTTTACTGTATTAGCGTTCCCTCTTAAGAATAATTGTCTGAAGCATGTATGGACAAACGGACATCTTCCATCGTCGTGAAGTTTTGAACAGAAGATAATTCGTCGTGAAGTTTTGAACAGAAGATAAGGCAATCCTTTCTACGCCAGCCAAAGTATTTGAAGCTGCAATTCAAAGGGGGATCCAAGTACAAATTGAATCATCGCTGACGGATTGCCAACACGGTTTTCGCTCAAATAGAAGTACCAGCAGTAATTTGCTAGAAGCGATGGGGTACATTACGCCCCATGTAGATAGGGGGTTGCAGGTAGATGGGATTTATTTAGATTATCGAAAAGCATTCGATGTTGTCGATCATGATATTCTGCTGGCAAAAATGGCTAAAATAGGTTTTACTCCTAAGCTACTGCTATTTTTCGTAAATTACTTGAGAGACAGGAGGCAATACGTGGAATTTGCGGGCTGTCGATCAGCACCTTATACTACAGAATCTGGCGTGAGTCAAGGTAGTAATTTGGGACCATTAAAATTTCTAATAATGATAAATGACTTACCGGAGATAATTAGGTATGTAATATGCCTACTATTCGCGGATGATCTCAAGTTGCTACTAGCGATCAGAGCTCTCAGCGATTGTGAGCGCCTCCAGCAGGACTTGGCGAGGGTAGTCGAGTGGAGTCGGCAGAATAAGCTGGAATTTAATGTCTCCAAATGTTCGGTCATATCGTTTAGCCGAGCGAGAACTCCCCTGATCCACGACTACAAGGTTAATGATATTACTTTGTCGAGGGAAAACTCTGTGCGGGATCTCGGCGTCCGGGTGGATGACAAGCTGTACTTTCGGGATCACGTTTCTAACGTCTGTAAGAAGGCATACCGACGATTAGGCTTCGTACTACGAACGTCCGCGACGTTTAGGAATGTTAGGGCAATTACAGCGTTATACGATGCGTTAGTGAGAAGTCAGCTGGAGTTTAACGCGGCTGTGTGGGCCCCGCACGAGAACAAGTACAAGCTCATGCTGGAACGCATTCAGAACAAGTATTTGCGTTTTCTGTACCTAAAACTGTATGGAGTGTACCCTTTCTACCCGCTGATGTATCCGACGCTGTTTGTGTTAGGCATGGTCGGATACAACAAGTTGGAGACCAGAAGGGACTTGAGTTTGGCGTGCTTTATGTTCAAAGTGTTGCGTGGCAAATTAATTTATCCGGGTTTACTGCAATGGCTGGCACTGAACGTCCCTGATAGGTATGTGTGGCGGAGGCGGTCTCCCGAGCTGTTCGCGACGCCGCACTCTAGAACAAACTTATTAAAATACGCGCCCATTGTAGAAGCAATCCGAATACTGAACAAAGTGAGCATCAAATTGGACCTATTCGTATGTCCTTTGAGTGAGTTCACAAAAGTGACATTATCGGTTATATGTTATGCATAGTAATAAAAAAAAAAAGTAATTTAAATTATAAGCTATTTACTACGCTATCGAATTGGATATCAGTCTGTAATGATAGTTGTAAGAATGTATAATAAATAAATTAATAAATAAATAAATAAATAAATAATAACTTTAGAATTTAGAATCCATAATAGTATGAATCCATATAATTATATCATACTAGCTGTTGCCCGCGACTTCGTCCGCGTTAGTATAGTAGATCACGTCCCAAGTATTATTTTTCAAACATATTCAATGTACAGAATTGACTTTCTTACGATTTTATTACAATATGTATAGATATGTTACATAGATGACTTAGTTTGTTCCTACAAAGGATAATTAACATGCAATACAAACTCCACGATACCTTTTAATTATGAACAAAAGTTTCATGCGGAATAAGGAGGGGGGGGTTTGGGGGGGCGCAGCCCCCCCAAAACAAACGACACTGGAAAACCGTATGTGTAGTTTAGTTTTTAACTTTGTTCTTAAAAAAGATGTATAACGCCGCAACACCGCTTTGTTTGAAGCAAAATTTGGGGAGGTGGGGGGGGGGGTTTGGGTGGGCGAAGCCCCCCCCCAAGAAAAGACCGATGCCAAAGCTCCCAGCAAGTTAATCAAACGACACTCGAAATTTGTATAGAAAAGATAGACAAAAGCTCATAGCATGGCAAGGAGTGAAGGTAGATACAAAGTGTGAAGGAGAAATTTGTAGGAAATTTTATGGGCTTTCATTACGTACCGGACATTTTTTCTCTACTACGCACCGTTTTAGCGATATGAGCAAAAAACTAAAAATATTGAAACTTGAGCCCCTCCCCCCGCCCTAGGTGATATCGTCATAATATATAGCCTATGTGTTGACCCGACCTCTATATAATATTCGTGCAAAATTTGAAGTAAATCCATTCAGTACTTTCTGAGTTTATCCCGGACATACATACAGACAAACAGACAAACAGACAAACAGACACACAGACAAACAGACAAAAATTCTAAAAACTATATTTTTGGCTTCCATATCGATTGTAGATCACGTCCCAAGTATTATTTTTCAAAAATATTCAATGTACAGAATTGACTTTCCTACGATTTTATTATATGTATAGATCAGTAGGCAATTTAGGTATATCACCAATCAAGTATGCAGTGCCTATAGCTTATTATAATGAAGGAAGAATACTATTTAAAGGTATGCACTAACTACTAGATAATGTCTAGTGATAACATCAGCTATTAACCAGTGACAACGTAATTATTTATTGTGCAGTTACTACTTCATTGAATATGAAATCTAGCAGTCCAGTTTCAGTCATGTTTGACAGTTTGGTCATTCCAGGCATTATGAATAGGCAAATATTCCATTGATTTTAGAAAACTATGCTGAGCAAAAACAACTTGACATTGAGATGTTTGCGTAACGCTATATTTGCGAATTTTCGCGGAGTATTCCATAAAAATAGACGTTGGTTAACACTTACGTACCCTTAATAAACTATTAACCTATGCGTGTAAACAATGCAGCTTCGTTTAGAAAAAGAAAACTTCAGCGTTCCGAAACATTAGTCTTATTCACCTGTGTTCTAATTAAAAATAATCCACTCAATATGTTCATAGTTCACTAGACGCGACTGTAAATAAACCGCCGCGAATCCGGCGTATGCGGACCGTACCTCGCGGGGGCGCCGGTCGCACTGATGATTGCCGTACGATAACGCGCGCCCGACCCTACGGCTGCTACCACGAAATTCTAACGACATCTCTTGTCGTCCGCATATCGCTAGTGCCCAAGCAAAAACTTTCGTCACTCGATAACGAGCGACAAACGGATCGATCGTAGTACCTAGCGTGCGGTTCAAGCTGATAAGTGATAACAGGTACTTACACATGTTAAGAACATCATCGTTTTGCACATAATATGTAACTCAAACATGAGAATAAGATCCAAATTCCAATAGAATCATTCATATTCGGCCTCTCCATGATGGAATAATACAAAAAATTACAGACGTGTAGAGGAGCATATTCATGAATCATGATGAATCGTCTATGATCGCCCATGCTGATTGACATCGACTGTGGGTGCTAAAGACAGCTTGGCCATCACATAATTATTTAAAAAAATCTAAGCGGACACATCGAATTAAGGATACAGATTTAGACAAGCTCAGTAAATGCCATGCTGTATAAATTCGGTCACGTGCAATGTGCATATCTGAGAATCATCGGTACTTTATACCGAGAAGAGTTAATGCCAACCATGTCGAAGACCTTTATAGCAATTAACTTGTAAATATTTTAACCTGATGACACTGACGATACTTTTGTATTGAGATGGTTTATGTTAATAAATAATAAGGCCAAAGGGAACTTGATCGACTCTCTGCTCTTACTACTTTTAAGTTTCAATATTTTAAAAGCAGGCCAGAATGCGATATGTCAATTATTATTTGTAAGCAGCCGAGCCAGCCAGTCTACCAAGGCGTATTGTGGTGATCGCCGCAGACGGAAGATTATTTTAAGACACCTAAGAATTACCTATTGCAATGAAACTGAAAAATAAAATCCAACGATGACCTATCCTAGGTATAACAAAGGAGAATATTGAATATTTCGGAGAAGTAAACATGGCACTATATTGCCCTTGCGCAGATTAAACCAAACGTAATATTTACAATGCCAGTGCCAATAAATAAATCTGGCAAATAATCTTGTAACAATGACCAAAATAAAGTTGATCGCTAGTCGGAGCGGGCTGGCCGGTTGCGAATTGCGATATTTTGGCAAGTAGCGGCGTGCGTGTCGCGGGCGCCCGATGATGCCATCGCCGCGGAGGACCGTGACGTCATCGCGTTTTCCAAACGTGGCCGCCAGACAAAAATAGTCCCGCCCCACCGCAAGCCCCTCGCAGTCACCGACGAATTTAGCCGACCCGAAGCGGGCAGCCTTCGAAGTCAAATGTTTGACTGCTTTGACAGCACCGGTCTCGCCGAGACGCTTAACTATTTAGCCTTGGATATGGGTAAATGCCGCTATAGCAATCAATTAAATAGTACGTAGTATGAAGATGCCAAAACGCGTATTGAGTAGTGCGTACGCGCTTAGAATAAATTAAGTATGCGAAAAAATGTTAATGTTAAATAGAATTATATTCGTCTTCATATCGTGTATATAATCAAAGTTCATATCCTTTTTCATATCATTTTGAATAACGTGAAGGCAAATTGTGTGAATAATGAATGCCTCGCCTTCATATTTAGGAACTGACGCAATTTATCATCGACGACCATCACAATTCACAACTGAGAAGTGAGAACCGAAGTCGAAGTACAAACTACAAAGTGACAAAGAAGTACACTACGTTAGCACGCTTACGGAATCTTTGCAGTCGATACTAGATACTGATTACTGGCATGAAATGTTTTATGTATCGTGTTTCATATAATGTAGTATTGAAGTATGATATCATCGCGCTACCTACTCTTGGCTTTTGTTTGACCTGTACGTATTTTTTCAGTGTATTTTGCGTGAGAAGCGTTATAAAGTAATGCGTAGATCGCCGCTTACAACACATTTGAAGGACTTTTTAATTGAAAAGGTGTCATGCAATGGTTTTTAAGCTGAGTCACGGACTGTAAGTACCACTGTGAGTCTCTATTGCTCATAGTTTTTCAATTATTGCTAGGTGTATCATCAATAGTTTAAATAAATATTATATTGAACTAGAATTTTCATTATTACTCAAATCATGATTTATCAGTAGTCACTAGTCATTTATCACAATTGTCCTCATACCCACCCACCCACCCTTAAAATGGTATTTCACAATGAAATACCATTTTAAGGGTGGGTTGCACCAGAGGCGTAGAACAACTATAATTACGGTTAAGGTTATCGTCAAATATGGTGTCCATTATGGACTTTTACTAGGGATTGGATAGTTCATTTGACATTTTGTTATGGTTAAAGTTACAGTTATAGTTAAAGTAAGTTGGTGCAAAGTGAAGTCTTTTCTTCTTTAACGTCGTCGTGATCTAAAACGTCAAAGATCCAAAAATCCGTTTTCAAGATCAGGTTTAAACTTAACAAAGTACGTATAGAAACATTGCCTGAAGTTTTATAATTTTTACAGGACTAAAGGGTCTCTGCTAAGTCTGCAACGCTTGCTTCAGAGACACCGGCTTCAGATCTACTAATAACAATTGGTACACAATACACATAATGAACGGCATCATATATCTCATTTGCTACAAGTTCTTACATAATAGGTCGGGGAGAAAGTCTTTTCGCATTATAGTAAGTATGAACTTGTCATAAAATCTCTTGGGCTCTACCGATTGTATCTGGCTGATTTTGGTATCATTAAACAGTTCAAGTAAGGTAAATGTGAGATTCTCATTTGTTTTTCTTAATGTTAAAATGAGTGATTCTAATATAGAAATTCAATAAATTTTAAAATTTTATTAAAAAAAAGGTAAAAAAGCAACACAAGCCGCGAAAAAAATTTGTGATGTTTATGGACCTAATGCAGTATCTGTGAGAGTAGCGCAAATTTGGTTTAAGCGTTTTCAATCCGGAAATTTTAACATCAAAGATGCTCGTCGCTCTGGTCGCCCTGTTACGGTCTACGGACAAAACTGATGCCATTTTTGAAAAAGTGGAGAAAGATGGGCATATTAGTAGTTACGATGTAGCTGAAGAACTGGGGATTGACCACAAAATAGTTTTGGCGCATTTGAAAAATGGTGGGTACACAAAAAAGCTCGATATTTGGGTGCCTCGTGAGCTTACTGAAAGAAACCTAATGAACCGTGTACTCATTTGTTATTCTTTATTACGACGTAATGAAATCGAACCATTTTTGAAAAAGCTGATAACTGGTGATGAAAAGTGGATAACGCACGACAAGAACGTGCGAAAAAGGTAGTGGTCAAAGCCGGTCAGGCTTCACAGACTTTGGCGAAACCCAGGTTAGCTCGCAACAAGGTGATGCTGTGTGTGTGTGGTGGGATTGGAAGGGCATTATTCATATGAGCTGTTACAGGCAGGCAGAACCATCGATTCTGAACTGTACTGCGAACAACAGAGGGGTGAGTGAGCCAAAATGTTTTCGTTTTCGCTTCGTTATAGAATCGCCGATGAAAATGTATGGAAATGACATAAGCGTTCGTTAATATGACGTTGACGTTCGACTCGTCTTATGTCAATTCCATACATTTTGATCGGCGATTCTATAACGAAGCGAAAACGAAAAAGTTTCGGCTATAGGCCCTGATGATATTAAAGTAAGAAGTTGAGAGAAAGCGGCCGGAATTAATCAACAGAAGGGGTGTGGTTTTTCACCATGATAACGCTAGACCTCACACATCTTTAGCCACTTAGCAAAAATTACGGGAGTTTGGCTGGGAGGTGTTAATGCATCCGCCGTATAGTCCTGACCTTGCACCTTCAGATTTCCACCTGTTTCGGTCACTGCAGATTGCAGAATTCCTTAGGCAGTGTCAGGTTCACATCACAAGAGGACTGTCAAAACCTTGTAGCAGTTTTTTGATCAAAAGCCCCAAAATTTTTATAGCAATGGGATGATGTCCCTACCAACAAGATGGCCAAAAAGTTATCGAACGAAATGGCACCTGTATACTTTAGTCAATTGTAAATAAACTTTATAAAAAAACCTTTTGAATCTATATATATAAAACTCAAAGGTGACTGACTGACATGGTGATCTATCAACGCACAGCCCAAACCACTGGACGGATCGGGCTGAAATTTGGCATGCAGATAGATGTTATGACGTAGGCATCCGCTAAGAAAGGATTTTGATAAATTCCCACCCCAAGGGGTTCAAACAGGGGATGAAAGTTTGTATATAATAATACTTCTTAGCGCGAGCGAAGCCGCGGGAAAAAGCTCGTTTTTATATAAAATGCGAAAAAACTTTTTCCCCAACCAAATAAATCGAACTGCCATGTTGTCTCAAATCAAGATTTATTAGAATTTCCATTCAATACTTTTATTAGCTGACGATGCTATAATGCAACAGGTTTTCATTTGTTTGCAATGTTAACAACGGCACGGCGGAAGTTAACCAGCTGCACATCGCTGACGCACTGCTGTACTTGCTAATTCCTCACAAAAGGTGCATTCTGTTAGATTTTAGAAACATCAAATTACATCCAGCCGACGTTTAACGCCGACCTTGACTTGTGAATTGTGATTCTGAGTTCTGACACCAATTTATTGCACCAGGTGTTGTTTTACGGAAATCCGTGTTGCATAATAAAACTACGCTACGGCACAAACTGTTGAAATAAAAATGCATTACTTAATTACTGAAGAACAACCATTTTGAATTATTATTCGGGAAAGTTTTGATGCAGCTTCCAGAATTAGAGGTTCACTCTTATAGAAATACAGAGGTAACATAGCTATGAACCGACTGTAAGCATACTGTAACAAAAGACGATAATATTCATGATTTCATGGACTAAAGTGGAACACGGTCGTTCAAAGACGGTCCAACGGACCCAACTATTTAACAATGTTTCTAATGTTAGATCTCTTTTAGTGGATAAAAAGCGCAATGAAGTCATCCACCATAAAAGAAACGCTGACGCATGAATTCACCTTATAACTGGTAAGGTTAAAGCGGCAAGTCCATCGTACTAAAGAACGGTCAACGAACCACAACGTCTAAACTCGGTTCAAGTTATTCACGATTATCAGAATTTGGGACGACTTACGGAAATATAATTTAGGTAAAAAGGACGCTGACGCAGATTATTGAATTTTATATTGATTGAACTGATGGCCTTTGGCACCTGAAAACCTTCTTCAGCGGACGTCTACAAATTCCGACTAAAACTTGTCATTTCTAATTTTTGGTTATTTTAACGTACTTAATTTATTTATTCATTTTAAAACTGCACCCATTTTATGTTACTTGTTTATAAATTATTTTGTGTCACTTCATTAATATATGTACACTGAAAAAAAAATATGTTTGCTTCAACCAAGATCTTGTTTATTCCTATAATGAATCATGAACCCATATGAGCCTTCCAAGATCATAGTTGCTGCGACTAAGAGAACTTTATTAAACTGTCTTAGTTCCATCTATCAAGAACTATACTGGCCTTATAAAGGCTGCTTAGTTAGTTTAACTAATATCTTGTTTAATACAAGCATGACACTTTGTTATATTAGTTAAATTGATTTGTAGATCCAAATAATCCTACAGTTCCATCAACTAAGACTCTTTTTTAACCTGATTATTAAACTTCTTCAGATCAGTTAACATTTTGCTTCATTAAACCAAGTCACTTAGTTCCAATTAACTAAGGTAATAGTTAGCCTAACAATGATAGTTATTCATTTCAAGTAAAATCTTGTCTAGTGTGATTATTATCCGTTGTCAAATGAAAAATAAGTTTTGATTAATTTAATTAAAGTCTTAGTTAATTTGACCAACTTGTCAATAGTTGTATCTACTAAGCATGGTTGTTGATGTAGTCATGACAGGTAATGGATTTAAATAAGACCCCTTTTCTAGTATTTTGCCAAATAAAGGATAGTTCTATAGTAGTTAACACAGGCACTTGCGTGCCTGTGTTAACTACTAGAACTAGCCTCCACTTAACAAAATACTAGAAAATGAATCTTACTTTAATTCAATACCTTTTCTTCCTGAAAAGGTTTGTGTAATAATAAAAATTTAGGTATTTTTTGTTAATGTAAATATTTATTTATAATAATATAATATGGCACAGAGATAGAATGTATTTTTCTGGTTCTGGTTCTGGCTCTGGCTCTGGGTCTTTTGATTCATCTTGTTCATAGTTTGAGTTATCCTGAAAACAATAAGGTTTTATTATATTTACAAAAAAAGTGAAGGTAAAGGTAAGCCTCGAGTGTTATGCGCTGTTCTAAAAGATTGGTATTTTTTAGTACCTACAATCAAGTTAATAAATAAAACATGTATACCTACATGCCTAATTATAATTTAAACTGTACCTTTTTGGATTTTGAAATGTAAGTAGGCAGGTACTTACCTAGGTCTTAATAGGTAATAAATAATAATCTATAAAATATGAATGGAGTGCTGTGCGATATTGGTTGAAAATATGGTAAATAACTGTTAGATCGTAGATATAGGAGGACATACCTGTAAATATCTTTATTAATTCCGGAAGCTCCCATGTTTTAAAATGATCAGTGACGTCGTCCATTAGGGTAAGTTTAAGGTACTGATAATATCTTCTTTGCCGCCACTCGAAGTCGCTTGCATATTTGCTCGTTATGCACTTGATCTTCTTGGGGATCCACTGTTGTTAATTGAAACACTATCAAGTGTAAAAGAAATCACAGAAACCATTAAAAATCACTAGCGTAGCGTGGTGTTCAGTCGCACTTCAGAGAAATGGCGTCGTCGGTCGAATGGCGTGCGTGGACGCTTCTCTAGGAGGGGAAGGCGCGGCGCGGCGGGGGACATGCGAATCAAGTGCTTAGTAGAATCTACTAAGAACTTTGTCGGAATATTCAAGATTTTTTTTTAATTTAACGCATTAGTTGATTGCTGTAATTATTTAAGTTTATTGCTTCAACGATAATAATTTGTTGATGCTAATATGGGTAAATTGTAGATTTTACTTTTATCTTGTTTCATTCTACTTCACAGCTTCTGTGATGTAACATATCTAGTGGATACTCCAACTAAATGCCTAGTTAATATTAAAAACATAAACTGTTAACATAAACACAGGGTCTTTATAGACCCAAATACAAGATTATAGTTAATTTGACTAGGTTGCTGTATAATCTCAAAGAAGTATTAGTTATTTTAATAAAAACATATCTTCAATTTAACAAATGTCCTCTTTGATGTTATAATTAAATTTAGCTTGTTGTTAAAACTAACTCCAGTTGTTCGCTGTTACAATCACCTTATTTTTTGTGAACAATAGTAAGGTTATTCCAATTAATTTGGTGCCAACTAAGAAAAAAGACTACTTAGTTGGAGAGTAATTTTTTCAGTGTATACATTTAAGTTCATTCCGTTTTCAGAATCGTTTCACCAGCCTGCCTAGCATACGCCAACGAGATATCTCACTCTCGAGATAATTAAAAAGAAAAAACTACTCGTCTCATAATGTAAAAATCTCGATATTATCTCGACAAAACTCTATAAAAATGTGTTATTTCGATGATAGATCTACGCGAGAAAAAACGTTTGTCATGCTAGGGTCAATAGAGATGAAGATATACAAACCAAGCCAACGTTCTTGATACAAACTATCAAACATCGAGAAACATGTAGAGTGAGATAATATCTCATTCATCATTGGCATATGCTAGGCATAAGGCAGGCTGCTTAAAATTGCCTTTTATCTACACTACTATTATAAAGAGGAAAGATTTGTTTGTTTGTTTGTTTGTTTGTTTGAGTCGAATAGGCTCCGAAACTACTGGACCGATTTGAAAAATTCTTTCACCATTGGAATCCTACATTATTTCTGCTGAACATAGGCTACATTTTATTTTGGAAAAAAGTAGGGTTCCGTAAGATATTTGAGTTTTTCGGACGCAAGGTGTAAAAAATCAGCTAGAAAAGTTACTTATTTTGCGTACGCTGCCTAAACTATCAAAGATAGAACCATAAAATGTTCTAAGTAATTGTAGATCTTATAAATATCTACAAAAAAGTCCGCGACACACTATACCTATCTATGTCGAGTGAGGCACAATAGCCATTTATTTATTTAAAAATCCAGATTTTTTTTTTGACTACATTTAAACGGATATATTTTACTCACGCTATTAATCCTTATCAAAATAAATTATTTTATCACTAAGTACAGTTTATGTAGATAATATTTGGTCTTAGAATGATTAAAATTGGACGTTTGGTTTTGAAATTATGGCGAAATTAAAATATTACGATAGTGGGCGTCACCAAAGCGCGTGCGGTAGGAAGACAATATTCTGTTGTAGAAATGAAAATTCTGTACATAAAAGATATGAAATGACAACCGAAATTACACCTTTGTCACTACATCGCTATAGAAGCCAAAAATGTGGTTAGTTTTTTGTCTGTCTGTCTGTCTGTCACTCTTTCTGTCTGGCTGTATGTTTGTTCCAGCATCACACGAAAAATACTGATCCGATTTGAATGTGGTTTTCGCAGATATATTTATCTTCTTCCAACTTAACATCTGGTGTATAAAATTTTTTCCCCCCACCCCTCTAAGGGGATAAAAGAGGGGGTCAGATTTTGTATCAAACTTTTTTTTTTAACACGAAAACTACTGATCCGATTTGCATACGGTTTTCACAGATTTGCATACGGTTTTCACAGATATATTATATTTGTCTTCTTCCAACTCAACATCTGGTGTATAAAAATCCTCCCCGGGGCCCTCCCCTCTCAACCCTCTCTGGGGACCAAAGAGGAGTCAGATTTTGTATACAACTTTTTTCTTTAGTGGACTTACTTCATATTAGGTATTAACTGTGTTTTTCAACTTAACATCTGGTGTATGACCTTCCCCCCCCTCACCCTCTTAGGGGACAAAAGAGGGGGTAAAACATGTATCAACTGATGATGTAGAAAATATTATACTTTAAATGGCAAAACAACGTTTGCCGGGACAGCTAGTTTCTAAAATAAAAAACACGTTTAAAGGGCTGAATAGTGATCATATGAATACTAAAAATGGCAGCGACATTTAAAATTCCAATGACAATGGTTCGAATTTCGAAACGGGGACGGATACGAGCGGTCTGATAAGATAGCGCGCATGTTTCAGCGTTGGCGACGTTCGACGTCTTGCAACGCCATTCATTGCTGAAAATGTGCGCGACACCGTACCGAGAAATCCGGCCGAGTTTCCTGGAAGCGCTACTATGTTTACAGTTTACACACACGTATGTACTATGTAGTATACGGCACACAGCCGCCCACGACCCTGATAACACGAGTGACGAGCCGTGTATCGGCAGTACTCATTAACAGACTCACATCGCGTACCCGTCTCACTTTACATGCAATCATACAAATCGCTCCTTATAAATTGCGATCGCGCAGTCAAAAGGCCTCACAAACATACTAAGTTTGCAGCGTTTTTAATTGCTGACACTAGGCAGTTTCTCTTGAATGCGCATAAAATTTTCTACTGACTTATAGCCGGTTTCTCATATTTTTTGAGAGAAATTTATCAATTCAATAACGTTGTTAATTTATTTAATTTAAACCAATCAAAAGCGCTATTGAATGGATGAAATTTTTGTCAAAAAACATTTGAAACTCGTTACTAATGCGAGTCGGATTATTTAGCTCTACATGCGCCAATTAAGAAGGGTCCAATAGAGCGATCGTAAGATCATCGAGGTCAACGCTGTAATGGCAGCGGTCAATAATGATAATTTAACATATGAACTAGCCGGCAATAAATATCAATTGGTTCGGTTCGAAAGATGTTTTTATTAGCAGTATTATAACGATAAACTCTTGCGGCACATTCTGGTGCACCTTTATCACAATGAAAAACATGTTTGACCTTGGAATATTATTCATAACAAAAGTTTTGGCGTGTAGCAAGTAGGCAATCAATAGTCTAAAATAATTTGTAGGCTTGTTGTAGGCAGACCAGTCAATGGACAATGACATTTATTCACGCAAAAAACTTTATCGAAGAAAACGTTTCGGTAATGATGTAATACTGTTACTGTTTAACCGCAAAGCAGTTAAATGCGACAAAATATGGGCATAACTTAAAATAACATTTTTTCTGCTTGTGTTCATAAGATTTTTAGTTTCGTCTTTTAGGATTGGAAAACTGTTCTTTTGTTTTATTCTTTTTTTGTTTACGATTACACTTTACCAGAACAACGAATAAACCATGACATAATTTAAGTCCTGACTCCTGAGTCCTGACCCGTGACACCAGCAAAGGTAGGCGCATTGCACGAAAAGGTTCGACTAAAGAATTTAGGAAACATTCTTACGTCTACATAATATCTAAGGTACGTGAAGAGACCTTCAAGATATAATCTCATTATAGACATTCACTTGGACTAAAGTAATAATAACTAGATGCATGGTCCTTGCGGTAGCCTTGAGTTTGTCTATCAGGTCATTATAATAATATTATAATGAATAATGAGTGTTTATTTTGAGTAGTACCAGTTACCATAACCATAAGCCTTTACTAATCTTTCACAGGGCAGGAAAGATTAGTAAGAGATGTCAGATGTATCCTTTATAATTGATAGGACTAAGTTTGAACGTCACAAGAGCTCAAGACTCACTTCTTTAAAGGTACAAGTTGGAACCGAGCGACATGCGACAATTGCAGACGACGTGTCGTCGCGACACTACTGGGTTCTATGTATTTGTATGAATAAGTGTCGCTAGCTACGGAGGGTATTTCATAGAAATACATAGAAACCAGTAGTGTCGCGGCGACACGTCGTCTGCTGTTGTCGCGAGTTTCTCGGTTCCAACTTGTACCTTAAAGCTCCACTGCAAAAGTAGTTACAATGGCCCATTCCTATGCTGACTCTAGACGGCAATAGGCTGATGGTGATGCTGACTCCAGACGAGAAACTCCGGGAACCTTCATGGATAGAGACTCGTTTACTCTAGTGTATAGAAGCGAGACCTTCCGAAACTTCACGCCGTGAGTCTTGCTTTACAAGAATGACACTTACTTGGTGAGACTGGAGGTATGACTGATGCTCGCGGCGGCGGCTCGGCGCTCCGCTGCCGCGTCCACCATGCCTCTGCATCACCGCGAGCATCACTAACTAATCGCCACCACCGCACAACCACACACTAACACATTACAGTAACCCTCGATCCGACACCCGATACGCGAATATCTAGTTACCCTCACTGTCCGGCCTCACAAAACGCTATCGCAACTTGCGGTTGGTTTTACAGCATCTGGAACAACAGAGAACACTCATTAGTCATTATTGACTAATTAGGTGCCTAGGTTTTCTACCCGGAAGAGCCGGAACGAACCTAAGTTATCGAATTTTCTAGGCTGGCGAGCTTTTTGGGAAAGCCTCAAAAAGAAAGGCAAAAGGACGACTGCTACCTTAGCCCATAAATTCCTCTTCGTTCCACACACTGCCACCTGGTACCAAGTGGCAGTGTTTAAATAATTATATGTATTAAGCAGTAAATGCGAATTGCGAGTGACCGATAAAAAATAATATTCGCAAATTTCGCAAAATATAATGTTCTGACAAAAGGTCGTCTTGGTCGTATAACGTATTATGGCAGGTTTGTCGCAAAGTATGTTGGCTATCTAGGATATCATAATAGCCTACTGAGATAGACTTTCTAATTTCTAGACATCCATAGAGATGCCTTCAGACAATCTAGTCTAATCTAAGTCCAGAGGAGTGAGGACGCAATAAAGAGATGCCCCTAAATTGACTTCTAAGGGTCAATTCAGACCTTTTTTTTAATGAAATAAGGGGGCAAACGAGCAAACGGGTCACCTGATGGAAAGCAACTTCCGTCGCCCATGGACACTCGCAGTATCAGAAGAGCTGCCGGTGCGTTGCCGGCCTTTTAAGGGGGAATAGGGTAATAGGGGAGGGTAGGGATGGGAAGGGAAGGATTAGGGAAGGGTAGGGAAGGAAATAGGGTAGGGGATTGGGCCTCCGGTAAACTCACTCACTCGGCGAAACACAGCGCAAGCGCTGTTTCACGCCGGTTTTCTGTGAGAACGTGGTATTTCTCCGGTCGAGCCGGCCCATTCGTGCTGAAGCATGGCTCTCCCACGTATGCAGACCGCAACGTGACGCGTAGATGTATTTCTAAATTTATATTGTACTGTACTGTGTACACAGATTTCAATTGCGCGAGACGGCTTGCATAATATCTGTCAAATCCATACTTGAGAAATGCTTAAATACGCGTCGCGTAACGCGTTGCTGTTTGCTTTATACCCTTACAAACATAGAAAATTTACACACAATTTAAATCACGATTCGTGGCCGCAGTAGCGGCGCAAGACCAAAATTTTATGTGGGCAAAATTTTATATTTTGCGAGGCCCCCTGGTGGGTGATGCAAGAAAACGGATTATGTTGAAAGATTTTTGATACATACTCGTAAATCCTAAAAAAACGCGCTATCCAAGGGGCGCGAGGCCCCTAGGACCGCGAGGCCGCCGCCTTACGCCGCCTCTGTGGCCGCCCTTAGGATACTGTGTAAGATCGACCTTGAGGATTACCATGAGAACGTTAGGTACATGATACCCAATCTGGTTCAACAAACCAGATATGTATATAGTATGAATGAGAACACTTTATGAGTATACTTATTATACCTAACACGATTTTATGATGAACAAAATAGCTTACAACAAAGAGTTTTAAAACTGGGAGTTTTCATACTCAAGCTAATTTTTTATTAAACATATAAAGCTAATGACGTCATGCCGCGGCCGCATATGCGTGGTGCTGGCCGCATATGGATCTGCTTGTATCGTCCAATAGTATCGTCTCTTAGCACGAAGCTTCGGACGATAGACGCAGACGCGGCCGGGCCGTCACAATACTGAATATGCAGAGTTACTTTTTGAAAACAATCTTGTTATAATTTACTTTTTCACATGCACTTGATAACATTGCTATCTACTTTCGTCTTTCTGAGATTAAGGGCCTGTTTCACCACTTTCTGATAAAATACCGAATAGGCTATTCACAACTTTTTTTAAAGATTCTCTGGCCGGTATAAATAGTCAGTACTCAAGATGCATCTCGGTCTCAAGACGCGGTTCGGCTCTGTGATTGGTCCAAATTTTCAAATCAATCAAATCAAATCATTTATTTCGGGCATCAGAGGCCCATAAAACAAATACCTTAAACCTAACATACATATTGATTATATTAATAAATACCTTAAAACTAACATTATACATATTATTTTATATATTATACTTAAAAACTAACACTGTCACTTGTTGCCGGCGACGTGACTCGACGCTTCGTTTCGGAGTCTCCCCCGGAACCTCCGGTAGACCACATCCATCGGCCAGAACTCCGGCGCCTCGAAAGTCGACAGAAGATTCGTCGGTACTCTCACCACAAAGGAGCTAAAGTTAACCTTGTGGCGAGACTGCAGACGCTCGACCCTCAGGCGCAGTGTCGTCTTCTTCTGGATGTAGTCCACGACGTCCTCGACCTCCATGGACCAGTGCAGGCGGGATATGTACAGGGGCGTCGCGGGGACCTCGCTCCGCAGACGCAGCTCAGGTACATATGGTGCGGTGCCGCGATGGTTGCGGGCGGCGGGCTTCTTCCTCCTCTCTACCAGTATGAAGCCCTCCTCATCGCACCTCCTGCTCTCGTCCTTGCCAGGCCGAGAAGACTCCACCTTGCGGTTCTTCGTAGCCTTTCGGCTCTCCTTAGTCTTGCGACTCTCCGAAGCCTTGCGGCTCTCATTCTCCCCATTAGATTTCGCCCGCGGGGGAGGTGCGGGGCGACCAGCAACAGTCGCAAAATTTTGCTGAGTCGCCTGAGGACTCAGCGTCGGCGCAACAGGGAGGGGGGCGCGGGCGGCGGCGGCAGCGGCGGCGTTCGTTGACCCGTCCGATAATGCTGACGGGCTAAACGCGCATGTTTGCGCGCCACGACGAGTGGTGACGTATGCGGCATCAGGTGAGGGTGACCTACATATTGAATTACCACTTTTTAATTGCGATAATTCAATACGTAAGTCACTGATCGTAGACTCTGATGCCTGCAATCTACCTCGAACTCCGGCCAGCTCCTCCTTCAGGAACCTGATGTCCTTCAGCAGGCTGACGACGTCGACGTGGTCCAGCGTGACGGGCGGCAGCTTGTGTGCTTTGCCACAAAAGCCGGCACCTCATCAGGATCCGTCTGCTTCAGCAGGGAGATGATGTCCTGCACGCTCCTTTCCGTTCCGTCTCTTCGTCGCGACGGCATGTTCGCGCTCTGGCCGAGCGTCTCGTACAGCAGCTGCTTGCCCTTGCAAATCTCCTCACTGGAGAAGGAGGACTTGCAGATCTGCATGATGCTGACCTCGTCCATGGTGTCGATGGCGTGCTGGATAAACGCCAGCAACTCGTTGGCCACGAGCGCCATGGTCACGTGCAGCGGCAATGTGCCGCGCGCTTCGCGAAAATATTAATTAATTAATATTTGCAGCGTGTGTAACGCGGAGCACGACCGGTCGCTAGCTCAACACATTACACTTGATTTTGATTTTGATTTTGACAGCCAACCAATCACAGAGCCTGAACCGTGTCTTGAGACCGAGATGCATCTTGAGTGCTGACTATTTATACCGGCCTCTATACTTCAACTGTCAAGTTAAGTGGTGGATAGCCTATTCGGCACTTATCAGGAAGTGTGTGTAAAACAAGAAAGGAAGACTTTTAGAACATAAAATAATAAGGCCTAAGTGAGGTACACCCATCTGAGACCGTACTCCGTAGATCTTGCAAAGACTATACCAAATGGCTACAAAGGGCCTAGGGCAATGTTGAAAGAAATTCAGTGAATATACTGTTTTGCACTACAACAAATATAATATTAATTATAAGTGAGGCTATAGTTCAGAGTAAAATGTTTAAAAAGGTTGCAGTTATATTATGTACTTATCTCAATCCTATGTTTGAATTCACAATCATTATTTAACCCGTCGATCGTGAGAAAAACAACTTATCTATTGTTATCGCGGTTGCATGCAACCGCTTGGGGCTTGATGAATTAATTATTAAAAATAAATCAACATAGCTGTTTTGAAATAAAGGATAAAATAATATCATAAATCCAATAAATAGACTCAGGACTCAGGAGCCTCAGTGAAACAATTAGTAAACAAACAATATTCATAATTATTATTTTGTTTGTTTACTTGTTCCACTGATTCTTTTCTCTGTTCCACTGAGGCACCTCAACTTCTAGTCTATTTTTAATTTTTATGAATGAGATGTCAATTTTGTAATGTTGCAGTATAGATAGTGTATGACAATTTTTATATTAGATTGGAACTTCTTCTCTGAATATGTTTTTAAAATAACAAGTAGACAAAAAATTAAGAGACTTAGGGCCTGTTTCACCACTTTCCGATAAAGTACCAAATAGGCTATTCACAACTTTTTTGACAGATTCTCCACACTCGATCTGTCAAATTAATTGGTCTATTCGTCACTTATCGGGAAGACTATAGTGAAACAGGCCCTAAATAGATTAGATAAACACTTTGCGGCATTATTATAAACTAAAAAGGAGACACAATTATTAAATTGTTTTGCTCCAGTCTTTCTCTTTTGAGACATTGCAGAATAGGTACTTATGTAACACACTAATGTCCATATGTTATGATTATTATATGAACGTGAGTACCTATTCGTTAAATTCGTAGCAAATGTATAATAGTGAAAAAACAATACATAAAATATGTTATCAACTTTTTGTATCAAGATCAATATTTATGAAAAACGAAGGAAGTGTTAATGTTGTTAAGATTTTATAACAATGACTTTTAATAACACAACGAATACCTACAAATGCTCTTTTATGAGATCATCGATACAGTAAATAAATTTAAATATGACTCACCCATTTATATAGCAGTTACTGTGACCGTATAGGTTATCATTTTATTATCACAACTACTTATGACATACGTCATAGGTAGATAGCACTAGAAAAAGTGGTAATTCCAAAATAACACCGTAATTTAAATAAACTTCCGATTGTACACCCGTTAAAAGATATTTTTCTATAAGCTTAGCTAAGTATAAATTATAAATAAACTAAAGCTTCAAATTGTACTAAAAGATGAAACAGAAACAACAAGTATTTATATTCTTATTTCGTCCAAAATCAAAACCGCTAGTGCCATCTATGAATCAGAATTGACATTTAAATTTATACGCAAAAGCCAAATTACCTACTGTTAAGTGATAACTGTGTTATTAACACTCATTGAGATACTATAGCAGGAGAGAGCCTTATATCAGTGTACAAGCGTCAAAAGCGTGTAATGTTATGTCCTACTTACTAGGACATAACAAAGGAGTCGGTATGCATATTTCATGTAATAAAAGTGATAATAAAGGTTTTTATTGAACATTTTATGCTAGATATTGTTGAGTTCTATGGTTCCGCTAAATTATAAACCATAAGAATGGCCAAAGAATGCCTCAAACACGTGGATTTAACATTAAATACGTAAGTTTTGAACAACGTTTTTTGGACTTTTCAATTGGTATTTTTGTAAGCTAAAAAGGATATTATTTAAGTTTAATAATCCCTTATTCGTGCTATGTAAGGCATTAGTGCTAAAAATTTCACATTAATTACTAATTTGACTACAAAAGTTGCATAGCTTTTTACGTGTGTTTACGGATTCTCATTACTTGAACTATAGTTTATCGATATCATGAACTAAATGACTTTCTTTTCTGGATCTAAATGTGCTTCGAAATGATCGACAAATAGAAATATTCAAGAAAATAAACGCACACTACTTGTATGAAAATAAGCACAAAATGGCCACGCGATGACAGGCTAAGACTACATCTACCTATATATCCTTAATCTGTGTTAACACTGATCTCTATTCCTGGATTTCTGATACAGACCTTGCTTTTTGTGCCTATTTGAATTTGAAGCAGAATCAGCGCCCCCCTTATTCGGGTAGAGAACTAAATTTGACGTAACCACTTACCACAACCAATAACAACAGTAATGTCATCACTAGTATTAGTTCCAAATACTCTCACTACTGCTATCAACGCCAATATGGCGGCTTTCAAACATCATTTTTACGTCAGATTTAGTTCTCTACCCGAATAAGAGGGGCGCTAATTCCGCTTCAAATAGGCACAAAAAATAGCTGTCATTTCAAAATTCAAAGGCTCTTATCTATCCAGCGTATTAATCATGGTTTAATAGGGACCGTGCAGAGCGACGACACTGCCACAAGTGGCGAATAGCCGAAACTTTTACTAAAATTTTACTGTCAAGCTCTAGTGAAGCTACGGAAAATTAGAAGATTTCTTAACAAATTCCGAGTATTTTCAAGAATTGAAATGTATTGTTGTATTCCCGGACTTAAAAGAAATATAAAGGCAAATCGAACAATGTAAAATTTTATTATTTTTCTGACAAAATATTCGCATGGTTTTGCTTATTGAAAAACGAAAGAAATGGATAAAAGGCGGTAAAAATATACGTAAGTATTTAAAAAGTTCCATGAGTGTTAAACGCGCTCTACACTCTCGGCAAAACTACACGAGACATGCCGAATACGAGAGTGAGGAGAGCACATTCGTCTATATTCAAAATGTCTCGTGTATGTCTCGTGTATATTCGCCGAACTATCCGTTCGATGTCGGTACATCAAAGGGTCTCGTATAGTTTTGTGTTTATGCAAAACTATCTCTCCACACTCCCGTGTCGCTCGGGCCAGTCGGCAGACAGTCACCGTATTGAATGCACGTATAAATCGATGATGCACGTATTTTGTTTAAATGTCGGTAAATTGGACACACGAACTGGAGTGATCGTTTTTAGAACTATTATTATTATCATCAATATTATGCTAATATAATAATAATAGTAATAATATACGCCCAAAATGACCAAAAATTGCCCTTAAATATTAACTTTATTTTATTTTTAGGGTTCCGTACCCAAAGGGTAAAAACGGGACCCTATTACTAAGACTTCGATGTCTGTCCGTCTGTCTGTCTGTATGTCTCCAGGCTGTATCTCAAGAACCGCTATAGCTAGACTTCTGAAATTTTCACAGATTGTGTATATCTGTTGCCGCTATAACAACAAATACTAAAAATAAAATAAAATTTATTTTTAAGGGGGCTCCCATACAAGAAACGTGATTTTTTTGGTCTTTTTTGCTCGTAATCAATAATGGTAACAGGTACGCACTTGAAATTTTCACAAAATCCTTAATTGTATTTTTGCTTTAATAATTAATAATAAAATTAAAATAAAAATATTTAAGGGGGGCTCCCATACAAAAAACTACTTTCGCTCTATACCGGTACGGAACCCTTCGTGCGCGAGTCCGACTCGCACTTGGCCGATTATTAGTATTTGCTGTTATAGCGACACAAAAATACACAATCTCTGAAAATTTCAGAAATCTAGCTGTAGCCGTTCTTGGGTTACAGCCTGAAGACAAACAGACGGACAGACAGACCGAGTACGTAACCCAAAAGGACTCCTTAATGACTACGTTCATGATTTTCTATTCCAAATATTATGGCGATCATACACTGCATACGCTTTTTCCAGCGTATTTTAGGTACTATTCTTACATGATTCACCAAAATATAGCTATAATTATTATGCTGCAGCGAATCCTACAGTAGCATACATAATATTCTGGTAACGTCCATGTCTTACGAGCGTCTATTTTCAACTGAGGCAATCGAGAATGTGGAGAGCCGCTCCCGTGTGTACACGAGAGCTCTCGAGTTTTGGCAAAAGTTTTGTGTTTCGGCAAAACTCGAGAGTGAAGAGCGGGCTTTATGCGTAGACTAGTAAAAACACTAAATTTTGTAGATTATAACCGTAAATTCATTTTTTATGAACACAATATGAACATAACCTATAACCATTGCTTTCTTTCAGTAAACATCCAAACTGGCTTCCATCTTAATTGATATACATACATAGGCACGGCTCATTTAATTGGCATAAAGTTGCATCAAAAGTAAGGATAATTTGGAGAAGTCCTGCCAGGAATTCAACACTGAGGATAGTATTGAACTTGAACCATCTTGTCAAAGTGTTGGTTCTCAAAAGGATGATTCTTCAAGTAAGAAAAAGATTAGTAGTGCAGTCTTTGTGTGTTATTTGAAGAATACATACCTAAATGGTGTTTACACTTATGAGATCCAGACTGAAATTAGTTAAAAATAGTGACAGACAAAAGTTGTGAAGATGGTATCGATCGAATCGCAGAAGGTTGAAATAAAAGCATTTATTTTAGTGAACTTGTTTTATTTTATTAATCCACAAGCATTTTCAGTAATTAATATAAGTATTTTTGCATAGCTTCATTATTTTATTGCAATATTTATCAAGTTTTTACTTTCTATGCTGATGGATGCTATTAATTACTTTTTCAGATATTTTCTTAGTTAACTAGATAAGCTTTATACATTTTTATTCACTCTTCCATTCTTTGTTTACGGGTAGAAAGTAGAAACCCTTAATATTATATTTAATATTATAAAAATATACTTAATATTATAAATGCGAAAGTGTGTCTGTCTGTTAGTACTTCACGCCCAAACCGCTAAACCAATTTTGCTGAAATTTGGTATGGATTTACTTTGAGCCCCGGGAAAGGACATAGGATACTTTTTATCCCGGGAAAATGTACGGTTCTCGCGCGATAAATGATTTTTGGCGCAACGGAGTTGCGGGCGTCATCTAGTCTTTAACTTTAATATTTCGATCGCGGATTCTTGGAAATCTGTCGTTGTTCTCGCGGCCGCATGTGGCCACTTGGGAGTGTAAGTATTATATCATTTTATAGTGTAAAACATAAAAAAACACTCATAAACTAGCCAGGGTCAAGGAGAATGCGAAGTCAAAGTCACTCACAAGTTACGTCTTTTACTCGCATCGCGGCGCTGCTGTCGAATTACGACGCCCTCTATAGTTTCTGCACGGTCCCTATAGAGATCAGTGGCAGGTGGGCATAGGGACCGTGCAGAAACTATAGAGGGCGTCGTAATTCGACAGCAGCGCCACGATGCGAGTAAAAGACGTAACTTGTGAGTGACTTTGACTTCGCATTCTCCTTGACCCTGGATAGTTTATGAGTGTTTTTTTATGTTTTACACTATAAAATGATATAATACTTACACTCCCAAGTGGCCACATGCGGCCGCGAGAACAACGACAGATTTCCAAGAATCCGCGATCGAAATATTAAAGTTAAAGACTAGATGACGCCCGCAACTCCGTTGCGCCAAAAATCATTTATCGCGCGAGAACCGTACATTTTCCCGGGATAAAAAGTATCCTATGTCCTTTCCCGGGGCTCAAAGTAAATCCATACCAAATTTCAGCAAAATTGGTTTAGCGGTTTGGGCGTGAAGTGCTAACAGACAGACACACTTTCGCATTTATAATATTAAAGTATATTTTTATAATATTAAATATAATATTAAGGGTTTCTACTTTCTACCCGTAAACAAAGAATGGAAGAGTGAATAAAAATGTATAAAGCTTATCTAGTTAACTAAGAAAATATCTGAAAAAGTAATTAATAGCATCCATCAGCATAGAAAGTAAAAACTTGATAAATATTGCAATAAAATAATGAAGCTATGCAAAAATACTTATATTAATTACTGAAAATGCTTGTGGATTAATAAAATAAAACAAGTTCACTAAAATAAATGCTTTTATTTCAACCTTCTGCGATTCGATCGATACCATCTTCACAACTTTTGTCTGTCACTATTTTTAACTAATTTCAGTCTGGATCTCATAAGTGTAAACACCATTTAGGTATGTATTCTTTAAATAACACACAAAGACTGCACAACTAGTCTTTTTCTTACTTGAAGAATCATCCTTTTGAGAACCAACACTTTGACAAGATGGTTCAAGTTCAATACTATCCTCAGTGTTGAATTCCTGGCAGGACTTCTCCAAATTATCCTTACTTTTGATGCAACTTTATGCCAATTAAATGAGCGGTGCCTATGTATGTATATCAATTAAGATGGAAGCCAGTTTGGATGTTTACTGAAAGAAAGCAATGGTTATAGGTTATGTTCATATTGTGTTCATAAAAAATGAATTTACGGTTATAATCTACAAAATTTAGTGTTTTTACTAGTCTACACATAACACTCATGGAACTTTTTAAATACTTACGTATATTTTTACCGCCTTTTATCCATTTCTTTCGTTTTTCAATAAGCAAAGCCATGTGAATATTTTGGCAGAAAAATAATAAAATTGTACATCGTTCGATTTGCCTTTATATTTCTTGTATGTATTAGAACAACAATACATTTCAATTCTTGAAAATACTCAGAATTTATTAAGAAATCTTCTAATTTTCCGTAGCTTCACTAGAGCTTGACAGTAAAATTTTCGTAAAAGTTTCGGCTATTCGCCACTTGTGGCAGTGTCGTCGCTCTGCACGGTCCCTATTATCGTATGACAGTGACAACTGACAACTTCTGACAAGTGACATAGACAAAATCAAAGACAAGACGATAATGACAGGAGAAACAACATGTTTGTAAAGTAGCGTGTCTATTTTGGATAAATAAAAAGTAAAAATTTATAGTTTTCAAAATTATGACCGAAAAGAATATACGCAATTATTAATTTTCTTTGAATTTTTTCTTGCTGATAATCTTAAATATTTTTCTTCATCAAAATTTCACTAATATTTTTTTCAACTAATCACTCGACGTCGTTATAAAGACACTCTGCATAAAAGATGAACAACCAAGAACAATCTTTGTGACAATGTCTGCATCTGTTGACTAAAATTTGAAACCTATTTAGCTTCTAACAAGGTCAACAGTTTTCATCAACTTGTAGTCGACAAATATAATTGAACATTAATAAATACTTATTATATTAGTTAAATTAATCTGTCTTTATTCAAAAGAAAAGTGTTTATTTCCGCGAAAATGGTCAACACTTTGTTTTTCGCAATCACAACGTTACATGAACATGGATGACCTAAAATGCGAATACGTAAAGAAAAAAAGATGCCTGAGATGGTCTCAAGAAATGATAGTGGGAAAATATGGGAGTGATCAAAACTTTTACTGTGCCGAATCAAACATGAAAGTGTAAACTATCGTTTTATGAATAGTGAGTGCCCGAATATCAAAAGTGAAAATGTGATGTGTCAAACTGATTGTTTACTTCGCGACAGACAGGTGACGGTGAGTGGTTTATAGAAGTGGTTCGCGAGGGCGGAGGGTGACGGGCGGTATGTCGAGCCGTTCGAGTCCCCTCAACGGCGGCTACGACGCTGCCGAGCCCGCTGTGAGGCTCTCGGTCCGCAAAGATCTGTTCCCTCAGGACGGTCTCTCCGATGCAGCCACCGACTCGGATTTGGAACCTCTCCAGGAGGATCTCGACAGAGTCTCCTGCGTGAAGCTAGAGACAGATTTCGAGCAGAGCATCGACGAAATCGCCCACCAGAAGATGAAAGTGATCAATGGAGCTCTCCCGTCCGCACCTCGGTCGCGCCATAAAAAACACAAGCAGCATTCGAAACGCGATAAAGACTCACCTCCCAACGGTTGTCCTCCTAAGGAAAAGAAAAAGAAGAAAAAGTCGCACGAATCACATAAAAGGACGCATTCTTCGAATAGTGTAGTGTCACAAGTTAAGGGTGGTAAAAATTTAAACTTAGTGAGTAGTAGTGAGTACCAGGAGGTGGAGCTGGCCGAGTGTGAGGAGGAGAGCGAGAGCTCCGAGGATGAAGTGTTAAATAGTATGAAGTTACCCGTAATTAATATATCCAGGCAAAGTGGCAAACCGTACAGCCATGAACTTAGTCAATTATCATCCAAAAAGAGTAAAAACAAGGACTCCTCTAAGGAACAAAGGACACATATAGTGATACCCTCCAGTGGTAAACCGCGTTCTATGTTGGGTCTCTGTAGTTCTCGTAGTAAAAAGAAATCTAAGAAGACTGAACGCGCAGCTGTTTACAGGAGCCAGATCGTGGACTCAAATACCAAACTTAAGATTAAGATTAGAAGAACAAGGGAACAGGACACTGTATGTATTTTTTATCTTTATGTTTGTTATGTTTATGTTGACTGCTAATATTGCTTACCCATAAATTGTATGTAAATATTGATAGGAGCAATTTTATCTCCTGATTCCATTAATCTAAAAGAGTAGAACTATACTATTAGTTACTAGTATATGAATTGTCTAGAATGTATTTTATAGCTATTTTAATTAAAACATAGTGTAGTGTGTGTTATCACGTCGGGGTCACCAGTTTAGTGTACAGAGGCTGGGGTCTTCAAATTAAATACTGGATACGCTGAATCACTTTATTACACGTTAACTTAGGTAGGTGATGGGCAGACGACTGACTCTCGCAGGAGCCACATCGCCGTGCCACAAATACAGCTGAATCTGCAAGACTCGATTACCGAGAATAATAACACACGCTACAATAGTTTCAAAAAAATAAACACTGTCAGGCAAAATTTAGAGCTTCTTCCTTATGGCCTTTGTATGTTTTGGGTGCACAAAATGCCAAACAAAAAAGAATTTAAATACTTTCATAAATAACTGCAGTTAATCTCATTGTACTATATTTCAGTTTACTCATTAGATCAGGCAGTTTGGTTGCGCTACTATCAGTACATTGTACAGTAATGAGGCGCGGTCCAAAGGGGGTCCAAAATCTAAGGTCAAATTGAAAAATCTCAAAATCTTGCCAAATAATAAAAGGAAATTCTAGCTATCCCCCCTAACCACCACTATGTCAATACATCCGACCTTAGACAGCTGTCAACCCAAAACCGTCCAAGGCGTCTGATAAAAAAAACTAGTGTGTGACCCCCCCCCAAATTTCAGGCTGCGACCGCGCCTGACTGTAATGTTTATGAAAGGAGATAGTTTTCTATAATCAGTTGTTCTTATTAAAAAAAAATATAGAGTTACTTAAAATATCAAGTTGTATCTACAATCAGAAGCTATGTTCTTTAAGGAAGTACTCAAATAAAAACCTATTACCTATTTGGCAAAAGTTAGTAAAGACCAAACTTTCAATATTATGTAATTAAATTTCCCAATAGTCTAACAAAAAACAATTTTGCTCCAACTATGTTATTTTGAGACTGATATTAATTGTTATTATCACTTCTCAGTTATCAGGCCTAAATATAAATTAGTCTATATTAATAATAGCATACATTAGTATAGCAAAGTATGTGGAATACGCTACAAGTATTTATTCATGCTCCTTGCCCTATCTAACAGATTATAATTTATCAACCAAAACGAAATCCTGTAAATTATGCATTTTATCATACTTATATGTATCTTATCTTTTAATTAAATTATTATAAGTTCAAATTGTAAAATTTTCATCAAGTATAGTCTATAATCTACATATTTTTTCAATTTAATCTATCAATTTACTAAATTCATATTTTGTTTAAAATGTTGAAAATACAAATTAAATTTACAGATTGAATTCTATGCTGATTCTCTACTGGCACAATGAGATACGGAACAAAATAATAATAGAAAAATTTCCTTTCCCTTACATAGCAATACTTAGTGTCTTTTTGTAAAAAAAATATTTAAACATAATTCTTACTTCCCGTCTTACAGGTTGTGCCAACACCGAAACTTATATCAGATTTAGGGCAAAGAAAATCGAAAAAGAAAAGAGCCTACTCCCCAGCCCCTAGTAACAGTTCCGGTGAGGAGTATGATCCAAGTAAAGGTGATACGGCTGCCTCAATAAGTGTGGCTGCCCCAAAACCACGGCATGCACAGCCCAAAACCCGGAAATCAAACAATAATAACCCTAAAAGTAAAGGTAAAATACACTGTAAACATTAAAAAACAAAATGTAAATTAAAACTTATTTAAATAATTATATTTATCAACAGTTTTCTTTTTTACTAATATTTTTTTTATATTCAAAAAAAATTCTAGGTAGTCAAAACCATACAAGTAAGATATTTTAAAATAAAAGGAAAATTATCAGTGTTATTGAATCATATTTTTTGAGTAATACTTACAATTTAATATTTTCTAGATAAAGCCCAAAAGACTGAAAAAAGTAGAGTAAATGTAGAGCAAGCTAAGGATATTGGACCACAGAGCCCGTGGGCAAATGCCTTGCCTGAAGAAGTATTGGCTAGGATTTTTGATTATGCTACTCAAGCAGGCTCTTTACCAACTATTGTAAGGTAAGTTTAATGGAAAAATAAATTAAACACATTTTGTTATTGCCGTAAAAATAGCTATTTTCTGTAATTACTCTAAACATAACTCTTAAGATCTTAATGGCCTTAAAGGCTACTAGAATAAAAAATCGGCCAAGTGCGAGCTGGACTCGCGCACGAAGGGTACCGCACCACTATAGAGCAAAAACAGGGAAAAAAATTATTTTTTGTATGGGAGCCCCCCTTAATTATTAATTTTATTTAAATTTTATTATTAATTATTAAAGTATAAATAAAACTGAGTATTTTGTGAAAATTTCAGGTGGCTACCTGTTGACATGACACCGAGCAAAAAATGTTTAAAAAATCTTGTTTGTTGTATGGGAGCGCCCCTTAAATGTTAAATTTATTTTGTTTTAGTATTTGTTGTTATAGCGGCAACAAAAATACACAATCTGTGAAAATTTCTACTCTCTAGCTATTACCGTTCTTGAGTTACAGCCTGGAGACAGACAGACAGACAGACATGGAAGTCTTAGTAATAGGGTCCCGTTTTTACCCTTTGGGTAGGGAACCCTAAAAATTAATGAACTTGCATAAATGGTAATCTAATAATATTATAATTTAATAAAAACAATTTTATATTAAATCAAATAAAACAAAGATATGTAACTATGTACACATTTTACTTTTATCTATCAAAATTCAGTCATTGTTGGTAGTAGACATACATATTATTTTTATGGTGTGTTTATTCTTGTATATTTTTTAATTTTTAGATTAAGTAGAGTATGCAGACTGTGGTACAATGTGAGCTGTCGGCCCGAGTTTTGGAAGCATATGGATCTAGCTCAATACACTGTTGATAAGTTCAAAACTGATTACAAGCTAGTGTGGATTCTAGAAAACAGGCTATCGCAATGTCAAGTTCTCAATATTGGTGAGTATTAAAGGCCAATTTGTACCAGTCAGGACCATAAAGTTAATATACCTAGTGGAATAGAGCAACAAACTCGAGCTATCAAACGAAACCGAAATTGGTTTTCATCTGTGTGAAAAATATGTGTTATGTGTACGTATACACTTACACATGCATGATTGAACATGAATTCTATGAGATTAAACTGTCAACGGACTGATCCGGGCTGACTGACGTAAAAAAAAGAGTTCTGCTGTCATGTATCACACATATCTTTTTACCACGCATGTTACTGATAGTGACATCTCGCTTGCTCAGGCATTTGTTTCTCTATTCCGCTAGGTATATTAACTTTATGGTCAGGAGTGTCAGGACTGAAGTTATAAATCAACTAGATGACGCCCGCAACTCCTTTACATCAAGCGCCTACATTCGTTTACCGCGCGGGAATCATGAATTTTCCGGGATAAATAGTATCCTATGTCCTTTCCCGGGACCTAAAGTATTTCCATACGAAATTTCAGCAAAATCAGTTCAGCGGTTGCGGCGTAAGAGGTAACAGACAGACAAACAGACACTTTCACATTTATAATGTTGTATGTTGTGGTGTGGGTTCTTTGGGCCTTTAACCCATCAATCTTCAAGCGGCAGCTGGCTGCCGCATAACAATTAAAAATTGGACACAGTGAAGGTGTTAATTAAATGACTTCATCATCTTTACAGCCCAGTGGAAGGTGAGCAACGTGTCGTGGGTGCTGGCGTGCGTGGCCGACTACTGCCCCGGGCTGGTGGAGCTCAGCGTGGCCGGCTGGAGCCGCATCACGCCCGACCAGCTGTACGAGCTCATGCAGGGTTTGCCGGCGCTCCAGCGGCTGGATCTGTCGCTAACGGTGATTTTGCTATTTTATTTTTGCTGTCAAGATTTTATACAATTTTCGTTTCTAGCATTTCCGTCGCATATTTTTATTTGTCTCTAAGGGTCAACCCACACGTACCACAGTCCACAACCACACCACGTCGCAACGATAAAATGCCGTCAAGCAGTGGTTACGTGTGAATGGTGTCGCTGCAGCTTTTTGTAGTTGCGTTGTGGTACCGACAAAATGTCGACGTGGTTGTGTTGTCGCCAGTGGGTGCGATGTGGTTACGTACCAGGGATGTTGTTAATATCCGCATCCGCAAATGCAGAGTATCCGCATAGATTTGGACATCCGCATCCGCAATAAATAGATGCGGATTTTTATGCGGATGCGGATGTCATACGAGTTGCGACAAGAAAAAAAATCGGCGGGACTTGTGAATGGCGCGTGCCATTTGTGCGTGACAAATGACCAAAAAGCCGGTCAAGTGCGTATTGGCCACGCACAATATAGGGTTCCGTAGTACCGCCAGTTTTTGATAAGTCTTGTATGATCAATGAATGTACAATTATTAACATGTTTTATACTACTGACAACATCATCTCAGTTAGGTACATTCAAAGGAATTTGAACGAAAAATTCCTTTGTACTTCTCAATAATTTATATAGTCTTCTTAGCCGTGATAATTTTCTTTTTAAATTTAGCACATTTCCTACTCCCGTAAACTTTTTCATATTTTTTTTCAGAACCAACCTTTTAGCTAATAGCTGGTAGAAGGGAGTTTTTCCACTTTAAAACTTCATATTTCACAAATGGATCCCTAAATCGGAAAATGATCATGGAATACTCGTAATATTTTTAAAAACCCTATCCAACGACACCACACACGGTGGAGTGGACGCGAGAATAAAAGAATTATCCCCGCTTGATGTGTAAGGGAGGTCCCATGAAACTTTTTAAAGATTTTATATACCATTTTGTCGACATCGTTTACATGTGCATTCATGCCGAATTTCGGCTTTGAAGGCTATTCTCTGAGCGAAACCACGGAGAAACAGACAAACAGATGGACAGATAGACTGAAAATATAAGGGTTCCTTGTTGAATACGGAATCCTAAAAACGGTGACAGAATCCGACGCGTCTTTTGTGGTACATCAGTTGTCTTTGTCATTTGTAAATTTTGTTTGTTTGTGCTTCATACTTAATAAAAAGCGGCTGTATTACTATTTAATAATAATTTAAGTAAGTATAATGCTTCATTCTCCTATTTATAACTTCGTGTATTTACTAACAAAAAAGTGGTTGAGGAGAATGAATGTAATTTTCATTTACAAACCTCTTCAATACAAAAGTATTATAATAGTACAGGTTCCCTAGAACATTTTTTTTATTACTATTAAGGTAATTTTTCGTAAGCAGCTTCATTTTGATATGACCAACAACAATTTCCTCTGCGAAAGTGGTAGCTAACAGAGATAGTATGTATATGATTTAATATTTCGATTTGATGGTCCTAAAATATGGATTGTTCTAATCAAAATGCTACTCACGAAAAATTTGCTTGATGTTAATCAAAAAATTTGTTCTAGGGAACCATGTACTTACTATTATATTTTGTAACACATTAATAAAAGTTATAATAATGCTTTTCAATATTATAATTCTTTATTTATAAACTAAATTTATGTAGGATCCGAAACATGAACCTCTAAAAATCCGCATCCGCGATCCGCATGTGAAAAATTCGGGATCCGCAACATCCTTGTTACGTATGAAAGTCAATGAAACGGAGGCGGGGAAGAGCTCTGGCGGTGTGCGCGCACTGTCGTTGCATTGACGTGGTTGCGACTTGCGATGTGCTCGGCCACTAGTTCGCTTGTGATTGCGATGTGGTCCGCCGTCGGTACCACACAAGTGGTCGACGACGACTGCAAAATGTAGTATGTTTGAATAGTCCAGTCCAGTCCACGCTCGACCACGTGGTGTGGTTGTGGTTGTCGTGTGGTTGTGGTACGTGTGGGTTGGCCCTTATTCTCCCTAATTTTTAATTGTCGTAATTCGTAATTGTTGTTTTTCTAAATGTATTTCTTGTATCTTATTTTTTAATTGTTGTTATATCTTAGTCTGAGACGGGCGGTTCTTCCACGTGTCTGTCAGCGGCGTCGATAGCGCGCGTGGCTGCGGCGTTCGGCGCGCGACTCACACATCTCATACTCGCCAACAACAAGTTCACAGCGCTCACACAGATACTCACTTCCGTTGCGGTTAGTTCTTTTTTTTTTCTAGAAATATGAGACCCCGTTCGCCCTGCGAATTTTCACCGCGCGATATTTATTCTCGCAAATTTATTAAATAATTTTTTTATCGGCAGATTCAATGTGTTACAGAATTGCGAGAAAAATTCCGCACGATTAAAATTGGCAGTGTGTACAGACCCTAACTGTCCAAAGTATGCTTCTCTTTATTGCCATTAGAAAAGTTACATGGCAATTTTTTTAACTCTGTGAAACTATTCAATGTACTGTAGTCTCTCACTAATAAATTACTATTTAAATTCAATACTCGTTTTGTATTCAAAAAACACATTTGACAACATTTGACAACTTGACGCTCCCTCTTCGCAATCGCGTGGTCGCGTAGGTTTGAACGAAGCATTACTTGTTAAATAGCGAACTCCCATGAATATCTCATCCTCATATTTTTGTCACTTCCACAGACGCACTGCGCTAACCTCGAGGTGTTGGACATATCGGGGGCGCTAGCGATCTCTCACCCCGCGCCGATACCGCTCGAGGCGCTGCAGAAGGGCTGCCCCAAGCTGCGCGTCTTCCGCGCCGCCAACTCGCAGCTCGTCCTCGCCTCAGCTACCACCTCGCAGCAGGTAGGCTAAATACCAGCCAGAAAAAGGGGGGGATTACGTTTTCTATAATATACCGAGAGAGTAGGCTTCGAATCAGACGCGGATGCAATGAGGGGGCATGCATTTTTTTGGGAATTAAATGAGGGGACATGAATAATTATTCACGATTTCCGTTCAACTCGGATTCGGAAACTTTACCATGCGTCGAAAGTCGCGCAATGAATTTTCCGAATCCGAGTCTTTACTAAGTACTACTTTATTACTTTCAATCCATCAATCCCCAAGCGGTACCCATTGTGTCTGCGATGCCCACGATCGAGGTATTAAATATTATATTGTTTATAGGAGGTATGACAAAACTATGTGTTAATACTTTAGGAAGTGTATGTGTCCTTTATGTAGAGTTAATTGTGAAAGTAGCGGTGGTGAAAAAGGCTTTTTGTGATAAGTTTGCCCATACATTTTTTTAAAGTTACTTCTTCATCGCTCCACTTTCACACTGAACTTTATAAAACTGGGGAGTGTGGACACATACGTCATACACAGCCTAAACTATTATCACTTAGTTTTGTTACAACTTACCCAGCCGTAGTAGGTAAATTCTTAATGTTTTTAAATATCAAGCATATAGCTTTTTTCTAGCCCTACCTTAAGCCTTAATGTTTTATCCAGATGGAGTCCGGCGGTTGGAGTCAGCTGGAAGAACTATCTATAGCCGGCAACGCGACGGTGGAACGCGAAGCGCTCGGCGAGTACAGGTTCGGTGACGAAGCGTTGGCGCGCCTCGTCCGGGCCGCTACTAGACTCCGGCTGTTGGATCTGAGGAACCTGCAACGGCTGACAGACAGCGGCCTCGTGAGAGTCCCAGCGTGGGACTTGCAGCATCTGTTCCTTGGAGGTATGTTTGATTGCGTCAAAGTAATGGTATGGGTTCGATTCTGTTAAAGTTAGTTTTGGTTTTGAAATGGGTATTTTCAATATGTTTGAACTTTAGGTGTAGACCTATCGTTTGGAAGGTGCTCAAACTCGCTCAAAACTTATAATATACTGTATTGCGTAGGCAATATTTAAAAATAACGATTTATGGATTCTTCTCGTTATATTGATATTTTTCTTTAAATGCTTTTGATTGTATACATCTGCTGTCAATTATTAGACTTAGTCAATAGATTGATGTGTCTAAGTACCTCACTAGTAAAGAAGCGCTTACACGGGAAATAATTACGGCAATAATAATTGCTCGGCGACACGAATGGAGCGATCTGGAGCAATTAGTGGAGCAATATGGAGCAATTTATTTCATATCGCTCAAATATTCGTTGGCCACATCACTCAATATTGTATTGCGCAATATTGCTGCTTGTTGCCACAAATTGCTTGATGTAGTCGTGATGTCAAAGTTGACGAGAATTGACTACAGTTGAGCAATTTTATTTGCCCGTATAAGCGCACCATAACACTTTGTAGTAAATTGCTGCTATTTATAGATAGTAAACTACAAAAATATAATTCAATTTTTTCGTTCCTAGGTTGTAACGTCACTCGTCAAAACAATGCCTGTTTGGAACTGATATGTGAGAAGTGGTCGCACAGTTTACTAGAGCTGGATCTGTCCTGGGCGTCGGCGGCCAAAGTCCTAGACGACGCAGTGTTCGCACTCGCTGACTCACCCAATAGCAAACTAAGGTGAGTCTATTTTTCTCAGTAAGCAATTTGATTCTAAACATTATATTTAATTTTATAAAAATTATGAGATATAACTACATAACAAGACGAAAAAATTCAATTTATATCTTATTTCTTATTCGTATAGTATGCACTTTGTTATAAACGACATTCCTTTTGCAGAATTCTCAACTTGTGCGGCTCGTCTGTGTCATTCGAAGCGGTCAAAAAGGTGCTGTTAAAGTGCCCGCATTTAGAGTCCATCAACCTCAGCTCGTGTCGAGCCCTCCCCCGGGGTATAAAGAGACTTTTCACTGGAACCGATCTTCAGAATCTCAAGGACAGTCTCGATCCGGAGAAGGAAGCGAAGGCCAAGGAGGAGGAGGAGACCAAGAAGAAGAAGTCGAAGAAAACTGAAGCCTCGAAACCAGCGTCGAGCGAGAGTGATCCCGTCAGCACCGCGGCCGAAACTTCCAAGCTAGAAAACACACCTCCCATTAAGTCTCCCGAGACTGTATTCCAGGAGCCGAAAAGTGTATCGGACGGCAGCATGTTGCTCGATAAAGTTTCACCTGCTGAAGCTAAATTAAAGTCTCCGATAGCTAAATCTGAGACGGCAGGCTCCGAGATGCTTCCGACGTCGGTCGAAAGGAAGCACGGCTCCAGAGGATCGACGCCGAACTTATCTAGTCCCCTCGCCCAGTCCAAGCCTGACTCCTCCTCCACCCCGAGCTCGGACCCGTTCAAGACCGACTTCGGGAGCCCCCACTTCAGTCCCGTCCAGAAACCGGATAGCCAGGTACCCCACAGCCCTGGTGTCGCGGCGGAGCCCATGAAGACCAGCCCGTGGAGCCTCGGGTCGTTCAAGCGCACCCCGACTCACAAGTCCGAGGCGAGCCCGCTCAATAGACTGGAGGGGCCCGCGAAGCTCAAACACGGGAAAGTCGTCGAGCAGTGCAGCCCGACGACCTCGCTAGAGAACAAGCCGAGTCCCGAAACTTTGGCCGTCAAACAGAAGGAGCAGGACATGAAACATCCCAACAACTGGAGCTACGCCCGCCAGGAGTCCAGCCCGATGAGGCGCCAGGAGGCCCAGTTCGCCTCGCAGCGGAGCCCCTACTCGGCGCAACCGAGCCCGGCCCAGCCGAGCCCGTACTCCACCCAGCCGAGCCCCTACTCCACCCAGCCCAGCCCGTACTCGTCGCAGCCTAGCCCCTACTCCGCGCAGCCTAGCCCCGACACCAGCCAGATCGCGAAGCCCGAGCTGCAGAAGACCGGCTGGAACACCGGCAGCTACAGCCCCATGCCGAAGCACCCCGCGCCGTTCTCCCCGCACCCCGCGACCCTCGCGAGCCCCGACCCCGGCCTCGGGCTGAAGGTCGACGGCGTGATCATGAGCAACCCCAACAAGACGCCGGTCCAGTACAGTCCGATGTCGCGGCCGCAGCACCCCAGTCCGTACTCGCCGCGGCCTGGCGTCGACCCCGGCTACGTCGCCCGGCGAAGCCCCGGCGTCGGCAGGTACAGCCCAATGGTCCGGCCGGACTGCCACCTGCCCAGCCCGGACGCGGCGCCGCCCCGCCCCGCCCCCCGGCAGGACGCGTACGGCCGCACCATGGCGCTCAAGATGCCGGAGGGGCCGCCGACCGCGCCGCCGCCGGAGATGCCCGGCTGGGGCGGGGACCGGTTCGGGCAGATGAGCGCCGCCACCGCGCAGAGCATCGAGTCGCTCGTGTGGAGCGAGCTGGAGGCGGGCATGCTCAACACGCCGCCGCCGCAGCCCTGGGGCCAGTCGCCGTTCGACGCGCCGCGCCGCGCCCCCGACGCCGGCGACCCGTGGACGCTGAGCCAGTTCCGCGTGGAGCCGCCGGCGCTGGACCAGCACATGTTCGTGGAGCAGAGTGTCAGCTTCGAGTCGCTCGGCGCGCACCTGAGCCACCAGCACGCGCTGCAGACCTACCTGGACGACGACTTCACCGAGACGTCGCGCGCGGACTGACGGGGACGGGGGACTCGCCTCGTCGCCTGCGTCTCTCGGTAGATCCTCTCTAGGGTAGCGCTCCCATAAATTCGAACAATTACTATTAGATATTGTAAATAAGAGTATTTAGATAGGTGTAAGTGTAACAAGCTAGGAGCGTTCTTCTTTCAGCCTATGTGATCGCATTCGGACGAGTTCGATCGATGGAGTATAAAAGTTTCTTATTTGTAGTGAAATACGTTTTACGTCGCGATCTGTTGTAATAGTGTTCGATTGTAGTTTTGTATTTATATATCGACCTGTTGGCTCAAAATGTTTTTATTTGCGATGAATTCGAAGCAATAATATTTTTAACGCGAGACGCGGCATAGTGGTGCTACCCGCCCGAGTGAAGTGTCACTTACATGCAATATTCCATTACTGAAATCATTTAATTTACACACATTCCTGTTTTTACTAAGTGCACTTGCACCGTACATTTACAAGAATGAGCCGATGCCACATTGCTTTCATGCGTTGGGTCGTTGTTGCGTGTATGCTGCGTCGTGTTATAAATTTATTTGATATATCACATTAATTTGTTGCTTTGTCAGACATGGCGTTATCAAACCATGGTCAGGAAATAAAGTGGGAGAAAAAATGACGTACTGTGTCATCAGTCTTTGTGTTGTCGTTAGTCGCCTCAACACAAATCTTGATCTATGTCTGTGCATACAATGTTATGCCGCTGCGACGACGCGACTCTTTGAAGCAACGTGGCTTGGCTCTGAAAGTTATAGCGGTCGGCCTTAGTAAGCCGGCGATATTGTTAGGGATGCATTACATAGAGTTTAAGATAAAATGATCTGAGTTTCACACAAGCAACAATTATGTAAAACTTTACCATGTTGATTCAATGTAAAAATAATTATTTATTTCTAAAATTTACTGGGTGATCATCGAATCTGCGTACACTAGTTAAGATCGTTATTTTAAGATTAATATAAGATTTAAACATCAAAATGTTGCAATAAATCGTCTTGTAAGATAAAAGTAATAACTAATATCTATACCTACAGATAGACAGCACAGTTCTAAAACATTAGACAGTAGGCGCGAGATAGCCAAATAGATATTATGGAACAGGAAGCGCGACACAATAATATAATCGATACCGGAAATTTCAACTGTCGTAAAGGCCATTTTGACGATAATGAGTTGTACATATAATATCTAATATAGGTAGTATTTAAATATAGCTCATTTCGCCAAAATATCATTGATGACAATTGGGTATCGTAATATTATGTCTCCGCCTTTGTCGCGCTTATCGCGGTAAGCTGCACAAAGCCTACAGTCGTGAAACTTTCCCAAAAATAGACGCCCATTTTTTTCAATCTAATTCGATGATCAGCCATTAAGTGATGTAAATATATTTAATATTACTATTGATAAATATATATTATGTGCTCATTTGTTCTATGATAAGAAATTTTATACAATCCATGTAGTTTGAAGTTTCTGTATAGTTTACTTTTTACTTTTAGTAGAAATAGAACTAGATGAGTTTCTAAATAAATGTTGATATGGTTTCACATATTGTGTGTTGGGTTTCTGGTAACGTTAATTGTAGGTTGAAAGTAATAATTTATTACAAAATGTGATAAACGTAACTATTGGTAAATGATAAAATATTATGTAACTAAGGGTTAAAAATCCTTTCCTATAAATTGATATAGAAGAATGATGATAATTTGCGACCTTTTTGCCATGCACCACAACAGAATAAATGTTAATGGTGTTATATAAATGCTAAGTCATTATAATGGTATTATTAAGTTTCTATAATATCTTCGTAAACAGCAGCGAAGTACTTTATTTTCTACCTTAACTTTACAACTCTCGTTACCAACAGCCCAAACATTTATGTTAATGCATTTTACTTAGCTACGCGATGTTCTTGTTTATATACTTTTACAGAGTAGCCAAATAATCATGAGTTAAAATATTATTTTACGCGTGTTCAGATCGGTGTATTGTTTTATCACAAACGGATGACTAGTACAAAGTGCTTTTGTAAATTTTATAAACGACGTAAGTCGTGCACCGTGCACGTATGACATACCGTAATATCACCAAATATTGTTTCAACTACTTTAGCCTTATCGAATGCCTGATCTTTAACTGAAGAGAATATTTTATAGTTTTATTAACTTATTACAAAAATAAAGAATTATTATCTAGTATACATAGTTGTATGATATTAAATTAGGCGAAATATTATGTTAAATAATCGTGTACTATAGTATGTATAAAATAAAGTTGACTAATTATCGTAAGTTCTGTTATGTAGAGATTTTTGTTTGTAATATTGTTATATTACTACATGGACTCCACCAGAGTGGTCCAATTTTTATAATCTTAACCAATAAAATATCGATGTGGTTGTATATTTACATTTTGAATAGATTGTAATCTATTTATTAAATATCTTTCGTTGAGACCAAACTTTATCCCATCATTGTCCTGACCACCTTCCTTTACCTTCCCGATCCGTTTTCAATTTGGCAGTACTTTAAAGACCGGCCTTTTAAACAATCTACTGAACTGTGTCAAAAACCTTATTTTTATTTTTTATGTATGTCTTGCAACAGTGGCGTATGGTGGCGGCGCAAGATCTAAATATTATGTGGGCAAAATATAATATCTTGCGAGGCCCCCCCGTGGGTGATGTAAGAAAACGGATTTTGTTGAAAGATTTTTTGATACTCGTAAATCCTAAAAAAGAGACGAAAAAAGCACGAGGCCCCTAGGACTGCGAGGCCGTGGGCGGTCGCCCACACGGCAGCCCTCAGATAGGGCATAAAACAAGAGACTTTACAGAAGTAAAAAGACATTTTTATAATCAACGCAGAGACAAATGTAGTGCTGTCTTTTTTAAAATCTCCATCCAGCGACCGGACTTTAAAATAAAAGAAATTGTTATTAATCTTACACTTAGGTATATATTTTGTATAATTATTTCAACAAGCAACAACATAAAGTACAATAACATTTATTATGTTTTTTAACAATAAGAGCTATAAACTAAAATTTATAGCCTTTTAGGAAGTAACTTTGCACATGCTTAAAGAAAAAAATATATTTATCTGTTACGTAAAATTCTTTATATAACATACGTAATAAATAATAATCCATGATCTTAATATCTCTCGGCGGCACTCAGAGAGATTAAACAATCACTTAACTTCAATTTATAGGTTGTGAGTTGTGACATAGTCGCTATAGGTACATTTTCTCTAAATGTCTCTGTGCGGCCGTTAACGTGGCAAGATGACAATGATCTGGCGGCTGGCCAATACATACAAGAAAACAGTACAGTGCAACCAGGTAGGTAATGTTCCTCGGCCATCAGTCATCACACATCATTGTTTAATCAAAATAATATTAGCCGAAAATCATAAATCCAAACGTAAGTACAAACATTTCAGATCCATCAATCGCCAAAGCAAAAATGCAAACAAGGTATATTAGTAGATGACTAGATCAAATCCATTATGCATACCTATTTGTATTTCCGTGTCTGAACGCTTTTCCTGCTATGCGGATAATCGCTCGCGCGCGGATCAAGAGGCCTACTACGAACCCGTTTTGAGACTCAAAAAATCGAATGAAAATGCCGCGTCCTACTCTAACAACGTCATTTCACGTTTGAGTAGGACGGTTTCTATACGGCCCCTGGTCCGCATGCGGATGACAACATCCTCTTGGCCGCGCGCGGGCGATGACACGCATAACAGGAAAAGCGTCCTTAAATCTCATTTTACTTTTCAGTGGAATGTATTTCAATTGGAACAAAGTTATATAAAATATTCAAATATTCACCATATTTAAGTAGATTTACAACAGTAATAAAACAGTTTAATTATACCTACTCACTAAAAAGATATTTACACAGCGTATAGGATAGGGGCTATCCATAATGCGTATGTCACATCTAAGGCTGCGTTTCCATCGGAGCTGAGCTAATCTGCGTTGCGAGGAATGTGTTTTACAAGAACCAATAGAATCGTTTAGCTGAACGTGGTCAGGCAAATTAAGCGATTCTATCGGTTCTTAAAAACACATTCCTCGCAACGCAGCTTAGCTCAGCTCCGGTGGAAACGCAGCCTTATTCCTAAGTTTTGTGACAAGGAGTGGGTGGGTCTAAAAATCATGAAAATCGTGCGACGTACTTCATGGATGGTCCCATAACTATTATACAAGGTATGCGTCTTTATCTAGTATATTAGAAAAACAGTAGACAATAGTCAATAATTAATAGTTAAAACAGACTTCAAAATTGTACGTAATGAAAAATTAAAATTCCGTATCTCAAAAACTACTGAACCGATTTTGATGAAACTTGCAGTATTCCCTTAGTGGAACCATACCTTGTTCAACAAAAAAGAATAACTCAAATCAGACTTGTAGTTCCGGAGATATTATGCGAACACAAACATAAAAACATACATATATACATACACTTTTGAAATTTGACACAAGACACCGATGTAGACAAACAAGTCGGTTAAAAACAGTAGAGATATAACACGCGGCGTAAATATCCTTACTAGTAAGGCGATTAATATACTATAAATATTTTCTATTTTAAAAGTGTTTATCATACTTTTGATTTGAATACACAAAAATAATATTATTTAGTTAAAATTTCATTGTTGGATAAAATAGAAATATTAAAATAATTGATTTAATATTTAAATAACTACAATAATCGTTTCATTAATAATATGTTATCAAGTTATCAGTGATAATTGATAACATATTATTATTTTATCAGTTTGCTCATTTTCGTAACAGCAAATATTTTTGTATTGCCTTGCCTTTTGTATTGCCCTCTAGGCTGAGGACCTGACGCTCTCCTTTTACTATGACCTGACAGCAGTTTTGACGCATATCGTGCTTTCCGGTGGCAGTGTTTAAACAACTCTAAGGGTCAGTTTACACCGTGACTGGACTGGATTTGTTAGCGATTTAAAAATATTTTTATTTACTACATAATAATCGAATTTCGTGCTGTATCATGTTGTGGAGATGCACAATGTACTCAATTCACTTTTACTATTCTTCTTTGCGCTGCATCGACGCTACGCTGTGACGACGCATGAACGATTCGGAGGTTGCCAACTTGCAGCGCCACCGCTAAGGGTCAATTCAGGCATTTCCAAATTTGTACGGATTTGACAGCCTTCGATTGCGCGCAGCGTGACACGTCGTACAAATCTGTCAAATCCATACCAAATTTGAAATACATACTACGCGTCGCTTTACTGTAGCCGGGTCTGAATTGACCCGTTGTATTAGCTATTGAAAGTTGTATTAGCAACAATTATGTTAACATGCGATTCAAAGCAACGCGCCGTGTACTCTTGGCATGCCATAACGTAGCTTTTCGATTATTTTAGTGCCCCTCAGGCGGTGCGGGATTCAAATGGCACGTTTGACATTTCGAATGTCAAAAGATTATGAAAATTGAAGATGAAAGGGCACAATGTGGACATAGCTAATTAGTGATGTTATCGGTGTTACAGACTATCGTAATCGTCGTAGTTATAGTTGATGCCTGCCGTCGGTTCTAGCAGGTCAGCTTGGGGGTTGGACGGCTTCTCAGATTTAGACTTCCTTCGTTTATGCTTCTTCTCTTTGCGTTCCGATTTCTCGCTAGAATCACCCTTGTCTTTGTCTTTAGACTTTTTCTTCTTATGTTTTTTCTCCACCTGCGAAAATATTAAAATGCTTTGTATGGTCAAAACTCAACATCTAAAAAAATATAGTAAAAACTATACTTTTTTACTTAAATTTAAAAATGTTTATACCTTTTGTTGGCTTTCCTGCAATGCATCTGGATCCTCACCACCTATGGAGCATAATTTATTATAATCGGAATCAATCAGAAAAAATCTAAGCATAAGGACACATCTACCGAACGTACGGCACCGAAAGTTACGCCGACGGAGGTTACGCGCTAACTGAACGCGGCGTAATTTACGCTAATGTGTTATAGCGAATTTGAAATACATTGCGAGCGTATTGAGCGGAACGTTCGGCGACGATCGTTCTGCAGATGTGTCGCGACGCCAATATACTCCCTACAAACGTTATTAAGAGGGATACTGACCCTAAAAATAAAACATAGTCCTTCTCTCTTCACACTCACGCACGACTTTCATATGCCAGGTGAAAAAGGACGACGCGGAATCATCGCCAAGTTAGTTTTACTTGAATAAAAGACGAACTATAATGATTATGAAAAAAGTGTTTTGAGCAAATTTAGGTTTTATCAATGCCTTTTTAAATATTAAAAAATATTAAAGAAAAGACAGCGAACTTCGAATATTCAAGCAAAAATGTGTCTAAAACAAGGTTTTTTGTAAAAAAGAAACTATCGAGCATTTTTTCAGTAATCGTGTTTTCGTCTTGAGCATTTAATCTTCATGAACTGAAGTTACTTGTGTAAAAAAATCAGCTTTCTAGACCTTACAGATTGTGAGATCTAGGTTTAAGAATGTAGTCAAGTTAGGGTCAGGTGCGCTCTTAACATTCGGTTAGACATTTCATGAGAAAGATCAAAGAAAGGACGAATGCAGCGTAAAATAGTGGAATTGAGGCTTGCCTTCAGCTCTTAAAAATAGAAAATACCTTCAGGCGACCGTCTGACACTAGCGTCTCCGACCCACTGGTAGTCGTTATCCACAGCGGGCTCATCGTCCTTCACCGCCGCCTGCCTGAAGAACACATTCCTCAGATCCTCCTCATCAATCCGCTGGGGTTCCCGCAGCGGCACCGACGGCTCGCTAAAGTCATCCCCCAGGTCGTCTTCTTCCAACGTGACTTTGGGATTAACTGATGTTTCTTCGTCGCTGCAATTTAATTGGTATGATTTAAGTTCGGAGTTCGGCTAGTCAAAAATATACATAAGCGACCTTAGGCTTTTTACAGACGAACGGCACTTGTCGACTACCGTCGACGCGTACCGTCGACAAATGCCGTTCATCTGTAAGAGCGCTTAGTAGGCATCAAACATAATATTGTTGTCATACAAGTTTTTTATGTTTTTATGTGATAAAATAGGATAACCATAAAATTATTTATAACACAATTTTACGAGTGTTTTCGAAGAGCGATCTGAAGGCTATGCGCAGCTATAAAGAGGAAACCGCACTAGGCGTAACTGCACTGCAGTTTGCAGTGGAGCGACGCGACACGTCACGGCCAAATATTTTTTTGTATAAAATTGTAGGAGGTAAGCCGGTCTACGCGGCAGTGGCGGCACCCGACAGAAAACTCATGCTATGCTCCATAGTCCATATTATATTTTAATATATTTTATGGCAAAGCGATATTTTGCGTTCCATAGCCTATGGGTACAAGATAAAAAGTTACTTCAACTAACGTGTCGCTCCCATAATTCGTCTCCTGGTTGACGTTGACATTGACATTGACGTCGCCCAGGTCATCCAGGAAGCTGGTGTCGAGTGTGCCGGCGTAGAACTCGTCGAGCGCGCCCGACGAACCCGAAACAGACATGTTCGCGCCGGACGGGGTGCTTGGAACACTATAACCAGACACTTATGAGAACTACTTGTGCGATTAAGGCTGCGTTTCCACCAGAGATGTGTTGCGAGGAATGTGTTTTTGAGAACCAATAGAATCGCTTGACGCTTCATTGACGTGAGCTTGCCATGACATCGGTCAGCGCCTCGATGCTATTGGATCTTAATAACACATTCCTCGCAACACATCTCTGGTGGAAACGCAGCCGCAGGTGGAACAGCTAGATTTTTATAAGCTTTGTAGTTTTTATGGTTCGAACAGAAAACTAGCAGACTCCGGCTAAATGCTATAAAGCATCATTATCCAGTTAAAGCGACACCCATGATCCAACTTTAAGATCGCTTAGTAAAAATGGAAGAGAAAAGCGTAGTTTTCGAGTCTCTTTGGTGGAGCGAGGAGTGAACGGTGCGCGCAACGGGGAACGCTATTAGTAGACCAGTAATGAGACGGGTCAGTAGACGTAGATATTGTACACATACGCCGATTGCCTCCTCTAGTACCATTGATGGATCCTTAAGTTGTAAACAGTTATAGATTTTAACTATATTAGATGTTTAAGCATGCTAGGACCACTCTACCTTTCCTGATACTGTGATTTGGCTGGTGTCATGTCCATGTTGACTGGCGGCTTGCTCTTCATGAGCTCAGGACTCACGTACTGAGTCTGTTTCACTTGTGGGGGCGTCGGGTTTAGAGACTGGGCCAGCTAAAAAAATGAATGATTAGTCTCTTCTTGTCACTATATCTATAGATATAGACTGTATTAGTATATAGACTATTCACGATGGCAGTGAAACATGCATACGAGGAAATTAACCAACAGAGCATAAGCCGTGTTCATATTAAGATTGATCAATTACATATTGTTAGTGACATATTTAAATTGTCTACACTAATTCTTATTACAACGTGTTATTCTGGCTTCTAACGGCGCATGATATCACGAGCCGCGCCAAGCCGACTTGTACGAGGCTCGTACAAATCGGCTCGGCTCGTAGCTCACCTGTTGGCTCATATTACGAGTCAACAACCAAGTAACATCACGAACCGCGCCTTTGAAGTTGCCGACTTCAATCGGATCGGACGCGCCTGCTCGAGCCAGTCCGCGCCACCTCGAGCCACCCATAGAATTATAATCGACGCCTTGATAGTTTTGGCTGAAGTAGCGATATCGATTTTTCTCAGCAATGACCAAAGCTAAGAAATTAAAGTTCATTGTCAGTATTTCATCATGTCTTTGTTTTTGAATTACCCATAGCATAACATTTGTATGTAAATAAAATTTAACATAACGATTGGTCAACTTTTATAACACAGAATAATCAATCAAAAAGACCTCTTTAAAAAGGGATTCTAATTTTGCTAACAGAGGAGAGTAATTTAAGCTTCCAAAATTTGTACAACTTTATTTACTTAATTAGTTCAAGTATTCACTATAATTTGCCCATAGGTTATATGAAATATAGCTGTCCCGGCAAACGTTGTTTTGCCATTTAAAGTATATTTTTAACCCCCGACCAAAAAGAGGGGTGTTATAAGTTTGACGTGTCTGTCTGTCTGTCTGTCTGTCTGTCTGTCTGTCTGTGGCATCGTAGCATCCAAACGGGTGGACCGATTTTGATCTAGTTTTTTTTGTTTGAAAGCTGACATGACGGTGAGTGTTCTTAGCTATAGTTCATCATCATCAGCCTGCTCATTGCTGAAATATCACGGTATATCTGGTTCGTGATAGGACGATTAGCAACTTGCAGTCGTTTGATGGGTTTTATATTTTGCATTCTGGTTCGAGACACTTATGAATATATACACATTATTGGAAAGTTGACCTGGTGGTGCAGCATCACCTGGTAATCAATAGGATACCCAACTCTTCACCAACTTAGAGCAGAGGTTTCGTGTTTGGGCTCATTTTAATTGCGACAACCAGTAAGACGTAGATAAACAGTAAATATTTGCATGCTGCTGCTGCAGCATCACCTGGATTCTATAGGAGCTAATAATAGCTATTAGCTCCGTATGAACCTAAAGTGGAGGTTTCATGTTTGGGCTCATATCATCCTCAAGAGGACATATTTTATAGATGGTATTCATTGGGATATGATCCAGTTGATAGGAATTATTCTGCACAAGTTTAAAAAGCATAAAATTAAATTAAATTAAGAAATTTAAAAAAACCCCCGCCAAAAAACTTTAAAAAGTAATGAAATAACATTTCCTGACTTTAAGTTTAAATCATTCCTAAGAGTAAAGTAATATTTTAGTCCATAATTGTTGTCAAGGTGTGTCGGGGGACCGCTAATGTAGATGTTTGATTTCACTTATCAATATAAATTAAGGGTCTGTTCACAGCGACCCGAATCGAGAGAATCAGCGACTATTATGGCGATACAAAATGCAAAAGTCGCTGTTGTGGTAGTTTACTTAGCGGTCCCCCGACACACCTTGACAACAATTATGGACTAAAATATTACTTTACTCTTAGGAATGATTTAAACTTAAAGTCAGGAAATGTTATTTCATTACTTTTTAAAGTTTTTTGGCGGGGGTTTTTTTAAATTTCTTAATTTAATTTAATCTATATCATCAGTTAATACATGTTTTACCCCCTCTTTTTTCCCCTAAGAGGGTGTGGGGGGGAAGGTCATACACCAGATGTTAAGTTGAAAAACACAGTTAATACCTAATATGAAGTAAGTCTACTAAAGAAAAAAGTTGTATACAAAATCTGACCCCTCTTTGGTCCCCAGAGAGGGTTGAGAGGGGAGGGGAGGGGAGGATTTTTATACACCAGATGTTGAGTTGGAAGAAGACAAATATAATATATCTGTGAAAACCGTATGCAAATCCGTGAAAACCGTATGCAAATCGGATCAGTAGTTTTCGTGTTAAAGAAAAAAGTTTGATACAAAATCTGACCCCCTCTTTTGTCCCCTTAGAGGGGTGGGGGGTAAAAATTTTATACACCAGATGTTAGGTTGGAAGAAGATAAATATATCTGCGAAAACCACATTCAAATCGGATCAGTATTTTTCGTGTGATGCTGGAACAAACATACAGACAGACAGAAAGAGTGACAGACAGACAGACAGACAAAAAACTAACCACATTTTTGGCTTCTATAGCGATGTAGTGACAAAGGTGTAATTTCGAGTGTCATTTCATATCTTCTAAGTATAGAATTTTCATTTCTACAACAGAATATTGTCTTCCCCGCACGCGCTTTGGTGACGCCCACAATCGTAATATTTTAATTTCGCCTTAATTTCAAAACCAAACGTCCAATTTTAATCACTCAAAGACCAAATATTATCTACATAAACTGTACTTAGTGATAAAATAATTTATTTTGATAAGGATTAATAGCGTGAGTAAAATATATCCGTTTTAATGTAGTCCAAAAAAAATTCAGGATTTTTAAATAAATAAATGGTTATTGTGCCTCACTCGACATAGATAGGTATAGTGTGTCGCGGACTTTTTTGTAGATATTTATAAGATCTACAATTACTTAGAACATTTTATGGTTCTATCTTTTATAGTTTAGGCAGCGTACGCAAAATAAGTAACTTTTCTAGCTGATTTTTTACACCTTGCGTCCGAAAAACTCAAATATCTTACGGAACCCTACTTTTTTCCAAAATGAAATGTAGCCTATGTTCAGCAGAAATAATGTAAGATTCCAATAGCAAAAGAATTTTTCAAATCGGTCCAGTAGTTTCGGAGCCTATTCGACTCAAACAAACAAACAAACAAACAAACAAAAAATCAAATCTTTCCTCTTTATAATAGTAGTGTAGATATCTATGGTTTTGAAACTACGCGACAAAAACCATTTTGTCGTTTACGCCCTTTCCATTTCTTGTTTTCTAAATCTAAAGCAATCTAAAACATATCCAACACGGTTTTTATTTTGACGTGGCGTCACCTTAAGTATTGACATCGTTGGAGCCACACCCCCTTCACACGACCCGTGGGTCGAGCTGGTGCGACGCGGCTCGTGATATTACGCGCCATGAGATGCCAGCATTACATGTTGTCATCGAAATTCTAATTACATTGTGACTTTTTACGCTAAGCTAAGTAAGGCTGCCTTCACATTAAGTCGCGAGCCGCGCGACTCGCGACTTAATGTGAAGGCAGCCTAAAGCGTCTATTATCCGAACTAATTAAACGGACATGGTTAAGCAGAAACTGTGAAGCGGCCTTTCAGAAAATCGACACTCTAGAGTACAAATATTGAAAAGGTGCTACAGTCAGTATTAATCGCTGCTATGACTAGGAGACAATAGGATCGAAATTATGCGACTTACCAGAGGATTAACACTTGGTGGAATAATAGGTTTGCCCGCACCCAGCACGATACTAGGCGAACGGTCGTTAATAATTCTTGGCTCGTTTTCTGCACCTTGCCGCCTTTTGTTCGCCAGACGATCGACGAATATGTTGTAATGTGCTTCTTCCGAGTTCTGAAAATAAAAATTCCTTTATTAAATTTTATAATATTTTTTAGTTTCGGATAATGATGGAGGATCGACTCACGGCGCCCCTCTTGCCTTTCCACGGCGCACCAGGGCGCCGCGGCGCACAGTTTGGGAACCCCTGCCGTAGGGGGCTTGTATAGCACTAAACTAATGGTCACCTTAGTTAATTTACTATTATAAACCAGTTGGCTCCTTGTTGGAATGTTTGATGAAACAGATGGCCAAAGGATTTGTGACATCACATTTTAAATTTAATAAATTGAATAGTGAAACTTAAATTATTGTTGAGGTGGTTTTATTTTTTAGACGTAAAATTGCAAATTTGTGACGTCACACTAGGGAGGGGGAGTCTCACTATTTGTCATTTGACCACCTGTAACAAGGGGAGAGGGGGAATCTAAAAATCATGAAAATCGTGTGACGTATGAAGGCCCTTTAAAACGCTAATGTTTCTCTAAAGTCTAAAACATAATATTAATTATTAATCATGAATTTTTTCAATTAATAGCTTAACTGTACCTGAAAGTCGTCTAGCTCCTTCTCAATTTCCTCCATATCTTTTTGGTTCCTTTGCAACTGTTCCAACAAGCTAGTTTTCTGTAGCCTCAGAAAAGGTACACTCAAAAATTTGTGAAGAAGCCTTAGGCCAAAACCATTTCTCATGGAGGATTCAGCATACCGGATGGGTGCAGTTCTACAACAAAAAAAAAAACGAAAGTGTGGCCCTTGCTTTCTAAAGTCATTTAAATCTCTAAAAATATTCAGTTATGTTTAGTTTCATCACAGACCAGTTGCTACTTGCTATGGTTGCATTAAACACACCAAACACACATCTCCTTACTAATAAAGCTGGTTTCAGACTACACTATAATAATATAATAGCATATAGTATATATTGACGACCTCTGTGGCTCAGTGGATAGCACGTTGGTAGCTTAAGCCGGAGGTCGCGGGTTCGAATCCCGCCGACGGAACAAAAAAGTTTTCGAAGTTCCTGGGTCATGGATGTGTATTAAATATATTTATCATATAATAAAAATCTTAAATATATGTATAGTATAAAAGTATTAAATATATTTCCGTTGTCTGGTACCTGTAACACAAGTCCTTCAGGTACTTAGCATGGGGCCAGACTGACGTGGTGTGAAGCGTCCATAGATATTATATTATTAATATATAGCACATAGCACAAGAATATTGCGCACCATACATAGCATATAGGAAGCCAATAATATAAGTGTCCATAACAATGTATGGTATGCGATATTCTTGTGCTATGAGCTATATACTATATTATTCCAGTGCTTCCCAAACTTATTTTTACTGTGACGCCCTTGGGACTTTGCCATTTCTTTACGACGCCCCTCAACCCAGCCCCCAAATACTTTCCAACTTTAGAACCAGCCTACATAGGTTATCTTATCATCTTATCATAAAACACTATTTAGACATTTATATTTTTATTAGGAAATATTAAACAAATCAAAACATAAGCATAAAAATTAAAAGAGATATATTTTATGAAAGATATTAAAGCCAGCAAGGCTGGCTAATGTGAAGGATGCGCTTGCTTTTCTGAGCATAGCTTCTGATACGCAAAGTGTTCATGGATGATTGCGACGCTCTGGGACAATGTCGCGACGCCCCGGGGCGTCGCGACGCACAGTTTGGGAAGCCCTGCTATATTCTATTATATTATAGCAGCCTTTCCCAAAGTGGGCGATAACGCCCCCTTGTGGGCACTGAAGGTCTACGTGGTGTGGGGCCCAGAAAAAAAAATGGGGGCGGTGTGTATAGGTCTTTTGGTGATTTATTTTATCTGGATGCATTTTAAATTGAAACATGGGGGCACTAAAACTAATTTTTTTCTCAAAGTGGGCAGTATTATTTTGTCATAAGTTTGGGAACCCCTGTATAATATAGTATAGTCTGAAACCAACTTTAAGCTATTTTCACAGCACATAACTATTCAAGGTCAGCTGTTTTTGTTTCTCCAGTGACTATTCCACACAAAAACAAGCAGACTGTATAATTATTTTGTGTAAATATTTTTATTTGCAAGGGTGACAAAGATTATAACATTTAGATTTTAGTTGTATCTAGTAGATTCTATGACATGGTCTAGTTAGATAGATCTTAGTGGGACCTAGTTGGACTAATAAGTAATAACTCAGTTAGATCAGTCAAACTAACATCTATCCTATCAGATATAGTTTATCCATTTCTGAATCTCAAATAATACTTTCGCATTTATACTTTGTTTTTTTCAACAATATGTGGTTCTGTAATCTGTTTCATCAAACATTCAGCAAAAGTATTTATATATTTTATATAGATTAAAAATAGAACTCACCTAACAGCCTTAGCATGTTGTAGGGCTTGCTCAATGTGATGTGACTGGACCTGCCGGTGATGCTGCATGTCACAGTGGTTGCCTAGCAACACAATTGGAAGGTCGGCTGGTATCCTCGACAGTTCTTTTACAACATAATCAAATGTCCTACAAAAAAGAACTTTAACTATACTTCAATGAACTAAGTAACAAATAGATGAATAGCTTGATGGTAAGCTATTCAACAGAAGAAGAGCAGACACCAGAAAATTTGTTCATTGTGAACATTTCTGGTGCAGCATTTTTAGTCTTAAAATGTCATAAGTATTTATTACTGGTTAAGGCAGTGTTAAAGGTCTAGTGTGTTAAAGGTTAGTGGTTAAAGGAAATATCATGTGTCTAATTATTGCAGAGGAGGCGTAAGGGGCCTCGCGGTCTAAGGGGCCTGGCGCCCCTTTGACCACGAGGTTTTTTTTCAGGATTTACGAGTTATGATACTCAAATATTCATAAATAAAAGTTTGAGTATCAATAAATTCTTTCTCCCAACTAATTATTCCTCTTGCATCATCCATCAGGGAGGCTCGCGAAATTAATGATAGAGGGCCTCGCAATATACATGTTGCCCACATCAATTTTTGGTCTTGCCCTGCCACTGAATAATAATTATTGTAATGCATAAAAAAATTACCATGGTTTTGTAATATCCATCATTAAGATAACCCCAGTTGCATTCTTATAAACATCTAAGAAAGTGGCATCTAGTACTGGTGTTTCAGCATCATCAGCCTGTGCCGTAGCAGCCTGGTTCTCAAGTTTCAAGCCCAATGGTGGTTTTTTCTTTGTGCGACCCTTATCCACTACCTCCCATACTTCCACCTGTAAATATTTTGAGTCTTTTTTATCATTTGTAAAAAAAACATCTCAATTTAGATATGAAGTTAATAAAAATAAACTTTTAACTAATTTAATTTTAATGAATAAAAAAGTAGTTCTTAATATTCTGAATACTTACTTTAACTATGTAATCTGAGTTTTTATAAGTCCAATGAATTGGTGCCACTTGAATCTGCTCTGTTGGCACATACTCTTCAGTAAATGCTCCTCCTTGAAGACGTTGCAGAAGACACGATTTTCCCACATTTCTGTCACCCTTGATGAGTATTTTCACTAAAATATAATACAAAATATACAACTTGTTTGCTAGGCAGCAAAATTTATCAAAAATATAAAGTTATTACTATTAAAATGAACGCCTCTAGAAAATCTTTTCTGCAACGACGAGGACATGGGCATCGGTGGTGCACACCGATCCTCGCCACTCCTAGTTAATTTCTTTAGCGCAGAAAACATTTTGATTCTAGTAAAGATTTAAATACTGAGAAAATAAAGATTATTCGAATAATTTTTGTATTTATTTTGAGTTTTTTCAAATGTCATCTAGATTTTTGACACTTGACATATCGTGACATCGCTTTTTTTTATACAGCTATCCAATAACGGTATCAAAATTAAATGGTATCAAGTTAAAAAGGCGGGAAATTTCATTTATACCAAAAAGGTAAAAGACGGGACCCTATTACTGAATACTGAGACTTCGCTGTCTGTCCGTCGATATGTCTGTTTTAGGTTTAGAAGCTGTATCTCAGAACCGGCATAACAAGAGAGTTGAAACTTTCACAGATAAGAAGTTCTGATTCTGGTATAACAAGTTAAAAAAATAAAATAAATATCGATTGGGATCTCCCACACAAAACAGCCGTATCATTTATCAATCAGTATCAATAAGTTCGTGAGCTTGATTCGCAATTTTTCGCACGATTTTTTAAAACATATTTTCACACACCCGCAAAATTACACAACAATTTTAAGTTTTTGTGAAAAACATTATTTCTTTTTGATTAGGACCACATTTAGACCCAACTTTTTTGATGCGTGATACGTAAAAAGATAAAGCAAGGAAAACGATTGCCGCATAAAAAAATAAGAGCAATATTTACTTTACTAAGCTCGTAGTGCCGACCACACGTAGAATTCGTGTTACATTACACAGTGAATTATATTACACGTTACACTCGTCTGGATCCGGCTTTAGACTAGCCTGGACCCGGCTTAATATGCAGCCTCAAATTTAAATAAAACAGCAATAAACAAGAGTACTTCTGTAACCCTAGGGTTAAAATTTAGAAACAGAGTATACGGCCCTGTTACGACAAAACAATGCAATGCAAGGTTACATCATTTTGTAACAATATAGCAGGGTTACCATACACAGCCTGAAATTGGCTGAAATGGGGGGTCATATCCCCTGTGACCTCCTCTTCGGATCGCGCCAGCAATATAGTCTAAATTAATCTACTTGATGTAAGCTTTGTATTGACTGAACCCACAAAATTCAGTGTAAATTTACGACAAAATAATATTCCATATTACATTTCGCTATCCCCTAAATGTGCTTTGAGCTAAAAAGTTTTAAACTCATTTTTTACAAGTTGACGTGTTACAGTTACAGGATACAGCGTTTTGTCCTAACAGGGCCTAGCCAATGCATAGGCCATAGGGTAATAATAATTGTAGCTCTTGTTTATTGCTGTTTAATAAATGAATCTCAGCTGGTTCTATACTTTCCACTAAGCATCTAACTAGTGTAAATAATGTACTGTTGATATTGCTTTTGCATTTTAAATTTTGAAAGTTACTATAAAATATATGATTTACATTTAGTCCAGTATGTTGTGTACCCAGTCAAAACATCTTAAAACTTGATTTAATTATCAATACCAGCCGAGTCTCAAAACCTTTTGAGAGCTTGTCTAGTTTGAAATGACGCGCCCCACCACTTCACAAATAATTTATATGCAATTTTTTGTACTGTGAATACAAGGGAGGGGCGCGTCATTTTAAGTTAGACAAGCTCGACCAGGTTGTGCTTACATGTTAAAGGCTCAGACCAAATAAAAACTCTTTTTTTTGGGATTGGGATCTTGAATATTCATAATAATATTATGCTAAAAAGAATATATTTTATTTGCTAACAATCTTAATAACGTATCATTATATTATTTGCCTTACCTATTACCTACGGTCTGCACGGTATACATTTTGATATTGTTTCGTCTCACAATGTTTAATCCCATTTAGATTTCTTTTTCTCGAATATTTCCTTTCCATCTTCATTAACTGCAGCATAGTAGCCCATAGATTCGTATTTTTGTCTCATATAGGCAATATAACCTAAAGCAAGTCCAAAACAAGTCAGACCTAAGCTCATTATCACTATATTCTGAAATCAAAAATTAACGTCATATTAAAAATCTATATGACTCCAATATATATTTTAGCATCACATAAACCAGAAACACAGTCCGGTAGTTGAGTTTTATACGCTTTTTATTAGCTTCACCTGTATATTTGTTTGTAACATGTTTGTAACCGACTTCTTTGGGCGCGATTTTGACCCACTATAAACAGCCAGATTTCGTTCAAACTTTGTAGATTTATCGAGGACCGATGACAATATGTTTGTATATTTGTTTGTAACCGACGCTTTATATAAAAAGCGTGTTTTTAGTTTTTTATTTATTGTCATTACAATATTATTAGTGAATATCCTAACACTCAGACCAATAAAAAAAAGATCTTACAGGTTTTGCATACAGCTCAAAATTTATAACTCTGAATGCTGTAGTAGATCTCATAGAACGAATTCCTTCCCCTGGTTTTTTATTTTCCATATTTGTATTGAATTACTTTATTTTATTTAGAAAAATAATGAATACTTGAAATTTAATTTTTTTTATTTTGTCCGAAAGAAATTTGACATTCTTTTATTTTTCTTCTTCTTCTCTTCGTCTAATCTTTTTAATGAAAGAAATCAATGAAATGAATGAGCATGAGCAATGGAATATTTTGTTTGCCTTTGCAGTTTGCCCTACCCTACTAGAATGTGATGGCAATTTTTGACAGCAGATTCTGGCAGGGCTTCATCAGAACTTTCAGAAGTCATAAATCATAATATTTTGTCTTATGCCGCGGCCGCATATATATGCGTGGTGTATCGTACGACGCCGCGTCGTACGATACGCCAAGACGATCGACGTCGCGCGTCGTCGACGCGCGACGTCCAATAGTATCGTCTCTTAGCAAGAAGCTTCGGACGATACACGCAGATGCGGCCGGGCCGTTATGCTTTTTACCATAACCTATATGTAGGCAAGAAAAAAAAAACAAATTGTGACGCCGAGTTGGCTTGGTCTGTGAAATCAGAACGGCATTTTAAAGCTGTCAAAAAATCTCTAATTTTTGTAATTATTAAAAATATGCTAAGTTTTTCATATTAAAAACCGTACGAATTTCAATGTTTATTTGTGCTTACTAAATTACGTGCCTAGTTATTACCAAAATGGATTCAGAGCCTGTTCTCCAAGGGGATGTTGCGAATGGCGCCGAAATGTCCCCTTTAGTTGAAAACCCATCTGATAATTTACCAGATTTAAGTGATAGTAACATCGCAGGGGATGAATCTGAAGCAATACCATCGGCGGATGATGCTAGTAAGTCCAAATTCTAGGTATCTTACATTTACAGAAATAAAATGTGTAATGTTATATTCAGGCAATTTCGTGGTTTTAAGCGCTTTTATACTGAATTCTAATTAATATGTAGCATAAAAATAATTTACTTAACATTAATTAGTATTAAATAACACTGTTTACTTGAAGAACAAAGACTTAGGGATATATCCATTACATGTAGCTGCAAATGGTGGTGCTCCTACAAGCAGCAGTGACCTTCCGGACTTAGGGGATGGTTTACAACCTGAGTTAATGGAGCAGCCAGTAGCCGACACAGGTAAAAGGGAGAGGTCAAAAAATCCATGTTCATGTTGGTGTCCCCATAACCTCATCATACTTCATGACTAATTGGGCAATTTCATGGTGCAAGCGGGATAAAAGGTTTTCATTTATCTTATATTTACACAAGTGTTCATATTTTAGCCAATGCTTCAGCGGAGGAAGAAATGGACATAGATGAAACTACCCCGGGGGCAGTGGGAGATGAGTCTGCATATATCGGAGATAACTGTTTGTCTACTCCAGTAAGTTTTGTACATATTTTGCCACTACAATGCGGCCCTGTTAGGACAAAACGCTGTATCCTGTAAGACATCAACTTTCAAAAAATGGGTTTAAAACTGTTTAGCTCAAATCACGTCTTAGGGGACAGCGAAATGTAATATGGAATATTTTCGTCGTAAATTTACACTGAATTTTGTGGGTTCAGTCAATACAAAGCTTACATCAAGTAGATTTAATTTAGACTATATTGTTACGCGCAAAGCAATGAAACCAGGGTTGCATTGTTATTTTATTATAGTGTGTAATTTGCCCTTGCATTTAAATTGTGTCTGTCTGTCTATCTGTACATAACCAGTTATTATTTTATGGATTTATTTTAAATAAAAAAAAAAATTAAAAAAAAAAGGAAAAGTAGCTGTGCGGAAATAAAGTAGGATTTAAGTTTTTATTTAATATTTTTAATAACGTGTTTGTCATTATTATTTATAAATAAAATATCCATAGTTCCATACTATCCGCACTTATATTATTGCTGCCTGTTTGTCTGTCGCAAGTCGCAACGTAGTTGCGGGCATCAACTAGTAGTATTATATTTAAATTATAAAATTAAAATAATACTATAATTTTTATATATTTTATTGAGATCAGATTACTTTAAAAAACAACACATTGCGTTAGACAGACAGCAATAATATTAGTAGACAGACAACTATATACATTTTTTAAATAATAATGATAAACACATCGTACAGTGATTTAGTACAAGAAAAAATATTTTGTAGTACGCGTGGTAAATAGTATTCTTGAAATATTATAATCTTCATTCTTCCATACCTATTGACAATCAATCGAGAACAAATCAAGAAAAACTAATAGCCGCGATCAAAACTAATATCAGCCGCGACATGAATTACGCGTTATGGTCTTTAGTGATTGCCAGAACGCGTCGTAGCCGTTTTCATTAAAGCCACAACGCGAATTTCGCGTCGTGGCCACTGTGACCACAAAGCGTTGTGACTTGTGAGCTATTTTTCCCTCGCTGAGCGTTTTCGGTCTTTGAGCGTAACTTGAATAAATATACATGATACAAATTATGTAGTCATACAAAGTATTTATTAAAAAAATTATAAGAAATGATTAATTAATATTTACAGGCTGAAACTGAGGAAAACTCTCCGCAAGAGGAGCATGCCTTGGATCCACTCCTCAAAGAACAAGGCTTAGAAGAGGGAGATGGCACAGAGGAAGGTGAACCACAGGAGGAATCTCCGGACCAATCTATCAGTTCTGCTTTGCCCATTGAAAGTGCACCAATTGTTCAAGATGGTATGTTTTGATGTTATTTTGAGATGGTCACATGCATATCGCAAGGCTTCATACCAGAAGGGCGCATAAAAAACTGTTTTTTCTTTACCAAGACAATAGATGTAAGTGCAATATCTGGAGTTTTGGTATAGTTAAAATACAAAAGATCATTTCACTAATTAAGGAAGTACTTTCATAGACACATGCAAATTTTCAGTTGTAAAAATCTATTTTCTTCTTAAACAAAAAACTTATTTTATACACCCTTCTGGTTTGAAGCCCGCAATTTTCTTACTAGAATATTTTCCAGTATTTAATCGAGTTTAGTGGACTGCAAACAATAACTTTTGCTATCAATTCAAATTTTATTACAGAGGAGTCAAGCACAATGGATGAAGATATGGGTGGTGGTGAGGGGGTTGCCAGTAGTGATGATGTGAATGATATCAGCAGTGCTGCACAAGATGTACTCAGCACAGGCATAAGGTAAATAAGTTAGTGTAGAAGATTTTTATTGTTAATTGCTTCATCTTACAATCAGTCCTCGAACTATGAGCAGGGGCCGTACCACGAAACCGTTTTGAGACTCAAACAATCAAACGAGAATACCGCGTCCTACTCTAAGTGAAATTATGTTGTTAGAGCAAGACACGGCATTATCGTTCGATTGTTTGAGTCTCAAAACGGTTTCGTAGTAGGCCTCCAGATTTATTGTGTGGCTTATGGCATGGAGAGTAAGTTTCCCTGTGGAGACGTCTTTTTGGATTCTAGTCTTTACTATTCTAGTAAAAGACTCAGGGACAGTTAGTTACTTTAGGAGGTTTTATTTCTAGAAGATAAAAAACCTTTATGTTTTGAACATACATACATAATTATTATTTACTAGACGTTCCGCACGGCTTCGCCCGCGTAAATCAGATATTTCACAGACAAATTAGTCCACAAAAAATAGCCTATGATCCTTCACATGGTCTACTTCTTATCTGTGCCAAATAACATAAAAATTGCTCCAGTAGTTCGTGAGATAAGTCCTTTCAAATAATTTCCCCCGTTTTTCGACATTTTAAGCCCCAAGTGGTCGCATGCAACCGCGATAACGATAAGCTATTGTGGCTCGTTTTTCCTCGATCAACGTTAATCCGTCGATCGTGGAAAAACGAGACACAATAGCTTATAGTTATCGCGGTTGCATGCGACCGCTTGGGGCTTGATAAATTAATCTATATATATAAAACTCAAAGGTGACTGACTGACATGGTGATCTATCAACGCACAGCCCAAACCACTGGACGGATCGGGCTAAAATTTTGCATGCAGGTAGATGTTATGACGTAAGCATCCGCTAAGAAAGGATTTTGATAAATTCTCACCCTAAGGGGTTCAAATAAGGGATGAAAGTTTGTATATAATAATACTTCTTAACGCGAGCGAAGCCGCGGGCAAAAGCTCGTTTATTATAAGATTTCTTTTTAATTTTTGCTTTCTACTTTAATTATTAGAATATTTTTAGTTTAGTCTGATCAATTATCATCTATTCCGTATAGTTCAAGTACTCAAGAAGGTGGTGCGGATATAACAAGTAGTGGACAGACGGAAGGAACCCATATATCCTCCACAGCCAATGGCCCGGCTGTCCTGCACTCCTTCTCATTGTTGCCTCAACAGCCACAAGCTAATGAGTTAGTATATTTAGACTAACTTAAACCCAAATTTTCTACTAACCATTTTTTGAGATTGTATTGTAATATGTGGTCCAATTTCACAATAGGTGCAATTGCATACTGTCAGAAAAGAAATAGAGTAACAGGTACACAAACTTTTTTTTAAATATTGTGAGGGAAAAAAGTAAACCAAGTACTAATTATTCTACCCTATTTTATTTCTCATCAGGTATGCATTTGCCCCAGTTTACTCAATGATTTTATCTTTTTTTTTCTGCAAACATAATATAGCTAACAGCCAGGTATGTACTGTAATATAAGTACAATATCACCAGGTTCAGTGATGCAGACACCTCGGAGATGGAGGGAGCGGCAGACACGATGCCATCTGTCAGCGAGTCTATGCCTGTCCTGACCATGACAGCAAATGGATCTGCCTTATTATCACCCACCCTCTTACAAGGTAATATTTCAAAGGTTATTATCATAAGAGCCAGTCCACACGGCGCTGCGGGTTATTACGAAGCAGTCTTAACGTCAACACCTCTCCCGCTTCGTCTCGGTGGCCGCTATCCGTCATGTGTGCGTTGCGCTTGCGACGACACAGCGCGCCGTGTGAGCACCTTGGTTATATTTTGTATGTAAAACAACGCAACGGCAGCGCTGCGTCGACGCAACGCTGACGCAACGTGCCGTGTGGACTGGCTCTGAGAGTCTGTCCACCTGCCTGCTGTCCGCCTGTGTTGAAATGAAACAATGCAAAGGAGCCATAGCCAAAGATGTCATTTTTCTCTCAGCAAAATGGTCAATATATTATATAAGTTAATATTTTAAAATGTAAAAAATTTTTTTTTAATTACTATAATATAATATATTTAGGTGAGGAAGGTGGCGCTCGGGTGTCGTCCTCCGGCGAGGAGGCGGGCACCGGTGCGACGGAGGGCGAAGGCGCCGTTAGCTCGTCGGGCGCCAACGGAGCAGCCGCGCCGCTGCCGCCCACGGACGCCGCGCACGCCCTAGCCACGCTCGCGAGTGCCGCACTGCATCATCAAGAAAAGGTACCATTGAGGAAATTCATTCCTAAGCAGTTGACAGACCAACGTCATTTGTTCGGATTATGTCAATTTATCCTACGTTCCGTTTGTAGTTGAGAACGCTCACGCTCCAGACCGTAGTTTTTCCCGTTCCATTAGCATGTGAGCGTCAGTGGTACAAACCCAAGTGGAACGGATTATTGAGCGTTTTCAGCGTTTTGAGAAAAGTTTAAAAAAAGGAACATATAATTTTTTTTTTATACATACATTGAACAGAACTTGGATCCTTTTCTTGAAGTCGTTAATAAAAATAATTGTAAAATTAAAGCTGTTTCTTATGTCAATGGTTTATAGTTACATTCTATTTTATTTTACAAATAAAATACATACTTAATTTATTATTTGTTTCGTTTTAGTGCTTATTACATTTTTTACTCTTACTTTTATGTGCTTTTACTAACATTTTTATGAACATTTAAGTAATCATATTTTATTATGGCTAAACTTTTATTATAATATTTCACATTGAATCTTAATATGATAACAAAACCACATAACTAGTAAGTCAACAGGTACAGAAGAGATGAAAATTAGTACCTATTATATTTTATAAGAAATCATTTGAAATTTCATTTAAAACAATTTCTTTTCCAATCAAAATATTTTATTCAATGTTATATATAGTACATTTACATTAAAAATATCAATTATTGTAATGAAATAATATGAAGTTTTTTTTTGTCTCTAGTCTCTCCTGAAAACTTTCCGAACATGGCTTTCGCGATATTATAGTCGTTAAAAGAAAAAAAAACTAGAACGCTAATTTTGACCCATACTTCGTCGAGGGTCGTTTTTAGCGAAAATGATGACGTCATGAGTGACGTCATAGCCGCGATCAAGACGACCGCGGTCGCCAAACGGAACGGCAGAAGGAGACGTTTTTAGCCTTTTGAGTCAAATCAACTACAAACGAAACGCGGCCTTAATGTTGATTGTGATCTGTCGGCTGGGTTTGACGTAACGCGACTATGTAGGTCCCCCATTTGCCTAGGAATCAACTTCTCTGAAAGTACCATCATAGGTGAATGTATGAAATATGAATCACTGAATGAATGATTAATTAATGAAAGTGCTGATTTAGTAGTTATTTAAAAAGTAACAGACGCCGGTATCAATTTTATCCAGTAGTAGGCTGCCCGAGTCTCCCGCACGCAGTCGTAAGGCGTGGTTTCAGATTAATTTATGGAGCAGAAAACAATGTTGATTTTACTTGGTTATATATTTATATCTATTCTAAGTTTATCAATAGGATGGGAAAAGGAGTAAAGGTAGACAGAGAAAAAGGTGGGCTGATGACTTCAAACCGATTGCTGGAGTAACCTGGACTAGAGTGGCCAGAGACAGACATGAGTGGAAGAGGCTAGAGGAGGTCTTTGCCAAATGGCAATCAGAAATCGATAAAATTAGATAACCAACATAGTATAAACATAGTAATGTAATTCTGAATTAAAAGGCTATAATAATAATAATAATAAAAAGTTTATCAATAAATTAACGATTATAATTTTTGCAGGCGGAGCCAGAGGACAAGCCACAAAATGAAGAAGACACATGGTACACTGTTGGTTTCGTCAAAGGAACTACATTTACAGTAAGTTTTTATTATATTACCCTTTCTGTTGTTACTTTTTTCTTGTAATAGGCACTTATGTTTCCTGTATGTAATTATAAGTTTTCATTTTTAGTATCTATTACAAACTTATGTTAATCAGGGCGAGAGAAGCGAGCCCTAGTATATTCCACAACCTGAACATTTTGTGGTACACTTTACGGAAAAACGTGATAGCCTATTGATTTGTGCTCTAACATTGTAATTTTTATTTATATGTAGATGTGTTATCATCAGTCAGTCAAGGTGTGACGACGCGACCCATCACAAAGCTCGGCTTTTAGTTAGTATTTATAAGTTAGGAAATGTTCAACATTGAAGATATCTACTTAACCTCGAAGATTATAATGGTCAACATATGCTTATTTCCGCTATTATGATTTCAAGCTTGTTGCAATGTTGAACAATATTTCCGTGTTTCATAGGTACACAACTACATATCAGACCCGAACGTGGATCTATCTACGCTGTCGCTGGACAATCTGCCGGACCTCAGCAATCTGACCACGACACCGCTGGAGCATGGAACTGCTTACAAGTTCCGCATCGCAGCCATCAACTCCTGTGGACGGGGGGATTTTAGCGAGGTATTTTATTTATTACTAATAAAATATGTAAGTATTAAGAGTTATCACAATGCTCTACAATCTACATTGTTTGTTAGTCCAACACTGTTGGGTTAGGTTAGTATACAGGGTGCAATTAAACCTTCCTGCCAAATTTTTTCCAGGGCTTAAGTATCATTAGGAGAATCCATTTAACCAAAAAGAATTGGGTGTTATTTTTTTGTTAATGACATATTTTATCCCACTTAAAATCGTTGCAGAATGCTCACTTGCGGCGGTAGGTGTGATCGGGGGTGGCGCGGGGCGAGGCGCGCGCGCGGCGGCAAGTCACACGCGGGCGAAGCGTAGTGTCCATAAATTGTAGTGCCTTTTAGGATAACTTTCGGAGGCTATTTCTCAACATTTTAGTACTGAGTGATTATAAGAGAAAAAATACATGTATTTTTATTTTTAACAAGGATCAATATATCAAAATTTGGCAGGAAGGTTAAATTGCACCCTGTATACATAGTAGAGTAGATGTTAGTTGTACAGCAAGTACAGAACTGCAAAAGTTTGACACAGGATTTTTTGATGAAAAATATCGCATTCCTGTAGAATCAATCGCAAAGCGAGGTCCGAAATCTAAGTCGCTAGTAGCATTTAAAAGAACGGTAAACGGTCGGAATATTATTATCGACAGTTTATTATTACCCTTTTTTGGGTCGGTGAAAAATGCCTACCGCCTTTCTTGTTATTACTTACCTGTGACATACATGTTTCGTGTACTTGTAATTTTTATTACTATTACAATTAACAGTGAAGAAGCCTATTGCATGTAATAACATCAATATCTTACAGGAATCAGCGTTCAAGACCTGTCTGCCCGGGTTCCCGGGTGCGCCGTCGGCCATCAAGATATCGAAGTCGGTAGAGGGCGCGCATCTGTCCTGGGAGCCGCCGCAGGTCGCCGCTGAGGGCATATTCGAGTACTCCGTATACCTCGCTGTGAGGTCCAGCACGCAACCTAAGGTATGGGACTCCATATACGGCCGACACATAATCTTATCTTTAAACGAACAATTCTTGTATATATAATTGGAATCTCGGAATCGGCTCCAACGATTTTCATGTAATTTAGTATATAGGGGGTTTCGGGGGCGATAAATCGATCTAGCTAGGAATAATTTCTAGAAAATGTTATTTTATTCGTGTTTTATCGAATACAATAACATTTTCAATATATCAAATAGCTAGTATACATTGTATACATTATACACCTACATTGTAACCTGAGAGAAATTTGAAGTCTCTAGCTCAAAAGCTTTTGTGTGGATGTTTTAGTCGGCTTTGCCTTTTTCTTGTATATCTATATACAAAAAAAGGCAAAGGGTGCAACATAAAGGAGTAATAATATTTTAGGGTGTCTGTGGCCCCACTAACCTATAATATGGAGTTCAATGTGAAAGTAACAACGCCGCTTTTGACTTCTATGTTTCTATATGAGAAATGTCCCAAAATCATAAAATTAACCACACAATAAATATATGTATATAAATTATGTCCGCCACTTTAATCCATATCCATTATCCATACTAATATTATGAATGCGAAAGTGTGTCTGTCGGTCTGGTTCCCGCGTGATAAACTAATTTTGGCGCTGCGGAGTTGCGGGCATCATCTAGTGGCTTATAAATTAATAACCATATTCATCAACAGGAGGCATCAAAGTCGCAGCTGGCCTTCGTGCGCGTGTACTGCGGTCGCGCGAACACGTGCGTGGTGGGGCAGGCGTCGCTGAGCGCGGCGCACGTGGACTCGTCCACCAAGCCCGCCATCATATTCCGCATCGCCGCACGCAACGACAAGGGCTACGGGCCCGCCACGCAAGTCAGGTGGCTGCAAGGTGGGTGCTACTTGTCTATGGTTTTGGCTGTTGTGGTTTTTTCGTTATATACAAAAAAATACATTACAGCGCCTCTTAAAGTCTCCCGCAGACAGGCGCGATATTATCGATCGATAATATCGCTAGCGATATTGCGATAATGCGTCCCGATTCCTTGCACACAGCTGCCATTTTATCGTCCGATATTTCTTTCGAGAGAGCACCGCGCCGCGAACAGTGTTGCCAACTCTTCAAAAAATTTCCTCCTAAAGCAACTTTTAAAACCCACTAAATTTCAAAGAAAACTCCCCAAAAATATAAATATATTTTATAATTTCGGGTACGTTCCACAAAATTATCAATGACATCATTATTTTTGCTTATGCAACTCTCAAAATGACCCATCTTAAAAGGGCAAAGCAAAATGACTATTTCTTTTAAATTTGTACAATAATAATATTAATAAAACTTTATTTTCTCTAATTATTATAATAAAAAATATGATAATATAAAAATAAAAATGATAATAAATATTATATTTAAGAATGCTCCAACCGGAGAATTAGCAGGTCGGATGTCTGTCAGTACGAATATCGACGTTAATGACATTAAAATAAGATTCATATTAGCGCGCCTTGTACAGTGGCGGTTACGACGCTCGCCGCGTTCTTGATATGGCGAAAATGTATGAAAAAATTTGAGAAATTTTCTTATTTTTCTTATAACTGGAAAATTTGTTTATTTTGATATAAAATTTTTTGCGGACCTTATAGAGGACTTAATAAGCAACAATTTTTTTGTATATTTATTTTCCTCAGTTCAGTGTATTTAGATATTAAGGTACCTAATCAGACCCCATTTTTTTCATATTTTGCGATTATTGTGATGATTAAAACGTATTTTATGTGAAAATTTTGTATGCGGCTATAGAATTTTTTATGGTACAGTCGTGGAGATGAATATATTATCTTTCATTTGAAACCAAAATATCCTCGCAGTTTGACTCCTAATCCTTTAATAGGGTACCGGAAAATCGCTGATATTTGTAATAGCGTCCTTAAGCTGCAAAAATTTACTGCCAAAAATATCCCCAAAAAATGTTAGCCCCTAAAAACCCACAATATTTATTTTTTCCCACTAAATTAAAAAAAATAATCGTACATCTGGCAACACTGCGTTATTGCGATATAATATGTACTTCCATTGCGGCGTTATTATCGCAGCAGTGTGTAACTACATGACCGTCCTAATCTTCCGTCAACTAAAAACCGTTAGTACTTTTTGCTTTAAATAAAGGAAACATCTATTCATCCTTACAGCCTTCACATTTATACATATTATAACATAGGATAATAATTGGACGGCGTTATGTAATAACGAATCAAGCGACAAAATTAAAAAAATGAGTTATGAATGCAGATCGATTCTAGGCATCATTAAGTATGTATTCAGCTAATTTTGTGTTCAAAAGTCAATCCTAATGCCTTATAATAAGGGGTGAATCAAGCGACATGCCAAAATTTGTTAGAATTTTGCACAATTTAGTTACGTATTAAAGAATTATGCACCTAAGTTGTTGTTACAAAATACACAAACAGGAATTTAAAATGCATAAACGAATTATATCCACAAAAATTGTAGATAATCCGATTCAATTTATTCATTAAAAACGCAATAACGAACTAACCGCCTAATCTGGCAGCAGATTTTGATATAGAAGATGAAGATTAGACAATTGATTTCATTAATTTTTTATCACTGAGAGTTAAGTTTTTTGTTTTTTCATGTTGAAAAAGTACCATTTTAATTATTAAAAGACTAGATGACGCCCGCAATGCCGTTGCGCCAAAATTCGTTTATCGCGTGGGAACCGTACATTTTTCTGGGACAAAAAGTATGCTGCGTCCTTTCCCTCTTCATACAAAATTTCAGCAAAATCGGTTCAGCGGTTTGGGCGTGAAGAGGTAACAAACAGACACACTGACACACTTTCGCATTTATATTAGTTTCATAAAGCATAGCGAGACAAGAAAGTAATTATGTTATTTTATGGCATTTGACTATAAAAACTATTCCAATTTATGTGTATTTTCGTAATCATTAAAGACATACAATATCATCTTTAAAAAACTGTATAGTTTTTGTTTAATTTGAGAAATTTGCATTAAAATATTTGGATTTAATCTTTTATTGCACTTTATTTCACCTACAATTAATCGTATTAAAGAATCAAACGACAGTTTGACAAATTTAATATAAAGCTATAAATCATTAACGAATTAAGCGGAAAAATGGCAATATCTTTCAAAGTATATTCTACACAGTAATATATTCTATATAAATCTAAACTTTATATACATCTTAATTTACAGTAAAAAAATAATACACGTAACATAAATAATGAGCTCACTGCGACAATTTTAAGTTTAAAATCTTTGAAGCTTATTATCTCGAATTCTCTCAAGTGTCGCTTAATCTGTTATTACATAACGCCGTCCAATTATAGAATGCTTAATATTTTGTTTTGTTTTTTTTTTTTAAGTTGAACGTAACATTATTCTAATAACTGTTGCAGACATTAAATCAACAGGGGTGAAGCGAGCGGGCGGCGGGCTGCCCGGCGCGTCGCCGTCAAAACAGCCCAAAAACATTCTACACTGAACGTAAGTGTAAGACGTGCTAATGCGTAAGCGCTGATTTTCGGCGCAAGCGGGCGACTATAGTTGTCTCGGCCGCGACACAATTTTCATACATTTTTTAATGATATGCTTATGGCAAGACAGACTTTGAACGAACGAAACTACACAGTGTTGCCAACTTTGGAGATTTCCCACAAAAATTTTGTGAAAAAAAAGAAATACACTTAGGTTTTTTAGGGATAACCTTTTTAAGATGGGTCGTTTTGAGCCTTTTTTTGCATTATCGAAAATAATGACGTCATGGGTGACGTTTACGTCGCGATCATAGCGATCGCGGTCGCCATGTGGAAAGGCTGAAGAGTGAAGAAGTATTTTCAGCGTTTTGATCGCTAAGTGGAACACACCCCAAGTGAATAAATATTTGCATTAAAATTGGGGAGTATTGGTTGAAATTAGGTGGGTTTTAAAGTTGCTTTCGGAGGTTTTTTTTTAATAGTTGGTATTACTGAAACTACACTGTATTGGAGCGACGCGCCATTTCACGTACGTACATATTGTGTTGCGTAGCTTCGCTCTGTCGTAGTGCTATTTCAAAGAAATAATATTAAGCCGTAAGGCTCCGCTCTACTGCAGCATGTTGTCGTTTAGGTCTTACCTTAATGGTATCAGTGAGTGGAAAGACTATACAGAATGTACGAAACTTGTAATGGAGGCTGTTGCTGATTGGCATGGTTTGGTCGCCCGTTTGCACTGCACCTAGTTCTATTTTATCAAAGAGTAACACAAGTGGCTACGTTTTAGGTTGATTCTGACGATATATATTCACTTGTAAATCAAAACCAAATAATCATTTATCATGTATATTTGTTTTCTGAATAACAAGAATATTATGGACTAAAATTTTCAGTCTTAACTGAATTCAATATTGGTTAGATGAAATGTTATTTAAGTTTTTTATATAAGCGTATTATAGTTGTGTGGATGTTTAGCAAATTAATTTTTAATGTACAATTTTGTATGTTATAAAACTTTTATGTTACGATTGTATCAGATTTCCATAAAATATGGATTATGTTAGTAAGTTAGGATTTTTACGGAATGTAAAATACTAGATTTAGGGCCTGTTTCACCACTTCCTTATAAGTGCCGGATAGGCTATTCACCACTTAACTTGACAGGTAGAGTATGGAGAATCTGTCAAAAAAGTTGTGGATAGCCTGTCCGGCACTTTATCAGGAAGTGGTGAAACAGGCTCTTAGCGAATATTTCTTTGCAATATCTAATAATAATGTATCGTTCTTTTACACTTAATACATTTACATTTTAGCGTAGTAGCTATAAGGACGAGGTGTAAAATTGTATAAGAATTACAGGGGTATGTGGGGCCTGTATCGCAAATTATTTATCAATTTATACTTTACCTCTTAAAGGCCTTGTTCATGCCTTAACAGTTAAAGTTAAGACATAGTGTGAAAATTTAAAAAATTTAGGGTTTATTAATTTAATTGCTTATTTAGATAAACTGATATAGCACAAGTCGATTCGAAATTTTATCATTAAATAACAATTAATTTTAATGTATTATGTTTCTACTCAAATTATTGAAACCTGCCTTTTTTAGAAAATGGTCGTCGAAAGTCAAAACTGTCGTAAGAATAATTTATTCTGCGTCATAATACAAAAGATTTACAAGTGAATATAATAAAATGTAATGTTAACAGCTAATTATTGTTGAAGGAGTGACTGATATCATGCTATGTAAGTATTTCAGGAGAATAGATTAAGTGTAAAATTAATTATATCTGTTATGTAAAATATTCTTAAAGAGAATAAACAAGATTTTTAATAAATAACATTTTGTTTTTTTGTGTAGAAAGTTAGGAATTTTTTATTTAATTTTCTAAAGTTTCTGACAGAAATTTGTCTTTTCCATAGCGTTGTTTATTGGTTAACTGTTTATTATGTTGATTGTTTCTGACATTAGGCCAACATTAGGCAATAAAAAGCGCTACAGAATAGATAAACTCCTGAAATCCTCTGAAACCAGGCACTAATAAGTATAATAACATAACTGTAAAGTAATACATCATATTAAAAATATCTCTTTGCATCTTTGCATCATATTTGAGTAATTATTGTTACGAATGCGGACACGTAGTGTCATCTAGCGGCAACCCGGCGAAACTATCGTGGATACACGGATAGCGTAAATCCCCTATTCAATACCAGATGCCGCTAGTTGTATGTTTTTGTTTACACTTACCTGCGCGCAGGCAGGTAGGCGTACATGCTCGAATTTTCCCACGGGTTGTTTACGTGTTTATGCAAACCGGAATTGTTCTTGGAAGTTCGCGAACTTTCTTTTATTCGCCTCGGCCCATATAAAAACGCAGGTAGACGGGCTGGGAGTCAGTTTTCGAATGAGCGATCATCAAGACGACTTCGAAGTGAGAAACAAGTGAGTGAGTGAACCAGTGATAGTGCTTAGTGTTTGGACATAGTGCTTAGTGTTTGGACTTAGTGCTTAGTGTTTGGACTTAGTGCCTAGTGTTTGGACCTAGTGACCTAGTGTGAGCTAGTGTTAGTGATTAAAGTCTTCAAGAGAGTCAGCAGGTCTTTTTCTTCGAATCCTCGAACCCTAACACGTAACATTATAATAGTAATATTATTATGAATGTTAAATTCTTGGGAGGAGATTGCAAAAACACATTTAGTTTGGCTTTTTAATCCTTAATTACATATTATTGAGTACACTATACATTTTGTTTCTTGCTATAAAATGCTATCTATTCAAAACTCCGGTAGGCATTCCAAAAGAAAAATAAATATTACAAATCATTTACACGTACTTTCGTTTTATAGAAAATTTCCTATAGTAAAGATATCTTGCAAGTTTATCATGATATTAAAGCAGTATCACTAAATGTATTATTTGGACAAAGTTTATTGTGTCGATAGCATCTCCGGACACTAGCCACCATGAAACCTTGGTTACTGAAAAGAAAAAAAGAAAGAATTTTGTTAGTGAACATGGAACACCATTATAAAGGTAACAACTTTGGACATCACAAAGGAAATAGTTAACTTGAGGCAGCACGGTACAAGACTGAAGTTTTAGAAGGGCTACTAATCACAAAAACATCAACAAAAAAAATTGCGGGTCGCCGAACAGTTAGAAACTTGTCCATTAATTTTCCTCTTTAACTTGCGTACCCATGAAAACGAGATAGCAATATACATAAAGTAGTTTGTGTGAATGAGACACAACTATACAGGTTGTAACAAAAGTAATAATACTTATGTATGAGGTTGATAAGTGGTAATATTAATGTATGGGGCCCCTATATGGAGTTCGCTGTGAAAGTAGCAGCGCTGAAAGAGATTTTTTTTGTGATTTGTATGGGAAAGCGCTCCCGCGCGGTGTCATGAATTTTTTCATACAAAGGTGAAAAAAAAGGTTACTCTTTCAGCGCTGCTACTTTCACAGTGTACTCTGTAGGGGTACCATACACACCTTAAAGTATTATCACTTAGTTTTGTTAGTAACTTAGCATGAATTTAATACCTCGATGGTGGGAATCGTAGACACAATAGATTTTCAATTGTTATGCGACAGCTGGGTGCCGCTCGGGGATTGATGGATTAAAGCAATAAACACACACCAGCGACGTAGTCCCGAAGAGTTTGTACCAGCCGATGACGATGTTGGAGAGGTTGAGGTCGTCCAGCATGATCTGCGCCACACCCATGAACACTTTCTTGCCCTCGATGCGCCCGTAGTCGCCCCATACCGTCACCTGCGAGGACAAACTTTATCAGACTGCGCCAGAAGGTTAAGGTCCTGTTTCACCACTTCCTGATTTAAAAGTGCCGGATCGTGCGAAAGGAACTACTAGAGAATTTGATTCATAGGCAGATGGCGGAGCCACGTAGTTGACATAAACCGACCAACTGACGCAGGGTCCGTCAGCTGCCTAGGGGCTAGGAATCAATTTCTTCGGGTATACATACGACATAGGTACATCATACATTCAATTTCGAAAAACATGACCCTCATTCTGGCGCAGTGACCGTGTACCAATTCCATATTTTGTCATACAATACATAGGGCCTGTTTTACCACTTCCTGATAAGTGCCAAATAAGCTATCCACCACTTAACTTGACAGATGGATAATCTGTCAAAAAAATTGTGGATAGCCTATCCAGCACTTTATCAGGAAGTGGTGAAACAGGCCCTAAATCGCATGGATTTTATAGTATAACACGCTCATGGATTTTGCGTGCCTGTTGTCTCTGGACCTGGAGGCATGGTCGTCACCGACATCTATACATATTTTAAAATTAAAGCTTCATCTAATTCTTTCCTCACTAAGCCAAAAAGTTTTGAACTTGCCACTTGTCTGTATTATCTTCAACATTTTAATCTATACATATCTATAATATAATAAAACTGTAACCCCCCCCCCCACTTCTCTTAGGGGACCAAAGAGGGGGTCAGATTTTGTATCAAACTTTTTTCTTTAATGGACTTCATATTATTAGGGGACAAGAGTGGGTAAGATTTTGTATCAACTGATTGAAGTAGAAACACTTTAAATGGCAAAACAACGTTTGCCGGGACATCTAGTAGATAATAATATAGGTACTTTTAACTCAAGGAAAAATTACACTAATTGTGCTACAAAGCGGTTGAATATGTAGTCAAGTTTAAACTAATTGTGCAGCTAACCTGCAGTACGCATCCTTTGAAGTTCTCTCTAAAGGTGAGCGTCTGCTGGTAGAGCGGGTCGAGCGTGCGGCGCGCGGTGGTGGTCTTGGCCTTAGCGATGCAGCGTTTGCCGCTCACCAGGTACACCTTTACGTACGGCGCCGGCAGTGTCCGGCTGCCCTGACGAGCCTGTAACCCGCGGGCGCGGATCACCTCCACCTATAAGGAAAGTTAATATGTACCTAGGTATGTCACCACATTATATCACAATAATATTACTGTAAATACCATTAACATTACAATATTTACAACACGCTATCATATTATACGTACTAGCTGACTCGGCAAATGTTGTTTTGCCATTTAAGCTTTTGCTAAAATGTTAAGCCAAAATGATAGATATCTAATGAAATACGCATTCAAATGTGTTGCGTAGTTTTAGCGATTTCAAGCATAGCAAATGGACAGATAGCATAATAATTAAGCTAGGTACTTTGTTTAATACCATGTAGAGAAATTATAGAGAAAATGTTTGCTTGTTTTCTTACATGAGATAGGGTCTGAAACTCAGTTTTAATTAAATTTTGCATACAAAGACCAGCCTACCAAAGATTGTACAGAAATGCTTAATGAAAACATCACAAGCTTACCTCAAGGAATCCCTTCTGGTAGCACATAGATAATTGTACATCTCCGAGTGTGGGTGCTCCCAGGAGCTGTCGTCCCACCAGCTGTCCGGGGCCCAGCCCGTCGATGAAGTCCGACAGACCGCCGCCGTCAGACGAGCCTGACCCCCGCATACCGGGGGACCATCTATGTTCGTCAGGGAATAGTTACATTCACGAGATGAGAGATTAAACCCTATTGCCTTTGTATAAGGTTTCTAAATCAAATTCTTGCAGCCTTTTTTACTGTATTTAAGTTACCGGTTAAAATTGTTAGTAGGCACAAATTATTCGAATAAGACTATAGTGTGAGTGGTCAGCGGATGAATACTAAGTTAGCTTTACTTTTGTAGGTAGTTTTTTAGTTTTTAATTAGTATTACAATTTACAACTGTGCTTAAAATTCTTTTAATAAAATTCATAGTCACTAAGCAAATTCACAGATCACATATTCAAAAGCATAAAAGCGATATTTTAGCAGCAGCAGCATTCAGCTGTTTATATTGGCAAAATATATACTTAGGTAAGACCATGAACGTAGAAAAAAGGCAGACGGAGTCTTATTATACACAGAACTGTGCCTTAGAGTCGGCCACGCACACATTCTTACGCCTGTCAAATGGTATTGACTAGCGTAATAATGTGTGCGTGCGGACCGTGTACATGCAGTCAGTCTGGCCGACTCTGAGGACACAGTTCTGTGTGTACTGTATAATAAGACTCCGTCCGCCTTTTTTTCTACGTTCATGGGTAAGACTAAGACCGCACTTTACAAAAAAATATAAATTATTCGTAAGATTGTTGTTATTTGCTGATGTTACTTAATATGTATTTTAACGGCTGTAGTCCATACAAAGGCAATAAGTTTGAGATATTTTAAAATAGGAACAAAATCCAGAACAAAACTTTAAGCCAGTCAGATTAGTGATCACGCTAAAAAAGATTTATGGATAATATAGGTCATAGGGCTTAGAATAAAATGTATAAAGGGTCACAACATTGATACAATAGTGAAGAAGGGCGGTAGATAACGGATGCACACACCTTACGTGAAACATTTGTACAGATATTGGGAACCTAATTCTAAAGATCTAGGTCATCCAGATTCTAGGAGTTTCAATATCTACAGATCGAAGTCGCCAAAGATCTAAATTCTAAGATATTAAGTATTTTGAAGTATTCAATTTGGAGTCATAGATTAGGGGCGAGGTCACAGACATAGATCACCGAGGTCTAGATCTAAAGGTAGTATATTACAGATAGATTCAAATAGATTAGAAACATATACCTACCTTTTATTAGAAACAAATTTTATGGTCGATATAAATTTTAAATTTCAACTTCAAAGTGACTCTTATAAATCCAGAATGTATGCAGATGTTACAGTTATATTTTATGCTTGTCCAATTCGTTAGGAAAGTTACGCGTAGGTATTATATTTTATTAGTAAGTATGGGGGTTTGAGTACTTATAAAAATATTTTGTAGTAGTGATTATTACCTACGGGCTACGTGTATGTGATATTTCCTAGTTCTACATTTATTTTGAGAGCTAGACTGAGAGCAGCATAAGAATTTCTATACTTATGTTTATACACAGTTAAACAGAATTTCCATGTCTATTTAAAGAACTTTTTAGTGTAATTAATGTTAAAATAGAAGTTTTAATGAAATGATCGCGTAAATGCTTAATTTAGTCCCGAAAGGTCCGATACGAAAATAAGATTTTGTTGCTTTAGATTCAAATCGTAAAAGACGTAAAAGACCAAAAACGTCTCTTTAACGGAATAATGAACGAGACATAGTGTGAAACATTGCAGCTTATATTGAGTGTCGATAAGGTAAAACAATCATGCATAGTTCACAAGACGGCATCATGTGTACAGATAGTTACAGACAAATCTTACGATTAAACAAAAATGTGCGGATTATTTGTAGGCATTCCGGAAACAGTTAGAACAAGAGTATTTCGTGCATCAGAAACATTAAGCTTCTCGGTATACCTGCAGCGCCACTCGACTCCACTAAGCAAAAACGGGTGAATACCTCGCGCGAGAGACACGAATGTGCTGAACAGTAAATAGTGAAACACCGATACGGCATCATGCGTACAAGACGAAGGCTTGGGGTGTAAGAAGACTGGGATACATCGATGCATACATAACCTGGCCGCAACCGGGCGGAAGCGGCGACTGCGAGCGTTCCATAGAAAGATCCATTCGTATGAATCACGCGTCAATCGTCGCTTCGGCCGCAGTCGCAGGCAGGCGCAAGAAGGCCGACAGCGGGGGACGGAGCGACGAGCGAGCGACTTACGAGGATCCCTCCGAGCTAGATATGGAGACGAGGCTGGTGGAGCACACCTCGTGCGACCGCTGGAAGCTGGTGGGCGCCCCGGACCGCTTGCGGCGCGCGCCCCGGCCGCCCTCTACGCGAGACAAACGGTCCAGTGCGAAACGACGGACTACAGTTCCATCCGCCGCACGCGATATTCGATCGAATAATTCCAAAAACATTGAATCATAAGTCCGTATATACAATGACAAGGCAGGGCAGTAATCGGTGTACTTAAACAGAAATGTTAGTAGCTGCGAGCCGTGAAAATTTTGTATCATTTCTTTGAAATACTAAGGTACTCGCTCGCTCTAACAAAATTTACATTAACCAGTTAAAGCTGTATCATAAATAGGTCTGCAAAGCAACATTGCACACATTATATCGATGAACGCTAATCATGCTCCGCTATTCTTACATCTAGGTTATAGTGACAGTTCTCTATATTTAGGTCCCCACATATCCCGCGAGAGATCATCCGCTCAATGAGTCTACCGTCTTTAAAGCACTATTGTGTCAATATCGTCAGCTCTAGCGCTGCCAACCTGTCCTCATCGTTCTCGCTGGAGGCGGACGACGCTCGGGAGACCCCGATATTAGTTCTCATCTCCCCCGGGACCACTTCCTCGCTGCGTTGGACAGTAAACGAATTTTTTCCACGTTTACCAAACCCTAACCTTCTTTTTCGCCCTGCCGATAGTCGCATATAGCATTAGCGGAATAATAATAATAATATACCATATAGACATAAGACAGCACTCGGATATACTACAGCTTACCCGTTGCGGAGAGTTGGGAGGTGGAATTACTCTTTTTGCCCATGCCTGGTCCGAAGTAGTCGCGCGGTTCCGCCTTGAGTAGCGCGTCGTCGCTGGTGGGCTCCAGCTCGCTCGCACCACCCAGGGCAGTGTCGCTGAGACTGCCATCTTTTAAAATTTAAAAGGGTGTTATTTACTTCAAAGTTAAAATTTACATGTCGTTACATTCCTCGACTGGTACTCAACATACCTGCTTTTTCATCGGGAGGCACATCGGCATTGCTAAGACTTCTAGTGAATTGACCCCTCCTGGACTCGCGTCGCTCCAGAGGTTGTTGTTGGTTGTTATTTCTTCCATTTTCTCGTCCTCCGTAATCATTACTGTGATTGGATCGAATGGATTTGATCGAAGACATTCGTCGATGTTTGTTCGGAGTATCGATTTGGATTTCGTCACCATTTTCGTCATGTTTCGTTTGCGCCATGTCGGTTGATTTTTTCCGTGCAGGTGCCGAAGAACCAATATGATCATTGGAATCATTTACACGGCGGGACGAATTCAGGTTCGGGGATGAAAGAGACACAGAATTAGCAATCGTACCAAAATACTCTTTATCTATATGATCTATTGATGTAACATAGTAAAATTTATTTCTAGCCTTTCTAATGAGATTCGTCATAGATTCTTTGCAAAGCGAGCTAAAACTTAACGAAGGAGGCAAGGAATATTCGCATATGGTAGGAACATCGTCAATAGTAACACTACCTTGTCTTTTATTACGCTTATTCGGTGTTTTAGTAGAATCTGAATAATTTTCTGAGCTATTCGTTAAATAGAGATAGTTAGGATCACTAACTTCTTCTGAATATTTATTACATTTGGTGGGAGACAGTGTATTGTAGTATTTTTGTGTATTATTGTGATGATTTTTGTTATTTTTATGGCAGTTAGGAGCAGAATGCATTTGATTTCTAATTATTTCATTTGCTTTATTGGATAAATGTTCAAAACTTTTATAGTTACTCCTCAATTCGAGTGATAAGTTCTTTTTCCTATCACTACACGGATTAGATTGCATATTATATGGGTTACTAATTAGATTTTCTTTCTCTATTTTATCATATTTTTTCTTATCGTGACTATCTAAATTTACAAGGATAGTCGTTTCTGCAATGCTATCATCGCTAGCATATCCGTGATAATGAACATTTTCGTCTTGTTGTACTGGAGTACCTGCTATGTGTGTCGAGGGGATGATTTCAGTTTTTACAACACTTTCAATATGAAACGATTTAGCGCGCCTAATTTCTTTGGGGCTTTGATTTTGCAGCAGAAAATCTGTTTGATCATCTACCAAACTTATGGATTGCTTGTGAAGTATTTTGCTTGTATAATAATTTCTTAATGTCTTGTTGTATTCGTGTAATTTGTTTTTATCCATTTTGAGTTTCTGTTTTAAGTAATGATGGTTGTATTTGTCAGTTACAGGGGTAATGTAGCATTTACTGTGATCTCCATTTTGTTTCATTGTGGAGTAGAATGGAGTTGAGTAGCTACGGTCTACTGAACAGTGCGGTTGTACGTTTTTAGTACATTTCGTTAGGACATTTTGAGGGTAACTAGTAGAATACGCTACGTTCGCATCGGCTTTTGTCAAAAAACTGCCATTACTTATTGAATTACTTAATAAATTGGCATGTAATCTACTGGTTGCCTCATTTGCACGTGTAGAAGCTGATGTGTAAAGGGATTTTGTGTAGGTCAAAGGAAAGGTATCCATTGGGCTGTAAAAGTACAACATAAGTATTTTACCTTCTTCGTTTCGATTATGTTTACCCTTTACTAGAAATTAATATTTACATAATAAATTGAAACCCAAAACGTCGTTTAGTTTAACATCGTATGCACTTAATTTATGTTATGACTGCGACTTAGAAGGTATTTGCCATTTGTCATGTTTTGGGATCTTGCCAACTGTGAATAGTCTATGTAGATTGTAGAGTCGACGCTGTTCTTGTATAATGCCTTGTGTAATTTAACATGTAACCTTTTTATATGGAATTTTTGAACGCTCATTTGTGTGTTAACCCACAAAAAATAGGTATCGAATCACAAATGCATTCTTGTTCTAAATATGATCAACATTGCATTCGTAACTCAATACAGCAAAACTCGATTAACCGGACTAATTGTTGTTTAGGCATTCAGATAGTTGAAAATCCGAATTATGCTCAAGAGCTTCCTTTTATGAGTCTAGTTATATTCACCTTAGCATCCTCGTAGGTCGTGGTCTCTCGGATTGAGTACTGAAAGCGCTAGACGTGACTGAGCCGACGGATTCTAAGTCTGAGTCTCCTGCTGCGGCATCAGGGGAGAGTCTTCGCCGTGGGGCCCAGCCCCCGCCCCGGGCCGCCAGTTCGGAGTCCGACAGGCCCGCGTAGTGCCTCTCCCAACCTGATGCAGAACCTCAGATTGAAAATACTACGACAGTTCTTTGTGTGCTATGAGTTGTGACTAATTTTCTAATTTTGAAGTTGCCTTGCATTTAACCAATGTTATTTCTTAATATGACTAAGGAGTAAGGGTCAATTCAGACCGCAACGTGACGAGGCAAGGCGCGACGCGACCTAAATTTGTATGGATTTGATAGATGTCGTCAGCGTGAGACAATTTTAGAAATGCATCTACGCGTCGCGTTGCGGTCTGAATTGACCCTAAGGGCCCTACACATAACGGCGAATTCGCATCGCGTCGTAATGTCATTTTTATTACGAATTTTTTCGCAGATATTTGTGATGCGATGCAAATTCGCAGTTATGTGTTTTGGGAGCCCTAAGCGCGGTTTTTTTCGAAACAAATTTGTACCAAATATTAAAATGCAAAACAACAATCATAGTTTGATAAATTTACATGAAATATGAGGGACAAATTATGAGAAATAGCCAGTCACATTCATGCACTTTAGATTTTCAGTAACTCTTTATTTTTTGTTTTAAAGTGAAAACCTGATTTTTATAAAAGCTTAGTGTTTGTCTCTTTAAGATTTTGAATTTGAAATTAATTATTGCTAACTGAGTATTCTATTCATTATTAATTAATTACAGCTACAACTATTTCCACTACGTACCTAACTACCACTACAGCTTAGTGTAGGAATGTAGAAAGTGTTTTATGATTTACGAGTTTGCTTTCGCTAAAGCCAAACTTTTTTCCTAAAACATTTTTACAAGCTAAAATAACATTAAAAATATTTTCCAAATCTTAATCATTTGCCAGCATTATTCAGTATTTTTTTAATCAAATGTGTTTTATTTATCAAAAAAACGAATTCCCAATTAAACGCAACAACTCTACATTTCATTGCATTAATCTCATTTCGAATTAAAAAAAATAAACGTCATTGCGTTTCCCGTATTCGGGGCGGTAAAATGTAGCATGGGGATGATGTATAGACCTTGAGGCGTGCTGCGGTAGGTGAGTGTGGCGCCAATGTGGTGCGGGGCGATCCACTTACGTTCTTCAAGGTCCGCCGACACTTGGGCGCGCATTGTCCTCTGCGTGCTTTGCTAAACCACAAGAACACGTCAATAAACAAACCTCCAAAGCTCCGATCCGACAAAAAATTCCGTTCCGATCCATTTTGATCTAAATGTAAACAAAGCGTTGACGTCTGCAATGTTATCAACGTATATGCCACTTACACAGGCAATAAAGAAATGCAAATGAAAAATTTTCTTGGTTCCATTTTCAATCAAAATGAATCGAAACGTAATATAGAAAGCAACCCTCATACTCTCGTTTGATAATGTGGTGGGTACATCTCCTCGGGTCGCCATGTATCACTTCTATTTCTGTACATCACTTCAATTATAAACTTTTAAAATAAACTTTGCAACAAATTTGTTAATTAAAACTGACTAGATTGGACTAGAATGTTCTAAATATTGCACGAACAATGGACCTATAAGAGCGGTGAACATGGACACACTGTGTTGTTATGCATCATCTATGGTATGGAGCCCCGTACTGCGCAACCTCGGCGGTCCGCCAAAGGGTCGGGGTCACTGAAGTTACAAATATGTATATTACTTGGCCGTTTACTTTTTTGGCTAAAAACTACTGCCAGAGTATTTGCCAATTGTGATTATCTTTGTCTTTGTCCGGTTTTATGTGATTTCAAACAATGCTATAAATTATAATTCACACGATTATTTTTTTTTTACATAGAGTAGATGATTTCCTGTTATTAATTTAAATAATATGTTCTTCATTTAGACTTTAGAGCAAATAGAAATAATATTTTTGACTGAACTGCCAGTATGGTTTACTATTTAATCTAAAGACATTAATTTGGTATTAGACGGGTTTCGTCTTTGGCATCTTTCTCTCCAAGTGACGCATCAAAACGCTGACTGTTTTCAAAGAACAATGAGTCATTTACAGAGTAAACCGTCTGACATCACCTTGATGATTTGATATCAAATGACCATCGGAAGGCACTGAAACTGAATATTGCAACACAATATTACAATATAATACAATTTAGTGCAACATCAGAATGTACAGTCCATTAAATTAGTTTCAATTAATTTGAATTGCAACTCGCCACATATAATATTAAGTATTATAAGAGAAGTTGATTCGTAGGCAGATGGTGGACCTACGTTATGTGATCGTGTTGTATTAAACCCAGCCAACAGATCACGGTTAACATCGAATTGGCATAACTCGACCAAATGACTTGGGTCCGCCATATACCTATGAAGCATTTTCTTACATATTCTTTTTAAAGCGCACTATGGGCACGTACCTGATGCGGTATCTGGGGCAGCTGGCGCTTCTTGGGGCTCGTGGTGGGCGTGGCGGTAGCGGAGCGCGACTGAAAGCGCGGCGCGTACGCGTGCGTCGGCAGCCGCGCCGCCTCCCCCGCACCCCGCTCCCCGCCCACTGTAACCGTCAACCAACGCTGCTTCTTTGACGTTTTAGTCCACCACGCACAAACCAACCTCCAAGATATCCACAAAAGAAGAAAACATTAAACTACCACATCACCACAATAGCGAATCCACATGCATAAAGACAGCGACCCGAACCTACGATGTAGATGCGATACGTGATTAGCGTGCTCAGAGGTAGAGGAGAGGGCGGAAGATGCGTGAAACAAAAATGACAGGAGTGAGGAGGGTAAAACAGTCGGTGGCAGTAGAGTGGTGATGATCGCGAGAGTGTCGCGTCGACGTGTTCCGTGCGGGGTCGGGCCCGGGGTCCACATACAGGGCCCGAGGTCCAGTTACCGGCCCATCCGTGGGCCACTTTTGGCCCGTAGTCCTGGGCCATCCGCCGGGCCCGCTCGTTACTATGCCGGATAACAATGAACAGAGACCGTCGTGTAAACGTGCAGTTACACCTTCAACGCCGTTGAAAGTGTAAACCCATCGAGGAAAGATAAGTCCAAAGTATAAAAAACATTCAAATGACTCAATAGAAACATTTCCGTAGTGATATTGTTTAGTGTTAGGAAGTAATCCTATCTTTTTACTTTTATATTAAACGAACAAAATATATTATGTGAAGTAAAAAGGTAAGATCACATTATTGTCATTTTAAGGGCCACTGCTTATTTAGAATCTATGGCGAAAATAACAGTGGCTAATTTCGTAGCCTTCCGTACCACATGCACACCTGAATTAATTTTAGTCAGCATCACAATGAGCAAGAGTCCTAAAGCGCCTATACTAAGGCAGCAACGTGGATGCTACCGTAGTATAGGGCGCAGCGAGTTATTGTAGTGTTGTATGTATGTAATCTGTGGGATGGTGTGGTGGTGACCTGCGTATCTGGCGGCGGCAGCGGCGGGCGGCGACAGCGAGCGACGCGGGGAGGCGCTGCGCCCGCCCGCCGCGGACTGCGACCGCGCCACGTACCCGCTCTGCACAGACGGCGTTGTCTTAGAGCGACCGCAGACTTACAATTTCAAGTTGGCCAACTACAGTCGACTACAATTTTTAAATGAAAAAATAATATGAGAACTTTATTAATTCGAGATAAAAATGTGCAAGGTGACAATATTTAAAATGTAATAAGCGTTCTCTGTAAAAATACAAAGAAAACAATACACCTTTTAAGCGTGATTACGTTTAGAAAATTTTCCCGCCTGTCATGACTTTCTTGACAGACTGTAGTTGTACAACTAGAAATTGTATATCTGCGGGGGCCCTTAGATCGCTTTTAAGATGAGACTACAATAGGCGTAATAGGTACAGACTACAGCGGAACGACGGGAGACGTCACGGCTGAATAAACTTTGTATTAAATCATATGAGGTATGCTGCGCGTTACGCGAAACGTTGCATCGGTCGTTTTGCTGCAGTGTAGTGTGGCTTAGTGCGGTCTCGCTTTTATTGTCATGCAAACTTGGTCAAGCATGAAGATTGGGAGTATTAACAACGAATAATATGACGTCATAATATGGGTTTCAAATGTGCTATCCATTGCTCTAAAATAGATGTGCTGTGCGTGACCAAATCTGTATGACTATAAAAAGCCTTTGGGGAAGGGTTATAAACTATTAAAACACAAAACATTTACACAAAACGTGTACACGTCTTTGACTAAAACTTTGTAGGGTTGTCGAAATTTTCGAAACATAGGTACTTTTAAGACTTCATTATGCAGGATTTGGGACCAAAGTATCTGCAGACTGTCCTGTCCCAGACAAACACTAGCTTAAAATGTCTCACTACTAAATTGTTACGTGCACAATAATTATTATTATACATCTTAGGAATCTAAACAAGTTATGTTGTATTATTTTGTTGTGTTTTTAGGTTCATATTTTTTAAAATGAACCCTAAAAACTTAACGAAACTCATAAAATACTTTCAGTTAAAAACACACAATACTAAATAGAATTAATAGAAGGATCGATACCCTCGATAAAAAACGACACCTAAGCTTGCCGAGTTAATTATTATTTCGACGGGTCATTCTCTTATCGAGTTTTCGAAGCGCCGATACAATCTTCAATTGTCACCGGCAAAGAACCTATTTCACGCAGATCGTACGATAAGCGGCGACACACCAAAAATAAATTAGATCTCGTGTTTAAAAGTGATTACGTGACACTGCTTTAAATATACTTGGATTAAAAAAAAACAATGCAGATTTCAGTTTGCACAGCATAAAAGTAGAATCATTTTTAATGAGTACCAAAGTTTACTAATTAAACTATATAATTTACCCCGCGTTCCACCTGGCGTTAAAAACGCTGAAAATGCCTCCTATTTTTAGCGTTTTGATCGTTTTCAACGCTAAGTGGAACGCGCCCTTAGTCAGCACTCGACACAAAATAATATGTTGGCTGTTCATTGATTCGCTCTTCAGCGGGCCTCCTATTGGTATTGGTACGATTAAGAAATAGGATTATGTGTATAATTTGTGTTCTAAATAATACTATTCTATAAACGTATAGACCATAGCCTACTCGCCTCAAGAAGACAGTTAAATGTCAAAATGTTTAAAACTGAACAATAACGTAAGAGTCGTCTCCACATTCATAAATTAAACCATTATGGCATATTTGCGCATTATTAATTGATATTCACTGTTTTAACGCGAGTAGACGATAGAAAAAAATAAAAATCGGCCAAGTGCGAGTCGGACTCGCGCACGAAGGGTTCCGTACCGTTATAGAGCAAAAATAGGCAAAAATTGTGTTTTTTGTATGGGAGCCCCCCTTAAATTTTTATTTTATTTAAATATTATTATTAAATATTAAAGTAAACATATATTTAAGGCCTTTGTGAAAATTTCAAGAGTCCACCTATTGCCTTTATTAATATCGAGCAAAAAAGGCCGAGAAAATCACGTTTGTTGTATGGCAGCCCCCCTTAAATATTAATATTATTTTGTTTTTAGTATTTGTTGTTATAGCGGCAACAGATATACACAGTCTGTGAAAATGTCAGAAGTCTAGCTATAGCGGTTCTTGAGATACAGCCTGGCGACAGACAGACAGACAGACATACAGACAGACGGACAGACAACGAAGTCTTAGTAATAGGGTCCCGTTTTTACCCTTTGGGTACGGAACCCTAAAAATAATATATATATCTCACCCGATCTCTGGCCATGCCGACGGAGCGTACGCGGCCCGCGGGCGACATGTCGCGCCGCCGACCGTCGATCTACGGACAATAACACCTGTAGTGTACACGCACTGTGAGGGACGGAGTAAATAGAATGAAATACACTTTATTATAAGGGTTATGGGTATTTTTTGCTTCTTTTTGGACGCTACTCAGAGTCTTCAAGGGCGCTACGCAGGGTCTACGCGGTGTCTATGTTTGATTTATACGGCGTCTACGCGGTGTCTACGCGGAGTCTACGCGAGGTCTACAAGGGATCTACGAGGAGTGTACGTGAGGTCTACAACGGATCTACGCGGAGTCTACGCGAGATTGACCTACGCGGTGTCTACGATTGTTCTACGCGGAATCTATGATTGGTCTACGTGGAGTCCACACGAGATCAACTCAGTGTTTACGGTTGGTCTACGTAGTCTACGATCGGTGTACGCAGAGGCAACGCGGTGTCTACGATTGTACTACGCGAGGTCTACTCGGTGTCTACGATTGTCCTACGCGAAGTCTACACGAGGTCTACGCAGTATCTACGATTCTTCTACGCGGTGTCTACGCGAGGTCTACGCGGCGTCTACGATTGTTCTACGCGGAGTCTACGCGAGGTCTACGCGGTGTCTACGATTGTTCTACGCGGAGTCTACGTGGTGTCTACGATTGTTCTACGCGGAGTCTACGCGAGGTCTACGCGGTATCTACGATTATTCAACGCGGAGTCTACGCGAGATCTACGCGGTGTCTACGATTGTTCTACGCGGAGTCTACGCGAGGTCTACGCGGTGTCTACGATTGTTCTACGAGAGGTCTACGATTGGTCTACACGGCGTCTACGCGGGGTCTACGCCAATATAGCGATGACCAGCCGTCGCGATAATTAAACATTAAACATTAGTTTATTAGTTATATAATATGTATACTCGTAAAACTGAAATTATTGGTATAATTACAACACACACGCACACATCACCATACACACATACATTTTATTTATTTAGATACCGTGTTAAGAATAAGGATTTTTTGTTATTTTATTTGTTTTTTTTATGTAAATAAATTGTTTATTTTTGTTTCTGTTGTGTTAGCCGCAATTCTTACACCTTGTACTCTTTTAATTTCTCCCATAGGACAGGCCTCGCCTAGTTTGGGGACAGTTACTTTAAAAATGCTTGTAACTTTTTTATGGTCAATAAACTATTTGTATTTGTAATTATATTATTTTTAACAATAAGAAAAATCTTATTGTTAAAAATAACATATCTCTATATATATAAAAATGAATCCGTATTCGCGTGGTCATGACATGACGCCTGAACAGCTGGACCGATTTTGCTGAAATTTGGCATAGAGATACTTTGAGACCAACAAAGGATACTTTTTGTCCTGGAAAATGTACGGTTCCCGCACAACAAACTTTTATGATTAACTTTTATCATTTTACAATGTCTGTCGGGTCAGCTAGTTTTGAATATGTATTTAATTTGCCCTGTCATTACAGGCTAATATTATTCTACTCTGTTGCTTATTGTTTTAAATTATTTTACAAAGAATAGGTGTAGGTGGCAGGCTGGACAGAGAGTGGTGTCGGCGTAGGTCGCACTCGCTGGGCGTGTCGTTAATATACAGTGGAATAATTTGTCTTATTGCTATATTAATAAGACTCACCTCGTGCGGCGGCGGCGGGCTGGAGCTAGAGGCGAGGCTGGACAGCGAGTGGTGTCGGCGGAGGTCGCACTCGCTCGGCGTGTCGGAGTCCGACAGGCGGGACGTTGACGTTGACGGCGGGGACAGGTGCTCCCCGTCGATCTCGTCGTCGCGATACCTCTGTATAATATCTGTACGATTAATCGTTTCCGATATCGCTAGTTATTGTGATCGTTGGGTCAGTGGTTATCAGTAAGATACACTGTATCAATATCAAGCTTTTACCACGGTAAAAGCTTTATTTTCTCTCGCATGGGAGAGCCATGCTTCGGCACGAATGGGCCGGCTCGACCGGAGAAATACCACGGGCTTACAGAAAACCGGCGTGAAACAGCGCTTGTACTGTGTTTCGCCGAGTGAGTGAGTTTACCATAGGCCCAATTCCCTACCTTTTTCCCTTCCCTACCCTTCCCTACCCTATTACCCTATTCCCTCGTAAAAGGCTGGCAACGCACCTGCAGCTCTTCTGATGCTGCGAGTGTTCATGGGCGACGAAAGTTGCTTTCCATCAGTTGACCCGTTTGCTCGTCTGCCCCCTTTTTTCATTAAAAAAGACGAACAAAGTTTTTATATTGTATTTATTACCTATATTTTTCTATTTTGATACCCTGTGCTTATATCAATAAATAATAAAATCAAGATGATCTTTAAAAAATTGTACAAACATTTTACATACATACTAATTATAACAGCCATAAGCTTTTCGAAGTTGGGCGATTAAAAATATAGCTTAACTAATTTTTACCCCACTATACTTTTTGTGAATATGAATTAGTAGCAAATCCAGAGTCTAAATTATTTACATGCCTTTGATCCAAATCCTTTCAGTAGTTTTTTGCGTCAAGAAGTAACAAAAACGCACAAACAGACAATATACTTACGCTATAGCACGCAATGTCTTCATGGGGTTTCAGCATGTACCAATTAGGTTCGTGGTTCATCACCACATTGTCTAGATTTAGAAGCACTTCACCCAAGAAGTCGTTTGGCCCATATCTATTGAGGTCCCAAACTGTCACCTAAGTAAGACAAAGAAAGAAATGTAAAATAAAAAACTTTCTAAAACTAAAACATGTTTGTTAACTAAAGCACTGTATATACTCGTTTTCGTGGAGCCGCAGCGTGTTTTTAAACTAAGACCCTCTTACTAATAAAAACTTCTTAAACATGTGTTCAACGTGTGAATAGTTATACAGGAGTTTTTAAGTTACATACACGTTACACACAGTCTATACATGGTCTATACATAGAAATTTGTATGGAAATGACAGCATCGTTATACAGGCCTTATGTCAAAAAATGATTATTAGTAGAAAAAATCTTATGCACCCTCTATACACGCTGTGTAACTTTTTATTAGTAAGAGGGGTAGTATATATTTATTAAAAAAATCTTATTGAAAGAAAGATATACATTTTTTAAGATTAATGTCACATAGTACTCAATCTGATGATTACGAATTATAGTTGAGTATAAATACGATCACATCAGTTTTTGTTCCTTTGTTTTGGGGGGTTAAAAAAGTATGAATGTCAATCAACTTTGCATTTAAAAAAATATGCAAAGGCATAACGTCTTCTTTTTTCCTGAACACGACTAATAAAAAACTCGCATTTACCTCTAACGTTCGTTTCTTGATATCTGCGATGCGTATACCGCAGTACACGAAGGTCTGGTTCCATCGTGGCTCGAGCGTGTTAGCCAGCGTCTTGGTCCGGCGCTTGCTCTTCTCGCTCATGTCTGGCAGGAGAAATATCTTGGCGTACGGGCAGCGGGGGGAGCCGTCGGCGCGAGGGGTCAGCCCCGTCGCCGATACCACTGTCACCAGTAGCTGGAGCGCGGCTACGTCGAAGTATACTTTCAGCTACGACAAAATTTACACATTTGAAGTCATCAGAAGTTGTAGCGGTACAGCCGACAGAATTTTTATGTTAAAACTTGAGAGTCACTACAAGTTACAATGATACGTTAAATTAAAGATGTTTTGATGATTGTGATGGTGATGTATTGCTTTATTCCAAAGTCTTCATAAATGCTGCTGATATTTTGTATGTACACAGATTAGCAGGAACCATGCAGTAATAAAGTAGCTTTCATAATTTTTATTCGTTTCTATTACGTCAATTTTGATATGCCCTCTCCAAATAATATGCGCTTTATTTTTTGTGCAGAGAATGGAGCAATGCCACAGAGTACGATTAGTAACAGTATATTATAAGTCTATGGATTAGTAAGTGGCGGTGCTACAATTTGCTACGGGGTATACTCGTAGCCGACTTCGTAGTAGCGCTACAACTTTTAGCTTCAGACGAAGATGTTCGTTTTTGTTTTGGACCGAACTGCTCAAAATATAGAAGGTGTAACCAAACTAAGTTATAATATAGGGCGTAAATGTGTAAAAATTCCATAAATATAGAGTTCACTATAAAAGTAGTTATTGTGTGGGTAGCAAGACTTCATGACTAACTAATATCCTGGGAGAGTCCCACATACTCCGATGGCCCTTCCCCAGCGCTACCCTCCGGTAAAAAGGTGCTTATAGCATTACCCGATGTAAAAAAAGTACCAACCTGTATGCGTCCAGCGACGCCGGCGTTGTGGGAGTGTCGCGCGGAGCGGCGTCGCGCGTGCACGTCGGGCGAGCCCGGTGACGTCACCAGCACGCTCGGCTTCTCCGCCCCGCCCATTATCTCCGTGTAAACTTCTGGACAAATTGTTCAGTCTTGTACACATCAAAACTAACACTACTAAGGGTCAATTCAGACCATAATGCGACGAGGTGAGGCGAGGCGCGCGCGGCGCGGCATAAATTTGTATGGATTTGACAGATTTCAATTGCGCGGGACTTCTTGCGAATCTGTCACATCTATACAGTGTCTAACAAAAATAAGTGATAATACTTTAGTTTAGGGTGTGTACGTGTTCCTTGTAGAGAGTTCACTGTGAAAGTAGCAGCGCTGAAAGACGATTTTTTTCCATTTTTGTATGGGCAAGGGCGTCACGAGTTTCCATACGAAAGTGAAAAAAATAATTTGGTCTTTCAGCGCTGCTACTTTCACAGTGAACTCTCTACAAGGAACACGTACACACCCTAAAGTATTATCACTTATTTTTGTTACACCCTGTATAAATTTAGAAATGCATCTACGAGTCGCGAGTCGCGTTGCGGTCTGAATCAAACCTAAAGCCTAAACAGCGTATCTAGGCACATAACTTCATGTAAAATGTCTAGTATGAGATTCTGTGCCATTTATTATCTTTGTTATACTTATATATGCTATACTTTGTTAACTTGTTTCGGCTGTCTGGAAGAAACCGCTTGTAGCGGTAAGACCGCCAATTTGCGCAAATCCTTTATTTTTATAATCTTTGTAATGCTATGTTTAAATGTGCAATTAAAGATTTATTATTATTATACTGTTTGACGGAATTCAATAATTGGTTGCAAAGACGAATGGGCGGTTTCGTCCCATGTGTTGTAACATGTTCTTACCTATATCATATGAAAGATCTCAATTAGTGTTAAGGTTTTTTGTATGGGCGTAACTCGTGCAGGGAAGCTGTCATAGTCGTTTAATTTTTTTATACAATATTTAATAAAACTTAATCAAAAGTATTTTTATTTAAAATCAAGTGGAAAATACCAAACGGTCGACTGCGCGCCACCTCTATACCCCCCCCCCTCCCCCCTCCGCGCGCCACACGCTGCCATATTGGCCATGTTCGTCGTCGTAATTTTTGGTTCTTTGCACCGCAAAAGCTTTTATTGCACATGAAGCACATATTTTACCGTGGGAAAGCCATGCTTCGGCACGAATGGGCCGGCTCGACCGCAGAAATACCACGGGCTCACAGAAAACCGGCGTGTAACAGCGCTTGCGCCCTATCCCTTTTCCCTTCCCTACCCTCCCGTACCCTATTACCCTAATCCCTCGTAAAAGGCCGGCAACGCACCTGCAGCTCTTCTGATGCAGCGAGTGTCCATGGGCGACGGAAGTTGCTTTCCGTCTGTTGCAATTTAATATCTAATTAAGAGAGAAGTAGAGCTATAGTTTAAAATATTGATTTGAAGTAGCTTTAAAATCTACTACATAATATTATAATATATTTTATTACATTGAGAAAAATCATATTAAACCTGTAAGAATGCCCGTTAGGTACCTTTACCACTACTTAAGAAAAACAAAAGACAAAATAGTGTCAATGGTCTTCCAAACAATCAAAAACGTACCTTTATGAGGCCGCCACGGTGCGGTGCGTAGCAGCGGGCGTGACACTACGAGCTCGACGTGCGAGTCGTGCTTACTGTTGGCCACCACCAGCGCCACCTCGTCCGCGCTGCGCCCCGCCAGCGGCACGCCGTTCCACTGCACCACCTCGTCACCTAACAGTTCACGTTTTGTTATTGCTGTTGCTCTCGATCGGGTGCATATTAGAGTTTGGCAAAAGATATGACACATAAAAGATTATCGAAGCATGCACAGCTAGTCAATACGCCCTACGAATAAACATCTACTCTGAAGGCGCTGGACAAACATGTAAATACTCGCCTATTTTGAGCTGCCCCTCCAAGTCAGCGATTGATCCCTTCTTGACTTTCTCGACGATGGCTCCCCTGGAGCCGTCGGGTAAAATTTTCCCTCCCACCACCTTCAGGCCGAGGATGGCCGCCGAGGAGTGGGAGCTCCCCTCCACCACGCTCTTCCGGAGCACCATGTGACCCACCATGCGCGTGCCGTCCGCCGACACTTGCCAGCTCAGCGGGAACTGCCAGCAATGCCACACGTTAGGTACGCGACTACGGGGGACGACCGACAGCTAGTCTGGCGAGAGGCGTGTCGCGAGTACGAAAGTGCACATCAGTTCCTACGAGACGCATGCCGGCCAATGCAATCATGCCATAGCAAAACACAATAAAATGTTCGGTCGCACGACAACTTTACATCGCCCGAAGTCGCCCGGAGCCTCGTCGATTCGATCGGGGCCGATCCCCTCCCTCCCGAACTACGGTCCTCTACAGCGTCAGCCATTTAATAAATGCATAATATATGTATACGTATAAAAATTGACCGAGGTCATATTATTATATTGTACCTTAGGGCAGTCGCCCCTGTTCGAATCCTCGCTGGAAGTGAAAGTGCTAGAAGTATCGATGCCCGAGTCTTTGGTGGCGGAGTCCTGGCTGGTCTGCCTCTCGGACTCCCAGCGCAGTGAGGCCCAGTCGTGGGGCGCCGCATCGCGCCCGCCCCGCGGGAAGGTGGCGGCGCCCTCGTGGCCGTCGAAGCGCACCGTCTTTTTTCTCCTCTCGGTGAAGCGTCTACTGTCGGCCGAGTCCTCCCACAGGTAGGCGCTCTTGTAGACGGCGCGGTCGGCGCGAGCCTCGTCTGGCGCGTACGGCCGCAGGTACGAGCCCTCGCTGTCGTCGCGCGCGCGCCACCGGCACTCCGTCACCGAGTCGAAGCTCCGCCCGCCGGTCGGCGCCCGCGCGGCATCGAACGTGCCGCGGATCTCCGGCAAGTACGACACCGGCGAATGATTAGTCAAATTGTAATAGTTATTGGCAGTCACGCTGGTGCTGCTCAGGTGCGGGTTCCGGAGCGACGCGCACGCCTCGAGGCCTACGGATGACATTGTATCAATAGCGAGGAGTCGGCTCGCCCCGACCGGCGCCGTTCGCGACTAGCGCGCCCGCTGGCGCCCCGCCCCCGCCCCCCGGCCCCGCCCCCGCCCGGACCGACCTCATCTACGACGACGCGACGACGCGACGACGCGGTGACTGCGCTCGGGCCAACGTTCTATTCCAACACCGACTATACCGAGGACGCAGTGATGTCTTTATATTTTTTAAATAAAGGAATCGCATTTGAAGCGGTGATCACGCACAAGCGAAGAGAACGTGTGACAATTTATCCAAGTCAAACATTTAACAACAATCATCAAAACATACACGGCCATAAACTAAAATAAATCCATCAACCAAGTATGTTACAGTTTTTTCGCCAATCATGCTTTGCTTGAACCATATATTTGTATTTAATGTGGGTTATGATTATTATAATTTGCTTTTTACAAAACCATTAGTAAAGTAAATAAAATAGAAGCCATCGATGTAGATATAATACAGCACATTCAATAGTCAAATAAAATAACTGTTAGGTAAGACACAGCTACAGTAGAGTAGTGTAGAAAATAATATAAAAGAATATAATATTATATAAATAGAATTAAATTTAAAGAAGGGTTATAAGTGATTTGACGCACAATATAAATAAGCATTTACAAGGTATTCTCAAGATAGATGGAAACGAAATTTAAAGATAAAATATTGTAATGACATGGTTCAAGCAATAGGAAGATAGACGTACAATGTTATACAAAGCATTCTAATAAACCGAACATGGCAAAGATTTGTACGTATATGAAACATGTACGTCTACCTGTTTCATATACTGCGTGATGAAGACACGTCTCGAAAAACATTACGAAGAAAGATAGAGATCTAATAAAAGTAGCAGCGATCGTTGGACGACCGAGAAGTATCGTTACAAACGGTGAACGAACATCAACAAAACTGAAACATCTAATATCAGCACAGTTTACAACGTTCCCGTATCGCCCTCTCACCGATAAGAACTTTTTCATTTTGTCATCTAATATCGCTTGGCGCTGGTTCCTGGAGGCCGCGGGACCGCTCCTATCTTTATTACCTGCGAACAGTCGATAGGTGGTCAGGGGCGAACCGGGCGCGGGCGCGCTACACGCGTACGGCGCGCTAACATATGCGTCACAACACGTAACATGGGTAGTGGACGGTGATCAGTCGGAGCTGTATACAGACTACAGAACGAGTAACATGTCGGTGATACACCTATAGTCTATACTCTCGTGTCGCGGGGACACGCTACATGATCGGAAATGAGGTCGACGGAGATGTTATGTACCTACGAGTGAGTTCAGGTGCTCTACATTATACCGAGAGAAGTTCCCTAGAGTACCTGGAAGGAAACGCTAGGTTCTGTTAAAATTTAAACACCTCGCACGGAACACCTTAACTTTATCTGATGTGAAAGTGGAGGACGGGTGGTGCGTCACCGTGGCCGGCCCAAAACTATCGTCGGATATCGGAAAATGCGTGTGGTGTGTGTAGCTGTAGTGTCGGGTGATAAATAAAATTGCATGGACGGAGGGAAAACGAGACATCGGGAGGGGAAGCGGCGGGCGGCGTGCGGACTCACCGCGGTCCCGGTACTCGTCGGTGTCGGAGGTGCACTCCGGCACCTCGTCGTCGGAGGAGGAGGAGCGCGGCGGCAGCGGCATGTGCGTGCCGGGTGGCGGCATCAGCTGCGACGTGGGCGGCACCGGCACGTCCTCCACGCCGTACGCCGCCTTCTGGCGGGGGTGCACGAGGTGCGGGTGCGTGCGCGCCAGCCCTTCCAGCTCGCCGTAGCAGCGCGCCTCCTGCTGGCTATACTGCCGCCGCAGCGCCGAGCCCGACCGTTGCAGGGGCAGGTTCTCCTTCTCCGCGGCGCTGTGCGCCCGCTCCAGCTTGGGCCGCTTGTCCATGGAGCCATCCTGCGGTGGCAGCCCGCGCATGTCCGCCTCCATCCGCCACAGCATCGAGTCCGGCCCGGCGCTCTTGTGGATCCACTGCCCGGTTTTGGAGAGTAACTCTTGTTTTTTGCGACAAAGTATGCAAACCCAAATAACCTGGAAGCGAACGCTATCCTAAATATTTAACGTCTCGTGACATGCAAGATAGTAGAGTGTGAAAAGTATGAAAAATTCCCGCCGCTTCGTTTTGGCCAATCGAAATGATAGCGAACGAAATTAAAAATTTAAAAATTTCATTCTAGAATAATGATACCGTAGACCCGGCTGCACGTATTTTCATCTAATTAGAAACTCCTAAGTCAAACCGATGAGGATGATGTTAGTGCGTTGGCGTGACTCAGTGTCTTTCAGCGGAAGCGAGACAGGTGGTAGTTACTAGTTAGTGTGGCAGACCTTGTTGGAGCGCAGCGTGACCTTGCCGCCGCAGCGCGCGCAGCAGCGCACGCGGCAGTAGTGGCAGGAGTGGCCGACGCCGTCCGCGAACTTGGTCTTGAGGCAGATGTGGCAGGTGGCGGCCAACTCCACCCCCGCCGCGCGTTGCATCTCATTCCGAGTCCGTATCGTCTGCTCCAACACCGCTACTTCGTCTTGTTTGCGTCTGTCACGACATTTAATATTTTTGTTAGAAAAAAAGACATTTTAAATACATAACAATAATTATAATAATATTATTATCTATAATTATTCTCTTCGTCTATTCTCTTATTCTAATAGTTCTTAATACATATAATACACATACTACAGTGTACACTGCACCATTCATAACTGGGTAGGTACATGCATTTTCGAAATTACCTACGTGGGCCTACTAATGAAATGGAGCGCAGAAAAGGTGAGTGGAAATGAAAAGCACTCGATGTTAAAATCCGAGTGTTATCTCTATATCGCAGGTATCGCAGGTATCGCAGTGGGCGGCCACTCGACGGAAGGCCAATACTCGACCTCACATCGCATAGTAACGATACATGAAAATATAAGTCTTCAGTTGCAATACATTTGATTTCTTAACTGTTATGCAACTGGAAATACGAATGCACTCACGCCTGAAGTTGAACAATTATTGTGTTTTATTTTTATCAAAATTGGCTTGAAGCTTCTTTTTATCCTTTACTAGTAGTAGTTTGCACCTTACTATGCCTACCTTCGATTGCCGTTTAACTATTATTTATTATTTTACGTTCGAATTGAAGACATGAAGTGAGATAAACTGAGTTATTAACAATTTGAAAACTGGCGATGTTTTGCATAAATGGAGGCTTTAGGACCAGGAAAATGATTTGAAATAAAAAATGCGGATTCTATGTATAGCTAGATATATTAGCTAGATGATGAAGTAGGTATGCTATATGGTATGATAATTATTGGTAATTGCTCTTATGTTTTAAAATGTTTGTAACCATCAATTCAAATCTTCAAGACGTATAAACGTGAAATTGTGTCTGGAGCCACACTGAACCACTAAATTTATTTTAATGAAAGTATGCAAATATTTTAAGTTTCAGGTAAGAACATACGTCAGTTTTGTATACTGTAAATCCATTTGAGTTTCAATGAAGTTGCGAATAACACCCAATATTTGGACGCTGTTAAGCATACGTGTTGGTAGGTACCCACAAAAAATTACGTATTGATATTTAGAACAAGATTGCACCATAAAGTTTATATACCTGTATTATAACTTTATGGATTGCACACAAAATTAAAGAAAAATAATGTGGGTTAGGGCTTAGGACGCACATGCTTAACAGCGACTATATTTTGCAATCATTAGTAGATATGTAGAGTATACGTCTATTATCTATACTACTAATATATACATGTATAGTATATAGTATCATTTATACAAATAATACAAATTACAAATTAAAAGTTGAATTCACCGAGGGCTAAGGCTTTGTTAGGATGTGGAATGTGGAGGAAGTAATTTCCTGTATAATACATCGTGTTTCCTGACGGTCTGTTATTGATTTGAGTAGGTAAGGCTTTTACAAAAACCAACATTGGCTGTAAGGTCAATATTGTGTTCATTATTACTGATTTGATCTTGATTTGATCATAGAGGGTAGATTTCCGGGAAAGAGACCACCTGGAAGACCAAGAAGAAAGTGGATAGATGACATAAAAGAATGGACCAGATGTAGCTACCCACAATTAAAAAATTAGCCCAAAACCGGAAGAAATTCAACCAGCTGACCGCCGAACGTCGTTATATGAAGAGGGCACTAAATGATGAAATAAATGATGATGATATTACTGATTTAGTTAGTTGTAGATTTAACTACATCAGACGTGATATGCGTTTAGAATTTATTATAATTTACTTTCTCTAATCTGTATTTCTACAAAGACATTTAATTATGTCCATGGTCCCGTTTTACCCTTTGGGTACGGAACCCTAAAAGATAAAACCAACTTCATTGTTGTTGCCTTCTTGTGATTTGACGGTTTCACTTCGATAGATTAATCTATCGAAGTGAAATTACATTAATTGTAATTACAATCTACTGAATAATAATACATAGGTACGTTAAATTGTAAGCAGTATGTTGCGGTTGAGGTTGCGGTACACAATCTTTCGACCATTCACAATCTCGCGAGATAGATTATAATCTAATGGTATTTACAATCTTACGGTGACATATCTAAATGGTCCATCGAAAATTTTCGGGACCCTTAGTTAAGGCTTACATTTTCCGCATATTTAAAGTGAAAATTCTGGCAGAAGCATAGAAGATAATATTCATTTCCTGATGATTTTCTGCGTTTTAATTTTTTAATCTTCGACATCCAAAACATATTATTATATTGCCACAAAAAAAAAACGGTGGATCTTGATAATAATTATTATTTATTATTAATAATATCTAATCAGAGCTCTATAGATTATCTACTATCTACCCTAAATATTTTTACTACTAGCATACTATCTAGGTACGGCCGTGCAAATAACTAACCTACGGTCGGACCTAATAACAATATTAATATGATATTATGTAAACTGATAAAAGAAATAATTCAGGCCAAGTGCGAGTCAGACTCGCGCACGAAGGGTTCCGTACTGTTATAAAGCAAAAGAATTGTTTTTTGTATGAGAGCCCACTTAATAATTTAATTTATTTTCATTTTGTTATTAAATATTAAATTACAAATATAATTAAGGATTTTATGAACCTGTTGCCATTATGGATACGGGCAAAAAAAGCTAAAAAAAATCATGTTTGTTGTATGGGAGCCCCCTGTCGAATTTACTTAAATTCGAATACAAAAATTCCTGTCTTTTGTTAATGTATTGAAAGATTTAGGATCTGAGAAACTCAAGTACCATTTGGGTCTCGCATGCCACATGTTAACCTTGCTGTCAAGATATTGTATGAAGTATAATAAACGACTTCTAATTCTTAAAAACAAGGGTAGTCAATGTTACCAAAGCTATAAAACAATAATTTATTGTTGGGACCTTTCAGTTTAAATGGTCAGGCTCACATTTGGCATGGGAACGTTTTTGTTGACTCTGCAGGTCACAGTTTATTTTAATGTTAAATATTATACCACTACTCTCCTTTCCTCCTTGGAGTAAAGACGTGCCTTACCGAATGCGCTTAACCTAAATAAAGCGCAATATAAAAGTGATTTTCTTTTATTTAATCCATCCACGACCTCACAGTCTAAGTCAATAAGACTAACACCCCCTTTAAATAAAAACTTTATTTTGTTTTTAGTATCTGTTGTTATAGCGGCAACACTACAATACTACAATATACACAATCTGTAAAAATTTCAACTCTCTAGCTATTACCGTTCTTGAGTTACAGCCTGGAGACAGACAGACAGACGGACAGATATCGAAGACCGAAGTCTCAGTAATAGGGTCCCGTTTTTACCCTTTGGGTACGGAACCCTAAAAATGGTCTTTAGGACATATTTTAAATATACAATCTAATAATAATAATATTATACAATGGCCATTAAACCGTTTTACAAGTTTGTAAAAACAGTTTACTAACAGTTAACCCTAAAAATGGTCTTTAGGACATATTATTTTAAATATACAATATAATAATAATAATAAGTAATAGTTAAAAAAACTAAAAACACGCTTTTTATATAAGGGGTTACAAACAAACATACAAACATACAAATTGAAAAATGGAATAATTATATCAAATTAGTGTATTGTCATCGGTCCTCGATAAATCTACAAAGTTTGACCGAAATCTGGCCGTTTAAAGTGGGTCAAAATCGCACCCAAAGAAGTCGGTTACAAACATGTTACAAGCAAATATACAGGTGAAGCTAATAAAAAGCGTATAATAATAATAATAATATTTAATACAATGGCACACAATGGCCAGTAAACCGTTTTACAAGTTTGTAAAAACAGTTTACTGGTCATATTTTAATATTACACTAATAAATTTAGAAGCTTTGACCCGAGTCCTGACGCTATAATTTAATTGGCAGCTTACCATAGGCAGCATTGAGCCATTTATTATAACGTCATTCATTAAAATCGGCCAAACGATGGAACATAATAAGTATAATACATTGTAGACTCCAGAAATCATTTTTAGGGTATCGTAGTTAATAAGGAACCCTTACAGTAATTTCGGTCTGTCCGTCCGTCTGTCTGTCCGTCTGTGTCCGTCTCTCTGTTCGCGGCTTTGCTCCGAGCCTACAAAATGGTATATTATAAAATCTATACTTAAAATAAAAATCGGCCAAGTGCGAGTCGGAATCGCGCACGAAGGGTTCCGTACCATTATAGAGCAAAATTAGGCCATAAATTGTGTTTTTTGTATGGGAGCCCCCCTTATTTTTTTATTTTATTTTAATATTATTATTAAATATTAAAGTACACATTAAGGATTTTGTGAAAAATTCAAGTACCTACCTGTTGCCATTTTTGATACGCCAAGCAAAAACGGCTAAAAAAATCACGTTTGTTGTATGGGAGTCCCCCTTAAATATTCATTTTATTTTATTTTTAGTATTTGTTGTTATAGCGGCAACAGATATACATAATCTGTGAAAATATCAAATCTCTAGCTATTACCGTTCTTGAGTTACAGCCTGGAGACAGCAAAAAAGGCCAAAAAAATCACGTTTGTTGTATGGGAGCCCCCCTTAAATATTCATTTTATTTTATTTTTAGTATTTGTTGTTATAGCGGCAACAGATATACATAATCTGTGAAAATATCAAATCTCTATTTATCTATTACCGTTTTTGAGTTACAGCCTGGAGACAGACAGACAGACAGACAGACAGACGGACAGACAACGAAGTCTTAGTAATATGGTCCCGTTTTTACCCCTTGGGTACGGAACCCTAAAAAATTATGGTACCTCTCCTACACATCAAGCGGGCTGCGGGGATGATATTTTCTTTGCGTCCACCCTACCGTGTTGGGGTCAAAAAATCTGCTGGTTAGGGTTCCGTTTTAGGGTTCTGTAATCAACAAAACTTGGTTGACTACTGTACCCTGAAACGGAACCCTAACCAGCTGATTTTTAGGGTTCCGTAGCCAAAATGGCAAAAAAGGAACTCTTATAGATTCGTCATGTCTGTCTGTCTGTCTGTCTGTCTGTCTGTCTGTCCGTCCGTCCGTATGTCACAGTCACTTTTCTCCGAAACTATTAGAGCTATACTATTGAAACTTGGTAAGTAGATGTAGTCTGTGAACCGCATTAAGATTTTGATGCAAAAATGGAAAAATTATTAAAAATTTTAGGGGTCCCCATAGGTAAAACTGAAACGAAAAAAATTTTTTTTCATCTAACCTATGCGTATGGGGTATCTATGGATTGGTCTCCAAAAATCATATTGAGGTTTCTCATATCATTTTTTTCTAACCTGAATAGTTTGCGAGAGAGACTCTTCCAAAGTGGTAAAATGTGTGTCCCCCCCCCCCTCTAATTTCTAAAGTATGATAATTCTAATTCTAAAAAAATACATGATGTAGATAACTATAAAAACTACCAACGAAAATTGGTTTGAACGAGATCTAGCCAGTAGTTTTTTTATACGTCATAAATGGTAAACCTTAATCTAAATTTCATTAAATCGACTGAAATATAAAAATAAATCAAAAACCTTTTAATTTCATAAAAATAAACCTTATTGCTGCTGCGGAACCCTTCATGGGCGAGTCCAACTCGCACTTGGCCGCTTTTTTGTATATTGGTAGGTTAATAGTTATACAGTATACTATTTAAGAGTAACCTTGTCCTACAAATAAAACAATCCATATTTCAGCACCATCAAGTCAAAGTATGAAATCCTTTCTATCTCTGTTAGCTACCACTTTCGAGATTTTTCGAAAATAAAAATGTTGTTCGTCTTATCAAAATGTAGCTACTCACAAAAAATTAGCTTGTTAGTAATCAGTTCACAAAAAAATTTGTTCTAGGGCACCCGTACTATATTGTTTGTACAAAGGAAATATAACAGAGTTTGACTTTGATCACATTTTTTACGTGGGAGCCGGGAGGAATATGGTAGTAGATTCAAGTGTTCTAATTGACTTACTTATTAACACATAGGATGTCCTGAAAACTTATTATCTGTGATAGGTAGAAGGTACATAAGTTTATGTGATTACGCATGGGGAGCCGTGGGTTTAAATAGTATGAAAATACTACTGAAGGCTTAAAACTATGAAAATATTTAGCAATGAAATAACAGGTTTGAATTGGTTATCTTTACCTTCCTTTTGTCATAAGACGTTTTAAGTAAGAGTTCTTTAGGATATTATAATATTCTCAACCTCTACGTAGAGTGTAGATTAGTCTACACTATACGTTTGAAACTATTTCTCTCGTTATTTAGTAACAAAAGTTACTTTTTCAGCTTTGGTAAATGGACCGAGCTACCTGGCAGGCGTCTATAAATACAAATATTTTCTTTGTTAAATATTTCAATACAATATTACTAAAGAAAATGTGTACTCATTTAGTTCTGTGCTATGCAGGTTAGAAAGTAGGTCACTGAAATACCTTACTGCATCCACGCTCCAAAAACGGCTGCTGATTTAGTGGCCAGATTAAAATCGTAGCTTACTATTTAATTTACATTAAGCACCCGGTTAGATCTAATTAAATTGCATTAAGATGAGAAAACGTAGCGAAGGACGAGTAAAGGCAACGTTGATTCTTTTGTTACAATGGAAAATTACTTTCCTGGAAATATGGAGGCATCGCTCGAAGTGTACGTATCCAGAATAAACCTTACAAATGAAATATAAGGTTTATAATTGAATTATTGTATTATTTATTACAGCTGAAACTATCTGTGCGACATTTTATTGCTATTGCGCGGTCGTCGTTCGCAATGAGACCCCGAGATTTTCAGCTTTTCGAATGGATGTATTCAGTTAAATTTAATATCATGTCACATGAAAGCTTATAAATAATTTCGTTATTCGATTTTAACAATATTAAAAATGGTATAAAAATTAACATTACATTACATACTAACGGAGTAGGCATGTATTATTTTGTAGTACATATTTGTCATCACTACTCATATTGATACATTACCGACACGAGAACAAAATGGCTATAGTTGGAACTGATTTTGCATTAATTAGATCGGTTCCGTTTTACGTGACCGTAAGATTTATCTCGCTACGAACACTTTCACATATGGTGCAGCGGGGGTGGGCGGGGGGCGGCGGGGAGTGGGCGGGGGCTGGTGGGGGTCGGGCACACCTCATGATCTCGTGCTCGCGCTGCTCCTCCTGGCGCTGCCGCATTATGACGCCCTCGATGATGGCGCGCTCCTCCGGCGTGAGGTGCGACAGGTCCGGCATGTCGTCCATGGCAGCGGCGAGCCGCGACGGCGACGCGGGCCCGCCGCTCTGCGGTGCTGTGCCGCGCGACGTCCGCGCTACTCGGCCCGGAGGTTTATTTAGCAATGCCGGGCGAGCCGACGGCGCGCGACCCCGCTCTGACGTCAACGCCGGTATTGATCCGCGGCCCTCCGACGCGCCCGACGCGCCGTCGCACGCCCTTCTAATTCCGATGCGTGCGCCCGTGCCGCCGACCCTCCTCGCTCCGCTCGAGAATCGCCGAAATTTGTATTCACACTCGGCCTCCGTCGCGGTCGGGCCAGCTAGTCGTCGTCGCCCGCCGCACACTCGCCGGGCAGGTGGTTGTACTCGTCGGAGTGGAACAGAGATTTCACGCCGTCCCCCCACGGGAACCTCTTCGTGCGTATGAGCATGTACTCGTACTCCCGGCAATCTCCTTTCGGCGGTTGCTCGATGCCGTGAATCATGTACGTCTGGAACGCGATGAGGGGAACGGCGACGAAGAAAAATAAGTGTTTGAATCTTTTGGCGTTGGGTTTGTGGGGTGCGCCGACGCAGCAGGGGTTGGGCGGGATGGGCGGCTGGGGGCGGCCGCACTCGGGCGTCGGCGGCCGGGCGGACGTCGCCGGATTGCACCCACACTTAGTTTCCAATTTAGTTTCGCACCCGCTGCTAAAATATCGCCTCAACTGGCATATACTATACTGAGTTAACCCTGAAAATGTCATATTCACTTGCGAATTTGTAAAAACTATATTCTAAAAATTATAAAACTTTACAAAAGATTTTGTTATGAGTATGACTTTCCAAATGTTTCAAAATGTGTCAATTTTAATAGACATGCTCAAACTCTGCTATTATTTTGAAGTTTGGCGTAGGACATAACTCTATGGGCGTAGGTACCTAATTAAAATTTTATTTATTTCAATGACATAGCAAAGAGAATATAATCACTACGTGTGACATAGGAAAAGAGAGATATGTTTCCTTATTCATTTATTTATTTGTAATTTGTGAAAGGTAGGTTGGAATCACGGATGTGAAAAAAATATTTTGACGTGGGAGAGCCATGCTTCGGCACGAATGGGCCGGCTCCACCGGAGAAATACCACGTCCTCACAGAAAACCGGCATGAAACAGCGCTTGCGCTGTGTTTCGCCGAGTGAGTGAGTTTACCGGAGGCCCAATCCCCTACCCTATTCCCTTCCCTACCCACCCCTATTCCCTTACCATTCTCCCCTATTACCCTATTCCCTCTTAAGGGCCCGTTCTTCGTAAATTAGCAGGTCGATTTCTGTCAGTGCGAATATCGACCTAAATGACATTACAATAAAATTCATATCAGCGCGCCTTGTACGGTGGCGGTTACGACGCTCGCCGCGTCCATGATAGGGCGAAATAGAAGAAAAACCCGTTTTACTTAGATATAAATATTATAATTTATAACTAAACATCTATCCAATGATTTCCCTGTTAAATTTTAATAGCTATCTTGATTGAGTCTCTGTAAGTCCTACAAAACTCAAAATGCTTTTAAAATCGATGTTGTTTCGGAATATTTTTTTATCGAGCCAAATTATCTGTATTGTGTTTCTATCCAATGAAAGCACTAGTTAAAAGATGCATCTATACATGTATATTATATTTTTCAGTTTTTTTGAATGACGCTTTCTATAAAAAAAAACTCATTCTAGAAACGTGAATTTGGAATAACCGGCCCTTAAAAGGCCGGCAACGCACCTGCAGCTCTTCTGATGCTGCGAGTGTCCATGGGCGACGGAAGTTGCTTTCCATCAGGTGACCCCTTTGCTCGTTTGCCCCCTTATTTCGTTAAAAAAATATATATTTTGACGTCCGTGGTTTCAGGTAACCCTCTTTTGCTCCATATCTAGTACTTACCTAAATGTGTTACCGTTAATGTGCGTAAACCAGTTAGACTGCAGATAAACAAGGTACCTATTCTGCAGATTATCTGGGTGAGTCAGTTAAAGTGCAGAAAGTTTATTCTACTCTCGCATTGACGACGTAATCTGCAGAATACTTAGGTAATCTGCGGACTAACGACCATGCATAAGGTAAATTACCTACATATTAAAACACTGTGCTTGTTTGAATAAAACATGTTAATTAGCTGTAGAGAAATATCCATATACTAATATTATATTAACGCGAAAGTGTGTATGTCAACTCTGTCTGTCTTTACTTTCGTGTAGTAATTCGTGTTAACGTGTTCGATGCGTATGATCGAATAAAACTCGCACTACACCCTCTGTTAGGCGTTTACTACTTCACTGAATCGACCGACTATGGGCGCGTTCCACTTGGCGTTGAAAACGATCAAAACGCTAAAAGTAGGAGGCATTTTCAGCGTTTTGATCGTTTTTAACGCCAGGTGGAACGCGGGGTATATTGTACTCGGCGAAACATGGCGGTAGCGGTCATTGACTCCCTGTCAAAAACTTGTCATTTTCTATTATCTATACAAATAAGGCTGAAGCCAAACGAGCGTAGTTTCTGCCGGGCAGAATTTCTGCCGGCATTTCATACAAATGACTGCTCAAGTGCTCACAAAATTATCGTGTGAATCAAATTTTGTGAGCTGTCATTTACTATGAAAAGAAATTCTGCCCGGCAGAAATTCTGCTCGGCAGAAATTCTGCCCGGCAGAAATTCTGCTCGGCGGAAATTCTGCCCGGCAGAAATTTCATACAAAAGTCAAAGAGAATATAATTACTACGTTTACAAAAGTCATGTTTGATTCACACGGCGACTCAAAATGAGTTGTCATTTGTATGACAAAAAATTCTGCGGCTCACGTTTGGGTAGAAGTTCCTTGCTCACGAGTCACGACTCACAAATTACGCTCGTTTGGCTTCGCCCTAAAGGAGAACTGTCAAAAATATGTCAAAAATGACGCTTTTGTATGATGGCAGCCACAGATTAAGGATATAATAATATGGCAACGTTAGTTTCTTTTTTTCGCGACGTTCAGATAAAGTGAGCTCTACGTTGTTTGTAATTTATACAAAAAAACACTGCATGTCAACGTCAATTGTCAAATAATTGTCAAATGTCAATGTATAAAACTGACAACTGTCAAAACTTTAAAATAAATAGGTACGGTATTTGTATTTTAATTTTTAAGAATTATTAATAATTATTGATAATTGATATTAACTTTTAATATTAAAATCTATTGACTGTAATTATTGAGAACGTGAGTAAATGTATTTGGTCCGGTTGCGATAAGATAAAATTGCTGTATTTTTTTAAAACTAAAGTCCATTTACGCGGATTCGCATTTTATGTAAATAGGTCTGTACCATATTTTGGAGCAATAATCAATATATTAAAATACAACGCAATTGATATCGATGCGGATCATAGAATATTTCCGTAAGTGTTTTAATTTTACTCTTTTGAATTTCTTGCAAAAAAACGTCCATAGTCCATACCAATACTTTTCTACGAAATGTTGTTGCTCGAAACAATGTTTATCCTTGAAATTGAGCGTTGAATGACATCATCGGTGCGCGCTTGGTGTAAAATTGGCGAAGTGTGAGTCAGTCTAGTTCGTGCAAGCGATAGGAGTGGTTTATAAAATCTTTGTCATTATTTTTTTAGCATTTCTCGTGTTATTTGCACTTGTGAAGGCAGACATGGATTTAAAAGCCCTATCCTCCTCGGTCGCCCAATTCTCGGCTAAGTTTTGCTATGTAAGTGAATTATTGTAATAGAAACAAACTTTTATGGGTCCTATTCTTTTTCCTATTTGCCTTTTTGTTCACAACCAGTCCATTAGCAGACCAATGTATTAATCTATAACTTTATTTGATATTTAACTTTTATTTTTGAAGTAATTATCATCTAGCAAAACATATGTTACAGATTAAATTAGTTGTAATGTAGAATATTAGTTATAATATAATATATATATATTTTTTTATTTAAATATTGAATGATTTTATAGGAACTAGACAAAACCAAAAGTGTGGTGTCATCCCCTCTGTCTGCAGAGTTTGTTCTGGCTCTCTTGACTCTCGGCACTACTGACACTGCACATGAGGAACTGCTTACTTCCTTGGGTATTCCCAATGATGATGCGGTAAGTGGACACATTTCTTTGACAAAGCTAATTAAGATTATTTACATAAGATTGGCGTAATATCAGTCATTGAGACTGATATTATGTCAATGTTATGTATTCAGAATCCTATACTATGGCTACAAAATGCCTGACCAATTTTACTCTACTAGTGCCTATTAGTGTTGAGGGTGTCAGAGATCTTAAGAATGATTAGAGGCAGATCGAAGTGGCCAGGAGGCCACTTATAAATAAGATATTAAAAAAAAATACAGCCGAACGTGTAACCTCCTCGTTTTTGGAAGTCAGTTAAAAATAGGAATTTTTAAGGAATTATTTACCTCTACCTAAAACACTCAGTACCGAAGAGCCCTCCTATTTTAAATATATTATAACCAAAAACAAAGCAGAAGTTAGAATATTCAAGATCAAAAAGCTTGTTTTATATTTAAAGATCAAAAAGGTAATTTTAATATTGTAATAATTAATAAAGTAATAATATTTACAGATTAGATCATCATTCTTATCACTGTCAACAAAACTAAAGGCGATTAAAGGAGTGACACTTAATGTTGCCAACAAAGTGTACATCAAGGAGGGTGCTTATGAGCTAGTTAAAGAGTTGGAGGAAGACGCTGTGAAAGTATTTGATGCGGCTATCGAGAAAATAAACTTTGGCGATAGCGCTGCTGCTGCGAATCTCATTAACAAATGGGTATGAATTTCATAGATGATGAAGTAATGAGATTTAGTATTTTAATAAAAAGGTCTAGTTGGTTTTGAATTAACCATACTTATTTACAAATCATTTTCTGTAACATACCCAAACTTTATGTATTTTCTAATAAAATACAAAAATCTTATTAAGCTAAAATTAACTTAAAAATATTTTTATTAACAACAGGTTGAACAAAAAACAAACGAAAAAATCAAAGATTTGCTGAGTCCTGATAGCGTGAACGATGACACGCGTCTCGTCCTTGTCAACGCCTTATATTTCAAGGTAAGTCATTCTGCAACAAATATGTCTATCTGCTTAGTTAAAGTAATTTTTACTGCTCCTAGATATTGTTTATTGTTATGTGTTTCTTGCCTTCTAGTTCTGAAACAAACTGAGATAGTTCTTAATGTAACATTAATTTTATTATAAATAGCAATGTTCATAATAGATAATAGAATCAGGCGTTACTTTGCGGAAATCCATAGCTTAAAATTTAGTTTGTTATTATTTTTAGCAATATTCCGCTAAAAATAATTTTAATATTGCTAAAAATAATAATAAACTAAATTTTAAGCAATGTTACTGATAAACTTAAATACCTTGCTGATAACACAGATTGTATTTTACATCAGTATATTTTAAGGATAAGAAAAAGGCAACAAACGAAAGTAGTAAATTAAAGGGCTACTATAGTGATAAAAGTTTTAGGGCCTGTCTCACCACTTCCTGTTAAAGTGCCGATTAGGCTATAATTCACAACTTTTTTAGACAAATTCTCCATACTCGATATGTCAAGTTAATTGGTGGATAGCCTATTCGGCACATATCAATAAGTGGTGAAACAGGCCCTTAGTGTTTCACTGTTACAACTTATTATTGTACTAGCTGTCCCGGCAAACGTTGTTTTGCCATTTAAAGTATATTTTCTACATCATCAGTTGATACATGTTTTACCCCCTCTTTTGTCCCCTAAGAGGGTGTGGGGGGGGGAAGGTCATACACCAGATGTTAAGTTGAAAAACACAGTTAATACCTAATATGAAGTAAGTCCACTAAAGAAATTATTGTATCAAAAAATATCTTTATCATTAATTACTTTTTTTTATTTTTAACTCGTAGGGTTCTTGGAAGAAGAAGTTTGACGCGAGGGCCACTAGAGATCAACCCTTCTACCTCGATGCTGATACCAAAGTCGATGTTCCTATGATGTACAAAGAGGATGATTATAAGTATGGACAAAGTGAAGAGTTGAATGCTCAGGTATGGACATCATAATATCATATTGCACTAGACAAACGTGGGCTTTCTCGCCCAAGGTAACATCACGATCAAATTCATGACTATAGTTAAAAGTCCTGCCTAAACATTGACGGCGTTATACCATCAAATATATTAAACGGAAATAGAAAACTAATAAACATTAAATTCAGATTTGGAACACATCCAAAAAATTCCTTTACATAAATCACTTTCCAGACTAATCTAAATATTTAAGAGGTTTTATTTTTGAAACAAACAATGGTGTTTAAATTGCGAAAACAGATTGTACATTGTGCAGGCGGAAAGACGCTTGCAAATGTAAAATATGTTACAATAATATTATGCATCACACCTCTGCAACTGGGAAAACCGTCTGTACTCTATAGAGTATAGAGTATAGCCTATGCAATTTAATAACAAAATACAAATATAAGACTAATCTAACTTATCCTTGTTATGTCTGTACTTATAGGAAAACTCAGTTATGAGCTTGCTAGGTAATAACTTAGTATAGGTATTTATCGTTAATTGTTATCAAATCCTATATTTTATGGTGAAACCTAAAGGTCTTACGAAAATTTGACTTTTCTTACAGTACAACTCTTACCATTATCATTAAAAAATTGTACTCACATGGGACCGTTTGGTTTCCCTTGGACATACTATAAAGAGCGAGATAGTGCCCTATAAATTATTAAATATTCTTTTTAAATGAATTAGTTTATCTTTTAGAAAGACAAAATGTCTTAAACTAAATCGTACCTACCTGCCGAAAGCGCAGACATTTTTATTACTATGTAGCCTGTAGTGAAATGGCCACAAATGACCAATACGATTGTGTTTACAATTTGACGTATAGCACAGTGTTTCCCAACCTGCGGTCCCTGGACCCCTGGTGGTCCGAGTATGCGTATAAGGGTTCACGGCGTCATCTCTGGACCATACATAAATGATTATGATATTCGCTACGCTTACAAATTGCGCTTAAAATGAATCCATTTTTGTTGTTTATTTTATTAAAGGGGTCCGTAAAACTATGCTTGCTTTCCTAGGGGTCCATGGCTAAAAAAGGTTGGGAAACACTGCTACAACACAACCTTACGTTTTCAGCTTCTAGAGATCCCGTACGAAGGCGAATCGGCGAGTATGCTGATTGTCCTGCCGAACGACATAACCGGCCTGGACGGTGTGCTGCAGAAGTTGGCTGGCGGTTACGACCTGATGGCCGAACTCGACAAGATGTGGAGCACCAAAGTGCAGGTCACGATGCCCAAGTTCAAGATCGAAACTGAGATCGACTTGATGTCTGTTCTGCCTAAGGTAAAATTTTATTGTTTATAGCGCGGAAACCACTCTGAAAAAACCTTATAGTACCACAAAGCAAGTGCTCAAGGAATGGGGTCACAGTCTAAGCAGGAAGCAATGGGCTGAGACCCCTTGCCTTGAACACTCCAAGGCACTAATCCCTGGCTTCAACAAGAAACTATTAGAATTGGTGCTCACCTTGGGTAGGAACCAATTAAGAATTCTTACCAGAAGCCTAACTGGGCACTGCAAGCTCAACAAACACCTAAACAGAATGGGTATTTGTAGCATAACGACTTGCAGATTCTGTGAGGAGGAGGATGAGACACCTATTCACCTTCTCCTCAACTGTCCTGCTCTACTACAGAGCAGAAACAGGCATCTTGGTCGCCACGAATACTCATCCACAGAGGAAATTCGTGACACCAACCCCAACCACATCGTTCAATTTATGAGCAGTATTGGGCTGGGGATGATACTCTAATGCGAAGGAGTCAGAATAGATCCTTATGGGTCGCAGTGACGTCAGGGCTACAGCGACCTGCCTTCTTTAAAAAAAAAATGGTCAGTGGAAATATTTACGTATAAAAAAATGACAAAATTTAAAATTATTATCGGCTGCAAGGGTCTGCGTAAAATTAACGAAATATTAATGCGTTATCACAATTTTTTCCGATAAAATATGCAATTACACATACTAGTACTTAGTATGTTGATAAGATTGGAATTTGTCATCAAATTATTATCTATAGCTGACTATGAGTATTCTGTATTGACTACTCCCCCTTTTACTAACAATAATGAATCACATTATTATGAAGTAAAAAATATATGCTTTAAGGCAAGGTTGTCCCTAAAATTAGCAGGTCATAGGTCTGACAGTACGAATATAGACGTAAAGGACATTAAATAACATTCATATCAGCGCGCCTTGTACAATGTACAGTGGCTGTGGCGGTTACGACGCTCGCCGCGTCCTTGATAGGGCGAAATAAGAGAAAATTATACATTTTATTTTATTTTTTTAATGACCGAATCATTTATTAAAAAACTATTCGGTAATTTTGTTACAACTATAAAAAAGCTATCCTTTTTGTAAAAAAAATCTTATCATTGTCATTGAAAATTACGAGATGTTCGAATTTGAAGTGTATTTTTATGGTGATATTCAAGATTTTTTTACAGAATTACCATGCCATTTTTCAATATTCTGTTCGGTTATTTTGTTACTTTGTCCTTTTTGATTCTACATCAATTTTGGTGTAAGAGAATTCCACATAATTTCTTCAGACTGGAAACTTATTAATCGGCCGGTGCGAGTCAGACTCGCGCACGAAGGGTTCCGTACCGTTAAACTGTGTTTTTTGTATGGAAATTAATTTAATTTTTAAAAAATGATTTTTTTTATTTTATTTTAATATTATAATTAAATATCACATAATATAATAAAGGATTTTGTGAAGAATTCAAGTGCCCACATATTTCCATTATTGGTATAGAGTAAAAAAGCGCGCACAACCAATATTTATAATATGGGCCTAGATGCCTGATTTAAACAAATAAATAAAAAATAAAATAAAAATAAATATACAGAGTGTAACAAAACGAAGTGCGTAAGCGCGTCCACTGTTCGTATTTGCGTGCATATGTGCGTGCACTATACGCATTTGCGTTCATTAGAGCGTCCACTGTACGCATTTGCGTGCATTGTACGCATCTGCGTGCATACGTGTGTGCGCAGTACGCATTTGCGTGCATTGTACGCATCAGCGTGCGCAGTACGTAATGTCGTAATACGCATTTTCGTGCATTGTACGCATCTGTGTGTAAATGTGTAGGTATGCATTTGCGTGCATAAGTGCGTACGCAGTACGCATTATTCGCGTGTATAAGTGTGTGTATTGTACGCATTCGTACCGTAAGTATTAGCAAAATATTATTAAGTATGGCTTTATAATTTCAGCTGGGTATTAAAGCCATCTTCGACAGCAGCAATTCGGGTTTGACGAAGATCCTAAACAATAGCGAGAGTTTATACGTTTCAAAGGCTGTCCAAAAGGCCTTTATTGAGGTCAACGAAGAGGGAGCAGAGGCCGCCGCCGCTACCGGTAAGATGTTTTACTGTTATATTATAGTCACAATCATGAGATGACGCACATAATACATAATATTATCACACAAAACTAAGAACTTATAATATGCGACATCTCAGGATTGTAACTATTTTTATGTTTATTTGTCAGGAGGTGGTTACTGGCTAGCTTATTTCACTTAAATGTTTCAAAAAGTATGCTTTGCTTACCTTTTCTTGTCTTTCAATGTTGCTTTGATATTATAGAAAGTACAGGAGAGTTCTAATAGGTACAGTTTATATTTTTCAATAACAAATGTTACTAAGTGTCATTTTCCTCAATACAGATTTTTAATCACATACATAATATTAATAAAATTCATATCAACATATTATAGTATTTTCTCTTTATAAAAAACCCACAAGTAGTTATAATAGCAAGGACAAGATTACTTATTCACTTTGTATTTTTAGTAAAATCCGACGTTTCAATAGGCAATTTTCATGTTATAACATAAGAATGTGAAATAACTTTAATTACATACTTTTTGTCATGAGGAATGTAAAAATAATGTTATTTTTTCATAAAAACGTACGATTAATTACAGATAATAAAACTAATTTAAAATTGAAGTTTTATTATCTGTATATCACGTGACCCAAAACGCCGACCGCCATGATTTTCTGTATGACGTCATTTGTACTAAAGCAAGTTTTTGTTTGTGAACAACGCGTCACGTCGAAAATGTCGAAATTAACAGTATTTCAAACTATTTTGAGCAAATTTTGAGACCCTTAATTTATACGTAGTATCTCATTAAGTTATTCGAAATACGACATGGACGCTGGATTTGTTAAAACCGAAACTACAAATCTACCGAAAATAGATGCGGTAATGATTGCAAAGTTCTTTTCATACAATACCGATTTTTTTCTGCAGAATGCAGAAATATCAAAACGGCTATGTATATAATTTTCTAAAACTATGTTACGACAAAATTATATTGTGTAATTTTCGGTCTTATATATTATCTTATATTATGGTGGTATTAAGGTCGGTATAACTTTGGTCTTTGACATAACAGTTTGACATTAATTCTTTATTATGGTACTTTTGACGTCACAAATATGTGAAATATGGCGGTCGGCATTTTGGCGCCTATAATTTTCGACAATATTTTGAACTTTTTTCCCTGCTTACAGGATAAATATTTCGCAAAAATAAAAATTACACTTGACCGTCGCATGGTAAACGAACATTTTAAAAAATATTTGAAAAAATAGTGGAATAGCCTATTTAGGCGACCTCTTCAAGTTAGGCGCCCAATGCGATATTTCAAATATATAAAATATCAAACGCTTTCAGCTCTATGGCTTTTCCTTTTTTTTTTAATTGCGGTGGTGTGTGATAAATAGTAGGCATGGCTCTAACTTCATCCGTCTCTGTGCAGCGTTTTTCGTAGAGTGCCGGTCTCTAGTGCTCTCAGAGGAGTTTCTCGCTGATCGACCATTTTTCTACCTACTCATGGAGGAAAACCGCACTCCCATTTTTATTGGTGCCTACCGCGGAGTCCGTAGCTCATAATTTTATTTTTAAAAAAATATAGTCAATGTTTTTTTTATGTTCATAATAATTAGATTATTGAGAAAAAAAATTGTAGTGCTATGAGTTTTTGAATCTCATGTCAAGTTTATATATTATTACAGTTACATATTTATAGTCTGTCAAAAAAGTGAAGAAATTAAAAAGTGCCAACGTCGTAGTGTCATTCCTTTTTTAGGGTTCCGTAGCCAAAATGGCAAAAAAGGAACCCTTATAGATTCGTCATGTCTGTCTGTCTGTCTGTCTGTCTGTCTGTCTGTCTGTCTGTCTGTCCGTCCGTCCGTATGTCACAGCCACTTTTCTCCGAAACTATTAGAGCTATACTATTGAAACTTGGTAAGCAGATGTAGTCTGTAAACCGCATTAAGATTTTGATGCAAAAATGGAAAAAATATTAAAAATTTTAGGGGTCCCCATAGGTACAACTGAAACAAAAAATTTTTTTTTTCATCTAACCTATGCGTGTGGGGTATCTATGGATAAGTCTCCGAAAATCATATTGAGGTTTCTCATATCATTTTTTTCTAACCTGAATAGTTTGCGAGAGAGACTCTTCCAAAGTGGAAAAATGTGTGTCCCCCCCCCCTCTAATTTCTAAAGTAGAGGCATGATAATTCTAAAAAAAAATATATGATGTAGATTACTATAAAAACTACCAACGAAAATTGGTTTGAACGAGATCTAGCCAGTAGTTTTTTTTATACGTCATAAATAGTAAAGTACAACTAAAAAAATTTTTTTTTCATCTAACCTATGCGTGTGGGGTATCTATGGATAGGTCTCCAAAAATCATATTGAGGTTTCTCATATCATTTTTTTCTAACCTGAATAGTTTGCGAGAGAGACTCTTCCAAAGTGGAAAAATGTGTGTCCCCCCCCCCTCTAATTTCTAAAGTAGAGGCATGATAATTCTAAAAAAAATATATGATGTAGATTACTATAAAAACTACCAACGAAAATTGGTTTGAACGAGATCTAGCCAGTAGTTTTTTTTATACGTCATAAATAGTAAACCTTAATCTAAATTTCATTAAATCGACTGAAATATAAAAATAAATCAAAAATATTTTAATTTCATAAAAATAAACCTTATTGCTGCTGCGGAACCCTCCATGGGCGAGTCCAACTCGCACTTGGCCGCTTTTTCTTAGATTGATTTGAAAGGGATGAAACTACGATGTTGCCACTTTTTAATTTCTTCACTTTTTTGACAGACTATAGTTTTTATAGAAATTTTAATAATCAGTTGCATATAAAGTCAAATTGTTTAGTTAAGTATAATTATATTTTTGGTAATCTAAACTTCCACTAAATTTTGAAATTGTTAAATTTGAAAATATTTATTTAATATGCGTTGGTGTGGCGGCTTCTATGTGTTTGTAACTGTTGAATTGACGTACCATAGCTAGGGACTTACATTTTATGAAAATACTATCGTGACACAATATACCTACCTTATGAATATGAATTTTATTAAATCATTTTTAAATAACACCCCAATCACTGTGTTAAACTTACACTAATATTTTACATAATATTGCTTTCGGCCTCTTCACACTAGCGTTCGATTAGCATAATAATATGTGTTCGATAAACGTATGCGTATTGCGTATACGTTTATCGGACACGTCACCGCACAAAATGCGTGCGCTAGACGTTATACCTAAATGTATTTAAAATTGTTTAAAATTTTAATAAAGGGGTACTTATAGTGTAGCTTACAAAAGGTGAGGTGTGTTCGAAACTAAAAGTATAAGCCATTTTGATTTGTTGTCATATTTTTGACTACCGAGACATGTGTTACTCTGGCCAGTATACTTTAGGGTCAATTTATACTAGCGCAGAGTCGAAGCGCATCGAAGCGTCTTACCAAAAACTGAACATAAAAAATAATTCAACCTTAACTCCAGAGCGTAACGCACACATTACTTCTGCGATTCTGCGCGAGACCAATCAGCGTTAGTCGCGCGCAGACGCGCGAAATCGCGAGAGTGCGCGCGTGTTTTTAAAATCTCTCTGGAGTTAAGGTTGAATTTGTTATGTTTAATTTTGGTAAGTCGCTTCGATGCGTTTCGACTCTGCGCTAGTATAAATTGATCCTTAGTTCAACACATCCATAACCAAATTTTTTCAACAAATGCAACTCCCTTGATATGGTACGCGACTGTGTTGTCAACTGTTGGGTTGTGGGTAGTGATGGCGGTGCGTAAGAAACGCGCGATATCGTCCCCTCGCGCGTTTGCGGCGGACCGTCCGGCGCTGTGGTTGGTCATGGCAGCGCACACGCCCGTGTTCGCGCTCGTGCCGCGCTTCCGCCCCGCGACGCACGCACGCACAGAACTCTAAGGTATGATTCACATCTGCTGGGTTAGAGTATGGTTAATGAGGTGGGTGGTTTTTGTACATATTTTGTTTAATATTAACTGGGTAAAGCCTAATGCCGTTTGTGCCGCGCATGCGCTGTAAAACTTTGACAGGGACCTTTAAAATAGCGTAAGTTTTTTATGAAGATAAAGGAAATTTTATCAGTAATAGAAAAGATTTTTGAAGTGGGCATTCGGCCTACCTAAGATGTGAATCGTCCCTCGGATGTAGCATGAGGTTATTCTATAAAATACCCTCGCAACGTGGGCTCAGACCGAATAAAAAAATAGTGTTCTCAAAAAGTGAGGCTGGTTTAAATGCAGATCAAGTAGCACCATCTCGCCTTTTTGTAACACTGTAATTACATCAGGAGGCGTAGTTTCGCCCACAGTAATGCCGGCCTCTGTTTCTGCCTTTATATTTTGGTCTGAGCACGCAATTGTAAATAAAATATACAATTAAGTACAAATGAATTATTTTAGAGAAAATGTATACCTGTAACAGCTGTGACCTACTTAGATTAGGTACAGTTATTGACACATTGATAGCCATAGATAGTGTACCATACTATAATATAGATAGGTGGAATACATAATTATTATATAAAAATTTAAAAAATATTATCCATCAATAACATATTTCTACTTCTAACGGTACTTAAAAGATAATATTTCTTAGTCGAACATCTGGAAAGCAGTATGTTTAGTTAAAAACTTTAATTTTGTAAATTACTGTCAAAAATATTTATAAGCTAATGGCAGAGTTACGTTAATTGGTCTGGTTATATCAAGTCAATAACTTAACAGATCCACGTTACATTGACTTGACATAGCCCGACCAAATAACATAGGTCGGCCGTCTGTCTAGAGTCTATAAACAATAAAGTAGAAGCTCTATCCCACCAAAAACATACCTGTTAAAATAGGGCCTAGTTCCTATAGGCTAATTTTTGGTCTAAAAAAAGATTTGAAATCTAAACCAATGCCCAGTTCAGATGCACTTCATCGATCATAATCATCTTCATCAACAGCCTGATCCATAATACTTCTAAATTTGAACTCTAGGACAATTGGAAGTGGCCTCTAAAGTTCGTAGAGGTGCCGACTCACGCTTGACCGATTTCTAAAATTTCTTAATTTTTTTTTTTAAATCTACATTTTATATAACACACAACCTGTGTGCCAAATTTCATAACGCTAGGATATTTGGAAGTAGCCTCTAAAGTTCGTAGATGAACCGACTCACGCTTGACCAATTTCTTAAATTTCTAAAATTTCTGTCTAAAAATAATCTACATATTACACTCGACCTGTGTGCCAAATTTCATAACGATAGGACAATTGGAAGTGGCCTAGAGGTTTTGATTACCGGTCAGTGAGTGAGTGAGTGAGTGAATGAGTGAGTGCCAAAATTAGCTATTTTTACAGAGACATATTTCAGGATCTACTGAACCTATTTCGATGAAATTTGGTATACTGCTTAAGTACTAGTATATAATTACGTAGGTATAATTTTATCTTTGCACTCGCAATAGGCACTGAACTACAGGGGGTCAAAAGTGCGTCGAAGCGGTTCGTGTAAATAGTGCACGGCATGCGCGCGGCCTGCTGGAACTAGGCCTGCGCACTTCCGTGCGCTTTGATAAAATCACCTGCATTGCCTGTTTCCGTGTTTTTTTTTGCCCAATAAAAACATCTATTGTAGATAGTGCATTGTAAAGCCTAACCATTAATATTATATTAGCTTGCACGGGTTTACATATTAATACAACAACGCTTTAAGTTACTACTGAAAATTTTCCGCAACGTGAAATTCGGTTAGCATGGCATTATTATATTTTATAATTTCTGGTCAGGCTATATCATGGTATACAAAACTAATAATAATGAAATAGAAATAGCTATTATTTTAATTAGACCAACTCATCCAAAAAAACTTGCCATTAGAGTGAGCCGAACAGAGTCATGATCTAAGTTATTCTCGCTAAAGTACTAATAAAAAAGATCCTTGTTCGTAAATCTTATGAGTTATGACACAATTTTTTAATGTAAAAATCAAACTGCTTTTCATTAAAGAAATATCAAGCTATCACAGTCATCTATATCACACTAGTCTATAGACTATCATAGTCCATGACTTTTGTACAGTTTCGTGCATTTCTATTTCATTATTATAAGTCCTATGTCGTGGTAGAAGTTAGAACAATTTGACGTATCGCTAACATGCTGCCCCTGTGCAGGCGTGGTGATGATGTTGCGGTGCGCGCGCCCCATGGCGATGCCATTCCGAGTCGACCGCCCCTTCTACTACGTGCTCGCTGACGAAAACCACACCCCCATCTTCGCGGGCGCCTACCGGGGCGCCTAGACAATAGACTAACCATATGTATAGACTGGAGAGTAGCGCTATCATTGCGACGCATTAGTGACAGAGAGAGACCGAAGAGAAGTTGATTCGTAGGCAGATGACGGACCTACGTATTTTGGTCGCGTCATGTCAACAGTCAAACCCAGCCGACGCCCGACAGTTCATGACTGATATTGAATTGACACAATCCGACCAAATGAAGTGGGTCCGTCAACTGCCTATGAATCAATTTCTTCGATGATAACCATAAAGTACATATATATACTTAGCGGAATAGAGAAACAGAGACCTGAGCAAGCGAGATGTCACTATCAGTAACACTGCGTGGTGAAAAGAGACGTGTGATACATATGACAGCAGAACTCTTTTTTTGACGTCCAGTCGGCACGTATCGGCACGTTGACAATTTAAATCTCATCGAATTCATGTTCAATCATGCTTGTGTAAGTGTATACGTACACAATTTTTACACACAGATGAAAACCAATTTCGGTTTCGTTTGACAGCTCGAGTTTGTTGCTCTATTCCGCTAGGTATATTAACTTTATGATGATAACTTGTCGCCTAGGTTTGCTCACGCAAGAAACATAATCACCCTACGGGCCTAAATACAGAACAAAATACAGAACATAGACAAGAAAGAGACAAAAATCCTACCAGCATGGTGACTATCTTGCGATAGCAATGCAACAGGAGATTAACAGCAGATATTGTTGTATTGGCAGCAATTTTCTACTATCACAAGATACATTACTCACCCTGTTAGGCGTCAAACCATATACTAGAAAGTAACCTAACCTAAAGAAAGGGACAAAGGATTTGTTGTCATTTTCTTTCGTGTTTGTGCGTAAAAGAGTTCTAATTTTCTGTCTCATTCTAAAGCCATCATAGTCGCCAATAATTTTTCTACGTCTATGGAATTATTACAATGTCAATTTTGCATTTAAGATGTGATTATATTTATTACCTACTAATTTTATTATTACACAAATGTTAATTTTGATTGCCTTATAGGTAATCATGTCATTAAGGTATAAATTAAAAAATTAATTCGTTCCTACCTTTCCAATAGGCTACTTGACCTATATTCAATTTCATTGAACAAATGCATATTTCTAGTAGAACTTGGCGTAGGAAACCGTATTTCATCCTTATCATCAAATAAAAGCTTATGATTGATAAATAAAGTCGATTTGAAAATATGATTTTATGAAAATATGATTTGTACTGACTAAAACGCTTTTGCAGTACTTCCGATTTGGATGTGACGTCATCATGTTCGTAATTTTATATCTTTTATTTATCGCGCTCGTTATGTGTAAGTTTATTTGTACATAAATAATAAGAATAAGCCTAGAAAGATTTCCAAAATATATTTTCTTGAGTAATTCAAATAAAACACCAGTTTTATATATTATCTCCATTTATTGTAGACGGGAAATGAAATGGCCAAATCTTTTCTCCAAAAGTTTTCAACATTACAAATGATTTCTAATTTCTTATTTAATTCTTTTATAATTTTTGGGCACCTTAAGACTCGTACATTTAGCACATAAAAAAATGTTAAATAAAGAGACTTTAAAATACAAACAGTATGACGTCACACTATGGCGGACAGGGTTTTCGGCGCCATTTATAAGACGTATTTTTCAATCAACATTTTTATGGGTTTTTACTGTGTAAAATAATAAAACATTAGTTTATTTCGTGAAAATTAATGATTAAGAAGCGATAAGCATGAAGAAAAAAATTAGGTCAAGTAGCCTATTAATGCATAAAATAAAATGTATGTATTTATAATAAAGTAGCTAAAACTTGTTGTAATACATTACTGAACAATGGACATATTGATTTTATTTTTAAGTGCGTACTTATAAAATTAGGTTTTTACCATAATTGTGTTAATCATTGAATATCATAAATTATTGCTATCGTTATTTGTTACGTGAAATATATTTGTTGAATTTATGTTAGCTGCAGGCTGCTGTTGTTACTGCTTTGGAATGCTTGAGAATGTCATGTCTTTTCAATGTCATAATATGCTGCACTATAATTTTGCTACCTGGAAATGGAAAGAAATTGCTACCTAAAAGTACTAAATTTTATTTTATTTTTAGTAATTAAGAAGCTGTGCCCGCCATCTTTTTCATTCAGCACCTTAATATTTTTTTTAATGGTTCCTGTACCTACTCTCTACAGAGACCGTGCTAAAAGGCTATTGTGTCCTCAGATATTTATCTACTTGCTGTCCTTTACGACGTTTAATTTACGCCTTTTCGCTTCATAAATAATTAAGTCACCTTACAAATTTTTGGCACTTATTTTTGTACCCTAAAATCGAGACAATCTTATAATAAAGGAACCACATCAGCCCTAATACTTCTCTTTTACTTTTGTGGAGCATGTAGCTCATACGGCTTGCACGGCACGCTCTTACTTATAACTTATAAGTTAAAACTTGAATGATTTTATCCGTACCATGGTCGAAGCCGTCAGTTATAGACAGTATTGTTTAATTGCAGCAATGGGGATCGCACTCTGCTGCGCGATCCTCGACCCGCCCCCGACCCCGCGTTTCGTCGCCGACCGTCCGTTTTTGGCGGCCATTGTTGTCGACGGCACTCTATATTTTATGGCAACACAGCGCGGTAATTAGAAATCGTACGGAAAATGTCGAAGCGACAAAAACATGGCTATTAAAATATTGTTGTTACGTGCTAAGTAAGGAACTGTAGGTTTACTACGAAACTGTTTTGAGACTCAAACAGTCGGACGAGAATGCCGCGTCCTACTCTAACAACGTCATTTCACGTTTGTTAGAGTAGAACACGGCATTCTCGAACGATTGTTTGAGTCTCAAAACGGTTTCGTGGTACGGCTGGGCTGTCAGCTCTTGACTTAACTGTTTATTCATTCATTTAATAGTCTTGCTTCTTGCTAAGAAAGAATGTTGTTTGCCTGAAATAAAATAACAACAAATACGTGCGAACACAAAAGTAAAATCTTACTTTTAGTTAACTACGCCTACCTCTGTTTAGAGTTTATATTAGAGTATATGGAATATTGTATATTATGAGAAATCAGTACTTACTAATATGTAACATTTACTATTATAATATTGTTGTATAATTCTTTTGTTAGACATGACATTCATACCTACAGTAAAGGTAGCATTTTATTTGAAGACTATTGTAACATAATATTGAGGTACTCATAGATATTTTTGTACACCAGTGATATTTTAAATGTTAATACCTTATTAAATTTACACAAATATTTATATCTACTACCTATTTGTTGTTTCATTTTTCTATTTCGTCCTCTCTTTACCCTTTTAATTTTAATTTAATGTAAACGTACCTAATTTGAAATATTAAAATTTAAAATCCATAAAAATACTTCATAAAAATTCCATTAAAATAAGTTATGGTTCAATTAAGGTGACGCCTTGATAATTTGGCTGTAGCGATGTCCATTTTTCTCAGCAATGACTAAAGCTAAGAAATTAAAGTTCACTGTCAGTATTCATCATGTCTTTGTCTTTGAATTACCCATAGCATAACACGATTGGTCAACTTTTATAACAAAGAATAATCAATCAAAAAGACCTCTGTAAAAAAAGGGATTCCTATTTTGTCAACAGAGGGAGAGTGATAATATAAGCTTCCAAAATTTGTACATAAATTGGTTCTAGTATACACTTTAATTTGCCCATAGCTTATATGAAATGTATTTATGGTTTTTAAATTACGCGACAAAAACCATTTTGTCGCTACGCCCTTTCCATTTTTTGCTGTTCCATTGCTTGTTTTCTATGAGAGGCCGGGCCAGCCTCGCATAGAAAACAAGCAATCTAAAACACATCCAACACGGTTTTTTACTTTAACATGGCGTCACCTTAAGCAGTAGCGCACCTAAGCATTGTGCGCACCACTGAGTCGCATTATCGTCGTTAAAGTGCCAATAATCACAGTTTCATCTCTGTTAATTAATTAAATTAGTAGGTATACTGATTTTATAGCGATCATAAATCCTGTAATTTACGCCACTTATTAGTACTTTCTAATTAATAATGTTCCCAGTTAATTTAAATTAGTAATCGATTAGCGAACGATTAATATCTACACAGTGTGACATTCATTCGCCACGGTAAACTGCATTTGTCGTTACCACATAGTCATACCTATTATTATTTTCATTTCCTCGAGGGCACTTGTAATGCAGTAATGTGTTTTCTGTTATCGTACCTATTAGTGACTACGATCACTCTTACGTTTCTGAGTCAACCGAGCCAGGAGAAACATTGGTTCCAAATACCCGCTAACTTCTGTGATCAACTGAAACTAAGGAACATATTTTCGAACAGATTGAATCTTGATATTTGCTCTGGAAGGGGTCAAAACAAAACGACGCATTCAGATTATAAAATTGACAGTGAGGTGACTCAATATTCCAATAATGAAAGCCTGGTTACTCCGGAAAACTCTGAAATGAAATCAAGAATCAGCCAAGTTATCTCTGCTACAACAAAGTCGCGTAATTTGGAACATGTAAATAGTCCTCTGAGTGAATTTTATCGCTCGCTGGAACATTTTGAGCGCAGGATCTATTGGGTGAGTCATAGTTCTATTGAACGAAATAATATATTCAATTTACCCTCTGCCTGGTACTTGCATTGATCATGATTAATTTGTCGCTCCAAACAGCACCTATAAATACTACCGTGTCAAATTGTCAATGGTTAGTCGCTTCCTAATAAAGTGCTGATGAATAGACTATTCAGTACTTTTTTGACAGATTCTTCATACTCGATGTGTCAAGTTAATTGGTGGATAGCCTATTCGGCACTTATCAGGAAGTGGTGAAACAGGCTCTAAAAATTACATTTGTTATATGCAGAAATGGGTACAATACCCGTTTCTCATTCCAGTAAGTACTGTTTTCACCGATGGTTGCTAATAAAACATAATGTTCCAGACAACTTTTTCTAAAATAGCGGCAGTAGGAGATGTAGAGCGGCGTGAGAACGGAATGAGCTTCGTCCAGTCCAGCTTGTTCCTGTTCATGGCACTCCTGGCTGTTTCCATGGAAATGGACAATGAAGCCAGAAACGAAATACAGAAGACGATAGGATATCGTTTGGATGAGACGGTAATCTCTAAGTACTATTATTATGAATGTGTACGTATGTCTGTTACTACCTCACGCTTACACCGTTAAAAGAAGATTTGGATGAATGGTTTGAAGATAATGAACGGTTTCCGCGCGATAAACTAATTCCTGAGATTGCGTGCAACATAGCTAGTAAGATATGATTTTATCAAATTCCTGCAAGCGCAACTGTGAGGGGTAATACAAACATTCATTTAACCCATGCAAGCTGACTACTGCAAGTAATTACTCTCATTCTTCTATATAAACAGGCTGTCTTTATTAATAGAGAATTTCCATAAACTGCTCAACTGCATGGTAGTAGCCGGTAGCAGCCACTTGAAAAAAATACCTTATATAGCGCGATAGCTAGTGAGCCTGCCGCAAATTTTGTGAGCCGAATGATCTAGGTCCTAGACGACCCGAATGAACCCTAAATTGAGCTGATATTTTTTACTTTAGGATGTCCCAGCTGTACTTCAAGATGTTACGTCAAGGTTACCCACCTCAAGTGCTTCGTTTAAATTTCTCTGGGTGACACGTCTAGTTTTAAGAGATGGATTGAATGTTGAAAATATGAAGCAAGCGGCTGATGCAATGAAACTAAATATCAATGTCGTAACCAATAACGACACAGAACTAACCAGCGTTCTTAATAATATGGTAATATTATTTAATCTACTATTCCACTTATAGTCAAAGACATTGAAACTATTACTCAGCTTAAGCCATAATATATCCATTTTTTATTCTATTTAGTTGCTTTTATCACTATCATGTACCTACAGCATAATCCAACTGTGACTTCAAATGTGGTAAAAACTACTGACAGAATTTTTAAGTTCTCAAGATGTTTTCTCAGCACAGGTTAGCAATGACTCCGGAGGTGCTATGAAGAATACTTTTGAGGAGGAAGAACTAGTGAACGGTATTTGTGCGGTGCTGCTAACGACTTTATATGTTCGGCCCCGATGGAGAGCTTCTCCCGTCGTTTTAAACGGAACTACAGAATTTCACGACGCTGACAATCCTAAGAAATTGACGCGCATGATACGCATTAACGATGAAATGCTCTACGCTAAACTAGATGACTTGAATGCCGAGGTAATTTTGAATAAACATTTATTGTTACCATAGGGCATAGACAAAGGAAAACATAGAATTAGTTTTAGCTACTTCACAAAAATAACTGCAAATGGGGTAGTGTTTGTAATTTTGATTGAAACCTTAGGGGGTCAAAGGCTTAAAACGTGAAATAAAACAACGCTATGAAACGTAAGGATAGACATAATTTTAATATTATTCATATCATTTCAACCAGATGTTGTTGACCTACCTATAAATAAAAACGACCACATAAAGTTATCAAAGTGGGCGGAGACCTTTTGTGGTCAATCTATCCATCAGGCATCACTCATTTGATTGTCCTAATTTGATTCTATACTTGTATAAACACATTTTTTTATATTCTAAACCATTTTAATAAGCTAGACTTTTAATTGCATGGACTAAACGAAAAAACTTACAGACAGTTAAAAATAGGTCTTATCAGCTTAGTTACAACATACACTGTATCTATCAATACAGGTTTTATCTTAAGTCATTCAAGAATCTTTAGGAATATAAACACAAACCAAAATCAAGTAAACAATAAATGAGATGATAAATATGCAACTATTTAAAAAGTTTGCAAATTGAATCCAGTCAGAAGTGATACGATTGCGATCCTCATTGGCTACGGTGCCTGCTATGTCCTCTGAAAGCGATTTACGCTCAGTTACGTCGCTAGGATCAAATTCTGTAAAAACGACGTATTTCCCTGGGCCGTTGCTCACCAAACGGTTCAAAGAAACAACCCAAGTGTAAGCCGGAACTGTCCGAGATCTCAAATACATCAGGAACAGGGTTTCAAATATGGCTGTCAAAGTTATGACCATAGAATCTCTAATAAACAGCAGTATTATCGGAGTATCGGCGCTGTGCTTCGGGATGTCGTAGCCGATCTCGGTCAGGAATATGAAGTGCGAGAAGAGACTGAAGCAAGCAAGGCATAGCCTCGTGTTGTCCTTTATGTCCAATAGTAGGGACGATAGAGTCAACAAAATGATGACTATCGAAGGAATGATGACGATTGCCGCTGGGCCGGCCGCCTCTCGCTCCATCCTGAACGTATACTTGAGCATAGGGTACGTGCTGTTGGGACAGCAGCCGTAGTATCCCGGAAGTCGCTCGTTGGACACGTTCAACAGTTTCCATCCGGGTCCATTTTGGTAGTCGTCGAGAACGACCGGTTTTGTCTTGTAAAACGTGAAGTTGATTTGCTCCCCGGTATGCATCCAAGCGCCGAAGAACAGTGAGCAGTTTTGCACATCGTAGGGCCAGTTTCGGAGCTGCGTGCGGCAAATTCCAGTATGTGAGAGATGGGGAACACAAGTCACTGTACCGTCGCTGTTCACCAGGCACGTCGAGTAGATGGTGTCACTTTGGTATGCAGTAGGATCTGCATTGAAGAGAGACAGACGCGGCGTCCAAATCTCGTGACTTTCCATTTGAATTTCCTTTATGTCGCCGTAGTCGCTGGGAGTCCAGTGCAAGAATTCATCTTTCCAGGTTATCGCCAGCCAGCTATGGAGTGTAATCGTCTCTTCGAGAGAGTCGAAACTTATATATTTTAAAGCAAATCGTACCTTAACAGTGACCGTACTTTTGTGGTCTTTGACTGGGCGATATTCCGATTTGTAATTGCATAGCAGGTCGTCGTGTAGCTTAGCCTCGTCGTGAAGTTGGTAGTCGTTGATGGCCGTACACGCCCTAACATTATTTTGGATTAAACCACTCAGGATTACAAAGACGACACTGATGGGTAACATTGTCATCGATGTAATGGCGAATGCCGTGAAAATACAAATGCAACGTAACCTGAATAATAGGCATATGGTTATAAAATTTGATACAGGACAACGCCCCCAAAGATAAAATGTACCGGGTGTTATATAAAGAAAAACTGGCAAGTGGATATTGTACACTGTAGGATAAATATTTTATAATTATTACTAATTTATTTTGTGTTTGTCGAAGGCTGTAACAATTCAGTACGAGCCTCCGGATCTATCTCTCCTGGTATTGGTGCCACGTGGCAACTCACTGCGACGCCTAGCAAGTCGCATGACCAGCACCAGCCTGACTGAGATATACAAAAGAATGAAGCAGACGCGCGTAGCCGTAACACTTCCTCTTTACACGCTCAGAATGACTCTTCTACTTCAGAACAAATTAGAGCAGGTAAGTAAGAATAACTTCATAACTATGTATTTTTTATTTTAGGAGGTAACGTTTTTATCTAGGTCTCTGGCGGCGCAACTGCACTTAGTCGCAAGTCGCAACCGGACGTAGTTACAAGTGGGCGAAGTTTGAAATATGCACATTGCACACAGCTGCGTCCTGACTCCTGAGTAAGGCGATAAGCAAGCTTTTACCTAAAAATACTTGTAAAAAAGATTAAAGGTGCTCCCTCACCGGGAGCATTCGCTTGTAATGTTACAGAGTCGGTGAGGGAGGAGAACCGAGCATTACAATTAACAATGCGCACTTTGTAATGATACAATGTGTAATATCTTGATACAACTTGTAACATCAATGCTACGTGACAGTGAAGTCAGCTTGCTATGAAATGCTCAAAGTCGAATCTATAATGTTACATTACACGCGAATGCTCGTCAGTCAGGGAGGAAGTATTGTAATGTAATGCTCAAAGTCGAATAAAAAATGTTACATTACACGTGAGTACTCGCGATGACCTTTATATGAAACTAGATGTTTCCCGCAATTTCGTAAGGCCGAAAATAGTTGATCGCGCGGGAACCGTATATTTTTCTCTTTTTAGGGTTTCGTACCCAAAGGGAAAAACGGGACCCTATTACTGAGACTTCGATGTCTGTCCGTCTGTCTCCAGGCTATAAACTCAAAAACGGTAATAGCTAGAGAATTGAAATTTACAGATTATGTATATCTGCTGCCACTATAACAACAAATACTAAAAATAATATTATACAATATGTCCCGACACCGGTGTCCGGGTCATAATAAAGGGCATATTTTATCGACAAATTTGCTGTCAAATTTTTTCTATCTCCCTCTGTTGTAAAATGGCAGCCATTTTAATTTTTTTGTATCAAAGACCCGGGCCCTCGTACTAATTTGACCAGTACATCTTATGTAAATGTCCTATGAATATAAAAAAGATCTCATTTGATAGCTAACATTATAGACTACAAATACACAAAAATTATGTTTTAATTTTCGTGGAATAAAACATAGAAAAACATAGGTAAAGTGAAAAAAGTTTGGATTTTTTTCATGTCTTTTTTAGTTATTTGCTTTTTGTGAAAAATCTAGCAATTTAATCTAGTTATTTTTTATTTTCAAAAGATAGAAGAGGTTATTAGCTAACATACATCCCTGAACATCTTAGCTCTAGATGAGATAGGTTAGGAATTATAACAATTTGAATAGTACCCTTTTCCTTGCATATCAACCGGGGCAGTAGGAAAAAAAATGCAAAAGTAGGGAGAAACAACGAAATGTTTCGAAAATCTACAAATAATATCTCAATTAAGTATTTATTAATAAATTTTTGTCAAAAATTAACTTTAAAATTTATAATGCATTTTTTTTCCTACTGCTCCGGTTGATATACAAGGAAAAGGGACCTATTCAAATTGTTATAATTCCTAACCTATCTGAGCTAGAGCTAAGATGTTCAAGAATGTATGTTAGCTGATAACCTCCTCTATCTTTTTAAAATAAAAAATAACTAGTTTAAATTGCTAGATTTTTCACAAAAAGCATATAATTAAAGATGACACGAAAAAAATCCAAACTTTTTTCACTTTACCGATGTTTTTCTATGTTTTATTCCACGAAAATTAAAACATAATTTTTGTGTACTTGTAGTCTATAATTTCAGCTATCAAATGAGATCTTTTTTATGTTCATAGGACATTTACATAAGATGTACTGGTCAAATAGGTACGAGGGCCCGGGCCATTAGTACAAAAAAATTAAAATGGCTGCCATTTTACAACAGCGGGAGATAGAAAAAATTTGGCAGCAAATTTGTCGATAAAATATGCCCTATATTATGACCTTAAAGGATCGGACACCAGTGTCGGGACACATTGTATAATTTAATATGTAATGGGGGCTCCCATACAACAAACATGATTTTTTAGCATTTTTTGCTTGTTATTAATGATGATAACAGGTAGCAACCTGAAATGTTCATAAAATACTCAGTTTAATTTGTACTTTAATAATTCATAATAAAATTTAAATAAAATTAATACCTAATTAAGCCCATACAAAAACACTCAATTTTTACCCGACTGCCAGGAGGGTTATGTGTTTAGCGCGTATCTTGTATGTTTATAATATTCTTTATTATTTCATATTTTTGCTCTAAAGTGGTACGGAACCCTTCGTGCGCGAGACCGACTCGCACTTGGCGGAATTTAAATTTTATAAATATTATGTCGATCAAGCGGTATATGCCTCAGAAGGTAACAGACAGACATACCTACATTTACAATAAAGTATGGATTTATGTTTAGACTCAAAGAAAACCCTCGTAGAAGTTCGAGTGATCCATTCTCTATTGTTTGGAAATAAGAAAACTAACAACTTAAAACTGGGTCAGCTACTCGTGTGACTAGTAACATTATTATAAATATATTTTGTGTTTTTCCGCCAGATGGGAATAACAAAGCTGTTTATTCCGAATACCTCGAATGCATCAGGTTGTGAACAATGTTTGCTCTCCCATGCTGTCCAACGGATCATGTTCTGGTCTGAAGCAGGTCGACACGCTTTCAAGGACGATGGTAGGTATTAAGAAAGACTTTCATTCTGTATCTAAAATTTGGAGCTTAACAATAATTACTTTTGCTGCTATTTCTCACTTGGTAAAAAAGTGGGCCCCCTGCGAGTTTCTTACGCCGCGCCGCGCCGGTTCTTCTCGCCGGGTTAGTTCCCGAACCGGTGGTAGGCAACGTAGACTTCTGACGTTCAAAAAGTGTATTCATGATACATATTTTGTATAAAAAGATATTTCATTTCATTTCATACTGGAAACAACAACGTGCAAAAACTAGCCTGCTATTTAAAACAGCTAAGGCTTTAATTAAGTAATAGTTTTTATAAGTACAGTCACTGTGCTAGTTTGAGGCTGCGTTTCCACTAGAAATTTCCAATAGAACTGCTGCGATTTGAGTGGTCAACAAACTAAAGCGATTTTATTGGCTCTCACAACGCATTCCTCTGGTAGAAACGCATGCCTTATGACTTATGAGAATATTTTTTAAGTATTTTCTCGACTTTTTTTTTTTTTTTTTTGATGCGCAGGGGAAACCCATCATGGGTCCCCCGGGTCGGGTATGTGAGACTCCTACTCACTAAAACCACCTGCGGTTCGCCTTCAGCCGTATAAAGGAGGGATATCCCGGATCTAACAAACACGGGACTCCCTCCACGACTGGCCGGTCTATCTCAAAAGGGACCGGACTTCCACCAAAGTAAGGGAACGCTTAGGCAAGTATTTTCTCGACATGTCTTAACACACATTATACATATTTCAGGTATTCAGTGGGACCCAACTCCTGAAAGGGAAGTGATCGTGAACCGCCCCTATTTGTTTTATGTACGATGGAAAAATATCACAATTTTAAACGGTAATTTTGTGCTTTAATAGACACATAATATAATATGATGTAGTTAGTTTAGGCAATAACGATATTAAGCCATGAAGTTACAATAACAAAAACCAATTTATAATGTTGCCTTTTCATTAAATGAGACACTCACTGATAAAATAGGTAATCTTAGGGACACTGCTCAGTGCGTGTGTCAAAGGAGGCACCTACACCTTCCAAAAATGAATAGCACCTCAAAGTAAGTATAATGTATATCCATACTATTATTATGAACTAGATGACGCCCGCAACTCCGTTGCGGTACAATTCGTTTATCGCGCGGGAACCGTACATTTTTCCGGGATAAAAAGTATTCTATGTCCTTTCCCGGGACACTCAAAGTATTTCCATACCAAATTTCAGCAAAATCGGTTCAGCGGTTCGGGCGTGAAGAGGTAACAGACACACACTTTCGCATTTATAATATTAGTATTGATGTGAAAGTGTATTTCTGTTACCTCTTCATACCCTAACGACTGGACCGCTTTTGCTGAGTATGGATATACTTTGAGTCCCGGGAAAGGGCACAGGTCAGGATCCTTTTTATCCCGGAATAACATACGGTTCCCGTGCGACAAACGAATTTTGGCGAAACGGAGTTGCGGGCATCATCTAGTTATACCTACTTATGGACGCTATTACAAATATCAGCGATTTTCCGGTACCCTATTAAAGAATTAGGAGTCAAACTGCGAGGATATTTTGGTTTCAAATGAAAGATAATATATTCATCTCCACGACTGTACCATAAAAATTCTATAGCCGCATACAAAATTTTCACATAAAATACGTTTTAACCATCACAATAATCGCAAAATATGAAAAAAAGCGGCCAAGTGCGAGTTGGACTCGCCCATGGAGGGTTCCGCAGCAGCAATAAGGTTTGTTTTTATGAAATTAAAATATTTTTGATTTATTTTTATATTTCAGTCGATTTAATGAAATTTAGATTAAGGTTTACTATTTATGACGTATAAAAAAAACTACTGGCTAGATCTCGTTCAAACCAATTTTCGTTGGTAGTTTTTATAGTAATCTACATCATATATTTTTTTTAGAATTATCATGCCTCTACTTTAGAAATTAGAGGGGGGGGGACACACATTTTTCCACTTTGGAAGAGTCTCTCTCGCAAACTATTCAGGTTAGAAAAAAATGATATGAGAAACCTCAATATGATTTTTGGAGACCTATCCATAGATACCCCACACACATAGGTTAGATGAAAAAAAATTTTTTTTGTTTCAGTTGTACTTTACTATTTAAATGACGTATAAAAAAAACTACTGGCTAGATCTCGTTCAAACTAATTTTCGTTGGTAGTTTTTATAGTAATCCACATCATATATTTTTTTTAGAATTATCATGCCTCTACTTTAGAAATTAGAGGGGGGGGGACACACATTTTTCTACTTTGGAAGAGTCTCTCTCGCAAACTATTCAGGTTAGAAAAAAATGATATGAGAAACCTCAATATGATTTTTGGAGACCTATCCATAGAAAAAAATTTTTTGTTTCAGTTGTACCTATGGGGACCCCTAAAATTTTTAATATTTTTTCCATTTTTGCATCAAAATCTTAATGCGGTTTACAGACTACATCTGCTTACCAAGTTTCAATAGTATAGCTCTAATAGTTTCGGAGAAAAGTGGCTGTGACATACGGACGGACGGACAGACAGACAGACAGACAGACATGACGAATCTATAAGGGTTCCTTTTTTGCCATTTTGGCTACGGAACCCTAAAAATGGGGTCTGATTAAGTACCATAATATCTAAATACACTGAACTGAGGAAAATAAATATACAAAAAAATTGTTGCTTATTTAGTCCTCTATTAAGTCCGCTAAAAATTTTATATAAAAATAAACAACTTTTCCAGTTATAAGAAAAATAAGAAAATTTCTCAAATTTTTCATACATTTTCGCCATATCAAGAACGCGGCGAGCGTCGTAACCGCCACTGTACAAGGCGCGCTAATATGAATCTTATTTTAATGTCATTAACGTCGATATTCGTACTGACAGACATCCGACCTGCTAATTCTCCGGTTGGAGCATTCTTAGGCCAGTATAAATAGTACTCAAGATGCATCTCGGTCTCAAGACACGGTTTAGGCTCTGTGATTGGTTGGCTGTCAAAATTTGGACCAATCATAGAGCCGAACCGCGTCTTGAGACCGGGTCGCATCTTGAGTACTGACTATTTATACCGGCCTTAATAATTAATATACAACGGCATCTGTAGAAATAGGACTTTGTGCAAAGAGGTCATGGCAAGTTTATTCTTTTAGATCCAAGTTACATTTGGCACGTTTGAGCTTAGTGCCCCTGAGAATTAGGTCACGTAAATACTTTGGACAGATATTATTCAATACTTCCGTTATTTAATATTTATGCCAAAACAAGCTACGTGTTGCTTAAATTTCTAATGCCCAATGCTCCTTTCCAGTTGCCAGACCCATTGTTTCGTCACCATTCATTATTAAATTATGCCCTATACCTAATAAAATACTTGTAGTTCATTATATTATATTTTGGATATTACAAAGCTCTCAGGCTCTTTATAAGTAGTACTTTTTTGGCTTCCTTGCGTGAAATGGTTGGTACTTCGAGCTTGTACAAACTTGAAGAAAACATAACCACCATTCACAGTGGGAGAGACATGCTTCGGCACGAATGGGCCGGCTTGACCGGAGAAATACCACGGGCTCACAGAAAACCGGCGTGACACAGCGCTTGCGCCGTGTTTCGCCGAGTGAGTGAGTTTACCGGAGGCCCAATCCCCTACCCTTTTCCCTTCCCTATTACCCTATTCCCTCGTAAAAGGCCGGCAACGCACCTGCAGCTCTTCTGGTGCTGCGAGTTTCCATGGGCGACGGAAGTTGCTTTCCATCAGGTGACCCGTTTGCTCGTTTGCCCCCTTTTCTCGTAAAAAAATAACCCTTCCTGGCAGTCGGGTAAAAATAGAGAAAGTTGAAGAAAGAAAGTTGTGCAAGATTTTTAGTCTCTAGCTGTAGACGTACTACTAATATAATATATTATTCTGTGTCTCTACTGAGACTTTAGCCTCGTCTATTATTATAGAATAGAATAAGTGTGTATTTGCAACTAAAATATTCTATAAGATACATAATAAACAACGTAATAAAAATTATGAGCACAATTTGATTTATTATTTTAGGGTCAATCTTTGCTTTAACAGAGAATTCTTGAGTATGATAGCCTCCTGAGTCCTGGCGATATTCCAACGTCCCACAGGCCACATTATATTTCAGCTAATTTATGACAAGGCAATTGGGTTACTGGTCCATATCCCCTCGATATCGCGTGTATGCGAAGGCATTAACTTGATGCTCTCATTTTACGATTTAAGCTGATTGTCTCTTTAATATTTCTTCAAGTTGCTGCCCCAAATTTCGTTACCGTAACTGAATAAGTATAAGAGTAAATAACAATGTAAGAGCGCTTTCAGACGAACAGCGCCTGTCGACGGCCGTCGACAAATAGACAATAGTGTCAAAAAATATCAATGAAAAAAAATCCAGCGACTGCCGTTTAGTTGACAATTAGTGCCGTTCGTATGTTGGAAGCCTTAAATATGATTACCATAATGGGGTAGTCCATTAGTCCATTGGATCAATGAAATAACTTCGAAAACGATTTTCAATTGTATAGTTTATATTTTGATAGTTGGACAGTGAAACGCTACCTAAAACACATTACATAGGCTATATAAGTTACTACTTACACGAAATACATAGCGTACGATTGTACTAAATAGTAAATACATTGTTTAACATTAGACAACATCCACATTCCACGTTTATATTATTTAGATACAATCAACAATTTTATACACATAAGCTGCGCGTCCACCGGGTCGGAATCGGAGCGTACGGTGCGGTTCCAGTGCACGCAGTACGGAAAATCACAATACAAAGCAACAAATCCGTCAGCTGCGTACGCTCCGATTCCGATCCGGCGGAGGCACACCTTTACTCCCAACTTATGAAAACATTTACACAAAGGATACATTGGCTGCTGTTTTTCTAGTGCATCAGAAAAAGACATCAGACCTAGAATACTTATTCGCTGTGTCAATATTATTATCAGTAAGGGGATGATGAAACTTGACCGTTTTGCTAGATGTAAGATACCATAGCTCATTCTTCTATTTTCACGTTACGTTACATATCGACGATATACTTATTTATATTTCCTTAATTTTCGTTTAATTGACATCAATCTTTTGACTTGCATTTAGGAACTTACTGATTGCGAAAAACAAACGGCCAAGTTGGATATTTAGTTTATAATAACAATTAAACAATCGTATGTAAGTAACTAACAGCCGTACTCAGAAACATTTAATGGAGTTACTTGGTGAAGAGTTCTCCTAACAAAGTCTTAAACAATTACTTAATTTACCATTAAAAGTCTCCGAGTACAGCCGTTGGTCTTGTGACTAACACAGAAACCTTATAAATTTTTTCAAGAGCAGAATCGCATGTAACATGAAAACTCTCATACATTATATAATTAGGTACTGGAGATAAACAATTATTAGGTACTAGTTGTCCCGGCAAACGTTGTTTTGCCATATAAAGTATTTCTACTTCATCAGTTGATACAAAATCTTACCCCCTCTTGTGGGGTGGAGGGGAGGGAATTTTATACACCAGATGTTAAGTTTAAAAACACAGTAAATAATATGAAGTAAGTCCAAAGAAAAATGTTTGATACAAAATCTGACCCCTCTTTGGTTCCCTAGGGGTGGGGGGAGGGAAATTTATACACCAGGTGTTAAGTTGGAAGCCGAAAAATATATCTGCGAAAACCGTATGCAAATCGGATCAGTAGTTTTCGAGTTATAAACAAAAGTTTGAAACAAATTCTGACCCCTCTTTTGTCCCCTTAGAGGGGTGGGGGGGAATTTTATTATACACCAGATGTTAAGTTGGAAGAAGACAAAATATATAGTTGCGAAAACCGCATTCAAATCGGATCAGTAGTTTTCGTGTGATGCTGGAACAAACATACAGACAGACAGACAGACAGAGAGACAGACAGACAGACAGACAGACAAAAAACTAACCACAGTTTTGGCTTCTATAGCGATGTAGTAACATCCCCTGCTTATTATTTTTTGAATATCTTTAATGTACAGAATTTTCATTTCTACAGATTTATTATATGTATAGATAGGTAATGTCTTAAATTTTTGATTGATAATTGGATAAGTCTTTGATTAAAATCAAGGATCTATACATGGTATATCTCAAAGTGCATGAAAATAATACGCTATTTAATGGACATGCCTCTGTATTAGCGCAGTGGGACATGCTCACGAAAACCTTCGCAATGGCCACTGTACCAAAATAGTAATATTATGTACAGGAAAAGTTAAAGCTTCGTATGTTTAATTAAAATATACAATGGGTGTAACGCCCATTAAGGCGAGGCCAGTTCGAAAAGACCGATTTTTAAGATTCCAGACTGAAGAAATTATGAGGAATTCTCTTACACCAAAATTGATGTAGACTCAGAAAGGAACAAAGTAAAGAAATAAAATTAAATTAAGAAATTTAAAAAAACCCCCGCCAAAAAACTTTAAAAAGTAATGAAATAACATTTCCTGATTTTAAGTTTAAATCATTCCTAAGAGTAAAGTAATATTTTAGTCCATAATTGTTGTCAAAGTGTGTCGGGGGACCGCTAAGTAAACTACCACAACAGCGACTTTTGCATTTTGTATCGCCATAATAGTCGCTGATTCTCTCGATTCGGGTCGCTGTGAATAGACCCTTAATTTATATTGATAAGTGAAATCAAACATCTACATTAGCGGTCCCCCGACGCACCTTGACAACAATTATGGACTAAAATATTACTTTACTATTAGGAATGATTTAAACTTAAAGTCAGGAAATGTTATTTCATTACTTTTTAAAGTTTTTTGGCGGGGGTTTTTTTAAATTTCTTAATTTAATTTTATTTTATGCTTTTTAAACTTGTGCAGAATAATTCCTATCAACTGGATCATATCCCAATGAATACCATCTATAAAATATTATGTCCTCTTGAGGATGATATGAGCCCAAACATGAAACCTCCACTTTACGTTCATACGGAGCTTAGCTCCTATAGAATCCAGGTGATGCTGCAGCAGCAGCATGCAAATATTTACTGTTTATCTACGTCTTACTGGTTGTCGCAATTAAAATGAGCCCAAACACGAAACCTCTGCTCTAAGTTGGTGAGGAGTTGGGTATCCTATTGATTACCAGGTGATGCTGCACCACCAGGTCCACTTTCCAATAATGTGTATATATTCATAAGTGTCTCGAACCAGAATGCAAAATATAAAACCCAAACGACTGCAAGTTGCTAATCGTCCTATCACGAACCTGATATACCGTGATATTTCAGCAATGAGCAGGCTGATGATGATGAACCATAGCTAAGAACACTCACCGTCATGTCAGCTTTCAAACAAAAAAAACTAGATCAAAATCGGTCCACCCGTTTGGATGCTACGATGCCACAGACAGACAGACAGACAGACAGACAGACAGACAGACAGACAGACACGTCAAACTTATAACACCCCTCTTTTTGGTCGGGGGTTAATAACCTAACAGAATATTGAAAAATGGCATGGTAATTCTGTAAAAAAATCTTGAATATCACCATAAAAATACACTTCAAATTCGAACATCTCGTTACTTTCAATGACAATGATATGATTTTTTTTACAAAAAGGATAGCTTTTTTATAGTTCTAATGAAATAACCGAATAGATTTTTAATAAATGATTCGGTCATTAAAAAAAAATAAAAGAAAATGTATAATTTTCTCCTTTTTACCCGACTGCCAGGAGGGTTATGTGTTTGGCGCGTATCTTGTATGTTTGTAATATTCTTTATTACCTCGTATCTTCAGAACCGCTAAGCGGATTTTCATATTTGAGGTATCGTTAGATTTGTCTTAATGGCCCAAGTGTTCTTAGATAGGTGACATTAAAAAAAAACCAAAATGGCGGATGTTTGACGCCATATTGTGAGGTAAACAAAAATAAAAATTCACCAAGCATATCGAGTGGGGTATCAAAATAAAGGATTTTAAACACTGATTCTAAATATGTATATAACTTGCAGTTTTAATATTACATCGAACGATAAATCTACACTAATAGTATAAAGAGGAACGATTTGATTTTTGTTTGTTTGGCTCGGAAACTACTGGACCGATTTGAAAAATTCTTTTACCATTGGAATTCTACATTATTTTTGCTGAACATAGGCTGGATTTTATTTTGGAAAAAAATAGGGTTCCGTAAGATATTTGGGTTCTTCGGACGTAAGGTGTAAATAACAACCAGAAAATATACTTATTTTACGTACGCTGCCTAAACTATAAAAGATAGAACCATAAAATGTTCTAAGTAATTGTAGAACTTATAAATATCTACAAAAAAGTCCGCGACACACTATACCTATCTATGTCGAGTGAGGCACAATAACCATTTTTTTATTTAAAAATCTTGAATTTTTTTTGGACTACATGTAAACTCATTTAATTTACTCATTCATTTAATCCTCATCAAAATAAATTATTACATCACCGTACAGTTTATGTAAATAATATTTGATCTTTGAATGATTAAAATTGGACATTTGGTTTTGAAATTATGGCGAAATTAAAATATTACGATAGTGGGCGTCACCAAGGCGGGGGTGCGCGTGCGGAAGGAAGACAATCTTCAGTCTACTGGGGCTGGTGCAGCCTGCGTATAATAACTGCGTCTTCGATGTTAGTGTCGGAGTCTGCGAAATGACCTGGGAATCATTTTGCTGACAGTCTTTCCTGGGACATACTTTTTGCAGCGGTCACCGACATCCACGCGGGCGAAGCCGCAGGCGACCGCTAGTACTTAATAATAATATAAAAAAACAAAAAACCGCCTGCATGGATAAATACAATATTAATTAAAAATTAACTGACATTACTGAAACGGCGAAAATTCAATGACAAAGTATTAAAAAAACAATGATTAGGTACCTACTTAAAACTAGAAACATACATTGAAAGAGTAAGTACCAAACCTATTTAAGTACCTATTATAACGTATTGTAGTTAGGTATAGACACGGAAATATCAGCACGGTAGTTAGTCAATTTTTTATTAGATTGATTGTCGAAATGGTTAGATGACTACAACTAAAAAGTCGCAAATAAAATAAATTAATTAAAAATCAAAAAACCCGACTGCAAAAAATGTTAACTAAAAAGAACGAAACAAGACCTAATTCTACCGGAGGCATCGAATCCAATATCCATGTTTTAATTGATACGACTCTTGCTTACGAGTTTCATGCCAGGATAAATAGAAGGTTACATAGAAAAATGTAGAAGAAGAAAGTGGATTATAAAATGCAGTCGGAGGCATAATATTTTATGATTTATGATTAATTAATGTTAAACTTGGTGCGACATGCCTCCGACTGCATTTTATAATCCACTTTCTTCTTCTACATTTTTCTATGTAACCTTCTATTTATCCTGGCATGAAACTCGTAAGCAAGAGTCGTATCAATTAAAACATGGATATTGGATTCGATGCCTCCGGTAGAATTAGGTCTTGTTTCGTTCTTTTTAGTTAACATTTTTTGCAGTCGGGTTTTTTGATTTTTAATTAATTTATTTTATTCGCCCTATCAAGAGCGCGGCGAGCGTCGTAACCGCCACTGTACAAGCCGCGCTGATATTAATGTTATTATGTTCTTAACGTCGATATTCGTACTGACAGACTTGCCTTAACAGCGTTCGTGTCGCGAGGCTACAAAGGGTTGAAATAATTATTAAAGCTTTACTTAAGTGAAACACTATTGACCTAGCAGGCTGTCGCTAAGTTATTTTACACCGTGCAGCACATTCCACGTGGTATTGATCTACTAAGGCCCACTTGCGCCAATCTGGGTTAAAGTTAACTCTGAGTTAAACATCATGTCATATCTGTCACTCACCAAGTCAGTGATAGAGATGACATGATGTTTAACTCAGAGTTAACTTTAACCCAGATTGGCGCAAGTGGGCCTGAGGGGTTAGTGCGAGTTTTATTCGATCATACGCATCGAGGACGTTAACGCGAATTTGTATGGGATCAAAGCAGCGCCATCTACTGGCTAACGTGGATACCGCTTTGATCCCATACAAATTCGCGTTAACGTGCTCGATGCGTATGATCGAATAAAACTCGCACTACACCCTCTGTTCACCCAAATCTTACATTATGTATGCCTTCGTATAATGTTTATGAGTGACTACAATATATTTTATGACGACTGCGATCTATCCAGTGTTACTCTTAGGGCCAAGAAGAATATATCCCTCAAACTCAAATCTGACTAGCCCAAGAGCTGCAGCACGCCTAAGAAATATACTTCATGATATATTTTGAAAAAAGCCGTAACCCGACCATTGTATCATGCAAATTGTAAAAAAAGTAGTATATTATTATTAATTAGTCATTAAAATCCGATCACCATTATAGAGCTCATATACCTAGTGCTACGAAGGTACTTAAAGGCTTTAGCAAAAGTCATAACTTGGTAGTCAGAAAATAAAAGGAACGAGAAGGTTAAGGTCGGACGATAAACCCTTTTATAAAATTGTGTTACTCTGAAGCCATACATCGAATGAGGGCGCATTACTATTTAATTTAACTTCCACCTACGGGCTACGTACCGCAAACCTCTATTAACTTCTGTTTTAATATTATAAAACACAATTTATGGCCTAATTTTGCTCTATTATGGTACGGAACCCTTCGTGCGCGATTCCGACTCGCACTTGGCCGATTATTATATTTAAGATAATACTAAGGCAAGAGTCGGCTGTCGCAGATTCTTAGTCAAAATTTATTAGAATTTTAAAAGGTAGAGAGAACAATCGTTACAGCGCCAGAAATGTTGTTGTGGGAAAATTTAGTACCAAAGTCTAGACTAGACGAACTGAGTTCAGTAAAGAAATATCTAAGTAGTAAAACAGAATAGTTATGTTAAACATTTTTTTTTAATATTTGTTTACGATTTTAACGAAATGAGCTTGTAACTACTTTAGCGTTTTTGCTACCTTCTTTGTTACTAATTTTACTCTATTTCATGCTCATTAAAAATACACCGATTTTTTTATGTTTAATTAACTGACATTGGTTTTCCCAATAGACGTAAATCTTATAAAATTATGCGTTTAATAATAAATAATTAGGGGTGGGTTACCTTACCCAATTCTCAAAGATGATCAAAACAGACAAACCTAAACAGATAAAATCGCTCCAGTAATAAATGAGATCGGTAACAAACGCGAGATCGGTAACAGACGCGAGAATCGGTAATAAATGCGAGAATTTACTGAGAAACAATAATAATTCAATCGTTTGCATGCTATCATATTAATGTAAAACACCTAATTATCGACACTTAAGAGTTCAATAGGTACTACAGACAGTCGAACTATGGGTATTCCTAGTATTTTCAAACAAAAATCTAAGGTGCCATTAACAGGATGACTAACAACGATAGTTAATATATTTGTCCTATATCACCTATTTATAGGCTATAATATGTCTCGGAAAATTTTAAGCTTGTTGCTCATCACAGCCATAATATATTTTTGAAGTTATACGCAAATCTAAATAGGGGTTAGAAGAGGGAGGGAAAATCCCTCATCAATTACGGTCCGTAATTCTACACGGTCAGTGGCGGCACAAGACCTACATTTTATGTGGGCAAAATATATTATGCGAGGCCCCCTGATGGATGACGCAAGAAGACGGATTTTGTTGAAAGATTTTTTTGATACTCGTAAATCCTAAAAAAAACGCGCTGTCCAAAGGGCACGAGGCCCTCAGGACCGCGAAGCCGGGGCGGTCGCCCACACCGCCCACGCCTTACACCGTCTCTGTACAGCAGTGACACTACAGCAGACTGGTGAGACAATACCGATAAATAAGGAGAGTATTCAGTACTCGTTTCTCATTATAATTATGTAATAAAATTAGGTACTTAATTTTGAACCAAATTTCCCTTTAAACAAATGAATAATGGACACTGTAAATTACCATGCGGTCGGGCGCGGCCCACCCCGCCCCGCGCGCCGCGCACTACTCCCGCGCGCGGTGTCCATGCGTTGGGTAAATAATTATTTAACTTTAAGCTACATTTACTCAGTGATCAATTGATATTATTTTTTTATACATATTATTTCTTTTCAACTAATATAATAGCCAAATATCACGTCCTCGAATATTGAATACAGCACGACTGGTGAGACATCTCACCAGTCGTGCTGTATATGGTATGGTTAGGACAGTTGCCCGTCTCTGTCAAATGGCTTTTCCAACACAAAGTCACCAACATGAATTAGCTTAAAGGCGAAACAGCATCGACGTCACTACACTACACTGCAGTGGAGAGATGCGACTTTTCAAATCCCATATTACTGACGTACCGAGAGCGGAGTCACGCGGAGTGCAGTTTGGGTCATATGATTTCATAAAAATAATATTTGGCAGTAAATTGTCGCGTCGCTCTTGTGCTGTGGCCGGTGTATCAACTATCAACGACTAGTGCGGTTTTACCTTAAGTTAACGGCAACTCTGGATATTTATCAAAATATCATTTTAATAATCTCCTAAACAATCTCATGGATTTTTATCAAAAAGTCATGAATTTTTGCTATGTATTTGAAGACTAAATTCTTCTGTATCATGTTATAAGTATTCAGCAATATGAAGGTGCCTGGTAGTTTATTCAGACTGGCAAATTATTATTACCCAATTTAATATTATGTTTATGTAATTATGTATAGTACAATTAATTAATGTAGCTCAGTAATTTCATAACACCTCACCCCACATTATTACAATCAATACACGTAAAGTAAAAAAAAAACAATTACAAAATCATTTTACTTTTGCTACAGATATTTTTTTATTATATTTAGGACCTGTTTCACCACTTCCTGATAACACATCCACCACTTAACTTGACAGATGAAGTACCTATGGAGAATCTGTCAAAAAAGTTGTGAATAGGCGTCTCCCAGACAGACGCGGGCAGCGATGGCGGTGGCGGCGGCGGTCAGTTGTTTGTACTTCCACCGCCACCGCGTGTGTCTGTGTCGTTCCTAGAACTCTCAAGTCATCCAACTAACCGCCGCCGCCACCGCCACCGCTGCCCGCGTCTGTCTGGGAGACGCCTAATATTCGGAACTATAACAGAAAGTGGTGAAACAGGCCCTTAGTATAATATTATACCCACTTATATGCATTTAGTAAGACTGATAAATAGGTAAGTATAGTTTTATGGTTGTGATTTTATTGAAAAGGGCAATTTTAAAATTTAACAATACCCAGATACGAAAAGGCGATAAGCATAATACTATAACTATATTATAAATATTTGTTTTCTAATCAAAATATATAAAGCTATGCCAAGGTCGAGACTACTTTAAGCCTTTTTAACCGACTTCTAAAAAGGAGGTTATTTATATGTTTGAGCACTTGTGACCTACATATAAAGGTTCTCTCACCTACTACATATTATGCATAATATTTCTAGATAATACTCAAATATAAATGAAAAAATCATAATAAATAATAAATATATATCATACAAAATAAAATGCTAGTTAGGCTTACATCAGTTAGTAGTTGTATGTTGGTGGTAATAAGTAGTCAGTTCCTCTTTTCCCTTACTAATTAAGTTTATGTAACACTTCACGTGTATTTAGGAATACTGGCCCCTGCAAATAGAAAAATAAAAAACAAATAAATAATTTTGTTAAAACATATTGTAAAGCTTAAAACTAAATTGGATGAAAATATAATTGTGACAAGAATGTTTTGTGGAATAAATACGAGAATAATAGATAAATATTTTTATGCAGAAATTTATTGATCGAAATATTATTATGGTGTTACATGTAATTACAATTCAACATTATTAATTAACATGATTTTTATAAATACACATTCTAACTCTTTGACTAGTATTTTCTTAACATGAATATTGGTTTATAGTTAGTGTGATTCTTTAACTACAGCCACAATACAAATTACAATCATTGAAAAAACTTCATTTTTCACTGCTTGTAATAGTAAGCAGTGACCAGCAGTTTTGGTGTAAATCATATATTTTTTTGAGTTAACAAATAACTGGTGATATTATTAACTCAATATATAAAAGTAACTTCAGTTGAAAACAAGCCTTCTAATAAAGTATAATATATTTCATACAATATTATTATGTTACAATTATTAATATTGATATTAATATCCTCGGCCACATTTTAAAATTTAACTGGACAACTAGAGAGATGAATTCATTAAAAAAGGGAGGACTAAACTAAAGCAAACTCATTTGACCCTAAAGTATTTCATAAACCATACTGAAAAGAACAAATAATAATAATCTGGGAGCATGGTAGTGCACCCACCGTATAATATGTCCAAATGTAGCTTAGATAGTTTTCTTACCTAATCAACTTAAAATTTACCTTGCTAGAGAGAGCAACTATCTGACTGGAAAGTATAATATTTATTCTACCAATTTGATACACAATAAACAATAGTTTAGATAAAAAAGTATAAAGCTGTTTTCTCTGGCTAGTACATACAACAAAGTTCCTTTTATTAGCAATGAAAAGACTAATAATACCTAATTCTTATTATTTTGGACATTTCAATACCTAACACTGGCATCTTGCCTCACCTAATATACTTCCAAGGAATTTTGGTGCATATACATTCTGAAGTGCTGGAGCCTGGATTCTTTCAATATTTGCCATAGACACTTTATTTTAATAAGGAAGATTATTTTTAATACAATATATTGTACAACTAACCTACTCATTAAAATGTCAAATTTCTTAGATCCAAGCAATGTGATTCAATATTTCGGTTAACTGAAATAGATAATTACTGGAAAATTTGAAACTATTTTGCCAAAAAGCATACAATCATGATGGAATATTATAATACAATTAAACATACAATACCTACATGTAATTAAATTTTTTAATTGTTCTATTGTTAAAAAATGTTTTTGAACAAGATGGAAAATTATCATTTAAAATGGCTTCTGGCGCCTTCATCTTATCAGTTCTTATGAATCGTTGTAAAATTTTCATTGTGTTTAGTTAACTGCCACTGAAGCATTGCTATTATTCAATATATTTATATTCATGTTCTCATTAATTAATAATAATATAATGGCCCTAATTATAATGTATATTTTGGAATGCTAGCTTTAACTATTTAATTCATTGAAATGTATTTCACTCGTTCTACTAATGTAGCACATGATATTGAATATTTCAAATATATTTATTCACTATTACATATACTACTGTGAGAATAAAGATTTTATAATATATATCACTTATTGTTTCTTTTAGCAAAAACTTTTAATTAACAACAATAATATTGTAAATTTTATGTTAATCTAATGAACAAACACTTTTTCTAGGTAGATAAGGTTACAAGATTATTACAAATTACAATTGATAAGAGAAGCAAATTTTTCTTAAACCTAAAAGTTGACCATTGACTAGGCCATTGTTTTATAAAAACAAATTATTTTATATTAAAATTATAGTGCATTAGCGTAATACTAAGTGACGAATTAAAAGCAAGTCCCTTATTACAAGGCTTAATGTTATTATTAGTACCGCTCAGTGAATAATTTCTCCCTGGAGTAACATAATCATAAAAAAAGAAAACTAAATTAGATATTGTTTATGGATCAATATACAATATTATAAAAAAATCACTCATTCCTATCCACTATTGACATTATCTTATTTTATCCCTTGATCATGAAAAAAAGAGACACAATAGATTTCTATTGTTATCATGGTCGCTGGTGACTTCTTGGGGCTTGAAAGAATAATGGGCATCAAGCATTATGAGAAAGAATTACCTTCAAGGGTGCTATCAATTATTCTAAAACTATAATATTACATCATTACTAACCATAAAAAGTAACTTCAATGTTTAAGAAGTTAAATGGAAAATAAGGAAGCTGTCTATAATTCCTGGATGCTGCTATGTTATAAAATTCTAACATACTGGAAATTCATAATACTTTTTCTGCGCATTGTAAATGTCACATTTACAGATCAACTACATCATTATTGTTTCTATAATAAACAGTATCAGTCATAAAACATACAGTTCTTAAATCTAAGATTAGATTTCACCTACTTTTGTATCATTATCAATTCTTATGTAAACTGAATGTATAAATAAGACACATTGGTATTATCTACCATATTCTATTATCTAATGAATAGGTATTTGCAGCAGATACAAAAAATAGAAAGCAGTACTCAATAAAGACGAAAGACTCAATGAATTGAAATATTTAAATAATCGGTAATCACATTTATATCTAAAGCATGAGTCATTAGAATGTTAACAGTTAATGTGAAATTCCATAATTGACCCCACCTGTGTTGAGGTTGGTATTCTCGGAGACTCCCGGCGGGGCGGGCGCAGGCGCGGGCATGGCGATGGGCACGGCCTGCTCCGCGGGTCTACCCTCGCTGCCCGGCTGGCTCGTTACCGGCTGCACGCCGTCCGAATCGTCGCGCTCCAGAGTGTGGTAGTCGCCGGATTCCTCCGGTGGGCGCGGCTTACACTTGCCGCAGCAGCAGTTGCAGCAGCAACATAGGCAGCAGCAGAAGTAGCATCCCGTTAAAATACCGCATACGATGAACAGCGCTTTGCACCAGGTGCTAGTAACGACGAAGTAGGCGTTGACATTTTCTTCACCGAACTGCTCGGCTATGTACAGTCCGAGCGAGCCATAGTTGTCATAAATATTCCTCTTCGTCGTGTCGCTGAGTATACTGTGGGCGCGGTTTACCTCTTTAAACTTCTCTGCTGCGTCGGGATTGTTTGGATTTTTATCGGGATGATATTTTAGTGCCAGTTTTCGATAACTCTTTTTGACATCGTCCGCAGTAGCGGTTTTGGGCACTTCTAGTAGCCTATACAAACTGTCGCCTGCTGTAGATAATTTCCTCTTGTCCATCTTTAAAGCTTAGTGGTAAATGACGAAAATGTACAGAATTAATGATTCTTTATCAAATTATTACTCAAACAAGACGACAGACGTAACGATTAAATTTTTATCGTTTTCCAAATTTGTGACACATACTGCACTTAGCACCACAGATTAGAGTATTATTCTACTCACAGATTAATATATGTAGCAAATTCTACTCCTCTAATCTGTGAGTATTATAAAGTAGACTTTTTAGTTTTTAGTAGTGATGGGCAACTCGAGTTAAAAACTCGAGTTAACTCGAGTTGCGCTTAACTCGAATCAACTCGAGTAAAATTTCTCTAACTCTAGTTTGAAAACCGAATGAAGCCGACACGGAGCGAAGTTTGCCGACCATTTGAGATACCCATTGAGATACTATAGTAGAGGAGAGAGCCTTATATCAGTGTATAAGCGTCAAAAGCGTGTAATGTTATGTCCTACTTACTAGGACATAACAAAGGAGTCGGTCTGCATATTTCATGTAATAAAAGTGTTAATAAAGGTTTTTAGTGAACATTTTATGCTAGATATTGTTGAGTTCTATGGTTCCGCTAAATTATAAACCATAAGAATGGCCAAAGAATGCCTCAAACATGTGGATTTAACATTAAATACGTAAGTTTTGAACAACGTTTTTTGTGCCTTTCAATCGGTATTTTTGTAAGCTAAAAAGGATAATATTTAAGTTTAATAATCCCTTATTCGTGCTATGTAAGGCATTAGTGCTAAAAATGTTACATAAATTAATAATTTGACTACAAAAGTTGCATAGCTTTTTACGTGTGTTTACGGATTCTCATTACTTGAACTATAGTTTATCGATATCATGAACTAAATGACTTTCTTTTCTGGATTATAATGTGCTTCGAAATGATCGACAAATAGAAATATTCAAGAAAATATACGCACACTACTTGTATGAAAATAAGCACAAAATGGCCACGCGATGACGGGCTAAGACTACATCTACCTATATATCCTTAATCTGTGGAGATACCTAGGTAATAATATACCGTATTCAAACAAGTGGGACTGTGGGAGTTTTGCCGGGAATGTGAAAGAGTGATGTTGTGTTTTTGTATTATTTTCCTAAAATTGTGATAATCTTGATTTTTAATGTGTAATATTGGTAGGATATTGTAGGATATTGACCATCCTTCGATCGGGGATTCTTGGAAATGCTATTGTATTCTAATAATTGTTGTCATAAGGGGCTTGAAGAATTAGATATTCGTTATCAGGAAACAGTGTAGGAAAGTGATACAGTAGGTATACAAAACGAGCTATTTTGTGTTCCCTTCAAAACTCCATCGAAAGTTTCATTAAATCGTCTAACACTTTACTAATCGACCGACTTGACTCCTTGACTGTATTCATGTATTGACTTTTACTACGACTTTGACTAGACATTGGACCTGATGGCTGGTAGCGCGATCTGCTTTAAGCTTTTAGTTTGGCTCCTCTCCTCATTGGTAGAAATTAAAAAAAAACATTAACTCTTTCAACTCGAGTTACGTAACTCGAGTTCAACTCGAGTTACATGAATTTTAACTCGAGTTAACTCGAGTTCTGTTTATCCCGAGTTGGCCCATCACTACTTTTTAGCACTACCACCACTGATCTCTATTAAACAAGTACGCTGGATTGCTGATACCACTGATCTCTACTATTATACAAGTATGCTGGATTACTGATACAGATTTGCTTTTTGTGCCTATTTGAAGCGGAATCAGCGCCCCCATTATTCGGGTAGAGAACTAAATTTGACGTAACCACAACCAATAACAACAGTTGTCATCACTAGTATTAGTTCCAAATACTCTCACTACTGCTATCAACGCCAATATGGCTGGCTTTCAAACATCATACGTCAGATTTAAAGGCTTCTACAGACGGAGGAACCCGGTCCATGCAGAAGTTAGGCATTGGTAGGCGTAGATGACATTGACAGCTGTCAAATTGGTGCGTAGCTGTGTTAACTAGACTCCGCGCGCGATAACTCTGCGCGCGGCTGAACGAAACTTTTTGTCGGGTCGCCATATTTACATATTAATCGATACGCCTATTCCTATACATAATTTAAATGAGTATTTATAAGGATATTAAAGTAAAACTACCAATAAAATATCATAGGGATTACCCATTTTTTAAATTAAGCCCTACGCTGTCGCGCGCAGAGTTATGGCTTCTACACATGGAGAAACCCGGTCCATGCTGAAGTTGGTTTTCGCAAAACGTGATACCCGCCTCGTGTTCAGGTTGTACAAATTTGACAGTTTTGATGGTTCCTCGTCCACTACACACGGTCCATTCAAACCGGAATGACATTTGTAATAGCTTCTACACATGGAGGAACCCGGTCCATGCAGAAGTTCATCCATCCAAGTCCATGCATTGGTAGGCGTAGATGACATTGACAGCTGTCAAATTGGTGCGTAGCTGTGTTAACTATGTACACTTTTGACAGTTTTGATGGTCCACCTGGAACCATCAAATTTGACACGTGGGTTAAGTGTTGCCAAATAAACAAATATCTGCATGTAATTAAGGAAATATTTACTGTATTAAATTTAACTCAAAACATTGCTTGCGAGTTACGACTCCAGTCTTTACTTTTAAAATAATTGGGTCTTTAGAATATAACAGTTTTCTTTTATTTGTTCAAAAACTAAACTACAATATGAAGAAAAATGATAAATAAAAGCGGTCTTACAATTTGCAAAATACATGCAAAGTATAATTTACACGCAAAATAAAAAAGAAGCTTTTTTGAATTGTGAACTTTATTGCAACTGCATAGAGTTTAAACTCTGAAAACAATTTTACAAATGTCATTCCTGTTTGAATGGACCGTGTGTAGTGGACGAGGAACCATCAAAACTGTCAAATTTGTACAACCTGAACACGAGGCGGGTATCACGTTTTGCGAAAACCAACTTCAGCATGGACCGGGTTTCACCATGTGTAGAAGCCATAAGACCGTTTTTATTTATCGTTTTTCTTCATATTGTAGTTTAGTTTTTGTACGAATAAAAGAAAACTGTTATATTCTAAAGACCCAATTATTTCAAAAGTAAAGACAGGAGTCGTAACTCGCAAGCAATGTTTTGCGTTAAATTTAATACAGTAAATATTTCCTTAATTACATGCAGATATTTGTTTATTTGGCAACACTTAACCCACGTGTCAAATTTGATGGTTCCAGGTCATTTCCAGGTGGACCATCAAAACTGTCAAAAGTGTACATGTCATCTACGCCTACCAATGCCTAACTTCTGCATGGACCGGGTTCTTCCGTCTGTAGAAGCCTTAATACTCGACACTGGCCATGGTTAAAGCCGAAATGCCATTATAAGAAAAAAAAAAGGATGCGTGTTGTGAAGTCAAATTTAAAAATATAAACAAGATCACAAACAAGATCCATCATTACCTACCATCTTTTTTGTGTTTCTGTGTTTTGTAGGTACTTATTTTGATCTGAAATATTTGCAATTATAGATAAGTAATAAATATTCTTTTCTATTTACTTCTTGCAACTTGCAAGTTCCAGAAGTGATTTAAAAAAACTTGATAACCTTCATAACCTTGCTCGACGATGCGGGCTCGAAATATCTTTAATTTTTACCATCAGTTGCTTCACAAACATCCTATTTTGATGCAAGCTGTACAAACTGGGTTGTTAATGGGCACAGGTGACATAATATCCCAGACTCTTATTGAAAAAAGGACAAGGGAACAATTTGATTTTAAAAGGACTGCACAGTTCTCGTCCATTGGATTTTTTGCTTTGGTACGTACGTATTCAAGTTCTCTTCATATTCTTGATTCTAGAGCTCAAGCCTCAAATTTAAATCATAATATACATCAATCATCATATTATCATTAAGCAAAAAAGTGTTTGACAACTGAATAAGTAGTTTTTACGAGTAATAATATTTTAAAGTAAAGTTTTACATTACAATAGGGATGATGACAAGGTCAAAGATTAGCGAATTTTGTTAATAAAATAAAGAAATAACGGTAAAAAATAAATGTTCCCAAAATTTCAGCTCGATAGCATTTGTATTTTTTTTTGTTATGAGCCTTCAAAGTTGGGTAATCAAGTCGATTTTTTTAGGGTTCCGTAGCCAAAATGGCAAAAAAGGAACCCTTATAGATTTGTCATGTCTGTCTGTCTGTCTGTCTGTCTGTCTGTCTGTCTGTCCGTCCGTCCGTATGTCACAGCCACTTTTCTCCGAAACTATTAGAGCTATACTATTGAAACTTGGTAAGTAGATGTAGTCTGTGAACCGCATTAAGATTTTGATGCAAAAATGGAAAAATTATTAAAAATTTTAGGGGTCCCCATAGGTACAACTAATACAAAAAAAATTTTTTTTCATGTAACCTATGCGTGTGGGGTATCTATGGATAGGTCTCCAAAAATCATATTGAGGTTTCTCATATCATTTTTTTCTAACCTGAATAGTTTGCGAGAGAGACTCTTCCAAAGTGGTAAAATGTGTGTCCCCCCCCCTCTAATTTCTAAAGTAGGGGCATGATAATTCTAAAAAAAATATATGATGTAGATTACTATAAAAACTACCAACGAAAATTGGTTTGAACGAGATCTAGCCAGTAGTTTTTTTTATATGTCATAAAAATGGTAAACCTTAATCAAAATTTCATTAAATCGACTGAAATATAAAAATAAATCAAAAACCTTTTAATTTCATAAACATAAACCTTATTGCTGCTGCGGAACCCTTCATGGGCGAGTCCAACTCGCACTTGGCCGCTTTTTTTTCAATTAAATTTTTTAATAATAGTATACCATTCGATAACTTATGCAATTTAAAGCAACTTTTGTTATGACTTATGACACCACTTTCATAAACGCAATATTTAATATACCTATCGAACAAAGTTCTCTTCCGATGCATACAAACTAAGAAAGAGTGACGTCAGTCTTTCGTAGCACTTTGTATGGAGCGTTTGGGGTAGGTCTATTTTTATGAGATGTTTGAATTGTCATAACTTGGTGAATTTTGAAGCTATCAGAGTCATTCTTTTACCGATGTTTCTATTTTTTAAGGGTCTTTCAATTACCAATAAGAAAAAAATAGTCATCATGCCTATTGCATCTCAATATTATTAACATTCTTTTCAGGGACCATCTCTTCGTGTGTGGTATGGCACCTTAAATAAATATGTGGGCTCAAGTGGTAAAACTGTTGCACTTAAGAAAGTATGTTTGGATCAAGTATTATTTGCTCCAACATGTTTATTTTTTATTTTGTTTTCTGTAGGTCTAATGCAAGGTAAAGATATTGATAGAATAAAAGCTGAAATGCGAAGCAATTATCCAGATGTTTTGATAACAAATTATTATGTGTGGCCATTTGTTCAATTATTCAATTTTTATTTTGTACCTTTACATTATCAAGTGCTGTTAGTCCAAACTGTTGCTTTGTTTTGGAATACTTATTTGTCATGGAAAACAAATAAAAAAATTGCTATTGATAAGAGGCATTAAAGTTAATATTATAGCAAACCATATTTAAAATAATGATATTCAATACATTTTCTGTAGGTATAGAATTGTTTTGGTTTTGACAAGAGATGAGACTGATTATATATTATGATGACAATTTTTTACTGTAGAGCCTGTAAAATAACTCTGAATGGAACATAAGCATTCCCTAGACGGTAATTCAGCATTACATGCGTTACGTGCTGTAATGCACGCACGATCATTAATTATTGTAGTGATTGATGCGAATGACATGCAAACTACGTGCTGTACATTGATTGACAAGTTCTTTAATTTTTCTTCCTGCAATATGTGCATTATACATGCACGCATGATCGTTTCGCGATCGGCATGTCAAGCAACAATTAATACTATCACGTAAATATGCATGTCATGCTGAATTACCGTCTAGGGAGCGTTTTAGAGCTGAATGGACCATTTATTTTATGATAATAATTTAAGTTCTGCTTTTTTGAAACATTTAATTAACTATGTTGTTACAAATACTAATCTATATATAAATTAGGCGGGTTGCACTCCGGGAGTGCTGGCAGAAGTGAAAACTTGATTATTAACCCATTTTTTATGAAAATAGATTTAAAAAAAAATCGATTTTTTTAATTAATCGAAACCCTTACAAATCGTTTAAAAAATATCGACAATCGAAAAAAAAAAACAATCGATTGTTCGATTAATCATTTCGATGTTACAACACTACCTAGTACTCTCCAACCGTCTTACGGTTCTTCGATCAGCGATACTTTGAGTCCCGGGGAAGGACATAGGATACATTCTGTCCCGAAAAAATGTACGGTTACTGCACAATATACTTTTATGATTTGCGCGTAAGCCATTCAATCTATTTTGATGAATTTTGGTATGGAGATACTTTGAGTCCCGGGAAAAAACAGGATACATTTTGTCCCGGAGAAATGTACGGTTCCCACACAATATTCTTTTATTATTTTCGCCTAAACTTTTTAATTTAATCTATTTTGATGGAGTGAGCGAAATACTTTATATGGCAAAATAATGTTTGCCGGGACAGCTAATTATTATAAAACACTAGCTGTCCAAACGTTGTTTTGCCATATAAAGTATTTCGCCCATTATTTATTGAAGTGACAAATAAGAGATTGACTCTAGAAAACGTTTGTATGGGAAATAGAAAAGGACTGTTTTTAGGGTTTTCCCGGAAATTATTCGATTTTTTCTCGCCTTTTAAACCTTCCCTAGACCTCCACGAACATTTCAAGGCTAAGATAAGATAAATCCGTTCAGCCGTTCTCGAGTTTTAGTGAGACTAACGAACAGCAATTCATTTTTACTTTGATTATAATCAAAGCATTTTTATATACAACGTGAAATTTTAGTGGTTGTTTTCCCGCAGCAGAACGATTTACCTATAGTAGTACTATCGAACCATGCATGTTATTTTTTGAAAATACAAAATATTTTGTTTGACGTACTATGGAAACTTTATGCCGATAGGCGCGAGTTACTATGGACCCGACCGATTTTTTTTTTGATTTGAACAAAAAAACTTTACAAATCTATTGTACTACCTACTAAGATAGAATCATTTTACTGCGGGAAAACAACCATTAAAATTTCACTCTGTATATAGAAGATAGATTAATTTATGAATATGTAAATGTAGTGTGTATGTAACAATTAAAACCTTTTTTCAAATTTTAATACTAGCTGTCCCGGCAAACGTTGTTTATTTCACCCATATTACTAAATAAGTATGTAACCATGGCAACGTCCATCGCTATCCCGTCGCACAAACAATGGTCGCTGTCAGTCTCGAGTTGTAATAAAGTTCAAATTGACTCTAGAAAACGTTTGTATGGTAAATAGAAAAATGGCTGTTTTTAGGGTTTTCCCGGAAATTATTCGATTTTTTCTCGCCTTTTAAACCTTCCCTAGACCTCCACGAACATTTCAAGACTAAGATAAGATAAATCCGTTCAGCCGTTCTCGAGTTTTAGTGAGACTAACGAACAGCAATTCATTTTTATATAAACATACAATGTACCTACATAGAAGATAAGATGCATCTGGATTTTGAGTGACGTTGATGTTGCGAGCTCCTTGTGAGTATAGTATTCGTTGGTTGCGAGTGCGGGTATTATAGTTGCTTCCCATCAAGTTACCTGCTTGCTTGTTTGCCCTAATTTATAAAAATAAGAATGTCATGACATGAATCAAGAGACATTTCGAATTTCGATTGAGTTGGTTTTGCCGGGAATGTGAAGAGAACATGATGCAGTTGACGTGTTTTTGTATTATTATTTATTTTCCTCAAATTGTTAATTAATTGGGGTTTTAAAGTGTAAAATTGATAGGATATTAATTGTAGATATTCTTTATCCTGCACAAGTGTAGGAAATGCAACAGTTCAAACGTGCTATTTTGTGTTCCCTCCAAAACTCCATTGCAGTGAAGCCTCTACCACTTAATATACTGAATCGACCGACTTGACTCCTTGATTGTACTGACTTTTACTTACACTTTAGACCTTGTATATTAAGCATATGTAGAGAAACGATGCTGAAAATTGTTAACAAGAATTATAATTATTATAATTGTTTGCCATGGTTTTCCCGCCATTTACTTGACACTGGCCATGGTTATTTATCCGAAGTGCCATATGAAAAAAATCGATTATCGAACTGTCAGTGTCAATGTCACAAAAAATGCAATTTGTTGAATTTTCTGAATTCTGATTTTATTTTTTACCGGCTTAGCTAATCTTATTATCACTTATAAATTATCATTTTTATAACTCCGTTAGGTATTTGGGACCAATTGAAGACAAGTGTCAAGGTTCTTGAACAGAAGTCTTTCTCAAGTTGTTCTCAAGCACCTACATCGTGAGTATAATTTTAAAACCATTTATGTTTATTAATTATAATAAACATGTATATTGATATAAAATGTACAGTTCCACTCTACTGTTATCTTTATTATTCTTTTGAGTTACGACTTACAACACTTGTACGTCATCAAGTCTTATAGCTACAGTAAATAAGGAAAAATATATTCATGCTCTAACCTCTTCCAAATTTACATACAATTTAAACAGTCGAAGACGTATCCTGTTTACCTATGTGAGTTTTGAAAGTTGTTATTATGTTACAGTCTACAGAAGCGTCATGACCTGCAGTTTTCAGACTACATACCTATATCTGAATAATATTCTCAACCAATTATAATATATTTATTCTGTTAATTGTAATATTTATTCTGGCTAACCAATTAATATTTTATTCATACATTTTTATACTGTAAAAGGCTATGGGCAAAAATGTATGGGCTCCGTCCCCACCTACCAACAATCAAAAATAGTAGTGGGCATTAGCGTCTGTAACACTTCTGCAGCCCCCACCGTGCATATTATTTTTTGTAATGTGTGTTTTTACTTAAATAAATATTTATTATTATTATTTTTTATACTTATTCAAATATAGAAGGTATAACAAAACTAAGTGATAATACTTTAGGGGACGTATGTGTACCTGTCATAAAGTTCACTGTAACAGTAGCAGCGCTGAAAGCATCGCTGTTTTTTACTTATAAAATAAATGGGCAAACGAGCAAACGGGTCACCTGATGGAAAGCAACTTCCGTCGCCCATGGACACCCACAACATCAAAAGAGCTGCCGGTGCGTTGCCAGTCTTTTAAGAGGGAATAAGGTAATAGGGTAGAGGAGGGTAGAGAAGGGATTAAAGTAGGGGATTGGGCCTCCGGGTTCCGGTAAACTCACTCACTCGGCGAAACACAGCACAAGCGCTGTTACACGCCGGTTTTCTGTGAGCCCGTGGTATTTCTCCGGTTGAGCCGGCCCATTCGTGCCGAAGCATGTCTCTTCCACAGTGCTGTGCACTAATTAATACATAAATGAGCATGTATTTTGGAATTAGTAGTCAATAATACGTTAACGAAATAGTTGTTTAAACGCAAGATACCACGAGAACCCCAAGCATTTGGGCCAAGTCTCCATAGAATAAAAATGTCATCTTGCCAAGATCTATCAATTGAGCTACATTACATTTGTGTTGATGGGTGGGGACGATTCCGCCCATAGTCTTTTCCTTCTTTAAATTTCTATTCAATTTTTTTGGTAAACTTAAGTACCTACATGTTAAAAAATTATGTTCAAGATTTTAAAATTGCAACACAAAACTGTCTTTTGTTTTTTTAACATCAAATATTAATTTGTGCATTTACCATAAAAAATCAGGACTTTATTCAATTAAATATAAACATAAAAATTATATAACATGCATTGAGTAATATTTATCTGTAACATAATCATCTTGACCCTGAAGTAGGTCAGACTGTGCTTCACACACAAGTGTTAATTTTTACAACTCAACATTGTATTTATTTAATCATGCAAAAAGTAAAAGAAGAATTCAATCTTGTAAGTTAGCAAAGTAATATTATTGCAAAATAAAAAAAAACTAATATACCTAATTGAAGAAAATGATAATTTTGTTAAAATTTCAGAAACTAAAAATGGACAAGCTGGAACTCGTGTCATCTAATAAGAGCTTTGGGGGCTACCAGAAAGTGTATAGCCATGAGAGCTCTGAGCTCAAATGTAAAATGAATTTCTCCATTTATTTACCTCCACAAGCTGAACAAAGTAATGTGAAGCTTCCTGTCATTTTCTATCTCTCTGGTCTGACTTGTAATGAACAGAACTTTATTGGAAAATCAGGATTTCAAAGGTAAATGGTTTATTTCTTACTTAGTAACATGCATGAAAGAATATTTGTTATGTAATAATATTTGTTATTATACTGAACACTTCATTTGTAACTATTGTTATCAGTAGGGCCCGGATTTATATTATGTAATAACCATTGACATAAGAACCTATATGGACACGAAATGACTACGAAAATAGTCACATATAATAATAATACACACATACTGTCACACTGATAAAAATGTGTCAAATTATAGCACTAATGAGCACTTAAAAATAAACCATTATACCAATTTTTATGAAATTTGGTATGGTATGACACTATAATATGGGATAACATTTTCTTCCCTCTCATGAAGGGACATAGGATGGTTTTGTCAAAAACATTTCATAAAAAAAAATTGAGAGGTGTCAAGGGACACTCGAATGGAACGAAGTTATTTCTTATGTTCAATTAACCATTATTAACATTAATTGTTCTTTGCAGGGTTGCAGCTGGACATGGAATAATAGTAGTTGGTCCAGATACATCTCCTAGGGGTGTTAAAATACCTGGTGATGATGAGTCATGGGACTTTGGAGTCGCGGCTGGCTTTTACTTGGACGCCACCAAAGAGCCTTGGGCCAAAAACTACAGAATGGGCAGTTATGTCAACAAAGAATTATATGACTTAATTCTTAGTGCATTCAGTGACGTTGTCGATCCTGAGAAAATTGGAATCATGGGTCATAGGTAATTAATATAATAAGCAACTTAGAATTGATCACGTAAGGAGTCTATTATAATCTCCTAAAAAGTAACAGTTTAAAGCTGTGGCTTTAAAAAACTCATTTTATTTTTAGCATGGGTGGTCATGGTGCTCTTGTGTCCCATTTGAAAAATCCTGGTTTATATAAATCTGTTAGTGCATTTGCGCCAATCTGCAACCCGTCTGCATGTCCCTGGGGTGTCAAGGCATTCACGGGCTACCTCGGAGATGATAAGAAGCAATGGTCTGAGTGGGATGCCACTGAACTAGTCAAGTCATCTGTTGCACCTCCAAACTCCTATGTTCCCCTGTTTATTGATCAGGTAATTTGTTATCATTGTCACTAATTGTTTAAATATGAACTTATGAATATGCACTAAATAACTTGAAAAGTATGTGTGCTTTATTCACAGTATAATGTCAAACATTTTTGTATGTTTCAGGGTACAGAAGATAAATTTTACAAAGAGAAACAATTGCTACCAGAAAATCTCGTGGAGGCCTGTCGATCGGTTGGACAGCAAGTAATTTTGAACTTGCGCGATGGCTATGATCACTCTTACTACTACATTTCTACCTTTATTCAAGAACACTTTGACTTCCACGCAAAGATACTTAAGGCTTAATTTTTTTATATAAAAAAATATTTTGTCAAGGGCATTAAAATTCAGATTTTTACGTGTGTTCAAACAGGTTTAAAAATATTTATTTTTAAATAATATTTTATTATGTATAAAAATAGTGTATAAAGGTATTGTTTCTACAAGTACAGCCTTCAATCACTTATTATACGTATTATATGTGATCGAAGAGAACAGCTGATGTTGCTTACAACTGTCTGTGCATGTATTATAGGCTCGCTCATCGCGATTCGCGCATAACTATACATTTTGTCACAACAAAAACAGACCTTTCTATGGAACACAGTCCTCAGATTTTAGCATGAAGAGGTAACAGCCAGACAGCCGCACTTTCGCATTTAAGTATAATATTTGTATATATTTTTGTACAATAAAAGGTTGGTTTTATTTAATGTTTTTTATTGAAGAATATATCTTACAGATTTATATTATAAAACTATTGTCAACAGAAGTAACAAAAATAGTTGGCGGCAAAATCTGATAACGACAGAATAAAAATTTATGACTTTCGTCATTTCGACTCTTTTCTTATGTGATGGTAATACTGCAAGAATTTGTCTCTGTTGCCCCAAATATTCAGACTTCCCCAATAACACCAAGCTCTGAAACATAATAAATCTATGTAATGATTTGGCAACATAGCCGATTGTGGTATTTATTGAAATCTAAGATTTTTTTATAATAGTGCAAATTATAGCCTTAATTATTATACAGTGAACAATATTATCTATCATTCCAAATAAATAAATTGAAGTCTAGATCCATAAAATTATCTTACATTCCAAATAGCGCTCCTCCCAGATGTGCAGCATGATCAAACAACTTCCACCCCAGAGTTATTCCCGCCAAGTCAAGACCCATTATAAATTTGATTGCCTGAAAAAAAAATCTGGTCATATACTTTTTAATTTAAAAAGTTACATTAAAGCAGCAAAACCCAGACACAACTTAGTACATCTTATAAGTTAAAACAGAATGATGAATGTAGTCATAATAAAAAAACTAGTTAAATTTTTATATACATTAATAATTAATATATACTCACTGTTCCTGCAGCAAAGGTGTACATCGGTAAGAATATTATGCTTAATTTCGTGTCAGGATATGTCACACAAACAAAGGACAACACTGACATTATCGCACCAGACTGTAACAAAAATTCAGTTTTGTTTAGAAAATTACACTATTATTGAGTTTCTTTATCTAAAACAGATGTAGGAGATCTATCTCTGTAGACTGGCTTTTCTGATTTCGATCATGTATTTTATTTAAGCTTTGTGTCAAAGCTTGATTCAGATAATCAGGATAATGATGGATAGCTTATATTCAACAAAACAGGCCAAAATATAATTATGCAATATCATTTTCATAAAAAAATTAGAATATTCTATATTTAGTTGACTTACGGCTCCAAGACTAAGTCCAGGCTGGTTTAGCATTACTTTATAGAGGAAGCTGGTAAAACTGCTAATTACACCACCACTAAAGTACAGAGCAACAAATTGCTCTTTGCCTAAAGATGCCACAGCCGCTGAAAAAATAAAAAAGTAAATGATTAATATTGTAAAGTAATTCAAAAGCCTTTATTATAAAAAGAGTGTTTCCTGAGTACTGTTGAACATACCTGGCATAAAGGTGTATAAAACATACATATTGGCAGCCAAATGTAGTGTAGAGTAGTGGCTAAATGTGGAAAACACCATTGGCAAGCACTGTGCTTCTGTAAAAAAAAGTAAACAAAATTTCATGTGGGCAAATATTCAAATACTATTTTTTTTAAAAGTGTATTATAATTTAATATAAAAATAGATTTAATTATAAATTAAATAGGCAAAGGGCAAGTTACAGGTAGCACTAAGGTAGCACAGTACATAATGTAAGTTGTAACATTTACTATTATTCCCTTGATTGTGGAAAAACGAGAAACAATAGCATTTCTATTGTTATTGCGGGAGCCGGTCACTGCTTGGGGCTTGAAGTATTAAATAAACTTACGGCCAGATGGATTTGAGCAGAAGTACTTCAACATTGTGGGTGTAAATGCTCTAACTCTCCATGCTCCGAATACAAGAAGGTTGGCTGCTAGTATGGGGTAAAATACTTTTTCACTTTCTCTTAGAGAATTCCACCATTTTTTTATAGGGCCCGGTTCAGTTTTCTATAAATACACAACATATTTGAACAATATCTTTTTTGTAATATTTAGAAAAATAATAGCTAAAGTTGAGTTAGACCCTTTTTAAGGCTTAGACCCTTTTTTACTGGGATTTAATAATTTTTATTTTCTATAACATTCAATTATTGATATTAATTCACTTGATATACTTACAAATTGTGATATAATTTTCTTCTGCTGGGCATTAATCCAACTGCTAGGTTTTCTCATAAAGGTGGTGGCATGGGCTCTTATGTTTTCATATTCCCAAATAACACAACCAGCGATGCTAGCTGAAGTAACCTTAAATATTTTAAAATCTAATGATTAATATAGATTAATATAGAAAGAATAAAATAGATAATATATTTACATAATACAGTAAAATCTTACCCCTATTGTAAATAGGAATGGTTTCAACAAAGTTTTAGAATTTAATGGTCCTGCATCGACATGAGCAAAATCTAATGGATTTGTATTTGCTGACATAGGCCTCCGTCGCCGCGAAAAGGTGTTTCGACATTGTATTCTTGCATATTGAAAACTATTTGGAGCTCGTCGTAGAAGTAAAGGTTTGCTGAAATATTCCATATTATACTTATTTTTAAGATTGTACACGAAAATTAATTACACATTATTAAGTGTTCGCTAGAAGAAATGTATTAATATTGAATTATTGCGATATGATGAAATAATTTGTATTAAAAACATTTTTTGATTCCTCACCAGCTTAACGTCAACTCGGCTGCAGACCAAACATTTTTAAACAGCATATTAACAATAAATATATAAATAGGAAGTTTAGGCAGAAGTTAACATGTTTTTTAGCTATATAGAATTTATTTTTATAAAATTGTTTTATAAAAAACTACCTAGATGTTTTTAGATGGTTTTTAGTTTTTACCATTTTACAATGCTGTCAAATGTCAAATTGACAACTGTCAATTTGACATTCTGTTTTTTTATTTTTTTAAGGCGTTACGGCTACAGAAACTGGAGGCCCAAAGGAAGATCTTCAGGTGGTATCAGGTGGTATGCTCGGCCAGGCCGGAGCCCACGTGATACATTTCAGCTGTGGTATATATACTGACGCGCTCAGAAAACTTCGATAGCGCGATGCAGGAATGTTAGGCGAATGTGGGTACCGCCACATCACTCCCCCCCGAAGACCGGAGGTCGAATCTTGACTGAGTCGCCAGTGCCAGTGAGTTCCAGTGAGTCGCAACTGTAAGCTGCTGCTGCACGGGATCCAGTGAGTCGGATAAGCTGCCGTGCGGGGCCGATGCTACGTGCTGACCAGGAGAGATGTGCTCTGCTTGCTGACCGGTCGGTGTAGTGAGAAAGCCCGATGATGCCAATGCGGAGTCGCCCAGGCCGCGGTACATTGCGGCTAGTGGACGATGTACCCGATGAGGCGATGCTGGCTGGCGCGGTGCGGAGGGGCGGGGAGTGATGATGATGAAGGAGGCGTGTTCTGTCGAAGGTCACCAATGTGGGAATAATGCGTGGAGGCCCAAAGGAAGATCTTCCGACCGAGCGAGGTGGTATGCTCGGTCAGGCCGGAGCCCACGTGATACATTTCAGCTGTCGTATATATGTCGCAGAGAAAAGAGGATATCAGGGATTTCACGATATCCCTAGGGATATCACGAACTCCCGGTAGATGCCGAATATTCTTGTTTGTTACGTCTTCTTACTAAAAATATATAACTAGTGATATGTCATTTCACTAAACTAAATCTAGTGAAATGTCAGAAAAGCGGATACCGCCGAATAAAGGCCGTCACAGACTTAGCTATAATATATTATATTAATATACCGTACTAAACACACTAAGACCAGAAATATATATTATAGCTGAGTGTGTGGTCATGCGAAAATTGTATAGAAAATATATATTAATATGCCTAGCTATAAACATATTAATATATATTATAGCTAAGTCTGTGACAGCCTTAAAAATCGAGTCACTCATTTCTCCACAACAGTGGTCTCCAACCTTTTTTTCATGCGGGCCACAAACATGTTTTGGTCTTGGTGCAGTCACGGGCCGCAACAAAAATTTTAAGGTTTAAAAAATAACGTTCTTCAAAATTAACGATTTATAAGTGAAAAAAATTCACTACTTTCACGATTACGGATTAACTACAATAATATTTTGCCGGTGGGCGTGAATTTCAAAATGGTTTAACATCACGCCACAAAATATAAAGTCCCGACGGGCCGCGGGTTGGAGATAGTTCTGTTCTAAAATCATTGGGTAAGAGAGAGCGCACATCTGAGACACGACTGTAGTTAGACAATCTTGTTTCACATTAGACAAGTCAGTCTAACTACAGTCTAAAGACAGTTGTGTCTATCATGTGGCGCACACCTAAGTCAAGACTGTCTTGACTACGATGACGCAATGCATACAATAGTTTATTCATTCAGTAGCAGAATGGAGTTAAACGGCGCAGACAACGGAAATATTGGGTACACCCCATATACAGTGAAAGATTGTTAAAAGGAAAGTTGTATTTATTGTTTGATCAACTAAGGCTTTATCCCCGAAAGTTTTTCAAGAACTTTCGAATGAATGTGTCTACCTTTGATAATTTGTTGAAATTGTTCCAACCTTACATTACTTATCAAGATACTCATTTTCGCCTCACTCACTCTCGAGATACTCATAATATATACGAAAACTAGGCAGAATTGGATACCTAATGTCAGAAAATACTACAATAATAAAATTATGTTTTGACACATGTGATTAAAATTGTCAGAATCTAATTTTGAAATCTATAAGTATTTAAAAATAAATTATGTCAGCCAGCGCGAGGCATATTTCATTCATAATCTTAGTGAAACCCGACGAATTTGATATAATATATTGAAACCTGTCCCGTCCGTCTCTTTGCTTTGCAGTTGAACTACTGGTAGTTATGTCTATTGTGGTTAGACAGTTTGGTCGTAGATGTGCGCGCTTGCATACACTTCAAAGGGAAGCCGACAATCGTTAGTCAGACTTGTCGCGGGAGGTTCTTGTGTCGCATTAGTCCAATCTGTCTATTAGACGTCTTGTCTCAGATGTGCGCATCTAGTGCATTTTATTATGCGATAGACTGTCTAACTACAGTCGTGTCTCAGGTGTGCGGTCGCACTAAAACATGGTACTTAAAACCAAATTCTCACTTTTTTATTTTCTGGGTTGTTTTTCAAAATCGGGAACTCCAATGTATCTAAGAAATATTTTATGTGTAAACTAAGCGCCCAAATTATTATCTTTATTGTTAACAATGACCTTGAGGGTATTTTGTCTCTGAAACCATTCTCTTCAACTCCCAAGCGACTCACGCGAGATCAATTAGGATTTAGGTAGATATAGATTTCCAAGAATCCGTGATCGAAAAATTTAAATAGAAAAGTACCTACCTAATAACGGTCGTGGTCGACTGTCGAGTACCTACTTCTCTAGTAAGTCGAATTAAAAACTCATTTAAAATAATAGGCGTTACAAACTCCATATTATTATTATAATTTATAAATACGAAAGCGAGAATCTGTCTGTCTGTCTGTTAGGTACCTCTTCACGCCCAAACCGCTGAACGATTTTGCTTAAAACGCTTTTTTACCAAGTGCGAGTTGGACTCGCCCATGAAGGGTTCCGCAGCAGCAATAAGGTTCATTTTTATTAAATTAAAATGTTTTTGATTTATTTTTATATTTCAGTCGATTTAATTAAATTTAGATTAGGGTTTACCATTTATGACATATAAAAAAAAAACTACCGGCTAGATCTCGTTCAAACCAATTTTCGTTGGTAGTTTTTGTAATAATCTACATCATTATATATTTTTTAGAATTATCATGCCCCTACTTTAGAAATTAGAGGGGGGGACACACATTTTACCACTTTGGAAGAGTCTCTCTCGCAAACTATTCAGGTTAGAAAAAAATGATATAAGAAACCTCAATATGATTTTTGGAGACCTATCCATAGATACCCCACACGCATAGGTTAGATGAAATTTTTTTTTGTTTCAGTTGTACCTATGGGGACCCCTAAAATTTTTAATAATTTTTCCAATTTTGCATCAAAATCTTAATGCGGTTCACAGACTACACCTACTTACCAAGTTTCAATAGTATAGCTCTAATAGTTTCGGAGAAAAGTGGCTGTGACATACGGACGGACGGACAGACAGACAGACAGACAGACAGACAGACAGACAGACAGACAGACATGACAAATCTATAAGGGTTCCTTTTTTGCCATTTTGGCTACGGAACCCTAAAAAGATCGTTTATATTAAGTACTAGCTGTTGCCCGCGACTTCGTCCGCGTTAGTATAGTAGATCACGTTCCAAGTATTATTTTTCAAAAATATTCAATGTACAGAATTGACTTTCCTACGATTTTATTATATGTATAGATGACTTAGTTTGTTCCTACAAAGGATAATAATTAAGACGCAATACAAACTCCACGATACCTTTTAATTATGAACAAAAGTTTCATAAGGAATAAGGGGGGGGGGGGTTTGGGGGGGCGCAGCCCCCCCAAAACAAACGACACTGGAAAACCGTATGTGTAGTTTAGTTTTTAACTTTGTTCTTAAAAAAGATGTATAACGCCGCAACACCGCTTTGTTTGAAGCAAAATGGCGAAGGCAAAGGCCCCCCCAAGAAAAGACCGATGCCAAAGCTCCCAGCATGTTAATCAAACGACACTCGAAATTTGTATAGAAAAGATAGACAAAAGCTCATAACATGGCAAGGAGTGAAGATAGATACAAAGTGTGAAGGAGAAATTTGTAGGAAATTTTATGGGCTTTCATTACGTACAGGACATTTTCTCTCTACAACGCACCGTTTTAGCGATATGAGCAAAAAACTAAAAATATTGAAACTTGAGCCCCTCCCCCCCCTAGGTGATATCGTCATAATATATAGCCTATGTGTTGACCCGACCTCTATATAATATTCGTGCAAAATTTGAAGTAAATCCATTCAGTACTTTCTGAGTTTATCCCGGACATACATACAGACAAACAGACAAACAGACAAACAGACAAAAATTCTAAAAACTATATTTTTGGCTTCCATATCGATTGTAGATCACGTCCCAAGTATTATTTTTCAAAAATATTCAATGTACAGAATTGACTTTCCTACGATTTTATTATATCGCACATGAAACCAAATACCGTATTATCTCAAAAAAGTGAGTTTCGAGAAAACGCGTTTTGAAAGTTTCAAAAAATCATAGAATTAATACTACTTATCTGATTAGAAATCTATAAATACAGTTTTGTTCATCAGTTATTTGACTATCAATTTTGATAAAAAAATAGCTATAAAAATGAGGATAAGCTATACAAAACCCATCTTTAAAAAAAATGGTTGAAGATACTACGGTGTTGCCCGGGATTAAAAATATGTTTTTGTTTTAATACTCTCTTGCCCGTTTTTTAATAACGACTTCAGAAAAAATTTTAGGTGGTAACTAATGCCATCGACCTAATGACGCCAAGGTAAAGACGGCTGCAGATAAGGATCGGACCATCGAGATTCGGGAGGAACCATGTCAATGTTCCAGTAGTCTTTTTATGTTTTCAGACAGCTGCTTGAAGCGGTTTTTAAACGTCCAGTGACTGTCAAGAACCAGGCAGAGGTAGGTACGTCATGGTTGACTTCTGGTCACATGTGGAACCTCCTTATCGGAGTCATCCGATGACTGGGCCATTATCAGTGGTGATCAGTCAGCTCTGGATGGAAAAAGGGCAGAAACGACATTTTCGCGCAGCTCTGGATCGAGACTCTTGGTGAGTGGTGGGCCGGCGGGGCGAAACTTATGCCTTACCCATTTAAGGGCCTACCTCAAGGATCCCGCTCCCAGGCTTTGATCTCGGCTCGGATCTCTGATGCTGTCTGAAGGCATGACATGTCGCACGGTACCGGTATCGTACAGCCTTTCTTTCTCATCTTGGCTACGATAGCCCCTCCGTCTATATCTGACATTTTGGCACCCAGCAGCCATGCGTGCAATTCACAGCTGTTTTATCTCCGGGTGCCACCAATGCGCCCCGTATCGAGGCCAAGAGGGCGCACCATCGGCATACACACATCGCAAATTGCCTGCATGGCATTGTTTAGCCACTCTGCGTCCTCTTCGGCCCCCCACCCGTAGGCAGTAGTGCCCAGAATACCACTATTACAGCCTCCTTCAGGATCTCTTTGTTCAGACCTCGTAATGACCACCTAGGCGTTTGAGGATACACGACTACGATTGTCAGGGACACGTGCTAAGAGTTAAGACATCATAACGAACTGTCTGTATTTAGTAACAACAAACTAGGTGTAGATACAATTACTATGGAAAAAGACTTTTCTGAGTCCTTTTCCATACTGGTATTAGTCTGAAATGAAAATTACAGATACAATAATACAAGCATATTTAGCTTATACGCAGTTTTTATAGTCAACACAGTATAATTAACTCATTTAACACATTAAAATTGCAAATTAAAAAAAGTCTAAAGAGTAATATATCAAAATTACAGGCTGCCGTACAGTGCCACACAGTAGTATCTTTAAATAATACAACGACGATTGCAAAATACAAAAGTTTTAAACAGGCAACATGGTGTTATGTCAAAATAAAACAAGATTTTGAGGTATGCACGAGTAGGCAAAAGAGTAATATCTCAAAATAATACTGTGTACCTTTCCTCATTGATACACCTAAACAGGTGGTATCTCAAATACACCGCTGTTGCCTATTGCAGGGAGGGCAAAACGGAGGAAAGACGCAGTGGTAAAACGAAATATCTTCAGAAATATTGCAGTTAAAAAAACATGGAATAGACGAACTTAAAGATAAAAAAATGCTTGTATTTCTGCTTGATAAAAGTGAATTTGCCACTTTTTTGAGATAATACACTATTGGGTTTCATGTGCGATATGTATAGATGTAAAGTATGAGCTTCAGGTTTGGACTTTGGAGGACTTCTTTTTCTTTTGTGCAAAGAGCAATGACCCAAAATCAGTTTCATCATCATAAGCTTTGTCCACATTGTGCCTTTTTTTTGTTCAACAAGGTTATGCGTTATAGCGCAGTCAACAGCGAAGGTGTAGCATGCCCATGACGCGCGTCAAAATCCACCCGCGTTGAAAGAAAAGTGTCATACGATTTCAACGCGCGTTACGGGCATGCCTCACGTTCGCTGTTGACAGCGCTATAAGGCATGCCCTTGATGAACAGAAAAAGGCACAATGTGGACAAAGCTAATCGTCAACCTCTCTGCTCTATCTCGAATTTCGACACTACTGCCTACCGTATGTTACTAAAATATGGTTAGGTACTACGTAAATTAAGACCACGGTCTCAATGACTTTCGTCAGTTTTTTATCCATACACATATACATTTTTTTTTGCTGAAGGCAGGTCAAGTAGCCCTGATGTCACTGCGACCCTTGAGGATCTACTGTGACTACGTGGTGACTACATATACATTACCTATACACATTACACATATAATACACGTCATGTCGTAGGTATGTAGAATGTAGTATCATAAAGCCAAGGGCTATTCTAATTTCTAAACAATAATTGGACTATAAGTATTGAAAGGTATACCTAGGTATGTATGTAACCACATACTATTTAGATTTTAGAGTTTAAGTATAGATAATATTATAAATCCTACCTGAACTTGCCTTAACTGGGTTCAAAGGAACCCTTGACTTCCCATATTATTATGGTACAGTTTTTGATGTTCGAAAAATTTAAATGAACGGTTTGATGTCCCATTATTAAATAACTTTAGGGTTCTCTGCTTTAGGCGGCATTAGTCTTGATACTGTAGTGCAAGGTTTCCCAAACTTATTTTGTCTACTGCCCACTTTGAGAACAAAATTATGTTATACCGCCCCCAGGCCCCATTTCTTCAATTCAAAATAAAAACTTGTATAATATTATGACATACTTACTATAATTGCAATATGTCTGTCTGCCATGGCATCTAATATCAGGACGAAAGAGTCACCAGTTCACCAGACGTGCATACAAGTGCATCGATAAGGCTATACCGATCGATAATTATTATTTTTAACAAAAAATTAAAACCGACTTCCAGGATAAAAATAATAATAATTTGTAATGAACAAAAAAGTGTTAAATAATTCTTACTCTTTAAAGTGCCTTATGCATAATTCTCCTAAACCTCAACTATTTCTGTACACAATCTTCATTACTTTGAAGACGGTACCAGATAAGAATGCTGAGTTCTATGACAAAATATTTTTAATATTTAAGACTGGTACCGACTTCAAAATAATGTAGATTGTGTACAGAAATAGTTGAGGTTTAGGAGAATTATGCATAAGGCACTTTAAAGAGTAAGAATTATTTAACACTTTTTTGTTCATTACAAATTATTATTATTTTTATCCTGGAAGTCGGTTTTAATTTTTTGTTAAAAATAATAATTTCATTCTTTTAAGTGATTTATAAGCTGGTTTTCTGCACAGACTAATGTTTTATGCTTAGTGACTTTGGATCCAGGTTACACTTTCTTGATATTATGAGAACTCATTGTCTGATGTCACTACTTCAGAATTGCTTAAGCAACTCCAAGCATATACCACTGTATACCTAATGTATATGCTTATTGCTTGGCGTTAATCAAGCAATGATAAAATTAATGTTCATACGCCTGTCTTTAAAGGCTCTAAAGTTCTGTTCAGTGACTTTCTTTCTATCATTATTACACTCATCACTCATGAAAACAACTCAACATTACTAGATGACGCCTGCAACTTCGTTGCGCCAAAATTCGTTTATCGCGCGGAACCTTTAAATTTTTCCGGGATAAAAACTATCCTATGTCCTTTCTCGGGACTCAAAGTATCTCCATGCCGAATTTCAGCAAAATCGGTTCAGCGGTTCGAGCGTGAAGAGGTAACAAACAGACAGACTGATAGTCGATAGACAGACAGACACACTTTAGTAGTATATGCTTTCAGTTCTTAAGACAACGCCGAAACCCCCAAACATGTATCTATAAGGAGTAAGGAGTTCTGTTCACCACCTTCGAACCATGGTAAATCCTGATGCAAAATCTTACTTTTTGGTAACATATGCCTGGAATACTTCATATGAAACCAAAAAAAACATATGTTTCCATTTGAATTTTGAGGAGTTCCCTCGATTACTCATGGATCCCATCATCAGATCACCACTTTTGTCAAAATGGGACCAAATTGGAGTGAAACCTAATATAAAAAAAGAAAAATTTTGAAAATCGGTTCATAAACGGCGGAGTAATCGTTGAACATACATAAAAAAAAAATATCCACAGACGAACGTATAACCTCCTCGTTTTTGGAAGTCGGTTAAAAAATATCCACAGGCGATTCGTTTTTACAATTTCGTTGTTACTCATCTGCTAGGCATCTCGCATATCTATTTAACGTTCCATTTTTGGATTTAACTTTTAAGTAATATTAAAAATATTAGGTATTCAAGCGCCGAAATATAATATCTTAAGATGTTAGATAATATTATCTTAAGATGCTAAACATAGAAAAGGCTTAAGGTCAAAATCGTTGACTAGTGGAGATGGGACGGTTCTTCGAGTAGGTATATGGATCTAGCTATACGGAGCCTGTTTCCAAGGGGTCTATACAAACACGGCTATAGCACACAATAATAAACGCGGCCTCGGAGGGGTGGCCCCTCGCGCATGCTCCATTCAGCCTCGCCATGATACGACCCTTGGAAACTTCAGTACACAGCTGGGAGGCCGGAGCTAGCTGCTTTTGTGCACCGTTTTATAAAGTCTTAGGACCATAAAACTAAATAAATTTTAAAAAGTAAGTACCCTTGCCTTTAATCGAGTCTAGAATATATTTTCTATATAAGGTGGCTTCGTTAGTTATGCAACTATTAATAAATTTTAATTGGTTTAAAAATACGCTCCCACGACTCGTGGAAAGCGTGCGAAGGCGAGATAATAGAATATTCTGAATTCTTATTGGACCATAAACATTTAATAACTTCGGTTATAGGGATTTATTGGAGAAACCCCATTACTTATTTGAATTACTTACAATATATTTTTAAGGACGACATGGAAATCGATATCGTGGTGTCTAGTGACCACGCGGTTTCTGCATTTGTTAATGTAATTTTTATGGAGATTGTGACATATTTTATGCAACAATGTCTTTTTGCAACTTACTAATTAAAATCATTTTCTTGGTAATGGCATAAATTTAAGACTTTATTTAGCTTGTGCAGGAAAGAGATCATATCTTTTTAGATAGTATTGGGACTTATTTCTTACACGTATTTTTCTTTCCAGAAATGAAGCCAAACATAAGATTTCACGTCTTCTTCGACTCCCCATTTAAATTTTTTCAATTGTGACGCACAATTTTGTAAAATCGTTGTAAATTATTTTAATAGAGTTACCGAATAATTAGCGTCTTAAGTGTAACCAAATAATATATTAGCACTAAGCACACATCAAATATTTTTATATGAATGTGATATCTGTGAATTGTTAAGGTAAAATTCGTTCAAGTACTTCGTAGAAACCAAAAGCATAGCTTACTGTTATAGCTTTAGTCGCTAGTAGGTGCTAGTCAATGTTGTAAGAAATAAGGAAATCAATTATTAATAAACGATGGAGCCGTATTCTGACGATTTACTGTGGTTGGTCGTTTGTGGGTTCGTGGTGGCTTTTATTTTGGCGTTTGGAATCGGCGCCAATGACGTCGCCAACTCTTTCGGGACCAGCGTGGGCTCGAAGGTGCTGACTCTCACGCAGGCCTGCATACTCGCTACGATATTCGAAATCGCCGGAGCCGTTCTTATTGGTAAGTTTTTTTTATTAACCGATAAAGTCTTATGTAATACTTTGTTAAAATAATTACGTAGAAGACGAGTAGGGTCATAATTTCGAGAGCCTCTTGAATCAATCATAATAACAACAGCTTAATGCCTGTTAACAATGTAGAGCGCTCGCGTGAGACCCTTGCATTGTAATAGGCATTTTTTAGGACTTTAAACCCTTCCTCAAGCAAAAGATGCAATGTATATAAACTGTTTTAATAAAATAGAGTGTCAAATAAGTCTATAGCCTCTATAATGCTCTTATTTGAAAGGGTAATACTCCGCAAGAGTCTCCTAGCTATATGACACCGAGCGTTCCGCGGCTAAGACTCTACTTTTCGGTTTAAAATTTTAATTTCCCAAATGGGCCGAAACAACCGAATCAATACCATGGCCTTACAAAAAAGCACGTGTGTAGGTACAGAGTACAGTACAGTGTACACGTGTCAGCCCAAAATCGTGACGGCATCGTGACGCAATAAGATTTCCACCCTTCTTTTCATGACACACCCTTGTTAAACTTCAGGCGCATTACCAACTTTGTACATGCGCACACACTTGGGCACTTTAAAATTGCTCCTGCCGGGAGCCCTAAAATGTGGTATGTGACAGGGTACAAAGTGTCGGACACGATGCGGAAGGGCATCCTGGACGTGTCGCTGTACGCGGACGGCGGGGAGCGGCTGCTGGCGGCGGGGTGTCTGGCGGCGCTCATCGCGGGGGCGGCCTGGCTGATCGTGGCGACGGCGTTACGGCTCCCCGTGTCGGGCACGCACAGCGTCGTCGGCGCGACCGTCGGGTTCACGCTGACGGCTAAAGGCCCCGTTGGTGTGAGATGGTCGACGCTGGGCGCGATTGGTGAGTTTACAACCCTTTTTAGTTTACACTCACGCCACAGAATATATAATTAGTACCTTACGGTAGGTACCCACGCACAGGGCCCCCGCTACCATATGTGCAATGTGTGCAATACACACGGGCGCCATCTTCTAGGGGCGCCAAAACCAAGGACCCAAAAATTTTGTCTAAAGTGCCTGTGGCCAAAAAAAATCATTTTTTTTGCACACAGGCGCCAGTACGGGGGCCCTGCTCACGCATTCCTCGAGAATCCTATCCTAATCCAAATTCCTCAAGTTGACTGTTCCATGTAGGAGGACAAGCTTGCTTATAGACCGGCCTGCCCGGCCTGCCGGCAAAACATCTATTCTAATGTTACAAGTGTCTATGGGCGACAGATAATGTTTTAGGGAACTCTTTACCTTTTTTTTTTGCGACGGGAAATGCATTGAGGTATCCCGGGGGAATTGGGGACTCCCCCACGAGTATGTGGGGCTCGCTGCGGCCGTAAGGATGGTAAGTGACCGTAGCCCTTAACGAGAACCATCATTTCTTCCGTAAAGTTGCTATGATTTTGCGATATATTATTTCGATTATGTATCTATCATCTATGTTTACGAGGCTCGAGGTCATTTCACGTATTACAAGACGATGACGCCTACACAGGAAATGTCTGAAACATCCACGTAATTACATTTTAGCGGATGTCGTGTTTGTGTCCGGATTACGGATATGAGGTCGCTCGGGCCGATCTAGATACTACTCATAAATTATAGCAAAATGTATTGAGGGCATAGGCTACTACTGCGAACTAGGAGAAATTAGGTTGTTTGGTATTGACTGTACAGTTCAAAGGCCTCTATCGATTTGTTTAAATATGGTGGTCATTTGAATGAAGTAGTAGGTTTACTTTGTGTCATTGACCGGCTTTTGTGGAGATTGGAGAGAGCTTGCCAAAAAATATTTGCTGACTGTTATTATGAATAAGTATAAGTACATAATAAATTTATGTACTATATTTATTAGGTACTACGGCCAGTTATCAGTTTTATATCATTCTCCTACAATTTTGTGACTCCAACGTGATTCTACACAACCCTACCTTTAAATTTACAAGAAATTATGTACTTTTTCCAAACCCTAAATCGAATTTAATACCATACTGGAGTAATAATAACCAATAACGTTGTAATAACTAATAACTAATAATGAAGGTTACCATGTTCATAAAACGTCCATTAACATACCGCAGTTAAAACACAATTCAATTCTTGTAACTAGTTCCTTATCGTGAACATGCATGAAACTCATTAGCTAAACAGGGGAAATGGAAGCAGGAATGTGCTGAAAGGTTTTAATGGAACCTTTACGTAACATTACATCGCGGCATCATAGATAAAATTAATTAAGGAAATGCAAAAATAGCATTCATCCAAATTGAGAAAAGCACAAAGATATAAAATTCTTCTACCACATTAATAGACCCGAAAGATATATTTTACATATATTTTACGTAACTTACAAAGCAATCACAAGCGAAGGGTGAAGAAAGGGAAGGGTGAGGGAAGGGTGAGGGAAGGGAAGAACAATCTAAAAGAGTAAAATTTTGTCTGTAATGAACAAAACAGATTGTTTAAGAAACTTATTAAGCACTACACTCTATGTCCCTCTCAGAATACAGAACAAACATGTCCCTTCCCTTCACGTGGTCCTCACTATATCTGTGCCAATTAACATACTTTCAAATAATTATCCTTTTCCTTCCTTTCATCATTATCCTTTTTTTCATCATTATCAAACTCAAAATTTTCTATTCAGAATAATTTTTTGCTAATATTCTCTGAAAGTCTACATGATGCCTACCACCAGTTCGGGAATAGTACCCGGCGAGAAGAACCGGCGCGGCGTAAAAAACTCGCACGGGGCCCACTTTTTTACTATATCCTCTTCTTAGGGCCTGTTTCACCACTTCTATCAGGAAGTGAAGCCGAATAGGCTATTCACAACTTTTTTGACAGATTCTCCATACTTCATCTGTCAAGTTATGTGGTGGATAGCCTATTCGGCACTTATCAGGAAGTGGTGAAACAGGCCCTTAGCGTGAAAAATATATGTATAGCCTATAGCCTTCCTCGATAATGAGCTATCTAACTCTGAAAGAATTTTTCAAATCGGACCAGTATTATAACTCCTGAGATTAGCGCGTTTAAACAAAGAAACAAACTCTTCAGCTTTATAATATGTATTAGTATAGATTTAATATTCCTTTTCAGTGCTCTCATGGTTCATCTCGCCAGTGCTAAGCGGAGCGGTGTCGGCGTTTATTTTCTGGCTGGTCCGGAGATACATTTTGCGCGCCGTTCAGCCTCTGACCGCTGGATTGACAGCGCTGCCATTCTTCTACGGGGTCACCATAGCCATTAACATCCTTAGCATCGTTCTTGATGGACCAAAGTGTAAGTTTAAATTTCGAAACGAAGCATGTATTTATTTTTTTAGGGTTTCGCACCCAAAGAGTAAAAACGGGACCCTATTCATTAGTGTTTTTATTAAAATGTTGTGGAACCACTACACCTCCTTGCAGCACACCATTAAATTTTGCTTCTTTTTCTCATACGTTTAATTTGATGACGTTAAGATATAATTACGTAACAGCATTAACTTTATAAGTTTATACGATTTACTGTTCCCTTGAAGCGCATAATATTTACTTTGTTTTTATTTCAGTGTTGGGTATGGATAAAATACCCGTCTGGTTGTCCCTGGTGGGATCCTGTATTTTGGGTGTGGTGTCAGCTATTCTAGTCAGATTATTCCTCGTGCCATACTTCCACCGTCGCCTTGCACCACCTCCAGTCAATTTCACTTTGGGAGTTTCCAATGGTAAGTATAAATAATTTTAGACATCTACAAGACCTTTTAAGCTTTCCTTGAAAAAGGTTTATTTAGGTGTGGATTAATTGAATTTCACTTCGGTCAAACTCGTGCATTGCATTTCCATTACATTCTAGGGCTTCACATTCACGCGAAGCATTTTCTTCAATCGATTCATAATAAATCCACCAGTGATTGAAAATTTATATGGAGGAATACTTTATTTACTACCTAATTCTTTAGAATTTAGATGCTATTAAAGTTAAAGAGAACCGTTTATTTTTTTAGAAACAACACCAGCCAACACACCGACACACGCCAAAGCTATCCCTCAACGTCCAACGTCACTCCTATCAGAAGACGGCAAGCTACTGGAGGCTATATCGGAGAGCGCTGAAATGGTCACTTTGAGCGACGCAGACAAAATATGTTCCGTCGGTGTCAAAGAAATGAACGCGAGAAATAGAGCGATCCTAGCCACAATGGACGACTGCAGCATACTATCAAGGAGTCTCAGCCCACCCAACAAATCTAGACTACAGTTGATAGACGCAGACCCACAGATAAACACTCTGAAGTATATAGACGAGACTTTGAGTTGCTGTAAGAGTTTAGATTCGACGCAGTTAGTCGGCATGGGGGAGAGTTACGATTCGAAGAACGGTTTTCTGGGAGATTCCTGTGATACGATAGCTCGAGGTGATATCTGTCGGTTGACTGGACTGATGCCGTTGTCTGCCGCCGTGGAATTTGATACACCAGTTTCAAAAATTGAAAAGGTAAATACGACTTCCGATTAAACGTACATACAAGTAACTTCTCTATTAGTAGACTTTTACATATTGTGTGGGATATAAGGGATTTATTTACTGACCTTCATGATACATAATGTGCCATATCCCTTAGTTTAGTTGATAATACATACCCTTATGTTGAAAGGCTATCTATTATCAACTAAACAAAGCCAAGCTGCCACTTATGTGATAAGTGATAACAAATCTGAAAGACCCTTTAAGAAATATTATCTCACACAACATCACAAAACTGTGAACAATTCAATTAAAAACTCTCAATTTTTTTGGGTAATTTTTAACTGTTCACCAAAAATCTAAATGTACACCTATGTATACATCTCTAAAATATTACTCTTACACCCGCTAAATTATTTTACTGCAATTGAACTACTCGACCAACAAAATATGATACACCAAACAAATTCAAAATTATCACCAACATATTACACTTTTTTATTCTACTGCGCAGCAAATATTCTCTTAAAACAGTAATTATATTTTTCTTTCACAAAAAATACTGATTGTGCACCAATATTCCTAATTGTTATTACATTATATCTAATATGCATCCTAGTATCGGACATCCATTTTAAAACGGTTTTGTACAACTCTTATGTTACTCAAATATTATCATTGAAGAACAAATAATGAATTGCGTACAACGTTATTTGTAAAAAATACATTTATTTTACTGAAAAAAACCTCGTTGATAGAACTGTCTGATTGGACGTTAGCTTATCAATGGGCAAATTGAACAAAAAACGTGAAAACCATAGCAACAACAGCGCAACAAAAAACTTATTTAGTCGAAGGCTAAGGTTCACAAACCTACCCCAATTTTTTGGTGCTCACATGGGTTGAGGAAGGATGTTTTGGGTCAGTAAAACCTCCTCGTGCCTCTTCCACCCCCGGAAACCATTCGAAATATTCGTAATCTTGAGATAAGGTCATCTGTTTTCTGTGTTTATGTGTTACTTACTAGGGAGTGCCTAAGTGCGTTCCGAAGCGGGGGGCCAGGGGGCTCCCCCTCCCTGAAAGGGGGGTTCGGGGGGAGGCAGCCCCCCGCCAAAACAAAACAAACACAATCCAGAAAGTCCAAAAGTAGGTTAGGTTAGAACTGTGACTGTGCTGCGGCAGCAGCCGGCGACCGTCACAAAACACGCCTCAGAATTCCGAAAATTTCAAAGGTCCAAAACTGGAGGGTGTGTACCTTCCTCCCCACTCCCCCCTCACCCCCGCTCCCCATCAATCTCGGGGTAGGTTTCCGAATCTTTACCAGTTAGTCTTCTCTCACTGGACAGTTCTCTTGCCTTCCAAAAACAGTGACTGGGTAAATAAAATAGGGACTGAGTGTAACTGCCCCGAGATTTTTAAAAATTTAAGTAAATGCAAACATGTTACTGGACTTACCACCACCTGTGGAAGCCAAAAACATAGGCATCGGGCAAAAAAGAAAACGGGGGCGTCCTACAATTTACAAAGGCAAAACGCGCTTTATTGGTGCAATTTAATTAGAAAAAAACTGCAGTGATTGAGTGGACTGACAATGAGAACATTGTAGAAGTAAAGACTTTGTTTAATATTTTGAATTAATTTGGTTTAAAACTGATTAGTACAAAAACATTTTTTAGGTAAGCATAACATTTTGTAGTGTATTTACTTTTGATTAATAGAACTAAATTAGCCATTAATTGGTGTTTGATTAAAATATATTTTGCAGTACATTAAATGAAGGAAAACTGAAAAAATAGATGCTCCTTTTATAATTAGGTGTAATATAAATTTTACAAATTTGCAACATTTATTAAATAGGTGCTCATTATAAAATATTTTATTGAACATATTTTGGTGCACAATCAGTATATTTGGCGTAACAAAGGCAAAATTAGTCGAAGAAAACGGGAATAAATTGAGGTACAGTTAAATACTACCCAATTTTTTTTAGCATCCCGAAGGCAGCGCGTGGAGTATAGAATGCGACGGCATGAACGGTCGTCTGCCCGCCATCACGCCCAACTCGAGCGCCGCGCCGCTGCTCCGTGCGGCGACGTCGCCCGCGCCCGCGCCGCAGCCGCCTCCTCCTGATACATTGCGGCTGTTCTCCTTCCTCCAAGTGCTGACGGCGACGTTTGGCGCCTTCGCTCATGGAGGCAACGATGTTAGGTTGGTGTTATCACTTTTAAGTCCTATAAACCAACTTCGTTGCTATAAGCCGCGCACGACAAATGTGTATCATATCTACCAATATCAGGTCAGCACAGTGTCGAATTTATATTTTTGAGAGTATGCGACTTCATTTCCGCCGCTCCTGTACGTACCTAATCTACAGGGCCTCTATGGACGCTGCCGCCCCTAGGCCGTGGCATATAACGGCCTATTTATAAATCCGGGGCTGGGTCAGAATCTGATCATTGGTCTAACAAAAGTCTGCAAGACGTTACTTGTAGTAAAGATACCGGAAATTGGTTTACTTATTAAGTTATTACTAACATGCAGGTCTTCCCAAAAGTTTAAAATGCGCAAACCGATTCGTGATCTTCATTTCAGCGTCATAAAGTGTTCTTGTTACAGCAACGCCATAGGTCCACTGGTGGCGCTATGGCTGCTATACTCGGAGGGCGGGGCGCACGCGCGGGCGGAGACCCCGCTAGCTATACTCGTGTTCGGCGGTGTGGGCATCGCGCTAGGTCTGTGGTTATGGGGCCGCCGCGTCATACGCACTGTGGGAGAGGATCTCACCAGCATCACTCCTGACACGTATGTCTATATCCATACTCCCATACTTAATACAATGAATGAGAAAGTGTGTCTGTCTGTCTGTTACCTCTTCACGCCCAAACCGCTGAACCAATTTTGCTGAAATATGGTATAGGGATACTTTGAGCCCCGGGAAAGGAAATAGGATACTTTTCATCCCGGAAAAATGTACGATTCCCGCGCGATAACCGAATTTTGGCGCAACGGAGTTGTGGGCATCATCTAGTACTATTTTATATGCTATTTAGAGGGTTATAAAGCAGATGGCTGCTTCACTTGAGTACTATTGAGGCTCAACGTTAATTACTATGGATTAAATACAGATCTAAGGATTACCCTATGCCAGCGTTTCCCAACCTGTGGTGCTAACATGCCATCTCTGACTTTCATAGGATTAATAAAATAGATTATACTTATTTAGTGGGAAACGTTTAGCCTCAATCGCTTATCAAGTCAGATCAGTTTCCGTCTGTTCATTAATAATAATATTATTATGCTCTTTAACTGAAAATTTGTACCGCGTTATGTTAGTTACTGTTGTTTGCCACTAGGGGCGTTATTTCGATCTCATACAAAATATGATTACGTGGAGTGATAAAAACTAAGATTCAGCCTATTGATTTTTAGGGTTCCGTACCTAAAGAGTAAAAACGGGACAGCTCTTACTAAGTCTGTCTGTCTGTCTGTCTCCAGGCTGTATCTCAAGAATCGTTTTAGGTTTAGCTAGATTTTTGAAATTTTTACAAATTATATTAGTTATGTTTTTGTTGCCGCTGTAACAACAAATAACTACTAAAAGAAATATATTTAAGGGTGGGAGCCCCCTACAAAGACAATTTCTGGCCTACGGTACAAAACCCTACGTGCGCGAGTCCGATTGGCCGATTATTTGTTGTTGTTGAGTCAGTCTGTCCGTTTCTGTTCCAGTGGTTTCACGATCGAGCTGGGCGCGGCTCTAACCGTGCTGGTGGCCAGCAAGGCCGGCCTGCCCATCTCCACCACACACTGTAAGGTCGGCTCCGTCGTCTGCGTCGGATACTTCTCGCAAAAGTCTGTTGATTGGAGCTTATTTAGGTGAGCGGGAGAATGTTCTATTTTTGAATTATAGTCCATATAATATTATGGCAACTCACATTCAGAATGCGCAATTCGACTCGGATTTGGAAACTTCATCGCGCGACATCCAATAAACGCTCGCCGCGGTGGGCATTGACCAATGAGCGCGCGCTGGGCATTGACCAATGAACACTAGGTAAAGTTTCCGAATCCACGTGTCAAACGTAAATCGCCTATCGCACTGCAGTTGTCTTATTTTAGTCGAGTAGAAGTTAGAACTAAGTAACTAACGAGTTCTTATTTTTCCAGAAATATAATATACGCATGGGTGGTGACAGTGCCAGCCGTGGCCGCCATAGCAGCTCTCGCCATGTTGACACTAGAAGCCTTTGTTGTTTAAACTAAGAACAACCTTTTGATAGGGCTATTACAAAGCTAAATTAGTAGGCCGCGTAGAACTTGAAAACACTCGACGAAACAACAACTACCAATAAAATTTGAGACTGATCGGGATCTGCCAATAACGAGCCGTCTGATCATTGATCTACCAATAGCAAGTCTACATGTGTGCGCAGTGCGCACCCACCCCGCTCACTCTTCGTCCTGCCAAAGAGATCTGAAAATTTCTCTTGCTTTTTGTCGATGGACCTTTTAAGTCTTTTAACTTTAAGTTATGTGTGGCCTGTAGCATGAAATTCCTTATTTGGATTATGCCCTGGAAACTAAATAAAAACTGGTATTTTTGTAATAACCCTATCAATATATTTATTTAGGTTTTGTAAGACTAGTCGATACTCAATACTCATGCAAGTCGCATAGGTCAGAACTCAGCTAAAGATGTGATTCGTCAATTGTATGTTATGAAAAGTTGTTGGATACATGAATTGATTAGTTGTAATATAATATTAAAATCATGGCCAGAAAATAAAAACCTGAATATAAAATGTAATACTACAAACTCCGTCTGAAAATGTCCAAAAAGTTTCACATATTTTTCAAACTTCAAAGAAATCGATTTGCAGGCAAATGTTGGACCAACGTGATTTATGGCGCATTTTTATTAGTCGTTAACTCGCACGGTATACAGCATACGGAGAGTCCCTGCAGCCGAGATAACAACTAATGGCGCATTTTCATTGATCGTGGCATGCGTTTCAGAAATCTCCCGCACCCCGCATGCGGCCCCTAGCCGTGTTCAGTTCATTTTTCAACTACGCATGCGCGGCTTTTTTCGCAGTTTGGTAGCTGGCTGTCATTTGTCAACTTCATAACGTGTCATTTTCTAAAATCTGACATAAATGACACTCATAAAAGTTCAGTGATTGGTTCAGTGTGAGTGTCATGTTCTAATATCTGTCAGATTTTAGAAAATGACACGTTATGAATTTGACAGTCAGCTGCCAAACTGCGAAAAAAGCCACGCATGCGCAGTTAAAAAATGAAACGAACACGGCTTCTATCGATCAGTGAAATTGCGCCATGGGTTAAGCCAGCAACTGCAGCTATCACAACTAACATTAACTTTACAAGTGATAACTCGGAAAAAAAACGTAGGTCCGTCCTCTGCTTATGAATCAGTTTCTCTGATCGCAACGATTTGGGTTTTTATTCTTCTGGTCGGTTTGTTACAATGCACGTAGCAGAATCTAATAGGGCCATTCTAGGATCAATATTTGTAAACGCAATCTAGACGCCAAAGATTTAAAAGCACAATAGTTAAAGCATCTTAGCATTAAGACTCCTCTTCATTGAAACTTTCTCTCTCAAATATCAAAACGGGTACAGTCAGAAACATTTACTTAACTAAAATAACAAAAAGCAATCTGTACCAATCTTTACAAGAATTCTAATGTGATTTTTAAAACTGTTTACATTGATATTCAGATGTACTGTCTATATTTTTTACAAATGCGTTGATTCTCTACTCAACCTGTAGCGAAATTATTTTAAGAAAACAATTGTTGGTTAATAAAGAACATCATTACCTAAAGTTTACTTGTCCTTACCCATTCCTTTAAACGCTACGTTTTTGTCGCAAAGCTTTTGAAGCGACAAGTCACAACTCACAAGTCGCGTTCTAATATTATATTTTGGTTGTCATTGTACGAACCTAACCTCACTACGCGCCAGCCGAACATGATACTTCAGTATTACAGAACGCAAAGTGTCGCATCGCATCGTTCCGCGGCTGTGTATTGTTAAGTACTCACATACGCTTTCACTCGATCGAGCAATCACGTAGACTGTAGAGCAATGATATTTTACTTATACATATGTTACGTTCATACTATTTTCCGGCTTAAATTCAAAATTGCAAACATTGACTTTGACAGATAAGTGAAACAAAACATACGAAATGCCATAGACTTATAATAAATGCCATCCACATAAAAGAGAGTTCTATTTTAAACGTCGAATCGTATCGCTGTCTCTTTCTTCGCCTGAGCTATGACGAAAATTCGATTTTTTCCAGATTGTTCGAAAAAATAATTGAAAATGTAAATAATCGAGGTATCAAGACATGTGGTAAGAGATTCTATGTGTTTTGTTTACTTTTGAGTTATAATTGGTACATTTTCGAAACACACACGAGTCACGACGTCATTTTCAATTTATTTATGTAAGACAAGACGCGGCACGTTCGTGACTGCGCTCGAAAACCGTATGTGAGTACTTAGCTTGTGTTTGACCCTTTAATGCAGACTTTTCACGACGCGTAATATCACGAGCCGCGCCGAGCCGATTTGTAATGCTGGCTTCTCACGGCGCGTAATATCACGAACCGCGCCGAGCCGAGCCAATTTTTACGAGCGATTACGAGTCAACAGGCTTGTCCGTGCTACCCGTTCTCCGCCGAGCCGCGCCTTTGAAGTTACCGACTTCAATCGGATCGGACGCGCCTGCTCGAGCCGGCCTGTGCCATCCCGAGCCACTACCTTCACACGGCACGGCTCGTGATATTTTGCGCCGTGAGAAGCTAGCATAAGATTGACCTACATATTTTGTCGAACGCAATTAAAAGACCTAAGATCCAAACTTGAATTTCGAAAATTAAAAAAATATATATTCTTAAACATTTATTGGTATCTAATCTGTATAATGTATAGTCTAATAGGCGACGTACTGGTTAGTGAGTGCTCGCAGCAGCCTCGCGCGTCGCACGGCGGCGGCCTCGCGCGCGATGTCGTCGCCGTTGTTGGCGTTGAGCTCGAGCGCGCCGGCGGCGGTGCCGGCGCGCGCGCGTCGCCCGCCCTCGCCGCGCCGCGCGTGCAGCGCCACGCACACCTCCAGCAGCGTGCCGTCCCACACGCACCCGTAGTACGCGTCCATCGCGTCCGAAGTGTTGCCCGTCTGAAAACAATAATTGTTTGTTAATCTTAAATGTTAAAGCGGAATCTACCAAAAGGTCCAAGTCAAACTTCTTTAGAAAAACTAGGCACTTTAACCGCGTTCCATTAAGCGTTAAAAACGCTCAAAACGCTCAAAATAAGAGGCATTTTGAGCGTTTTTAACGCTTTTATGGAACGCGGGGTAGGTGAAATATTATGTTAGTACTTATTGCCTATTTATTTTACGAGGAAGGAATAAGCTGTTAGCTGTGTCTGATAAGTTTTTTTTAACTAGCAAAGTAAACAAGCGAAACCACCGGTAGTGAGTTAGAGCGACCGCAGACTTACAATTTCAAGTTGGCCAACTACAGTCTGTCAAGAAAGTCATGACAGGCGGGAAAATTTTCTAAGCGTAATCACGCTTAAAAGTTGTATTGTTTTCTTTGTATTTTTACAAAGAACGCTTATTACATTTTAAATATTGTCACCTTGCACATTTTTATCTCAAATTAATAAAATTCTCATATTATTTTTTTCATTTAAAAATTGTAGTTGACTGTAGTTGGCCAACTTGAAATTGTAAGTCTGCGGTCGCTCTTAGTGACCAAAAATATTTCTTAAATCTTGACCGATTAACTTATCGCTTTTCTGATCGTCTGTCCGAGACACGATCTCGCTCGGAGGTAACGATAAGACAGAGAGGCCCCTACAATCTGCACGCTTTAACAGCTTAACCAATTTAAATTAAATTTGGTATGGACGAATCGCTGCCCATCAAAGTTTATCACATACCTTCTCAGCAAAGCACTTGAAAGCAGTGGCGTAATCCGGCTCTTCGGCGAGCTGCGACAGCGCGGCAGCCTGCGTGGGCGCGTGCAACGCCTGGCAACATCGCGCGGCACGGCGGGCGATGGCGGGCTCGTCGGGCGCGCGCTTCGCGAAGTGCCAACTGCCGCCCGCCAGCGCGCACATGTAGCGACGCAGCGCCGCGCCCCACCGACCTAGCGACATTTCGACGTCGCCGTATACGCGTAACCTAGAATGTAGACATTAGGATTTCCAATCTTATAGAAACATTCATAGCCGAGCGCTACGAAAGAACTCGGATTTAATGTTAGTAAAAAAATTTAATACAATATTATATCAGAGACCAGACATACTATTGGTCCATGATTATATTAACTGAAGATGCACGACTATCATAAATCATAATATATGAAAATAAGCCGATGAAATAAAGGTATAAGTTGGAACTGACACGTCGCAACTGCAGACGACGTGTCGCCGCGACACTACTGGTTTATATTATGTATTTCTACGAAATACCCTGCGCAGCTAGCGACACTTTCATAGAAATACATAGAAACGGCAGTGTCGCGACGACACGTCGTCTGCTGCAGCTTCATGTCCCCCGCTGCTAACCGGCACCTTTAATTAAACAATATCTATGTGGTGTCGTGGTTTGATAAGTAATATTTTTAAGCACGTAAGTAAATTTTTGGTAAACATAATATTATTACTATGTCATAAATTTATTATGTATGTGATTATTGTGCATTTTATTATTATAAAGAACCTACCATGAAGTATTATACGGGTACAACTTCAAGCTTCTCTCGAGCAACTCGGTCAGAGATTCGAGCACGAACTTCACATTGTAGTTGTTAGCGTTCGATATATTCGAGGGCCAAAGACTCGTATACTCCACAACCAGTTCTAATGAATTATCATCGTTTAGTAGGTTGTGTATTCTCGCTAGGAGGGATAGCACTACACTGACGGCCAGGGGTTCTCTGAGCGTCGCTAGGAAGGCGTTGAAAGCGCTACGTGCTTCGGCGGCGGCGTTGGGCGTGTCGCGCGAGTGCGTCGGCACGCCGCCCGCTGACCGCTTCACGGGGCCGTTCGCGCCGTTGTTGTAAACTGACAGTGCTGTAATAATATTTACGTGCTATAAATATCATTCAATTATTAATTATTATTAATTATTATACATTAATTTTCTTGATATACTGAAAAAATGGATATTTAGAGTTTTAAGCAACTAGAACGAGTTAACGGATTAAAATTTTGAGACAAAACTATTTTGTAGTTCTAACTTAACCATAATATCTCCACTGTTTTATTGTAAGGTTGTTTAGATTTTGTAACATAAACATTTGTGATTTTACTCTCCCTTTTTAGGGTTCCGTAGCCAAAATGGCAAAAAACGGAACCCTTGTAGATTCGTCATGTCTGTCTGTCTGTCTGTCTGTCTGTCCGTCCGTATGTCACAGCCACTTTTCTCCGAAACTATTAGAGCTATACTATTGAAACTTGGTAAGTAGATGTAGTCTGTGAACCGCATTAAGATTTTGATGCAAAAATGGAAAAATTATTAAAAATTTTTTTCATCTAACCTATGCGTGTGGGGTATCTATGGATAAGTCTCAAAAATGATGTTGAGGTTTCTCATATCATTTTTTTCTAACCTGAATAGTTTGCGAGAGAGTGGTAAAATGTGTGTCCCCCCCCCCCCTTCTAATGGTAAACCTTAATCTAAATTAAATCTACTGAAATATAAAAATAAATCAAAAACCTTTTAATTTCATAAAAATAAACCTTATTGCTGCTGCGGAACCCTTCATGGGCGAGTCCAACTCGCACTTGGCCCCTTTTTTACTTAATTGGAATATGACTGGAAGTTGTTACAGTTGCTGGTGTAGTTTCGTCAGTCATTGCTTTCTTTATCCCGTAAAACAACTCACCATAATCCCACAACGCTCTCGGGAACTTCCTAGTAGCCTTCCCCCGCTGCAGCTCGAAGCAGGCGGCGCACAGCGCGGCCGCCGCCTCCCCCGGGCCCGTCGCCGCGCCCGCGCCGTCCCACTCGCACGCGTTCACCAGGCACGTCCAGCATGCCTCGATCACCTGACACGGAATCAAAGTCGTTATTTTCTCATTGAAGAGAGGCTACTGTTGTGTGTGGAAAAAACTTTGAAGGAGTGGTTCTTAAGGAATTACATTTTTTTATAAACCACGCCCTTTTTTATAACGCACGCGTTCACCTAGCACATCAACTGACACGCGAATATAGTCGTTATGTTAACATATTAAATATACCGGTTTTTGTACGGGAACAACAACAGAACAACTATTAAGCGATTTAAAGGAATAAATAATTATAATACATAGTATGAAGTGTAGAAAATACTAACCTGAGGTCGAGGAATGATTCCATCGCCAGAAGTAGCTGCGGCGATACACGCTTTGCATTTATTGGCCAATGCAGTAAGGTTGATGCGGTGATGCGGCCAATCGCTGAGCATTACGTTCACTTGCAGCAAAAGCACCTCCCAGGTTAGTAGGCGACAGAGGCGATATAGGACTGGGTCTGAGCTACCTCCCAATTGGTTCCGCGCTTCACCTTCTAATACTGAGAGTAATGATAGAGCAGACCGCGCGCAGCCCGCCTCGGCTCTCGCCCGGGACGCACCAGACACGACGTACCCGAAATCCTGCAAGAATCCTCTCGGTAAAGCGATAAGAGCGTTCCCAAGCGCCCCCGGTGGTTTCCACGTCGGACTCAACTTCCACAGAGGTGCCGATGGAGACATCATCGCCAATTTCACCAAACACAACCTCACATCGTCCGCAGTCGACGCCTCGATGAGACGCTTCTTCAGTCTCCCCATTTCCAAATCTGGAACTGATTTGATCTCGAAGTCTGGGGTCTCCCAGTCGTCCGTTAGAAGTTCTTTCGGAAATTCCAAATTGTCATCGTCGTTGTACGATTGATCGTTTAGTATAATCTGTAGCTCGTCATCTGATATCAGTTTGCGCCTTATACTTTTCGCTGCGTCTCCGACGTATTTCTTCAAGTAGTCGTCAATTTTATCGATAGGCACCTTGAACTGCGACGTACCTAGATGGAGGAAAAACATCTTTAGGTTTTGCCAATCCTCCTCCGATAGGTCGGACGTTAGAACGGGGGCGATAGCCCAAAAGAGAAGATCGAAGTATTTCGTTCCGAAGGTATTTAGTCTGTTGTTAAAATCTGGATGAGTAGAAGGTATACCACCCTCTAATGCATATCGCACTGCATTGAGCACTGAGACCCGATTCAAGAGGTCTCTCGCCACCGTGAAGGCGCCACTAGAGGCGGATCCTTGAATATCAAGTTCTACCACCTCTCGGTGCACCAAAGGTATCTCCCGAGATAAATTATCCGCCTGTAATATGGCTATAAGTCCAGTGTAGTGATTGGCTACTGACTCCTGCAGTTTCTGCATGAGCGACGGTTCCTCGTTTAAGACTTCGCTCCCTAAGTTCAAGGCTCTAATGTAACCGAATATATCTTCCTTAGCGACACTCGCATAGTTACAATTGCCCCAAGGGAGATCTTTGGAGTCGTAACCGTTACTTTTGACATCTTTCTCTAGTTTTGCTGAATTTTCGTTACAAAGTAAAATATGCTGCTTTGCCAAGTCGTGTTGGCCATAAAAGAAGTAATTATAGCATAGGTCGTAGTGTACTTGCATGGCTAGCTCGTAGTAGCTTATATAGGTGTCCCCAGCCTCCCAGTTATGTTCCATGTCTTCGGAAGTTTCAGTGAGATGAGCAAATGCCTCCATCACTGGCACCTTAATTTTGATTGAGTCTTTGTTGGGTAAATAATCAAAATACGAAAGCACACTGTCTAGATAGCCAATACTTTGCATACGATTAGCTTCACACATCCGCAATATTTTCTCAAAATTTTGATTTAAGGGGTTAAAGGCCCCATCAGCTTGCAAGCCCGGTCTGTAACAAAATGTTAAAGAGTTTATAAAACCTAAGCACTACTTATCTTATAATAGTATTTTTAAAATATTATATAAAAAGATAAAACCGACTTCAAAATTGTACGTAATTACTAATTAGGAATTAAAACTCCCTATCTCGCAAACTACTGAACCGATTTTGATTAAACTTGCACTATTCCCTAAGTTGATCAATATCTAGTACAACAAAATAAAAAAGCGGCCAAGTGCGAGTTGGACTCGCCCATGGAGGGTTCCGGAGCAGCAATAAGGTTTATTTTTATGAAATTAAAATATTTTTGATTTATTTTTATATTTCAGTCGATTTAATGAAATTTAGATTAAGGTTTACTATTTATGACGTATAAAAAAAACTACTGGCTAGATCTCGTTCAAACCAATTTTCGTTGGTAGTTTTTATAGTAATCTACATCATATATATTTTTTAGAATTATCATGCCTCTACTTTAGAAATTAGAGGGGGGGACACACATTTTTCCACTTTGGAAGAGTCTCTCTCGCAAACTATTCGGGTTAGAAAAAAATGATATGAGAAACCTCAATATGATTTTTGGAGACCTATCCATAGATACCCCACACGCATAGGTTAGATGAAAAAAATTTTTTTTTGTTTCAGTTGTACCTATGGGGACCCCTAAAATTTTTAATATTTTTTCCATTTTTGCATCAAAATCTTAATGCGGTTCACAGACTACATCTACTTACCAAGTTGCAATAGTATAGCTCTAATAGTTTCGGAGAAAAGTGGCTGTGACATACGGACGGACGGACAGACAGACGGACAGACAGACAGACATGACGAATCTATAAGGGTTCCTTTTTTGCCATTTTGGCTACGGAACCCTAAAAAGAATTACTCAAATCGGACTTGTAGTTCCGGAGATACGCTAACACTAACATAAAAATATTTAATATGACATACATATACATGCACACTTTTGAAATTTGGCACATTTGTTCAGACACTGATCTAGACTAACATAATATTATACAAAAACTGGGCAGACTGCCCTTGACCCATCAACTCCCAAGTGGCCCTCAGCAGCAGCATAACAATTGAATATCTATTGTGTCTGAAATACCCATGATCAAGGTATTACATAATATTATTATTTGTCAAAATACTTACAAATGGAATGTCATTTTTGCTGATTTTGCATAAAGTGCAGCTTTCACTGGAAACCGTAATATCCATCTGTGATACAGGGTGAGAGCAAACTGTACTTGAGGTTTCTGTACATCTAACTCTCTACATACATCCTACAAATAAACAGGTAGTCTAAGAAAATTAGTTTCAAAAGATGGTACAGTTATTGTTAAAGGTGTCCAGATGAATATACTAAAAGTCCCCAGGGGTGGGACAAGAGCCGGCGGTGGGGGAGGGGGGGAAATGTCTCTTTTTCAAGGTTTTTGCTTGTAACTCGAAAATTATTTATTATAATATCTCTTTAGTGACTTCTAAATTAATTATAGTAGACATTAAATTTCCTATAAATTACGTCTAAACATTTTTACTGTATGATCATTACTTTAGGAAATACAGAGTATTAATAGGGTACGCTAGCACTGTTTTGCCATACAAACGTATTTCCCAATTTACTCCCTGGACAATGCGTCTAGAGTCTAGACAAATGATTTTTTATACAATATAAAATATTGGGATCTGTTAAAGCATACCTCTATGTTAGATTTTTTTTCTAAAATTAAAAATATGACCCTAAAAAATTGCAAAAAATGAATGTCCCGTACCCCCCCAATTGACGACCATAAAACAAATTTGAAAGATGTTTAAGTTAAAATAAGAACGTAGAGGCAATAGACTCACTCTTCCTGAAGATATAAAAAATATATAATTAGGTAGGCCCTATTTTTAAGTAGGAATCAGAGGACTATGTTACCTCGATTTACTGTTATCTGTCTCTAGATATAGTAAATAGAGGTAACATAGTCCTGCCTAGGAATCAATTTCTTTGATGGTAAAAAGATCTGAACTATAAATTACCTGTGGAGGTACAACAAAAGCAGCATCTGTAGCCATATACACCAGATCTTGCATTAGACATTGCTGTGTAAGGGGTGCAAGTTTTGATTCAAATATATCTACAAAAGAAACAAATATTATCAGAGGAAAATACAATACAAATATAACATAAAAAAGGTTAATTAAAATAAAAACTGTGTTGCTCAAAGTAATGATAGTTACCTCCTTTATATTATTAATTCAATAATTTTATGACAAATTATAATTTACAGAGTACAATTATTACGTACAATTGAAGAGCTGGCGAACAGAACCGGATTAGTCTGCGAGAAAAAAAATTTACACAGTGGCTAAAAACTAGTATCAACTACTAATACTACTACTGAAGTAATCCAGTTTTGTTTGAAAAAGGACTTTTTAAAGCCTTTTAACCAGTTTGGATTGACACTATTAACAGGGCTTGTCATACATGGGTCAAGAGAAGATGATTCGAAAAAAAATGTACTTTTGCATTCTGGTGGACTTGCCCGGTGTTGTTCGCCAGCTCCTCAATTACAAAGACTACAAGTAACATACCTAAATTCCAGTGCAGGGTTGATGCCACTTTTAGGGCTAAAATTTTCAAAGCAAGTTGTTTCTTAGTAAATGTCAATGGAGTAGGGTTAGTAGCCGCTGGTGGACTGGGAGGTCCATCAATGTCAACCACTCTCTCACTTGTCGGTTTTGAATTCGCATTTTTACAGTCAACCCTCAAAAATTCTTCTATTAAATCACAAGGTGTTGGATCTAGATATAAAGTGAATTATAATAATTAGAACATCAGTTTTTTTATAGTACAGTCATTAACGTAGTAAAAATATTGGAAGTTTAACTGAAAATACAGCCTGGATACAGAAAAATAGCTAAGTTTCAGTAATATAGCCTTATATAAATTTCAGACTACACAGTGTGAAATGGCATGTACCCCAGTCTCCACCTGTTATTAGAACTTATTTCTATAATATGCACAATTTTGTTTTAACTAAAAAAGTAAGAACTACTGCAGTATGTGATACAAAAATATACATGGTGAATATTAACAAAAAAATACCTGGATTAGGTTTGCTGAGGTGATTCTTCAGTAAATCTGCATCAAGAAGGAATTCAAACCACAATATTGTGTCTGGAGATATAGGAACAGTTCCAGGGCGTAATAAGTCTACATCCATTTTGATGAAGGCTGTTTATTACTGAAAACATTGCAACTGACAACAAAAACACAATGTACATGTATTACATGTGTATGAAATTATAATATATTATTGTACAGTGTTTTACAGGCAGTGGAACGATGAGTGGAACACATTACACAGTACTTACAGTTTTTATTGCAGCATTCAAAGGTTTTTCATTAATAAATTTAATTTTTATATCCCTGACTCTGTATTGCTGCATAAGAGTTAAAGCAAGAACTTAAAGATTCATGCTTAAAATATTATAAAATCTAAAAACAATCACATACCGGTATAAGATGTGTAGGTATAAGTTTTTATGAAAGTTTTGACATCTGGGTGTTATAAACTTTTTTATACATAGTATATTGTACAAATTAAAATAAATTTCTGCATAAAATACATTAAATAATAGGCTAGTACAATGAATATTTACAAAAATATTTTAATTTTGATTTTGCTTCGATATTCGAGATATTCGACATGTATCACCACAGAAATGTCAAATAACATCAAATGACATTGACATTGACATTGACAATTGAGGTTTTTTTTTTTTTTTCTTATAATGGCATTTCGGCTTTAACCATAGGGACCGTGCAGAAACTATAGAGGGCGTCGTAATTCGACAGCAGCGACACGATGCGAGCAAAAGACGTAACTTGTGAGTGACTTTGGCTTCGCATTCTCCTTGACCCTGGCTAGTTTTTAAGTGTTTTTTTATGTTTTACACTATAAAATGATTTAATACTTACACTCCCAAGTGGCCACATGCAGCCGCGAGAACAACGACAGATTTCCAAGAATCCGCGATCGAAGTAATAAAGTTAAAGACTAGATGACGCCCGCAACTCCGTTGCGCCAAAAATCATTTATCGCGCGGGAACCGTACATTTTCCCGGGATAAAAAGTATCCTATGTCCTTTCCCGGGGCTCAAAGTAAACCCATACCAAATTTCAGCAAAATTGGTTTAGCGGTTTGGGCGTGAAGTGCTAACAGACAGACACACTTTCGCATTTATAATACTAAGTATATTTTTATAATATTAAGTATAATATTAAGGGTTTCTACTTTCTACCTGTAAACAAAGAACGAAAGAGTGAATAAAAATGTATAAAGCCTATCTAGTTAACTAAGAAAATATCTGAAATAGTAATTAATAGCATCCATCAGCATAGAAAGTAAAAACTTGATAAATATTGCAATAAAATAATGAAGCTATGCAAAAATACTTATAATCTTACTGAAAATGCATGTGGATTAATAAAATAAAACAAGTTCACTAAAATAAATGCTTTTATTTCATCAACCTTCTGCGATTCGATCGACACCATCTTCACAACTTTTCTCAATCACTATTTTTAACTAATTTCAGTCTGGACCTCATCAGTGCAAACACCATTAATTATGTATCCTTTAAATAACACACAAAGACTGCACTACTAATCTTTTTCCTACTTGAAGAATCATCCTTTTGAGAACCAACACTTTGACAAGATGGTTCAAGTTCAATACTATTCTCAGTGATGAATTCCTGGCAGGACTTCTCCAAATTATCCTTACTTTTGATGCAACTTTATGCCAATTAAATGAGCGGTGCCTATCAATGTATATCAATTTAGATTGAAGCCAGTTTGGATGTTTACTGAAAGAAGCAATGGTTATAGGTTATGTTCATATTGTGTTCATAAAAATGAATTTACGGTTATAATTTACAAAATTCAGTGTTTTTACGAGTGTACACATAACATTCATGGAACTTTTTAAATACTTACGTATGTTTTTACCGCCTTTTATCCATTTCTTTCGTTTTTCAACAAACAAAGGCATGTGAATACTTTGGCAGAAAAATAGTAAAATTTTACATCGTTCGATTTGCCTTTATATTTCTTGCATGTATTATAACATCCGGGAATACAACAATGCATTTCAATTCTTGAAAATAATCAAATTTGTCAAGAAATCTTATAATTTTCCATAGCTTGACTAGAGCTTGACAGTAAAATTTTCGTAAAAGTTTCGGCTATTCGCCACTTGTGGCAGTGTCGTCGCTCTGCACGGTCCCTATGGCCAGTGTCGAGTATATAATATTATGGCGGGAAAACAATATTTTATAATATAATTTTCAGCATCGTTATTCTATTTCGTCAGGTCTAAAGTCTAGTCAAAGTCTAAGTAAAAGTCATTACAGTCAGAAAGTCAAGTCGGTTGATTCAGTAAAGTGGTAGACGCTTTACTGAAACTTTTGATGGAGTTTTGGAGGGAACACAAAATAGCACGTTTCTGGATATTGCATCACTTTCCTACACTTGTGCACGATAACGAATATCTAATGGTTAATATTCTACCAATATTACACATTAAAAACCCAGTTATCACAATTTTAAGAAAATAATACAAAAAAACACAACATCACTCTTTCACATTCCCGGCAAAGAGGTATGTCCGACACTTGTTTTTATACGCTTTTTATTAGCTTCACCTGTATATTTGTTTGTAACATGTTTGTAACCGACTTCTTTGGGCGCGATTTCGACCCACTTTAAACGGCCAGATTTCGTTCAAACTTTGTAGATTTATCGAGGACCGATGACAATAGTACACTAATTTGATATAATTATTCCATTTTTCAATTTGTATGTTTGTATGTTTGTTTGTAACCCTTTATATTATAAAAAGCGTGTTTTTAGTTTTTTTAACTATTAGGTACTTATTTTTCGTTTTATACTTTACATAGCATTGAGATATTGGTGAAAGTTTATATTATTTAATAAATATTGCTAGATAACACCGGCAACTCTGTTACGCCGAAATTAGTTTACCGCGTGAGGACCGTGCATTTTTCCGCAACAAAAACTATCCTACACCATTTCCTGGGAGTCGAGGTCTCCAGGAAAGTATCTAGCAAAAACGGTTCTTAAACACTTATTTTTCTTATCAGTCTATTATGCAGATTAAGCACGAACTGTCCTTAGATGATAAGTTACTACCATTAGGATTCAGAGCTCTGGGTATTCACAGCAGTACCTACAATCAGTAAACACTGATAACGTTGTAGTGGGCCAGCAATGTAAATAGGTGGATCTACTGGATGAAAGCTGAGACTGCTGGCGAGTGGCGTGACGCCCGATCTTGGACCAAAGAAAAATAATATAAATACCTACCTAATAAGTTCAATATAATAGTGGGGAATTAAGAAGTACCTACGCATCAAGAATAATTTTATTAAAATATGATACAATAACACTTCAGTAAATCCAACATTGTACTTTGTAGGTATATCTCACATTTCTAGAAATACATAAAAGTTATGAAATTCTAATAGTAACGTGTAGTTATCTAAACTATTATACCAGCGATAACTCAAACATTATCGCAGCTCGATAATCACGTTAGTGTCTTGTTGTGAGTTGATCAAATTGGTAGGTACGGGGATTTACCATAAGAGGGATTTGATAAAAAAAATTTACTTAAGTACATTTTTTCATGAAGTAAAACGAAGGACATGGAGTGGACAAAGTGAAAATTTAAAAGTGTTATTTACTTGCAAATATGAGTGAGTATTTTAACTGTTTATATCAATAACTAGTGTTGTGAAATATAGCTATTGCCAACGTGAACAATTCCTTAGGTAATATTTTATTTTTACCACAGCCTAAAGTCTAATCTATGAGGTAGGTACCTAGACTATAATATAACTGACTCCTCCTGACTCAGGACACTAGCATTTAAATTCTATGTTAGTAATTATTTATGTTGGTAATAGGATAGGTAATTCACGTTGGGAGCACCCGTGTCTGTGTAGGTAGTTGATACGGCATAAACAGCGCAGCAGCGGTAGCTACGCCGCGCCCGCGCGTTGGTAAATCGTCTAGAATATCTTTTGGACCCATCCTTCATAAATGTACAGTTTATGAGTACGAACCAATCGTGGAAGAGCTATGATAGCCATATATTATTATATAGGTATAATGCTATGACAGGGATGCGCTGACTTGACCGGTAACAACCTACCCACCTACTGGCTGCTTCATAAAGAAAATATACCTACGTCTTGTACTGTGTTTTGAAAAGAGGAAGGCTTCTAATTACCTAAAAGAGGTCGAAGATTTCAAAGGAATACCTATGTTGAGATGTTTCAGATTACGATAATAATAATTATAATTTATAACAATAATTTTAATACGGTCTATGGGCGTTGGTAATCGATTAGGTAGAGTTTTTATTTGGTCTGAGGGTAGTAGGTACTAATTACTATGTAGGAATGTTTTGTTATGTAGTATGCTTAGGTATTCTGCAGGTCAAAAGTAGGTACTTAGGTATCTAGTATAGTCGTAATTTCTTTCGTGAAAGAAAATCGGACAAAAACTGGAACTTATTTTCGATAAGTAGAATAAAAATATAAGAGAAATCATATTACAGTAAGTACACGGCTTCTACATCTAAGCAATTTAAATTTTATAAGTAGACAGGTTAGTTCTATAAGTTATAACTATTAACTTATAACCTACTTACTAGATGTTCCGCGCGGCTTCGCCCGCGTAATTATAAGGAATTTCACGGAAATCTACTAAAAATAGCCTGTGTCCCTTCACGTGGTCTACTTATTTTTCATAAGTTCATATTATGTGCCAAATAACATAAAAGTCACTCCCATAGTTCTTAAGATAGGCAATTTTATATATTAATTTTCACCGTATTTTCCACATTTTCTTTAGTGTCTTCGTTCCAATTGGTCTTAGCTTAATACTTAATATAATTATAGCCTATAGCCTTCCTTGATATTAAATGGGCTATCCAACACTGAAAGACTTTTTCAAATCGGACAGTTTCTGAGATTAGCGCGTTCAAACAAATAAACTCTTCATCTTTATAAATTATAATATTACCTACCTAAGTAGGTATAGATAATAGCGTTATAACAATTATCTAGTAGTTACAATAAAATATAATATTATGAATTCCGAGAAGACATACATATAGTAGAATGATTTATAACTATTAATTTTGAGGGTTCCGTACCCAAAGGGTAAAAACGGGACCCTATTACTAAGATTTCGTTGTCTGTCCGTCTGTATGTCTCCAGACTGTATTACTTATGAACGGTAATAGCTATAGAGTTGAAATTTTCAGAGATTGTGTATAATAAATTATTATCTGTTGCTGCTATAACAACAAATACTAAAAACAAAATAAAACTAATATTTATGGGAGGCTCCCATACAACAAATGTGATTTTTTTGGCCTTTTTTGCTCTATATCAATAATAGCAACAGGTAGATACTTGAATTTTTCACACAATCCTTAGTTTTATGTGTACTTTAATATTTAATAATAATATTAATATAAAATAAAAAATTATGAGGGGCTCCCATACAAAAAACACAATTTTTGGCCTCATTTTGCTCTTTCATGGTACGGAACATGACGGAAACCTAATCGTGCGCGAGCCCGCACTCGCACTCGCACTGGGCCGATTAAATTTAAGAAGAATTTTGTAGCCAGCAGGCAATATAAATAATTAACCCGTAAAGCTTGATTACACAGACTGCTGGCCTTTCCTATTGTATGTAAATAGTACAAAATTTGCTTGTCATCTAATAAATTAATAACTGTATTTTAAAAAGATAAAACCGACTTCAAAATTGTATGTAATTGAGAATTAAAACTCCCTATCTCCAAAACTACTGAACCGATTTTGATGGAATACATACAATACATACATACATACACTTTTGAAATTTGGCACATTTGTTCAGAAGCTGTTATAGATTAACATATTATGCAAAAACTGGGCAGTTCTGGAAATATTACGCGTCGAATTGATAACCTCCTTTTTTTGAAGTCGGTTAAAAAGACAGCGAACGTTGAATTGTTTCTTACTTAGCTGCATAATAGATATATTATTATAATACTTAATATGTAATTATATTATCTATCTTTATTGTTAAGGGTGTATGTGCAGTGTGCACAATAGATAGAACAATCACGTGCATGAGGTAAAATATATTTTTCAAACGCGTAGCGACTTGCGAGTTGCGAGCGATTTACGTTAAATATAGATGGAGCCCATTCAATACAAGTGATAAGATAACCGTTATCACTGCCACTTGGCGAAGATAAGCCAATATAAATAAACATGTCAGCACTGCCCTTATTAGTTACACTATGTTATTGTGCTTATTCCGTTAAGGTCTCTAAAAGGATTAGGAGTACTGGATTTTTTTCCAGGGCCGGATTTGCACTCTCGAAAGATTCAGCCTTTCGTATAGTGAACTAATTGATCAACAGATGGCGTTAGTAATATCAAAAACGCTATGATCCTTACACTTATCATATTAATTATTATTAAGTATGTCGCAATAAAATCAGTTTTAAAGGTATTTTCTGTTCTCCCACGTTTTAGTAGGGGTAGATCATATGCCGTATAGTTCTGGTAAAGTACCATAATATTATCTAAGGCATCATTTGAGGATTACTTATGTCGTTTCTTTCAGTGGACATTAATCCCTACCAGCCAATCTCACCAGGGGGTGGGAATGATGTGTGTATCGAGATGGACATTCTGCGGGTGGGCTCGGAGCCGGTCGGAATGCGTTGCCCGTACTGTCAGGAGGACATCATGACCAGAGCCACGTACAAAAACTCCACCTTAACGCACATCGTGGCTGCCGTTTTGGGACTATTGTTTTGGTAGGTTTGGTAGGTAGGTTAGGCACCTTACGTTACGGTGTACGTAAATTTAAATCAAGTTAATAGAAATCTTATTTTTTTGTTGTAAAAACCATTTAAGTAAAGGTCTTTGGTAAATACATTTTACCCAATTCCTAATCAATCAGATTCAATTGGTTCGATTTCACGCTTTTATTTTAAATTCACATTCTAAATCAATTTTGAGGCTGAGCAATTTGATTATTTGGTTTTTTCCAGGTGGTTATGTTGTTGCGTGCTGCCGTATATTACAAAAAGGTGGAAAAATGTGGAACACTATTGTCCTCGGTGTGCAGCGTTTTTGGGTGTTTACACAAGAAAAACAATAATTTAGTATAACATTTTCAATGTTTTGTTACCTAAGCCATAATTTTACTAGCTTTCATATTAAAGTATAATAAATTTTTGTATAATTTTAAAAATAAGATAATTTAAGGATTTATTAATAATGAGTAGGCTTAGATTAATTTATTATTATAATAATATAGTATAACTTTTAAACTCCGACACTGTTAATTTTTTACCGAATACCGGCATTTAAACACAGATTAACATTTTTTGAGTTTAAAGCATTATCATATTGGCCTAATTTGAGATGTGATAAAATTATACACGCATAATATTACTTGTTATACATAATACATATTATATGGATGGGCTATGGGCGTTCAAATTAGAAAAATAAGTCCTATCTTAGTTATTTTAGTTATTTTTATTTAGTTATATTTATTTTTTTAAATGACAATGAATCAATAAAATTAAATACAAAAATATTTATTTTTTTTAAGAATTCATAAATTACTCGACATATTTTTCAGATCAGACAATAAAGCAGAAGATTCACATTTTTAAATAATTATTATCTACCTATAAGGAATTTATTTTATAGGACATAATACAGATATCACAGAATAGTTCAAGTATGGAATATTTACAAAATAATGTTTCCTTACTTAGCTCTGAGTATAAAATTAAAAATCGATAAAAAATTATAATAGATAAGTATTAAAAAAAACAAGCTGTTTAAAAATATTGAAATAAATCTATGTAAATTATGAAGTGATTGTAGTTTTTATATTACAGGTTTACCTGTAATACAATTGGAATTTGGAACAATGTATATTTACGTACGTAGTAGTAATCAGAGTAGTTGATTCATGGGCAGACGGCGGACCTACGTAATTTAGTTGTTTTACGTCAAACACAGCCGACAAATCGCAACTAACAATGATTTGACATAATCTGACCAAATGACGTAGGCCCGTCAACTGCCCATGAATCAATTTCTTCGATGGTACAAACATACGTTCCTGTTTCAAGTCGAAGTACGGCCCTGTATAGTATATTAGGGGCGCCACGCCCGGCTTATGTATCTAGGCAGATTCTTATTACTACGTATCCTAAATTATAATTATTTATATTTAAATAGCTAAAGTAAACATTGCTATCGTATAATCCGACTAAATTAGGAGGGATCGGCTGAGCCCAGGTACGCGGTGCACTTGGGGCAGTAGTGGTTGGCAGTCTTACACGACTTCATGCAGTACGGCACGAAACACCCGCAGCAGCATCTGTAATTAAACAAATAAGACTGGGGCTACAAAAAAAAAATACAAAATGAAAACTGCAGCAGCATGGCCACTAGCCAAGTTGCCATCATAGAAAGGGAAGAGGAGTAAGGGAGAATTTTTCTTTTTGTTATTAAAATCTGTCAGTATTTCTATGCTAATTCATTTTCAATATGAGCATGCTAAGCTAGCTGCTAGCTGATAATACTTTCACACAAAAAATATTTTAGATATTATTGATCAAAATCATCGAGTCATCACAAATAACAAAAGTTGTAACTTGTAAGAGTAGAGTAGACTGTAGAGGGTTAAACGTATTCCTTCACTCATCAGACAATATTTTTTTTTCCCGAAACTGTAATGACTAATGACATATTTATTTGTATATATTTTAATTACCTATATTTTAATGAATTATTGACATAAACATTTATGGTTGGGATTCCCATTCAAGTCAACTTTGAAGAAACAAAAATACATTTGGCATTTAAATAATATTTCAACTGTAAAAACAACAAGTTTTATTACCTTGGGTCAAACATTATTTAAGATACTTAATATTTTTTAATTCAAAGAAATGACCATCAACATAGTTAACTGCCGATTATTATTACTATTGTATATATACATATTATTATTATATTGTCCTAGTTCTAGTTAAGTATAGTCAAGTCTAGTTATAGTATAAACACTAAGATTGGTTTAGTTTGTGCACCTACACACGATTTTCTTTTATCCCTATTTTAAATCTTGTCTACAAAAGGTTGACTGGTAGAGATTGCTTAGTAGCAATAAGTTCGCCTTTTGTACATCAATAAGTATAGTATTTAGTAATGTATCATTCATATTGTTTATGTATTTTGGTGTACAATAAAGAGTTTTATTATTATTATTATTATTATTATATTATTAGAAACAAAGGTATCAATTACAGTGACCTATAATAACTTGAACACCATGAAACCTATCAAGCGTAGGTACATATTACAAGGATGTGCTTAGACCACAGTATTACAATAATATGTAAGTATAATAAGAGTTATTGTACAGGTTTAAGCAATTTTAGATTTCTCGTGCAAAGTACCTAACGTATTATAATAGGTATAATATTTTGTAAAACGCTGGCTAAATATTATAACTCTCAAGTCTTAAACAAAAAAAAATTTATTAGCATCTTTAGCTATTGTAAAACGTTAGGCAATATTTATTACGCTCGATTTTTTATGTGGCAAGAAACGAGCATAATAGATATGGGTCGCTTGATATTAAGCGGTTACATACACAGGACTTAGGAGTAGGAGTTTGAAAACAGCCATAATCGCTAAAAAGGTCATGCTTTGGCATTCTAAGAAAATAACTTTAGGAGACGGGAACGTTGCTATGGCATGGCGCCAGATAAAACAGGGATGCCATCAAGATCAACCAAACATGAGACAACGACTGAGACAAACAGGAGAGTGACAGGGTGATAACGAATCTTGCGAAGGGCAAGCAACAGGCGTTTCAGCAAGGCGCCGAAGATATTGCACAACATCTGCTCCTGAGAGAAAAAGTTCTTTATGGAACGTTTATTATATTCAGCCCATGCCAATGCTCCTCGCGCTGCCGGCAATATTGGCCTGAATACTTCTGCGGCAGTAACGACGCGAGTACCTAGAGTGTTTACACTCAGCCGCTCTACATACTGCCGCGTCGGGCTGCGGCAGCGGCATGACGAGTGGCTGCGCGAGTGTCTATTTACATTGTCGCACTGCCCACTTTCCTGCCCAAATCGGCTGAATGTTATATACCTTATACTTATACGGCCCATTATATACCTTTCAAGACACTTTGCTGTCAAACGCCTATTGCTTATCTGTCGCTAGATACGTAACTGCTCTGGGATATCAGCGGTGAGTGACATTACTAACTCACCCAGCAATAACACACAGGCCAGCCGACACGATGTGGGTCCTATTGTTCGGCACGTAGTCGACTCTGGTGACGATGGACTTGTTGCACTTGGGGCACTGGAGGCCGGTGGGCCCCGGGCCGAGGACGATGGGGCCCGGGTTGAGGGGCTGCGTCGTCACCACCTCAGTACGCGGCTGCTCCATGGCGGGCCCCGTGGTAAACCCGTAGGAAGGAGGCGGTGCGGGGTTTGGCGGTAGGGGCTCGTAAGGCGGCGGCAGACCCATCTTGTTCTCCACTGAAATAAGGATAATAGTTTTTTTACTTGTATATCCAAATTCAATAATAGGCGTTAATAAAATTACTTATAGGCGTTTTTTCCAGAATGACTCTAATGATGCAAGCCGAAGGTTTAGGAGTACCATAAATTATTATCTATTTGTATTCCGTATTATACGGCGTACAATTAATCTAGGCGTTTGCTGGTAAAGACGATGATCAATAATTTTGGGTTATAATTGTTTTGTTTGACACCTTTTAATGTTATAAGTAACTTATAAACCAGCAAAATATGTTATGTACTGAAATAGCCAGGTTAGTCATTTAATGAAGTAATTATTACTTATCGCTGCAATTAGCACTTAAAACAATTCATTATGTAATACAGTTTTTTTATTCATGAAGTACCATGTCGGTACAAGTATACTTAATATTATTAAACTAAAAATATTATGTTTAAACATAAAGCATAGACTTATATTATATTAGTTTAAAGATAATAAAGTTATTTTTAAAATTAAAAAAATAACTTTTTCTAAGTATGTAAGACACGTCATAACTAGCATACATTCTTTTCTCAAAAATAGGTAATAATATAAGCTATATGTACTTAGGTAAAATTATTTAGGATTTTATATACATATTCTTTTAAATCTGTATACAATCGATAATATTTTCTTACTTTAGATTACATTCTTACATTACTTTAGGAAGAAAAATATAATTATATCTATACATTAATAAAACTGTAGAAATGAAAATTCTGTACATTACAGATATTCAAAAAATAATAAGCAGGGGGTGTTACTACATCGCTGTAGAAGCCAAAACTGTGGTTAGTTTTTTGTCTGTCTGTCTGTATGTTTGTTCTAGCATCACACGAAAACTACTGATCCGATTTGAATGCGGTTTTCGCAGATATATTTGTCTTCTTCCAACTTAACATCTGGTGTATAAAAAAATTTCCCCCCACCCCTCTAAGGGGACAAAAGAGGGGTCAGAATTTGTATCAAACTTTTGTATATAACACGAAAACTATTGATCCGATTTGCATACGGTTCGGTATCTTGTCAATAGGTTATTATTATTTTTTAATTAGATCTGTCGCTGGTTTCGTAAATTTTAAGCTTCGAAACTGATACTAAAACGGAATTTTAGAAAACCTCTGTTAAGGTATTGAGATTTAATGTACAAATACTCTATAAATCGTATTTTTTTCTGTGATAACTATTTAGATACTTAGTGAAATTTACTATAAAAATTAGCTATCAACATCTTTATAAAGGTAAGTGGTTGATGATTTTTTCAAGTTTGAAAAGTACAGTTTTAAGCCAAATTGAGCGTGAAAGGTGTAAACGCTCTTAATTTCAAGTTTACAAACAAAAGACGAATGTTGATAAGACTGAGTAGGTAAAACGTTATTTTATACATAAGTAGTTATCTACCTCTAGGTTTAAATTAGAACTTGTCACTTTAACTTATCGCAAGACATGCCGTATATGGACTTTGAAACACAAATAACAAATTTCGTACAGTTTATGTATTAAAATATAATATAATAATTGATATGGTTAGAAGTTTTTGTAAGGCCACGCCGACCTTCAGCCTGCAGTGGAAACAATTACAATTCACAATGTACTGAGAACTTTTTTTTAATGATGAAGTTTTAAATATCATTGTCGGAATTAATGATTCCGTGCGGAAGTAGATTCAAAGGTGTCCTTGCCCTCACCTAAATACAAATACACATCATCTTTGGTCATCAGCTGTACCTGCCCAAATATTTTTGGACATAGAAGGTATTATTAGTCAAAGCAAACACATTGTATAGTGCTTAAAATAAGTAAGTTGCCGACTGAAATTTTTAAACCTTCTTGCAAAGTAATTAGTAATGTGTGTATGAGCCCAAATGGTCCACCGTAATTCGGATGTGGAAAATATTATAATTATTGTTTCTTATATCTAGAAAAGTGATGCTAGACTCAACAGAAATTCCTTTACGGATCATGGCTTAGCATGGTCATATGAGAAGTTGATTCATAGGCAGATGGCGGACCTAAGCTACGTGGTGGGTTTGGACCTCACGACTGAGACCATGTTGGCTCACTACAAGTCATCGCCATTGTGTAGACGGGGTAACGGTGTATGATGATTGATGGCGGACGATGTCCAGTGGATTGCCAGGCGGTAATGGCGGTAATGAGCCATGCGCTACCAAGTGATCGTGGCGTACAGGCTCAGCACAATGGCCCACGGGCTACGATGGCCTATCGTGAGCTATTGTGGCTTCACATAGAATTCACATAGTCCGACCAAATGATGCATGTCCGTCAACTGCCTCTAAATCAATTTCTTCAATGGTACAACCGCCTGTTACGTAGTTAATATTCTCTGTACAACCGCCTACCGCTACAGCCACACTGCATCATATCGGTTAGTTCAGTACACGATAGTACCCAAAGAGACCGACCGACTCTTGGTGCTATCCAATAATTCAACTATGGGCCGTTTAAATTCAGCCCTGTCACTGTCGCCTGTCGGGCAGGGAAGTGGGCAGCGCGAGAATGTTATGCCACTGCCGCTGCTGCAAGTAGGTAAGGAGAAGGTTGAGTGTAAAGTATAAACACTCCCTCGCATCGTTATTGCCGCAGAAGTATTCAGGGAAGTATTGCCGGCAGCGTGAGGAGCAGCAGGCTGAAATACGTCCCAAGTTCAGTAAATTATATCACCTATAGAGAGGAGACCAAGAAGGAGACTCTCTGTGTGCTATCCAATGACTTTATTACGTGATTAGTGCGTGGCGATGTCGAAACAAAATTAATTTGTGCATTAATTAGAGCATGACTAAGCCAAGGTCCACGAAATCGATTCCCGGCTGCTACAATATTGCTAACACTTAACAGTTAGTAGTGCTAGTACTAACTTTCCTTTATTACTAATACTAAATTTTCATATTTGCAATAAAAGAAACCTGACCTTCAGTTCCAGCTTGTAAACTTAAGTTTACAACTTCATAGTTAACTATGAAGATAGGGCCTAGGCTAAAAGTAAGGCACAGAAGGAGGTATATAGAATGTGAAAATTTGTATACAATTTGAGACTAGCCTCTTATGGACCGTTGTATGATGATGTCAGTGAGTGCCTTTTAAGAATTTGCTTTAGATTTAGATGAGTCGGAATTCTTGGAACATATCGGAGATGTTAGTGTTATGAAATCTGCGATGCGCAGATTTCAGATTGTGTATAGTTCATCATTTGACTAGTAACTAGGCAAATGATGAACTAGTCACTAGTTCATTATTGTTTATTGTGGATCAGATCGTAATACATAGTTATTTTGAAAATGGGACCAGTGACGATTTAGTAATCTATGACGGGTCCCTAAAACCGCAAAAATGTGAATGTCATTGCATCGGTACCTATTCGGTCCGGTTGGTATGAAATTGTGATGGTTACGTAGGATAATTTCATCATGGAATGATAGAAGTATACCTAATATCTAAAAATTTGAAAGATATCTTTATAATAGCGCAGTCACAAGAGGAGGTAATGCTCGTTTGTTATGTCTGTTCAAATAAGAATTAAGAGGTACAGTCGAGAAAGGAAATACCAAGTTCAACTGTAAAAAATGAACTATGTTGATTTTTGTTTTCTTTTTAACCGATCACTATTGAAAGCGGTAGTGTATTTTTTTGCTTAGATTAACTATCATAATTCATAACTCATATACATCACGTTACTAAGAAATGTGTCCCTCAACCTATTGACCTTTCTGATATTTGAAATGATTATGAAACTGACGGTACCAAAGTAGTAGGTAAGTACTTAACTTTGTTTAATCTGGCAAAACGAGTAGGCATCGAAAATCGAAATACCAATTTTTAAAGTGCATGCTCAATGTCACGTAATCAACAACCGAGTTATGCCAATACATAAACCGAAATGTTTGATATTGCGAAAATAAATAAAAAACCTTCACTTACTTGTTGCGTCCATAGTTGGAAAACTTATGCACGCTTTTTTTGGCTGTACTTTGTCACTGGAAACTAGACAAGTATTTTTTTTATGTACTTCTGTTAAAATATTATGCTTCTAAAGTCCGTATCGCTATGTTCGTTTGTAAAAGTAGACTAACTTGTTTACTTCACGACGATCACGGATACCGAGTGAATGCACTCAGTCGTACGATTCACGCTGTGGGAGGGGGAGGGAAATAACGTATGTCGTGAGTGCGAGAGGGACGCACGACGTGTGCCTGCGTCATCAGCAGCAAGCCACTTTTCGAAACAATGGCGGTTTTTCATCATCTAGATTCTAGGACCTAGGTAATTGCTTTGCTCTTGTTGCCTACGCTATGCCGTCTGCGGAGAGCACTATCACACTAACGGCAGTATATCTATTTGGTCTGTATGAACTATTTAATAAGCAAGGTTTTTAATTACAATATTATGAGATTTTAATGGAATATACTAACACGAATGTTATTAATTACCACAGTTTTCAAGGCCCTGACTCATTAGCAGGAAATTATATTTAAGTTTTGAATAGCATAGATCCATAGAATTTATACGATTTGTATCAGAATCATTGAAACCGTCCACTAATGAACCCTACTGCTGGTGGTTGGGGCTGGGGCAAGTCAATTTCGATCTGCAGGTTTCTTCACAGTGCGTCACGATCATTTCCCGATCTAATTTTTATCAAAACTAGCTATCTCGGTGAACTTCGTGTCACTTTAAAACCGTCCCTGGACTTCTACGAATATTTTAATACTAAAATCAGCCCAATCCGTTAAGCCGTTTTCGAGTTTTAGCGCGACTAACACGTTTAAAATCCATTTTTATATACGAACGAGCTGTCCCGGTGAACTTCGTGTCACTTTAAAACCTTCCCTGGAGTTCTACGAATATTTTAAGACTAAAATCAGCCCAGTTCAGCCGTTTTCGTCGAGCCGAGTAGCGCGACTAACACATTTGAAAATACATTTATATAAGATATAAATAACTAGAGAAAAACAGTGAACATGTTTCGACCTCTGTGGCTCAGTGGTTGAGCGCTTGGTTAGCGTTCAAGCCGGGGATAGCGGGTTCGAAATTCGAATACCGCCGACGGAACAAACAGTTTTCTGTTTCTGGGTCATGGACGTTATTAAATATTATGTGTATCATATAATAAAAAATATATTATGTATAGTATAAACTTAAAGGTATTAATAGGTATTGTAATACCTCCGTTCAGCAGTGGACGGCAATAGGCTGATGATGATGATAAATTTATTAAATATATTATTTCCTTTATCTAGTACCTTTACCTTTAACACAAGTTCTTCAGACTACCACGGGGCCAGACGGATGTGGTGTTAAGCGTCCATAGATATTATTATTATTTCAAAGTCAAAAGCGGGAAAACTTCTAAAATAACTATGGGATATTGGTTACATAATGCACCACAATAAAGTGAGTCTTTGTTTCAAGTTCAATGGTAAAATAATAGGTGCAACGCCTGCGCAATAAGAGTTAGGTCATGTGAACACAATGATTGTTTACAAAGGATCATATGCTGATAGCATACAGATTAGCGATAACTAGGGCCACACGCGGTGTGCTAAAGCAGCGATTGAATGTAAAAATACCTTGTGGAATACCTTTGGTCTGTAAGAGACATAATATGACGCAAATTAACGCAAATGAGAATGCTACAAAAGGGAAATAGAAAACCCCTAAGGCTTAGCGCATAACCATCTGCAGTCTTGACTCTCGACTAAAGACAAATCAGTCTTTCCTGTCATGAAATTGTCGACTCTCACGGGGCATTCTTGACGCTATGAGGCAGTTTCGTCTATGAGACGTATAATTTAAAATGTTCACCCCGACAACTTTTTGTCGTAGGTGAGCGGTAGGCCTTAAAAAGGTACATACAATTATGTTATCTCAGTTCACTTAGGTTTTAGCGTAACATCTCTGTATGTTTTTGCAGTAGCGAAAAATCTTAGGTTCCTGCTTGGGTAGTTGCAAAACATTGCAATGATCATTTTAATCCTGACATTGTTGCTCTTTTCTTATAATATTATTTACGTAGTATAATTACGAAATGAGTTTGTATTGACGAGTTGTGAAATAGTAAAATAGTGTAACTAACCTGGTAACACGATTTCATTTTAATTTGTATCATTCGATGATTGAATTTAGCGCCATCTTAACCAGCTCCTGGTAGACAATCTGTTATGTAAGCTGACATAGACTGCATCCGCCGAAATACGCATGAGTTGACATTTCCGATCGGCGGAAAACGTCGCTAGAGGGAGCCGCGGCATCGGCGAGTGATGGGCAGTCATGGGCGGGCAGGATCCAGGGTGCGCACGCAGCGCAGGTTACATAACGGCGACGGCGGCTTTGGGGGCGCGCGCAGCGGGCGAGGGGCGCGGGGCGATCGATGCGCGCCCGGGGGGAGTCAGTCGAGCGGCGAGCGAGCGACATGGCGGCGCGCCCACCCCGCGCGGCGGCCCCGCGGCCCGGGCCGCGCGAGTAGGTCGCCATGCGCGATGCGGTATGAGGCAGCGCCGCGCCCGGCGGGCCGGCCCCCGCTAGCGGCGCCGCCCCCGCCATGCGAGCGCCGCCGCTGCTGCTGCTGCTGCTGATGGCGGCCGCGGGCCTGGCCGTGAGTCCGCTCGCGCGCCTCAACCCCTGGCTGAGCGCGTGCGACCTGGAGGAGGAGGGCGCGAGCGCCGAGTGCGGCGGCGGGCACGCGTGCGGCGGCGGCGGCGCGACGCTGGCGGGGCGCGACGTGCGGCCGCTGTGCGCGCTGGCGGCCGGGGCCCGCGCGCGGCGCCTGGCCGAGCTGCGGCTGCGCGCGTGCTGCGAGCGCTCGCCCGCGTCCGCGCTGGACCGCGGCGCGCGCGCCGAGGTGCTGGCGGGCGGGGACCGCTGCGAGCGCACGCTGCGCGACCTCCTCGCCCTGGACGCGATGGTCGCGCGCGTGCACTGCGACTTCGCCACCATCCTCGAGCGCTACGACTGCGACCAGTCCTATTCTATACATACGTGTAATGAGTGCCAGGTGAGTGTCGTAGAGCTGCACGACCAGTATATCACGTCAACGGTGTAGTGTTGTAATAATATCATCATTCATCTATGCTAGATAGTATTCACATGTGAAAATTCACAATCGAACGGCCCATCCTTCATCTTATAGTACGTATTCCTAGTGGTATTGTTTTGTGTGTGTCACTTTTATGCCACGGCTTAGGTTATGTCTCCAGCACTTTGGATATAAGCTCTGTTCTGGCGTGAAAGCGACTCGTTGCAAGTGAACGGAATAGCGAATATACGAAGGTCGGAGTGGAGTCCTCGGGAATTGTATAATAAGTCGCCTCATCGGCACACCGCGTGACCCTTGTCACTGGTTAGAAGATGATAGGCGTGTATCGATCCACTTAGGCTTAACCTCGAAATTTCCTAAAATCAGAATATTAATATATGTATTTTGCCTACAGTTAAATAATAGGAAAATTCCATTTACACAACTTGAACGATATCGATATCCTGAAATTACGAGTACGTACTACGTGTTTGATATTCTAAAATCCGATAAAATTTTTCGAGGATTCCTTTCATGAAATGCTCGATAGCAACCATTAATTTTCTACAATCATTTTTCCGCCTCTATCTATGTGGATATCACAATATATAGATGGGGTCTGGGTATATTTTCTGTCTCGCAATGCAAATGATATACAAACAATCACTACCTGAGTGGTAGATGGCCCTCGTGTATAGAAGTTACTAGATATCAATGCTAATATTATAAAGCTGAAGAGTTTGTTTATTTGAACGCGCTAATCTCAGGAAGCACTGGACCAATTTGAAAAATTCTTCAGTGTTAGATAGCTCATTTATCGAGGAAGGCTATAGGCTATATTTTATCACGCTAAGACTAATAGGAGCGAAGAAATAGAGGAAAATGTGGAAAAAAACGAGGAAAAATATATGAAATTGCTTATGCTTATTATCTTAAGAACTAATAGAGCAATTTTTATGTTATTTGGCACATATATCATGTAGACCACGTGAGACACCTATTTATTTGCGGGAAAATGGTTTCCGTGAAATTTCTAATTTTCGCGAGCGAAGCCGCACGGAACGTCTAGTAATTAATATCTTGTTAAAAGCACCATTGAGTTCTAAACCGTTTTTATATTGGACCCTTTTCTTTTTAGGGTTCCGTAGTCAACAAAGAACCCTTATAGTTTCGGTCTGTCCGTCCGTCTGTCCGTCTGTCCGTCTGTCCGTCTGTCTGTCTGTCCGCGGTTTTGCTCAGAGACTATAGGACCTACAAAGCTGTAATTTGGCATGAATATACTGTAATTAATAATGTCTACAAAATGGTACATAAAATATTTAAAAAATATATTTTTTTATGGTACCTCCCCTACACATCAAGCGGGGATGAATTTTTTTTTCGCGCCCACCCCATCGTGTGGGGTGTCGTTGGATAGGTTTTTTAAAAATATTATGTATTCATAGATCATTTTCCGGTTTAGGGATCCATTTGTGAAATATTAAGTTTTAAAGTGGAAAAAGTCGTTAGAGTCCAGTGTCCCCCCCTTCTACCAGCTAAACGGTTGCTTCTAGAAATGTGAAAAAATTCACTGGAGTAGGAAATATGCTGAATTTAAAAGGAAAACTATCACGACTAAGTTGACTTCATAAGTTATTGAGATAGTGATAGTCGATCAACTAAAAAAAATGTATTCGGCGAAGTATAAAGGAACTTTTCGTTCAAATTCCTTTGAGATGATGTTGTTAGTAGTGTAAAACATATTATAAATGTACATTCATTGACCATACAAAAATTTTCAAAAACTAGCGGTGCTACGTAACCCTACATTGCGCGTGGCCCGACACGCACTTGGCCGGTTTTTTATGTGTTTTTTTTAACTATTTGAGTCATTATACCTTAAAACCAAATATTATGTTCTGGGAACATGAAAAACTAAAAATCCCTTCGCTGAAAATCAAAACCGAAACTCCTCCATCCAGTTGCTTTTACATTTAAGGATAATTATTAAATTAAGTAAATTTTGTTAAAAGGGTAATGTAAAACCCAGGATAAGGTTTCACGTTAATATGGGGGAGAGCTGTGTCCTAGCACTAGGATCCCTAACACCTACCACCCTAATGCCCTAAGGTCTTAGCCCTAACTGTAGGTTTTTGTAATATTATATAAATATATATAATAAGTCCAGGAAACCTGCTACCATGAGACCTAAGGTAGCAGGAGGATAGTTGAAAGGAGTAAAGGGATGGAAATGATTTTCTCACTGTCAATCACCCAGGCTCAGGTGACTGTGGTTAGGCTAAAGGTGTCTTGGCCACAGCGGTTGTCGGTATGAATTTGGGAGTCGGTAGGAACACTTCCAGATAGTAGCCCTGGACGAGTGTTTAAGGGAGGGAAATGGGAAATGAATGTGTCACAACAAGAAGTTGATATCTGGTTTATTATTCTCAATTATTACAATATATACTTGTTCACCTTTACACACACAAATATTTACAAGTTTTCTAAATACAACACACATATTAATTATTATGTACAAGATAATATGCTATTCATCATAATATTATCTAGACTAGCTGTCCCGGCAACGTTGTTTTGCCATTTAAAGTATTTCTACTTCATCAGTTGATACAAAATCTTACCCCCTCTTTTGTTCCCTAAGAGGGGTGGGGGGAAAAATTTTATACACCTGATGTTAAGTTGGAAAACACAGTTAAAAATATGAAGTAAATCCATTAAAGAAAAAAATTTTATACAAAATCTGACCCCCTCTTTGGTCCCCTTAGAGGGGTGGGGGGGGGGGGGAATTTTATACACCAGATGTTGGGTTGGAAGAAGACAAACATATCTGCGAAAACCGTATGCAAATCGGATCAGTAGTTTCCGTGTTAAAGAAAAAAGTTTGATCCAAAATCTGACCTCTCTTTTGTCCCCTTAGAGGGGTGGGGGGAAATTTTTTTATACACCAGATATTAAGTTGGAAGAAGACAAATATATCTGCGAAAACCGCTTTCAAATGGGATCAGTAGTTTTCGTGTGATAGTGGAACAAACATACAGACAGACAGACAGACAGACTGACACAAAAAACTAACCACATTTTTGGCTTCTATAGCGATCTAGTGACACCCCCCGCTTATTATTTTTTGAATATCTTTAATGTACAGAATTCACATTTCTACAGTTTTATTATATGTATAGATTAGGTTAAGTTAAGTAGATTAAGAATCTGCTGATCGTGCGGCAGCGCTATCTAGTTCACATGTTCAATGCTGAACAGGTAATATTTAAAATTAATTATTCCTACTGAAAAGGCTAACCATTAACTAAAGCAAAATTATTGGTATGGCCAACAATTAACAAATACATTATATACGATTTTTGTAAAAAATGATAAATAGCGATCCAGATTGAAAATAATTTGTGTAAGAAAATCTTTAATCGATACCTTTGAACCGCACTGCGTTTCAACATCAAAACTACACCTGTAATCCCAAATTAGGAAAACAGATTAAGTAATAAATGACCTTTAATCCTAGGTTAAATCGATTTTTTAAATAATTCTACGGTAGAGTTACCGCAAAAATATTGTCAGATTAAGAGATGTGAGTAATGAATACGAGAGCAAACCTCCAGGGAGGTGTTACAGCGAAAGTTGGGTCGACCGGAGTTTCATAAATTATACGTTTTTGACATGCGTTAGGGAAGTTATATTATGACGAATTCACCTACAAACACGACCATAAACCTATAATATATTATAAGTCTATGAACACGACTATAAATGTAAGAATTGAGATAAATTACTCTTTCTAGTTTTTTTTTCGAAACTGTGTAGGTGACACAGTCTGTTGTCAGAGCTGGGAAAAATTAAATAATCATCGACTTTATTGTTTGTCAGTACAAACAATAAAATCGATGATTATTTAATTTTTCCCAGATACTATATAATAAAAATATATACATATAATTATTTTTCCATATTAATTCTTTAATTTAATTTTTTAATTGTTTTGTTTGAATCTATTGTGAAAAGAAACTTAAAACTAAAAATAAATTAAGAGCGTTTACACCTTTCACGCTCAATTTCGCTTAAAACTGTACTTTTCAAACTTGAAAAAATCATCAACCACTTATCTTTTAAATAAGAATATTGATAACTTATTTTTATAGGAAATTTCACTGTCCATATAGTTAGCAGAGAAAAAAATAGTATTTATAGAATATTTGTCCATTAAATCTCGATACCTTAACAGAGGTTTTCTTAAATTCCGTTTTAGTATCAGTTTCGAAGCTTTTAATTTACGAAACCAGCGAAAAATCTAATTAAAAAATAATAATAACCTATTGACAAGATCCTTAAGCAAATAGCAGAAAAAAATATTTCATTTAGGTAATTAACTTTATATAATTTAAATTCAAAGAATGAGAAATATCGAAGAAATATCAAGGAATTAAAACTTTTTTTTTACCTATTTATTTAAATTAATTTAATATAATAATAGCTTCATATCATAGAAGAACACCTTAATTTCAAAAATTGTTCTTAAATATCAACAAATCTTTCGTTATTTTTTTTCTACAAATATTTTAAAACTACTATAAATCGCTGCGCGCAAAGCAATTTCAATAGTCCGCTGCAGGTTTGTATGGAAACTTGAAATTAGGTGTAAACGCTCTTAACATTGATTATTTTGATGATTGACGAATCAGTGCTGTATTCTCAATTCTCACTACCCTCTGCTAAATTCCTCAACACAAAAAACAAAAATCAACACTCAAAACCACAATCAAAGCCCATGCACCTTAATCGACTTGCAAAATGAAAAAGCGATTCTCGACTCGCTACAATCGCGGGCCGCACTGCGCGGCGCGGCCCAAGCTGAAACTATGAAACAAATTACCGTGAGCCGCCTCGACTCAGACACTTCAAGAAAGAGCCTCTTTCGTACAAGCCCCGTAACACATTACTCGCGTGATACAGATATTGTGTGTTTGGTTTATTCTCTTTGCAAATCAGAAAATAATATTTGCTTTTTGATTTGGTAGCATTTTATTCAAATGATTAAGGCCTTTTGTAGTTTTCCTGACTAAGGCTATCTGACCTGGAAACAACCTGGGAAGATGCCTGAGTCCTGACTTTTAGTAATTGCCGAGAAATGTCGCTGAAGATATTATAATTACTCTACGAAAATGAAATTGAGAATCTGTGTCTTGAAGCGACGATGAAGTCACTTGTAAATCTGGTATATAATTATATTGAGTTAAATATTTATGATAAAATATTTAATACATAATATTTTTTGTACACATTTTTGTTTTCAAATATAATATAGCCTTCACGGGCAACTGTGTCGTGGGATATTAGTTTTACCCAGTTATTGTGCGCGGATAATAGTATACATGCACGAATATAAAACACAAACAAATACAATAATGCTTATAAGTATTACAACACAAATACAAAGTTTTTTAAGGCGAGGCCAGCTCGAAAAGACTGATTTTTAAGCTTCCAGACTGAAGAAATTATGTGGAATTCTCTTACACCAAAATTTATGGAGACTCAGAAAGGAACAAAGTAAAGAAATAACCGAACAGAATATTGAAAAATGGCATGGAAATTCTGTAAAAAAATCTTGAATATCACCATAAAAATACACTTCAAATTCGAACATCTCGTAATTTTCAATGACAATGATATGATTTTTTTCCAAAAAAGATAGCTTCGGTTATTTCATAGAACTTTAAGGGCGGGAATAGACGTCCGATTTTTTCATCCGATTGTCTGATCCGGTTGTCTGATCAGACTATCTGAAGGCACTCTTGCCATACATTTATTTGAATACACAATACACGTCCGATCCGGTTACCGGATCGGACGTCAGAATCGGAAACAGCGTCAAAGCATTTCCGATTTTACTGCCGTTCCGATTGTCTGAAGGTGCAGTCTGCATACATTTGTACGGAGACACAATAGACGTCCGATTATTTCTTCCGATTTGCCAGTTTAAGGCCGTCACAGACTTAGCTATAATATATTATATTAATATACCGTACTAATAAATAAATAAATAAACACACTGAGACCAGAAATATAATATATTATAGCTGAGTGTGTGGTCACGCGAAAATTGTATAGAAAATATATATTACTATGCCTAGCTATAAACATAATATTATTAATCTATACATATAATAAAACTGTAGAAATGTGAATTCTGTACATTAAAGATATTAAAAAATAATAAGCGGGGGGTGTCACTAGATCGCTATAGAAGCCAAAAATGTGGTTAGTTTTTTGTCTGTCTGTCTGTCTGTATGTTTGTTCCACTATCACACGAAAACTACTGATCCGATTTGAATGCGGTTTTCGCAGATATATTTGTCTTCTTCCAAATCAACATCTGGTGTATAAAAATCCCCCCCCCCCTCTTAGGGAACCAAAGACGGAGTCATATTTTGTATGAAACATTTTTCTTTAATGGACTTACTTCCTATTCTTTAGTGTATTCTTTGTGTATAAAATTGCCTCCCCCAAACAAAAGAGGGGGTAAGTAAGATTTTGTATCAACTGATGAAGTAGAAATACTTTATATGGCAAAACAACGTTTGCCGGGAAAGCTAGTATAATATATTATAGCTAAGTCTGTGACGGCCTTTATTCTCTAGCATGATACTGAACGAACGTCTCGCGTGGTTGTTGTTCGGACTGCCTTTTACTTGTAAAATTCGGGCCACGCGCAATATAGGGTTCCGTAGTACCGCTAGTATTTGAAAATTTTTGTATGGTCAATGAATGTATATTAATTATTATATCATGTTTTACACCACTAACAACATCATCTCAGTTACTTTCTAAGGAATTTGAACGAAAAGTTCCTTTATACTTCGCCGAATACATTTGTTTTAAGTTGATCGACTATTACTCAATAGCTTGTTGTCTTATAGTCTCTGAGCAAAACCGCGGACAGACAGACAGACGGACAGACGGATGGACAGACCGAAACTATAAGGGTTCCTTGTTGACTACGGAACCCTAAAAATAAACGAAATCATGTAGGGTGAATCTTGTCTTTCTGCTCCGTGCAAGCTCACAGATAGCTCGAGAGCGACTGAGTTCAGAAAAAATCGGACGCAAAAATCGGACGTGTATTGAGTGAATCCGATCCGGTTGTCTGATCAGACAACCGGAAGCAAAATCGGACGTCTATTCCCGCCCTAAGGGCGACAATACACGTCCGATTTTTTCATCCGATTGTCTGATCCGGTTGTCTGATCAGACTATCTGAAGGCACTCTTGCCATACATTTATTTGAATACGGGCGGGAATAGACGTCCGATTTTGCTTCCGGTTGTCTGATCAGACAACCGGATCGGATTCACTCAATACACGTCCGATTTTTGCGTCCGATTTTTTCTGAACTCAGTCGCTCTCGAGCTATCTGTGAGCTTGCACGGAGCAGAAAGACAAAATTCACCCTACATGATTCCGTTTATTTTTAGGGTTCCGTAGTCAACAAGGAACCCTTATAGTTTCGGTCTGTCCATCCGTCTGTCCGTCTGTCTGTCTGTCCGCGGTTTTGCTCAGAGACTATAAGACAACAAGTTATTGAGTAATAGTCGATCAACTTAAAAAATGTAGGTATTCGGCGAAGTATAAAGGAACTTTTCGTTCAAATTCCTTAGAAAGTAACTGCTAGATGATGTTGTTAATGGTGTAAAACATGATATAATTATTAATGTACATTCATTGACCATACAAAAATTTTCTAATACTAGCGGTACTACGGAACCCTATATTGCGCGTGGCCCGAATTTTACAAGTAAAAGGCAGTCCGAACAACAACCATGCGAGACGTTAGTTCAGTATCATGCTAGAGAATAAAGGCCGTCACAGACTTAGCTATAATAATATTGACGCCTCCGTCGTCTAGTGGTACAGAGCGCGGCTCTTGACTCGGAGGTCGTGGGTTCGATTCCCGCGTTGGAAACATGTTATTTCCAAGTTTGGTTAGGACAATGCAGGCTGATCACCTGATTGTCCGACAAGTAAGATGATCCATGCGTCGGATGGGCATGTAAAAAGTCGGTCCTGCGCCTGATCTCTCGCCGGTCGTGTCGGTCTGCCGTCCCACTGGGTTATGAGAGTAAAGGAATAGAGAGTGCTCTTGTGTACTGCGCACACACTTGGGCACTATAAAATTACTCCTGCGTAGCTGGCCTGGTTTCCATGAAACCGGCCACCGTCACCGAAACCGGTGTGGGAGCTATTATTATAATAATATATTATACTAGCTTCGCAACCTTAGAGGGGCGGGGGGAATTTTTATACACCAGTTGGAAGAAGACAAATATATCTGCGAAAACCGCATTCAAATCTGATCAGTAGTTTTCGTGTGATAGTGGAACAAACATACAGACAGGCAGACAAAAAACTAACCACATTTTTGGCTTCTATAGCGATCTAGTGACACCCCCCGCTTATTATTTTTTTAATATCTTTAATGTACAGAATTCACATTTCTACAGTTTTATTATATGTATAGATTAATAATATGTTTATAGCTAGGCATAGTAATATATATTTTCTATACAATTTTCGCGTGACCACACACTCAGCTATAATATATTATATTTCTGGTCTCAGTGTGTTTAGTACGGTATATTAATATAATATATTATAGCTAAGTCTGTAACAGCCTTAAACTGGCAAATCGGAAGAAATAATCGGACGTCTATTGTGTCTCCGTACAAATGTATGCAGACTGCACCTTCAGACAATCGGAACGGCAGTAAAATCGGAAATGCTTTGACGCTGTTTCCGATTCTGACGTCCGATCCGGTAACCGGATCGGACGTGTATTGTGTATTCAAATAAATGTATGGCAAGAGTGCCTTCAGATAGTCTGATCAGACAACCGGATCAGACAATCGGATGAAAAAATCGGACGTGTATTGTCGCCCTACACAATACACGTCCGATCCGGTTACCGGATCGGACGTCAGAATCGGAAACAGCGTCAAAGCATTTCCGATTTTACTGCCGTTCCGATTGTCTGAAGGTGCAGTCTGCATACATTTGTACGGAGACACAATAGACGTCCGATTATTTCTTCCGATTTGCCAGTTTAAGGCCGTCACAGACTTAGCTATAATATATTATATTAATATACCGTACTAATAAATAAATAAATAAATAAATAAATAAACACACTGAGACCAGAAATATAATATATTATAGCTAAGTGTGTGGTCACGCGAAAATTGTATAGAAAATATATATTACTTACAACCGTATATATATATATTACTTATAACCGTATAAATAAATAAATAAATAAATAAACACACTGAGACCAGAAATATAATATATTATAGCTGAGTGTGTGGTCACGCGAAAATTGTATAGAAAATATATATTACTATGCCTAGCTATAAACATAATATTATTAATCTATACATATAATAAATCTGTAGAAATGTGAATTCTGTACAAAAAAATAATAAGCGGGGGGTGTCACTAGATCGCTATAGAAGCCAAAAATGTGGTTAGTTTTTTGTCTGTCTGTCTGTCTGTATGTTTGTTCCACTATCACACGAAAACTACTGATCCGATTTGAATGCGGTTTTCGCAGATATATTTGTCTTCTTCCAAATCAACATCTGGTGTATAAAAATCCCCCCCCCCCCCTCTTAGGGAACCAAAGAGGGAGTCATATTTTGTATGAAACATTTTTCTTTAATGGACTTACTTCCTATTATTTAGTGTATTCTTTGTGTATAAAATTGCCTCCCCTAAACAAAAGAGGGGGTAAGATTTTGTATCAACTGATGAAGTAGAAATACTTTATATGGCAAAACAACGTTTGCCGGGAAAGCTAGTATAATATATTATAGCTAAGTCTGTGACGACCTTTATTCTCTAGCATGATACTGAACGAACGTCTCGCGTGGTTGTTGTTCGGACTGCCTTTGACTTGTAAAATTCGGGCCACGCGCAATATATGGTTCCGTAGTACCGCTAGTATTTGAAAATTTTTCTATGGTCAATGAATGTACATTAATAATTATTATATCATGTTTTACACCACTAACAACATTATCTCAGTTACTTTCTAAGGAATTTGAACGAAAAGTTCCTTTATACTTCGCCGAATACATTTTTTTTAAGTTGATCGACTATTACTCAATAACTTGTTGTCTTATAGTCTCTGAGCAAAACCGCGGACAGACAGACAGACGGACAGACGGATGGACAGACCGAAACTATAAGGGTTCCTTGTTGACTACGGAACCCTAAAAATAAACGAAATCATGTAGGGTGAATCTTGTCTTTCTGCTCCGTGCAAGCTCACAGATAGCTCGAGAGCGACTGAGTTCAGAAAAAATCGGACGCAAAAATCGGACGTGTATTGAGTGAATCCGATCCGGTTGTCTGATCAGACAACCGGAAGCAAAATCGGACGTCTATTCCCGCCCTAAGGGCGGGAATAGACGTCCGATTTTTTCATCCGATTGTCTGATCCGGTTGTCTGATCAGACTATCTGAAGGCACTCTTGCCATACATTTATTTGGATACACAATACACGTCCGATCCGGTTACCGGATCGGACGTCAGAATCGGAAACAGCGTCAAAGCATTTCCGATTTTACTGCCGTTCCGATTGTCTGAAGGTGCAGTCTGCATACATTTGTACGGAGACACAATAGACGTCCGATTATTTCTTCCGATTTGCCAGTTTAAGGCCGTCACAGACTTAGCTATAATATATTATATTAATATACCGGACTAATAAATAAATAAATAAATAAACACACTGAGACCAGAAATATAATATATTATAGCTGAGTGTGTGGTCACGCGAAAATTGTATAGAAAATATATATATTACTATGCCTAGCTATAAACATAATATTATTAATCTATACATATAATAAAACTGTAGAAATGTGAATTCTGTACATTAAAGATATTAAAAAAATAATAAGCGGGGGGTGTCACTAGATCGCTATAGAAGCCAAAAATGTGGTTAGTTTTTTGTCTGTCTGTCTGTATGTTTGTTCCACTATCACACGAAAACTACTGATCCGATTTGAATGCGGTTTTCGCAGATATATTTGTCTTCTTCCAAATCAACATCTGGTGTATAAAAATCCCCCCCCCCCCTCTTAGGGAACCAAAGAGGGAGTCACATTTTGTATGAAACATTTTTCTTTAATGGACTTACTTCCTATTATTTAGTGTATTCTTTGTGTATAAAATTGCCTCCCCCAAACAAAAGAGGGGGTTAGATTTTGTATCAACTGATGAAGTAGAAATACTTTATATGGCAAAACAACGTTTGCCGGGAAAGCTAGTATAATATATTATAGCTAAGTCTGTGACGGCCTTTATTCTCTAGCATGATACTGAACGAACGTCTCGCATGGTTGTTGTTCGGACTGCCTTTTACTTGTAAAATTCGGGCCACGCGCAATATAGGGTTCCGTAGTACCGCTAGTATTTGAAAATTTTTGTATGGTCAATGAATGTACATTAATTATATCATGTTTTACACCACTAACAACATCATCTCAGTTACTTTCTAAGGAATTTGAACGAAAAGTTCCTTTATACTTCGCCGAATACATTTTTTTTAAGTTGATCGACTATTACTCAATAACTTGTTGTCTTATAGTCTCTGAGCAATACCGCGGACAGACAGACAGACGGACAAACGGATGGACAGACCGAAACTATAAGGGTTCCTTGTTGACTACGGAACCCTAAAAATAAACGGAATCATGTAGGGGGAATCTTGTCTTTCTGCTCCGTGCAAGCTCACAGATAGCTCGAGAGCGACTGAGTTCAGAAAAAATCGGACGCAAAAATCGGACGTGTATTGAGTGAATCCGATCCGGTTGTCTGATCAGACAACCGGAAGCAAAATCGGACGTCTATTCCCGCCCTAAGGGCGAACTAGCGGTACTACGGAACCCTATATTGCGCGTGGCCCGAATTTTACAAGTAAAAGGCAGTCCGAACAGCAACCATGCGAGACGTTCGTTCAGTATCATGCTAGAGAATAAAGGCCGTCACAGACTTAGCTATAATATATTATACTAGCTTTCCCGGCAAACGTTGATACAAAATCTTACCCCCTCTTTTGTTTGGGGGAGGCAATTTTATACACAAAGCATACACTAAATAATAGGAAGTAAGTCCATTAAAGAAAAATATTTCATACAAAATATGACTCCCTCTTTGTTTCCCTAAGAGGGGGGGGGGGGGATTTTTATACACCAGATGTTGATTTGAAAGAAGACAAATATATCTGCGAAAACCGCATTCAAATCGGATCAGTAGTTTTCGTGTGATAGTGGAACAAACATACAGACAGACAGACAGACAAACAGACAAAAACTAACCACATTTTTGGCTTCTATAGCGATCTAGTGACACCCCCCGCTTATTATTTTTTTAATATCTTTAATGTACAGAATTCACATTTCTACAGTTTTATTATATGTATAGATTAATAATATTATGTTTATAGCTAGGCATAGTAATATATATTTTCTATACAATTTTCGCGTGACCACACACTCAGCTATAATATATTATATTTCTGGTCTCAGTGTGTTTATTTATTTATTTATTTATTTATTTATTAGTACGGTATATTAATATAATATATTATAGCTTAGTCTGTGACGACCTTAAACTGGCAAATCGGAAGAAATAATCGGACGTCTATTGTGTCTCCGTACAAATGTATGCAGACTGCACCTTCAGACAATCGGAACGGCAGTAAAATCGGAAATGCTTTGACGCTGTTTCCGATTCTGACGTCCGATCCGGTAACCGGATCGGACGTGTATTGTGTATTCAAATAAATGTATGGCAAGAGTGCCTTCAGATAGTCTGATCAGATAACCGGATCAGACAATCGGATGAAAAAATCGGACGTGTATTGTCGCCCTTAGGTTAAAGGCCGTCACAGACTTAGCTATACCTAATATATATTAATATGTTTATAGCTAGGCATATTACTATATATTTTCTATACAATTTCCGCGTGACCACACACTCAGCTATAATATATATTTCTGGTCTCAGTGTGTTTAGTACGGTATATTAATATATATTATAGCTAAGCCTGTGATGGCCTTTAACCTGTGAGTTTTCAGTTAAAAAGGCTGCAAGCATAATCAATTAGATACCTACTCGTAGCCTTTTTAACTCGACAAATTTAAGCAAAAATAAACAAAAGTAGTGAAAAATATGTTTGATAGTTTATGCGGTAAGTGTTAAAACAAAATCCGCTGCGAACGACATGACAAGTGATGTTGATTACTTTTTCACTAAAACTTTTCAACATGGCGTTTTTCTTTATTGCTCGTATTGTGCTCCACAAGGCCACGTGAGCGCTTGCAATGTGCCGGTTTCTTGAGTGTAGCTTGTGTGTCTCTACCTTTAGTTTTACGCTGCATTTACGGAAAATCACGATGCTTTACTTCAGAATATCAATATACAATAGTCGAACCTTGAGTCTACCATCTAAGCTTTTTAAATGCATCGATTTATTATAACTAGCTTCACTTGCTAACAAAACCTAATAAACTATTTAGAACACTTCGCGTTTTGTGTTTATCTTTGGTTGAACAAATAAACTATTCTATTATACTTTAAACTAGAAATAATATTATATTTTAAATTATTTTGTTTGTATAATGGAAAACTTCAGTCCACAAAAAATGTACATTAATATAAATTAAATGTAAATGTATATTAATATGGCGAATACGTCTAGTGGTCCGTATTAGCCATATTAATAATATACTCTTAATGTTTCAACTTTCAATGAAACCGGCCACCGTCAACGAATTCGGTGTGGGGGTATTATTTTTTATTATTATGCTTTTAACTTGGACTTTTCTTGGTTCACCTTCCCATATTTTTGTAGTATTATCTCGCGACTTTACCACTTATAATAAAATATAATTCGTAGCAAAAAAGTTAAATCTCCTTTTGGACCTCCTGAGGGGTGCAATTTTTTAAAATCCATGTCTGAATCATAATGTCTGATTTTCGAGGTGTTAGCGTTGTTGATTAATTAACATTTAGCTAATCAAAACTCCACAGAAACCGGGTAAAAGTGTACGAAATTTTAAGTTTCTACCTCTAAGGGTTTGGCGTCCGATGATCAGTATATCAGCTTTGCAAAGATAAATAATATCAAACTAAAGCGCCTTTGTTTATCGAATCGCGTGACACATCTCGGAAGCATTTTGCGGACATTAACGAGCACAGAGCCACAATAGACAACCAACCAGTAGGCTAACTTCGAAGAAACTCTGCTCGAGTACCGTTGCTGTTTGCTGCAAGCATGCTACGAACGGCTGAGCAACGTAGTGCCACGCCGCGATACGATACAATATTTCAAACGTACTTTCGAGAACACTATTCTTTAAGTAATCGCACATTTATCAGTACGCGCCTGCCGAAGGTTAAGGTTAAGGTTATTGTCAAATATGGCGTCCATTATGTACTTTTAGTAGGGATTTGACAGTTCATTTGACATTTTTTATGGTTAAAGTTAAAGTTATAGTTAAAGTAAGCTGGTGCAACCCACTCTTAGTGTACTATGCGGTGCTTTCGACGCGTACGGCCGACGGCGCTTATAATATTATATTGGCCTTTATATTGACCTTTTCGTCTGTGTCAGACGATTTACAGCGTATTGGTCTATATAACAGCTCTTTTCATGGCTGTCAGCAGCTGTGCAAGCCGATACGGCGCTTACGGTTCAGACAAATATGCGATCAGCTGGTCAGCCTACTGGTTAGTTCTGTATTGTGACAGAGCCGACAATGCCAGTGGCGTGTCGGCCGCCATTCCCCATATACCTGGCCCGGACACTCGCAAGCTTTCAACTTCCACACCGTTGACTACACATTAGAACCTAGCATGTTGAGACTTTAAAATATCTTATTATAGTTGTCTGTTATATTTTGTCGTAGTTTTTGCTTAAGATTAGAAAAATAAAGTTTTGTTGCAATATACTCGTATCTTATTAATGGCCATACCAAAAGCCATACTTTTGGCATGAATAGAGCCACCTCCTCGCCACAACCACGCCCTTACAGAAAACCTATAAGAAACGCTTATCATGCTGTTTCGCCCTAAGAGTAAACTGTGTAATGAATGCCAAGGAGGGTGTCTAAAAACTTATTTTGATTAATAATAATCTTAGAATCGAAATCGCTCGTAACTAGTCGAACCACGGCGACCATTGATTATAGTTACGTTACCGTTAGATGAATTGTGTTTGCTAGTGTTCTGGGTTATTAAAAAACTAGCTATCCCGGCAAACGTTGTTATGCCATTAAAAGTATTTCTACTTCATCAGTTGATACAAAATCTTACCCCCTCTTTGGTCCCCTTAGGGGGGTGGGGGTCCTCCGGGTTTATACACCAAATGTTGAGTTGGAAGAAGACAAATATATCTGCGAAAACTGTATGCAAATCGGATCAGTAGTTTTCGTGTTATAGAAAAAAGTTTGATACAAAATCTGACCCCCTCTTTTGTCCCCTTAGAGGGGTGGGAGGAAATTTTTTTATACACCAGATGTTAAGTTGGAAGAAGACAAATATATTTGCGAAAACCGCATTCAAATCGGATCAGTAGTTTTCGTGTGATGCTGGAACAAACATACAGACAGACAGACAGACAGACAGACAAAAAACTAACCACATTTTTGGCTTCTATAGCGATGTAGTGACACCCCCCGCTTATTATTTTTTGAATATCTTTAACGTACAGAATTTTCATTTCTACAGTTTTATTATATTATGTATAGATTGAAACTGAGACTGAATTCGCGTAATACGCTGAAATAAAACGTCCACACCCATTACTTTACACTATTTATTGGTCCCACTAAATCCTTATTTTATGAAACCTTTTTTTAACATTATATTTAATAAAAGTTATGGCGACCAGGACATAAAGTAGAATCCTTTACGAGTGGATTTAGAGGGTTCCTGAAATACACCAGGCGAGATCCCCTATTTACGTTATGTTAATAGTGTAAGCTGTGTGTTATAAATTTGTAATCAACTACCTCACTCACTTGAGTTCATCTTGAGAGTTCCCTTGTTTGAATATTTCGTTCCCCTCTGTTACAATATGTATGTATAAAAGGCTGTTTTCTCATAAGACCTCTTTCGATTTAGAAGATATTGCCATTATGTGTAATAAATTGATTACATGCTTAAAAAATTGCCTTGCTTTTTACTACTTGTAAATTATTTATAATGCCTAAACGGAACCTACTGCTTAAATTATTACAATACTAGTTGACCCGGCAAACGTTGTTTTGCCATTTAAAGTATTTCTACTTCATCAGTAATTGATACAAAATCTTACCCCCCCCCTTATGTCCCCTAAGAGGGGTGTGGGGAAAACTGATGGGGGGGGGGGGGGGGGGGAGTTTATAGAGATAGATGATGTTGAGAAGAAGTTGAGTTGGAAAATGTTGAGAAACCAGATGTTGAGTTGGAAGAAGGCAAATATATCTGCGAAAACCGTATGCAAATCGGATCAGTAGTTTTAGTGTTAAAGCAAAAGTTTGATACAAAATCTAACCCCCTCTTTCGTCTCCTTATAGGGGTGGGGGGGAAAATTTTTATACACCAGATGTTAAGTTGGAAGAAGACAAATATATTTGCGAAAACCGCACTCAAATCGGATCAGTAGTTTTCGTGTGATAGTGGAACAAACATACAGACAGACAGACAGACAGACAGACAAAAAACTAACCACAGTTTTGGCTTCTATAGCGATGTAGTAACACCCCCTGCTTATTATTTTTTGAATATCTTTAATGTACAGAATTCACATTTCTACAGTTTTATTATATGTATAGATTATACAAGAGGTAATAAAACTATGGTGATAATACTATGTGTTACTCGTAGAGAACTCACTGTAAAAGTAGCAGCGCTGAAAGACCAAATTTATTTTCACTTTTTTATGGAAAATCTCGTGACGTTGTGGCGCTTGACCATATAAAAGTGAAGAAAAAAATTGGTTGGAAAGTAGCAGCGCTAAAAGCGCTGCTACTTTCACAGTAAACTATCCTCAAGGAACACATACACACCCTAAAGTATTATCACTTAGTTTTGTCACAGCCTGTATAGAGTTCACTGTGAAAGTAGCAGCGCTAAAAGTACATTTTTATGATTTGTTTGGGCAAGCGCCCCCGTGTCAATCGTCATTCATTAGGTAATATTTTTTTCATACAAAGGCGAAAAAAGTTGGTACTTTTTTGGCCTTTGTATGAAAAAATATACTTTTACAGTAAACTCTATGTAGGCGACCCTTACAAACCCTAAAGTATTATTAAAACTTAGTTTTGTTACACCCTGTATATAGAATCTTGACAATTCCGATAAATGACTTTCAAATAGATATTTTTCAGTTTCTCATGACATCTACGTCGAACTACTTTATTCGATAGTAAAATAAATTATGTAGCAACTACATTACATACTAACATTCATGACTTAATTTATATGAAATGTGTTCTAGGCTTGAAATAGCTTCTGCCTGCAAGTACTACGGAGTCTTATAAGGCGATTAATTCAATTGAAACCGAACCAGTCACAATACCGGCTTCATTCAAAAACATGGTACAGATTGAGGTTAAGTGTGTTTGCGCAGGCGCGGGTCGCGCGCATGCGCAAACACACTCTCTCGCAATGATTTCACCAACCTTCTAAGTATTTTGATTCGCATATAAGCTAACTCTATTAAGTCGTCGCGTTGCAGCTATGACATTCGTGAAAAGTTCCCACCAGATAACGACAGAACCGACAAAGAAAATTTTTAATTTACATACGATTGGGATTAGGGATTTTATGGTATGCCGTAAAAGAGACGTATATTTTATGTGTGCTACAAAACGGAGCCTTAAAATGCTCGAGTAAGATGTAGTAGAATATAGTGAAGTATATGCTTCTACTTAACATAATTACTTGTGTGACCGGAAGAAAAATATTTTCATTAGGTAATAATCAAAAGCAACGCCCTGTCCATGAGTGTCCAAGCACCTTCATATTACAGAGGATTAATATTTACACAATTTGATCATAATTTAATAATTAATATTTAATTTTTAATAACTTTATCAATGTAAGTTCAAAAAGTCAAGTTAAATTTTAAGATTCTGTATTAAAATTATGTCATAATATGGTTAAGTACCCACATTTTATATCTTTACATTTCCACTGGTGTAGTTCATACGGCAATCATTTCAAATTATTAATAATAATATTTTTTTTTATTAACAGTAATTGTTTAACATGTATACACAATTATACACATTAGTCATTACACCCTATTACAATAAAGATTACGCAAGGACAAAAAACAATAAGTATACTGTATATTATCAATTACTACATAATATTATTAGTTATTTACACTGTGTTATTATAATGAATCGAGTCGACGAGACTGTGCCATCCCGTAAATTAAATGCTTGGCATGTGAATAGAAGGTACAATTAAAGCTGCTAAACACTTGTTTTGATTTTGTTCATAGTAAATATTTGGCCCAATTTTAACGAGGAGTAGTAACGAATTAAAATATTATCTTTAGATACGTGACTTAACAGCCCATTATTATCAATTAAAAAAGTATTGTATGGGATGATTTTAAAAGAAATAGTTCGTCAAAAATGTTGTCTACGTTAGCGTTCTCAGTCGACGTGGCTTGAGACAAAGGAAACAAAAGGCAGTAGAATTATGGTTTCAAGCCTTTCAGGCGAAGAGTTCTTGTGAAATCTCCATTAAATCTGCGCTACGTCATTTCTTATTTTTCATAGAAAAGACTGCGCTGAAAAAAATGCAACATAACAGGTGCACCAAAATTACAGCAACTCTAATATTACTATTTACGATGGTATTTAATTTATTAGTCGAGTGTTTGAAGTCAAACTTCTTGGTAATAACAAGTTTTCTAGGAGTTGTAGTAAACTAATGTCTACGTAAAATATCATGGTAGCTCATTGGTAGCTGTACTTTTTAATTAAAGAATAGAATACAAGAGTATAATATCTTATATTTTGGGACTTCAATCATTTGTATAATATAAGAAAAATAGTGAAAAGCCAAAGACTCACGCACGAAGGGTTCCGTACCATTATAGAGCAAAATTAGGTAACATATAATTAAGGAATTTGAGAAAAATTCAAGTACCTACCTTTTCCATTATTGATATAGAGCAAAAAATATAAAAAAAATAACGTTAATTGTTGTATTAGGAGCCCCCCTTAAATATTAATATTATTTTGTTTTCAGTATTTGTTGTTATAGCGGCAACAGATATACATAATCTGTGAAAATTTCAACTCTCTAGCTATTACCGTTCTTGAGTTACAGTCTGGAGACAGACAGACGGACAGACAACGAAGTCTTAGTAATAGGGTCCCGTTTTTACCCTTTGGGTACGGAACCCTAAAAATAACATATTGCTTTGACGCGCCCATTGTGACTTAAAATTTTAATGATCAAGTTTGGACGCGACTCGCTTTTCGGACCCTATAGCATGCCAAATATTCATGTTATAATATTATCGTATTATAATATTATATTGACAGCTGTTGACACATACACTCAACTCAAAACACATAACTCTCCTGATGCAGTCGCGTAATAACGTAGCTCCCACTTAACATTATAACATTACTTGTAGAGCAGCGCGGGTGTTTGAGTCACATAATATATTTGAGACATTTTCCTGGAGTGCGAAAAAGTGAATATATTATAATATTATTATTTTGATTTAAGGAAAACCAAGTAGGACGTAAATTCTTCTTTATAAATAACTAACCACTTAAATAGTACAAGTGCTTAATTATATTCGCAGTAGAGAGTATTATATGTCTAAAAATAATAAAGTCTTTTGTATTTAATTTATTTTTTTATCTAAGGTCGAATTTCGCCCATTGGGCGATCTCTAGTTTTTTAAGGAAAATTCAAATCGCAATGTAGGTTCACGTCACACGTGATATATTCGCTTTAGGATACACCAAGGGCTAGAGAAATTGAAAATAGGTACTTATTTGTAAAATATATTGCTGTCTCACCAATCTCAAGTCTCCCACCGCAGAGCGCGATAGAGACAACACGACAAAAGTTCTAATAAAAGAACAGAAAATCATCGATTCGTTGTCCGCTGTTTTCTTCTCCAAAACTTAACCGATTTAAATAATTTTTTCATTAAGAATTAAAGCAAGGCTTGAGCTGTGTTCCTATGTTTTATTGTTTTTGTATATTCTAGCCAGTTTTGTTTTCTGGGTGTTTGAACACCCATTCTCTTCTTGCCATTTTTTGGGTTAATGCCAAAATAAGGAAAATCTTGCCATTTTTTGGGTTTTTGAACGTTCTTATCTTTTTTAATAATAAAATTATGAAAAAAAAAGAAAACTCCCTATGTGTTCTTTTTTTTTGCTAAAAGTGGCCACAGATATTCAGAAAAAAAATTATAACTCTACCGGTATTACCCAGGGAGGAAACAGGGGACAACGTTTGTATGGAAAAACGGCTCTAGCGGTAGCTCTTAAAACTGTGAGTAGCTAGCTAGTTTGGCAAGTAATACCCCGGTCCCCGCGCCACTGCGAAGAGGACCCGTTGGATTTAAACGGCCCGTTAAGTAAGAAGGTCTCACGTAACTCTACACCAAGGTGATTGTATTGTTATTTTATTCCCGTGTTTGTTATATTCACGGCAGGAGTATTAAATAACACTTGGGGCCGCATACATTTAATAACGAGTTACTTAATCAAGGTTACATATAAAATTAAATTAAGAAATTTAAAAAAACCCCCGCCAAAAAACTTTAAAAAGTAATGAAATAACATTTCCTGACTTTAAGTTTAAATCATTCCTAAGAGTAAAGTAATATTTTAGTCCATAATTGTTGTCAAGGTGTGTCGGGGGACCGCTAAGTAAACTACCACAACAGCGACTTTTGCATTTTGTATCGCCATAATAGGGACCGTGCAGAGCGACGACACTGCCACAAGTGGCGAATAGCCGAAACTTTTACTAAAATTTTACTGTCAAGCTCTAGTGAAGCTACGGAAAATTAGAAGATTTCTTATCAAATTCTGAGTATTTTCAAGAATTGAAATGTATTGTTGTATTCCCGGATGTAAAAGAAATATAAAGGCAAATCGAACGATGTAAAATTTTACTATTTTTCTGCCAAAATATTCACATGGCTTTGCTTATTGAAAAACGAAAGAAATGGATAAAAGACGGTAAAAATATACGTAAGTATTTAAAAAGTTCCATGAGTGTTAAGTGTAGATTAATAAAAACACTAAATTTTGTAGATTATAACCGTAAATTCATTTTTTATGAACACAATATGAACATAACCTATAACCATTGCTTTCTTTCAGTAAACATCCAAACTGGCTTCCATCTTAATTGATATACATACATAGGCACCGCTCATTTAATTGGCATAAAGTTGCATCAAAAGTAAGGATAATTTGGAGAAGTCCTGCCAGGAATTCAACACTGAGGATAGTATTGAACTTGAACCATCTTGTCAAAGTGTTGGTTCTCAAAAGGATGATTCTTCAAGTAAGAAAAAGATTAGTAGTGCAGTCTTTGTGTGTTATTTAAAGAATACATACCTAAATGGTGTTTACACTTATGAGATCCAGACTGAAATTAGTTAAAAATAGTGACAGACAAAAGTTGTGAAGATGGTATCGATCGAATCGCAGAAGGTTGAAATAAAAGCATTTATTTTAGTGAACTTATTTTATTTTATTAATCCACAAGCATTTTCAGTAATTAATATAAGTATTTTTGCATAGCTTCATTATTTTATTGCAATATTTATCAAGTTTTTACTTTCTATGCTGACGGATGCTATTAATTACTTTTTCAGATATTTTCTTAGTTAACTAGATAAGCTTTATACATTTTTATTCACTCTTCCATTCTTTGTTTACGGGTAGAAAGTAGAAACCCTTAATATTATATTTAATATTATAAAAATATACTTAATATTATAAATGCGAAAGTGTGTCTGTCTGTTAGTACTTCACGCCCAAACCGCTAAACCAATTTTGCTGAAATTCTGTACGGATTTACTTTGAGCCCCGGGAAAGGACATAGGATACTTTTTATCCCGGGAAAATGTACGGTTCTCGCGCGATAAATGATTTTTGGCGCAACGGAGTTGCGGGCGTCATCTAGTCTTTAACTTTAATATTTCGATCGCGGATTCTTGGAAATCTGTCGTTGTTCTCGCGGCCGCATGTGGCCACTTGGGAGTGTAAGTATTATATCATTTTATAGTGTAAAACATAAAAAAACACTCATAAACTAGCCAGGGTCAAGGAGAATGCGAAGTCAAAGTCACTCACAAGTTACGTCTTTTACTCGCATCGCGGCGCTGCTGTCGAATTACGACGCCCTCTATAGTTTCTGCACGGTCCCTATAGTCGCTGATTCTCTCGATTCGGGTCGCTGTGAACAGACCCTTAATTTATATTGTTATGTGAAATCAAACATCTACATTAGCGGTCCCCCGACACACCTTGACAACAATTATGGACTAAAATATTACTTTACTCTTAGGAATGATTTAAACTTAAAGTCAGGAAATGTTATTTCATTACTTTTTAAAGTTTTTTGGCGGGGGTTTTTTTAAATTTCTTAATTTAATTTTATTTTATGCTTTTTAAACTTGTGCAGAATAATTCCTATCAACTGGATCATATCCCAATGAATACCATCTATAAAATATGTCCTCTTGGATGAGGCCATCAATATGAGCCCAAACATGAAACCTCCTCTTTAGGTTCATACGGAGCTTGGCTCCTATAGAATCCAGGTGATGCTGCAGCAGCAGCATGCAAATATTTACTGTTTATCTACGTCTTACTGGTTGTCGCAATTAAAATGAGCCCAAACACGAAACCTCTGCTCTAAGTTGGTGAGGAGTTGGGTATCCTATTGATTACCAGGTGATGCTGCACCACCAGGTCAACTTTCCAATAATGTGTATATATTCATAAGTGTCTCGAACCAGGATGCAAAATATAAAACCCATCAAACGACTGCAAGTTGCTAATCGTCCTATCACGAACCAGATATACCGTGATATTTCAGCAATGAGCAGGCTGATGATGATGAACTATAGCTAAGAACACTCACCGTCATGTCAGCTTTCAAACAAAAAAAAACTAGATCAAAATCGGTCCACCCGTTTGGATGCTACGATGCCACAGACAGACAGACAGACAGACAGACAGACAGACAGACAGACAGACACGTCAAACTTATAACACCCCTCTTTTTGGTCGGGGGTTAAAAAGGGAAAAATGTATGTAAAAATCTTCATTTAATAAGTACGTCTTATACGTGATCATTAGATAGGTCTGAGTGTGAGAGGCAGTTACTATGATTATGTTTTATAATGATTTGGGCTTCACTTACTTTTTACCTACATTTAGAGGACCGTCAATTAAATCTCTACCTACAAGGCCTTTACAAGAAATGTCAGCTTTTCGGTTTATATATTTCTTAGGTTATGTCTTAACTCATAATCTAAGAAATAGAATGTTATGAATTACTATAGGATAATATATTTTCATTGGGAAGCGAATCATAAATAGAGTTAATGGTTAACAATTATTATTACATAAAACGTTATTTTATACCTCACCACCAAATACAGTCCCTATACACACTCGAGAGGTAATTGTATAATTCGAGTTTACCTGTAATAATTAAAATTAAATTTTATACCGATGATTCGAGGTCGGCGTCCGCGGTAGCGCCGAATAAATGCACTCCCGATTTTTGGTTCATTAAAGGGGAGTTTCAATATTACATGAATATGAGAACACATAATGAAACAACTGCAGCGAGGTATTTTACGTTCACAAAACGGTATTCTTTATGCAGTGGTGTAACTAGTTCGTTACGCGCAGGCACGATATTCCATCGTCGTTACGGGGACCGGCAGTGGTATTACGTATCTTGCGAGAGCAATGCGATAGCAATTATTGCGCGATAATTGCTGCAAAATCGCAATTTCGTACCACGTGATCACCCAAAACAATACGATTGCAATCGAGCGACAGTACTCCCTCTGCCGAACAATCAAGGAACTATAATTGCGTTATAAATCGCTAAATCTCCATACTGTTGCATTTATTTCGTATCACGTAAGGCTTTTGACAGCAATGCGATGGCAATCGGCGAGCAATTTGAACTGTCAAATAGCGATCACAACAAAAGTGATTTTTTCCGATTGCTTGTTTATCGCCGAGTGGTTAGTGGTGTTTTACGTAAAATGTTAAACTGCAAAACGTATTTTGATAACATTGGCGCATACAGTGCTGGTATTAGAAGCCATTCCTGAAGAAGACGCAAGAGATGCAGCCAGAAATACAGCTAAATAAGACCTCGCAATCGCGACCGAGCCCAGGCACTGGAACTGTCTGACTCTGAGTTTAAAACCCATTACAAGGGTTGAAAGAAGCTGTTTGTAGATATCTGTGACAAGTCAGATTGACAAGAAAAACAACAATTAACACCTGTGCAGCTGTGTTGCGAAACATCTGTAACAACCATCGCGTCGCCTGCCAGTACGACGATTTCCAAGTGCTTCAACAAGTTTAGGACCACACTTTAGCCATTGCAGGATGTTAGTTTCTTTGAAAAAGTGAGAACCAGCTTTTAGTGAGTGGCAGACCGCAAAGAACTTGCAGAGGTTGTGATCTTTGTAAAGGAAAAAATAAAGCAGTAAAACAGTGTTATTTCTTTCATTTGCATGTAGATTACTATTAAGTTATTGTTATTTGTCTTCATGTAAGTAGAATTAAATGGAATACTTTTAAACATACCTACACCAGAAACAAGGTTTATTTTTAAGTAGTAAAACATTTTCTAATGACTAATGATTTTATGCATAACCTCCAATATGCAACTCCAACTGTGCAACAATAAATAAAAGATTTAGTCATGTATTATTTAATAATAACAGAAATATATTAAAATCAATGTTAAAAAGGTTTATTAAAATCAGAATACTGCTTAAAACCCATCAATCCCCAAGCGCCAGCCGGCTGCCGCATAACAATTGAAAATCTATTATGTCTGGCATCTGCGGACTGCGATACCCACAATGGAGGTGCTACAAGCTCTTATGCATAATATTAATTTCTTTATTAGTTTTTCATCGTGATGTTTTAAATATCAATATTGTAAATATTAAAATGTACTTATATTCATCAATATTATTGGACTTTAATTTAGCTGCCTAGTGGCTAATGTTGTGTTACATGATACTAAGGAATACAGATAAAAGTATTATGCTAAGGAATGTTAGTTAATTATTGTTCTATTAATATCTGTATTCTTGTTTTGTATTTTAAATAAAATAAATGTCTGAATGTTTGATAACAAAAACAAAATTTCATTTAAAAGCATACCTACTTACTTACTGTTGTCTGTTTTTACTGTATTCTAAAATATTATGTAAAGTCTATTTGTTGTTTATATTATACTATTCGTTAATACTTTTATTTTTGTCAGACTTTGTTTTCCCTAAATACTTAATGTAAAAAGTCAATTTACAAAATAAAGAAATATTGTGTTAAGTGAGATTTTCATTTATTTAAAGCCAAACTAAAAATAAAAATGCAACAACTATTACTTATATTACAAATTTATTTAATAATATTTACAAAGTAGTTTTTTATCAATTATAAATATAAATTTATCAATATCACTAATTCAACTCCTTCAGTATAGTCTATAATATACTAAACTTTATAGAATACTATAAAGTTGTTACATTATTAATATTTAAAATATTATACTTAGTTCTATTAATAGCTGTATAGTATTCCTAATAAATTATTGGCTTTCAGAACCAAAAACAAAATGACTTTCAGATTATTAAAGGGTTTTTATTGTATTCTCACTAAAATATTATGTTTTGTTAGTAGTTAATATCACTTATCAGTATAATATATCAGTTATATATAATATTATAAAATGTCAATTTAAAAAATAAATAAATGAAGTGCAAAGTGAGTTTTTTATTTATTTAAACCCCAAACTATAGGTAATACCTAATATATAAGTAATTAATAATTATATTATATAAATGACAACTTTTATTATAATTTTAATATGACAAAGTATATAATATGTAGTTTCACACATCTATTTTAACACAAAGTTATTAATTATAAAATGATTTTAACACTAGTAAATATTTGTAATAACTAATAAGTAAGACAAATAATCAAATATTGTTGATTCAGCAGCACTCCGTAGTTTGTCATCTGTATATTGTTTAGGATCAAAATCACTATCACGAGTTGAAGCAGACGGCCCAGCTTCCATGAAATCCATATCTGCAAAATAAAGTTATTTTAAGAAAAAAAAATATTTCTTCGTATAGTTTAAACTAATTTAAAATTTACTGTAAAGGCCGTCACAGACCTAGCTATAATATATATTAATATATTTATAGCTAGGCATATTAATATATATTTTATATACAATTTTCGCGTGACCACACACTCAGCTATAATATATATTTCTGGTCTCAGTATGTTTAGTACGGTATATTAATATATATTATAGCTAAGTCTGTGACGGCCATAAGGAACAACTACTTCCACAGAAATCATCCAATAATATTGTATTGATGGTTTGGCATTTCAGCCTCACTGTATAAACTCATTTATCTAATAAAAATATAGATATTAAGTTTGTTTTTAAGTTAGATAGAAATTGTAGAACTTACAAAGTATAATAAAAGCAATATCCAAATGAGTTGAAGCAGACGGCCTAGTTTCAATGAAATCCATAATACCTGCAAAATAAAGTTATTTTAACAAAAATATTTACTTCTTCCTATAATTCAAAACTAATCTAAAATTTACTGTAAGGAACAACTACTTTCACAGAAATCAGCCTCACTGTATAAACTCACTTATCTAATAAAAATATAGGTAACTATTAAGATTATGTTTTAATAGGTTAGTTAGAAATTCTAGAACTTACAGAATATAATAAAATTCTATGTTCACCATCACCAAATACAGTGCTCTGCGATGAAAGCCAAGACTTCATTGTAGACTTTGTTCATTGGTAAGCCATATATCACCATCTTTGATTACCAGCAGCATCAGCAGGCCCCAAAGTACCACCTCTGTTAGCCATCTTCATCTTGCTGTTGTTTTTAACTTTTAAGGTCAGCCCAGTACTACAAAAATCGAAAAGTGTTATGAAAAATCAAGAAAGGGAGAAGTAACAAATAAGAAAGTACTTACAGGCTACAAATTAAGGATGCTTACCTTTTTCTATTGTTCTCAAGATTTTGTTGATCTAGAATCTAGATTCTAGAGCGGCATATGGGCAAGATTATTCTACGGTTTTCAACAGCTTCTTTTCACATTGACCCAAGATCCACTCCTTTGGCTATTTCACAAGGGAATCCAGCTGATACATTGGTGACTTATACCAAATAATTTATACAGTATTGTGATTATATAATCTCGCTCACTTGTTATTTTGTTCACGAAACAATCACAACTAAAGCGAACGCAGGTCGCAGAGTACTTTTGACTTTTGTATACATTAGGAACGTGATCTGATATAAACACTTGTAATGTAAACATGGTCGAAGTTTGTTTGATTTGACATTCCAATAATAGTTCCTTTGATTGCTACTAAATTGTTTTTGGCGCTAGTGTACTCGCAAAAGTGCACTGAAACGATTTGCGAGCGATCCGCGAGCCATCGCTTACATGATACCACCCCAGCAATCGATCGCGCGATTATCGGGCAATTATTGCTGATGGATTGTTGATCGCTATTTTTACGTAATAACCCTACGGAGCTAAAAAATATAATATTTTCGAGCAAACATTGACGGCATGTACGCGGCGCGACCCGGAAAATGAATAATTCCTTTTCGAAATGGAGTCTATCAAAATTATTTTAACCGGTTTCAAGCGTTCGTAAAATATATAGAGACAAATCGGCCGGAGCGCGTCGACGTCCTTTTTCCGGAAAGGGTGACAGGGAACAAAGTTTTCCTGTACAGATATAAGGACAACAGCTATCTCCTGCCCGCGCCGGCTTCGAAATAGCGTGACCTACTTACCTCTTCGACCTATATTTGTAAATAATTCTCGCATTTAATATTATAATCGCAGCTTATCCTCCGCGTTCTATATACGTAGATATTTCGCGAGCAAAAAGTGGAGATTCGCGAACCTACTACAATCGCTGTCAAGAAAATTAAAAACCTGCGTTAATTGTGAGGTTTCTATTCGAAGAAATCAATTTCGCTCGGCTTTCCGGCTTCCGTTTCAATATTCGAGTACCAATTAAAGCGGTGTCGGTGCATTCAGGGCCGAGCGCACGATCTTGCTCTATCTCCATCGTAGTAATGATCAGGGCCATCACGATAATCAGCAGCGATTTAAATGACGAGGGGCGGACGAGCGGCGATATATTTTACGATTTAAATGTTCCTATCTTGTTGTTCGCATTAATAAGTTCGGCCCGTCTCGAAGAATAATCAACCTTAACTTTTTCATTTCTTTTGAGAGACCTACATCTATATCTTTCCTACCTACAATTTTTTTTACTTTTTTACTGCAATACACTTTCGAGTAATTTTGTGGAGGTTAAAATTACACCTATCATTGTTATAGTCATAAAAGTGAAGCGAAATAATACAGACCTTGTAAAAAGTGTACATATTATTATGTTCTTAAAAAACTCTTGTCGGGTCCTATCTACTGGTAGATTAAATGAAAGAGGCAAACGATAGAACTCCGATATATTATGACGATTAATTACAATATTGGTAACTAATTAAGTAGTAGTAGTGGACGTGCGCGTGCGCCGGTGGTTCGGGAAGAAGAGAGCGAGCCCCGCCGCGCAGCTAGCCGCCGTCGCCGCTCCAAACCCGTTCCCGCCTTGCCCCCGGCACCCCCGCAGGTCTGCGAGGTCCGTGCGCCAGGGACGTCGCACTTCATGCGATGTCCATTTGTGGACATACTGCCCGGGTTGAAGAGTTATCTTCAATAGGAAGTGGACAGATGTTGTTAAATCCGCGCCGCAATGTCCCCTTTCGTGTCAAGACGTCGGCGACCCTCACGACACCGTCTCCGCCTGGGTACACCTTCTGGACTCGTCCCAGCAGCCATAGAAGAGGAGGCAGCGACTTGTCCTTCACGAGAACGAGAGCGCCCTCCGATAGAGCACCAGATGCAGCCGTCCATTTGGTTTTCTGTTGAAGCAGGAGAACATACTCGTTATGAAAGCGGTTCCAGAAATGTTGCTTTAAGAGTTCCACCCGCTTGTAGCGCTCCAGGGATGTTATAGAGACATCGGAGACGCATGGATGTGGAACTGACAAGAGTGGCCGTCCAATCAAGAAGTGAGAAGGAGTAAGGGCCGTAAGGTCTGAGGGTTCGTTGGATAGAGGTGTTATAGGACGGGAATTTAAAATGCCTTCAATTTGTGTTAATAGAGTTGCCATCTCCTCGTATGTTAAGTTTGTTAGTTTAAGCAACCTTTTTAAATGATACTTAGTGCAGCGTACTGCAGCTTCAGCCACACCATTGAAATGCGGTGAGTACGCTGGAGAGAAGGAGAACTCGATGCCCTCCTGGGAAATAGTGGATATGGCGTTAGACTCCTGTAACATATTATTAATTAGATTAGCGGCACCTACAAAATTGGTACCGTTATCGGACATGATAGATCGTGGTTTACCCCGACGAGAAATAAAACGATTTAAAGTCGCTAAATAGGCTTCCTTAGTCAGGTCAGTAACGAGCTCTAAGTGTACAGCTTTGACGGCCAAACAAGTAAAAATGCATAAATAAGATTTGATCAATTTACATCCTCGCCCTTTACGGTCGGCTATCAATATTGGCCCGCCATAGTCGGCACTGCAGTTCAGGAAGGGAAATTCTAGAGCACTCCTACATGCCGGCAATTGGCCCATAATAGGCTGTATGCTAGTGGCTCTCTGCCTGAAACATTGAACACATTTATTAACAATACTTTTAGCCAAATTCCTGCCACCTAGTGGCCAATAAGATTGACGAATAAATGATAAAAGTAGTTGAGGTCCGCCATGAAGCAGCCTTTCGTGAGCATTTCTAAATATAATTTTAGTAAAATGATGCTTACTACACAAAATTATTGAATGCTTCACATTGTAATCGTATTGCGAGTTAGCAAGCCTGCCGCCTACGCGAATGAGGTTGTTAGCATCTAAAAAAGGCGTAAGCGAAATCAATCTATTTTTACGAGGTAAAGTTTTATTTTCCTTAAGTAATAAATATTCCTCTGGGAACATTTCTAATTGTGCAGCGTGTAAAATTATGTTAAGTGAACTTTGTAATTCTGTGCATGTTAAAGAGCCTTTAATTTTATTATTTTTATTTTGTAAATTGTAAATAAATCTTAATATAAATGCTATTACTCTTTGTAATTTATTTATATCTGAATATTTTTCTATTAATTTTTGTAAAATAGAAAGGTTTGCCGTGCTTTGAATAATTTTATTTTCGGGATTATTTTCATTTGAATTAGTTAAAGATAAATTGCAAATTATTTCTGGTAAATTTTCTTTCGATATTTTAGGTAAATTAGGCCAAAAACTCTCATCCTTTTCTAAGAACTGGGGCCCATTCCACCATATTTTATAATCGTGGATAAGATCGGATCTCAGACCACGACTCAGAAGATCGGATGGGTTTAATTTAGATGGTACGTAGCTCCATGTGCTACCAGAAGTGTTCTCTTGAATTTCATTGACCCGGTTGGCAACAAATTTCTTAAGTTGACTAGTGGAAGTTTTTAGCCAACCGAGAACAATAGTTGAATCACACCAAAAATAAGATGAATGTATAGGTACAGTGAGAGACTCCTTTACCTTAGTACACAGTCTTGAACCTAGTAACGCGCCGCATAACTCTAATCGCGGGGTAGTGGTCGGTTTGATTGGGGCTACACGACTTTTAGAAATAAGCAGGCGTACCGTAATGAACCCGTTGCTATCGATAGAGCGAATGTAGACGCATGCACCGTAAGCGTTCTCTGATGCATCTGAAAATGTATGAATTTCATTTTTAATTGAATTAACACACGAAATCCAACGAGGTATTTTTAACTGATTTAAATGATGTAATGTGTTAGCAAAATTAAGCCATTCATTTTTTATATTTATAGGTACCTCGTCATCCCATTCACACTTAGCAATCCAAAGTTTTTGCATGATTAATTTAGCCTCAATTACACATGGCGTTACCAGACCCAAGGGATCAAATATTTGACTTATAACTGAAAGAATATGACGTTTACTAACAATTTCCGAATTTTCAATATTTATAGAGTATGAAAGAATATCTGTTTCACAAGACCAATTAATGCCTAAAGTTTTAGAAGAAACATTATTTGCATATTCACAAAGATTTACTAGATTATTATTTAAAGTGTCATTATGACTTGGTGCAATTTGTTCTAAAATTTCCTTATTATTTGATTTAAATTTTCTTAAATTAAATTTAGCGCTAGCTAAGATAGATTTGACCTCGTTACATAATTGTACAGTTTGAGAAATAGAATTACTACCAGATAAGAAATCGTCGACATAAAAATCGTGTCGTATCGCATCTCTAGCTTCTATGCTTGAGTCTTGTGCTAGATTGGCTAAGCTTACTAAGCACTTAGTCGCTAAATAAGGGGCAGAGGCCGTGCCGTACGTAACCGTGTTTAGAGTATACGTTTTAAGAGGCATAGACGGATCCTCGCGAAAAATAATACGATGTAGAGAACGTTGGTCCGGTATTAGCTCTACTTCTCTATACATCTTCTCGATGTCTCCTGCAACTACGTACCTATGTTGTCGGAAACGTAATAAAATAGACAAGAGATCATCTTGGACGTTAGGCCCTACAGCCTGTATGTCATTTAGAGAAATACCAGTCGTAGTTTTGCACGACGCATCAAACACGGTGCGCAATTTAGTAGTTGAACTACTTTCACGTAGAACACCATGATGCGGTATAATATATTCAACTTGACTATCACTAGAGCTACTTAGGCATTCAGTCATATGTCCTAGACTTTCATATTCGCGCATGAAATCTAAATATAGTTTTTTAAAATGTTCGTCCTTGCTAAAGCGCTTCTCTAATGAGAAAAAACGACGCTTAGCTATTGCATATGAATCGCCTAAGCACTTAGGATTCGACTTTAGAGGAATAGTAACCACGAATCGACCCTCATTGTTGCGATAGGTATTAGTTTTAAAATGCTCTTCACAGAAGCGTTCTTCTGCTGAAAGCTTATGTTTGGGTAAAATAGAATCAAGCTCCCAAAATTTTGTTAAATTTGAATTTAATTGCGCACTATCAGTAAAATTACAGATGTGTGAATGGGTTGTCAGTGAATAGACGGATACGGATCCGGACACTATCCAACCAAGCTTAGACTCACACAAAATAGGCTGTTTTTTACCTAAGTTAATACGATTGTTACCTACGACCTCCCAAAAAATCTCGGCACCCACTAGAATGTCTATGGCAGACGGAATACTAAAAGATGGGTCGGCTAATTCGACGCCTGAGGGCATAGGTAAATTATTAACGTTTATAGATATTGGAGGTAAATTGTTTGTAATAGCAGGTAAAATAAGACAACTAATTTTATTAGAATAAGTCCCGTTAATCGACTCGAACGTGAGGTAACAAGACTGTGTACTATTACTAATTAAGTTGTTAATACCTGTAACCATGGTAGCTCGCACTAGACCTTTGTAGATTCAGCTTATCACATAGACTCTCAGTTATGAAGTTGGATGTACTCCCGTTGTCGAGTAACATTCGCGCCGTGTGTTTTTCACCGTTTGAGCTGACGACTCGAACCAATGCTGTGGAAAGTAAAACAATAGACCGCGTAGTAGGCTGTTTGGTATAATATGTTGTTGCATTAGCTGAAAGTGTGACATCTGAAGGCCCAGGCATAGGATTTATAAATTGAGAATTTGATTTGTCTAAATGTAAAAGAGTATTATGTTTGGTTTTACAATATTTGCAATGAGCTAATTTGCAACGCTTATCGTCATGACCTGGACGTAAGCAATTTTTGCAAACATTAAATTCTTGTACCTTTTTAATACGTGATTCGACAGAAAGTCTTTTAAATAATTCACATGTATATAACAAATGATCTTTACTACATAATGGACATTTATTTGTGTAAATATTTTTGTATTGTCCTTTATTATTATTTGAAAACATAACATTTTTTGATTTAATAGTATTATTGTAGATGCCATATTTATCACTAGTTTTGTTTTGTTCTTCTAATGTTTCTAAAAGGTCAGCTTTATTACTGATAAATGCACAGAATTGTAATAATGTTGGTGAATTGCTAAGAGTATTGCGGTATTCTTCCCAATTTCTAGAAGTTATAGGATCTAATTTTATAGACATCATATAAATTATGAGCGTGTCCCAAAATTCAGTGTGCTCGTTTAGCATTTTAAGTGCCCTAAGATTTTTATTTATTACGTCAATCAAACGACGCAATAAAACACTAGACTCCCTGTGCACTGGTTCACAGTTAAACAAAGCCTGTACATGAAAATTTATTAGAAGCCTGCTATTATTGAATCGCTCACAAAGTAAATTCCACGCTATTTCATAGTTGTCTGCTTTGAACACTATATTTTTAACCATTTCTGCTGCTGAACCTCTTAAACTTGCACGTAAGTAATGAAATTTATTAATTTTATCAATATTTTTGTTGTCGTGTATCAATGATAAATAGGTATCTCGAAACTCAAGCCAAGACTGATAGCCGCCGTCAAAGTGAGGCAAATCAATTTTAGGTAATTGAACAAAATTATTGTTTGGCCTACCTGTTCCATCTTCCGAGCCCGTTACAAACCCTCCAGAGTCGCGTTTTATATCCTCGTCAGGATTGTCAGCGAGTAGGGTCTGCGCTTGTGCAATCAGTGAGTGATATTGCTCTTCAAATTGGGCTCGAGCCTCATAAGCCTCCTCTGAATTGTCTGAATGCATCTCGATCTCGGTCTGTAAATTATCAAATTCATCGTAAATTCTTATGAATTTATCGAAACGGCTTTCTAAGTCTCTGCGCTGTAGCTTGGATAAGCAATCGCTGCTCAATAAGAGCTGAAGATGATTATTAAAATGAGTGAGCTTAGCTTTCATCGAGCTTCGCTTTTTGATAAGTTTATCGGTCATTTTAGTAGAATGCGTAAGTAATATTGCGAAATATGGAATGTAATTAGCGTGGGAAATATTTAACCTTGTTATTGAAATGAAACAATAGAATAGATAAGGCACTGAAAAACAAGTTCGATAGGCAAATAACCTGTCGATGCACGTGGCCGCGCTGACACAGCGTGCGCGGTGCGCGTGCTCGATGCAGTAGGTACGTTCGATGTAAGCGTTATTGAATAAAAATTTTAATTTTATAGTTGCTTAAATTAACAATTACTATGGCAGTAACTATTTTTAGTAAGAATAAAAATGCAAGATTTCTCAAATGTAAGGCTAAGAAAGGAAAAATATGTGTAGAAAAGGAAATGAAATTGGAACGATCTCACTCTGTTAGCCCAATCCTGTCGTCCCAATGCTCCTCTTGATGTTCCTTTGTTTTCGTCCCACGTGGCTTCTCTTGGACAAAGGAGTTATGCAAAGTCCAAGCTGCACTCCAAATCGCTGGCGATGACGAAGGACCAAAATGTCGGGTCCTATCTACTGGTAGATTAAATGAAAGAGGCAAACGATAGAACTCCGATATATTATGACGATTAATTACAATATTGGTAACTAATTAAGTAGTAGTAGTGGACGTGCGCGTGCGCCGGTGGTTCGGGAAGAAGAGAGCGAGCCCCGCCGCGCAGCTAGCCGCCGTCGCCGCTCCAAACCCGTTCCCGCCTTGCCCCCGGCACCCCCGCAGGTCTGCGAGGTCCGTGCGCCAGGGACGTCGCACTTCATGCGATGTCCATTTGTGGACAACTCTAATATACTTTTTTTTAAATTAGGGCGTTTAGACTTACATGTTAGATAAACTATACCTATATAATATAAATACATAATAGTTTATCAAAGCTTCAGTTACAGTTAGTTGTAGTTATATGAATTAACAAATCACGATGCAAATCACTCTTCAAAAGAATCCTTTCTGTCAGTTCTTTCAATCAGGTGCTTAATTATTGTAATAAAGCGGCTAAAGTATTGAAGGAGAAGGGGCGTTTTGTAAGGAACCCGTACCCAAGCTACAGTAGTCAACCAAGTTTTGTAGATCACAGAACCCTAAAACGGAACCCTAACCAGCTGATTTTTTGTATATTGGTTAACCTACCAATATACGAAAATCAGCTGGTTAGTTATGTAATTTAAGAGTCCTACAAAAAAAACAATCCATATTTTAGGTCCATCAAGTCAAAGTATGAAATCCTTTCTATCTCTGTTAGCTACCACTTACGAGATTTTTCAAAAATAAATATGTTGTTCGTCTTATCAAAATGTAGCTACTCACAAAAAAAAATTGTTCTAGGGCTCCCGTACTAGTAGCACATCCACAAATAAAATATATTATATAAAATGAAAGGGTTTGAAAAGTTGAAAATTTTATTGTACGACGTTAAATTTGTAAACTATGGGAGTAAAAAGTTAATCAGGGTGGAGGGTAAAAAAAAATACTCTTTATATTATTTCATAAACTTATAGCGCTGCTGGTAAGGAATAATTTCTGGAAAGTAATTGTGTATGCAAACTTGAAAAAAGTGTTGCATTTTAATTTATTATTTCATATTAAAAAAATATATATGAGAAACTAATGCACAAAATCGAACCTTGGTAAAATTGTTTATAATTATTTACAGTTATATTTACTAGCCAATGGTGCAATAATACAGAATATTTTATTTCCACGTTCTTCTTGGAAACTTCATTACCTACTTACTTTACATTACTATAACTTCACGTTCTAGTTTGGAATATTCTCATTTTTGTATTTTTCGCGACTTCATATAACACTTACCAACTCAGGACGAGTAATGCATTTGCTTTATTGAATATCTATAACAATTGATGTTATTTAAATAATGTGAGATCTTAAGCTAGATTAGATTTGACTTGGCTAGTTTTCATCAGAATTAAAATGTTTAATAACTTTATGAATTAATGACTGATGTAATGAAAACTGACCAAGTCAAATCTAATCTAGTTTAAGATCTCACATTTTTTTTTTCAAATTCAAATTCTTTATTATTCATTCAATAATATACAATAGTATAAAAGCAAGGTAGCGTACATCACGTCGTCTAATCCCATGCTAAGTAAAAACTTGTATTATGGCAATCAGAAAACGGATGCACGCCGAACAATTTTATCCTAATATATTCTCACATTCACACACACAATCACACTACACTTTATCACGTTAAAGTCTCTTTCGGCAACGTGATGCGCGCTTCGTTCGGGAGCCTCCCCCGAAACCTTCGGTAAACTACACCGGCGGGCCAGAACTCCTCCACCTCGAAGATGGATAAAACTTGAGTCGCCACTTTCACCACAAAGGAACTAACATTCACTTTGTGGCGAGAGTGCAGACGCTCCACCCTCGTCTGCGGTGGTCTTCTCGCGGATGTAGTTTACGACGTCTTCGACCGTCATGGACCAGTGTAGGTAAAACAAAATCTTCATTAGTATATTTATTCGTAGATAAACTCAAAATTATCTTTCTATTCGCTTGTCCGCAAGTTTACAATTTCACAACAAAGCACACACTTGTATACGTTCTGTTGAATCAGACATTTTCCCCTCTTTCGCAAGATTGTTTTGTCCGACTTCATGATGCGACTATCTTTTGTCTTATTTTTGTGTAGACCAACAATTTAATAATATATCAAATCAAAAAAAAGGGTGTTTATGTATTCCTTGTAAAGATCCTTAGTGAATATGAATGTAGCAGTGCTGAAAGACCAATTTTTTTTGTGATTTGTATGAGCAAGCGCCCTACCTCCACGGGTTTTCTCATACAAAAGTGAAAAAGATTGCTGTTTCAGCGCTGCCACTTTTACAGTGAACTCTATACACTGGAGTCATACACACCCTAAAGTATTATCACTTAGTTTTGTTACACATTGTATTATAGCCGAGGTCATAAAATGACATTTTATTTGAATTTTTGTCGGTGACGTTCCAGCGAAGGTGGCAGTGGACAAACGGCCTAAGAAAGGCGTCGAGTGCGCTCGAGACTCTATTTGCCATGTGAGAGCTAAATATAAAAACAATGAACACTAATTTAGAGGGTAGTCTTGAAAGTTTGCGCTCTGCATGTTTAAAAAATTTCTTTCATTAACCCATTTCAAGCTACGCTCACTTTACGCTTAATTTATGTTACCATTTTATTATATTGTTTGTATAAATGGTGTATTTTAAATAAACGCTAATGTACTTACAACTCCTTATAGATTGGACTATTATTATTATCTCACTTAAATTATAATACTATATTTATCCATAGTGAGGATATTTAGGAGGTAGTCTTTTAATAGAAATAGGAAAGAAGAATGCAATATATTTTGTTACTGTATAAAGCTACGATGTAATTCTTCATTTCTTATATTATGAAACAAAAAAAACAGTCAAGTAACTAAATAAAATATGTAACAATATTCTGTCAAAATTTTTCAACAGCTGTAATATAAATGAGGGAAGATTTAACCTTCTTTTGAAATCGTTATTCCTGAATCATCAGAATTCAAGAATAGTTCCTTTTTCATATACAGGGTGTACTAAAACTAAGTGATAATACCTTAGGGTGTGCACGTGTCCATTGTAGAGAGTTCACTGTGAAAGTGCCAGTGCTGAAAGACGAAATTTTTTTTCACTTTTGTATGAGAAAACTCGTGACACTGGGGCGCTTGCCAATACAAAAGTGAAAAAAAAACGGTCTTTTAGCGCTGCTACTTTCACGGTGAACTCTCTACAAGGAACACGTACACACCCTGAAATATTATCACTTAGTTTTGTTACACTTTGTATATATAATAATATGATAATCTTAAACTTGTTATAGCTTAATTGTTGCCAATGAGTTAACATAACTACATTATTATTATAATTATAATAATATCATGATAGCGGCTATCACGTAGGCCGTAGGCCGTAGCACAAGTGCTAGGGTAAACCGTATACCAAAAATCATATTATAATTCTTATTTTTTTTACTTGTTGAACAATATTGCCATATGCTCTGCAGTTATTAATTATTTTGTCATTAGTTTGCTTAATTAAATGTTTTTAATATTAGATTATACGTTCTACTTCAACATGAGATTGATTAATTTAAAAAATGTGTTCATTATAATTATTGCAAGGCAAATAATTAAAACGTTAAACATTAAAGTAATTACCAAGTTTACATGTCATTAAAATATCACATTACTGAAAACCGCTATCACCGGCCCCACTCCCGCGTCCTTTAAAAGTATTAAGTGTACTCCAGTGGACTTGCTCGCTAGCAACAGCGACAGGAATCAAAGGAAGCTACAGTATGTAACGCGACCCGCGACTCCGAAACTTTGTAATTAAAGGCCAGCTCTGAAAATTAATATTCTCTTTCTGCGGTTGGCGCGGGTTATAACTCGCTAGTTACGCTACAATTTATAATATCATTACACTGGATGCTATTGTTGCGCAATTATAAATGTACGTGAATTATTGTTTGGGCTTACCTAGTTTGTGATTCTTTTAATATTGTAAATAGTTGGTGAGGACGGAAACTGTTGATGATATAAAGATGGTTTAAAAGTAATAATGGGATATGGCCCAAAAAGAAAAGTAAACTAAAACATTAGCTCCCGGGAATTCCGGTAGAAATAAAGTCGATTTCGAACGTGCATCGATATGGCAGCTTCGGTAGTTCCATGGCTAGCGCCCCAAAAATGTTCTTAACACTACGACCCAAAAAAGATAGATCGTTTCCATGATAAAAGTATACGGTACAAAACAATATTAATATCACTAGCATCTCGCCTGGAGATCAGGATCAAGTCCCGATCGCTCTTATACAAATGTTAATATCAAGGGAGAAACAAAATCAACACGATACGGAGAGTATACAGCGCCGAATAAAGACGTATTTAAGGGCGCAAATGATAGCAATTTTCTAAATCGAATATCTACAAGTAACAAAAGGTTACGGAAATTTATAGGCCTCGTGATAAATAAACGAATCACATTATATTATACTGTAGGTGGAGTCCGTAGCCCGTAGGGTCTCGCTAAAATAAACTGAGCTAACTTTAACGTGGATATAATTATTAGGATTCTTTTCAAAATATAACCTTTGGTGCCCACGTTATTCCATCTACAGAATTTAAAAAAACAATTTAAATCTCATAGCCAATAAGTAAAAATACGCAACAAGTAAAAAGCAAAAATGAAATATACAAGATGAAGGATTTAAAAAGTATACCGATAGCTGGCAATTATGTAAGGACATCGGCGAATTAGCGTCGACGCTGGCGACCCGCCAGCCGCGCCGCATGGTGCGCCCGGCCCCACTAGCGCCGCCCAGCGCCCCGCGGGTATCGATATACATTACAGAACTAGATGTTGCTTGTTCGCGGACTTTGTGTGAACTTCCATGGTAACAGTACATTTTGTTACGACTCAACTTAAGACATACCTAACTAAATAGCTAAAAGGTAACCAGTAAAACCTTTCGTTACTTAAGTAGGGTGATGATAATTATAATAACGTCAATCTTCCTGAATAAAATGTAAAGGATGTATTTGTTAAAAAGATCAATAACTCTATTTGTAGACTATAGATACTACAGAAACTATAAAACTAACACCTTGGTAATAAATACACTTTTTTATTTTAATTTCTCTCACTCTCGCAGCGCTACACGAATACAGATAACGAGACTATTTAACTTTCAAGACGAGAGATCTTCATTTTAAACTACATTAAAATCTTCATTAATTATACATTTATTCATTAAATCTGCACCATAATATTCTAATTTCCATGGCGTTGCTTTAAAAGACACTTGAAAAAATTGATCATATAGGCGGGCGCTACTCGTGCACGCGCGCTCTCTTCAGCCCGAGGAACACTTTAAATTCGACGGCGAGGCTCGAGTGATCTCCATTATAATCAGCCTCCCCACTAGCGCTATCTGTTTTATACATCGCAACAAAAACATCATACCGCCCATTGTGAAATTAAGCTCAATAACGTCGCCTCAATACGACAAACCGTATTTTTATAGCCATAATATGAGCTATAGCAGGGGTCACCAATTAGTTTCGCTCGGGGTCCGTTTTAAGACATGAAATGACCTTCGCGGTCCACACATTGTATTAAAAAAAATTAAAGGTAATTACTGAAATTACAAAGGTATTTATTTAGATATCAATGAGAAAAGTAAGTATTTTTGTAGCTAATTATCTCTCTGAAGTTTGGAGTGAAATATTGGTGCAAGCTATAGATATTGACATTAAATCATGGAGATGTTGAAGTCCCGAGATGAAAGAAGATCATCTTCGAACATGCTTGGTCCGCACATGGTCCGCACACAATTTGGGTCGGCGGTCCGGATGCGGACCGCGGTCCGCTATTTGGTGACCCCTGAGCTACAGTTTTTATCTGTTAACCGACTCGTTTGTCGTAAAGGAAACGTATATTTTTCCGGGATAAACACTATCTTATGTTTCTTCCCGGGCCTCGAAGTATCTCCATACCAAATTACAGCATAGTCGGTTCAGGTTCAAACGTGAAGAGGTAACAGACAGACAGTCAGACGCACTTTGATTATTATTAGTATAGATATTAGTAATTTTTTTAATTAAATTGGTTTGAGTTAGTAATTATTGGTGTGAACGCCTCCGTGGTGCAATGGTTATGAGCGTGGCTCTTGACTCGGAGGTCGTGGGTTCGATTCCCGCGTTGGAAACATGTTATTTTCAAGTTTGTTTAGAACAATGCAGACTGATCACCTGATTGTCTGACAAGTAAGATGATCCATGCGTCGGATCGTAAAAAGTCGATCTTCCACCTGAACTCTCGTCAGTCGTGTCGGTCTTCCGTCCCACTGGGTTATGAGAGTAAAAGGAATAGAGAGTGCTCTTGTGTACTGAGCACACACTTGGGCGCTATAAAATTACTTCTGCGTGACGTGGTTTCATCGAAACCAGGCCAGGTTTCGATGAAACCGGCCACTGTCACCAAAACCGGTGTGGGAGTTATTATTATATTAATTGGTATGAATATGGATGTAATGTAGACTACTTACTTTTTACACTTAATTACGTAGGTAGGCCACTAACCAAAGTTTCCATTTTATATAAACTTTACCTGTGTCACTTCTTGACACTTGAAATTGTTCGGCAGTAATTTTCATAAAATTGGTTCAGTGCTTGAGCCGTTAAGCCGGCCGAGTAACTTTCGGATTTATAATAAAAGTGGGCCCATCCATATTATGTAGGGATTGAGTTCTCGAAAGCGTGTCGGACGAGTCGAGGTACCGTTTGACAGCGCCGTCCTTTTCTAATTGTAGGTTACACTCAACATATTTTTAATTTATCTATTACAGTTACGATTCATGGGCAGATGGCAGACCTGCGTTATTTAGTCGGCTGTTAATCTTAGCCGATTGACATTAACTTGACATAGCCTGACTAACTTAGCCGTAGCCCGTATGTCAGATGACATCGAATCAGGTAGATGCCTATGATTCGATATCTCTGACGGTACATTTTCTTATCTCTCCCTTCAAAATTCATCAACATTAATTTAACAACCAATATCAAGTTTCATCTAACTCAAAACCTACATACGGCTACATACCGTTATATTCTAGCAAATAATAAAAAATATATACAACCGAACATAGAACCTCTCCCTTTTTGTATGTTGGTTAACCTCGCCAGCTTTGTTGATGGTATTGGGTACACGGATTGTTATTAAATACACACAGCTATCGTTCAATTACGGACTTAGCGGGTGAATCGCTCGTGTGTTTTAACAGCGGAGTGTCCTATACGATCGTAATTGCTTTATTGATTGGCATATGACTTTCTGCTCAATTCTCTACAATTAAGACCTACAGCGCTTTTCTTTTCATTTCTTTTATATACTAGATGACGCACTCTGTTGTGCCAAAATTAGTATATAATATCGTAATATATAAAATGGTTTTGAATATAAAAGTTTTCATTACGAGAAAAAAAGTGTCGCAACTCACAACAAAAAGTTTTTAATATTTTAATAACCGTTTTGTTACACGTTACCGCAGTGTTTAATTTAAGAACTGCGCGAATCTAAAAATGTTTACTAGCATGTGCTGTTACGAACTTACGACTAAAACCCGTTGAAATAAAGACCACAAATCCTGCAAGCCGCTACGGCTAACAGTGGCGCTGAGTCGGCTTTTGTTTTTCCCCGCTGCTGTTTCCAGTACAATAATTCCATCAGCCTACCTCTACTTGTTTCAATCTATATTTTCATGTAAGACCTTTTGCTTTTCTAAATGTTTTAATAAAACTATGTTGAGTTTATTACCTGGAACTTATCAATTTATTTACTCTAAGAAGAAACATCTACGTTTATTAAAACACATTTATATAAAATCCAATTTCTATTCACACCGTTACATTAAATTTATAATATTCTTATCTTATTTTAATCATAATGTCGAATACATTTTTCATGCTATACCCCGTAGCAGCTCGTAGCAGTACGTAGCAGCTACGTTTGAGTTGAAATCATAAAAGTTGTTCTCATGTATTAATCCATAGCGCGGTGCGGCGCGGCGGGCGGGGAGGTGGGGGGCCACCGATCAAACAGGCCGGGAATCAATATGGCCGCCGCCCAGCTGATCCGTGACCTCTGCCCCCGCGCGCCGCCCGCCCCCCCGCCGCCGCCCGCGAGAAAACTTGCCGCTTCCTTACGAAAAGAAACCTTTCATACTCATGACCATCATTATAAATACTTTCAATGGAAAAGTACTGTATAAAATTGGGGACGATTAATCCATTTGCATGTTTATTTCCGGGGAGGTTTTATCGTGTCGTCATCGGTGATTTCGTAGACAAATTAAAATAGAGTAGAAAAATATTTATTTAGTAAAAAAAAATCACACAAAGGAATTAAAAAATACGACGAAGTATTTGCCCAATTAGTTCTCTCTGCATAATATTATGATGCGTGAATGCAAAGCTGATTTTCAGTAAAAGATGAAAAGAATTGCTAGAGAATATTTTCCCGATTTCCCGATCAAAGCTCTACGTATAGGGTGTAATTGGTTTATCTCCATAATCAGTGGCCGGTTATCGGATCATTCCCACCGGACTACCGGGACGGGGGAAGAAGGATTTCATTTCTGAGCGCCACGCGACTACGGCGAGTAGCCCGCTAGTTTCCTTATTCGATACTAATTTCATCGATATATTCATTAGTGGGAATCTTCTTTAAATCAAGTATAAATGTCAAGTTATTAAATTATTTTGATACTAATTGAAATAAATATAATCGCAATATTTTATGCGCCAAGATTTTTTTTGTAGAACCAATGAACAAATACTGTAAGTTACGATTATTAAAATTTTCCTGCCATATTTCTTCGATTTTCATCACTATCTCTCCTAGATTGATATCTCGAGTTCTTAATTAGGTCGCGTTTAATACTCCATCTCATGTAGCTGTCAATATCTAGAATATTACTTGAAATATGAATATCTAATATCCTATCTATATCGACGACAAAAGAATAAAATGAGAAGAAGTGAGCGCTACTTCATCACGGCATCGGCGCTCCTCGACTCTATTGTGATGAGTGTAGCTGCACGCTGTAGCGACTCGACTCCCTATTCAAACTATAACGAAAATAAGTTTTAATATCCAATATTGCTCCAGTTTTTAGTGATTAATTAATTCGATGTTGTTACGTTGATGTAATCATGTTGAGGGTAAAATGTGTTGAGAATAGAGACTGGTTTATCGAAAGTTTAAGTTTTATGTTAAAAAGGTCATCTCGATATTATGATGGATAAACAAAATAAAGACTCAATACAAAATATTGCTGTTTAGGTGTCTATAAATATGCAAGTTACTGCAGGTCCGCTGTGTCAATTCACTAAAAACTCGAATAAATAATTTTGGTAAAAAAAATCGTTAGGTACATTGATAGGAACCATGCTACATTTAAGCTACAAAACCACTATATCACTAAATCAAATAGCCCAGTATTAAATAAGCTTTCAGTTGACACGCAAAATAAAATACACTCGGTAATCTTTCGCGTTTGTATAAAAATTAACGTCCAAACTTTGAATTGACTGGCGAGCGGTTAGGGCTGTCAAACTGTATTTGAATAACAAAAATATCATATTTTTATGATTTTATTAGCAAAACATATTTTTAACAGAACGTGCTTCAAATTGATAAAATAAACTTATTAACTAGGTACTGACACTATAGTTTCATCTCTCTCTATCTCAACATATCCCACACTAGAGAGATAAAAGATTACATCGTTTTACCAACAGAAATAGCGTATTAAATGCAAATAAAGATCGTATTATTAATGTAAGTTTAGGTGCGTAAAAAGTAATATATTTTTCAACAAAATCTGTTGAGACGTTTGACAACCCTAAGTCGGGTGCTAACTGCTATCAGTGAGTAATTTGAAGTTTGTAGTGGATGTTTTGATCAGGTACGGGCGCGGATGTGTTTTCGCGTTATAATTGCTGTTGCCAGTTAAGTGGATTAAATTTAAACGTTTATTAACATTCCTAATTAGGATTTAAGGCCGACATGTAATGTACCGCTTACGAACTAATGTTTACAGTGAAAATATGTATTAGCCTGTAGGCTGTAGTGCGTATTATTATTTTTCGTATATAATAACCATTTATTTCAGATTACAAAAAATCCATAGTGAAATTTATAGCACAGGTTATCTCTACTCTTTCAGCAGAGCATTATAATATCTGTTCAGCCATGAACAGCCCTGAATCCATGAACATGAGCAATTATATTGCTTTCTTTTGTAATTTTTTACACCAATTTAAAAAAAAATCTTGATTATAAAATGTTTTTGACGAATAATATGTTACACATTATATATTACATGTTAAGGTGCGCTTATACGGGCAACTAAAATTAATCTATTCCAGTCAATCCTCGTCAACTACGATGTCGCGACTACATCAAGCAATTTGCGGCAACAAGCAGCAATACTGTGCAATACAATATTGAGCGATATGGCGCAACTTCATCAACTAGGCAATACTGTCATACAAGAGAAATTAGAAGCAATATGGCCGAAATAATTGCCGCAATTTATTAAAATCGCTCCAAATTGCTCCAGATCGGTCCATTCGTGTCGTCGAGCAATTGTTGCTCGTGTAAGCGCATCTTTAGAACTTTTGAAAATTTTCTTATGGAAGGTCACGTGACATTAACTATGTATATTCTACCTACAAAAGGCAATCATAATAGGTTAAAATACTGGAAACTTTGAAATTGTTTTTAGCTCGAACGTTGAAAGTGTAAAACGTTCGGGAGCCGCGGTGCGAGCGTTGGCAGTAATTAGATCGTGTGCGTATTACAATGTCGTTTGTATGGAAATAGAATTTGTATGGAACGCTGGAGGCACTGTGCAGGTTTCTATGCAAATATGTAGGGGAAAGTTACGTCATCACAGACATCGTTAGGTTAATAGTTAGACAATTAGTGTTTATTCCCGGAGCGTATGTCTGATTCGGTTTACAGATGTAACGGTTGTTGTAAGATTTTATGGCTTTTGGCTTTTTCGTCCTTATTGCCGGCTTACATTATTCCAATCCAGTAATCCAATCTAGCTCTGGAACACTACTTGAATGATGTAAACGAGTCAGTGCCCGTTTACATCATTCCAGTTCATTCACTGGAATGCATTCCAGTCAGTGGCGGCCTTGCGAGGCCCCGGGCGATTGTCCTGTTACCCACCCCCTAGGGACGCCACTGATTCCAGTGAATGCACTGAAATGTTATTAAGAGTGAGTTGCATCAACCTACTTTAACTTTAACCATAACAAAATGTGAAATGAACTGTCAAATCACTAGCAAAAGTCACCATATTTGACGATAACCATAACCTTAACTTTAACTACGCTTCTGGTGCAATTCAGCCTTAGAGTGGGTTGCATCGACTTACTTTAACTATAACTTTAACCATAACAAAATGTGAAATAAACTGTCAAATCCCTAGCAAAAGTCGCCATATCTGACGATAACCTTAACTTTAACTACGCTTCCGGTGCAATTCACCCTAAGTGCGTTAAATTACTGCTATTGGAACAGGCCATTAATAGGAAAAAAATAATATGAAAAAGGTATTAGTTCGTACCAACTACCAACAATGATGAGTCAAATCTTCAAATGTAAAATAATAAGATGTTAAAACCTTACTTTTATTTTTATACGTATCTACGTACCTTATTTAAGGTACACGAAGCATGTCTAAAATAATAAAATAATTATGTTTTCCCTTTTTCATCACATAAAACCATGAAACATAATATTTTGTTTCCATCATTAAAAACAAACGGTTAAACAATTTTAAAACAGTTAAATATTTTAGGCACACCGCACACCACTTTAAATATAATTATTAATTTAATTTGACACTTTATATCGATACTGAAGCATTAGTGCTGACTGCTGGCACTTATTCTTGGTGGAAGAATGTCGCTCACGAGCCCACAAGCACAAACTATTGACCTAGAATCTAGATCATTAAAAATTTGGTGTTGTAATAAATAATGCGATTTAATGAGATGCTTACTGTATATTATATCGACGATTCTCCAACGAAGACTATATTGTGTATTTCCTTATTAACAACGATTATTGTACTTACCATATTTTTGCAACTAAAGATTATTATTATTATTATTGATTTTTTTATGTTATTTTTATGCAGTAATAGCTTTATTATGTAAATATATCTTGTAAAGTCAATTATATAATATGATCTTATATGTAGATTGTAGCATTCACATAAAAACTATTGAAATTAAGATTCGTTTATCGAGCGGGAGCTTTATATTTTTCCGCTACAAATAGGTACTACCAACTCTATATTCCGATATTCAAGGTCTCTATTTGTTTGTTTTTTTTGTTTTGTTTCATTATAATCGGTAGTTGTTTAAGCGTGGAGAGTAATACAGAGACATATACACGGACATCATTTTTAGGATTTTGTACCTAAGTGTAAAAAAAAATATCCACAGCCGAACATATAACTTCCTCCTTTTTGGAAGTTGGTTGAAAACGGGACCCTATAATAGGACCCTAACGGGACAGACAGACGAGAGAGAACCGAAGAGAGAGAGACTGTATGTCCGTCTGTCTGTCTCCAGGCTTCAGTGATCCTTGTATCTCAAAAACCGCTGTAGACAAATGTTCACTCGGCAGATTTTGAATAGTGGTCTGGTTTAGTATTCAAGTACAATACATACCACTTTATCTTTACCCCTCTATAAGTACTGTGTATAGTTGTATTGAACAAATCAGTTGCAAGCTGTCGGTGCGGACACGTGTTCGGCCTGACTGATCGATCTCGCTTCCGAGGATTCTCTGTATAAAGTGTCGTCACCATAAATTGTTCCGATAAAATTATCCAATATAAAGGTAATTAATACAGACTAATGATACATTAATACTCTCTTTCTTAGTCTTAACTTGTATATTATTAAGAGCGTTTACACCTAATTTCAAGTTTCCATACAAACCTGCGGCGGACTATTGGAATTGCTTTGCGCGCAGCGATTTATGGTAGTTTTAAAATATTGGTAGAAAAAAATTAACAAAAGATTTGTTGATACTTAAGAACAATTTTTTAAATTAAAGTGTTCTTCTATGATATGAAACTATTATTATATTAAATTACGGTAAATAAATAGGTAAAAAAAAGTTTTAATTCCCTGATATTTCTTTGATATTTCTCATTCTTTGAATTTAAATTACATAAAGTTAAATACCTAAATTTGCTTAAGGATCTTGTCAATAGGTTATCACTATTTTTTAATTAGATCTGTCGCTGGTTTCGTAAATTAAAAGCTTCGAAACTGATACTAAAACGGAATTTAAGAAAACCTCTGTTAAGGTATCGATATTTAATGTACAAATCTGTGGCCCTAGTGAAAAGGGGTTTAAGTCTAAAATTGCAACTTTACAGGAGAGGCAAAAAACATTCAGCGCGCAGAAATTTCGTGTTTGTCCTCGTGTAGCTTCTTTAAACTGCTAGCTAAATAATACATGTGATATTTTTATTGGTAAACAAAGTATGCTCTTTATTATTATTAAGTTGTTTTTTATGTAAATTTAATATTTTTCGAGATAATGACTTATACCCACGAAAAAATAAATTCCTCAAGGGTATAAAATAACTTATACCCTTTATCACATGAGTAAATTGTGAATTCTGTTATGTGAAAAGGAATACGCATTTGGAATAACTTTTATGATAAGTAAGTAATTAAAAAAAATATTTAATGGCTCACTTAATAAAAAGTATACAGTGTTTGACTGTGTACTTTAATTCGACTCAAAAAAAGTCAAAATTATGAAAAAAATATCTTAGCGTCTTTTTCACAATGATTTTATTCGTGGCGTGTGGTATATCTAGACTTATATGAACTACTTTGTGCAACTTATATCCATGATTTTAACAAAAAGAAAAGAAAAGAATACAAAATTAATATACTTACTTATATTTTGATGTTTTACAAAATAATTAACTTAAGATAACGTAGTTAAGTAAGTCTCTTTTGTAGTACAATACAAAAATAATTTGAGAGTAACTCGCATTTCTCTCAACTAAAAATAAAATCAATGTTATTTAAATTAATGGCCTGTTTCACCACTTCCTGATAAAGTGCCGGATAGGCTTATTTGACAGATTCTCCATACTCTATGTGTCAAGTTAAGTGGTGGACAGCCTTATCAGGAAGTGGTAAAACAGGCCCTTACACTCACAAAATCACAAATTGAGTTGAAAACAAAAGAAAAAATGCTCCTGAAAATGTTTTTATAGTACTTACCTATAACCGCTTAGTGTAGAAACGATCCGTGTAAAGGATAGTGTCTGAAATTATGGAAAAAGCTAAATAATTCCGTAATTTACCGTATTTAAAGCCTTACAAACTCATTATTTGAAAGCTACAAAGTTATAATAAAAATACATCAATAATTTTCAGTATATCAACATTCCTTTCCCCGTTTTATTTTTTATATTTTTGTTTATTATAGGTACTCATGATAATATGAGCTTCCAAAGTAAAACCAATTTATTAAAATTTAAGCATACATTCAGCATCCCCTTAGGATTTACAAATTACTTTTAATTGAAACACACGCCAATAGATCGACAATATTATCATAAACTACACATTCCCCGTTTTTTTAGGACAATTTTGAACTAAGATGAATAAAAAAATAGGGTTTTGGTGGGATCTCGGCAACGCGGCAAATGTATGGCCAAGGTCGTTTGCTCGGGGGACGGCCTTAAGTTACAACAGTCATACTTGACTGTTGTAACTTTAAAGTAAATTACAACAGTCAAAAGAGTTTTCATATTGATTAAGTTTATATGGAAAATTATTTATAGCAAGTTAACTAAATAAAAATATTAGGAAAACTCATCTGAACAGTCATCGTTAAGAAGAGGATGCTGATCATCGTTATCATCACTTATGTCTTATTAGATTTAGTAAGTATAAAAAGATCTGACACTCATGGGTTTATTAATGGGAGAAGACTAAGTCTCGCTTTTCTCATTAGAAATTGCAAACGGCCCATCATAAGCGGTGACTTTCCACATTTTCAATAAAATACTGACTAAGAAATGACCAATATAGAATTGAATGACATATCAATTTCTTCCTCTTCTATCATTGTATGTGGAAAAGAGACCTACCTGTATAGCACTGTATTTGTTACAGGAAATCCCCTGAAAGACTTCGCACCTTTCTGTGTTGCCAGTTTTGAGTTCTGTAGGACCCAAAAGGTTTTTTATGGCCTTGATACTTGCATTTTGGATTATCATGTAAGACTGTTCCATAATACCGATTTTCTACCGAAATCTACTAAATGATTTTACACTACTAAATCAGTTCAATTTGCCTCCAATCAAAAAAAGTAGAAATCTATTAAAAGTTGTCACGCTGGCGCGGGCGCACCGCGCAATGCACCCTCCACACACCCGGTGCGGACCAGTCCCCCGCATCGACGATTTATATCGTTTTACACGTAAAATGAATACCATTCGTAGGATAGCGTATTGTGAATACTGATCTAAACTGAGTTATACTGGACTTTTGTCATTTATTTTGGTGAAAACAGATTGATGTCCAGTAACATCATTACTCACTTAGTCATTTTTAAGGACCAACTCTTGTTGTATTGGTAAACACCAAATTTTATAAAAAGGAAGGTAGTTTATGTTAATTTAGATCAAAAAACACATTTTTTTTTAAATTTTTTCAGTTTAAAACAATACAGATGTACTTGGATCCAACCTATGTAGTTTTTTTTTGTGTTAGTTAGACCCATATACACCAAGAAACTTTTTTGTTTTTAAAGATAGCTTAGATCCGTTTACACCAATCGATAGAGCATTTATTTCTCATCATTTTGGTATAATAAACTCATTTTCGACAAAATCGGACTTGTACCCCTTTTCACTAGGGCCACAGAAATACGCTATAAATCCTATTTTTTGCTGCCTGCTAACTATATAGACAGTGAAATTTCCTATAAAATAAGTTATCAATATTTTTATAAAGATAAGTGGTTGATGATTTTTTCAAGTTTGAAAAGTACAGTTTTAAGCCAAATTGAGTATGAAAGGTGTAAACGCTCTACAAATATTATAAATGCAAAGGTATGTCTGTTTGTCTGTTATCACTTCACTCTCGAACTGCTGAACCTATTTAGCTGGTATGAAGATACTTTGAGTCCCGGGGAAGGATAAAGGACATGTTTTTATCTCGAAAAATTTTGGGTTTCCGCGCGATAAACGAATTTCGGAGCAACAAGGTTGCGGGCTTCGTCTAGTATTAATTATTGTGTGATAAAGTTAAACCTTTATTAAACTATAAAAGATTGCACTTTGCACCCTCAGACCAAATAAAAACTCAAGACAGAGCGCTGCGAACAACTCGAGTGAAGCAGGTTTTTTAAGCATGTGTGCGCGCCGCGCACTGTATGGGCTAGTGTTGCAATGTTATTCAAATTACCCTAAAATCGATAAAATAAATATAATATAATATTTAAACCCTTTCGTAGTCACGAGTCGCTATATATACCACGAAAACTGGCGTACTTTCGTTTTGCGTATGTGGGCGTAAGCGTGTACATACACAACTGGCGTACTTTCGATCGACTTCACTTTGTTGTTCGCAGCGCTCTGTCTCGAGTTTTTATTTGGTCTGAGTTTGCACATATAAAAATGTAATCTTTAAAACTTAAAACAATGCAATTTCTCCAGCGGCTTAAAGTCAAATATTTGTATTTCGTATTCCAATATTCAATCCCCCTTTTATTAAACAAATAAATCGTTAGCTCGGTAGAAGTATTGTGTACATAAAAATGTCAATCGTTTCTATTCTTTAACGATAGATAAACATAGTGGGTTCTTTTATAGGGGATCGATAACCAATCTACTGCAGGAGTAAAACCGATTTTAAATTCTCACGCGATAAAATGTCAGTAATTTTCCCATTTATAAATAATTGACAATCTTTTTATTTTTATTTCATATTATTTATACCTACGTTTAATCCCGGCCGATTAGAATAATAATTCATATATCGAAATTTTTTTCGAGGACGAGCAAAAGGCAAAGGATTTCACATGTTGACCAAAAACCTCCCATTTCTCCATCATAATATGAATCCTCCGGTTACAAAATATATTCAAATGTCGTATACTTCTTTTTCTGAGAAAGAGCAAAAGGCAAAAGAGTTCACATGTTGACCAAAAGGTCCGAAACCTCCCATCTTTCTATTACAAAATATTACAATACGTTTAATCCTAGCCGGTTAAAAATAATTCAAATGTCCAACACATTTTTTCTGAGAAAGATCCAAAGGCAAAGGAGTTCACATGTCGACTAAATAAAACCTCCCAAATGGGAAACGCTGGCACTTATAAAGTTGTCGCGTCAACCCTCACAGTACGTTTCGGAAAATGTGTTATGAGATCCACATCGGAGTCCCCCGGGACGTACTAAGCCCGAATTATTCGCTAAACAACCAGAAAATCCAAAACTATTGCAGATTTTATAAAGGTACGCTCTCAGTACGTTTAGTTATAACATTATGAGCTCATGATATTATAAGGTTTTCACTTACGGATTTTTGTCGCGGAGCACTTTTATTAATCCCGACTATTATGAGCTACGTTATTTCTCAGTAATTATGGAGTCATTAGACAAAGTTCTGGTTTTAAATCTTGGACTTTAACTAAATCTGTTAGCAAATATTATTATGTTGACTTTAAATACTGGTTTTAGGTTTTAGGACTGAATAGACAATTGAATTTAGTTTTGCCTGTTTCTTGTGGTATGCATTAGATATATTATTATTAAATTTTCATGTGCATTGTGCCCAATTATCTACTTACGGTGGTATGAATAAAAAAATCTTAGTGAAGGTTTTAACAGTTTTCTAGCTAAAATGTTCGCTAAAGTTAAAAACCGTCTTATAACACTCTTACGGTCGTATGAATAAAAACTTAGCGAAGGTTTACAACAGCTTTATGAGCCTGTTGTGAAATTTAATATGAATAAACGTTCTCTAACAGTGCTCTAACACCTTTTTAAGGTGACAGCTGTCAAAAATTAGCGCATGTATAATAAGCCTGATATAAACCTATTTTAAGCATAATCGTTATGAATAAACGTTTGCTAACAGTTGTTTAGGCTCGAAACGTCAAATCGGAGTTCGCTAACTTTAGTGAAGCCTCGGACCTACTTTAAGACCATTTTAAGAGATTGAAATGGACGAAATATCGAGTATTATCGCGATTTCTGACATTATTGCAATTTTTGAAGGAATTTCTAGCCGCCCTCGTCGACAAAAAGTATACATATAATAAGATAATAATAAATCCATTTGACGACTTAAAAATATTTTTATTAGTACCTGCATGTTAGGGGCAGAGGGCGCTGCGCGTTGATAGTATTCCTGTTTGTCAATAGATGGTGTTTTTTTAATATTTTTTTTGAGTAGATTTTTTTAACTCATGAAATAACTCTATTCCTTTCGGGTGTCCTTTGACACCTCTCAAGTTTTTTTTACTACAAAATACTCATTGAATTTCATTGAATTTGACACAATATTGATGATTGAACACAATAAATTGGCACACTACCAACATTACCAAAAAAAGAATACTATAAAACGTCATCTAACAGTATTCAAGCTAGCGAAGGCTTAGCAAGCGTTTATTCATATGGAGTGTTTTATGACGGTTTTTAGCTTTAGCGAACATTTTAGTTTGAAAACTGTTAAAACCTTCACTAAGATTTTTTTATTCATACCACCGCATATGAATAAACGCTTGCTAAGCCTTCGCTAGCTTGAATACTGTTAGATGACGTTTTATAGTATTCTTTTTTTGGTAATGTTGGTAGTGTGCCAATTTATTGTGTTCAATCATCAATATTGTGTCAAATTCAATGAAATTCAATGAGTATTTTGTAGAAAAAAAAACTTGAGAGGTGTCAAAGGACACCCGAAAGGAATAAAGTTATTTCATGAGTTAAAAAAATCTACTCAAAAAAATATATTTAAAAATCACCATCTATTGACGAACAGGAATACTATCAACGCGCAGCGCCCTCTGCCCCTAACATGCAGGTACTAATAAAAATATTTTTAAGTCGTCAAATGGATTTATTATTATCTACACTACTATTATAAAGAGGAAAGATTTGTTTGTTTGTTTGTTTGTTTGTTTGAGTCGAATAGGCTCCGAAACTACTGGACCGATTTGAAAAATTCTTTTGCTATTGGAATCTCACATTATTTCTGCTGAACATAGGCTACATTTTATTTTGGAAAAAAGTAGGGTTCCGTAAGATATTTGAGATTTTCGGACGCAAGGTGTAAAAAATCAGCTAGAAAAGTTACTTATTTTGCGTACGCTGCCTAAACTATAAAAGATAGAACCATAAAATGTTCTAAGTAATTGTAGATCTTATAAATATCTACAAAAAAGTCCGCAACACACTATACCTATCTATGTCGAGTGAGGCACAATAACCATTTATTTATTTGAAAATCCTGAATTTTTTTTGGACTAAATTTAAACGGATATATTTTACTCACGCTATTAATCCTTATCAAAATAAATTATTTTATCACTAAGTACAGTTTATGTAGATAATATTTGGTCTTTGAATGATTAAAATTGGACGTTTGGTTTTGAAATTATGGCGAAATTAAAATATTACGATAGTGGGCGTCACCAAAGCGCGTGCGGGAGGAAGACAATATTCTGTTGTAGAAATGAAAATTCTGTACATAAAAGATATGAAATGACACCCGAAATTACACCTTTGTCACTACATCGCTATAGAAGCCAAAAATGTGGTTAGTTTTTTGTCTGTCTGTCTGTCTGTCACTCTTTCTGTCTGTCTGTATGTTTGTTCCAGCATCACACGAAAAATACTGATCCGATTTGAATGTGGTTTTCGCAGATATATTTATCTTCTTCCAACTTAACATCTGGTGTATAAAATTTTTTCCCTCCACCCCTCTAAGGGGACAAAAGAGGGGGTCAGATTTTGTATCAATCTTTTTTCTTTAACACGAAAACTACTGATCCGATTTGCATACGGTTTTCACAGATATATTATATTTGTCTTCTTCCAACTCAACATCTGGTGTATAAAAATCCTCCCCCCCCCTCCCCTCTCAACCCTCTCTGGGGACCAAAGAGGGGTCAGATTTTGTATACAACTTTTTTCTTTAGTGGACTTACTTCATATTATTAGGTATTAACTGTGTTTTTCAACTTAACATCTGGTGTATGACCTTCCCCCCCCACACCCTCTTAGGGGACAAAAGAGGGGGTAAAACATGTATCAACTGATGATAAAATATACTTTAAATGGCAAAACAACGTTTGCCGGGACAGCTAGTCTTATTATATGTATACTTTTTGTCGACGAGGGCGGCTAGAAATTCCTTCAAAAATTGCAATAATGTCAGAAATCGCGATAATACTCGATATTTCGTCCATTTCAATCTCTTAAAATGGTCTTAAAGTAGGTCCGAGGCTTCACTAAAGTTAGCGAACTCCTATTTGACGTTTCGAGCCTAAACAACTGTTAGCAAACGTTTATTCATAACGATTATGCTTAAAATAGGTTTATATCAGGCTTATTAAACATGCGCTAATTTTTGACAGCTGTCACCTTAAAAAGGTGTTAGAGCACTGTTAGAGAACGTTTATTCATATTAAATTTTACAACAGGCTTATAAAGCTGTTGTAAACCTTCGCTAAGTTTTTATTCATACGACCGTTAGAGTGGGTTGCACCGGCTTACTTTAACTATGACTTTAATCATAACAAAATGTGAAATGAACTGTCAAATCCCTAGCAAAAGTCGCCTAATTGACGATAACCTTAACCCTAACTTGTAATTACGCTTCTGGTGAAATTCACCCTAAATGTCAATTAAACGTGATTTGACCGACTCCTTACCTTAGTTTTTATTATTAGCTCGGTTCATTTAACTTTAGGACTTTTTTTACCAGAATCTGATGGCAAAAAGTGAGAAAATAAATTAACTCTAGCAATGCCGAGGTAATAGGAATAAAACATTTTCATCCTTTTTTATTTCTTTAGCGGCTTATTTTGTGTGTGAAACATGCAAATATAAAAATTTGTGTGCTGTCAAAAATTGCCATCAGATTCTGGTAGACCTATAATAATTAATATAGATTTTACGTTGAGTGCAAATAATTGCCACAGATCGACGTGAGTAATGCCACAACAGTACCGTGTCAATTTTTTAAATATGGCCAGTGAAATTGATGGTCTCAATAAATTCCTGAGAATGAGCGACCGTTGCCAGACCGACCGCTTGACCCAAAAACTGAAGAGGTGAGGATCAATGCGAGCGCCACACGATGTATTGTCTATCTTCATTACATAAAAATCAATGTTTTATACTGTCACTTCGGCATTCAGCCCTCGAATGAGATCCAATTAAGAAAAAAAAACTTCAGATATAATGCCCACTCGGCTCGAATAATACGTGCATTTGCATGGCTATCATAAATTTATTTTTATTGTAAAAATTTTATTGTTACTTGTATTTTTATGATAGCGTAAACTTTGTATAAAATGTAAAAATTCTAATATAATACAAAGCATATTAATACCTATTGATTTCGTAATAAAATAAATAATTTGAAAATATAATAGTGAACACATTACCCCTTGACTAATAAAAACTTCCAAACTGCTTACAATTATACCACCGAGTAAATTGATTCCTAGGCAGTTAACAGACCAACGTCATCTGGTCGGATCATGTCACATGTGATATGTCAATTCAATGTTAATTGTGATCTGTCGGCTGAGTTTGACGTAACGCGACCAAACTGCGTAGGTCCCCTGTCTTCCTAGGAATCAACTTCTGACTTCTCTGATACTACATACCTACAGACATTCTAGTTGTACCGTGTTCTTGTCGTATATTATCGAGTCTCGACAGACATGAAAAATATTGTATACCTATTAACAACAAAATTTAATTAAAATTATAACAATAAAAGTAAGGTGATACTTTACTACGAGAGACCAGTCTTAAAATTTTATACTGACATTTCATATACAGGGTGCAATTAGACCTTCCTGCCAAATTTTTTCCAGGGCTTAGGTATCATTAGGAGAGTCCATTTAACCAAAAAAAATTAGGTGCTATTTTTTTAATGACATATTTAAGTATCCCATTTCAAATCGTTGCAGAACAGTCACTCGCGGTGGTGGGAATGAGCGGGGGTGTAGCGGGGGGTGACACGGGGGAGACGCGCGCTTGGGGGCAAGTAACGCGCGGGCGACGAGTAGTGTCCATTAATTGTGGTATTTTTTAAGATAACTTTCGGTAGCTATTTCTCAAAATTTTAGTATTGAGTGATTATAAAAGAAAAACTACGTGTATTTCTATTTTTAACAAGAATCAATATACCAAAATTTGACAGGAAGGTTTAATTGCATTTGCGTATGCCTCGCTTCATGGTTTGAGCATAAATAACTAATAAGTAATATCACGTGGTACACAGCACAGTTTAAACAACAATTAACAGTGAACAGTCCCTCCGCGGCCGTCTGCCGTCTGAACGCCTCCAGCTTCTAGCTACATCCACTACTTCAATCTGCAATATTAATGACCAAACTTCTCAGCTCAAGTTGTAGGCAGTTACATTTTTGATTATATTCAATTAGGTACTTCTGAAGAAGAGTTTATTTAAATGTGAAACTTTTTGTAATAAAGAACGTAGATTTGTACCGCATGAAGGATAACACCGCTGCCATTTTTTTGGATTAAAATAGTAACTTACTTGAGTTTTACGTAGGGTGATAATTACGATAACAACTTCTTCTGGGACTTCCCCATGATTCACTCTATTATACATATTATACTGACATACAGTATTTATTCTGATTTTTTAAAATTTAAAACCAGTGATATTATATATTATATTTAGTATAGTATAGAAGTAGATTTATGATTAAGAGTATAAAAGTTTAGGTGATTCTCATAATGAAAATGATGAAAATCTCCTAAACGCAAAATGTCATAATTCTCTTGGCTTCTCCGTAGTCGGTTAATTTTTATTTATTTAAATCAGGCATCTTAGCCCATATTATAAATACCTTGAAGACTAACATACATATATCTAAATATGGTGATCTATCAACGCACAGCCCAAACCACTGGACGGATCAAGCTGAAATTTGTCATGCAGGTTGATGTTATGACGTAGGCATCCGCTAAGAAAGGATTTTGATCAATTCCACCCCCAAGAGGTTAAAATAGGGGATAAAAATTTGTATATAATAATACCTTTTAACGCGAGCGAAGCCGCGGGAAATAGCTCGTTTATACTAAAATTAACACTAACTATGGTGGCTCATTAGTGATGTGTCTAATTCCTGTGGCGATGGGAATTGGGAATCCCGCGACAATACGTCACCCTTAGCTCGGGCCAACTTAACGACACCTCATTCGTTCAAATCCATCAAACAGCTAAATCTGCGGGGCGTGCCAAAGAATTAGACGCGATTTACCATGCCAGAACATACTACTGATATAGCATTTATATAGCAACAACGCTACGTACATAGCAATTGCACAGCAATTTAGCTATATTATAAAGAGTGCCCAAAGTGTTCATATGTAGCCCTAGCACGGCCACCAGTAGAAATGCGAAAGTATAGACAAACTGTGGACATAAACTAAAGGTGGCGTTCCGACCTTTTTTCGTTCCGAAAAATTCAATTAAAATGTCTATACTTTCGCATTTCTACTGGTGGCCGTGCTAGGGCTACGGGACGCTGTACAGACGCTGTATAGAGAGAGCTTCTTTAGCAGCGTTGTGCACTTTTTTGGTTGGGTTAAAATGGTTAAAAACGTGACATTGAAAGTAAAAGTAAGACTTTTTCAAAGTAGGTAGAAATATTAATTCTGTGAATAAGAAACACTATTTTACACGGACGAAGTCGCGGTAAAATATTAGTATTTTTGTAAAATATAACTATTTTTTAGTTTAAAACATAAGTAATGTAACGTTGGAAACTCAAGGACAAATGCGATCCTAAAGCTATGCATATCGTTGTTCATGTAGTTTGTCCACATTATTAGATATCTCAGCACAATCTCGATTGAAATTTATCACAGTATTGTTCTAGAATCTAGATTAATAACATAATTATTATAAACATTTGATTATTTCATGGCACACGTTCCCCGGCGCGCCTGCGGGTATGGGCAGGGACGTTGACCTCGCCCCCCTCCGCACCCCCGACCACCCCGCCACGCGATACCAGACTTTAGGCCGACGACATAAAGACCACACTCCCGAAACAATAACAGTGGGTATTTTATTGGAAAAATTTGTTCTCTCCATTCGGAATGTAGTCGCGAAGTGAAGTGAGTGCGAATTATATAATTCGTATGACAAAAGTATGATCCATCAACGCTGATATATGATGCGCAATCGATAGTCCCGCACGAAATAGAAATAATATCGAGATTCGCTCACTGAATTATATGGGATATATATTAGCTCTCGGCATATTTAATCCGAGAATTGTTTTAGATTACATCGCATTCACGTTTCTTATATCGCGACTGAATAATGCTAGGAAGGTGCGCTATAATTTATTACCGACTGCGTTTTTCTACTAATGTTAATATTGTGAAAACTGGCTATTAAATAAAAACATCAGACATCATCACTACGCATGACAAAACTCATATTATGTATCTGGTAATCATTAGTCATCATCACTTCACTCTGAATACGTATCTAGTCGTTATTGTAAAGAGGATTTTGATTATTTGCATCTTCTGTATATATAAAACTCAAAGGTGACTGACTAACATGGTGATCTATCAACGCACAGTCCAAACCACTGGCCGGATCGGGCTGAAATTTGGCATGCAGGTAGATGTTATGACGTAGGCATCCGCTAAGAAAGGATTTTGATAAATTCCCACCCCAAGGGGTTCAAATAGGGGATGAAAGTTTGTAAATGATAATACTTCTTAGCGCGAGCGAAGCCGCGGGCAAAAGCTCGTCTAATATATTATTTTAATATCCGTTGTTGCATTTAAAACTAGGTTACGAAAGCAGTGTTCGTACGGGACCATAGCCCGCAGTCCGCATTCACCCTGCTACGAGCTACGCCGTAGCGCTACGAATCGCTACGGGACAGCTACGCCGCGCTGGTGCTACGAACACCGCTACGAATAATTTTGGGCGAAATGTCAAACCGTCTACGTCTGTTCGTATCGTCTGGTATTGTGCTCGGTGTATAAATTGATTATTTTTATTTTATTTAAATATTAAGAGTAAATTTTAGGCCACTTTATTCTTAATATTTAAAATAATATAAATCGGCTAAGTATAGATTTTATTTACATAACATCTAATCTAAGCGATGATTGAAAATAAGTCGCCTATGTTTTGTTTCGAGTTAGCAGTTATTGAAGAACATTTTTATTCATTAATATTAAAATATTTAACAGAACCATTTATATAATTAAAACTTATACAATAAATCAGTTAAAACTAGCTACTTTCAAATATAGTGGACAACAAATTGAGCAATTCTTATGGACCATTTGGCGGGTTATTGATAAAATATGCATTGGGTTATTGAAGACCACTTAGCCGGTTCATGTAATTAGCCCGGCGGGTGTACTAGTAGTTTGTATAATTCAGCTTTTGCGGCTTTCTAATTGACTGGAGTAAATTAAAAAATTATTTAATATTGCTGGCTTTTTTTAACTATTGCATATATTTCGTAAATATGCCGATATTTATTGTTTATAGTTTTCGATCTAATTATTATTATTTGACTTGTGTTTTTAAGGGAATTGCAAAAGTGTTACTATTTTAGAATAAGTTGTATGTATGTTACGTTTTTTCGGGACAAAAATTTGTCCCTTTTCGTGATTTCAGTCATTTATTTTTATTTATTTAAAACACTTCATTCAAATATTTACATAGGCGGACTTAATGCCTTGTGGCATTCTCTATCAGCCATACCTTAGAGAGATAAATGATAATGTAAACGTAGAATGGGCGCATTGTAATACAGAATTAGTTTCATTTATTTACTAAACCAGACACACACTTTTACATTGCTATATGAAGACGTGAGTGGAAGAACCACATAACTAACATTTTATAACATAAGGACAAATACTCATTTTTTTCCTTATTAATTTGAACAAACTTTGTGACTTACTACTTCGTCATCAGCTGGCTAATGTATCTGGCTACACATAAAATCCACATTTTTTTTATTTAAATCATCATCCGGCCCTTCAGCTTCCATATACTTACCTGGTAATTCTTTACTGATAGATACTTACCTGGTTCTTCTACACATCTTCATATATTTTTTTAAATGACCCGTATTTTATATGATTCTAAATACTAAGTAATATTAATTAATTCTAATATTCTGAATTTTTTTCGACTTCTCCTATTTCTTCTGATTATTTTCGTTGCGGGTCCCAAGACAGCTTTAGCATGTCCCTCGGGCTCCCTGAGATCATATCAAAGGGTTTTCGTGATTGGATACCGCTGTCAATCCTGGCGACACAGGAGATACTGTGGTGGGATTCATGTGTGGTGGGCCAAAGCCCTAAAAGAATCTAATATTAATGATTAGGTGTCTGCTCAGACTATCGAACATATCTTGAGCGAGGTCGGCGCTTTGTTCTTTTAGTACGGCTCATTGCCACTCCACCGCATCGTAGTGTCGCCCTATTTCCCGACTTTGACGCGACTGCAGTTTTTAAGTAGTAGATTCGAGTAACTCTATGCTAATAAATGAATAGTCAATTTTTAGTTCGATTATGCTTGTTTTATGTATGATCCATTTTTAGGTACAAGATTTTACTGCATGTTGTATTATGGAGATTGTTAATTATCAAATAACAGTTTATTTGTTATTTTTAAAGAAAAACTTATGGCTACATAATCTATACATATAATAAAACTGTAGAAATGTGAATTCTGTGCATTAAAGATATTCAAAAAATAATAAGGGTGTCACTACATCGCTATAGAAGCCAAAAATGTGGTTAGTTTTTTGTCTGTCTGTCTGTCTGTCTGTCTGTATGTTTGTTCCACTATCACACGAAAACTACCGATCCGATTTGAATGCGGTTTTCGCAGATATATTTGTCTTCTTCCATGTCATTCCATTTGTCATTCCAACTTAACATCTGCTGTATAAAAATTTTTCCCCCCACCCCTCTAAGGGGACGAAAGAGGGGTCAGATTTTGTATCAAACTTTTTTCTTTAACACGAAAACTACTGATCCGATTTGCATACGGTTTTCGCAGATATATTTGTCTTCTAACTCAACATTTGGTGTATGAAAATCCCCCCTCCCACCCCTCTAAGGGGACCAAAGAGGGGGTCAGATTTTGTATCAAACTTTTTTCTTGGACTTACTTCATATTATTAACTGTGTTTTCCAACTTAACATCTGTTGATAAAACCCCCCCCCCCCCCTCACCCCTCTTAGGGGACAAAAGAGGGGGTAAGATTTTGTATCAACTGATGAAGTAGATATATACTTTAAATGGCAAAACAGCGTTTGCCGGGTCAACTAGTTACAGATATTATAACTAATAGCGAGCTATTAACATTGATATTGTATTTTTACAATACGAAATATTAATAATAAATAATAATTTTGCAATAAAAAGTACAAATAATTGTAAAGATATAATAAGTCAAGTATACATACTAACGTAAGCCTTTCGATTCTTTAATAGCTCCTCCTTCCACATATTAATCGAGAATAGTCACTGCGGATTCCCGTAGAAAGTACTTGTATGTAAAAACCTGAAAACAGATACGTATACAAATTAGAGTTTTTCAAACACATTCACTGAAAAGAGACCGAATGTAGTGTCAAAGAGTCTTATGGAACGTATCTCTAGGGGTGCTTGCAAAAATTGCTGGCTCGGTGCTCCAGAAATACGAGAGGTGTCACTGCCTCGGCGGCGGCACATTTTGTACCGGGAAATCTGTTGCGAGCGAAAATCTGCTGTTTTGTTTACGTTTAGTTTTTCGTTTTTTAGATAAGTAGTGATTAAAAGTGACAGCGAAGTATATGCTTTATATATTATGTTTTATTACTGCATACGCCAAACAGAAGTAGTATACAAGTTAGTTTGATATTTCACGAGAATTCTATGCCACAATTTGATAGAACATGAACTGGATCAAACAAAAACGAAGCTGCATTAATGTTCCATAACAGTAGTATCCTAAGATTTATGATTATTTGACGCGGTAAATTCTTATATTACGCTCATTCGTTTTATTTGTAAAAACGTGTAAATTATGTAACTTTATTATTTTTGAAAGTCGTTACCTGAGTCCAAATAGGTGCTATAAAACGACAAAAAATAAAACAGTCACTCAGCATTGAAAACATTGTTGAAATATTTTACAATGTCAACAAGGTTTCGGTTACATAAATAAGTGTATTTTACGCTCAGTTGCTGTGGCGAACTGCCGCGGTGGTACAAAAGCAGACGGAGAGCGGAACGGTGCTTGAAACTCAACTTACTTCAGAATATTTATTTAACAACTATTGTGCTTAAATGCTAAAATTAAATAAGTAATGAATTCAACAAATTATTATTATTTATTAAATCTTCTGTACGTGTGTTTGTTATTGAACTCCTCCTAAACTGATGGACCGATTTTGATGAATTTTTTACGTATGTTTAAATGGGCTCGAGTATGGCTAGGCTCGAGTATTCAGACCGCAACGTGACGCTGATGTCAGAAGTTGAATTGACAGACTTGTATGACGTCTCACGCAATTAAAGTCTGTCAATTCAATACAAAATTAGAAATGCATCTACGCGTCACGTTGCGGTCTGAATTGACCCTTAAGAGGATACACCAAGGGCTAGAGAAATGAAAGTCTTTGTAAAATCTATTGCTTCTCCCGCAGAGCGCGATAGAGACAACTACAGTTGACTTCAAAATTCTGAACAAAAAATCAACGATTCGTTGTCCCCTGATTTCTTCCCCAAACTTAAATTTCTTATTTTCCTGCCCTAGGTGCGTAATGTACTATTTCGCTCTACAACAAAAGTAGCACGTGGAATTTAGCTCGAGCTCCAGAGATAACATTAGTTTCTAGTACCAGTAGTAAAGTAACAGCGGTTAAATATGCTACGTACCATCAGAGATATTGATTCCTAGGCAGATGGCGGACCTAGGGGCGATACCGGTCCGTCCACGTCGTGTCCCTGGGCACCTCCCCCGTGCCATCGTGAGCTTTTTCACGGTGACACGGGAGGGGTGGCTGAACGCCGGTATGGCGTGTGTTTGTGTGCGTGCTTGTTGTGTGTGTTTGGCTGCGCCCGCAGTGTGAAGAACGGGCCCGCGACCCGGGGTGTCGGAGAGATCAAGATGGCAGAGCGCAACTTGAAAAATACTCCGGTCCCTCAGGGGCCGGAGAATCCCGCACATCCCCGAAAGGGGATGTCTGCCGCGCGTATACGGGGGCGGCACAAATTGCGTTGAGTGAGTCGGAGGCCGCAAAAGCGGCGAGGCAGAGGGCTATTTTAGCGGCCCTAGGAGGCGATGACGGCGCGAAAAAGCGCGACAGCCCGAAGCCGGCGCCCATTACCGCGCCGGCGGCGGAGCCACAGACTGACAAGAAGTTGAGGGGCGACAAAGATCTTCCGTGTGTCCTGCTGACACGCGATGCGATCATGCCGCCCCCGACTCGAATCCCCGGACGAGACACTCCTGGTCTGGTCAGCGAGGACTGGCTCTCGGACTCCAGCGAAATGTCTGGCATGTCGCTGGACTCCGGGGGCCTGCCCGCATTCTTGACCAGGACACGCCGAAAGAGGCGATCGGATGATGACATGACACCGTCCCTCAGCAAAGGGGTGGCGCCCAAACCAAAGAGAGGACGTGGCCGCCCGCCAACGACCGGCCAATATGTCGGTCTGGCGAAGGCACAGGCCGACTTTAATCGAGAGAAGGAAGAGGCCCTTCATTTACAGGCCGAGGAAGAGGTCACTGAGGCAGCGCGGGAGGTGAGGAAAACGCGAGCGTTCATCAGCTCCACCCGCTCCCAATCCGGACTCCCCGTTTCTTCTCCTTCGCGAGAAGAGGCTATGGAGCGGACAGGCGCTGACCTCATGAGGACGGTGGAGACTTCGCTGAAGACCATTGAAATGGTCGCCACGAAGTCCTCCAATCTTAAGGGTACCTACGTAAGGTACCTTAAAGAATCGGTGGCGACCATTAAAATGGTCTTCGAAGAAGTGAAAGATCGTTCCTCTTCGGAGGAGATCAAGAAGCTGGAGGCTCAGAATGCGCGGCTCGAAGAGCAAGTGGCGAAGTTACGCCAGGAGCTTGACGAGTTGCGCAGACAGACCTCCCGGCCGATTGGAAGTGACGTGAGTGAGCTATTGGCTGAAGTCTCCCGTGCAAACGTGGAGACTTTTGGCAATATGCTCAACACCAGGCTTGCTGGGTTGGAGGACCGTCTCCTGCCCGAGCCGAGACGGAGACCCCCGCTGGCGTCGGACATAAGGCCGATCGTGGAGGAAATGCCGGGACCCCCTCTGCAGAAGGCGAAAGGGAAACCGGCTAAGAAGAAGTCGCAACCGTCTATTGCTGCATCGGCCCCTCCAGAGGCCCCTGCTGCACCCACGGTGCCCAGGCCTAAAAAGGCCAGGAAAAAGAAGAAGCGGCCCACAATGGCCGCTCAGGAGGCGGCGCAAGGGGGAGCAAACACCAGCTCTACCCGCACACAGACCCCTTGGACCACGGTGGGTTCGAAGGGTAAGAAGAAGAAGGGGGCGGCTACACCATCTACAGCCGCCCCAAAGAAGAAGAAAAAGAAGAAAGGGCTGCGTCCATTCAAGTCCGCCGCCATAACTCTCACGCTGGAGAGGGGGGTGGACGAGAGTGTAACGTATGCCTCTATTTTGAAGGAAGCGACGAGTCGGATCGACCTGGAGGAAGTGGGTATAAACCACAAAAACAGGGTCCGATTCCGACTGGCGAGGACGGGTGCCCGGATACTGGAGGTAACCGGAGAAGACGCCCAGCAGAAGGCGGACGCCCTCGCGAACAGAATGAGGGAGGTTCTCGATGGGGACGCAGTGAAAATCGCTCGCCCCATCCAAAGAGTAGATTTGCTCGTCTCCGGCATGGACGATGCAGCGACCGCCGCCGATGTTATCAAGGCGGCGGCAAAAGAAGGCGGCTGCCCGGCCATCGACATCTGGTCGGGCAAAATCACGGTAGGCCCCAGGGGCGCACGGAGCGTGTGGCTCCATGTCCCCACAGATGCCGCCAAGAAGTTAGTAACTTCTGGGCGGCTGCAGGTAGGATGGGTCCTGGCAAAGGTGGTGCTGCTGGCCGCGAGGCCAAAGCGGTGCTACCGATGTCTGGACACCGGCCACCTGGCACCGAGCTGCCAGTCCCCGGTAGACCGTAGCGGGAATTGCTTCCGCTGCGGGAAGCCGGGGCACAAGGCCGCTGACTGCGTGGAGGAGCCCAGCTGCTTTTTCTGCGCAGAGCACGGTAGAGAGAGCAACCACGTGCTGGGGAGTAACGGCTGTTTTACAGCAGCCAACAAGCCTCCCAGCACGAGGAGGAAGCGCAAGGCTCCCTCCAAGGCTCGGCCACGTAAGCGGCCTGGAGCCAATAAGGCCGGGGCGAGTGAAACCGCCCCCGCCATGGAGGTCGAAGCTTAGGCCTGTGGGTGGTTGATCGGGGGATCACCGTCCACAACATAGGCCCCGAGGAGAAAGGCTCCCCCGATGCCCGGGGAGCCTCTTGGTGCAGACAGGCGGCGGCAAAGGCTGCTGCAGCCGAAGTGGTGCCGGAAGCGGCAAGCGCTGTGGAGGACGCAGTTGAATGCACTGCGACCCCGCTCCTTCACGTGCAGCGTTGACGAGGGCATGGGGGGTTTTAGTCGGTAAACCTCTGTGGGGGCGGGGGATGCGTAATGCATTTCACTACCTCAAAAAAAAAAAAAAAAAAAAGGCAGATGGCGGACCTAAGTAATTTGGTCGAGTTAAGTCAAACTCATCCGACCGATCACAGTTAATATTGATTTGACATAAGCCGACCAAACGACGTAGGTCTTTCAACTGCATAGGAATCAATTTCCTCGGGTATATACATCATAACTTTTTTTTTTCAAATAATTATAAAGCTATTTGTAGCCTTAGCCAGTATAGCTACTACTCGTAATAACTAATAATTATCTCATTTAGTCGAGATGATGTAGTATAAAAATTATAGGTACTTTTTTGTAGATCGAAATCTTTGTAAACAACCCGTACACATTTTTACTGGAACACTGCGCCGAGGAACACGTGTACACATAATTATATTACCTTGACAAGTCTATTTAGTTACTGCTTACAGTTGCAAGTTAGTTAACTTGACACAAATTCTCAGAACTTTATAGAACTGCGTCGAATATTTTTTCCCTATATTATTTTGTTATGATTTTGCTTTAAATTTAAACTGTGATTTATAGGTAAAGGGAAAATAAAGAGTGAGACAAAAGTCTTACCGCAGAGAAGAATAAAGAAAGTAATTTATGTCAATATGATCTAAACTAAGAGCAGCACTTTGTTTCACAAAACATCGGAGGTCCATGCAGTCCAAAATCACTAGTGCTGACAATTTGAAAGGTATTAGTAATGCATTAAAGCCGTAATTCCAAAATAGTAAAATCAAAATTCAAGTCATTTGACGCTCTCTATATGCTTCATATAATCATTCTAAGCTTTCCATTGTCAAGGTAATCGTGAAAACGACAGAATTATTGTACCATCGAGGAAATTGATTCCTAGGCAGTTGACGGACCTACGTCATGTGGTCAATAAAATATTATAACACAGGAACGCATCGTGAGTTTCTACGACGCGACGTCGTGTCGTGTCGTGGCACGAAACGATGTCGCGACGTAGTTTTTTACGATGCTCATAGATTCCCACGTCGTAGATTTCCACGACGCGACGTGGCATCGTGAAACGACGTCGCATCGTAGTACGATACGACGTCGTATCGTGTTTTTGTGTCCCGGCCGTTAGATCCTCCATCTGCATAGGAATCAACTCCTCTGATAGTATCTTTACAAGCATAACACAAAATTAGGTTTAAAGCTACGAATAATAAAAACTAAGAAAGAGTAACTCCGTTAAAAAAAATTGCTCCAAGAGGCTACAAAATGAGACTCGAATAAATTCATAATTTATGCATATATTCGGTACACAATTTTGTGTATTAATAGAAGTGACAATTATTGTCAACGGCGGCGGTGTTATTTGTTGTTACTAACGGTGTGTGTTATTATTATTCCACCTGCAATGTATTTTAAATACCGGTGACACCACCATGCCGAAATTCCGTCGCGTTAGGCGTCTCCCAGACAGACGCGGCCTGCGGTGGCGGTCAGTTAGATGACTAATTGGCAGCGTGGCCGCGTATGTCTGTGTCGTTCCTAGAACTCTCAAGTCATTCAACTGACCGCCACCGCGACCGCCACCGCAGGCCGCGTCTGTCTGGGCGACGCCTAATATTGTATGAGTTTGAAATTGCTGACGTAATCATGCGGAATTTCTGCCGCGGAACTTCGGCATAGTGTGTTTAGACAGTGTTTCGTAGCTACTGTCTTATTTTAGTGTGGTTGAAGTATGGGAGTTACGTTTTTATTATTCGTAGGTTTAAAGATATTAATTTTATTATAGAACATCCCGCACACATAGAGAGATTTAACTTGCTCACAATTTATTACTACTAACCACCGTTTATCGTCGTTTTTTTAATACAATATACAACATACTAGATGACGCAAAATTCCTTTTCCGTGACTCAAAGGATCTCCATACGAAATCACGACCAAACCAGTTCAATGGTTTGGGCGTGAAGAGGTAACAGACAGACACACCTTCGCATATTTAATAATATTATTATGGTTTGTAAGACTTAGAGATCGCTGTAATATTATCGTCGTATTTTTGTGTGTTGTGTTGTGTGTGTATAATTCGTAAAGTAGTGATAAAGGTGTGATAAAATGGATGACAGTTTATTACGAGTGCGACCGCCGCACCTAACGACTGGCCGAGTGATACCGCGTGAAAGCCTCCTTATCATACTTATATTACTATTGTTTTACTACCTTAATTGCGATACTTTATTTCCGCTATAATAAATCTTTATAACGTACAAAATAGCGCCATTATGCGCGTGACTAAAGTCAGTGTGAAAATGATATTATTTTCATACTTTATATTGAACCAACTCATTGCAAGTTCTTACTTTATTATTGAAGTTTTTTTTATTTCAATAAGCACTTTTTTGTTCTAAAGACAACATCACCGACCAATATCTCGGACGTCGTAGATACACACTAAAATTTGAACTATAAATATTCACACTAGCTTCTTAATCTATATCTAAGTTTTTGGCTTCGAATAAAATAATATTAGTATCAAAGTTTTATGTACTTTCGAAACCAGCCAGGTATTCGATATTTAAATATAACTGGAACATGCTAAACAAATAACTTAACTTTTAATGACACAAGAGAGGCTGTGTGCCAATTTTTATGCACATTTGTTCGAATGTTGAACTTTTTGTTGAAAATTTGTTCGTTTGTTGAACACAAGCTATTTATAATAACGTTTATACCATGAGATTTTCAGCTCTGGTTTTCATTTGAATGCATAATTACATTGTAGATTTCTATTTTATATGTGTAACGTAAAATATTTTTGACATTTTAGTTTCGTATAATGCTTTACGTTTATCGCTTAAGATTTGGTTACGTAGAAATGGAAACTAAGATATATAAACATTTATCAAAGCGCACGGAGTGCGCGGCCAAGTTCCAGCAGGCCGCGCGCATGCCGTGCACTATTTACACGAACGGTTTCGACGCACTTTTGACCCCCTTGTATCTCAGTGCCTATTGCGAGAGCAAAGATAAAATTTTACCTACCTAATTATATACTAGTACTTACGCAATATACCAAATTTCATACATATAGATTTGTTAGATCCTGAAATATTTCCTTGTAAAAATAGCTAATTTTGGCACTGACTCACTGACCGGTAATCAAAATTCCTAGGCCACTTCCAGTTGTCGTAGCGTTATGAAATTTGGCACACAGGTTGTTTGTTATATGTAGATTAACAAAAAATTAAGAAATTTGAGAAATTGGTCAAGCATGAGTCGGCTCATCTATGAATTTGAGATAAAAATCGGTAATCAAAACCTCTAGGCCACTTCCAGTTGTCGTAGCGTTATGAAATTTGGCACACAGGTTGTTTGTTATATGTAGATTAACAAAAAATTAAGAAATTTGAGAAATTGGTCAAGCGTGAGTCGGCTTCAAAACCTCTAGGCCACTTCCAGTTGTCGTAGCGTTATGAAATTTGGCACACAGGTTGTTTGTTATATGTAGATTAACAAAAAATTAAGAAATTCGAGAAATTGGTCAAGCGTGAGCCGGCTCATCTATGAATTTGAGATAAAAATCGGTAATCAAAACCTCTAGGCCACTTCCAGTTGTCGTAGCGTTATGAAATTTGGCACACAGGTTGTTTGTTATATGTAGATTAACAAAAAATTAAGAAATTTGAGAAATTGGTCAAGCGTGAGTCGGCTTCAAAACCTCTAGGCCACTTCAGTTGTCGTAGCGTTATGAAATTTGGCACACAGGTTGTTTGTTATATGTAGATTAACAAAAAATTAAGAAATTCGAGAAATTGGTCAAGCGTGAGTATGCTCATCTATGAATTTGAGATAAAAATCGGTAATCAAAACCTCTAGGCCACTTCCAGTTGTCGTAGCGTTATGAAATTTGGCACACAGTTGTTTGTTATATGTAGATTAACAAAAAATTAAGAAATTTGAGAAATTGGTCAAGCGTGAGTCGGCTCATCTATGAATTTGAGATAAAAATCGGTAATCAAAACCTCTAGGCCACTTCCAGTTGTCGTAGCGTTATGAAATTTGGCACACAGGTTGTTTGTTATATGTAGATTAACAAAAAATTAAGAAATTTGAGAAATTGGTCAAGCGTGAGTCGGCTCATCTATGAATTTGAGATAAAAATCGGTAATCAAAACCTCTAGGCCACTTCCAGTTGTCGTAGCGTTATGAAATTTGGCACACAGGTTGTTTGTTATATGTAGATTAACAAAAAATTAAGAAATTTGAGTAATTGGTCAAGCGTGAGTCGGCTCATCTATGAATTTGAGATAAAAATTAATATGTACAAGTAAATACACTGAAATAAGATGAGGAGGAAAGAAACAAATTGGTATGATTCCTTAAAAAAAGTATTGAAATCTCACCAAAAACATACCTGTTAAAACGGGGCCAAGTTCCTATTCACTAATTGTTCGCCTTAAAAAAGAGTTGAAATCCAATTCAATGCCAAGTTTAGATGCACTTCCAAATCGATCATAATCATCTTCATCAACAGCCTGATCCTAAATACTTCTAAATTTGAACTTGGCAGGTATTCATGCTAGTAGCACTTGATAATGTATAATTTTTAAATTTAAATATAAGATATCTATGTGATTAAATTAACCTGCCAAGTTCAAATTTAGAAGTATTTAGGATCAGGCTGTTGATGAAGATGATTATGATCGATTTGGAAGTGCATCTAAACTTGGCATTGAATTGGATTTCAACTCTTTTTTAAGGCGAACAATTAGTGAATAGGAACTTGGCCCCGTTTTAACAGGTATGTTTTTGGTGAGATATAATATACGCGCGCCAATCAATTAACTTTAGTGTGATTTGTAAGTTATAGTATATGAATATGTTGACATCATAATATTATCATAATACCTTTCATAATACTTTCTAATTCTATTTAATTCCAAGAAGAGAGCGCATTCCCTCTTAAAAGGCCGGCAACGCAATTGCAGCTCTTCTAATGTTGCGAGTGTCAATGGGTGACGGTAGTTGCTTTCCATCAGGTGCTCGTTTGCCAACTTATTTTATAAAAAAATATGTTGAGTGGTACGTTAGTCTACGCCTAACTGCGAAATATAATAAACGGCAGAAAAAGTTATATAAAACTTTGTTATAAACTTAACACTGATCTCAAATATCACTGTAGGTAAGATAAGACTTTAATGTAATATTCTTTGACGGCGTTATCTTAAAGCCGTATCGTAGTTAACTCGTATATTCGCTTAACAATGTAGATTTTAAATTGACCGAATTCATACTCGCACAATCCACGTGGCTCACGTTTTTCACGTGGTAGCTGAAGACACGCGGGCCACTGCGAGGGAGGGGGGCAGAGGCTGCGCGGCCCGGGGGGGGGGGGCGCCATCGATCGACGTTTATTACGCGATTATACCCGGCAACGGAAACACACTTCGGGGAATTTTGTTAAACTTTATTAATAATGCTGCAAATATTGATCGGATTAAGATTTAAAAGTACAAACACTCTCGCATAGGTTTTATAACTCAGGGTAAAAAACCTTCATACGAGAAAGTTACGTCATTTATATACCGAATGTTGCTGTCTATGTTTGTCACTATAGTATTATCTTGATTATTCTGTATAGCTGCAGTAAGGTTTTGAGGTCTTACCTAATACTATTAATATATTTAACGCACCGGCAAAGGCTGGCAACGCACCAGCAGCTCTTCTGATGTTGCGAGTGTCCATGTGCAAAAAAGAAATCCACCGAATAATAGAGTATTTCATTACTACTATAGCATGATAAGTTTCTATCTATCATACATCTATTGTTTAATCAAAATAACCGAGTACATTATAATACTCTGTTTAACATAAGTACCTACCTATTAGGTTCCGTACCCAAAGGGTAAAAATTACGGGACCTATTACTAAGACTTTGTTGTCTGTCCGTCTGTCCGTCTGTATGTCACCAGGCTGTATCTCAAGAACCACTATAGCTAGACTTTACTTTCGCTCTTCGTGCGCGAGTCCGACTCGCACTTGGCCGATTATTTTAAATCTGGAACAGACAAATCCTTCTACTTTATATGTGTAGCAGACTTAACGACTAAAAACAAAACTTGTAATAAAAATCGAACTTAAACTAGAAACGCGAGACTTCATTATAATAAATGAAACTTATTAATTGCTAGAGACAGGGAATGCTCACTTTTAATTTCTCTAATTGCTATTACGGCCGCTCAGGTTTATGCAAGTTTGTCTAAATTATAATACAACTCTCCTTTAATAACATTTAAAGATGAACATTAATGGAAAATTTCCTTTTAAGTTAAAGCAATTCTTGGGTCAGCCAACTTTCGACTTCCAGATTCAAACTTTCTTTAAAACATGCGCCTGTTTGGAGCGATCTGGTATCAAATAAAAAATGTATGCACTCGTATCCTCTTTTCGTATTTTTTTCCTGGTAAAAAGCTTTGACTCTGTCGAGTAGTCCTTCTCATAATATGTCTTCGATCTTGCATTAAAAAAAAAAGATTTTCATACGTCAAATCAGCAAAATTCATTAAAATAGTGCTAGGCAAGGGAAAAAATGACAATGAAAAATATTAAATAAATAATAAGTAGTATTAATATAATACCTTAGGTATGAGTCGTACCTAAGCGTAAACATTGTTAAGAATAGAAAAAAGTGAGCATCTAGCGTGTACTTATTAGTATTTAAAAAAACCTGCTTCTGTCACCTAAATTCCCCTTCTGTCCCCTGAGGGTACGAGAGTAAGGAAAGAGTGTACTTGTGTACCTCGCGCACTCGGGTACCATAAACTCTTGCTTACTTGGCTGTTTGCAAACGATAGGCTCTGGAGTAACTGGAGTGTAATATTATGTGTGTACTGTGTGGTATGAGGCTATTCGACGTACGTGTATGAGGCTTTTATGTACGAGTAATTGAGTATTTATAATGGTTATTTTTGCAAGTAGCTGACTTGGAAAGCGTTGTTTTGCATTCGTTGTGCGTGCAAACTGCAAACCTTCCTATCAAATCATTCTTACTATAGACAAAATTGCATTAAAATCGATTGAATAATTGTATTAATTATAATTAATCAAAGCATGTATCGGGATGTGCGCCAGAAAGCGACTTTGTTTTATACTATAATAAGTATAGTGATGATAGATGATAGTAATATTCGATAGAAGCCTAAAATAAATAACATTAATTTGCTTTTGCTACCCGCTATAACAAAAGCTATTTAAACCTGGAATCAAAGTTGAATTTGACGGTGTTATTTTGAGAAATCAAAAATAACTAATGCTGGCAACTTACAATGTTTGTGCCAATTGTGTCGGGTGTCGGGTTAGCATTGAGAATTCAATTTTAGTTCGAGAGCCGACGCCCGGAGAGCGCTGCATATTTGATGAACGAGAGCTCTTAAACTATTACCTCACATTCCCTTAAACGATCCCCGCGGTTTATTAAACACTTACGATACGAAACTAATTAATTTGCCGTTTCTATCATAACATCCGCTACAATTTTTCGTAGTTAAAACCAAGTTAAAAAAAAAGTGTAATTTTATACTTTAAACGGGACATATTACCTTGTTAATTTCCAACATTTTATCGGTTTTTTGGTGATGATCTAGCTTAGTAAACTTGCGAATGCTGCAGCATTGGCACTTCTTTTATGTTGCAGGGGATATGAACACCTTAAAACGTAGGAAATAATAATGTTACGCCTTTTTATCTCATCCAAAATAATTTACATACTTATTAGAGCGTGTTAATTAGACATGAGCATTTTCAGCGCGCGCGGATTCGGTAATTTCCTAAACGCTACAGCAAGAAACTCGCACCCCTAAACGCGCCGTTGCTATAATTCGTGACCTTTTCCAAAAATCTCATGACCCCTCCTCTCTAATTTAAGGCTCCGCGCCTGGATAGTATACGGCGGTTAATATTTTATGTCAATATTTTTTCTGGACGGAGCGACCGGACGTCCGAAAACTTTTCCAAGTATCCCGGCTTTCGTTCAAACTCGATTCTCTAAATACACGTTAAAAATACAAACGATAAAGACTCGCTAAAAGGTAAAAGGTGAATTATTTCTTGACACTTATCAAAATAAATCTGGAATAATTAATTAACTTACCCAAAGGTTACTCAATACTTGTAGGTTTTCGGTTAAGTATTTTCTGTTACAGGTTCGTTACAGAATTAATAGTCGTTATAAATACATAATATTATCACAGTGTAATAAAAAGATATTTACACTGTGATATTATGATGCTAAAAATACAATCTGACCCGGCAAACGTTGTTTTTCTATATACATTATTTATAGTATCAATAAAAAAATTGTTAAAACTTGTTCTCATCAATGTACGTACCATTAAAATCAGCTGAGCTATTTTTGGAGGAGTTCGCGCTCAAACACTGTGACACGAGAATTTTATAATATAAGTATATCTTAGATGATACTGATATAATATTTAAGAATCTCATAATATTTTCATGTTATTATTTTTCAATTCGTAGTTTGCACCCGTTGCACTCCTGAGGTTCCGGCAGAGGTAGAAACGAAACATTATGTACCCCTCGGTACACATACATTTTCTTATCAGGGTATTTAAGAGGGGGAGAGGAATCGTCTACGCCGCACCAGTGGTGTATATTTTCCTCCTTACAAATTTTCAATCTGGCCACATGTTTTACCCATTTCAAAGAAGTTTACGACGTCGTTAAAGGAGTTTTCGCTTCAAAAATCAGTCGTACAGGCGGGTAATTAGTGACGTCACACGTAAAGCTTGTTATGATCGGATCTGGGGGCACAGCATTAACGCGGCTGTAACTAGTCTTAATAGTTGTTCCTTGTTTGCCCTATAAAATTGCACAAGAACCAGGTTAACTGCCAGGTACAGGTTTAACGCTGACACAAATCACGCGTAATGTAAACCCCAGTGATCGAGTGACTCGCCAGTGAAGTTTCAATTCCTGAATTTATTCAAAATCCTTATGCTTTGAGGTATGTTAGGATTTTGAATTTGGAATTAGCAAGGATTGTAGACCGATTAATGCCAGTCTTGAAGATTTCTAAGCTACCGCTTTGCTTAGAAAACTAGTGGAAACGACAGCTGAAAACTAACATACTTAAGTAGTTAGACTTCCGCCCGACCCAGCATACCACCTCGCTCGGTTGAAGATCTTGGCTTCTACTCTTATGTCATAAAAATAAGATGATATTTCTAGTCATCCGTTTATCTTTAATCATCGACACTCAGATATGATTATAGATTAAAAAAATCCCTGGTTAACCCTAAAATAGGTTGCGGGTTCTGGCGGGCGGGCGCTTTGTAAAAACGGGTACGTGTCACGTCTGAGTTAGATTAATGAACGGCCGCGCGGAAAAAGTCTACGGGTTAAAGAAGACTGCGATCACAACAATTACAACGAGAGCTTTTGTTAGCGCGAATATTATGTACGAGAATGTGTGTAAACGAGTAATTTGTTTACGCCGTACAAAAAGTTACAACATAAGACGAGGGGATCTTTTAGCGTCATAAAGCGTACAGCTGTAGGGTTGATGATACAAGATTGTAGAGAACTTTGCCTGCTACCTTCATACACCATATTGTATAATCCCGGAGTGAGCAGTAACACCTAAAGATGTGAATGTTGTCTATGCTCAAAACGCAAAAGACATAGTAAATAAACCTTAGGCTTTTACAGTCCTTTGATAGGATCTTCTGGTCTAAGGTGTAAAATGTTGTCTAGATTTTGAAGCGACAATAATTTTAGTTTGTATTCGAGTGTATTCGATATTTGTGATTCAAATTTCGATAGTAAGATAAAAGATGACCGACTCAGATACTTCTACTCTCGAGTAAAAGTGTTTTTAGAAACGTAAAGGTACGCGATTAATGAATGATTATTAACATTATTATTAATCACGAGTATAGTACTAATTATTAATACACTATTTTGAAAAATATAATATTTACTGCGGTAAAATGCGTCATTTTCGGAATTACACTCAAAATATGTCTTCGTTTGTGGTAGCTCGGTGACCTACTTTCGTCTCCGATGTGGTGTTTTATTCCTTTCAACTTTCTCACCCAAAGCTATGAATTTTTAATATTTATCAGAGAATAAACAAAAAAGCAGAGCAGAGAAGTACAAGGGCTCGAGACTGACATTGAGCGGGGATCGAGCTCTCATAAGACGCATTCATTCATAGTCATATTTTCAAAGTTTTCACCCCGATTTCGATTCACGTGTTATGTAACGCTTTTCACCTAGGCTAGAAAATGCTTTGGGCTAAAGTTTCAAAAAAAACTGCAACGATTTTTATGCTTAGGTGTACAAGTAGAAGTTTAACCCCCCTTACCAATGAAATGCATGTAGCTTGTAAATATTAAAAGTCGACAGCTGTTTATCAGGAAGGCCGTAAATGTATATAAGGAAAATATTTTCGCAATTTACTTTTAATTTACTTTATTCTTGATTAATTTTTATATTTAGATTAGGTTGTGCCTTTACTTTTATAGCTATTAGCTTGAGCTTCTAAAGAATGTACTCTATCATTAAAAAAATTACTTCCATATAAACTGTCCCCTGTAAGGCTTAGGGCTGGTTCGCACACAGTCAAAGTGAGAACCCGGTGCATTGTTAGTAATTTAAGTAGGGAGCTTCCTCTCGTAGATGTAAACCTATATGTAACGAAGTGAAGTTTGCCCGGGCTGACTTCACCGTTAACAACACTGTCGGTACAATGTGTAATTAATGTAACTTTTGCCTCACCTTCGGCGACTTCACGAGTTTAGATGCGTGACAAAACTTGTAGTTTTAAAGTAACAATTAAAGTTATATTGGATACAAAATTGTATTTTTACTAGATAATCATTTGTGGGTTTATTTTCTGTGGTAAAATTGTACCCTTTGGTCTACTCCACACTTCATATATATAGACTACATCTACACAATCAATCAAAGTCTTACGAGCTATTCAAAGCGAAAACAGTTATGTTTATTTATTTAAAAAAAAAGACGTTTATAAAATTAATATTATTTATACGAGATAATATTATCACTGTATATTCTTTGACTTGATTTAAAATGAGACAAATAAAGAGCTACGAAGCTGAACTAAATAAAGAAGATACCAGGCCTCGGGAAACAGCTTGTCAAATATAAGAATGAGGAGCAAATGTACTTGGGGATAATTTTGGGGGCCTTATGAAATATCAAGGATGAGATTTGGCGCAAAGTTCCGTTATGAGATCTCGGCGCGGTGCGGTCGGCGCATCGCAGTTTAGGGTTGACGGTCACAGATTAATATTGTAAGGTCAAGAACACCTTGTCATTTATAGAGTTTAATTTAACTACATCGTTATGATTTGTCTTTAAAAATATAATATTATGTCCATAAGACAAGAAAATAGTAACAGGGCTGTAGCAAGGTTGTAAACTTAGTTACCTACACTAAGGGCGCGTTCAGCTACAGACGGGCGCTCAGATTCAGCTCGCGTGTTTTCCAAAACGTCTGAACGCGCTGTAATATTAGTCAATAGCTATGTCCACATTGTGCCCTTTCATCTTCAATTTTTATAATCTTTTGACATTCGAAATGTCAAAAGATTATGAAAATTGAAGATGAAAGAGCACAATGTGGACATAGCTTATCTAAACAGGCCTCTAGACATACAATAATATTGAACAATATCATGTATTGCGTAATATTATTGACCGTCTAGGGTTGATATTGAACAATTAATTGTCAAGTTGAGCTTAGTTTTCAATAAATATTATTATCCAAAAACTAATTGGTTGATTTTATAAACATCACTTATATATTATTATGTCAATGGTATGGACATTAATTGAACTATTACGATATGTTTTTTACATACATAATATTATTATATATCATAGGAACTTTACATACAAATATAAAATATAACGTAACTAAAGACCCTCATTAAAGATAAGCTTGCACGGTTTTCAATGGCTGAAAAATAAAATTGCTGAAGAAATTTGCATCTTCAGAGGCGAGGTGAACCCTCCCCCTATTGTGCTCGGAGCCGGCCGCCGTAACAATTTGTCCACTACCGACTCACTTTTACATGAGAGTTTGCGATCGAGTCGCAATACAGAAAATAGAAATTCAGCTTAAAGTTTCTTAAGGTTTTGTTTTTCTTAAGATGCAAATTCGTACGAAGTGAAGTGGCCGTGGACAGCTGTCAAACTCGTCCACGCCTATCTTCACTTCGGATCCAGAGTGTCGAGTGTGAGTTTTTTGTTTGACGCGTTTGGCGTTTACTAAGATTTTGTATGGGATTATACTCACTGGGCTGGGCTCACTCCCATGAGCATCGCTAGGTGGCACTGTACAAATCCCATACAAAATCTTAGAAAACGCTAAACGCGTTCACGATCGAATGTCAAAAAGTTTCGGTCTGTCCGTCCGTCTGTCCGTCTGTCCGTCCGCGGTTTTGCCCAGAGACTATAGGACCTACAAAGCTGTAATTTGTCATGAATATACATATTAATAATGCCGACAAAATGGTACATAAAATATTAAAAAAATATTTTTTTTATGGTACCTCCCCTACACATCAAGTGGGGTTGAATTTTTTTTTTCGCGCCCACCCATCGTGTGGGGTGTCGTTGGATAGGTTTTTAAAAATATTATGAGTATTCATAGATCATTTTCCGGTTTAGGGATCCATTTGTGAAATATTAAGTTTCAAAGTGGAAAAAATCGTTTAGAGTCCAGTGTCCCCCCCTTCTACCAGCTAAACGGTTGCTTCTGGAAATGTGAAAAAATTCACGGGAGTAGGAAATACCTATGCTGAATTTAAAAGGAAAACTATCACGGCTAAGTTGACTTCATAAGTTATTGAGTAATAGTCGATCAACTAAAAAAAATGTATTCGGCGAAGTATAAAGGAACTTTTCGTTCAAATTCCTTTGAGATGATGTTGTTAGTAGTGTAAAACATGTTATAAATGTACATTCATTGACCATACAAAAATTTTCAAAAACTAGCGGTACTACGGATAACGGAGCCCTATATTGCGCGTGGCCCGACACGCACATGGCCGGTTTTATATGTAGGAAACCGGAGTGACACCGGTCAGGCGCCGCAACGCCGCCGCACCGCATCGTGTGGCATGGCCCTGACTCAGACCACCTCTCTTGGTCGAAGGGTATTCAATTTCCATAAAGCATATTCCCACGACGTACACATCAAAACAAAATTTGCCGGGCCAGAATAATATTCTCATATAAAATGCTTATCCGTTAAAAAGTTAAGTGTTAATTTAAGTTCCGTGTCCGGGGCCGGTTGTTCCGGACTATCGCCGGATGACCGGTCCGGATAACATGTAACCGGCCTGTAAGCCGATTAACTTGTGTAGCTTTATACGTAATGCTCGTCCGGTCTGGTCTTAATTAATAATACGTTTAATGCCTTCAATCTGCATCTTAATTTGCGGTGTTTGTTGCTAAACTTCTCCGAAACGGCTGGACCGATTATGATAAAATTATGTTCAAGTCCAGTATAAAACAAAATGTCATAAATTCTTCCATTATTATGTTACGTCAATGACGTAATGAAGACTACTAATGATCTTCAAAGCTATATAAAAATATTGTTATTTTCATTCTACTTACCTATACCTACGAAGACACGAAAAATGTAAGAAACAAGAAGTGATGTTTCATTAACATTAGATTAATGAAATAAGCTTATGGAATATGAAGCCGCGTGTCCCGGGGGAAAATAGTTACGAACTCCTGTTAAGAACAATAATTACTGAAATTTTCCTACGATATAATACAAAACAAATAATAGAAGAAGCGACTGTCATTATGTTTGTAATGTATCACTTCGTACTTAAACACCCGTCAACGGTCAAGCTTATGTTCAGGGGCCAAAATAAAGGCCCTTTGGAATTGTATGAAGCCATTTTGACTATTGTAGTATAACAACGTTATTATAATTTAACTTTGTAAGAACATTATCTCTGTCAATTATATGTGGTGTCGTATCCTAGGTTATAAAATCTTTGTCTGTAAACGTATTAAGTTGTAAAGGACCACAAGTACGAAGTAATAGATAGGCAGTAATTATGATTCTTAGAAATTTGGACGAATTCAAATCAATTTTAAAATTAACCGGTTTTTTATGTTTATTTTTGCGAATAATGACAAACTGTAGGGTTCATTTAATTGGCCATAATTTTATAGTCTACGTGTCCTGCCACTCAAAATTACGTTTATTTACGTTGCTGCTGATTTTTTATGAACGTCATGAAAAATGTAATATTGCTTCCTGAATGTCCGCTGAGTCGGCGACATTGACATACCAGACGGCCGCCGACCTCGCGTAATCGCTCCCTAATAATTCGGACAATGCCTGACATACGCTTTTATTGGCCTCATGTAATTTATAGCAATAATAATAAAGATTAAAAAGTTCCCTAGTGGCGAAAGGGATACAGAAATTTCCACGTTCAAAAAGACTACCTTTTTTAAATTTCTACTTTGATTTTTTTATTATTAAAGTGACAAAGTATAATTTTATCTTCTTCGTTAATCGGTAGTACATATAAATAAACTATCTAGGTATTAACTGCACTTTACGGCGCGGTAAAATATTTGACGAAGAAATATAAATTTCTTTCAATGTTACAAAATATTTCAATTTTATTGTTTATCTTAAATTTAAACTGCGTGTGAACTGTTATAGAACCAACTACTTTTTTACGATTTAACATAACAACAAAATAAACGAACAGTAGTTATATTTAGCGTCAGTAAAAGGATTCGAAACGTAATGGGGAATCCATGATACCTGAGCCATTTCATTATTAAACGTTCAGGAGGTATCTGCGAATGGGTACACAACTATGATTGATAGACCCAGGATAATGGCTAGCCCGAATTGGGGGAGGAGAGGGAGTATGTTAATGATGTAGTCGGATAAAATCATCCTATAGCTTGTATTTTGTTCTTATTTTTATAAACTTGTTTTTACAACACCTAACTAATCACTAATCACACACCTTACCAATCAGCAACTATCTCCTACTCCTACCAATCTTCTAATTAATTTTGTTGCGGGTCTCAAGACAGATTTAGTTTTCGGATTTTGTTAGAAAGGACAAAAGGGGTATTTACTATTTAGATTAATTTCTTAATCACAAAGATAAGTCACGGCTCATCCTCGACAGAAAAAATGGTCATACTACTCTATACTCGGCATCACCTCGTAATCTACGTCAATGTTATACTAAACTGTATTTTATAAAAAGATAAAACCGACTTCAAAATTGTACGTAATTGAGAATAAAACTCCCTATCTCCAAAACTGTGGCAGTCTTCCACAGTGCGATTTTCGCGTAACTTTCTGCCGCGCACTGTAAAACTCTGGAACGAACTGTCACCAGCAGTATTTCCGGACCTATATGACCTGCAAACCTTCAAGAAAAGAGCGTATTCCCTCTTAAAAGGCCGGCAACGCACCTGCAGCTTTTCGGATGTTGCGAGTGTCCATGGGCGACGGTAGTTGCTTACCATCAGGTGACCCGTTTGCTCGTTTGCTCCCTTATTTAATAAAAAAAAAACGACTGAACCGATTTTGATGAAACTTGCACTGTTCCCTAATTTCTGGAAATAATATTACATACATACGCGTCGAATGGATAACCTCCTTTTTTGAAGTCGGATAAATATAAAAACAGCCCCAATCAATTACGAATTGGGGTAATTCATTTGAGTTTTGACTACCCTTTTTTCCTTTACATGCAATATCTATTGCTTAAGGAATAGAAAATTAGTAATAACTAATATTACAGTTTCAAGACAAAACACTGTAATGCCTTTTCATTGTTTTGGCACAAACCTTAAACGAGACTACTCGAACCCCATGCAAAGTTAAGCCTGTCCTGGAATCAAATGCCGCCAAATCGTTAATTGATTGTAAATAATGAGTTCATTTATCAGTGCAATTAGTTCCGTCCCACCTTCGAGTTTACGAGAATGATCCTTACGCGGTGGATATAAATCTTGAGGGCGAAATAATGTTGAACGAGCTGTAATTGCTACCCACGTGTCAATCGGCTATACGCACAGAAATGATCATAAAGGGACAAAACGGCCATTTGATTAAGGTAATAAGTGCGTTGATTAGACCTTGTTCAACATGGTGGAGTTATCACAGATTAAGTAATCTAAGAACCCTCTTGTTTGTCATTTTAGGTAATATGCACGTTTTGGACATTTTAAATACTTAGTTGATAATATCTATTGACTACGTTTACAAAATGTTTTTATAATGCAAGTGTGAATGGATATTTTGAAAAAGTTATAGTTTGTAAAATATGACAATGTCTGTACATTGTACAATATTCAGTTACTGTGGATAAAATTAAAATTTTAGCTCTATATTATATAGAATTTTGACAGTACGTATTTTTGGTGTTTTTGGTTTGGTAGCATTTGGTCTTGAGGAAATTATTTATGATATTGATTGTTATTGTGACAAGTATTTTACTAATGCTTATAAGACCATATAAATCAATTTATAAACAATCACGTTTATTCAATTTATAAACGTGATTTTAGGTCTCATTTAATATTATGATTTATGGAGCTATTACAGTAATTTAAGAAGATGTAACCCTTTTTTTATGCGCAGGGGAAACATTTTATGGGTGCCCCGAGTTGGGGATGTGCCTCAGTTAAGCTGAAGCACCCCAGGGGTATGTGGGACTCCCGACGTCGGGCTTACCCACTAAAACCACCTGCGGTTTGTCTTCAGCCGTATACGGAGGGATATCTTGGACCTGTCTAACACAAAACTCCCTCCACGACCGGCCGGTCTACCTCAAGGGATCGGACTTCCACCAAAGTTAGAGAACACTTCGGCAAACTGAAGCGTTCCCCTCGGAGCCGGGACTAGCTAAGTTGAGCAGGTTCTCATCCTGACCCGGAGCCCCGGGACGGAAGTTATTGGAGGTTCGCATAGCGACGCCTCCGCACTCACGTCCTACGGCGGCAAAGCAGAACGGAGGATGGATCATCCTCTCTGTTCCGCTCCGCGGCCGCTTTCTGCGAAAGAAAGAAGATCTAACCCTGCGTAACTTCTAACAAACAAACACCCGACAAAAATTGAACTCATACACCGGACATCTTTCTAAAAATATAACATTCTATTGGCCGATAAAATGTGAAAACTATTGTTGTCACCCTAATCGATATTACATCTATTTCAAGAATCGATTCTCTCATCAATGAGATCACCGCGTGCAATAGCATCGTGTAATGTACATCACTATGCTGGTCGCATCACTAATATTGTAATGGCTTCAGTTCTCGGAGGTGGAGTTTATATGGGGAGCGTCAATATTACTAAATTTATTACCCGTACGTAGGTGTACCTACTCGTAGAAGATAAGTAAATGTTCAGAAACAAAGATTAAAAAAGAGCGTGAAAGTCTAACTTTTTATTTACTACATTAAAATAAGGAGCAGGTGACTTTATTTTTATTGTTGTAAATAAAATTGTTTTATTACTATTAAATAATTTATATAATATATAGTCTGACACTTAACATCAATAAATAATCGTAGCATAAGGGTTAAATTAACAAGACGTAATAATAATCGGCCAAGTGCGAGTCGGACTCGCGCACGAAAGGGTCTGTACCATTATAGAGCAAAAATTTATTAGGTTTAAATATACATTTTGATTTTTGTATGGGAGCCCCTCATTTTTAAATTTTATTTTAATATAATTATTAAATGTTAAAGAACACATATAACTAAGGATTTTGTGAAAAATTCAAGTACGTACCTGTTGCCATTATTAATATAGAGTAAAAAAGGCCAAAAAATTCACGTTTGTTGTATGAAAGCCCCCCTCAAATATTAATTTTATTTTCTTTTTAGTATTTGTTGTTCTAGCTATTACCGTTCTTGAGTTACAGCCTGGAGACAGACAGACAGACAGACGGACGGACAGACGGACAGACAACGAAGTCGTAGTAATAGTGTCCCGTTATTACCGTTTGGGTACGGAACCCTAAAAATTATCTGCACCTACAATAGCCAATGCACGTTTCATATTTAATGCAAATATTGTGTGTCCAATGTCCATCTAATATATTATAACAGAGTATTTCGGCAAGGGTTGCGTGTGCCGCGGCGGCCGCGCGCGGTCTAGATAATTAATCACTGTCGCGGCTGGCGCCTTGATTTCCTCCGAGAGTAAAAAAAAACGCTGAATAATCATAAAGACCACTAACAGCCACCCTGGACCTCGATATTACGAGCTACACAAATTATTTCTGTAATATTCTTTTTGAAAGGATATATTATGTGGAGGTAACAAAAACATTATTGTTCCTTTTTTATCGGGCCATTATATCTCTTAACGCGCCCGCTATCTGGGGCGAGCCGGCGCCAAAAAAATCTGCTCGTGCTAATTAGAGATCAGTCTTAAAGCTAGCTGACTTAGTACCTGTTTCACCACTTCATGATAAGTTCCGGATAGCCTATCCACCACTTTACTTGACAGATATAGTATGGACAATCTGTCAAATTAGTTATGGATAGCCTAACTAGCACTTTATCAGGAAGTGGTGATACAGGCCCTTAGTCTCAAAGGAAAACTTGTGTTAAGTACTGCCCCAGTTGATAAACCCAGAATCAACAACTACTTACTGATTTCTGATTGATCTCGAAGCTATAAGGCTTCCACTTTTTGCCTCACAAAATACAAGAAAACTTGTTTTGTACCTACAGTCCTAGCTCAAAATCCGAGTCGAACAATCACTCATGGCCCCTTCTGCTTAATTTCAGGAGACGTACCGCCGGTGGGCGTGCAGCACGATGGTGCCGCTGTGGGTGGAGGAGGGTGCGGAGGAGGGCGAGGAGGGGGGGCGAACTCGGCGCGCGCCGGCCGAGCACGCGGCGCGCTGGCGGGCGCGACACCTGGAGCGCGTGGGGCACCTGGACCGGCGGCGCGGGGCGGGGGGCGTGGTGGGCCGTTGGGTGCGCGCGGCGGCCGCGGGCCCCGGCCGGCCCCTGCTGCGCCTCAAGCCCTGCCTCGCCGTCTGCCAGCTAGTCGAGCAACACTGCCCCTACTTCCTGCCTGCGGACCGCGCGCCGGCCTACCCCACGCAATACGCAGGCGAGCCGACGTTCCTATGCCTTGGTGAGTTCTCTACACTCTCCGACTTTATGATAGAGAGTTTGATCGAAGGCGATTGACGTTGTCTGTGAACATTTAAAACATCTAATCTAGATAATCTGTATAATCGAGAGTCCATATTTGCTTATGTAATTATTTAAGTTAGGTATGCACAAAATATGTAAAGCTCAGTAGAAGGTGTTTACGATCAAACGACTTTCAAATATTGGAAGCGACCATATTATTGCTACATCTACCAGCTACTTTGGTTATAGAGACAATGCAACAAGAAAATTTTAAAAGCATATTGTTTTTAAAATTCCAACAAAAGAAAGCGGGTTAAGTAAAAAAGCTCGAACTGTAGAAAGAAAACAATTACAAAAAGCTCACCCCGCACCGCCCCGATTGCACGAGAAAGTATTTGACTGTAAAACTTTTTATTTTTAGGGTTCCGTACCTAAAGGGTAAGAACGGGACCCTATTACTAAGACTTCGAAGTTTGTATGTTCGTCTGTCTATCAGCAGGCTGTATCTCAAGAACCGCTATAGCTAGACTTCTGAAATTTTCACAGAGTGTGTATTTCTGTTGCCGCTGTAACAACAAATACTAAAAACAAAATAATTTAAATATTTAAGGGGGCCATACAACAAACGTGATTTTTTTGGCCTTTTTTTGCTCGATTTCAATAATGGTAACAAATAGACACTTGAAACTTTCACAAAATCCTTGATTGAATGTGTACTTTAATGATTAACAATAATATTAAAATAAAATAAAAATTTAAGGGGGCTCCCACACAAAAAGTAACAGATTTTTTGGCCTATTTTTGCTCTACTTTTAACGGTACGGAACCCTTCGTGCGCGAGTCCGACTCGCACTAGGCCGATTTTTTATTATTACATTATCGAGACTCTGTATCTAAATGTTTGGTAATTTTGGTTTAATTCCATAAAAATATTTATTGTAATTTCAAGAAAAGTGACGTAAAACATGATTATTGGTACCATAAATAAATCATAATATAAAAATTTCTCAAGTTAATTTATTTCTTAACTTTAAGAACATTGCAATTTAGGGAGATCATTTTCTCAACAACCAGGTATTTTGTGGTCGCAACAAACTATGGCAGTCAGTCATAAATCTCAAACGTTATTTTTCATGTAAATGCCCGCTTGTAGTACTCTTACCCTAATTTCAATAAAATTCTTAACCTTGTCTCGTTGAAATTTTAAATAATTATGCAAATTGAACCCAGCTCGATACTCATGCCGACCACTCGGGAACACCGGGCCGAAGTCGCTCCTATTTACTACAGTGCTTTGGTGCCCTCGCTTTAAGAACATTCGTAAAACTGGCTCCATAGATTTCACGTAGATTCCATATAGAACTCGTGAAAAGTTCTTCCAATTATGACTGTTGAAAACAAAATTTTCAGTAAAAAACTAAATAATCGACATCTAGTTTTCTACACCGCGAAGTGGTAAAAAATTCCAATTTTTCTCGGACTTGAGTTCAGAAAAATTGCACGCAATAAAATGTTTACTTTTATAAATTCTTGGCAAAGGTTTGCGCGTGCTGGTAACAGCGAAAAAAGGGGTGTAGGGTTGATTAACTGGCCGCCACCGCTTGGCCTGCGCTCGCGAGAAACGGAACAAACGCACACACACACTCTGCGATGCAACCTCTTTTGTTTTTCTTTTCACGTAACTGTGACCAATTGTTGCATCTCGGCTTTCTTATTCATCTCTCAATCTTTCTTTTTAACGTGCGCCGCTTTAAGTTTGAACCCTCGTATTTTCAAGAAAAATAAAAACGCTTCTCTCGTACAAAGCGCCGGTGATTACGAATATTTGAGGCTGAAAACTCTAGAATTTTTTGTTCATTTGTGAAGCTTTGTGAGATACAGGCAGTATCTTCGCTCGCCCCACCTCATCGGCTCAGAAATCAGAATATTCGTTGCACAATGCATCATCCATATCGATCATTTGCAATCCTTTTTTCGCTAAATTAATCGGCGGGCGATATCTAGATACACCAACTCATGATCCGTGTCGGTATTTTCAGATCCACGTATACCAGAAACCGGTGCTCAGGCCAACAAGTCCAACTACGGGGCGGACGAGTGCTGCTACTGGTACTGCGAGGGGCGGCTGTGCTACCGCTGCGAGGCGCGGCTGAGCGAGGCGGCGCGGCCGGAGCCCGAACGCTGCGCCCCCGTGGAGGAGCGGTCGGCGACGTGCTCTGTGCCGTACCAGGCGCCGTCCGCCGGCGCGGCGCCGCGCGCGCCCCCGCCGCTACTGCTGGCGGCGCTCGCGCTCGCGGCGCTGGTGCGGACTCGCTGGACACGACCCATATCTGTAGTGAATGTGCGCGACGAGCGGTTATAGTTTTACGTTCACGTGCGGCGCGCCCCGCGCTCCGCCCGCGCCCCGCCCGCGCCCCGCGCCCGCCGGACCACGTTCGAACCCTCAGTTAGTGCTGTACTTATGATAATAACGTGGAGTTCGACGACGCCCGCGCCGCCGGCCGCCGCCCCCGACGCGCGGCGCTTAGAGACTGTAAGTTTATGTCAGTGTCCGACTGTTCGATGCGCATTTAACGAAGAAACACCAATGTTCCAAAATATTACTTATAGGTTTTGTCTGGTGGAGCCGACAATCCGGCCAAACGGTAATAATTACGTCGCGAATCGTAAACGAAGATAGAAAATTTGCGTTGTATAAGATTATATATTTTAAATAGAGTTTTAATGTTACTTATTATGAATCAGAAGCACGCGTTGATTTGAGTTATTTTTGCTATAATAGTATACCGATAATATAGGCAATATTTTTGACGAGATTCATGGAAAGGTAGGCGGGAGCGTGCGTCAGCGCACACTTCTGCTTTACAGTGATCTAATTTATTCGTCCATTATGGCATGCAACATCTAAATTGTGCGAATCGTTTTGGTGTAAGTTTGTCAGACTGCCAGGTGAAGGCAAAGGTCGAATTGTTCGAATACGGTCTATAGTTTATTGTATCGATTCATAATTTATGCGTAGCCGTGGTACATAACTACATAGTAAGCTGGTATGATGTAAAATTATGAATTCGTACAACAAATGGTGCATGATGTTTTATTATTTTTAAATCACTGTTGTTATTGAAGACAATTGATTTCGTATGAAATAAGTAAAATATGTTAATTAACTTTTTGCTACTTATGACGTCACAAAGCAAAAAGTTTAGAATAGACAAGACTTATAAGTCCTTTTGAACATAGCGACAATAGTTACGTAATAAACTCTTTATAATTTTGTAGCAATTTTTGTATAAAGTAACGATAGACAAGTCGGTAGGCTACGGCAGAGTCAAGTTTCATTTGCAATTTCAGTTTGTCGCAAAATTAAACAGTATATTTATCATTTTTTAACCCCCGACCAAAAAGAGGGGTGTTATAAGTTTGACGTGTCTGTCTGTCTGTCTGTCTGTCTGTCTCTGGCATCGTAGCATTCAAACGGGTGGACCGATTTTGATCTAGTTTTTTTTGTTTGAAAGCTGACATGACGGTGAGTGTTCTTAGCTATATAGTTCATCATCATCAGCCTGCTCATTGCTGAAATATCACGGTATATCTGGTTCGTGATAGGACGATTAGCAACTTGCAGTCGTTTGATGGGTTTTATATTTTGCATCCTGGTTCGAGACACTTATGAATATATACACATTATTGGAAAGTTGACCTGGTGGTGCAGCATCACCTGGTAATCAATAGGATACCCAACTCCTCACCAACTTAGAGCAGAGGTTTCGTGTTTGGGCTCATTTTAATTGCGACAACCAGTAAGACGTAGATAAACAGTAAATATTTGCATGCTGCTGCTGCAGCATCACCTGGATTCTATAGGAGCCAAGCTCCGTATGAACCTAAAGTGGAGGTTTCATGTTTGGGCTCATATTGATGGCCTCATCCAAGAGGACATATTTTATAGATGGTATTTTGGGATATGATCCAGTTGATAGGAATTATTCTGCACAAGTTTAAAAAGCATAAAATAAAATTAAATTAAGAAATTTAAAAAAACCCCCGCCAAAAAACTTTAAAAAGTAATGAAATAACATTTCCTGACTTTAAGTTTAAATCATTCCTAAGAGTAAAGTAATATTTTAGTCCATAATTGTTGTCAAGGTGTGTCGGGGGACCGCTAATGTAGATGTTTGATTTCACATAACAATATAAATTAAGGGTCTGTTCACAGCGACCCGAATCGAGAGAATCAGCGACAATTATGGCGATACAAAATGCAAAAGTCGCTGTTGTGGTAGTTTACTTAGCGGTCCCCCGACACACCTTGACAACAATTATGGACTAAAATATTACTTTACTCTTAGGAATTATTTAAACTTAAAGTCAGGAAATGTTATTTCATTACTTTTTAAAGTTTTTTGGCGGGGGTTTTTTTAAATTTCTTAATTTAATTTTATATAGTTTTGAAAGGCTGTACTTCAAAGTTAAATAATAAATTATACTACTATGTTATACATAAAATCATTAAGTTAGTTGAATCATCAGGATTCAATTAATTAGGTCTGATTCACGAGACATTTTAGTCAAACCAAAATTTTCATAAAGCTGCAATAATAATTTGCAGAGTATAACTTTCTGTATTTCTTTCTTCTTTTTGTTTATTTATTTAAATTAAAATGTTATTATTATAATGTACCATCAGAGAAATTGATTTACAGGTCCAGATGACGTACCAACTTAATTTCGTCTATTAGTCGAATCGAAGATTTCGGCAAACATTGACTTTACATAAGTCAATGTTTGCCGAAATCTGGTTGAGGTTTTAACAAAACCCGACCAAATCACGTAGATTCAACATTTTGCTATGCATCAATTTTTAGGATTCCGTACCCAAAGGGTAAAAACGGAACCATATTACTAAGACTTCGATGTCTGTCTGTCCGTCTGTCTCTCCGTCTGTCTGCCAGCAGGCTGTAACTCAAGAACGGTAATAGCTAGAGAGTTGAGATCTTCACAGATTGTGTATAATATCTGTTGCCGCTATAACAAATACTAAAAACAAAATAAAATAAATAATTAAGGGGGCTCCCATACAACAAACGTGAGTTTTTTGGCCTTTTAAATGGTACGGAACTCTTCGTGCGCGAGTCCAACTCGCACTTGGCCAATTATTCTGATAGTATATGATTTGCGTGATGCCTTTCCAGCTGCTTACTTAATGATACCTCGCTTGAATTAAACATAACCGTACGTTTTACCCTGATATGTTTCCATAATTAACAGCTAGTATAGTAAGCACTATTTGCAGTTTTCAGCAGAATCCACTTACATTAAACCAATACGTAAGTACTCGTGTACTACATATTTGTTTTCAGACTAGACGATCTGTCCATACAGCCTTTTCATTTTTATCTTTTGATAGTTTTGCATGAAAAGAAACTTGGAACTCTGTTCATATACCTAATATCAGATGAAGAATTAACAATTTGAAATTTTAGACTTTAGTTCATATTTGTAATAGCTTTGGTCGCGTGGTCGATGTTCACAAACTAGACTCTGCCGGAACTTACGTCAAAAAGGTGACTCGTGTGACTCGTTTACTTATAGGAATGTGTAATAATATAATTAAACGATTGTAAGTATTGTTTTGTATGGAATCAATTGTACGAGGAGCATCGAATGCTCCGATAGATAATACATCCGTCTTATGAACACTGTATTGTACCAAAATCCATGTACACATAGTTGAAGATGTTTTTATATGAATTGATCGATATTATTGTATATTATGTATATGTGTAAATGGTGACGCCGCACCGGCCACAGCCGCGCCGGGTGCGGGCCGGTCCCGGTTCGTGTGTGCTACTGTGGTATATTCGTTGTTCCGTTCGTTCTGTGGTGGCGTCGTTGAAGATGTGACGGATGAAGGTTTATAATGAGGTTATTGAGACTTTATTGAGTGGACATTTGTTGAGATTGTCCTCGCGCGAGGATATAGTTGTTGTATTCAAATGATAAATGATAATAATATTAAGTAAGTTATTTTTTACGTTTTTAACGTGTAAATATGTCGAAAGCGAATTGTTGTTTCCATTCCCGTACTCGAAGCCACCGAGGGTGCTAAAAGTCTATTAACGCTTTTTAGGGCATTGCGTTTTCTTTCTCGTCGTACGACGAGACTCGTATATGTACGAAGATGGACGCCGTCGTCGGCGGTCTCGCTGAACTCACCCGAACTATGAATCTCTCGAACCATATCATCTACTAAACTATACATCTGAACCGAAGCAATTATTTTCATACAATTTTCCCGAACGGTGAGCGTGTTCGCAGATTTTAAAGGTTTTATAGTGACGTACATACGGGTCGTTTTGATGTTGAGGACCTACGATCGCTGACATCTCGGACGAACGATGGAATAAGACAAAAGCTAATATTTATCCCTCACACTTGTCCTGCTGTGATAGGCAACGTGGACTAATCGATTCTTTTTCTTATCCCAATCATGATTAACTCGCTATTGCTATCATATTGAAGATGTTTTACTTCTTGATCTTATTTAAATTGTAAAACTGACCCTTACAAAAAGATAATTTTTGTCTTATTTCCGTCTTTCGTCAAGTTACTAATTACAGTGAAACGATTCCTTAATTACAGACAGGTAACACATCCATCGAACCAACAATTTTATTTGAGTGAACGTTTGGAAGTGTGTGACAGCGTGGTTCTCGTGATACTTTTCTCCCACCCTCCCACTATCTCACTCTCCCCACTCTCCTACTCTCCCCACCATCACCACCATGAACTTCTCCTCGAAACTGTAATTTGTGCCGTTTCTTCTAAGTTCAATGTATATCCATAGATGTATTGTCTAATCACTCTAATCGCGGTTTTAATGTCGTTTGGTTCAAAAGGATTAGAGAAATAGAGGTTAACGTTGTAAGGCGACAGTTTTTTTAACGTTGTCATCCTAACCTAATCATCAATTATAATTACAATTAAATCTTAGACATCAGTACGATTTCTTAACAGTATACTCATAAGAACTTTTATCTATATAACTCACGTAGGACTACTTTTACATCTTGCGTGTATCTATGTATAAATATCAAAAAATTAGACTTAGAAAAAGAATTACTAGAACATAATAATTAATTGGAGCAATTTTGAGCACTCGTTAAAACTCACACATCGACCATACCTTCCTTTGGATGTTTCTAGTGTCACTCTTGATAATCTTCACTTGTCTTTAGAGTAGATAATTAATATCGAAACGAGTTCAGTGCTATACCCTCTAGTTAACATATATTTTCTACAATTGAAACGTTTACGGGCCATATTGTTTTTAACAAATTTCTTAATACTTGCTTGATATTTTGTTTACTGGCTTTGATTAAAATTTAAAAAATAAATTCATCATTACGAGATTTAAGTCCCAATTCAGTTTGTGACTGGTACTAATGTGCAGTACCTCTTTCTAGCCATATCCAGTAAAATGCTCATCTCAAAAACAAAATTAAATTTGAATGCACTTAATAAGACTAGTAAGAAGCTTATAGAGAAGTGAAAAGATGTGTAGAGTCATAAAAAATAGAGTAATGTACCGTTTTCACACTACTAAAATGAAACTAAGATAATATGAGCGCTAAAATCATAGTTTTGATATAAAACTTTAGATCACTTTCTTTTGAAACTTTTCAGTGTTGTCCTTTTTATACGCTTTTTATTAGCTTCACCTGTATATTTGTTTGTAACATGTTTGTAACCGTCTTCTTTGGGCGCGATTTTGACCTACTTTAAACGGCCAGATTTCGTTCAAACTTTGTAGATTTTTCGAGGACCGATGACAATGCACTAATTTGATATAATTATTCCATTTTTCAATTTGTATGTTTGTATGTTTGTTTGTAACCCTTTATATAAAAAGCGTGTTTTTAGTTTTTTTAACTATTAGTTATTTAAACAAATAATTCACAAAGCTTAAAATTTTATCGAGGAACACAGTAATTGTAGAAAATATATGAGGACGTAGAGGAGGCAAAGCCGCTAGATTCCCGCTCGCTCATGTCTACTGCAAGTCGAATCGTCCCCACGCAGCGTCACCTCAACATTTTTATACTAAAGTATCTCCGCGTCGATACTAGTAATAAATTTTGAATCTTAAATAGGCTACTTTAAAGTTCATCACGGAGACCAGAAAACTCACCTCCTATTGATTTTGTAGGGACACAAAATTAGCAATAATTCGTAGAGATTAACTGACGTAGTTCGCATTCACGGTTAGAGGTCGCCATCGGAGCTCGGAGCTCTGACGTCCAGACAAGGGAATTGCCACTCGCCGCGCCCGCTGCGCTCCTACGCCCCCGCGCGCGCTGCCGTAGGTCAGTGGCCAGTGCTGAGAGCGACGCGTGCTGGACAGCGCTTGCCAGATGACAATGATGATGAGAAAACAGATCGGCTAAAACGCCGAATACTGGATTCCTACAATAATAATGTTTTAGGGCTTTGTTTTAACTATAAGCAGTTCGCAAAACACAAGTTTTGGACTAAAACTAAAAAACAATATTTTGGTTACCATCATGCAGATTATTTAAATACTTAACTCAATAAAGTTTAGCCTATTTTCAGTAAGTTAGGAAGGTTTATGTGACGATGACTGGTACCGAGCGCTGTTCGACACGCTCCGTCGCTCCCGAGGATCGGCCTAAGCGAGTGTATTTCGGTGTTAGGTTGAGAGTTTGGTGATAGTGTGTATTATGTTTTCGAATAATATACGTATGTTTTGATGTACATAAATAAAGTGTAAATGTTTAACGCACAAATAATATGAAAACGGAATGCTATATAAACTGTGTATGAACAAATATGTATTTAGCTCTAAACTATACTTGAAACGTAATCGGTTAGGAATGTAGATACCTCGTAGTCGGCTGCCAAGTTTCCGTTCACTGTGGTCACCTTCTGTTCCGATACTTTCTGATATTATAATTTGAATGTTTGGCAGCACGTGTTCACGGTTTTACTGATTTTGTTCGGTTCTGTTACGACGGATACGAGTTTCTTTATACTTATTTGTTCGCTCAAGTTACTGTTACATTCATACAAAATAGGCCGTAGAGGCCAGATTGGCTTTTTCATATTCGATATAATTGAGGCCATGAGTGGATGGAGCCGGTAAGCAACAATTTGAAAACTGTCGTTTTTTAAAAGCTTTTTTGTATAAATGGCTTTAGGACCGGGGAAATGACCTGAAATAAAAATATGGATGTATAGCTAGATAGAAGTAGGCAAGTTACAAGGTTTGTTCAAATTATAAGGAAAAAATGTATAATTGTTCATATGTTGTAAAATGTTAGTTAACGGCTTCGTCCACTCATGTCTTTAATTACAAATTAATACACAATAAGTATCCAATTCCAAACCAACGACACAGATCTAACTTGTGATTATAATAACAAAAATTTGACTAAACTTTAAAGTTCAAGCAGCGAATCGAGGCACAAAACTTTATATATAATGTTAAATTTTGTATGTAATTGTGCCTCGTTATTTTGATAGTTTGGTACGCCAAGTAGCCAGTCTGGTCCCCACGACCGGCAACACAGCAGCAGCGTTGTAGTGTGTTATCCGTCAGAGTTACGTGTATTACAGTGTACAATAGTCGTCTAGGGCGATTCAGTTAGGTAATACTAATTAATGTAAGAAAAACACCAAATGGTAGCCTTCAGTACCGGTAACAGTCCACGATCATGTTGATATTTAAATATTTTATACGATGCAGCTAATACTTTAAATTCACAAAATAATAGATGTCTAAGATATGTAAGTCAAGTGCTGATGCAGAATCGGTGATCGAGTAGAATAAGTCAGCACAATCTGTTTGATTACAACGAAAACGTGCATCATAGCCTTTTGTACGGAGTCGATTGCGGGTCAGCACGGATCGCCCCGCGTCGCATCGGGTCGCGTCGCGTCGCGTCGCGTCTCCTCGCGGCCGAGCGACGCGACCCGACCGCGCGTTTGATAATCGAAGCGTTGCAAATTCTTTTCGTATTAATTAAAATAGTTTCGTAAGTTTAAATGTAATGATTGGTACTCGTAAACAGTTAATTTTAACCGTTGGTTGATTTGTAACAGACGAAAGCGACAATAGCGCGACTCGCGAGGTTATCGGTCGTTCGCAACCATCAATTGTCTTCTCTCCTGGTCTGTTCATTTAGCGAGTCGAGGCAGGAATGTATATACACGTACGTGTAGGTAAATGTAAACAGTGCCGTTAAAACATTTAATGTAACTAGGAAAATACAGTGAAAACATTTTCTAAGAAAATGAATCAGTGGACTAATGATAAGTTTTAGAATGGTTCATTATATGTATGAGTTGTTTAATTGTTAGGATATAATTTATTACAGTGAAATAATAAATATGATAATTTGCATAACGTCCATATTTTATTTTTCTTTCGATGCACGTCGCGTCCTCCGGCAGACTAGCTTCGATACTCTACTACTGTTGACTTCACTGATTTCATTCGACGATCGTTTAGACTCTCGCGTGAGGCTAACGAGACGAGTACTCTAATACAATTATTACTAATAAGTTCTAGATCATATAAATATATTACGTATTACGTTTAGAACGACATGTTTTTTAAAATTTGACTTTGTTGAATTTCGAATACACATTTTAGATTTAAAATAAATTGTCCTCTAGGGCAGCTTGTATTTAATATTGAGATTAAATATCATTAAAGTTGCCTGATTAATAGTGAGAGAGGTAGTGTAGTGTAAGTATAAATTATGAACACTGCCACAGCACGCGGGACTCCTATATATTGATATGATCTAGGATGCCGTAGGTGTTTCTCGAGTAGTGATCGTGTACTAAGGTCTTATGTTATGCCTTCTAAGTGAAGCGTGCCGGTCCCGGCCGGGGCGGACGCGGGGCGGTCGCGGGGCAGGAGCGCGGACGGCTCTACGCGCCGGGCGCCCCTCGTAGCGGCCGCGTAGCACCGCTACGACCGACGACCGCCCCGCGTCCGCCTTCGCCCACTTCGCCGGACACGTCTCAGCATTCGAAGTAAGAATCTTATTCGATTAAAGTAGACAGATTTCGAAGTTTAATATAATTTGCATTTTCCTAAAAATTAGAAAGATTGAGCTAGTAGGTCGCCCGACCGTGTTACGGAGAAATGTGGAGATGTTTATTAAAAAAATGCGATTATGAAAATGAAATAAAAACGAAAAATATTGTCATATAAACTTGTAATTACTAACTTAAGGAGAATTATTGGAGAAACAGAAAAACGTTAAATAAACCGAATAAAATACAATCATGCCTGTTATTTATCGATCCCGAATGAAAACACTCTCGAGTTTAAATAGTCTTTTAATATAAAAATCATCGCTTACATCAATATCACACTCGGACTTACATCATCTATTTATATTAAGTATAAAAACTATGACTTCGAATTAAATTATTGTTCACGTATAAAACACACTCATCACAGCTAGCGCCCGCTATACACAATATATCGGGCGCGCAGGCACAACACGATCACAGTGGGAGACGGGCGCGCGGGGGCGCGGGGGCGCGGGGGGCGCAGGCGGGCGCTAGGCGCGCGTCAGCCAGCTCACCGCAAGCACCAGGCACGTGGTGGTGAGGGCGCCGAGCGGCCGCCGCCAGCCCGCGCTGTTGCCGCCTGCCGCATCGGGCTCGTCTGCGGACACACCACACCTGTAGCTACTCATGTCGCACACATATATAGCGTGCTATAGTGCTACAACAAACAGTCATGCTTCAACGATTCTCACAATATATTAAATTGTTATTAATTGTCGCTATTCGAGCGATAACGTCGAATAGCTTTGTTTTAAAATAAAACGTATTATAATAATAATTATACTATCAGATTTCATTGCGAAATTCTAGATTTTCTTACAACTTACTTAATTTAACAAACCATTAATTTTTTAATGTAAATGTACCTAATATAAATTAAAGTTAATTAATTAAGTTAACGTTATTGATTTTTATAAGTCTGAAAGATATTGTAAGAATCGTTTTTATTCAAAACAAATTAAGTGTATGTAATGAAATGAACACACCAAGCAAAAATGTGAGCTTATAAATCAGTTCCACTTTCAAGGTATGCTGACAAACTTTGAAGTCCATTCAAAGTGTGGAACTGATTTCAAAACTTTGATATCCATTTGAAGCATAAATTGGACGCAAAACATAACTTTGATAACCATACGAAGGATGAACTTCGATGAATTTCATAAAAATTCCTACAGATATTATAAGCACGAGAGTTTGTATGAAAGGATATGGTTTTAGTCGAGAAAGTATATGATACGTGAAACACTATAACTGATTTTCATTTTCAAGAAATTTAGAAGTAGTTAGTACCTTGCTTAAGCCTGAATAGTATTCCTATGATGGAATACTGTTGTACTGCATTATTTTGAGCAAAATGTAAAATGAGACAGGCAATGATATTATATGTTGCTAACGTAACTAAATTGGCAGTTTACGGCAGCAACGCGTTGCTACTTCGAAGATGCCTGCAGGCATATCTTACCTACATAAGAACACAATGACTTGACATCGTCTTTTGAACTATCAAGTGGTTACGCATTTCTGAGTGCTACTCTAGTATTTTATAAGCTCATTGGAGACAGGTATCAAAATGATGTTTGGTATGATCTTTGACGCTATAAAACGGATATCAAAGTGAAGCAAAAGAAATGAAATGCAACCTACGATGCGGGGGAATGGAGACGCGGTGGAGGACGTTCGAGCCTCCATATAATGGGAGAGTTTACACTCTAGCTCCACCGGACTGTATGTTGACCACTGAAACATTAACCTGGTTTAGTATGACACCGAGCGACTGTCACCACGACCCGGTGCGACTATACTACTACTGCACCATGCCAATTACAGTAGGACATCCGTTTTCTATTGTTCCTACAGTGCCGTATGATTAAAGTTGTTAGACGAACTATGAGCGTATGCATGCTTCACACGCCTGGGTTTTGTTAGTCACATGTAAAATTCAAACGTGCGTTAACGAGAACGCTAAAGTCGGTGGTAATAAAATATTAAGAGTCAACCACCGTCGCGTCCCCAAGGAAAAAACGGAGTGCTCCCCGCCCTTGTACAGATTCGATTGAAAATAAAACACACTTCAAATGTAAGCGGTGCTTTTAAAGTAACTTCTTACACTCGCTTTTATCCTCAAGTGGTACTTTTGATGCGTCCTATATATTTACAATGAACACGCGGATCGCGTGCGCCGAGGAACCTACAATGGGAGCATAAATTATATTGTGGCCTCTACCGAACATGCTAATGAAAATGTTTACAGATTTTATACTAAATACATACTTTAATTACATACCCGTTAAAGTACAGCTATTGTGGAAATTTAAAATGGAAAAATATCGAATGTTAAAAATAAAGACCAAAACGCAGAAACTACATGGTATATACATCTATAAACATTTTCTAGTTCATATTACTATGTGCTGAATTTTCTACGTGATAGCAAGCAGTGCATGCGCAGCCAAGCATTCAAAGTAAAAACATGCAAATGTGAAAAAACAACGTACAGGCATCGCGAGAGAGCGCGCCGCGGTAGTCACCGCCTACGTCTATAATCTCACTGGTATATATCCCTATACTAATTTAGTCTTTGTTCTGTATGTTATCGTCTATGTACAATGAAACAGGAACTCTCCGCGGCTATTTTCTGAACCAGAAGAATGATCTGGGTGCGGATGATTTAACACCTAAAAGACAAACACAACACATAACACATTTGCCCCGGCACCGTGGACGGTGCGACGACAAATATTAAATACTGTGACAAACACAAGTGTTTTAAATCTGTGACATACAAATAGTGTTTTAAATACTGTGACTTACACAAGTGTATTATATTTAAAATCGCGTGAACATAATATTATAAGTGATTAATTCAAATTGTGATTTTAATAATACTCGTGTAAAAAATTAACTACAGTGACTTAATAGTATATTATTTAAATATAAAAAATTAACGAGGTTTTTATCACACTAAGAAAATATTGGATTTTCTAAGTGTTTTAAACTTAGAAAATCCAATTATTTAATTTTAAACTTTCAATAACTACAATGTCAAAGGTCCAACTGTGGTTACCGTGGGTGTTGTGACAACAAAATATAATGATTTACTGTTTGGTTAGAGTTGCTTTTCAAAGTGTGAAAACCTTTTCAAACGTAAATAGGTTCAGGGCTCCCAGAAGCTTTTCTTCAGATTCGCAATAATCCACCGTCAACCACTGCAAAGCTTTGGTTAGCACTTTAAGCTTGTTAGTCGATATAAATGTTAGTTTTCAAATAATGACAAAAATTAGTTTTGTTACTTTTTGTTATTTTGGATAGATATATTTCATATTAATTTATACAAGCATTTTTAAGTTAGAAAAGCAATGATAAACGCATCTGATAAAACGATGAAAATAATAATGATAACATCAAATAAATACACATCAAAACAGGAACAAAATAAAACAAACAAGAGACAAAAGAAACAATAGAAACAGAAAACTAATCTAATACAGTATATTAAATTCATAAAGAAAAAGAACAGAAAAAAGTTGGACATTCACATAACGAAGATAGCCAACAAGGAACAAAAACAGTGGATACGGTAGGACGATTCTATTCTGATATATCCCACACTTCACAGGGTATCTCTTGACGTCCTACAACATAACATTTTTTGGCGCTGTTGTATTATAACTAGAGCCGCAATTTAAAACCAGAATAGAGACTTAGAAGTGAACATTAATATTTCATGATTAGAATAAAAAATAATAATAAGAATGATTATAAGTATTGTTACGTGCTAAGAGGTTCGATGATTCGGAGGAAAAGACCTGGTGACTCTCTTGAAGACTTTTATTTGCACTACACTTAACACTTACACTACACTTACACACACTAGATCACTATGTCTAAACACTAAGCACTAGGTTCAAACACTATGCACTAAGTTCAAACACTAAGCACTATCACTGGTTCACTCACTAAGTCACTTGTTTCTCACTTCCGAAGTCGCTTTGATTATCGCTCACTCGAAAACATTCGAAGACTGACTGGCCGGCTCGTCTAGCCGCGTATTTATACGGGACGGGGCGAGCTCTGGACCTTACGAGAATATTCCACAACATGTAAACAACCGTGGGAAAATTCTCGAGCGGGTACGCGCAGGTAACAAAAACATACAAGTAGCGGCATCTGGTATTGAATAGGGGATTTACGCTGTCTGTGATCTCACGATAGTAAATAGCTTTGCGTGGCCGCCGCTAGATGACACTACGTGTCCGCATTCGTAACACTACTCCCCTCTTAGAGATGCTCGTCCCGAGCATCATTGTTACTGCCATGGTAACGCGCCAGACGGTCTATGTGTACCACTTTGAATGTCCCTCTTGGTTGCTTTTGAATCCTATAAGTCACATCATTCAATCGGGTAACCACTTTGTATGGGCCGTCCCACTTGGTCTGCAACTTTGGAGATTTCCCTTTTCGACGAGTTGGGTTATGCAGCCACACCAGTGTCCCTTCTTCGAAGCCGCTCGTGTTCGATTTCCGGTCGTATCTGGTCTTCATGTTCTCACTTGAATGTAACCCATTCTCCCGAACCATGGCGTGTATATAGCGCATCTTTTCCCTCAAATCGCAGACATAGTCTTGTACGGTCTTTGGTTCCTCCGGTGACCCTCCTGTCAAGAGGTCTACTGGTACTCGTAGTTCTCTACCGTAATTGACATATGCCGGGGTAGCCTTTATGCTCTCATGCTCGGCGGTACGGTACGACAGAAGGAAGAGCGGTATGTACTTGTCCCAATCCTTTTGTTTTTCATCTACCAATTTCGCCAAATGCCTCTCAAGGGTCTGGTTAAATCTCTCAACCATTCCATCAGACTGTGGATGGTACGCGGTGGTCCTCGTTTTATGCATTCCCAAGATTCTGCACACTTCCTGGAAGACCTGCGATTCGAAATTCCTGCCCTGATCGGAATGGATTTCCAGAGGCACACCAAAGCGAGATATCACTTCTTCCACTAGCTTAGAAGCAACTGTTGTAGCTTCTTGGTTTGGTATGGCGAACACTTCAGGCCATTTGGTGAAGTAGTCCATGACGACCATGAAATACTTGTTTCCCGACTCCGTTACAGGAAATGGCCCAGCTACATCAACTGCAATTCGTTCCCACGGTGCGCCAACGTTATACAACCGCAGGTTCCCACGGCTCCTGGTCTGTGGTCCCTTCACTGCAGCGCAAGTAGTACATTTGCGGCACCAATCCTGCACGTCATCTCGACAATGCAACCAGTAGAATCGTTCTCGCACTTTTGTTAACGTCCTCTTGACACCTAGATGACCTCCTGATATGCCATCGTGCATTTCACGGAGAATATCTGGTACTCTCGCTCTTGGGACAACTATCTGAAGATGGAACTCTCTGCCGTTAGTCTTCTCCCATTTCCGGTAGAGTATTCCGTTTTGAAGTACCAGACTCTCCCATTGCGCCCAGTACGCCTTAGTGACAGCGCCAGTGGGTGCAACCTCACTCCAGGTTGGTTTTACGTCACCCCGTTTCTTCCATGTGATGATGTGCCGAAGGTCGTCATCTTTTTCTTGAGCCTCCCTCATGGCATCATTCTCCCATGGACCCAAAGGACTTGTTCTCGTTAACTTTATTGTCACTTCATTAGATTCCTGCTTAACACAATGTTTGCAGTCTTCTGAACACGGCCTTCGTGAGAGTGCGTCGGCGTTCCCATGCGACTTTCCGCTGCGGTGTTCGGTCTTGAAGTCGTACTCCTGGAGCTGCTCAATCCATCGTGCTACTTGACCTTCTGGGTTCTTGAATTGCAGTAGCCACTTCAAGGCTGCGTGATCAGTTCGCAGTAAAAACTGTCTGCCGATGAGGTATTTGCTGAAATGTTGTAGCGTCTTTACCACAGCCAAGAGTTCTCTTCTTGTCACACAGTAGTTTCTCTCTGGCTTGGATAAAGATTTGCTGAAATATGCAATTACAACTTCTCTTTCACCCTGTTTTTGAGATAACACACCTCCAATGGCTGTGTTGCTTGCGTCCGTGTCGACTATAAACTGACCTTCAGGTTGTGGATACCCCAGGATTGGTGTTTCACACAGATGTTTCTTCAGTTTCTGAAAAGAATCTTCAGTAGTCTCGTCCCAAATAAACTGTCGTTTATCTTCTGTCAGCCGATGTAATGGCTTGGCTATCTCCGAGAATCCCTTAACAAAACGCCTGTAGTAGGAGCATAGGCCGAGAAATGCTCGCACTTCGGTTTTGTTCTTAGGGGTTGGCCAATTTTGAACTGCTTCCAGTTTTTCCGGGTCCGTCTGGATTCCATCACTGGAGATAACATGGCCGAGATAATTGACCTTACTCCTGAATAAACGACACTTTTTCGGATTCAACTTTAACTTGGCCCCCTCTATTTTGGCGAAAACTCGTTCTAAGTTTCGCAAATGATCCTCGAAGTCGCGGCCAACAATGATGACGTCGTCCAAGTAGACTAAGCAAGCCTCTCCAACTAAGCCTGCCAGTACACACTCCATGAGTCGCTCAAATGTGGCAGGTGCGTTGCACAATCCAAAGGGCATGACGTTAAACTGCCATAAACCTTTACCGGTGGAAAAAGCTGTCTTCTCCTTGTCTTTTGGATGAATTTCCACCTGCCAGTATCCAGATTTCAGGTCCAGGGTCGAAAACCATTTCATGCCACTCAAGGTATCGAGAGTGTCGTCGATCCGAGGTAATGGGTAGCTGTCCTTCTTAGTGACATCATTGAGACGCCTGTAGTCCACACAAAATCTTGTGCTGCCATCTTTCTTCTTCACTAATACCACAGGTGAGCACCACGGACTTGCAGACGGTTCAATTATTTTATGCCTTCTCATGTCCTCCAAAAGGCCTTCCACTTCCTTCTCCTTTGCAATTGGTATCCGTCTTGCTCGTTGACGAATCGGGTTCTCGTTTCCGGTATCTATCCTGTGCTGAACCATCGACGTTCTTCCAAGGTCACCTTCCTGACTGGAGAAGATATTCGCGTGGCGCTGTAAAAACTTCTTAGCTTTCATCCTCTGCGAATAAGTCAGATTACTCTTGCAGTCATCGAGTAGCTCAGTCACTAATCCATTGTTGCTGCTGTTTGCTGGGTCTGCGTCTGTTGTCGAACTGCACTTTCTCATCCAGACAACTTCCTCGCACTTTCCAATGACGTCACCTTTGTTCAAGCAGATCTCGCGTTCACCAAGATTCAAAACCCGGACCACAGCGTGACTGCTTCCACTAACAAGGGTTCTTGCCGTCATCAGTTTTCGTGCTGATGTCTTGGTGGGTGTGTCTTCGATCAACACGCATCTGTTAGACTTGTTCTTTCTAGCTGGCGGTAGTTTCACCAGCACCCGGGCTTCCGCTCGTCCAGGTATAATGACTTCCTTTACACATGCGACTTTCCCGCAGGCGCCTCCAAGGATGAAAATTTCTTCTTCGCCACACTTGAAAACTCCGTCAGCGACATTAATCCTGCAGTTATGCTTCTTCATGAAATCCAAGCCCAAGATGCAATCATCCATTATTTCAGCCACGATAACGTCATGAGGGTATGAGGACCCCCCTACATTAATCATAACTGACATTTCTCCGAGGACGGGTATTGGCTGACCGGAGGCAGTAAGAAGCCGACAATTAATTCTCCTCTTATGTCCCCTTGCGGCCTTTACCAGATTTGGGTTCACTATTGTTCTAGAGGCTCCTGTGTCTAGAGTAATTTTGCAATCCGTCCTGTTAATAGTCCCCTGAATCACAAGACTATTCCCGCTGCTTGCTTGGGAGACAACAGTTATTGGGGCTTCTTCCGCGTCAGGCAGTACTTGCCCCTTAGTCCTGGCTGAAGCCCTTTGCTTCTTCAGCTCCTCCATCTGTTCCTCAAGCCTTTTCATTCTTGCCATCTGGGTATCCTTCTGCGGGCAGTTGAGCTGAAGATGACCCCTTTCGCCGCACTTGTAGCACATGGCTCCAAAATTTCTCTTCGTAGGAGCCTTGACCTCCTTCACTTCCTCCGAGACCTCGCGGATTTTATAGGTCTGCCGTATGTCACGCCGGACAGCCTCGACCTCTAGAGCATGCGCCAACGCTTCCTTTAGCGAGGTGTGGTGACGTAGCCTTACTGCAGCTCGGACTTCCAGATCCCTGATTCCGTCGACAAAGGCTTGAATAGTGTTTGAGTCAACCATCTTGGAGTCTGCTCCTGGATGTGCCTTCTTGACCAGTTTTTCAATTTCCAACGCCCATTGTTGTAGTCCCTCTCCTGAGCGTTGGACTCTGTCACGAAGTTGGGCACGGAACACGTGCTCCAGGTGTCGCTCCCCGTATCTGGATTCAAGCGCCTCCATCAGATCTTGGAACCCATTTCCTGTGTGTGCTTCCAGGACCGACAAAGCTTGCCCTCTGAGCGCAACAGTGAGAGCGGTCAGGCATTGGTCTTCAGTCCATCCGTTGGCAGTAGCAACCGTCTGGAATTGCTGACGATAAGCGTTCCAAGAAGTAGTACCGTCGTATGGTGGCACTTTAACTTTTGGTCCTTGTACCACTACTCCGGTAGTTCCACTCGACGTCGCGACTCCTGTGGTTTCCAGGCGCACTTTCCACTTCTGTAGTTCTGTGAGGCCACTTTTCACATTTTCCATATCCACTCCTAGCCCGGTGATGCGTTCTTCCATTATGTCGACATCTTTCCGAAGCTTGGTCACCGTGTCACCAACATCCTTTATTGCCAATAGCGCTTTTTCTTGGAGGTCCCTTTGTTGCTCTTGAGACTCCATCATTGCCCGAATGTCAGCCCTTTGAGAATCTTGCAGAGCGCCGAACTTGTGTTCCTGGGCCTCTTGCAAAGCGCTGAGCTTGCGGTCTTGTGACTCTTGTAAAGCCCGGATTAACCCAATTATGCTTTCCAATTGAGGAGCCATTTGGGGGGCCGTAGAAACTGCGGGCGAGGCATGGTGGCTGGAGCCAGTTGACGGGGCTTGAGCAGACGGGGCCTGGTGGGCGGGGCCAGTGGGCGTGGCCTGAGTGGGCGTGGCCTGAGTGGGCGTGGCCTGGTGGGCGGAGCCAGTGGGCGTGGCCACACCCAAAGTGGGCGGGGCCTGAGGGGCGTGGCCAGTGGGCGGGTCCCGGTGGGCGGGGCCAGTGGGTGAGGCCTGCCCCGCAGTGGGCGGAGCTTGGTCCCCAGTGGGTGTGGCCTCCGCAGCCTGTTGCGTCCTTGTCCTGACACTTCCCTCGAAGTCTTCTCCCGGAGTCACTGGCACTGCGACGTTGTCCTCACGCTCCCCTTGAACTCCTCTCTCGGAGTCGATGGCAGCAGCTCGCTGTGCCCTTGTCCTGACACTCCCCTTGAAGTCCTCTCTCGGAGTCAATGGCATCTCCAAATCTCACTTCCGACACCAGTTGTTACGTGCTAAGAGGTTCGATGATTCGGAGGAAAAGACCTGGTGACTCTCTTGAAGACTTTTATTTGCACTACACTTAACACTTACACTACACTTACACACACTAGATCACTATGTCTAAACACTAAGCACTAGGTTCAAACACTATGCACTAAGTTCAAACACTAAGCACTATCACTGGTTCACTCACTAAGTCACTTGTTTCTCACTTCCGAAGTCGCTTTGATTATCGCTCACTCGAAAACATTCGAAGACTGACTGGCCGGCTCGTCTAGCCGCGTATTTATACGGGACGGGGCGAGCTCTGGACCTTACGAGAATATTCCACAACATGTAAACAACCGTGGGAAAATTCTCGAGCGGGTACGCGCAGGTAACAAAAACATACAAGTAGCGGCATCTGGTATTGAATAGGGGATTTACGCTGTCTGTGATCTCACGATAGTAAATAGCTTTGCGTGGCCGCCGCTAGATGACACTACGTGTCCGCATTCGTAACAGTATCATTGGTAATCTTGAGATCATTGATTCACTACTAGCCCTGAATCTAAATTGAAAATATATTATGAAATTTGAAAATATACTTAAATTAAATAATACTTTGCTAAGCAGGCCACAACTTATTCTTTTCCGTCCTACTGTCAATGTCCTACCACTTTGCTCCTGTCAAGAGATACCCCCAGACCTGGGTCCCGGAACCTACCTCCGTCGAATATGATATCGCCGACGTCGTCTTCGGCCGCGTCGGTGTGTGGGGAGGTGAGACGCGCGTTACCTCCGACGGTGCCGCGCGGCGCGCTGCTGCAGCCCAACCACCAGTACGCGCTAGACCGCGGGAACGCGGGGTTGTCGGAGTCCACCTGGATATTGGAATATATTTAAATAGGCTTCATAAATAAGTATTAAATAAAGGCGTAGGTACTGCTGTATCAACGCGGTAGAATGCTTCGCGATCCCGCTCCTTCGCGTGTAGCGTTGACGAGGGCATGGGGGGTTTTAGTCGGTAAACCTCTGCGGAGGGAGTCCGACATACCCCTGCCCCTTCCCTCGAAGGGGCGAGGGATGCGTAATGCATTTCCTCTCCTCAAAAAAAGGTACTGCTGTATCAGCTATGTCAAATAATATAGGTAAGCACAGGACTGAGGAAAGGAGCCATATGTGTGTAAAAAAATCTTCGTTTAGGCTGCAGAGTTCCAAAAAGTTATGATGCGGGCTAAGAAATGTCCTAAGGGCCCAAAGGCTAGCTGACTCTATGCAACTGTCAATAAATTATTCCATATTTTATTTATGATGAGAAAATATTTAGCATAACCACGATGTAACATTAAGGTTGTAACACTATTTATCAAAATAGGTAAACAAAGAATGTTACTTACACTGAACGTTCTATCGTTAAACCGCCAGTAGCTTCCGCCCTTGAAGAAGTAAGTGTAGCCGTTAGTGTACTGAAGGGCCGCGTCGATACCATCAGGGATGCCCTCCCAGTTGGACAAGGGCTTGGGGTATGTGGACTTGACCGGGGGGCGCTGGGCCGGGTCGAACCTCCAGAACTTCGAGCCTTTGTAGAAGTAAATCTTTCCGTTTCCTGACCATACTAATGCCGCGTCGATGTTGTCGGGTATACCAGTGAAACCTGCAATTTTAAATATTTAATTAAAGATACGACGTTACTTTTTCGATGAAACGGAAAAGCGACACAGCAGAATGGAACCAAAAATAAGTGACATGACGTAAAACATGAGATGAAGGATTTACTTATACCATTCCTACACGATATCATCTCTTTTACTATGTTTAATTTAAAAAATGCTTTCACTTTTATACAGCTACTGCCCAATTAACTGATTCTTTCAATCTATTATGGTTAATGGATGCGTTGACCCTTAAAGGACGACCAGGACGAAAAGTGTGCCGGAAGAATTATTACTGTAGGGTATGTATAACCCGACATGTTTGTATTAAATAGCAATTCGTCTATTATTCGTTATCATGATCAGCATGTTATCATGATCAGCATGATCAGTATGCTTGGCATCTTTAGGCCCATTTTCACCCACATCTGTTAGTCTTAACACCTTGAGAAAATGTCATGTCTTCTCTTTAATTCATATAAAAAATGAAAAAAAAAACGTGATACTAATTCGAGCATCAACTTTAACAGTCGTTGATGAAATTAGACCTTACAATCACGGTGGCCTTTAAGCTTACCTTCGCTAATCTCCTTCGGGTAATCCCCGTCCATCTTCTGTCCGTTGTACCGCCAGTACTTGGATCCCTTGAAGAAGTAGGTCTTGCCGTTCTTGTAAGTGAAGGCGGCGTCGATGCTGCCGGGCAGGCCGGGCCAGGCGCGGCTGATGAGGCGCGGGTAGCCTGCTGCTACACCGGTCTCGGTTAGACGCCAGTAGTGGTCGCCTAAAAACGAATGTGCTAATTAATAATAATAGTAACACTCACTCACAACTAAAACTTTATAATGAATAATATGGCTCCGCACATCAAAAACAGCATGAGCATGCCTGCTGGAACTAGTGCTGCAATTTGTCCAGGTGTTTTCCAGTTTGGACTTGTTACAATTTAAGAATCCCGGGTACGTTGCTGGCCTTTTAAGAGGGAACACACTCTCTTCTTAAAGGGTTTGCAGGTTGTATTGGTCCGGAAATACTGCTGGCAACGTTCATTCCGGAGTTTTATTGAAAATTGCAAAAAGTTACGGGGAAAAAGCACGGCATTTCATATAATGTAATATTTAACCTTTAACAATTTTCCCTTATAAAATTTAGTTGTTTCTTTGCTAACCTTTGAACACAAATGTAGAGCCGTCGGCGGAGTTGAAGATGGTGTCAATACTGGGGTCGGCGCAGAGCGCGGGGTCCTCGGCGGAGGGCGCCTGGGTGGTCACGCGGGGCACCGACGGGTTGGCAGCCGCGCCACCGATGTCCAGCTGAGTCTTGTGACCGTAGAGAGCCTGGGGAAATTAATGAAAAATTATATCACCTGGATCATTAATGCCATTTTTTATGATTATTGGATAAGTAGTGTGAGCACTACAGGTAACATGGATAGACAGTAGACTGCTGAAAGATTTTTTTTTTGATTAGATGTAGTCAAACAAAAATATGACTTCTAAAGACTTATTTGTTACTAAAAAGTTGTTGAGACATTGTAAGCAAGAAAATTAACAAAAGATGCTTGAAATCTGTTCATGTCTTCTTGTACTTCTTTACATGGAGTTGTACACGTAGAGTAGGAGTGAAAGTCCCACAGAGTACAAAGTGTGAGCAACAGAGTATTTTGAATAACATTTGGTAAATACAAGCCTTACTTAAGATAATGTGTCATTAAAAAGTACCTGTATTCCCTGTATATCGTCCTGGTCCAGTTGGAAGGCGGGGTCGAAGCCTCTGTAGAAGGGGGCCATGAGCGCCGACCGCACGTCGCTGTGCGACAGACCTAGAGAGTGACCGAACTCGTGCGCGGCCACCTGCAATAAAAAAAAATAGCCAAACTTTATATGGAATAGCCTATTATTTAAATGATGATTAAAACGTTAACTAGGGGTTTATACGTTTTTAAAGTAGTTTAAACTTATCAACCCCAGTTATATACGTAATTACATTAAAATCTGTGTAATAGTTATTGCGTTTAATCGTTATTAAAGTCCATATAACATACATACAAAGATTTACATTACTACAATCAATCATCATGTATATTGCAGTTTAAGTTTGGTTTTATTAGTTCCTATTTTAAAAGTATGAACTTGCAGATAAATATAACATTGTTATAATTATTGTTAGGTGCTTAGATAGGGAATAAGTAGTACATACCTGGAAAAGATTTGTTCCTCTCCTTGTATTGATGGACCACATCTCGGCATCGTCAAAGTGAGCATCACCACCATACACCTGAAACAGAACAGCGCTTAAAATAATATTTTGAGTACTGCTTAACCGTGTATCTGAAAAATCTACAGACAAAAGAAGGTTCGCTAATATACGTCATACCTTAAATATAATAATCGGCCAAGTGCGAGTTGGACTCGCGCACGAAGGGCTCCGTATAGATTGAATTAGTAGACAAAAAATTGTGTTTTTTGTATGGTAGCCCCCATTAAATATTTACTTTATTTAATTTTATTATTCATTAAGAACAAATACAACTAGGGATTTTGTGAAAATTTCAAGTGCCTAGCTGTTACCACTATTGATTACGAGCAAAAAAGGCCAAAAAATCACGTTTCTTGTTTGGGATCCCCCATTAAATATTAACTTTATTTTGTTTTTAGTATTTGTTGTTATAGCGGCAACAGATATACACAATCTGTGAAAATTTCAGAAGTCTAGCTGTAGCGGTTCTCGAGATACAGCCTGGAGACATACAGACAGACAGACGGACAGACGGACAGATGGACAAATGGACAGACGGACAGACATCGAAGTCTTACATGGGGGACCTACGATGCTTGGTCGCGTTACGTCAAACCCATTCGACAGATCACAATTAAGTAACATTGAATTGACATGATCCGACCACATGACGTTGGTCTGTCAACTGCCTAGGAATAAATTCATCCCATTTTATAGCAGTATAATGAAAATCAAAGCGATACATTAGCGCCAGCGAGCGGACCCTTACGTAATTTATGTGTGTCATTTCCACACTTCCACATCCGGTTCTAATGTGACGTTTCCGATATTATTATACACATATTTTATAATATTCACGCGTTATTTATATTCTATACCTAGTATTGTTATATTAGCCATGCTTTCCCTGTAACACTTCCTAGCTACTTAACATTCATCATAAAAGTGTTTTCGTTATTTACATTATACTATATACAGGTAAAAATTATTCAACAGTTACTAAATTTTAAATCTATCCCATAACTTTGTACAACCACAGAAATTAATTTATAGGCAGTTGGCGGACATACGTCATTTGGTCAGACAATACGGCTTGACATAACCTAACCAAATACCGAAGGCCCGCGGAACTTGCCCGCAAATCAATCAATCAAATCAATTTCCCTGACACTACGTTTATTTTCCCACACAAGGACTAAAGGTCAATTTAGAACTACGTGAAGCGTAGATGAATTTCTAAATTTGTGTGGATTTGACAGATTTGCAAGAAATCACGCAATTGAACTGTGTTAATTCAGTACAAATTTAGAAGTTCATCTACGGACTACGCGTCACGTTGCGGCACCTGTCTACTCTGATTGCGGTCTGAATTGACCCTCATACTGTCACACGTTGTCATAGTAACGCATACTTACAGGGAAGTAGGCATGCGCCAGGGTGCCGCCGGGGCCGTCGAACGGGTCGCCGTCGCCGTGCTCGCCCTTCTCAAACCTGGAACACGCAAACATTTACATAGATATGGGCTACCGCAAGCACGCATTTGACCCCTTCAAATAAAAAGAGCAATTACAGGCATAAAGTAATCCTGATGAAATGCTCGTATATCGCAGGATGAACGTTGAACTTTATAAAGATTCCCAACATGCAAGACAAGTCTTACGTGTGTGCAGATACTGCGTTGCTCTGCTACTTTATACTACTCGTGATTAGGGAAGCTGCAGTATTAAGCTAGTATAGTAGACTAGTAGTAATATTTTATACTCTGCCTATACCATAATTCTAGGCAGGGTGTGTTTCATACGAATCGTTTGATCATCAAGTACGGTGATTTTCTATTGTATGACATAGTCCATCATGATTTTCACACTGACTGATTACAATCATGTGTTAGTGATTTATATACAGATGTAGAATCAATATTGTAGCTTCCATTAGTAATAATGTACGCGCTTGCACACAGCTATAGTTTTATAACACTACTACAAAATGAGTGCCATAAGTCTTACAAAGCCAATCTTAATCATTAGCAAGTATTATGCCAGACATAAAAACAATTTTAAGTTTAACATTTTAATTACCTTACACATATAGTACGGGTGCCCTAGAACAAATTTTTTTGTGATTACTAACAAGCAAATTTTTTGTGGAATTGGAGGAGGCCTTTGCCAAACGGCACACCGAACTCAGGGATCTCTTGTAACCCCTTTGTTTTGGAATAACAGGCTATTATTATTATTATTATTATTAGGTTAATAGTTATATTATTTAAGAGTAACCTTGTCCTACAAATAAAACAATCCATATTTTAGGACCATCAAGTCAAAGTATGAAATCCTTTCTATCTCTGTTAGCTACCACTTTCGAGATTTTTCGAAAATAAAAATGTTGTTCGTCTTATCAAAATGTAGTTATGCACAAAAAATTAGCTTGTTGGTAATCACAAAAAATGTCTTCTAGGGCAAGCTGACTAATAATATCGACTCGACTTTTTTTAGAAATACACATAATATTTCTGAAAAAAGTCGAGGTCCCGTATAGTGTTTTTTCTTTTATAGGAGATGGTGTCAAGGACAGTTAATAAATCGTTTCAAATGACGAACCCATTTTGTACGTAAATGGTTTTGTGTCTGTTACGCAACGCGGATTACTATTGTATTGAGCCCATAGATACATCATACAGTGTATGATTGCTGTAATCGTTGTGTATTTTCAAGGTGTTTTAAAGCCCTGATATTAAAACTCTGAGAGATCACAATAACATGCATTAAATAATAAATTATCTTGTGCTATCTAGAATGTCCAGCAGATATTGGTTTTCAGGCTATAAGTCTGCTCGTTTGACTTTATTTAAAAAGCAGAAGAAAACCCTTTGGCATTTTGGAATCACGTGCTAGCACAGTGCTAGGCTATCAAGTGTTAGATACATCTCATTAATCAAACGACAATGGTACGTTAATATTTAAATTTAAGGTTGACTACAGCTACTTGCTCTACATTTCGTAATAAGATATATTATTTTCTTATTACAAAATGCTTCGCCTTCTGTATCACCCTTAAAGATATTATTGTCTTTTGTGTCTCAAAAAACTGCATTCAGAGTTTCTTGCACTTGACTATTTAATTATATTTTCATAATGACTTAGACGCAACATGACGTATCTTCATTTCAAAAGGTCATTACTTACTTAGTTATTGAGTATAATCATTAAGTCCGGCCGCACATTGTCCGAATTCTGGTCAGAAACAGTTGAACTGCGCCGGACCGCCACCCCGCACATTATTTGAAAATATATCCTTCCGGCAAGTTCGAGCTCACTCGGCTCAGTACAAAATGTAAGAGACAACGCGGACGTTCAACTCTTTCTGATCAGAATTGTTGTACAATGTGCGGCCGGGCTAAATGTCTCTGAGTGCCAGTAAAACCTCTTTCGTTTCTCACCTGATTTCAATGTGCACCTGTCCGGCCTTCTTTTGCGTAAAGGTGAGGTCTGTGTAGTCGGACCACACCGAAAACGCCTTAGCCAGCTCCGCGTCAACTTCGGCGTGGTTCAGACGAGATGGGTACTTCGAGATCTTGTATGTCAGATTCTTAACACGCCATCTTGATCCTGGAAAGTAATGAAAATATTTGTTGAAGTGAAACGCGCCTACGTTCAGAGTAAAATTTCAAGGTCGCGTCATGAAAAATAGAGTCAAAATAACAATATTGCATCACAATGCCGCCATGATTTTGGGCAGAAGTGCCTACAGTTTGGGAACTAGCCCTGCGAGAAGAACCGGCGTAAGAAACTCTCACGAAGCCATAAAATGTATGAAGCGGATTTTGGTTACATTTCAGTTTATTTTCGGTTCGTATGTGATATAGTAACTGTAATACAAGATATAGATTTACCTCAGATATAGCGGTTTTTATTTCCTTTGTTTATGTACTTTAATGTGTATTCTTTTTCTTTGTTTGAATATGAAAATTATGTTGAATATTTGAAACTGACTATTATGGCTCATCCTATGAGGGGTCATCCATAAAGTATGACTGCCATTACACGTTAAATGCATTCAAAAACAAAGCATTCCATTTTTGAGGGGTCCGTCAAAGAAGAAACTTTTTAAAGTTTGAGAACCGCTGTTTAAGAGAGATCTAAAATGATCTGCTCATTGTAAAAAGAATAATTATTAGTAGCTTACCTTGTAAAGCGTATCGCTTAGCGCGGCTCTCTCCGAAGCCGACTTTGTCCTTAACTCCGCACCTTGGCAGTGACATTAACGTTACGGTTTCTTCATCTAACTCGCCTGAAATTATATATAAAAAAACATTTTAATAAAGTAACAAAAACCTACAATATAGATACAAGCCACATTTAAGCAATTTTATAAATAATTATTTATATTCTAAATTACACTTTGAGACTTTAATTGCACATTGCACAACAGCTGAGGATATCTGTTGCCAATCAATAGTTCAGAAGTTTATAGAAAACAATTTTAAAATATACCCAACTACGAAAGGAATGGTAATGATCACAAGTGTATCCAACAAGATTGCTGGGAAATCCTAATTTTCCACAAATAATCGTGTGTAATTCCGTAGATAAAGACTATCGACCAGTTCGCCTCTACGTCGTTTTCCGCTTGCGGTTTTTGTTGTCAACGTCTAATTACTTCCTTAAGGGCCGGTTATTCCAAATTCACGTTTCTAGAATGAGTTTTTTTGATAGAAAGCGTCATTCAAAAAAACTGAAAAATATATACATGTATAGATGCATCTTTTAACTAGTGCTTTCATTGGATAGAAACACAATACAGATAATTTGGCTCGATAAAAAAAAATTCCGAAACAACATCGATTTTAAAAGCATTTTGAGTTTTATAGGACTTACAGAGACTCAATCAAAAAATAATTTGGACAGTTCGATAGCTATTAAAATTTAACAGGGAAATCATTGGATAGATGTTTAGTTATAATATTTGTATTTAAGTAAAACGGGTTTTTCTCCTATTTCGCCCTATCATGGACGCGGCGAGCGTCGTAACCGCCACCGCACAAGGCGCGCTGATATGAATTTTATTGTAATGATATTTAGGTCGATATTCGCACTGACAGAAATCGACCTGCTAATTTACGAAGAACGGGCCCTTAAACGTTAGCTGTTAACTTGTTAAAGGGCTAATCTTTGTCTATTAAACCTTTGTCAATAATTATGATGTAACTTTTAAAGAGTTTCAACGTCCACAAATAAACATTTATCATTTTACTTTGTGGCGAACCATAAATAATTATCATTTTATATTTATATTTATGGTTCTGCCGCATGGCAATACTGTGTCAGTAAAAAAGGAAATTGTAATGCCAAAATGTTGGCAACATTATAACTCACTTCCGCAAAAATTATTATTACCGACGCCATGCTTTCGTGACATAATTAACCTTTTGCTGTGTGTAAAAACTAATTAAACTTGTTAAAACTTACTAACAAAAGTGCAATGACATGTGGGGACCAAATAAACAAATATCACATTAACGGAGTCGTTTAATTGTGCTCGTCCCCCATAACTTATTTTATCTTAGTAGCAGCTAATTTATGTTTATGAAAAAGCAACGAAATCACATAAGATAAACTCCGCACTCAGAGACGAATATTAATTACTTAAGGCTGCAGTGCAGCCTTAACTGTAATTGAATGAAGGCCCAAGCCAAGAGTTTGACAGATAATGTATGGGACATTATCTGTCAAACTCTTCAACAAAATATTAGATAAGGGCCTGTTTCACCATTTCCTGATAAAGAGCCGGATATGCTATCCACAACTTTTATGACAGATTCTCCATACTTTATCTGTTAAGTTAAGTGGTGGATAGCCTATCCGGAACTTATCAGGAAGTGGTGAAACAGGCCCTTAATCTTCATTAAATGTCTCTGAGTGCGACTGATAGTCTACCAACTGTTGACAAATTAGTTACCGGTAGCCGATAGCAACAGGACGGCTCCGGCCAGTAATCTAATAAGTTATGATGACGTCATAAGTTTAATACACTCCTAAAGTTGCGATCGCCGCCGATGAATAATACATAGATCGATAGTGCGTTATTTGCTTACTTAATAACTTCGTCTAACAGGCTACTTGTCGTGACAAACACGGCGTCCTTATTCGTATAACAATAAGGTTACGATTCACTCAGCAGATGCACTTAATACAAAGGTAGATTCAACTTCTAACCACGTAGCAGTAGATCGAATAGTTGTCAACCAGTCTACATAATTGCATTACCAATGTCATTCTCATGTTGTACACAGTAGGTACACAGTGAACCGTATTGAAATCCATACTTCCATACTAATATTATAAATGCGAAAGTGTGTCTGTCTGTTACCTCTTCATGCCCAAACCGCTGAACCGATTTTGCTGAAATTTGGCATGGAGATACTTTGAGTCCCGGGAAAGGACATAGGATACTTTTTGTTCCGGAAAAATGTACGGTTCCCGCGCAATAAACGAGTTTTGGCGCAACAGAGTTGTGGGCGTCATCTAGTGGAAAATAAAATGATTTGTTTCTAGAACTCGCTATTTTTATGACATGTAGGGTTTTAAATGACTATAAAAAGCCTAAATCAATATTTCCCAAGGTGTGGGTCGCGACCCACTGGTGGATCGCGGGTAGGTTTGTGATGGGCTTTAGAAAAGGCCCAAGTCCAGCAGTGAACGTCAGTAGGTCAGTAGTATTGAACACGATAAGAATTAACGGGTAAATGCAGCGGCAGCAACATACCGCTGCTTTTTTGTCTTCATGACACGAGGTGGGCCGCGAACTTTTGACTTTCTTGTAGATGAGTCGCGGTCCCGGCAAGTTTGGGAAACACTGGCCTAAATAAATAATTATAAAATTAGTAATCATAAATCTTATTAGATTATGTGAGTGACTTATCCGTGTATTTTGCATGACTTACAACTGCTAAAATTGTCGGTTACGTGAAGTAATTGTGAAGTAGTTGTATGAAACTTTGTAGAAACTTAGTTGTTACAGGTATAACTAAGCTTTGAACTTGTACTACTATAATAATTATGAAACCGCACAATTTTTAACGTATTGTTTGACAATTATTTTACTACACTGAAAATTATAAGGGCCGTTTAATTGTTACATAGTAGTAGCAAAAAAGTGTCAATACTTGTACGTACTAATTATATTATTAGCAGCTTCTGATTTACGACATCGATAAATAAATGATGTAAACAATAAGTGTTGTCGATACCTGATGGATGGGGACAAAAAATAAATTGAAGGTATGAGTGCATGAAGCCGGTAAGTAACAATTTGAAAACTGTCGTTTTTCTTTGACAAATGGAGGCTTTAGCACTGGGAAACTATTTAAAATAAACAAAATGTGGATTCTATGAATATAAGGCTGATGGTTAAGAAGTTAAGTCACAAGTAATTGTTCGTATGATGTAAAATGTTAGTTACTTACCGGCTTCTTCCACTCATGTCTTTGGGTATTGTCGTTTTTATAGGAGCCGGCACCAAGGTTAGAATAGCAGCGGATGAAACATATACGTCAAGGGTTGACTAATTTAAGAAGCTGCAAGTAACGTATTTATATTACTTTGGTAATTATATTTTGTTATTTATAGACGACGCCCGGCGCAACTCCGATGCGCCGAATTTCTTAAGGCTGGCTTCACAGCTATCCGGGACCCGTACGGTATGGCAATACGGGCGCTCGGAGCGGTAGCACATATGAGATGCTAAAAAGTGGGCGAGAGACTTTCCCAAAGTGGGCGATAACGCTTCTTGTGGGCGCTGAAGGTCTATAATAGGAGGGCGGTGTGGGATCCAGAAAAAATAGGGCCATTGTGTAGAGGCTTGGGGGTGATTTATTTAATCTGGATGCATATTTTTATATTGAAACAATGGGGGCGCTAAAACATAATTCTTTCTCAAAGTGGGCAGTGGACAAAGTAAGTTTGGGAACCCCTCTAAAACATCATTTCACAGCAACGCGGAGTGGGTCACGTGAGGACCAATCCACGTCGCGTAGCTGCGAAGCCATTATTTCTAATATTTACATTGTTTTCTGGTAGACTCATTAAGCGCTACAATTTTATCACGCTATCTAACAAACTTTGTATAGATTCTGCGAGACAGCTGATTACTATTCTACGCGAACGAACTCATAATATGAAGGATAAAAGTTTCTGTGAGACTGGTACACACAACAATCAACGTGTGTTGGAAACGTTCCAATTTATAAAGCCTTTTTTATCCTACCACCGCCGCAGTATGTTTATTTTCTATTTTAATTCCTTTATCGCAAAGATATTTTCAGTCCACTTATGGTTAAATTTTTTAATTTATTGATACACAAGAATCAACTTTGCATTTGGGCTTATTAAGGCTTCACACAAAGTATATTTCTTTTTTTAAACAGGCAGAGGATCGAAGAGTTTCAATCCCCTCACTCTGCCACTTGAGTCGCACGTTAAGTTACATTCGACAGCGAAGTTGGAAGTCAAGCACAGATTTGATATGTCAAATCTGTCAATCTTATCTTCTCATCAGGCATGTTATCAAAATTTTTAAGCATACTCCGGCTCTTAATTACATAAAATAATAGTAACAGATTACAATTTACATACCTGTAGTATTAAGTCCAGCGAAGCTCTGGAACTCTGATATCGCCTTCCTCCATGAGCCCTCGTCCACTATGTGTCCACTGGAGGGGTTCCGTACGGACGGACTGAGGTAGCCGTACTGTGCGAGGTACATCTGGAAGTGGATATCATAATCAGCCTGCCGTACCCTCAAGGGATATGGACTTTTGCCTATGAAATGGTTATGAATGATGTGCGAATTCTATGCGCCGTCTTATTCTGAAAGGCCCGTAGTGTGAGATGCAAAGGTAGAAACTAGTTCGTTTATATGACCCTCTCATAATATTAAAACTATAATTAAAAACCTTTGATTAAAATTTGATTTACTAAGCGTATAATATAGCCTTACGCCAAAATGTTGAAGCTTGTTTTCAGGTAAAGTTTAACAAACGGCGTTCATAAATTTTTCAATAATCATATTTCTATTGAGTTACTAAACGAGTGTAAATATATCTTTAGAATAAGTATGTCTGACAAATTATTGAGAGATAAAATTACAAAATTTGGGAACTCCCATTTTAAAAAATATAATGCCATCACCTCGATATCTGTTTGCATATTTTATGTACTCTGTAAAGATACGTCTTGTAATAAAAAGTCTTTGCTAAATATAAGCCATGTTTACAGACTACAACCATAAGGCCCACTTGCGCCAATCTGGGTTAAAGATAACTCTGAGTTAAACATCATGTCATCTCTATCACTGACTTGGTGAGTGACAGATATGACATGATGTTTAACTCAGAGTTAACTTTAACCCAGATTGGCGCAAGTGGGCCTAAGTAATCTTATCTCTTCATTTTGGCATGTTAAGTTTTGTATGGGATATGGATCTGGGATGTAATTACAGCCCAAGGTTTTTTCTACAGAATTTTACTTGTATATTTTTGTGAATCATACCGAACTATTTGGTAATTAGTTATAATATTGTGCTTTTAAAATGATTTCTAGGAAGATTTAGCAAATACGAATATAATGCGCGTAATGATGTTATAATAATTCCGTCTTTGTTGTTTCGACAAATAATTTATATAATTTCCTTAAACAAAAAGTTTGTGACATTGTGGCGGTACCCACATTCGCCTAACATTCCTGCATCGCGCTATCGAAGTTTTCTGAGCGCGTCAGTATATATACGAGAGCTGAAATGTATCACGTGGGCTCCGGCCTGACCGAGAATACCACCTCGCTCGGTTGGAAGATCTTCCTTTGGGCCTCCACGCATTATTCCCACATTGGTGACCCTCGACAGAACACGCCTCCTTCATCATCATCACTCCCCGCCCCTGCGCACCGCGCCAGCCAGCATCGCCTCATCGGGTACCTCGTCCACTAGCCGCAATGTACCGCGGCCTGGGCGACTCCGCATCGGCATCATCGAGCTTTCTCACTACACCGACCGGTCAGCAAGCAGAGCACATCTCTCCTGGTCAGCACGTAGCATCGGCCCCGCACGGCAGCTTATCCGACCCACTGGATCCCGTGCAGCAGCAGCTTACAGTTCCGACTCACTGGGACTCACTGCAACAGTTCCGACTCACTGGAACTCACTGGCACTGGCGACTCAAGCGACAAGATTTCAAGATTCGACCTCTGGTCTTCGGGGGGGAGTGATGTGGCGGTACCCACATTCGCCTAACATTCCTGCATCGCGCTATCGAAGTTTTCTGAGCGCGTCAGTATATATACGAGAGCTGAAATGTATCACGTGGGCTCCGGCCTGACCGAGAATACCACCTCGCTCGGTTGGAAGATCTTCCTTTGGGCCTCCACGCATTATTCCCACAACATAAAACCTAAGATAGTTTCATTACTTTGATGTCATTTATAGTACCGTTTTTTTTTTATAAAACTACTTACTTGCTACTATGCAAACGAGCATGGGTCGCCTGATGGAAAGTAACTACCGGCGCCCATGGAAAACAATGCAACTTCAGATGAGTTGTACTAGAGGTATCTTACATATTATGAACCCAGCCTACTAGAAATACAATCTCTACTAAAACTAGATTAATAATAGCTCCCACACCGGTTTTGGTGACGGTGGCCGATTTCATTGAAACCAGGCCAGCTACGCAGGAGTAATTTTATAGTGCCCAAGTGTGTGCGCAGTACACAAGAGCACTCTCTATTCCTTTACTCTCATAACCCAGTGGGACGGCAGACCGACACGACCGGCGAGAGATTAGGCGCAGGACCGACTTTTTACATGCCCATCCGACACATGGATCATCTTACTTGTCAGACAATCAGGTGATCAGCCTGCATTGTCCTAACCAAACTTGGAAATAACATGCTTCCAACGCGGGAATCGAACCCACGACCTCCGAGTCAAGAGCCGCGCTCTATACCACTAGACCACGGAGGCGTCTAAAACTAGATTACTACAAGCATGCTACAAGGGTCGCAGCTAAGTTACAGTGTAACATCGATGACGCTAAACCTATAATGACGGTATTCGAGTACTTGTGCACTACAATGATGAATAAGTTCCACCGTCCACGTGAGTAATGAATGACTCCTCTGCCGCATATTTTCTACCAATTATCGACATAAGTACTCTCCAACGAAGTTAGGAAGCTACAACGATAACAGTGTACAGTAAGAAGTTTTGTATCGTATTTATATGCCACGTTCATAATTATAATTATACTACTCCTGTTTTGTTTTTTACTGTCAACGGTAATTATTATGGAAATTGCTAAAATAATTGCAAATCACTTATTTTTAATTATTGCAATTCTTCTATTTATAAGTTATGTAAGTGTATCACTATGTAATTTTGAATTTATGTAACGAGTTTATCGACGGTTAATAGTAGGGCAGAAGAAAATTTCACAAAAAGTATAAATAGACAATGGAATAATTATTACAGATGACAGAATAAATATTTGCATTTTTTATTTATGACCATCTAGTTATTACTACTTTTTACCACTTCCAGCAAGACAGAGTTTGAAAGGATAGTAATTATTTGTAAACTGCAACGCCGTTGAACTCTTTTGGCTCAGAAAACTTTCTTGTTGTAATCTTCTTTTTAGGGTTCCGTACCCAAAGGGTAAAAACGGGACCCTATTAATAAGACTTCGTTGTCTGTCCGTCTGTCCGTCTGTCCGTCTGTCTGTCTCCAGGCTGTAACTCAAAAACGGTAATAGCTAGATAGTTGAAATTTTCACAGATTGTGTATATCTGTTGCCGCTATAACAAATACTGAAAACAAAATAAAATAATAGTCAAGGGAGCCCCTCCCATACAACAAACGTCATTTTTTGACCTTTTTTGCTCTAAATCAATAATGGAAAATGGTAGGTACTTAAAAATTTCTCAAATTCCTTAGTTATATGTGTACTTTAATATTTAATAATAATATTAAAATAAAATAAAAAATTAAGGGGGGCTCCCATACAAAAAACACAATTTTTGGCCTAATTTTTCTCTATAATGGTACGGAACCCTTCGTGCGCGAGTCCGACTCGCACTTGGCCGATTATTTTAAATTAAAATGAATTGAAAATGTTATTTCAAAGCCTATGTTTGCGTCATACAAGACATTAAAAATAATTGTACCGAACAATAGGAACGAAAAATTAAAAATCACACGAGATTTTTATATTTTTAAATACTTAGCACAGTTTAGATTTTTAAATACAAAGCACAGTTTGAATAAATATATTTTGATTAAAATTAGTTTGAGCATGGATTTTTGAAAGTTGTTACATGGAAGACGCGTTACAAAATTTAAATATAAATTATATGAACATTCCAACTTTGTAACTTTTTATTCATCGACATTCGACTCTAAGGATGCCATCAGATAAGTTGATTCCTATGCAGATGGCGGACCTAAGTAATTTGGTCGCGTTATGTCAAACCCATCCGACCGATCACAGCACAGCTAACATTGAATTGACATAAGTCGACCACATGACGTACGTCAACTGCCTAGGAATCAATTTCCTCGTTGGTACATTGTACAAGTGCGGTAATCTCTTTTCCCTGGGCATCTGTAATCTCCACGAGTTGCTCCTCCAAGGTCGACCACTAGCTATTGTTTATTGTTGTCGCCAGATAACGATGATATTGTATCGAAACATTACAATTGAATATCACTCGATTGTATGATATACGAGTGAGGCGTCTCCCAGACAGACGCGGCCTGCGGTGGCGGTAGCGGTGGCGGTCAGTTGGATGACTTGGCCGCGTGGCCGCGTGTGTCTGTGTCATTCCTAGAACTCTCAAGTCATCCAACTGACCGCCACCGCTACCGCCACCGCAGGCCGCTTCTGTCTGGGAGACGCCTTAACTAAATAATTGACAGTACCAATAATTTAAAAAATGCTATATGTTTTCATGACATGTAATGCCATGGCAGTTTTTCTTAAAAAAAAAGCGGCCAAGTGCGAGTTGGACTCGCCCATGGAGGGTTCCGCAGCAGCAATAAGGTTAATTTTTATGAAATTATATTATTTTTGATTTATTTTTATATTTCAGTCGATTTAATGAAATTTAGATTAAGGTTTACTATTTATGACGTATAAAAAAAACTACTGGCTAGATCTCGTTCAAACCAATTTTCGTTGGTAGTTTTTATAGTAATATACATCATATATTTTTTTTAGAATTATCATGCCTCTACTTTAGAAATTAGAGGGGGGGGGACACACATTTTTCCACTTTGGAAGAGTCTCTCTCGCAAACTATTCAGCTTAGAAAAAAATGATATGAGAAACCTCAATATGATTTTTGGAGACCTATCCATAGATACCACACACGCATAGGTTAGATGAAAAAAATTTTTTTTTGTTTCATTAAGTTTTACTATTTATGACGTATAAAAAAAAACTACTGGCTAGATCTCGTTCAAACCAATTTTCGTTGGTAGTTTTTATAGTAATATACATCATATATTTTTTTTAGAATTATCATGCCTCTACTTTAGAAATTAGAGGGGGGGGGACACACATTTTTCCACTTTGGAAGAGTCTCTCTCGCAAACTATTCAGGTTAGAAAAAAATGATATGAGAAACCTCAATATGATTTTTAGAGACCTATCCATAGATACCACACACGCATAGGTTAGATGAAAAAAAATTTTTTTTGTTTCAGTTGTACCTATGGGGACCCCTAAAATTTTTAATACTTTTTCCATTTTTGCATCAAAATCTTAATGCGGTTCACAGACTACATCTACTTACCAAGTTTCAATAGTATAGCTCTAATAGTTTCGGAGAAAAGTGGCTGTGACATACGGACGGACAGACAGACAGACAGACATGACGAATCTATAAGGGTTCCTTTTTTGCCATTTTGGCTACGGAACCCTAATAAACAGGTACATTGACTATCAAAGCTAAGTCACATTCTGCGTTGAATGGATATAAATTTATATCCATTTGAACTTTTTATTGAAAATCATTAGAAGTAAATATTAAAACGTATCCTTGAATGAACGCGAAATGCATAATTCATTTGATCTCTTGTGTCACTCTGTCAAGAGATCGTCCTTTCATCGTTAGGGCTTACAAACTCAAAGAAAGAATGATGCTATAAACATACAAATAACAATACAAAGGATACTTTAGTCAGAAATAACATAAAAAACTCAATACTATTAAAACAGACATCTTTATGTAAGATTATGTTTAAAAATTATGCTTAAATGTAAGTTTTATACTCGTAAATACCTAAAGTTCTAAACACTTACCTACTTCTACTGTACATACCGTTACTATCTTTTTGACAAAATCCTAACGAATAGGTATTTTATACAGTCGGTTATTTAAATTTTTCTAAATTTTAAACAGATTTCAGAAGCTAACCTATATTTTTACGGATAATTTATATTAACAAACACATTTTATCAATTCTGTTGATTATCATTACTTCTTTAAAAATAAATTAATGGTAGTCAAATATAATTATAATGCAGTAAAGATAAGTTCAAAAGTCGAACAATACCTTCCTCGAACGAATCTGTTCCACGCAAATAGTAGACGGCAAACAGTGCACTATCAGTCACTGACTAACCGATGATTCGTTTGGGAGTGTACGTACACTAGTGCGTTGACTTTATTAAACTTAATTATGTACTTCGGTGCACGTACATTAAATATAAAAAGTAAATTTATAGATCACTAGTTGACGCCCGCAACTCCATTGCGCCAAAGTTAGTCACGCGTGAACCTTATATTTTTGACCGACTTCCAAAAAGGAGGAGGTAATACGTTCGGCTGTATGTATTTTTTATGTATGTTCAACGATTACTCAGCCGTTTGTGGTCCGATTTTCAAAATTCTTTTTGTGCAGTTGTACAGGGTTTGACTTGAATTTGGTACCATGTTCATTGTGGAATAATGAGTAATCCTATGTCCTATTCCGAGACTCAAAGCTCCATTTATTTCAGCAAGATCTGTTTAGCGGCTTTTGTGTGAAGGGGTCACAGACAGACAGACAGATAGTCAGACATATCACATACAAACATTCTGACGCATTTATAATATTTGTAAGGATTTTCTATCAGTAACTGACTGAGCGTTGATTTGTATTAATTGGTAGGTACACACTCGAGCGTTAACTTCATTAGAGAGAATACTGCATGAAAAAATACTGCATTAGACACTTTTTCCATAGAATTTACGTATAAAGTGCATGTGCACACTTGAATGTTGATTTGGAGAATGCTGCGTTATGCACTTGGATTACTTGGATTTATTTCAAAATTACGTAGAGGTACATTATAATATTAATTAATGTCCTATTGAACCTATTCTACTCCTACACAACTACATTGACCGATGCGATGATTTGTATTAGGCTGTGTGCAAAGTCGAGAGTCGACTTTATTCTTAAAAAATCTTATTAAACCGCAACAAAAAAAGAATCTATACATTTTTTTTATTAATATTTCCTCTTCGAAAAAAAGCTTACTTAGGGAATTGTTTTATGTTAAATAAATATTAATTAAGTGGCAAAAGCTCTTAATAAAATGGTAGTCAACAAATGCAGCGATTAGGTGTTGACTCCTCATACACTGCAGGTAAATCCCGTATTGAGTGTATACTGTGCTGTGTACACTAATATTGATTTGTGGTATTATCATGAGTCAGAAAGTAATGAGTCCATGTGGGCGGCACTGAGACCGTTATAGAGGAACCTATTGACACAGAAGCGAGGACGAGAGCGCCGAAGATTCGGACAGCCGTAACGGTGTCAGTGTGCCTTAACGGTCAGTGTATTGAAAGTTCTTATCTGATTCCGAGTAAGCTATTCATAAGTGTTAAGAGTAACATCTCTGTTAGCGTTCAAGTCAACTTGAATGTAACATTCTAACCAATTAAAATTTAGGAGCGGATAATTGTGTGAAAAATAATTAATATGTCTAATCCTAGAACTCTTATTTTATTATTAAAGTTTTTAATTCATTTTTAACGACTTCAAAGCTCTGAGGTTCTCCTCCTGTTTAAAAGTCTGTTGAAAATGTTTTTTTTTTTAACTGACTGACTAAGTTTGGACATAATTTGGCTGTGGATTTTTTCCATCTTTACTCCATACTAAGTTTGAGGTCAGATGGTAATCAATAGAGTTCAAGTCGAAGGATATTTTCGTAGTGGCACAATAAACAATGACCCACACCTTGTCTCGTACATGCAAATGTGAAGTTCATGAACAAACTGAGGAAAACTCGCACTTGACCGCTAAATGACTGTACAAACCGCACAATGCTCAACGGTAAATACACCTTGAACCCACTTACGAACCCTTCAACTATTTTAATTTTTTTTTTACAAAATAAATCTTTTGTTTTTTTTTCAGGTTTTTATTTAATTTTAAATGGAAATTAAATGTGCGTTATAAATAATATGACGATTTAAATTATCCCTTAAAGAAACAACAAAGAATTTCTTTTAATTAATTATTTTAATTATACTTTTATGACTAAATCACCTAGCCTTTTGTTTGCACGTTGAATCACTGCGCCTCCTCGATGTCAATATACCATGTTACTCATCGTTTTGTGAAGGTCGAAGTACTAAATATCGTAAGTTCAGTAATTTGTTCGGAAGGTGCAGATGCGAGGAATACATGCAGTAAGTTAATAAATGCTATTAAAAAAGTCTCAAACTAAACTTAATAGTCACATTCTTTATTTCTATAAAAATAAAATATAAAGAAAGTATACCACACGTTTACCAGGGGACTGATAAATTTATCAAGTATTCATCTAAAATACAGATAGCCTGATAAACTTTAAATTTTAACTATGCGGGCATTCGGTGGTTTCGAATATAAATGACCCTTAATAAGACAGTTAAACTTATTGTATAGAACTGGTATCAGTTAAAATAAATCGTAAAATTTTTACTGAGAGAAGTCGTCAAGTTTATCATAGTAAAGTACCTGCTACATTAATAATTATAAAAAATTTTGTGCAATTTAGTTTCAATGTGTCTAAAAGCATTTTTATTGTAGGCAAACTTAAATTGAAAATTGTTTTTCGGTCGGAAGTCGGTAAGTCGGAAGTCGGTATAATACCATAATATTATTTTTCCATACTCTTAAGCGCATAAAAACGGAAAGTTACCGCCGACCCGCACGCAAACATTACTCCATAATTTTTTGATATTAGCCGATGCAATTGCAGATATAATTTATGGTATCCGATACCAGTCATCACGTCCACGGCCAGTTCCACGTGTAAATATGATTGGCGTGCCAATTACATGGCTACAATGCCGACGCACGTGACAAACGTGCACTCACAAGGGGAGGGGTTAGAAAAAACCACTGCTCTGTTTATGAAGGCTCGCACGCAACCGCTGTTTTGTCAATTAATGAGCCTGTCTGCCTGATTGTAAGGATCTAGGAGAGTTTCAGTTACCTTGTTTGATATACCTAAGCTAACTAGCAGAGTTAATTTGTTTAAACAAACAAACAAACAAATATCTTTATTTCGCAGAAAACTTACACTCTTACACAAACTCTGGTCTCCACACTAGGATTCCCTGTGTCGTGGAGAGTTTAATAACAAAATTTTGTTGGCATTGTATACTATCATGAGAATAGATGATAATATTATTGTAGATAGGTAAGATTGGTAGGTAGATCTGTAGCCTCTGCAGGTTTTCGTTTCTTATATCTACATTTTCTATGTCTCGTTTAAAATACTAAGGTACGTACTTAAGTATTTGCAATGATATCTAAAATATCTTTGTTTCAATTTAAGTATCCTGCATATGTCATACCATACCATTCGAGTAAAAAATAATTTATAAGATTGCATAATATGTTTATTTACTTACTACTTACTTAATTAAATTCTTATCCAATATACCTAGCATAATGTGTGTAAATAAAAATTCATATATTCTTAGTACGTGGATAATAATTATTTAATTCCGTACTAATGACAACTTAAACAACTCTCAATTAAATTGAGCGACACGTGAAAATTATTTATAGCCACTAATAGCTTGTCATTATACATTGTTGGTGGCGATATTTATTGCAGTGACGGACATGTGTCTTGAATTCATTTCACGCAATCTCAGAGGGCTCATTTTAATTATGTATTTGATAGGGTTGCTACTTCTACAAACTTTAGTATGTACAGCCTTAGACGTAGCCTATGCTAAGGTCTAGGCAGTGCCAGCCCTGGCTAAAAACGTGTTTACGTGTGCGCAGTAGTTAGTACACAGTGATCTAAATATCAATTAGATTACTCTTAACTTACTATTTAAAATCCACGAGGTATGGCGCAGCGAAACGTTTTAAACAGGTCACTTAGAACCTACGCAGTGATCAAACACGTGTATTTTAATCTCTCTCATACAAAGTAAAACCTTATTCGATTCTCATACAAAAGGCATTCAAAATTTCCCTCCAAAACTTTGATAATATTTTGATTTCATCACAGTAGAGATACAGAAAATTGTTTTATACTTATTTCTGATTCTGACGACATGGCGTGTATGATAGGTATTATAGACTCACGTAGTACTTACGATTTATAGGGTCTAATAATGACTATATTATAAGACTTAATTATTATAATATAAAAATATCTTCTTAGTCTTCAATTACAGTATTTATTACAAACTACCCTTTTGACACATAACATGCTCATGTCAGATATTTCCTGAACATTTACAACGATTAATTTATTTATATGATTTTCCTTGTCACACATTTTATTAAACTTCCCTTTTATATACATATATTATTTTATTTAATAACGATTATTATAAAATGTTTCAGTGCATTTTCATAGGTTCATGTAATTGTAGGTCGGAACTTGGAAGTAATTGCAGGGGGTAATGGGCGGATTGCTTTATGACAAACGTCGGTGTCAGAGTCGGCGACTGACAACAATGAGAGGCGATCAGCTCGGCCGTGGAGGCTCCGAAGGTCGGCGGCTGCTTCCTGCGTGCGTGACGTGCATGCGACGACCAACTGTCATTAGCATGCCACTAATAACCCCCGCGTACACCCTAAACGTCACATACCATTACGTTCAGAATCGTACTCTCTGAAACACGAGAAACTCTTTGGGTTAAAGAACTATCTCAAAGATCCACGCCGATAAAAAAACAAGAAGCTTTTGTAAACACATAAAAAACTTACCCGGAAAATTTGTCCTTTCGCGGCTCAAATTCGAGGAAAACGTTCGAGATACGGCAACGGTTATCGCTCATCTCGAATTCACACGGGGCCTCACCAGAGGCAGGTGTTTTTAAATCTTTTTTATTTCGCTCGTGCTTAGATTAGACTTCCAAAAACACGCCGAGTTGACTGACTACTAGATTACTGTTAAGTGTTGGGTATGCACGGGACGTTTGAACTCGGCCAAAAACATCTCGCAACTTCAGAGCCGCCGCCCGGAAAATTTTGCCTAAACGCTCGACCTACACGAAACGTTATCGAGATTATATTCAGAAACTACATACATATTTCTACAGTAAAACTCCAGAGTTCATCGTTCCCTGGAACAGGTGGAGGAAATTTTACGAGATACGTCCGCCGATGGCACACGCATTGAATTTTTATATCGCATTAGTCGGACCCGATGAAAACAAAAGAAATTCCTCGCGGGCGGGGCATTGTGCCTCCGTTCAGATGCCTGCAGGAGAATGACCTGCCTTTTAAGGATCCAAATATTAGGCTCCGTTAGACATTATCATACACTTAGGTACATCCGTTAAAATTCATAACTTTGCGAGTTCATAAGTTTTCAGTAAAATACAATAAAATATGGTTTTAACCAGGAGCGCCGAGTTTTTAAAATTCTTGTGGATGCTCCAGTTTTTTAGGGTTCCATACCCAAGGGGTCAAAACGGGACCATAAGTTATATTAATATGTGTAGGTACAATAGCATGTCTATCTTCCACAAAAGTACATAATGTTATAAAGTACGTTTTACCAGAGACCAGACATACTAGTTTTACGCTACCAACAGAAACGATAAAATATTATTGTGAAACGCACGTTACTAAATAACCGATTCTGAATTTCGATACTGTTTTCATTCATCGAAAAGCAATAGTCTGGTGCATTTCAGAAATAAGGATATCCATCCGTCTGCGACATCAACTCATTTTCTTCTAAAAACTTTACATCAATGCTCATTAACATCCATTTTTACGACAATAGCTGAGATTAAAGACAGCCAAGTCGCACTTGCATCGCTATACTTATTATAACGAGTTAAAGTCGGAATAATTATTGTAAATTCTTAAATCATGGAGATTGTTACTTATGCTTTTTTTCAATCTATTTAATATTTTAGAACACAGTCTGCAAAATTAGCGAGATCCTCTTCTTGAACAGATTTTTAATGTACACCAAATTCCAAAATTTGCTAGGTATGTTTCAGAACAGAAAACTTGTTGAAGTTGGCGCTTAATTTACTAATTAAGTATGAATCGCTTTCAATAAACAGAAATAATTATTGATGTTTTGTACATTAGTTGCAATTTTTCATAATTACAAGGAAAATGATTATCTAAAATAGGAAAATCCATACAATAAGATAGTTTCTTATACGCGTAATTGTATTTAATTAGGAGTCACCTGCTACTGGTACAAAGGTAATGGTTTGAACTGATCTCTGTTTGTCCTCTACATAACATCAGTGTGTATTGTCATATTATTATTATTTTCTACTTCATAGAGTATGGTAGGCTTAATTTAGGTTAGGTTTAATTTTGACATCATTGTTTTTGGTGATAAAAATATGAGTCGATGTTATTATCGTCTTTTAACACTATTTATATTGTTAACCTTGAGACTATTACATTAATTTATTAGTAAAACGGCGACGACAAAGCCTCCGAAAGCCCGATTTTTTCAGTGAATAGAAGCGGGTTAGTGGGGCGCTCGCCTTGACATCGTCATACCCCGTTATCAGATTTATTTAATTCTAATAACTACGAATTATCTATTATTTTCCGGTTCTTAAATTATTTTTATATGCAAAAAAAACTTAATTTTAGAAACTTAATAGTATATTAGATACTGATATTATAAAATATGCAAAAGTGTGTCTGTCTGCTACCTCTTGATGCCCAAACCACCGGAATCTATTTTTGCAGAAAGGTAAATAGGCATTTTGTTCGGACCTGTGACCCACCAGCGACCACTAACGAAAGACCATAAATGGAACCCAATGAGATAAGTCGCATTCCTCAAAAGCATGGGAAACTTTTTTTTAGCAGAACAAGCATTAATATAAAATATAACAATTTTCGTATATTCATATTATGCTTCTAAATGTATAAAATGCTTGTAAAAATGTACATTATCTTCCTAAAAAAGGTACACGAATGTTTAGGTTTCCCTAAATATTCGTAATTCATCTAAATAGAGAAAATATACATTTTGCGTTTAAGCACATAACTTTTTTCCTCCATTCATTTGGATCAAAATAATAACATTCCGTGAAATGTTAATCCTAAACCACAAAAAACCCCATTTCAATAATGGTCGCGAACTTCGAGGTTGCCGGGTCAAAAATGCCCTGATGCCTTTGGTATGGAGGAACTTGGAGTCCTGGGAAAGTATATGGGATACTTTTTGTCCCGAATCCCAGTTGCGGTCGTCATCTAGTATTTACTAAATACAATGATGCAATACATAACAAGCATTCATAGATGTCATTTTATAATAAAAACTACCTTTAGTATCTAAACACACTAGGCCGAAGTTACGCGGCGTAAATTCCGCAAGATTACGTCCGCAATGTCAAACGCATACAATATACGGACGGAACGCGACGGAATAGTGTGTCATCGCGGGTAATTTAAAATACATTGCAGGCGGAATCATGCGGAATTACGTCTTAAACTTAATAATCGCGTAACTTCGGCCTAGTGTGCTTAGACACGTCTTATAAGTACTCATTTTAGAGTATACAGCTGTTGTTCTTAAGCGTCAAGTCCAAGATATTAATAAATTACTATTGTTTTATCACTTGCAACATCTAGTCTTTTCCGCTGAAAGTACTTATTATTAAAAAATAAATGATTTGCTTTTATTGTGTTCATTACATTTATAGCAATAATTGTTATAATTAAATAATGTGTCATCGTAATTAGCTTGTTCAGAATGTTTTATTTTCTATTGCATACAATGTATTATTCTTGACTTTCTAGTCTATCTAGACTCAGGACAATTATCTTTTTGATTTATTAGGGTCTCATATAATTTTACTCTATATAAAATTGTTTACAATGTTGACATAATTTATTGTTGTTAGGTATTATATAATTATTATTTTTATCTTAACTGAAGTTATCTGACATGATCGGGAATATTCACCGGATCTAGCCATCAAAGATCCAATTAAACAAACAATAATAAAAATGTAGAGACAATACGAGACGTTTAGCACATCTAAATCCTATCTTTACATCTCTTTGACTAAGATTTTAAATAACTACGTAGAAGATGTGATTCATAAGCTGCATCTTACTATATTTTATACGAATTAATTACATAATATTCCGACATGTAGTAGTTCACGTGTCAGCTGCGGCCTAGAACTTGCGTGCGCGGTGCGGGCCGCTCGTGTGACTCACGACTTTTCGCAGAAACGCTGTCGTTTCCTTCTGAATCCTAGACGCTATGAATCAGAAAGGACTTGCTTTTGGGCAACTTTTGATATCTTTATTACCGAATTTGCATCTAACCTTTGAATCATTAATGTGAGGTGTAAGACGGCTCTAGTCTCGACCAAACAAACTAATCCCGTTGTTTATGTCTGTTGTTCTGGCAGATATGATTACGATAAACATAGATATTAAAACTCAATAAACCTAGTTTCTAAACGAGGTGCTATTTTAATTACCCCTAAATATGTTTTTCTTTTACAAAGATAGCCACAACGAACTATAACGTTACTAAACATAATTTCACTAGGCTTAGGTAAATAAGCTTTATTTTTTATCTACTTTGTGTTATGAAAACAAAGACGTGTCAAACAACCAATAAACACACATGTCATACGTAGTGAGTCACGCGTAACCTATCCAAATAAAAAAGGTCAATACCTGCGTCCAGTCATGTCCAGCTATGCGGACCTGTTATCTCGGCAGCATTATATTCGTATGAATGAATCTACAATCGTGTGTAGTACTTCAGAATCGATTTAATATCACTTAAACCGGTGAGCAACGTTCTCGGAAATCTGAGTCACGGCGATCGGCCCAAGAGATCATTTCCGATTTTATCTTGAAACATCGAAAAATGTTTTACGGAACATGACGGAACTACAGTTCGAAATGATTCATAAGTTTCTCCCTTCCTTAATTATTGATGTTATTCTTTGATATTGGTGATTAACGAGACTTGTTATTTTTTGGGAAATATATTTTATGTGACGTTATTTTGAGCGATTTATTTGATAAGCAGTTCCCTAGTTTGTCTTATTTCTACGAGAGATTCTGCAAGTCATTTTAATTTTTAACTCCTAATCAAAATATATTTACCATGTGTGTCTAGTAGTATAGTAACTTACTTATTAGTCAGTAATCAAGTCTAACTTCTGATACTAGATTCACTTCTGCTACTTAGGTACTTATATCAGAGAAAGTAAACCGAACCAGATACTATCACTTGCATCTCGCTGTGTAATGGATGAAATGGAATGACATGACAGCTCGGCAAAAGTGCATTAAACTTGTTCGGACTCACCATCGCCCTGTTGGTCTCCCCGAAGGCGGGCGCGGCGCTGCTCCGTGCCAGGCACACGAGCACCACCGCCGCCGACCACACCAGCCTCAAACTCCGACCCGCCATTTTATTTACCCTACTTCCCGGCGCCATCTTGTTTTCTCTTACAATTAATAAGCTCATTGGTTTCTAAGTAAATTCGTCTAAAAACGATATGTCATACTTAAATATCTATCAACCGTTCGGCTGCAAATATTAAAGCTGGTCGATATGTATATCTGAAACAAAAGAAAATTGTATTTAATTTAATTGCTCATTCTGCTTTAAATATATTAACAACAATAAATACAACAAATTTTAGACTACCTAATATAATATTATGACGTGAGTTAGTGATAACAATAATACATAATATTATGTATAATTATGCATCTTACAGTTTAACAATAAAATGAGACTAATATAACGTTTTAACATCATTGAACTAGGATTGAAATTTGAAGTAGCTAGTTTTGTGTGTACAGTGTAGCGTTGGAAGTATATTATGTCGAGCTGAGCATCTTACGGATGAACACGGCGCGAATAAGTAATGAGATAACACTAGGGTCATAATCTCACTTGACAACTCATATCCGCTAATACTGACTCACCGTTTTGTTTTTACTCACAGTGAGTATATATAGTAAGCGAGTTACTCTTGTAAAAAGAGTGGTTATTCCGTAAAATACTATAAGTTGTAGGCTTTGCTTTGGAAACTTATAGCATTACACAATGGAGAAAGTTTGAAATCGATGAAATTATTTAAAAGTATTCAACTCGTATCCACTAGATATTATCCAGTTCGGTTTTGAGTAACTATCTAAAATATTTTTAAATGTATGATGATAAGTTTACACCTTGTTGACCTACTTCGAGGTACGGGCGCGTCGGCAAACATTATTATCTGTACAAAAGATAATTCAGCCTAATCGCTACATACCATTGTGGTTCACAATGACTGAATAAACTTTGATTTCTCAATGTCACCGATAAGCTATAAAGAACGCAAATCGAATATTTGCTGATATATTATATCTAAGCCACTTCATCTCTAGCCTCTGGCGAAGGTATAAAATTAAAAAGATACTTAAACGTAGTTACGGACTGAAATCAAAACCGAAACTCTTATATGAGAATAGTTGCGATTTCTGACTTTTTTGGTTATTTTCTTCATTTGTTAGTAAACTTGTAAGAGACATTTTCTGTCTTTACTCCCATTTCAGCAATATTTCAGCGCAAGGCCCCCGTAAGGGGCGCCTGTGTGCAAAAAAGGATTTTGGCGCTCCCTTTAGGTAAATTTTTTGGGTCCTTGGTTTTGGCGCCCCTAAAGATGGCAATTTGGCGCCCCTAGAGGATGGCGCCGGTGTGCATTTCACACATTGCACATAATAATATGGTAGCGGAGGCCCTGTTTCAGCGACTAAGTTAGTTTTTACTCTACTACACAATCGTACTCGCTCGCATGTTGATAATGGGAAACCTTTGCCGCTTATCCATATAAATTGTCAAGCGCAAACCAAATAATAAATTAATGTTTCGCCACCAATGTTCCGCCCATCAGAGCGTGTCTCGGAGATTTCACCGACATTGGACCGGTCTTACCTAACCCTATTTACCGAAACTTTCCTACATTTTATCTACAGATTGCGGTGTATTAGGCCCCGAAAATTTGCCCCTAATTATTTATGACTTATGAGATTCAACGACTTTTGACCGCCGCCGACTCCCACGTAAATGTATTAGCCAATTCGACATCGATTAGATGGAGAAAAAGTCGTTGAATGGGTTCGTAGTCATTAACGGTTATTTTAAAAGATTAGATGCAATACAAGGTTCAACAGTTCTTGTTTATTGAATCGATCAACAATGGCGTGGCATGTCGATTTATTTCTTTCCTAGAATTGTAATTGGTCAAAGCTAAACTCGTTACTCGCATTAAATTTTGCGTAAGAGTTTAATCTCATTCTGATTTTAGAGCTACTGTTTAGTGTTTATATCAAAGTTGTAAAAATGTGTAGGTATTCTTAAAAAAAAACTCCACTAAGATAGTACTGAATAAACACTTATTATTAGTTGACTCTTGACTTTGAGTGTAGAGTAGAGCAATAATATTCAATAAGTTTTAAACATCTGCATTCATTTATTATTTGCTAAAAATCCTCCTAGAGACTAACGATGGTCACATGTAAACATGTGACGTGTCTAATGCACATTACATTTTAAGAATATATTTTTTACATCCGCGGATCATCTGATAATCTCGAACAATGGCATTGTATCAGGATAATTGTGTTGTAACATAATAATAATAATTAACCGCATGTAATTGTCGTTGATAGAGACGAGTATTTAATGACTATGACGACAAAAGCTTCGTTTGTCGACGAGCTAGCCCTTCGATCGCGGAAAAAAAATCTAGGCAAAAATCTAGGTAGACGTAAGTCCAAGACAAGATGGCGCCCGGCCTTGACCCGCCTACCCTCTTGTAAAATTAATAATAAATTTATGACGAAACCATATTTTATGCTTCTGTGAAAAGCATTAAACAGCTATGTTAAATTTTATATCTAATAAGCATCATAATTATAGTATTTAGCCCGATGTGATTTTCATCTCACTACTATAAACTTTGAAATCTTTTTAAGTGATTTTTTTTTCGCCACAAGTAATGAATACATTGTTCTTATTTCAATAACACAGGGCTAGACAAACTATATACATAAAAACAATAAACAATAACAATCTCCACATGCTTTGTGTAAGCACTTAAAATTGGATAGTAAAAAAACGTTTCGTATTACCCACAAGCAAACTTCGACCTTAGTGCTACACAAACAAAGTTCAAAGTGGCCCGCGGCCGCCGAAAACCGTTATACCGTCTCATATTTCACTCAATTTCACTCATATTTCATACAAAAATAATTGCGATAAATAGTTGTGTAGACATTTTAACTAGCTGTAATTACTTCTTTTTAACGTTTCACGTGAGTAATTTACAAACATATTACGCAAATCGCGTAAAAATCACCAAAAAAGAAACCAACTTTTCGAGTGTAACCTAAAAATTCATACGATGTTTTTCTTTCAAATTATTATCTAAAACTATTTTTATTTATTAAATTAAACTATTTTACTACTTACATTTGTTAAACACAGCACATAATTAAAACAAATTACACAATTGTTACACAACATGGCAGAACACACACGAAAAAATCACGACTTTCAAATGACTGAAAAATATGTCGTCGACCACAGATTGTATAACATTTTGCATTCAGAATGTGGCAAATTTATCATAGATCGTAACTAACTAAACTCTTCATACAAAAGTAGACTCTAAGTCGACGAAATACGTAATTTAATCGAATGAAAGAGCGCGGCCACATCCGGCCTTACGGTTCTTGACGGAATGGGTTTTGACAGTTGTTGACAGTGACAGCGGCCGGATCCGGCCTTACGGGGATTGAAAGGCTAGAGGCACCCCGGTAGAACCGTGAGCAAAACGCTCTGTTTATGCGAAATTGCACAAATCTGCATTACCGAGTATTTGTATCATTTACTACAGACTACAGTGACATCGATTTTGCTTGTACTATATTTTAAACACTACTCAGCTTATGTTTCGGAATTAAATTTTGAAATAAGGTAGCTATATAATTAATATACTTTGTAAAGTATGCATAGCTAACGAAACTATTTTATTGGATAGTAAAACTTTGAACTTTTTTTTTAATTTCAAAATACCGGAATAATATACCGGATAAGAATAAATGAATAGGGTTACAAGCCTATTCGTTATTGAGGAACATCTCAATCTTACTCATAAATCTATGTCGGTATTTAAAAATCGAAGTAGGACAACGTCCGTGCCGTTTATTTTTGCACAGAGCAGACAAGTGGCACACCATAAACATATTAATGAGACGGAGATCTCGTCTCGACCCTGAGAGCTTTCCTACTTCCGGAGACCCGCGACAATACTAATGGCACATATCCACTATACTTATCTAGCAATGTCATTGTAAGATGATTAGCGCCTAGAAAAATAACATCGATGCATTCATTTTGATTTTTTGGCACTCAAGACGCCTTGATATTATGTTTTTTTCGAGCTCTATATTATGCTTTTTTTTAATTATATTAATTATTAACTTAAATTTAAACAAAGCTAGTAAACGTTCCCGTGTTTTCGTTAGATACAATCTATAATTATTATTCTAACGACATTTAAATTAACTTACACAATATAATATTATTATTAATAATAAACTGTTTCTTTAAAATAAAAAACGTTGTGTCTCTGGATGTTTTACTAAATGTTGATAAGAAAAATTATCTTGACTTCAAGCAAATATTTCTATTGCAATGTACTTGCACCTACCATACGTCATATTACCTATTTATCTTTTTAAAGCGATCCTGTATGGTTTAATAGCTTGTACATTATGCGGAATATAATATTTAAAAACAAGTTTCTCGTACGTATAAATCACGTACGTAATATTTATATGGGCAATTTGCATCAATTATTAAGTATTATGGTGAATCATTTGAACTCTACGTAGAGTAAACAATAATTCACTGACACCATACGTATATACTCAACAATAGTCTATAATATTTCAGTACAGGGGTTTTGCTATATATTCTTATAATAACTACCACAGTAGAGACGAATATTAATAATTTTTAATTGTAATTAAGACTTTGACATATTAAGCCCTATTATTTGTCAAACTTTTCCATAAATTAACCGTGGCTTTAACAGCAGTTATAAATACGTCAAATAATAGCGCAACCTAAAGCGTTGACCCGATGAAATAAAATAATTTTCCTACATCAATTGTCCATAACCGTTTCAAATTTCAATAAACGCTATTACAATTTATAATAATTATTGATAACCTATGGTTTTTGATTGCCCATTAAACATTAAACATCCGCCTATATTTTTCCGCAGCTAATAATATAAGACTTAACAAAGTTTTAGTTATTTATGTATTTAGCAAACCGGTCGCTGAGAATTCAAAGTCGGTTTTTTTTTGTTATTAAATAACTTAGTGTAAAGGTCATATTTAGTCATAAATATATGATATCACATATTACATTTTACTCGACGTTAGTCGGAATGGTATTTTATATGTCAGTGTAATAAAGAACAGGTAGGCATAGCCTCTTAGCTAAACGCCAAAGCCATGGTTTTAAAAAATACATGAAAATAAAATAAAAAATAGATATAAATAACGAGCAGCTGGCTTATAGAATTTCTCGAAGACACTACAAACTATTAACGATCTTTCAACATCAAAAATCGTACGCATTTTCTTTCAAGAAAATTAAGTAAAACTGAAAGTATTGTGTATGACAGAACAAACTGTGTGGGATCAGGTGTTATCAGTGATAACGCTCCACAGAGTTATCCGTATCTGATATCACACTACGTAACATCCTCGCTTTCGTAAAAAATTAAGGTGAGCTACAGCTGTATACGTAGTTTTAGATACATTAAGTTATTTGGATGGTATAAAGGAAAGAACTAATAAATAAAATCGTTCTTATCCAGCAGCTTAAACAGCTAATTTTTATGATGATTTGAAGTTAATATTCGCAGTTGTAAGTTTTATTAGTAAGTACCAATTATCTTTTTTTATTATGCATGCAAAATTAATCTCATGATGATGATGATGGCTCGTAATTCTTTGTCGAACAATTGTATATTGTCTGGTATTTTATCATTCATCAGATGGCACAAATGGATCAGTAGGCCATTATATATTCTGTACGTGGCCCCCAGGGTACTGACCAGCGTAGCACCAGAATGCAAATATTTCAAATAAAAAAACGTATTCGATAAGATAAAAACTTATCTGATAAACTTTGTCTTACTAAATACTCGAGTAAATTTGATTATAACGTGCACTACATTATCAAAATATATGCACTACATTTATTTGATAATCATTTAAAATTAGTTTATAAACATTATTTCAAGTAAAGGAGATAATATATAGAGTTAGAGCGATAGTTGTTTCAGCTATATTATTTGGTAAAAGAAGAGGTTTGAAATTGTAGTTTCAGTTAATATATTTTAATTTATAATTGTAGAGAATAATGTTAAAAACCATTTGAAGTTATCACAAAACGATTTAATGTACTATAAATATATGCAAGAAAAAAGCGACATTTAATTCATATTTACATGTAAAATGTAATTTATATTGATTTACCTGTTGTGTATATCCTTCACGCAATCCTTAATCGCAACATGGATTTCACTGATCGTGACAGGACACAGCGCACTTAAGTCACAAGTTCCCGTTTATCACTTCTTTTCTTTGCAATTGCACGAAATTTCAAAGAAAATGTGTTCGGGCGCGATCGTGGTGCCGGGGCACTACCTACCGCGTGTCGCGACGCAGAGCGAGTGTCGCGGCGCCGACACACCACGCTACTTATACCGCGACCGTGCACTTGCACCCTACAGGCTACAGGAAAGCTCGCTACTTGGAACTTTAAGCTTCAGCTACGTGATCTCAAAAGTTTTTCTAATTTCGAGGAAAAGTGCATCATGACTTGCAGAGCGATTAAAAATCAGAACTGATGTATCATGCATTAATATATAATTTGTGTAAACTAGACTTTTAGGACCTTCAAGATAATATTATATTTTAATCAATAATATAGAAACACTTATTGTAATCTAATATTATCAAAAGTACATACTTATAATTTGTAACAAGGGTTTAACATGTTTTTACTACAGAGTAGGTACAGTAGTTTCACAACATAATCCTTGTTCACAGAATAGCGTGTCTTGGAGAGGCCCCGTTTAAAAAATTGTTTTGGGGACTTAAGTAAAGTTGTCTTTTTCACTTTCACGAAATGGAAAGATTTCATTAATTTTTGCTTACGATCTTTGGGAGCCCCCTGTAGCCGGGGGGCTCCCATATACGGCGGTAGCTATCTACGCCTCTGCTTGTTCAGCATCTAACCATTTCAAGTTTGAAATGGTTAGATGCTGAACAACAGACTAGTTAGTCTGTTGTTATTTTTTCCCGTTAGTGTTAACGGGATGGAGAGCAGAATGTAGTAACACTATTCTGTCAGTCAATGGCTATCTTTCTTGTTCATCTATTATGGACTGTTACGAAATGTCAGGGTCAGACTTTTTATGATTAAGAAGTGAGAACGGTAGACGAATTACCACCCTCATCTATATTATTATTATAAATGTGAAAGTATGTCTATCTGTATGTCTGTTACCTCTAAATGTACCAACCACAAAACCGACTTTGTTGGATGTGAAGATACCTTGAGTCCCGGGAAAGAACAACGGATACTTTTTATCCCGAAAAATGTACAGTTTCCACGCGTCATCTATGGATCTTAATAAAATATATGTGTACACGCATACGTCTCCATCACGTTAGAGAACTATACATGTTTTTGGGATGCAATTCTAGCCTATGTCCTTACATGGGACTGAAAGCGTCTGCATTCCGAATTTTCATCAAGTCGGAAATTTCATTAAAACTTGTTCAGTGGCTAAGTCGTGATGATGTAGCATATAGGCTCCTTTTGTATTTAATACCAATATTATAAATGCGAAAAAGTGTCTGTCTGTCTATCTATCTATCTGTATGTCTGTTACCGCCTCACGTCCAAACTACTGAACCTATTTTACTGAAATTTGGTTTGGATATTATTTGAGCCCGGAGGAGTACATGAGATACTTTTTATCCCGGGAAAATGTACGGTTCTCATGCGATAAACGATTTCTGGCGCAACGGAGTTGCGGTCGTCATGTAGTATATTATAAAATTTAGTCTTCCAGGTACTTAGTATTATAATTGTGATACCTACACATCTGCAGTATCAATTAACGACTTCTTGCCCCGGCTTTATAAAAACAGCTTAGTACTATTTGCCGCAATAAACTATCAATTGGAATAAATGCATAACATTGAATGCATATTATAGCTTAACATGGGTAATAACTAATAAACATAAAGTAGCAAAGCATTACAACTGTTTTATTTAAGTAGCTTTTAATTTACATACCTAATGTAAATAAGACTTCAAAAAATATTTTTCTACAGCTTATGAGCATGCAAATTACTGATTAAAGATTACAAAACTGCATAGCACATAATATTATTATTCCAAAGAATAGATTTAATTTTCATTACAAAGTCCATAATAGAAGGAAATAGTTTGTTGATTGTTCCACTCTAATTCACAAATAAGCTTCAAAAGCGCAGTCGCCAATACTCAGTAAGAGCGATGACGTTGAAGCAATATTTACTCTTTGCTTCACTTACCACACGGTTATAAGTTTGCTTATTGTATTCAAATATACTCTGCAGGTAAAGTTTTTCACTTTTTACTATGCGTAAAGTTGTACTTCCTTCCTTATATGCAAATATGAGATGCATCATATTGTTTATTTTGTACGCGTGATCCTTACGATTTACCTTAACCTTTCATAGAAATGAAATTGTCATAAAAAACTTTCGTAGAAGAGCTTTTAAAATAAGGATAACATCTCCAAATCGTGTCTGTACTTGGCAGGTTGTTTGGAGTACTCTACTGTCTTCCCACAGAATCTCGTCCTCGTAGGGCGAGTTTCTGATTGTAATTTTTGCTAACTTTCCAACCGAAAACTCGTCCAATGTTTTTTATGAAATTAATATTGTTATAAGTGCAGTACGGCCTCCATTATACTGCAATTTAAAATTGAACGAAATTGTTTAATAATTTCTTAGGTTTACGTGAAAAATCCGTAACTGCTTAAAAATGCAAAAATGTGCAATTGCCATGCATCCCAATTCAGATTCCCAGAACGTTCATTTTCATCAGCCTTTCATTCAGCATAAGCACATTAGTCTTTTTTAATTTGAAAATAAAGATCAGCCATGATGCAATATAGGACGAGTTCTTATACGACGATCACACAGTCTACCCGTTCTGAGTAGAAGCTATCTTATCGCCAAATCATAAGTTTGTCGTGTGTGGCATGGCAACCTTCGGAGCTGACGAAGCCATTGTCTGCGGTGACTAAACCCACCCAGCACCCTTCTTCCCTGAACGTGGAGGCCTGTGTCACGGTTCACGGCCGCTTTTGTGTGCCACCAGAACCTCGATCGATGACTTTCGAAGCCAATTGAAATTCATTATGCTAATGCAACGGCATTAATACGTTTTTAATTATTCCGCAGTTCTCGGTTATTAATTGAACAAGACAGTTTTATAGCGCAATTAGATTGTTCTTAATAGATGATATCGTTGTTGATTATAACTTTGAAGAGTTTTATTATGTGCTGAGTTTTAAGGTGCTACCGTTTCTGTGCTCAGTATTTTAACTTCCTAAACCATATAAGCTACATACATTATACAATATAATATTATTTTAATACCTATAAATTGTCCGAACAACATTAATTGAAGCAGCTCGAGGCTATCTTCTATTATTATTTTTTAACAGATTTTTTTTGTAAGGACTAAGGACTAATAATATGCTTTTGACTTTTTATGAAGTATAAAGATGGCGTGATGAGCTAGATAAATACGAGCCAAGTTGGCCTACGGCTGCGTTGGATCGAGAGAACTGGAAGACTTTGGGGGAGACCTTTGCCCAGCAGTGGGACAGCATAGGCTCTTAAAAAAAGAAGTATAAAAGACTATTTAAAAGTGACAAAGTAAACAAAATGCTTTCAAATATTTACTGGTGAAATTAGCAAATCTTCCTTGAATTTAAAGACTTCTAGTATGACCTCGTGCTCATGAAGAAATGTTCGAGTTGGCCGTGGAACTGAAAATGACAAGCGGCACGCTTATTATATTATTACAAGGACTAGGACTTTTGCTGACATAAGCAGCATAACTATTTACGATAAAAAAATATATCAGACCTAACTAAATAAAAGAAATAGAAATAAGAAATTGGTACTTACATTAGAGTTAGAAGTGCTACGTTAGGTAATTTTCTAAAACCCCCCGATTGTTGCTCGCCTCGCCTTGTCGTGGCGGTGGGGCTCTAGTAACCGCGGCTTGGGCAACCGCGGTGAAGCGAAGAGGCAACCAGGGCCGGCCGGTGTCGCCGCCTGGCCCGAGGAGGGCGCTCCCAGCGGACTGGAGGAGTCCGCTGCGGATGCGCACCGAGGTGGGGCCGCAGAGGAAGAGGCAAGTAGGTATTACGGTGCGCCGCTTGCCCTATCCTCTGCGGCTGAGGACGGATCGCGGGGGAGAGAGGCATTGTGGTAGGTTGCCGCTCTCCCTACCCCCCCTGCAAGCTGGCGGGGCCGTTCTGTTTGAACGGAATTGGTGGGGCCGCAGAGGAAGAGGCAAGTAGGTATTGCGGTGCGCCGCTTGCCCTATCCTCTGCGGCCGAGATGTGGTCGGTGGCAGGGCCACAGACCTGATCTGCCACATGGCCGCCAAGTAGCAGACTCGGGGGGCGTCTGCTACAGCTCTGGTAGGGGCCGAGGAGGAGGGCGCACGTGTTGTGCGCCCATCGTGGAGTCTTCGGACCGCTGGCGGGGTCGCGGATGTGTGTATCGTTCCCGTGGCCCCGTCAAAAGGCGGCGTGGCGGAAGATGGGAGGGGGTTTTAGTGGGTATACCGTGGTCTCATTAGCTACGGGAGTCCCACATCACCGCTCGGGTCGCCCCCTGCGCCTGGGTGGTATGCGTAATGCATTTCCCCCTCCGGGAAAAAAAAGGTAATTTTCTAAAAACATTTATCAGGAAAATATGATGAGTTATGCTGTTTATGTTTGTGATATAAAGCTCTATTGGCTACCTCAGGGCCTGAACTTGATGTGGCCTTCGGCGAAAGGGTCCAAGGCCAAAGTTCAAGCGCGTTAGTCAGTCTCTATACTATATAGATTGAACTGTATAAACATAAAACATCCTTCACATTTTCAGGATTCGAAGAATTCAGCAATAAATGCCTATACTTACCATTATTGTAGTTGCAAAAGCACTTTTTCGTATTTTCCATCGAAATAAAGTTTACCTGTTTACTTTATTCTTTATAGATATTTTGTTAGGACAATGCAGACTGAGCACCTGGTTGTCGTGAAGTGTCGCCAATGAAGACGAACCATGAGTTGGATGGGCATGTATAAATTAAAGGTCCGGTTTCTTATTTCTCACCAGTAGTGTCGATCATCCGTCCCACTGGGTTATGAAAGGAACAGGGAATGTTTTTGTATACTACACTTGGGCACCATAAAATCGTTCTTGCGTAGCTGGCCTGGTTTCAGTCAAAAGTCAGTTAAAATAATCATGAGTGTTTACCACCTGAACTTTTCCTTAACGCTTATCATACTTCCCGTAGAAACTGAGTCAGTGTGCTTCAGCGCGGCTTGGATTTGCCAGGGCAAAGTCTTCAACATTATAGGTTCGAGTGTGATTCACGTAATAGCTAATGTTATTACCATAATATAACCCATAATGGGAAATAACGCCCGAGTATCTATCGACTGTATCGTACCAAGAAACTATTATAGGACAATAATGATTTACATCTGATCTAAATGGCTTGACGAAAATGGAATTTTCCCGCCTGGAGTAAGGAAACGTACCGCGGAAAAATATCGGCTCCTAAGGCTGGAGTGAGCTGGACTTATATTATGCGTCCACGCGAACGGGCGGTTTGGTCGCTACACCACGAAAACACAAGCATTTAACCAAAACTGAACATAACAACTCCATAGCGTTATCGCACATAATATTACTTCTGAGTTTTTTTGAAGGCGCGCGCATTCGCGCGAATGTGCCCGACCAACGCTGATTGGTCTCGCAGAAGTAATGTGTGCGTTACGCTCTGGAGTTAAGGTTTAATTTTCTATGTTCTGTTGACTCTGCGCTAGTATAAATTGACCTTTACATTTCGCGATGTAGCCACGAAACCGCGCATTCGGGCGGACGCATATAAACCAAGTCTTACTGCCTCGATACGTTTCGGATGCAATACCTACCGGATAAAGTTATAATATTTTGTTTCAAAGTAATTAAAACAGTATATTATCATGCTTGGAAATTCGTAAGTACCTAATAGGTATATCTATCGTACTTTTATCTCGAAATCTTAAGTTTCTCGTTGATAAAATCAAGTTTTAGTACGTCGTAAACATTGCATCTGGCTGCACTTCGATTGACAATTGACATTCATCTATCTGGAATATCATTAGACTGAGCTAATTTCTATTTCCTTTATTTAAATTTAAAAAAAAACAAACAAGGGGTGCCCTCACTTGGACCGGTAGAATCTTGTACTGAAGAAAAAAAAATTTAGGATCAATATTATTTAATTAAAATTAAAAAATGCTACAAATAATACCAACGAAATACCTACAATTCTATTCTCATCAGGCTCCCAGTTCAGACAGCTGAAAAAGAAAATTCGATATTTAGATTTTTCGATTTCTATTCACGTAATGACGTAGGGCATCTGACCAAATTCTATAATATTCAAAATATTTAAATAATGTACCTGGACCCAAGTCCGACGAAACTTACACAGGGAAATATATGAACAAGTAGATAATTGTATTTTATTATTAGATCACTAGACGACGCCCACAACTCCGTTGCGCTAAAATTAGTTTATCGCGCGGTAACCGCACATTTTCCCGGGATAAACAGGCCGTAGACAAATTCCCTTTCGTTGAAAACGATGACGAAATTCGTTATCAAAATGTATGAGATTTGACATTAGTCTTCGCAAGCGAAATGTCATTTAGCGATGACTTATGTCAAATCGCATACATTTTGATAACGAATTTCGTCATCGTTTTTAACTAAAGGTAATCCCTCTTACTAATAAAAACTTCTTAAACATGCGTTCAACGTGTGAATAGTTAAACAGGAGTTTTTATGCTATAGTACACGTTACACAGAGTCTATACATGGTCTATACAGAGAAATTTGTATGGAAATGACAGCATCGTTATACAGGCCTTATGTCAAAAAATGATTATTAGTAGAAAAAATCTTATGCACCCTCTATACACGCTGTGTAACTTTTTATTAGTAAGGGGGACATTGTCTAAGGGGGCAGTACCTATCCTATGTCCTTTCCCGGGTCTCAACTCTCAAAGTATCTCTATACCTTTCAGCAAAATCGGTTTTGCGGTTTGAGCGTGAAGAAACAGACAGATACATTTTTTGAGTCAAAAATCAAAATATAAATGTGAGCCAAAATATACAGGGTGTAACAAAACCAAGTGATAATACTTTAGGGAGTGTACGACGTACGTGTATGTTCCTTGTAGAGAGTTCACTGTGAAAGTAGCAGCGCTGAAAGACCAATTTTCACTTTTGTATGGGCAAGGGCCCGAGCATCACGAGTTTCCCGATACAAACGTGATTTTTTTCTTTCGGCGCTGCTACTTTCACAGTGAACTCTCTACTAGGAACACGTACACACCCTAGACTTATATAATAGAGATCAGTGCCCTAGACCCTAGAGTATTATCACTTAGTTTTGTTGCACCCTGTATGAGCTCCCACACACTTGACATATTTTGGTATACGATAAGCAAAGTACCTATGAGTCGTAAACGTATACGACGAAAGTATGAGTAAAGCAAATAAATTATAAAAAATTTTAATGTTAATTATGTTATTTTTATGTCTTTCTTTGTTATATTATATTAGGTAGGTAATAGGTACTCGTACATAGTATTATAAGTATATTTACTTGATATTCTATTGTTACACTTGGTTACTCATTTCAACCATGATTCATGCATGTAAAGTAAAATAATTAATAATTTTATTGTTATATTTATTAATATTTATTAATATATTTTTTGTCGGGATAATAAGGAATAGATTTTATTTAATATCTACCAAATTAATATGTATTACGTTCTTGTGAATAGTACGCATCATATTCACATTTCACATGTACCTACAAAAAGATTAATGATAATAATAATTGACTGTAGGTTTTGAAACTTATTCGGTACCTAATTACTTTTTTACTTACTGAATAGGTTTCAAAACCTAGTAACTTTCACTGTATAACATTAATCTTTATAACCGACTTCCAAAAAGGAGGAGGTTATACGTTCGGCTGTGGTTTTTTTTTAATTATGTTTGTTTTGTGATAATTAGATCAGCCAATATCATATTTGATTGTTATCTTCTGTTACATCTTAGTCTATCTAAAATTTAATTTACCTATGATAATTTTATATTGTTTAAAAGAATTGCCGTGTAATATTTTATGTAATACAATTTGGTAATGACGTCTTTAAAGACAACAAAAGAGATCTTCATAAGAGCCAAGAAGCTACATTATTATCATCGTACTTAAACGAGCTAAATACCCGGTGAGATCGTCGGGTTTCCTAGATTTTTCACTTAATTATCATCTAGATTTTAGATAACGAGCCACAGAATTTGATACTTTTGACTTTTTATTTGATATTTTATGGCGTCTAGGCTAAGCAAGTTGCTGAAATCCTTGCTCCTTGGTACTTCACAATGGAACTCACGTTGTTGGATGGTACCGCCTTCTAAAGTACGGCAAAGCAGTAGTATAGATTCTTCTAGCACAATAGGTATACCAATAATAGTAGTTTGTTTTAAAGAAATGGTTTAATTAAAAATATTATGTTAAATTATACATACGGTCTACTAGACATAAGACATGTGTCGTGACTTATTGATAAATGATGTTTGGTTACTTATCTATGCATTTTCAAGTGTTAAGTCTAACCTAGAAAGGATTAGACCGAATTATATTATTTTTTAACTTTATGTATAACATAGGTACTCGACGTACCTGATAATATTAGGTATGTGAATTACTTCAAGCCATATTGCGCGCCTGGAAGGGCTAAAGTCCGCAGACGAGTGATTATTGAAAATATTGGGGTTATTATAAGTGAGTCATAAGTCATTAGTAGCTATCTCTGAGCAATTTCAGCTCGGACGTCAATGGTGTTCTTAGAATAGTAGTGAACAATTCTAAGTTACATTTTCATTGTACTTTTCTGTAAGTTACATTTCCTAAAGTCATGTTGTCGTAGATTTCCTAAACTGGTAAAAGAGTTAAAAACAATTTTACAAAATTTAAGTTGGTAAAAATAGAAGTTATCTTATTTAACTACCTAGCTCGTGATATAAATAACCACTATTTAAATATGAAACACGGTACAGCATTGGAATATTTTTGACTGTCAAACACTTTGAAAATACACCTTTATTTTAAAGATACATAATATTTTTCCTCTATGGAAAATAAAATATTTTTTAAATGATTGTCTTGAGTAACGGACTTGATAACAAGACCATCTGTCACAGCCATAAATGATTATTATTATATTATTATACCTATACAATCTATATTACGTTCTAGTTTAGGCTCTACCTAAATCATACTTCCTAAATCCTAGTTAAATAAACCCAGTCCACCTTTATTGTGAGGTCACTGACGTAACGACAACATAATTGGTGACAATTTTCTACCGTGATAAATGATTATTATCGTAAAGCGTACCGCGAGCTCAGGTTTTGCCGCGGAACAGAAATCGATGCCCATTGTCATAGCTTTGAATTTTCCTCTTTATTTTAACCGACTTAACACCGACCGACATAGCAAATTAGCAAATGTGCCAAATTATGTGTATGTACTATCAGAGAAGTTGATTCCTATGCACATGGGGGACCAACGTAATTGGTCGTGTTACGTCAATCACAGCCGACAGATCACAAATCACAACCAAATGACGTTGACCTGTCAACTGCCTAGAAATCTATTTCCTCGGGTATACTATCAGATAAATTGATTCCTAGGCAGATGGCGGACCTAAGTAATTTGGTCGCGTTAAGTCAAACCCATCCGACCGATCACAGCTGACATTGATTTGACATAAGCCGACCACAATATGACGTAAGTCCGTTAACTGCCTAGGAATCAATTTCCTCGATGGTACATTTATGTATGGAAGTATGTTTTCTATGTCTGTACTCGCATATCTCTGGAACTACAAGTCCGATTTAAGTTATAGTTATTTTTTTTCTACTAAGTATTGTTCAACTTAGAGAATCCTGGAGAGAGAAGAAAACAGGAAATACGCTAGAACCAGCAATGATAATAATTATGAAAATTGTCACTGCTGGTCGAGCGTAACTTTTCACGAACCACAAAATAAAATAATATGAATTATGATATTATGCGCCGCGCCGTGGAAAGGCAAGAGGGGCGCCGTGAGTCATTCCTCCATAATAATCCGAAATCACAAATATTATAAAAGAAAAATAAAATATTAATTAATTATCAAAAGCGGGTAGATGATTATAGTAAATACTTATTTAGTTCATTGTGATTTACCTGCATAACCAAACGATAATCATTAAAGGTGTTTATGTATCTTTTTAGGGTTCCGTACCCAAAGGGTGAAAACGGGACCCTATTACTGAGACTTCGATGTCTGTCCGTCTGTCTGTCTGTCTCAAGGCTGTATCTAAAGAAGCTATAGCTAGACTTCTGAAGTTTTCACAGCTTGTGTATTTCTGGTGCCGCTATAACAACCAATACTAAAAACAAAATAAAATTGATATTTAAGAGGGGCTCCCATACAATAAACTTGATTTTTTTGGCCTTTTTGGCTCGTAACCCGTAATGCCAACATGTACATTGTTCACATTTGAAATTTTCACAATATCCTCATTTGTATGTGTACTTTGATATTAAACAATAAAATTAAAATAAAACAAATAATTAAGGGGGGCTCCCATACAAAAAAAACTACTTTTCCCTACTTGCGCTCTATAACGGTACGGAAACCCTTCTTGCGCGAGTCTCACTCGCACTTGGCCGATTTTTTAGGGTTCCGTAGCCAAAATGGCAAAAAAGGAACCCTTATAGATTCGTCATGTCTGTCTGTCTGTCTGTCCGTCCGTATGTCACAGCCACTTTTCTCCGAAACTATTAGAGCTATACTATTGAAACTTGGTAAGTAGATGTAGTCTGTGAACCGCATTAAGATTTTGATGCAAAAATGGAAAAAGTATTAAAAATTTTAGGGGTCCCCATAGGTACAACTGAAACAAAAAAAATTTTTTTTCATCTAACCTATGCGTGTGTGGTATCTATGGATAGGTCTCTAAAAATCATATTGAGGTTTCTCATATCATTTTTTTCTAACCTGAATAGTTTGCGAGAGAGACTCTTCCAAAGTGGAAAAATGTGTGTCCCCCCCCCCTCTAATTTCTAAAGTAGAGGCATGATAATTCTAAAAAAAATATATGATGTATATTACTATAAAAACTACCAACGAAAATTGGTTTGAACGAGATCTAGCCAGTAGTTTTTTTTTATACGTCATAAATAGTAAAACTTAATGGAACAAAAAAAAATTTTTTTCATCTAACCTATGCGTGTGTGGTATCTATGGATAGGTCTCCAAAAATCATATTGAGGTTTCTCATATCATTTTTTTCTAAGCTGAATAGTTTGCGAGAGAGACTCTTCCAAAGTGGAAAAATGTGTGTCCCCCCCCCTCTAATTTCTAAAGTAGAGGCATGATAATTCTAAAAAAAATATATGATGTATATTACTATAAAAACTACCAACGAAAATTGGTTTGAACGAGATCTAGCCAGTAGTTTTTTTTATACGTCATAAATAGTAAACCTTAATCTAAATTTCATTAAATCGACTGAAATATAAAAATAAATCAAAAATAATATAATTTCATAAAAATTAACCTTATTGCTGCTGCGGAACCCTCCATGGGCGAGTCCAACTCGCACTTGGCCGCTTTTATTTAATAGCTAGGTAGAGTAGGGCCCCTGTGTAACTGCGCCGAAGGCTGAAAAAGATTGGGAGCCCCTGGTCTAGACGTTTGACGACCTCTGTGGCTCAGTGGATAAGCACGTTGGTAGCTCAAGCCGGGGGTCCCGGGTTCGAATCCCGCCAACAGAACAAAAAGTTTTCAAAGTTCCTGGGTCATGGATGTGTATTAAATTAATATGTGTATCATGTATTAAAAATCTTAATTAAATTAATTATAGTATAAAAGTATTTAATAATTATTTCCGTTGTCTGATACCAGTAACACATTTTAATCCTTCAGGTACATTAGTACAGGGCCAGACTGACGTGGTGTGAAGCGTCCATAGATATTATACTATTAATTTTTATTTTTGCTTTCATTTGAAATTAAAAAATTGTACTTATTTTGTAAGAAGATGACGTAAATATGATGATGATAAAATTAAAGCCTTCGTGGAGGCGATGACGTCTCGATATAAAATTCCACAAAAACCTGTTCCTCAACGTCAAAACCTCTTATTATTATAATATCTGTTATTCATAATATTTTCTAGATATTCTTTATTTATAGTTTTAAATATTATTTGAGATAAAAACTAGCTTTTCTTGGAAAATAGACATTTAATTCTCGCTCATGGATACTTGCAATATCAAAAGAGTTGCAGGTGCTTTGCCAGCCTTTTAAGACACGCTCCTCGAAGTTTTGCAGGTCGTATTTGTCCGGAAATACTGCTGGCGACAGTTTTTGCACATTTAAACTAATACATTTGAACTTCGAACTCCACCCGTAAACATATTATGACCCAGAAAAGAAAATATGTCGTGTTTTGAGCGTCCGATTAGCCGTGACAAAGAGCGTGTTACGTTTAAGTTTTAACAGTTGTAACAGTTCGGTTACATAAAGCGGTGAATAATAAAATTGGTCTGACTCAGCCGGGGTTACCGTTAACATAATTTGGTTCAGCGATACTATTCTTCCTCGCTTTGTCATTCTAATTTGCTAGTTGTTTTATTATGAAATTTATGAAGTGTTTTTTAAGGTTTTCTGACACCGACACGGTGCAGCTTTCTAACAAAGCCCTTTAAAAAGTAAGGCTTTTTAAATTAAAAGTAGTACACGTGACAATATTTGGATACAAATAATTTATTATATTAGTAAAAACCTAAAACAAACAAAAAAGGTTTAGGTAAAATCTTAGATATTTTTGTTAGAGTTTGACATACCATAACAGTAAAAGTATCATCAAAACATAAATGTCGTATTTTTACTGTTGTTTATTTTTTATTACTCAGAAATTCTGAACGTAATAAACAAAACAAACATTATAGACTCTGAGGGCTCAATACAATCGCGGTGCAATGAATCATCGATCAATAAACCGAAGAGGTTAGTAAAACTCTTTACAGTTGTTCGAAAAATTGTCCCGAACTTTCATTTCACCCACACCACGGCCTGAGGGCTAAGGGACACTTAAATTACAATTTTATGATCGATCGTTATGGGGACCCAAATCTTTAATTAACTCCTACTTTATTTTACTCCGTGACTTTTACTGGTGCTATAATATTATGTTTTAAAGCTGTAAATAATATCATAAATAAAGAAATCGGCCAAGTGCAAGTCGGATTCGCGCACGAAGGGTTCCGTACCGTTGTAGTACCCTTACATTTTTATTTTATTTAAATATTATTATTAAAGTACACATAATATATTTAAGGCCTTTGTGAAAATTTCTTAGTGCCTACCTGTTGCCATTATTGATATCGAGCAAAAAAGGCTGAAAAAATCACGTTTGTTGTATGGCAGTCCCCCTTAAATATTAATATTATTTTGTTTTTAGTATTTATTGTTATAGCGGCAAGTGGCAACAGATATACACAATCTATGAAAATTTCAGAAGTCTAGCTATAGAGGTTCTTGAGATACAGCCTGGCGACAGACAGACAGACAGACAGACAGACGGACAGACAATGAAATCTTAGAATAGGGTCCCGTTTTTACCTTTTGGGTACGGAACCCTAAAAAGGAGCACTGCGTTCCCATCATCAGCCTAGTCCCAAAATTTAATACAAATTTTGAAATATAATAATTATGATTTATGAGGATTCGTGACTCTTCTGCTGACGAGGAAAACAATATAATCAACAGTTTCTTATTACCTATGGTACCTAAGTCTTGTATTCATTTTTAGTAGAATATAGCAACCTTTAGTTGTATAATATTCTTCCAACCTTTTAGTGGTCACACTGGAGCTATCCAACGTACTTAAAATCCGTCAATGCGATGCGACCCGACCCGGCAACAGTGTGCTATAGCGCATTTTGCGCTGCGCTGAGCCCCGACCCGCCCCGGCCAGCCCCGGCACGCGCCGACAAAGTGCGCGCGAACCCTTAACCATCACAATAATCGCAAAAGATTGAAAAAATGGGGTCTGATTAGGAACCAGTATAGCTAAATACACTGAACTAAGGAAAATAAATATACAAAAAAAAATGTTGCTTATTTAGTCTCCTATACGAATAGCTAAAAATTTAATATAAAAATAAATAACATTTCCATTTATAGGAAAAATAAGAAACGCTCTCAAATTTTTTCATACATTTTCGCAATATCAAGAACGCGGCGAGCGTCGCGTCGTAACCGCCACTGTACAAGGCGCGCTGATATGAATGTTATTTTAATGTTCTTAACGTCCATATTCGTACTGACAGACATCGGGCCTGCTAATTTTTCTGTTATAGCGTCCTTAAATGCAAAATTCATTGTCTATTTATAAAAAAATCTTTCCCGAAATAAACCACATTTTTTCTAAGAAGACATCACAATTTACAACACGAAAGTACCGAATTATTGTCACCATTAGGCACTAATCATAATAATTTATTATTTCTGATTCATTGACAGGTGGAGTTAGAGGTTTTATCTTCCACCTCAAAACCCGTATCTTGAGCCGTAAAAGGGCCAGCCCGATTAAGTCTTATGAGTCGCGAATTTATAGTGCGATCATGTGGTACAAGTGACTCAGATCATTCTCAGTAACAGATCTGGACCAATTTGTGGGCGACGTTCATTCATGACTCGCTCTATCTTTCACACATGGAAGTCTTAATAATTGGCTGGAGGTGTGTTTCTGCATAGTTTTATTTAGTTTAGTTAGTTTATTTTCTAGTTAACTTATTTTTAAAGCAGTAACTACAAACATCCAAATCTGTTAATACCTAATGAATACAGTATAATAGGTCATGGGTACATAGATATTCCTTTTATGTACTACGAGCTATTTCCCGCGGCTTCGCACGCGTTAAAAAGTATTATTATATACAAACTTTCATCGCCTATTTTAACCCCTTGGGGGTGGAATTGATCAAAATCCTTTCTTTCAAATTTCAGCCCGATCCGTCCAGTGGTTTGGGCCGTGCGTTGATAGATCACCATGTCAGTCAGTCACCTTTGAGTTTTATATATTTATATATATAGACATAGATTGGAGAAATTGATTAAAGGTAGATAGCAGACCTACGTAAATAATTTAAATCATGAAAATATAATGTAAACCGGCCATAACTATATTTGGTCTGAATATGTCATCCGATAGATATCTCGATGACGTATTCAAACCGCTATTAATTATATTCGGAAAATAATATTAATGAATAATGTAATATTACATTATGATAAACTTATTTTAGACATGTCAACCGCAAACCACTGAACATTACCTCTCCTTTAACATGGCAATAGGTTGAACTCTACGTGCATAAAGCCATGATTCACTTTTGAATTGGCCACCAATATCCTGAACCTGAAGTGACTATTTTAACAATTATTATTGACACAAATAGAAATCGTAATACATAATACCTTTTACCTTCTTTCTTATTCATTTATATGCGGAAATTTGATAAAACAGTTTTAGGACTTTTAGCTTGTCCCTTGCTTTCTCTGATATATTATGTAATATTAGAGCAAGCAACTCAACTTAACGCGGGGGAACCGTACATTTTTTCAAGATAAAAAGTAACCTATATACTTTCTATGCAATATGCAACTATTCCTTGTATTGACTAACTAGCACTTTACCTACTACTGGATACATACTTTATATTGCTTGCATTAAGTTAAATTATAGTCGACCAACTATTTACCTACATCACAGAATTAAACATTCCATGTAAGAATAAATCGGTCGCATGAAAGAAATTAACTCGCGTGAATTTTGTATTGCTTTTGAAGGTGAAGGAAATTTTGTTTGGACGAAAGATACTTAAACTAAATTCTTTATTAATATATTATGTATTGCTCATGTTATAATTGAAGACGTGAGTGAAAACACACAATAAGTGTAAAAAATTGCCGTTTGTTACATAAATGGAGGCTTTAGGGCCGGGAAAATGATTTGAAATAAAAAAACCGACCAAGTGCGTGTCGACTGTCGGGCCACGCGCAATATTATAGGGTTCCGTAGTAAGTACCGCTAGTTTTTGATAATTTTTGTATGTTAAATGACTAATGAATGTATACATAGAGTGGTACATTTATAACGTGTTTTACACTACTAACTCATCTCAGTTACGTTCAAAGGAATTTGAACGAAAAGTTCCTTTATACTTCGCCGAATATTTTTTTTTATTGATCGACTATACTTAATTACTCAATTACTTATGAAGTCTTCTTAGCGTGATAATTTTCAGTTTAAATTTAGCATATTTCGTATATCGGAAAATGATATATACGAAAACTCATAATATTTTTAAAAATCATAATATCTAACGACACCCCACACAGTGGGGTGGATGCGCAAAAAATATCATCCCCGCTTAGGTAATATGTAGGGGAGGTACCATATTTTTTTTTTAAAGATTTATACCATTTTGTCGGCATCATTATTAATATCTGCATTCATGCCGAATTGCAGCTTTGTAGGTTCTATAGTCTCTGAGTAAAACCGCGGACAGACAACCGGACAGACAGACAGACGGACAAACAAACCGAAACTATAAGGGTTACTTGTTGACTACGGAATCCTAAAAATGTGCATTTATGTGTAGCCAGATACATTACTAACCAAATGATGAAGAAGACAAGGTTAGCTCAAATAATTAGAGAAAAAATGAGTAAATGTCCATATGTTACAAAATGTTAGTTATTGTGTTCTTCAACTCACGTCTTCAATTATAAAAGGCCTAAGATAAAAATTCCCTTCAGCGCAAAGCCAACGGCAGTAATTTATAAGCAGTGTTTGGTATTTGGCAGGATTTACCGCAGATGCTGAATTAACATGACTTTATTATTCAAATCTATGTGTCTTCCTGTCACTACCGGCCTTCGCGCCTACCGAAGGCAAATCAGTTAAGGTGACGCCATGTTAAAGTAAAAAACCGTGTTGGATGTGTTTTAGACTGCTTGTTTTCTATGCGAGGCTGGACCGGCCTCTCTTAGAAAACAAGCAATGGAACACGTTTGAGTTATTTTTCAGCTTAAGATAGTAATTACCTAGGGTCCTGAACAAATTTTTTTTACAAAATATTTAAATACTTACTAAAAAAAAAATTTTTGTGTTTAAATATTTTTTAGTAAATTTACTACTAAATATTTAAACACCAAAAAATAGACAAAAACACTAAAAAATATATAAATAAATAGTAAATTTACTACAAAATATTTAAATAATAAAAAATATTTTTTATATTATTATTATTATCGTATATATTTTTTATATATACGATAATACGGCGCGTACGGCGCGTGCTTGCTGATAAATGTGCGATCACCCTTTAAGACGTAATCTGTGGGCGGTTGACATAACCCGATCAAATAACGTAGATCCGCCATCTGCCTATAAATAAATTTCCCGATAGTACAAAAATATCTCAATGGCTATATAATTAAAAAATATTATTAGCCTGTCATCTAAATGCTCCCATTTAGATGGTATGTTGATATTATTTTTTATACAATAGTATCGATTGTTAATATTAATTGTATAATTTATTTCCTCAAGATAACATCAATTATATTTACACGTGTCACAAATTATAGGTAACATTAAGCTTGGTTGGGTGGTTAGTAGTGGTTGTAACACCATACGCGCATTACTGCAACTTTGTTGTAGTAAATTGTTTATAAATTAATAGGTAAGTCACAATTTCTCCGACGCATGGTTTAGCTATAGTAGCAAAGGAATAGAAACCCCGATAGGGGCGAAATAACAGGTTATATCCCTTGACAATCTGTCATTCCTGGCCCTGTCTTTTCCGTCGTAGAGAGAAACTTTAGTATACGTGCATTAGCTGTGCAAATTGCAATGGATTGTTGTTGGTGTTAAATTCTCTATAAAATTTTTCGACTTTTCTATAACGTTTATCCACAATAATTAATTATATTATCTCTGATAGAAGTTGATGTTTTTGCAAACCATCTACGAAACAAAAATGTCGGTAGATTTTCAAGCGAGGTCTGTCCTCCTTGCGTAGAAGCACAGAATACATATTAGTACAATAGAAGTGAGAACTCAGTAAGAATTACAACACAAAAGTTGTTTTATATTTCACACTAGATGACAGCCGCAACTCCGTTGCGCCAGGACTCGATTATCGTGCGGGAACCGCACATTTTCCCAGGACAAAGGACTTTTCTTTTTCAGGACTCAAAGTATCTCCATGCCAAATTTCAGCAAAATCGATTCAGCGGTTTGGGCGTGAAGAGGTATCTGACAGACATACAGACAGACACACTTTCGCATTTATAATATTATTATCTAGTATGGATTAAATCATTATTCTTTTATTGTTAAGCATGTTCCTAGTTCCTACCCATCTAAGATGAGCCATCTTTGTACCTAATTCATTGACGTAAAACTATTGTCATTACTCATGCTGATATGCCTACAAATATATAAGTTGTGGATATAATATTACTAACTACCTACAAGCTTGCCACACCAAACCACACCACATAATATTACTAACATTAGGTAGGTACTTGTTATTAGTCATAATACATATGTTTTTCCCCCGAAGGGATAAAAACAGTTATTTTGGGTCTTGCCGAAGCTTGACCCTTACGAGATTACCCTTGCTTACCACACCACATGAGACGTGCTATCTGCTCCCTTCTAGCACGCAGCGGCGAGATACAGCCGTCTCGCTCTCGCTCCCGTCTGCGTGCCACACTCCGCACTGGCCGGCTAGGCGAGCTCGCTCGCTTCTTCAGTACCTTTTAAGCCGGCTAGGTCTTAAAATTGAGGGTCAAGCTTCGGCAAGACCCAAAATAACTGTTTTTATCCCTTCGGGGGAAAAACATATGTATTTTGTGTCTGTGCCTTCGCTTGACCCTTACGAGAAGTGTTTATATTCTGCCGGCGAGTACAGTATAGTAAGTAGGCGTACTGTGATATAGTGAAATAAAACTCAAACTTTGTAAATAGCATAGAATAACAGTATTATTAATTATAATGGAATAACATGAACACAATATAGGAACTTCTATCAATCACAAACCATCTTCCATACTATCGTTATCTAAATATAACATAATAATAAATATAAAATCACAGCTACACAGAGATCAATTAGTTAATATTTATAATTAATGACTTTTAAGCTTAGAAAACAAAAACCATAACAAACATAAACGTAAGAAACCTTTTCTTAAAATTAATAATTGTATTAGATTAAATCACATTAAAATCGTTTAATGAAGAGCACACTGGTTGAGAAGGCACATTATGAACCCTCTCTATAGGTTTACAATAAAATTTAAGGAAAGTGTCACAAGATCTCCAATTGCCCTTTTTTAATATATCATCTACAGGCATATCCAGATTGAATCGAGATGAGGCCACTGCAGATCGTATACTTCCGGGGCTAGTGTGTACACCTATCTGTTTGAGAGCAGATTTTACCCAGCCCGCAATAACGGCACGAGATGCCGCTCGAACAACTCCTCGCGTAGAAATAAATAAGGAGTTAAGGCCGTGAACTGCACGACGCCTACTCTCAGAAATAGAAACTAGAGTTTTACACCAAAATATTATGTCCAAATTTTTGTCTTCGTTTTTGGTAATTTTCCACCCTGATTGCCGATAAGAACCCGAATCCGTTTTGGAACCAAACTTGGGCCAAAAAATCACATGAGATTCCGTAACTTGAAAATGAGATTCATCTATTGATAATAAGGTAAGATCATGAATACGCCTCCCGGAGGCTAAAAGTAACAAAGTTGTTAAATGCCTAGAAACCTGAAAAATACTACCCTCATCAGGGGTATTGTCTTTCAACCAGGTAATTAAAGCTGAAACATCCCATATCGAAGTCTTCTTCTGTTTGACGTTAGAAATACTTATGGCTTTAAGAATATGTCTAACCAAAGGGTGGTTATTAATAATATCAGCCCGAGTAGGGTCAGCGAAGCAAGTAACAACCGACTTATTCACCAGAATGGTGCTGTAAGATAGTTTCTTGTGATTATATAAGAAGCTTAGAAATAGAGCAACCTGCTCAGGAGTTGGCATATTGACAGATATCATGTTGCTGTTAGCCCAATTTATCCACCTTTTCCAACCAGCCGAGTATGTTTTTAATGTTCCAGGTCTCCAGGAGCTTTGAAGTAAGTCTACGTCTGTGGAACTCCAAGCACGTGTAAATCGCGACCACCCTGTATTCTCCAAGCCTGCAAACAGAGCTGCTTGGCCTGTGGGGGAGGCTGCTTGGTCGTCATGTCGACCAGGTGGAGATTTAGATCTTGGATTACAATTGCTGGGCCTAGAGCTCTTCTCTTCAGGTCTGGATACCAAAATGCCTGAGGCCAATTGGGTGCCACTAATATGAAAAGGCCTTTCGCTGTGTTGAGGTGGTGTAGGACTCGGGGAACCAGAGCCGGGGGTGGGAATACCCAAGCCTTCTCGAAGACCCATGGCTGGCTGAAGGCGTCCACAAACAGTGCTTCTTGATCGGTTGCAAACTGGCTGACATAACAAGGCACCACCTTGGATTTCTGTGTCGCAAAAAGGTCTATTTGGGGGTAACCCCACTTCATGAATATCTTCCGAGTTACCGCTTCTGTCAAGTGCCAGTCTGGAATAACTTTCTGGCGAGACAAGTGATCTGCAATATTGTTGTAAATTCCCGGAATGTACCGTATTAGAAGTTGGATTCGGTAACGTTCGGTTAGTTGGAATAATGACTCTATCATTGACAGAAGTATCCGCGACTTCGTTCCTCCTTGGTTTCTCACGTAGGCAATGACGGTCTGATTGTCGGACTGAATGAGGACTGTCCTGTTGCTCAAAGACGTCCTGAACATCCGAATCGTCTCGCAAACAGCAAACAATTCTTTGCGGTTGATGTGCCATGACAGTTGATCTTTGGTCCACACTTTTGAGATCGTCTGATTGAAAATGTGTGCTCCCCAGCCCGTGCTTGAGGCGTCTGTGGTAAGAAAGACTTCCGGAGGAGGGCCGAATATATCTGATTCTTGACAAAGGTTGTCGAGCCACCAATGCAAATCCTGAGTTGCTCTTTGAGGAATCTGAAATTTCTTGTGAGGGAATTCTTCCGGTAGGAGTTTGCTGGCAATTTGCAATTGACGGCAATAAAGTCGACCGAGAGGTATTATAAAAGCTACAAAGTTTAAGCTTCCAAGAATCGACTTCGCCTGCTGCCAGTTCCAAATGTCTGAATGAATGAGCATTGACAATTCTCTTTCCAGAGAACTTATCTTTTTGCGAGGAATATATTTTCTGCTTGACAACGTGTTCCAGCCTACTCCGAGAAACTCTATGTTTTGAGTTGGCTCCAGTATAGATTTGTCGAAATTTACTTTCCATCCCAAGGTTGTCAACATTTCCACCGTATAATGTGCATCGTCTCTCAGCTGCTGCAAGTTTTGGTTTACTATCAAAAAGTCGTCTAAATAAACGATGACTCTGACTCCTTTGCTTCGAAGCTGAGCAGCAATCCAGTTTGAGATTCGGGAGAAGGCGAGTGGAGCAGTTGAAAGTCCGAAGGGCAGACAAGTCATTAGATAAAGCTGGTCTTGGAAGTATAATGCTAGGTATAAACGCTGATGAGGTTCTTTTACTGGAATGTGGAAGTATGCTTGGGATAGATCGAGCTTTATCATGAAATCGTTTTGCTGAATGAAATCTGGAACAGTGAAATGACTTGGGAGATGAAATTTCTTGGGCTGAAGGTAATCGTTCAAACTTCTTAAGTCGAAGATCGGGCGATTGGTACCGTCTCCTTTTGGGACAAGAAACATTCTTGAAACGTGACCAGAGATCAGAGATGGAGGGGCTTTTCTTAAAACTCCAGTTTGTTTCATTTTTCCTATTTCTTTGCACATTTCGTTGCTGAAAGGTGTCTGAAATCTGCGCAAGATTTCTTTGGAAAAGGGAACACTTGGAGGCTTTTTCACAAAAGGAATCGTATATCCGGCTATCATGCTTATTACAAATTTTGGAGCCGATAAGTCTTGCCAAGCATCCACGAAGTGTTTTAACTGGCCTGCCCTCCAGGGTGCATAGTCAAAGACGCCGCCCCCGACGGGGCTGATGATCCTTATGAGGCTGTTTTGGAGTTGTATATTTGGTATTGTAAGAGCGGCTATGTTTAATCTCCTGATTGTGATCCTTTTTCTTCACAATCTTTGATTTCTTTGGCTGTGATGCAGGTTTCTTTGGGATTTCATTCTCATTGGGATTGTACTTTCTTTTAAATTGTTTTCTAGCCTTAAATGCGTCGAAGCTGGAGGAAGGCAACTTGGACAACTCTTCTAACTTAGCTTCGTCAAACAAGAATTGTGTTGATGGAGGAATCTTAGTCAGCGATGCTGCAATGTTAGAATTTAAGGGCGTTAAGGCTTTTCTTCTTAACTCTATAGCTTCCGACCGTTTTCCACAAACAAACTGCAGCAAATTGTCAGAAATAGCTTTAAATTCCGATTCGGGACCCATCAACTCAACGTTCATAGAAGTCAAAGCTCCAGGGCAAAGCTCCACCACCTTGCTTATGGCTTTACTAAAAGCAGCTCGCTGAAGAAGTAATGCATGAGTAATTGTACCGTAAGATCCTTCTGTCTTTTCTATAAAATCCGCATGCGAGGTTGAAAGAGATAGATGCTTCAGCTGAGGATTGACTTTTAGAGCTGCGAACACCGGGGAGGCATGGAGCTTTTTCTGTACCTCGGCATATCGTATTTTATTCCAGGTTTCTTTCCCTAATCGCTGGCACTCTACTCCTTGTGAACCAATCTCTTGGCTAGGCTCTGGGATAGAAGGCTCCTGCTCCTTGGTACGAGGAGCAAAATCAAAAAGAGTTTTCTCCTTAGGAGGGTTCCATGACCAGTTATCCACAGATTCGCTGGCACTTTCTTGATCATCATCCTCTCCCCCCTCTTCTTCCTGCTCAGAGCTAGAATATGCCCTCTGGTCCATTCTAGAAAGGATTTCCTCTAAAAGAGATCTTGTTTGTTGCGATTCCTGTTCTAGAAGCTTGAGGCGGGTGGAGTTATTAAGAGACACGGGACGTCTACTCGTTGAAGCTCTAGAAGACCTTTCAAATTCTGATTCAGAGGCTCTGTCTTCACTCAGAGCTCTTGAGGCCTCCTTTCTGGTAAATAACTTATCCTTCACGCTTTTAGACGCTTGAGAAATGAGCTCGCAATGTAGCGCAGATCCTCTTATTTGCATTGCCAAAGCAGGAGGTCCTAAAACCAGTCCCTGACAGAAAGGCCAAGAGAGCATTCTGATCTTCATGTCCCGATAAGGTCGTTCTTGTAAGCTCGCAGCCTCAGGATCGAAAGCCTTGGCAATTTCCATCGCTGGTAGGCAAAACCTTAGTTTGTTGAGAAGAGATGAGTCGTGGTTTACGACGACACCTTCCCGAACTCTCCACTCTTCCCATCCTTCAGGTAGAAATTCTGCCGCCGCAACTTTTAATCTTGCCAAAATCTCGTCTTCCGATGGTTCGTCGTACAGTTCTCGTAGAGTCTTAAATTCCGATGAAGCTGCCATCTGCGCAGAATAAAAAACAGGTATTAGCAAAGATAAATGCTAAGACTCTGATTTCTGACCTTATCAGCTGAGTTATGAGCCGTAAAGGTCTGAATATCGAGCCATCGAGGTCAATTATCGAACCGTCGAGGTTTAAATATTGAGCCCTAAAGGCTCGATTTTCGAGCCCTCAAGGCTCGATTTTCGAGCCCTCAAGGCTCGATTTTCGAGCCTTTGAGGCTCAATCATCGAGCCGTCAAGGCTCGATTTTCGAACCTTTGAGGCTCAAACATCGAGCCGTCAAGGCTCGAATTTCGAGCCGATGGCTCAATTATCGAGCCGAGGAGGCTCGAATTTCGAGCCGTGAAGGTCCGATTATCGAACCGTTACGGCTTAAAAAGCTTAGCTCTGAGACATGAAACTCGAGAGCGTAGCATTTTGCATGTCTTGATAGGCCATGCTAACAACTCGAAAAGCTATGCGCAAGGGCAGTAGCGTACGAGTAGGTATTAAAACCATTTTAGCTTAGACAGTAATTGAGGCATTGAGCACCCGAATTACTATAACAATATAAAAGTACGTAAATTTCGTACAAGCTGTAATAAAATTATACACAACATAATATACAAGAATTTACCTATCTACGTAAAAACAAAAGGAAAAACACTGTCTATGCTTTCACAAAGTATAAAGTTGGTACTCACCTGGATAGATTTATCCATCACACTGTCATAAAATTCACTTCAGATAGAAAGCTAGGTACTTAAAAATATCTTATACGTAAATCGTATGTGCGGAGCGCGGGAGCAACGCACGTCCGTTGCGTGTAGCAACAAAAGCGTACTGAAGAAGCGAGCGAGCTCGCCTAGCCGGCCAGTGCGGAGTGTGGCACGCAGACGGGAGCGAGAGCGAGACGGCTGTATCTCGCCGCTGCGTGCTAGAAGGGAGCAGATAGCACGTCTCATGTGGTGTGGTAAGCAAGGGTAATCTCGTAAGGGTCAAGCGAAGGCACAGACACAAAATGTGTAATTTTTTATTTATTTAACAACGCAGTTACTAAATATTTTAATAATAAGTAGAGCATTTTAACACTTTGTAAAATAGATTTTATCCACACGTGAAATAAGTAAACCTCCTCCTGTTTTTAAAAGTTGGGTAATGATAAGAAGTATGAAGAGTGGCAAATTTTGTATTCATAATAATTATTTCCAATCTTAACTTACCTTTGAATTAATCTATTTATTTTTTAGTTTCTGACACCGCGTTCTCTCAGGATAGCCAATAATGGCCATAGGTAAATGTTACAATTAATTAATTTATAACAACCTATTTCAATATTTTTATAGGAAGTGAAAATTTCTTAGGCTCCATAAGGCTGTATCTATCTACCTGTTTGGATGACAGCCAGCTCATGGTAGGCAGACGTCCAACGTTTCCTAGTATACTTACCTTCACTGAACCCTTAGTAGCTATTTGCCTACTATATTTACTGATTCTAAGAAGAAGACACTGACCTCAAGTAATCTGTATTATCATAATAATATAAAATGAGTATAATAATAAGTATTTTAAAAAACGCTAAGCTCTATACTCTACAGCGAATTGAAAGAGAGAGTACGAGTAGAGAATGGTTGTACTCGTTCAGCCAGGCTTTTTACTTATTGGATATATAAACATCGTTTTTACTAACTGTTTAAGAGTAAATAAAACTAAATTTTTAATGAATATTGCATCGCCGTGCGTCTTCCATTTTCCTTTCCCAGTACTTAAAGTATCTCCATACCCAATTGTATCAAGATTTGTTTAGCAATTTATACTTGAAGAGGTAACAGACGAATTCGAATAGACAGAGACACTCTCGCATTCATCACATTAGTATGGATTAATCAAAATGCAAGAGTTGTCTGCGACAGAAACCTGCAAAAGGAACAAAACGTATATATAAGAAGGAAACTAACGATGCACGATTTTGTGCATAGGATCTGTTCACATTCATTAAATGTACATAATAATAATAATAATTAAAGACGTGAGTGGAAAAACCTCATTTTTCTCTTAATACAATTTTAACAAGCCTTGTAGCTTACCCACTTCATCATCAGTCATCACCTACTAGCTAAGTAATATATCTGGCACACAATCCACAGTTTTTTTTATTTCAAACTAGCTGTTGCCCGCGACTTCGTCCGCGTTAGTATAGTAGATCACGTCCCAAGTATTATTTTTCAAACATATTCAATGTACAGAATTGACTTTCTTACGATTTTATTACAATATGTATAGATGACTTAGTTTGTTCCTACAAAGGATAATTAAGATGCAATACAAACTCCACGATACCTTTTAATTATGAACAAAAGTTTCATGAGGAATAAGGGGGGGGGGGGTTTGGGGGGGCGCAGCCCCCCCAAAACAAATGACACTGGAAAACCGTATGTGTAGTTTAGTTTTTAACTTTGTTCTTAAAAAAGATGTATAACGCCGCAACACCGCTTTGTTTGAAGCAAAATTTGGGTAGGTGGGGGGGAGGTTGGGGGGGGGGGGGCCCCCCCCCCCCCCCCCAAGAAAAGACCGATGCCAAAGCTCCCAGCATGTTAATCAAACGACACTCGAAATTTGTATAGAAAAGATAGACAAAAGCTCATAGCATGGCAAGGAGTGAAGATAGATACAAAGTGTGAAGGAGAAATTTGTAGGAAATTTTATGGGCTTTCATCACGTGCAGGACATTTTTTCTCTACAACGCACCGTTTTAGCGATATGAGCAAAAAACTAAAAATATTAAAACTTGAGCCCCTCCCCCCCCCTAGGTGATATCGTCATAATATATAGCCTATGTGTTGACCCGACCTCTATATAATATTCGTGCAAAATTTGAAGTAAATCCATTCAGTACTTTCTGAGTTTATCCCGGACATACATACAGACAAACAGACAAACAGACAATCAGACAAACAGACAAACAGACAAAAATTCTAAAAACTATATTTTTGGCTTCCATATCGATTGTAGATCACGTCCCAAGTATTATTTTTCAAAAATATTCAATGTACAGAATTGACTTTCCTACGATTTTATTATATGTATAGATCCTTTTTCCGGCCCTGAGGCCTCCATTTATGCAAAAACGGTATTTTTTTAAATGATACCTACCAGCTTCTTCCACTTACGTCTTCAATAAATTAATACCTCACAGACTGCAATGTCTGCTTATATAATATACTAGCTGTTGCCCGCGACTTCGTCCGCGTTAGTATAGTAGATCACGTCCCAAGTATTATTTTTCTAAAATATTCAATGTACAGAATTGACTTTCCTACGATTTTATTATATGTATAGATGACTTAGTTTGTTCCTACAAAGGATAGTTAAGACGCAATACAAACTCCACGATACCTTTTAATTATGAACAAACAAAAGTTTCATGAGGAATAAGGGGGGGTTAGGTTAAACAAACGACACTGGAAACCGTATGTGTAGTTTAGTTTTTAACTTTGTTCTTAAAAAATATGTATAACGCCGCAACACCGCTTTGTATGAAGCAAAATTTGGGGAGGTGGGGGTGGGGGGTTGGGGGGGGGCGAAGCCCCCCCCCCCCAAGAAAAGACCGATGCCATAGCTCCCAGCATGTTAATCAAACGACACTCGAAATTTGTATAGAAAAGATAGACAAAAGCTCATACCATGGCAAGGAGTGAAGATAGATACAAAGTGTGAAGGAGAAATTTGTAGGAAATTTTATGAACTTTCATTACGTACCGGACATTTTCTCTCTACAACGCACCGTTTTAGCGATATGAGCAAGAAACTAAAAATATTGAAACTTGAGCCCCTCCCCCCGCCCTAGGCGATATCGTCATAATATATAGCCTATGTGTTGACCCGACCTCTATATAATATTCGTGCAAAATTTGAAGTAAATCCATTTAGTACTTTCTGAGTTTATCCCGGACATACATACAGACAAACAGACAAACAGACAAACAGATAAACAGACAAACAGACAAAAATTCTAAAAACTATATTTTTGGCTTACATATCGATTGTAGATCACGTCCCAAGTATTATTTTTCAAAAATATTCAATGTACAGAATTGACTTTCCTACGATTTTATTATATGTATAGATGACTTAGTTTGTTCCTACAAAGGATAATAATTAAGACGCAATACAAACTCCACGATACCTTTTAATTATGAACAAAAGTTTCATGAGGAATAAGGGGGGGGGGGCGTTTGGGGGGGCGCAGCCCCCCCATAACAAACGACACTGGAAACCGTATGTGTAGTTTAGTTTTAGCCGCAACACCGCTTTGTTTGAAGCAAAATTTGGGGAGGTGGGGGGGGGGGTGTTGGGGAGGGCGAAGCCCCGCCCCCCCAAGAAAAGACCGATGCCAAAGCTCCCAGCATGTTAATCAAACGACACTCGAAATTTGTATAGAAAAGATAGACAAAAGCTCATAGCATGGCAAGGAGAGAAGATAGATACAAAGTGTGAAGGAGAAATTTGTAGGAAATTTTATGGGCTTTCATTACGTACCGGAAGTTACGCGGTAAATATATCGGAACAAAATAATAGTACTTTCGTAAGATAATATTGTGATTCTATTATTCGTCTACCTTGGTTATAAAACTGTTCTAATTAATAATTATCAATGTCTAATTATAAAATTATTTTAGGTGAGTAGGTGGGTAGAATTTATTTTATAAAGTTTCATAAGCTTTGTAACATGTTTTAAATAAGCTCTGTCTTCTCTGGGTAGGGCATATTCTATAGCATTTACAATGTAGCAGCATCCATCTGTGGCCTTGACAATGATTTATTTTCAAAACAAATGATATCTTCCCATCGTGTACGCACCTCTGCGTCGATCTCGGATGTCGCTAATTCCGCGCGACTGCCGTGAATAGCTAATGAGCGACACCTAGTGGCATCAGTATGCCGCACCAGGCACCGGCCGTCCCGGCGAATCGCTAAATATACGGCAAGGGCACAACGTGGACGCGGCCTTACTTCAAACCGCAAACGTCAAATCTCTGTTCCTGGTATAAAAGTCTGATCTATACCCCATTTGGAATAAATTATTGGTATGCCGGCCCATAGAAGGCTAGCGTGGTAAAGTATAATATATAGCTTACAGTAATTTTCCTTCTTTATGACGAGATATTAAAAGGGCCCTAAATTAAGATGTCATCACTAATTCACTGTCAAAATTCAAAATCACCAAGCCCGGCCGCACATTGTACGACATTTCTGATCAGAAACAGTTGAACGTCCGCGCTGTCTCTTACATTTTGTACTGAGCCGCGTGAGCTCGAACTCGCCGGAAGGATATTTCGGATAATGTGCGGGGTAGCGATTCGGCGGAATTCAAATGTTTCTGATCAGAATTCGGACAATGTGCGGCCGGGCTAAAACCTCCTTGGCTAAAACAGCCTTGTTAAGAATTTATGAATTCGGAACGGAACACGATTTTGAACATTAAATTTCGAACTTCGAAGGTGAAATTGACGAATGAATGTATTTATAGTTTCAGGTGATAATGGTGATTTTACCTTTTGGTAGAAGCGAACTATGTACATGTTCTGCTAAATATTATGTGTACCTTTTATTGTCTACAATATAGGAACACTTATAACAATGGAGTATCACATTCTGAGAACTGATGAAAACTGAATGCCGCTACACCCTAATTTCCATGTAAACTAAAGGTGACACATATGACCCAAACACAGGCACGTGCGGGGAAGACCCGGTTAGGTTAGGTTAGGTTTATTGACTAGGCAGGTGGTATGAGGATCTACATTGAAACTTTATCATTTAAAATATTATTTTAAATGATATTGATGATATATGATATATTATTTAAAATATTATTTACCTGTAAGTACTATCAGGGAATTTTATTTCATAGACGAAGCATGGACCTATATAACTTGGTCGGGTAGGTATATATTATCAATTTTAGCAAAAAAATTTGCGATTGATATTGACATGACTAAACCTGATCAAATAAAATAGCTTCTCCTAGCTATTTTCTATGATAGGAATTATGTCAGTTCATTTGTATGAGATCGCACTAAAACATCTGAGGACACTAGGTATAAAATAATAAAATCCACCTTTTTTATTAACTATATTGGCATAAGTAATACAAATATTTGTATAACTACGTGTAAGTTTAATTAATAGTTTACTACTATATTAGTTATGATATGAAACAATGTGATAATACCAGTCAAGTACTATGGACATACAGACCTTAACAACGATACAACCTACGACTAAACGTGCTTCCTCGCCAACTTTTGCTAGTCATTTGGTTTATTATAACACCCAACAAATGCCAGTAATAAATAGGCACTAGGCGTATTTTACCACATGGAAACATACAATGTGTTTATGTGTATTGCCTCTATTCAAAATAAAAAATAATTTAACACATCAGTCAAGCGCTCATGTAAACATAATTTTGGCGAGAAAACACTTGAATTACACACTCGGCAGTGACATTTTATTTATGTATTAAATTATTGTCATTTAAATACTACTCTCATTCCTTATATTTAACAGTTAACTGCCATGATAAGTTCAATATTATTGTCTTTAGGAATTTGCAATAAAGCCTTAACTATACACGCTAACAACATAATATAGATTAGCTTTTATGTCCTAAGACCTAAATCCCAATTTTAAAATGCTTGAGCATCTCTTAATATAAGAGTGTTTGCGGCACAGTAGACAGATTTTGAGGTACGCGTATTTCAACAAAGCTGGCGGCATGTTTTCCGTATTCGATTTGCGTATTCGTTTTCCGTATCGAGACATTCAAATGCATGGAATCAGTAGATACATTAACTGACGCACTCATTCGCTTTTTTCCGAACGGAACGAATTCCGCATGCGCGTTTCTAATGCAAGCCAGCGTGTTCGCCAGTCAAGAAAAAAAAGGCCAAGTGCGAGTTGTTTTATAGGAGCCCCCCTTAAATATTTAATTTATTTTGTTTTGTGTATTCGTTGTTATAGCAACAACAATTTCAACTCTCTAGCTTTTACCGTTCTTGAGTTACAGCCTGGAGACAGACAGACGGACAGACATCGAAGTCTTAGTCATAGGGTCCCGTTTTTACCATTTGGGTATGGAACCCTAAAAACTAACGTAAGTAGCTCTGCGCTAGTCTCACGGAATTCCAAATCAAAATTCCACATTAGGAAATCGAATTACGGAAAACGTATTTATAACAATACCTACATAAATAAGTGTATAAGTGTTGCATAAAAAATATGATGAAAATTAAACGTACTCAAAAAGATCCTAGGAATAATCAAATCTTCGGCATTTATAAAGCAGTCTTCATATAACGCATGGGAAAACTACTTTGATTAAAATCTAAATAGTCAATTCCGTGCATTGTTGAATTAACTTTTCGTCACAAAAATCACTTTTGTAAAGGAAGAAACTTAATGTTTATGGTAACAGTATTCTACCTAAATGAGTCTATTCTGATCAATTCACAACCAGACTCCGAAATTTTCTATGAAAAACCCAAGCCTTTTCCTCGACTTGACGAATAAATGCCAACATTATAATACACTTTCCCAAACCCAAACCTCACTTTACCATAATTTCCAAACTCACTATCAACAAAATTCCACCACAAAAGAAACAGAAAAATTACTTGGCACAATTCGAATACTTGAGGCCGGGTATATCAATGAAGCCTCGTTGGAAGATGTCGAGGTCGGAGTTAGTGCTGATGTGGTGTGCCAGGGCCTTCTCCTGCGCCAGGGGGTGCCAGGTGCCGAGGGTGCAACCGGCGTCGTCGCCGCTCACGTGGTAGTGGCAACGCCGAGTCGCCCGCACTGAGGGTACGTACTCGAACATGCGGACGTGGTTGCAGCGGTGAATTGCGAACCATAGACCTGGAAATAAATATGCAAAAAATATATTAGGTGAGGGCCGCACTGTGAATTTTAACCGCGCGGATTCTCGCGAATTTATTCATAATATAATTTTTTAATCGGCAGTGCAGATACACTCAAAAGATTCAATGTGTTACAAAATTGCGAAAAAAAATCCGCGCTGTTGAAATTCGCAGTTCGGACAGGCCCAGGACAAATGCACTCAAAGGTCATAGGAAACACTAATGTCTAGGACCTACCCGAAGCGACGTGACACTCACTACCTTAGGTTAGCGACTAACCTAACCGGACAACCCCCTTATTTACAAGAGATGGTATGGGTAGTAGTGAATCTAATTTGATGAACCTACGTAATATTATATATTGACGACAGTTAGGGGTAGAGTTAGCGGCTAACCTAAGCTCGTAGCAAGGCGCATAGCTATAATTTCCTACTAAAACCAAAAAATAACTTTCCTACCTATAAATCCAGAAGACGGTGGATTCTTCCTTAGTCTGTACGGTGAGAAATCCTGCAAGACTGCCCACAAGCGCCACAACACCTGAGGGTTGAGAAGATGGACATCCGCGCTACGACGTTGCTCCAGTAACCTGTCGAAAAATTATTGAATATGTTTTAATTAAGTATTAACTGAAATTAAAATTACAAGAGATTAGACGAGATGATAAGAAAAAGAAATGAGTAAGTAAATGATACAGAGAAAATATAAAGTCTCAGTAGAAAGCTCACATTTTCAACTTATTGGCTAACATACCTAATAAAACATTTTTGTTATCCACCTGTACTTTATATAATAATTAATGCAATTAAGTGTGTCTGTCTGTCCGTCTATCTGTCTGTCTGTCTGTCTGTTACCTCTTCACGCTGAAACTGCTGAACTGATTTTGCTGAAATTTGGCATGGAGATACTTTGGGTACTGGGAAAAGACTAGTAGTAGAAGTAGTAGAATAGTTTTTATCCCGAAAAAATGTGCGGATCCCGCGCGATAAACGGATTTTGGCGCAACAGAGTTGCGGGCATCTTCAAGTAATTAATAAAATTAGATTACCGTTTATAAACAGGAAACAGCGGGAAGTCCGGATACTGGTACCAGTCCTCCAGGTTGGACGAGTAGTTGGCGGGGTCCCAGATCAGGATCGATACGTCCCTGTACAGTGGATCGTCCAGAAACTTAAATTCCGGCTTCGTCACGACCTGAAATAGAGAGAAAAAAGTCTATAATGGAGATAGGAGGCTGAAAGTCATGATAGAGATATTTTGTAGGCGAGACGATTTTGCGCGATGATGTATCTACACTATAAAATTCATATAATATTGTCTGGTTACGGCAGAATTGTTTTGCCAGCAAAAACAGGAGAATAAGTTTTTAAAGTTACTACTTTGATCTACCTTAGAACTTTATAACTTTTAATTTATAATAACTGCTGAAGAAACATCTTAATCCGTATAATAAGACATAAGTACATATCCTTTGTGCACACCTAAGTTTTTAAACGTTATTAGGGTTCCGTACCCAAAGGGTAAAAACGGGACCCTATTACTAAGACTTCGTTGTCTGTCCGTCTGTCTGTCTGTCCGTCTGTCTGTCTCCAGGCTGTAACTCAAAAACGGTAATAGCTAGAGAGTTGCCGCTATAACAACAAATACTAAAAACAAAATAAAATTAATATTTAAGGGGCCTATACAACAAACATGATTTTTTTGGCCTTTTTTGCACCATATAAAAATGGCAACAGGTAGATACTTGAATTTTTCACAAAATCACTAGTTATGCGTGTAATTTAATATTAAATAATAATATTAAAATAAAATAAAAAATTAAGGGGGGCTCCCATACAAAAAACACAATTTATGACCTAATTTTCTTCTATAATGGTACGGAACCCTTCGTGCGCGAGTCCGACTCGCACTTGGCCGATTATTTTATTATACGATCGTACGACTTTGTTTTTTTTTTTATTATTAATATAATTCGGGGCTGTCTATGGGCTATTCGCCCATATCCTTTTTTTGCTCTCTTTTTATATTGGTACGTACGTACGACTTTGTTTACAATAGATTGTAAAATATGTACTCATACCTACCTGCGAATTCAAGATGCGAAATGTTGTCTTGGAACCGACGTCGTCGGTGAAGTTTTCAGTCGGCGCATTGTTGAATCGCAAAACCATGTCATGAGAATCTGGAAATAAAATCCATAAGTACTAATATTATAAATGTGTAAGTGTGTGTACCTATCTGTCTGTCTGTCTGTTATATCTTCACGCTTAAACCGCAAAACCGACAATTATGAAATTTGGTATGCAGATACTTTTGAGTCCCGGGAAAGGACACAGGATAAACTTTCTCCCGGAAAAAAGTTGTCTAAATCCTTATTACTCATACTTTGGTAATATATAACTCTAAAGGAAGAATTTTTGTATTTGTAAGTAGAGTTAGCAACAACAAAAGTCGGCAGTAATATTACGAAATATCTCTGCACTGCAACATCTGAACAACAACTTGATCATTGTCCAAATATAAAAACCTTGAAAACAGTCACGATATTTACGGTCCATTTCATTTCGCTAACCCAATGCCTAAAGAAAATTGTAAATAATCTATTTCGGTATAAGGTATGGTGGTTAAAATAAGTTATATGGGCGAATCTGCGTTGAAACTTGAAAGGAGAGTCTGCAGCTGCCTATGAGATTATTTTCTTTGAGTATGAGAATAATTAGTAAATTACCTATACCTACCTACTTATTTGCCTGAGCGTCTACATCGTCCGTTTTCCGAAGCATGTAATATTATACCCGTTGATTTTACTAGAACTTTACTAAAACAACTACAATTAATTAAATGCCCAAAGATTTGATCTCAAAACCGAAAAAAATTAGGGAAACTAATTTAAAAAGCCGTTCGAAACGTGCCACAAATTTACTATTATATAAGATAGATAGATATAAAATTCTTTATATTTTGTACAAAAAAACTAACTACAACATAAACAATCAAATTCCATACAAATAGGCGGTCTTTACCGCTGACAGCGATTTCTTCCAGAAAACCTTAAAATTTAAAAAATAATTAAAAAACATATTTTGTCAACAGCTCTGTGGCTCAGTTGGTGGGCTGTTAGTAGCTCAAGCCGTGGGTCGCGGGTTCGATACCCGCCGACGGAACAAAAAGTTTTCAAAAAAGTTCCTGAGTCATGGATGTGTATTAAATATTACGTGAATCATAGAATAAAAATCTTAAATATATGTATAGTATAAAATTAATAAATATAATATTTCCTTTGTCTGGTACCCGTAACACAAGTCCTTTAGGTACTTAGCACGGGACCAGACTGACGTGGTGTGAAGCGTCCATAGATAATATTATTATTATTATTAACATAGAGATTAAGTGGATGTTGTGTGGCATCTTTCTGTTATCATCAACCCCGCCTTTATAAAAGTACAAACGTTTAGGAAACTTAAGAACAATCGATGTAAACAGAACAATTAAAAAGTGAGCTAATTGCCGCCAGCTCGTGTTATTAATTATTCCATTAAACGTTACACTTTTCTCAGGTTTCCACGACCACCTGATTAATGGAACTTTTCTTTAATTGGGGGTTGTTAATTATTGTATGTCTTGCTGACATTATCTAAATACATAAATCACATTTTGAGATAAATAGGTATAGGAATTGCGCGTCTTCAAAAAAGTAGTTATTATGTTATATCTATTAAATAACGTACTATTAAATACATATTTTTTCTCATTAGGTAAGTGTAAAAAAGTTGATAATATACTGCGTGACTGGTGAGACATGTTCAATACTCGAGGACGTGATATTTGGCTATTATATTAGTTGGAAAAAAATAATATAAAAAAATAATATCAATTGATCACTGAGTAAATGTAGCTTAAAGTTAAATAATTATTTACCCAATGCATGGACACCGCGAGCGGGAGGGGTAGTTGTGTGGTGTTTCTTTGGTAGCGCACGCCTCTGCACCGGCCGCATAGTATGCCTACTTGCCTAGCCGCGTAATTTACTTAGTATCCATGATTCATTTATTTTTGGGAAATTCGGAAAAAAAATAAGAACTTAATTTTATTACATAATTATAATGAGAATCGAGTACAGAGTACTCTCCATAAGTATCGGTAATGTATCACCAGTCATGTTGTAGAATATAATTATATGGGCCAGTTAGTTTCTTTTGAAAATAGACAAGGGAAGGAAGTCGATCGCCGAATCGAAAACGCCTGGAAGAGCTACTGGTCCATGAAGACGCTGATGAAGGGAAATTTAACGATCTCCCTGAAGCGCAGAATCGTCGACATGTGCATTCTGCCCGTCCTAACCTACGGTGCACAAACTTGGTCATTGACCGATTCACAAAAGTCCCAACTCGGGGTTTGCCAAAGAGCAATAGAGCGCAGTATGTTAGGAGTAAAACTTCTGGACAAAATAAGGAACACCACACTGCGCTCCAGAACAGGTATCAAGGATGTAGGTGTCAAGGCTGCCAAGCTGAAGTGGGATTGGGTGGGTCACGTTGGCCCTATGCATTCCGATCGCTGGGCAAGGATCTCGACAGAGTGGGCACCTGAAGACGGACGCCGCCGCTGCGGCCGGCTTAGAAAAAGATGGCGTGATGAGCTGGAGGAATACTAGCCAGGCTGGCCAGCGGTAGCGCAGGAGAGAAACAGATGGAAGTCTTTGGGGGAGACCTTTGCCTAGCAGTGGGACAGTTTAGGCTTATAATTATATAAATTAGACGATTTCATAAAATTGCGTAATATTTACATAATTTTTATGGCCATTTGCAAATTGCGATTTATAAATGCACACTGCATAATTAATTACGCTAGTCTACATTCCAACTTCAAGTAAATAATATGCAGTTTACGCAGAGTTCGGAGGAGAGCGTTTTTTAACTCTAGGAGAAAAAAGTACTTCCCAAAAAAAAGACGACAAATAAAGAAGGTATAGGTAAATGCGGTTTCATTTACCTATACCTTCGTAACTCCATAATATACCTGTAAGTTAGCTGTAACTTATAAAATATATAGGTAAAGATCAGTTTCAGCGTTCACGCGTTTACCGTAGTTCCACCTTCAGGAGCAGAAACACCGTTGGGGTTTTAGTGGGTAGTCCCGGGTGTGGATCTTACGTCCGCCTCGGGAGTCCCACATACCTCGGTGGTCCATCCCAGGCCCGGGGAATGCGTAAAGGCATTTCTCCATTGCAAAAAAAGAACGTAAAGATCAAAATATGAAATGTGGCTGTCATCTTTCGGTGTGAACTGGCCCTAAGGTTCAATCACACTGGGGCAGCGCTGAAGCGTCGCGATACGTCATGTTTTCGTCAAAGCATAGTCATCAGTCATTTAAGTACAAATTTCTGCGGAAGCGTCGAAGAACGATCAGTGATCGCGTGGTCGACGTTATAAGCATATTTTCATATGACCTTAAATTATATTATAACAATAATTATAGAAAAGAAAATGCTTTAGGCAAAGAACACGTTGCTAAATGATTCTGCCCCAGTGTGAATTGAGCCTAAGGGCTCCATTCCACCGCGGCGAACGGAGAGACTACGCACGTGCGTCAAGCTTCGCTTTGTAAGAAAATATATGACTGTGTCCACTGCAACCCACGGACACGCTACGAATTGACTCAAGTCAAAGAAATAAGTCCGTGCACGTCCACGCGTGCGCGTAGCCGTGCACAGCGTGCGCCGCGGTGGAATGGAGCCTTAACACACAAGAACAGTGAACCTTTGTGTCACACTCAACTTTCCGATCACGTGGACTTTATCGTACAGAAAAAATGTAAAGACGATTGAAAACAACATAATAGACGATAAAACTGTTAAATAATGTATGTGGTGCACCGCCGTTATTGTCGGCGGCGGATCCGTCTCTGACCGATCTACTTACCTATTCTAATAGTTCACTACGCTACGGCCTACTTCACAAAGGAGTTTCGTCCCTTACAAATCACGCGTATTGACGAAAATACGGTTGTTTATCATACTTATGATATTGAATGTACTGTCACTTCTTGGTGACATTATATTTAAGTATGTTAATTAAACATCAGGCAGTATATGAATTAGTTATAACTTATAACCCCGAATGCCTATAACTTATAAGGCAGCGGCGTAGATTACTGCGGCTGCAGTGCGGCGTCTTAATGCTCTATCTATATTCTATACTATACAGAAAACGCAGCAAGTATCAATAATGGTAGAGACCATCTTCATCTTCATACTTGACCACTATACCGCTGTACACATAATAGTACGGGTGCCCTAGAACAAATTTTTTTGTGATTACAGTAGTCAACCAAGTTTTGTTGATTACAGAACCCTAAAACGGAACCATAACCAGCTGTTTTGTATATTGGTAGGTTAATAGTTATTTAATTTAAGAGTAACCTTGTCCGACAAATAAAACAATCCATATTTTAGGACCATCAAGTCAAAGTATGAAATCCTTTCTATCTCTGTTAGCTACCACTTTCAAGATTTTTCGAAAATAAAAATGTTGTTCGTCTTATCAAAATGTAGCTACTCGCAAAAAATTAGCTTGTTAGTAATCACAAAAAAATTTGTTCTAGGGCACCCGTACCATAAGAGTAACATTTTTATAAGTTGTATAATATGTTATTGTCATTGTTATAATAATATTGTGTTGTCATTGTTTTGTTTCTCTTTTGTTATGTTCGTATGTTTATGTGCAAATAAAGGATTTATAAATATAAATAAATAAATAACTTATAACTTTGGATAGTATAATGTCATTCACGGCGCGGAAACTTGCTTTTGTTTTGCAAGAATTTTATTACAAGTGTTACTCTACTGTGACTGTGTATAATAAGGGGTTACACTTTCTGCCGCTCTACATGATTAATAATCATGATTGCCACCTCCAAGGAGTGACGTATTTATATTTTTTATATAATAATAATAATAATAATAACAATAATAATAATAATAATAATAAAAGTTTATTTGACAAAAAAGACACAACACTACAACAATTGGATAACTCAATGATAAAATATACAGTACATGGATTAGGAATGGTAGGTAGTGCAATGCCTTATGTGCCAAAAAGGACACCACTCAGGCGTAACTCTGTAGCGAGCACTACAGCGCCTGGTGTTCTGTGGCTCCTGCTGTTATTGTCGATTGTATTTACGAGTGTAAGCCACCTTTTTTCGCCGCCCTATGTAAAAAATCTACCGCCCACCTAGGACACTGGCAACCCTAGGCCACGGCCGGCAAATTCGCCGCCGTTTGTGGGCAATCAGACGACAATACGTCTTGTCTGTACAACAGCTGTATCATGGACTAATGTAGAGAATAGAGGCCACAGTAGACGAAATCAGTCTTATTTTCTCGTTGAAAAAATATGCAACCAGTTTGTTTTTTTTTTGTCAGCGTGCTTTTTATTGTTTTCGTCCATGTTTACTGCGGATCCTTGAGCATTTTTCGTTGTTGATGTTAAGGGCACGGGGCGTGGACCGGGGAACAATAGTCATGAATAATGCAGCCACGTGCAGGTTGCTGACTTCACACTCGTGCGGACTTATAATACGAGTATATTATGTACGTGTTTATAACAGGCGTGGTCGGAAGGGGGGGGGACATGCCCCCCCCCCCCCAAAATCTTGCCAAATAATAAAAGGAAATTTTTGGTAATAATTTTTTTGTATAGTGAGTGACCCCCCCCCCCCAAATTTCTGGCTGCGACCGCGCCTGGTTTATAAGCAGTTTTATAATAAGCTAATAATGACGTTGTTGCACCGAACTGTGCATGAAAATTAAAGGGAAGCAAAAAAAACTAAGTTTAACGTAACACAAAGCAATGCGCAATATTTTTATACAATTAGTTTCATCATCACAAAATATATTAAAAATGCTAAATAAGTATTGTCTGTTTTTAACCGACTTCCAAAAAGGAGGAGGTTATATGTTCGGCTTTAGGATTCTGTCTATTATTATCAGTCTTCACGCTTATGATGCTGGATCGATTTGGAGATGTAATTTTGTATGGTGATATATATCATACTTTGACTCCCGTAAACACAGCACAGGATAGTAATTTTCATTCCTAGAAAAATGTACAAGTCCCGAGTATTTTCACGGGAGTAGAAAATATGCTGAATTTAAAAGGAAAACTATCACGGCTAAGAAGACTTCATAAGTTATTGAGTAATAGTCGATCAACAAAAATAATCGACCAAGTGCGAGTCGGACTCGCGCACGTAGGATTCCGTACCACAATAGAGCATAAATAGACTGAAAATTGTGTTTTTTGTATGAGAGCCCCCTTAATTATTTTAGTTATTTAAATTTTATTTTATATTGTTAAAGTGCTAATAAAATTGAGTAGTTCTTGAATATTAATTCAAGTGCCTATTGTTTGCCGTTATTGACATCGAAAAAAAAATAGCAAAAAATCAAGTTTCTTGTATGGGAGCCCCCCTTAAATATTTAATTTATTTTGTTTTTAGTATTTGTTGTTATAGCGGCAACAGATATGCACAATCTGTGAAAATTTCAAAAGTCTATAGCTATTGAGTTACAGCCTCAAGACATACAGACAGACAGACAGACGGACAGACGGACAGACATCGAAGTCTTAGTAATAGGGTCCCGTTTTTACCCTTTGGGTACGGAACCCTAAAAATGTATTCGGCGAAGTATAAAGGAACTTTTCGTTTAAATTCCTTTGAAAGTAACCGAGATGATGTTGTTAGTAGTGTAAAACATGTTATAAATGTACATTCATTGACCGTACAAAAATTTTCAAAAACTAGCGATACTACGGAACCCTATATTGCGCGTGGCCCGACACGCACTTGGTCGGTTTTTTTTTTAATTTTTCGTTCAAAAGTAATATGCATTTTTCATTAAAGTATGTTATTAATCAAATAGACTATGAATAATTGTCTTACCACAAACGGTCCGATAAGCTCGGTGCATCGAAACTTTTTACTATCGAACAGTCATACTTGATACTTTGTCTGTTGTACGTCTCCACAAGACAATAGCATGCTAATGATTCACACTACATGTGAAATATAAAATATGACTGATTCACGCCAATATAAAATACTACCGAGGAAAACCAATATAACTTTTACATTATTAATTACTATTTCCCTTTGAAAACCCTATTGTATGCGTGAATCAAATTCTATGTAAGCCATTTTGACCGCATAAAGTTATGAAATGTGTTTATGAGTAATGGAAGCTCACTATTAAATATTTAATGGGAGTTGACCATATAATCACCCATCAGCAATTATCTATATTTTTATACCTAGACTAGTAGTTAGCTGTAAGCTACAAGCGTATGCAGAGGCAGATTATAAAACTCACAACATCACCAAAATCACAATAAAATAATTAGAAACGAAGATTTTCTAAAGAACGTAATAAGCATAACATAAAAAAGGTGCACTGTTATAGGTAGCGCTACCAAGCAATGTAGACGTGTTTTATTTGCCTGGTGTGTAATTACTGAATAATTACATACATTTTCGTTCATGTTTACATAACTTTTGAAACAAAACAGAGCTTATATTATTATATATATATAGGCTACGGCAGACGGCTACAGCTAAGCTATATTAAGCAGGACCCTTATTATAGCTTAGCTATTATAGAGACGACTTTGGAGTACTTTTAGTATGTATTCTACACTAATATTAATACGGTTAAGTAATTTTCATATTAATTGACATAAAGTTATTTTAAGCCCCTAAATATACCTACATAGGATAGTTTTAAGGATAGATTATGTTTTTTACGTGATGAGTGATGACTGATGAATGATAATCGAATATCTGCATAACGAAAATGTAATATAGAGTAAGCGATTAGATTGTTTACATACTGTTGATGAATATGAATTAATTTGTAGCTGTACAAGTTGACAATTGGATCGCATCGTGCCTGATTAGGCTTGTATTTATGTGGGATCACCATTATGTATGGGTGCCGGAGATGTTCGCCATGTAGGTATTTGTTGTGCATAATTTGCCGACTGATTTATTCACGATAAATACACACGTAGCGATGTGCTGATACGACGCGGGACCGCCGTGGCGCCACATACCTACAATGTTACATCGCCATTCGCTGCTATTAACTTATGGTTGCTTTGTCAGGTGATCTAGGATACAGGTTAAGTCCCCGAAGGTATTTCAGTTTCCATTACTTTTAAAGATTGGGAACCCCTGGCCTAATCTATAGCAATTTCGCGCGGGAGCTACGAGGTTTATTAGATTTGTTAGCTCGTAGCGGTTGCTACGCCACGCATATTAGACCCTATTATTTAATATCGGCATGTATAACTTCAGTTTTTAGACAGTGGCACATTTCACAAAACATTTTTCCCGTATTAACTCCTGTTTGAGACTTGAGGCTTTGCCATCCACGGGATTACCTAACATGCAAAAGTTTCTATTCCTCAACTTGCATCATACTGAATTATCCTTATTAGAGCAGTTTTTATGAGTAACAAAAAGCATTGTATAATTTGTAAGCATAAAGCACATAACAGCGTAATAAGTCTCGTATAAAGTTTGGGGCGTTCCGCGAACGCTTGCGGGTCGCATTATAATGCGCGTGCGCAGCCGTAGCCGTGCGCGTAGATGCGGAAAGATAGGCCGGTCGCTCACCCAGCCGCGATTATTATATTCAAATACACCGAAATATGCATCATTCAGGTATGCTATAAGAAGAATTCTAGAGAACATATACAAATATTATAAAACTATATTCATAAAATCACGTCTGGTACACACAAGTTCTGCATAGGATTTTGTTTATTATATTTTATTACTTCTTTAGAATTACCGCTAACGTTATAGGTAGTACATGCCAGTGCAGCGAATAAAATTTCGTATGGAGATACATCGATTCCCCAAAACGACATGGAATAACTAGTTTTGCAGAAAAATGTACGACTTTGTACAACGACATTGCGGATAAGTCTTAACCATTGGGGTTTTTCGCCGCTCTACTGCATGGGTAAAACTGAGGGTAAAACGCACGTTTTATGTAGTGTGTACGCATATTAAAGTTGACTATAGTTTAGGTATGAAAATTGAAATGGTTTTATGAAAAGGGAACACGATTTTTTTAACTATGTACTTAATATTCCTATTAGCACAACAAAAATACATGACTTTCTAACGAATATGACCTGATTGCGTGTTAGTGTCCCCTAAACTAGACATTAGTGTAGCATGTTACTGTCAGGATATTGAGCACAGGAGATAACTGTTCGCATTAATCATTAGAATGTATGAGAAGTGCGCTGATTCATGGACTCGTGCGCGCGCGCATATATTTTTGATATTTTTAAAACACGTGTTCGCATTACACACATTTTTGTTAGTAGAAAATTATTAATATTTTAATAATTATGTATTCATAAATACCTTTGTTCAAAATAATTACTTTATTAAGGGGCTGTTCAACTTTCTGATAAGTGCCGGAGAGGCCACTTAACTTGACAGATAAGAGTATGGAAAATCTGTCAAAGAAGTTGTAGATAGCCTACCCGGTACTTTATCAGGAAGTGGTGAAACAGGCCCTGTATATATTAAAATAGAGCTTGTATTTATGTTACTGAAATTATGGGTAAAAAATAGGTAAATTATAATATAAGTGTAACATTACCTATAAATTCACCCAGGCGGGAACCTCTCAAAGCACCAGCGCTCGTGACTACCGCACAGGTGTTAAAGGAAGCCTTCTCCTGCAGCGGGTTTTTGGGAATTTTGAACCCTAACCTTCGGAACGGCTCGTCGTCGCTGGTCACAGTGTTCACCGTTACATTCTTCAAAGCGCAGAGTATCTCCTCCTTTATCGGTTCTTTGACGCCTTTCCTATAGTATTTCACGTCGTAGGTGTTCTGAGAGTCCAGGCCGGAGGCAAATACCTTGCTCTCGCTCATCAGCACCCTGTGGAACTCTTTCAGAAGGAGCTCCTTAAACTCCTTCGTTAGAGCTTCGCATTCGGGCGTCGTGTAGTCATCGCAGGAGTACTTCTCGGAGTCAAATTCTAGCACAGGTTTGTGGATGTTGGGGAACCGCGGGCTGCCCTGCTTCATCACGATGTTCCCCGAGTGGCTGTGCGAGCTCTTATTCGACACCTGGTTCAGTATGCCACTCTTTATAGCCACTATAGACCGCCGTTTCTTGATCGCGTCGGCAGAACCGTTCACAGGACTGATCTGTTCGGAGAAAGTCTGGTAGCTCACCCCGCTGGCAGTCTTCTGCGGCGTCTGAGACTTCGCGAACAACCTCTGCCGCTCTATACTCATCCAGTACTGAGACCATATTAGGTAGAGGTATCCGCACATACCAAAACAAAGGAGGTTAATAAAAATCCACACCGACATCGCCGCGGCCTTCATTTTGAGATAATAAGGCTCCCACTACTACAAAAATATCACCTGCTCCGAGCTATCATTATCGAGGAACGATTATTTTGATTCGTACAAAATATTTATAAAACCAGCTCCGCCTTAATCGCGAACAGCTGATGTTGTGTCCGCGGCGCATGCGTAAAGCATCGATTACACTACCTCGTTCCGAAGAAAATGACAATTTACCTAAAGGACTAATTGTTCCTACTGGATCAGACTTTTTGATACATTCTTTATTGTGTATGTTACGTTTTAAAATAATATTAATGAGAGATAAGATCGTTTTTGAAGTGGGCATGGCACACTCGGTGCATTGGCGGAAAAAGTTTTCAAACTAATGCTGGAATGCTATATTGTGTATATGTTAATTGAATGCGACTTAATTAACATAAGCCGCGATCTGGCATTGTCCATTGGTGCAGTCTATCTGCAATTTGATGTAAAAAATATTATAATGTTTGAAACTTGATGTTATTCTCTTGTTCTGGACAAAATTAAAAAATTTCAATAATTATCGTCAGTATGAATAATGTAAACCGTACTTATTTATTATTTTCAAACGATTAGAAACTAAACACAAAGAAAATATTATTATGTATACTTTTATTTGGTCATAGATTTTACAAAATTCATTTAGCTAAGTAATTTAAACAATGTTTTAGAATAGTTTATTGAGATTAGTTTAGTGTTTATCAATGTAAGTTTAAGTAGTGTTTAGCTATGTAGCACAGGTACCAACATAAAAAATTAATACGGAAAAATCCTAAGAAGAGGTATGCAATACTAAAGGTATCAAAAGTTAGCAAACAAAGTTACTTTATGTAGGTACTAGTGCTACTCGACTTTTAAAAAATATTACACAGTTTTATTAATATTTTGTAAACATGTAAAAGTATATAAAAGATAGGTATACAATTGGTTCACGGTATAGTTTGGTATAGTATCTACGTAACTACAATTTTAGTAATATTCTAAGCGTAATACAATACTGCAGTATAAAAATGCTAACAGATCTACTTAATTATTATAACAATGAATAGTTTATAGTTTATACCGATCGATATTGAAATGTGCGCAAGAATCTACTACTGTAACTACCAAGTGCCTAATCAAAGAAGGCGAAATGAGTACAACTTTAATATGATATGTCCAAAGTATCTAATCTATTTTTATATATGATGCATAAAATACTAATAATAACTAATAAATAAACAGATAAGTTGTTCTTACATAATCCTAATAAACACTTACATAATAGACAACACAAACAACAAAATATAAATTAAACTTAAATTGTCACATATATTATTTTCTTAATAATAAAAGATTCTGTTACTAAGTACATACTAACAGGTTTAGAATTTTATTGCTGGGAAAAGTACAATCGCATTGATGATATTAAATACTGGCATGTTATTGCTATTTTGAGACTTAGATTTATTTTAAAAATATGGGACGCTAAAGTTACTAAGGTAACTATTGAAAGTTCCTTGCATGGTAGCATTTTGTAGATTGGGTGTAACTCTTAATCATTAACTATCATAAATGACACGATTTTTTGTATGCCATATTTGTGATTTGTTGTATTATAAATAATTTTTAGTATTAAGTTAAGTACAATGCTGACATTAAAACTGAGTGTTAAAAGCCTCTGTAAAATAAAAAGATAAAAAAGTAAGTACGATGTCAGGTAGTATGAATTATCCATATTTTATTAACAACATTTTTAAACATCTAAAATCTGAAGCGTCATCACAGTTTCAATTCGTTTCGATATAGCAAGCTAGAAAACTCTTAACTCTTAACTCAACTCAAACTTAAGTTTGAGTTGAGATATCTGATTAGAACGAGCTGTTTAGTTTAACTTTGTATAATAAATTAAATTAAGAATATATGATTAAAGTGTATCTTATCATTTTTAGTATCAAGCTAATCTATGCACATATTTAGTATTTCTTTAAGAGATTCTAGAAAACAAAATACTGTCGTGAGTGTGAATTTTTGTCACTAAACGTAAGTATGTTACTAACCATAGTATGGTAACAAACAAATTATTTAAGATAACCGATTACACTAAAAACCAAACGGCGATTCGAGGCACACACCCACATAAAATTTGTCACAATTCATATACAATTCTGTGCCTCATTATTTTGATTTTAGTATCAGGTATCTCGAGGTATGTACGATCGAGGAAATTGATTCCTAGGCAGTTGACAGACCAACGTCATTTGGTCGGCTTATGTCAATTCAATGTTAGCTGTAACCGGTCGACGGTCTGATAGGTTTGACTTAACGCGACCAAACTACGTAGGTCCCCCATCTGGCTAGGAATCAACTCTGATAGTACATCCCGGCAAGGTACGCGTACAGCAGCGCCATTGCCATCAGCTCAACTATCTGCGGCAAGGTCACGTACATCGGTCAGCGGTCGCGCGCGGGGGAGGCGGCGCGGGCGCGCGTGAGCAGCGTCGAGTAGTGCAGCAGGGGCAGCGCCGCGCCGCACAGCACCAGCGCACCAAACGACGGCTTGTGAAAAAACCTGGACACATTGTTGAATTCCAAATTTGAAATTTGACAGCTAATGATTTTTTTTATTTGGGATGTGTTCCTAAACTGTAAACAGTTTACTGGCCATTACTACCTTATGGTAGCCAATCAAATTTGGTCAAATAACACTGGCCAATGTACTGATAAGTGATAACACACTTATTATTAAAAATGTTTTTTAATTATTAGGCCTGCTCATACCAATTTAAATGATTCTCGAACTGTTTAAAATAGCGAAAGTAGGTCTTTTGCTACAATAGCTATTTTAATTTGGAAAATCATAAGTTGAAACTCACCAAGGAATAGAGATGACCATCAATGTATAGGAAAAGCACAATACAAAATTGATCCACAGCCTGCTGCAGCGCCTTAGGTTGCTGGATATCCAGCAACTTTGTAAAACTGTAAATAAAAATAAAAAACATCTATATTTACGGTCTAAAAAATACACCTAAGTTCATAACTCATAATATCTGTCTTACATTCTGATATTAGTTTAACAACAAAATAAAGATAAATTTTAAATTATTTTGATATTATTTATTTCAAAGTATTTACGGCTTCGAGGGATCTTTTGGGGATACTTACACAAAGTCAACCAATCTGGATGTAGAGTCATTGCTGATGAAAACACTTGCACAAGCCCCAACAGTCTGTACTTCCAAGTATGAACATTGGCGTCACGATTTTCTAAATCATATATCTGTTTCAAGCTGTATGAGCCCTTCCGCAATATACAAATAGGGTCTGCAGTTGGAAAATCTCCAGGGCTGTAAGCTTGCAAGATTCCATTTTCCACTACACCGACTGCTGTATACTGAAATTATAAAAAAGTGAAAATTAATACAACTTTTTCTGTCACATTCGGCATTATGTTAAGGATGCTCCAACCGGAGAATTAGCAGGTCAGATGTCTGTCAGTACGAATATCGACGTTAATGACATTAAAATAAGATTCATATTAGCGCGTCTTGTACAGTGGCGGTTACGTTGCTCGCCGCGTTTTTGATATGGCGAAAATGTATGAAAAAATTTGAGAAATTTTCTTATTTTTCTTATAACTGGAAAAGTTGTTTATTTTTATATAAAATTTTTAGCGGACTTTATAGAGGACTAAATAAGCAACAATTTTTTTGTATATTTATTTTCCTCAGTTCAGTGTATTTAGATATTAAGGTACCTAATCAGACCCCATTTTTTTTTTTCATATTTTGCGATTATTGTGATGGTTAAAACGTATTTTATGTGAAAATTTTGTATGCGGCTATAGAATTTTTATGGTACAGTCGACCAGTCGTGGAGATGAACATATTATCTTTCATTTGAAACCAAAATATCCTCGCAGTTTGACTCCTAATTCTTTAAAATGGTACCGGAAAATCGCTGATATTTGTAATAGCGTCCTTAAGTTACGTTAATTATAACCTCTTACTAATAAAATTTTTCAACAACCAATAAATTTACAAGCTCTGTTTGTTTTATCTAGCACATTCAAAACACAGACCTTGACTACTATAATATAATATGCTGTGTAAATATTTTTAAATAAGAAGGGGGTTAAAAATTATTGAATATTTCTGCAATATCTTTTAATTCATAAAATACATCACACTAAAATTAACTTTTTTTGACGACCCCTCGCGTCTTGAGACCGGGTCGCATCTTAAGTACTGACTTTTTATACGGGCCATACTAACACGAAATAAATAGGTAACTTCTATCATAACAAATTTGAAAAAAAAGTCGAGAGAATGATTATTACTCAGTAAATTTTTTTAATGAACGGCGAACGTCACGCTGCCGTAGACCCCCTGTCCCCCCTTGTCACATCTTGCCCCACTTGACAAAACCCCTCCCTTATATGCGAACATATTTTATGAACGGCCCCTTATACTAGACGACGCCCGCAACTCCGTTACGCCAAAATTGTGCGGGGTGTATTGTGCGGGAACCATTCATTTTTCTGGGATAAAAAGTACCCTATGTCCTTTCCCTGCCTGCCGAGCATAAGCCAACGAGATATCTCACTCTCAAGATAATTAAAAATTACTCGTCTCATAATGTCAAAATCTCGATATTATCTCGACAAAACTCTATAAAAATGTGTTATTTCGATGATAGATCTATGTGAGAAAAAATGTTTGTCATGCTAGGGTCAATAGAGATGAAGACTATCAAACATCGAGAAACATGTAGAGAGAGATATCTCGTTGGTGTATGCTAGGCCGGCTGGACTCAAAGTATCTTGGTTCAGCAGTTTGGGTGTGCAGAGGTGACATGTCTGTCACCTCTGCACACTTTTGCATTAATTATTATGATAATAAGTATGAAATAATTTATTACTTTTTAAATGTGAGATTAAAAACCTAATATTGAACTTACAATATCATCTTCTCTTCCTGCATATGAGAAATGTATTCTGAGATCACCAATTTCATGTTCCAATGCACTATTACCATGGTAATAGAATCCTGAATGCAATTTTATATCACTCCTTTCTGGTCGAGAGTCAGACCACACCTCATAATAATCATTTACTTTCCTTTTCACATCTACACCTGTAATAAAAAATGTTAGAGGATAATTGGAAGTACAAAAAAGAAAGTTAAATAAATTATTCTGTATCTTTTGGTTTTCCTTATATATGTATATGTATATACATATATTATGTATTAAGAACATAATTTTATGATAAACACACACGTGGATATTGGCTGACCGTGAAATAATTCATTTATGTGGAAGCTACAGAATCATACCTAAAATCATCCAACCAATCTTTACACTCTCCGCAATATGAGTTTCACTAAATATTGGCATTGATGTTGGATTGTGGTGGCCCGGCCGGATGTAAAACAATGAGGAATCAACCACATAGTCCTTCCAGTCTTTGTGGTACCAGTATGTTTTATGAGCTTCATCTGAAGGCTCATTGTTGAAGTTTTCATTATCTCTGCAATTGTAAAATTAAAAAAAATGTATATACAAAAACTATGAAATATTAAACAAAGAACAAAATACCGACAAGCATATTATACAGTCACAGTTTATTTGCTAAGAAATCTAAACGCCATGAGCTAAGTGTCTACTTGGATTGCCTACTTCCTAATATAACCTACAAAGGGGTTTAAATGTTATGTACACACAATATTTTGGAAATAAATAGTCATTTAAATAATAATTACGTCTTATTTAATTCATCAAGCCCCAAGTGGTCGCATGCAATTGTATACAAAATTGTGTCTCGTTTTTCCACAATCGACGGGTTAAATGACTTTGTTATTCTTACGTTGACTCTTCAATCCATTGATACATTTGCACTCGTTTCCTCAGCTTCACAGCTTGCACATGCAGGTTATAGTCTGGTTCAGATATTGGTTCCAATATCCTGATGGGTCCCACTATATGAACGACCTTCCCCTCGTAGCGAGCAGCCTCATCTCCAGTGTGTACGTCAATACTCTCCGCCGAATTTATTAGTTCTTCCAACATCAAGTTACTTCGTATAGTTTGACGCTACAAATAATATCATGGAAGTTGTATAAATGTCTTGGAATATGTTACTATTGTAAATCGCGGTAAAATTGTAAATCGCGGTAATAATAGGTATGTGTAAGAGGCTTACCTCAGCCCAAATCAGGAAATATGTGACACCGGTAAATAGCAAGAGGCTGAGAAGAGTTGTATGCCATGTTTGCTTGAATTGCATACGTACGGATCCCCAATCCATTTGAGTATGTAAACTTTTGTATGCAGTTTAAACGGTTATACCTTAAATTTACAATTTAGAGCATGAATTATTCAAAATCTTTTAGTTTACAAAAACACCAAAATTTTTAAGTTATGTTTTTTCTTCTTCGTCTTCAGAACTTGACACTTGACAGTTACAATAAAATGACATTTACTTTTTTAAAGAAAAATCTCATTGCCCATTAACTTGGTATCCAAATTCCAAAAGCTTGTTTTTATAAAAAAAAGTACTTGAAATAGTACATAATTAATAAATAAATATACTGAGGAGTGCTTTAACCTTTTGGATTTATAAATACAATAAAATGGGTAATAAGAAAATGTGGTTACGAATTGCAGTAATAGCCAGGCAAGAAATAAATGTAGGAAATATTGGCAAAACCAATTAAATTAATCGAATTTATAAGACGGAGAAGAAGAATTTGTTTACATTTTACAAAAATATTTTGGATTATATTTTAGAGGTTATGATTTAATATTTCCAATTTTATTTTAGTATGAATTGGTTGGTTGGAAAAATTGGTTGAAAAAATTTAAGAATGCATTCAAGAGGATTTCTAACACACGTGAAAACATTTCTTGCTATTTCTAAGACAAACACAAGAGTACGAAAGTTATCTTATAAAAGTATGCCTTTTATACAATTTTACGAGAAAGTCACAGGTAAATTACTTTCAGGTATTCTAATGTGCAATACTCAGTTCTCAGACAAACTATAACACACTTAAAAAAGGTTTTAAAACATGTTTTTGGTTAGAAATATGACAAGTATAATATTTTTAGGCTCAAGACTGGACGAAAGCTTTCTTCCTGACTTACAGAAGAAACATCCAAATATACTGAAACTCTCCACAGAGGATATACAATACATACTTCAGATACTACAGAAATTTGATATATCAGCTGAGCAGGCATGCTCTGATCCACATTTATTCAGCATGAATCCAATATCAATGGAGAACTATGGAGTAATATTAAAAGAGTGCCAGTTCACCAGCATCATACCTAAGTATATCATCAGGTAACCTGCAGTTTATCCTTAACTTTAAACTACTTATCATCAAGTACAATCATGGAAAAACAACGTTTATCCAAACATATTATATAAAATGACTGATAACTACAATTTAGTTAGGGTATAATATCTATTTAAAGAATTGTATTTAAGCTACACGTTCCGCGCGGCTTCATCCTTATAAATTAGGAATTTAACAGACAAATTAGCCCACAAAAATAGCCTATGATTCTCCACATGATCTATTTTGTATCTGTACGAAATAACATATAAATTGCTCCAGCCCACAGAAATAAATCAAGATAGAACGGCGATGCGCGTGTGTTGCTAAGGAATCGCACGTGTCAATTTTTGCTTTGCTTTTAGTTAGAACAAATAACTTACCCGTGGAAACAAATACCTCCTTTTGACCTATTCACTTTCGTACTTCTGTTTTTACAATTAGACACTGCACAATGAGGCATTTTTGCACAACCCCTCCGGTGTAATAAAGTCGAGATGCGTGCGCTGACCGAATGAATGTTCAACGATACTTGCCCACTTGTGCAAATTTGAAACACGCGTACTCCACCCCCTTAGCCGTTCTATCTTGATATTATTTCTGTGCTCCAGCCCTTTCAAATAATTTTCCCCGTTTTTTCCACATTTTTCTCTGTTGGTTTTAGCGTTATAACATCTAACATTAAACAAACTCTTCAGCTTTATAATATTAGTATCTAAGATAGTCGTTTTCACTTATTACTTTTGTTATTCCAGATACCACACTATGGTGAAGTCAAAGACTATTTTCCAGCTAAAAAGAGATGGCATTTTAAAACAACACTTTAATTTACAAGAAGCATTGTATGAGTTCTTTAGAGCTTTGCCTCAGAGTCAAAAAGTAAATAATAATTTTGAAGATGACAAAACTAATGTTGGTATGTATATATATATTTTATATATCAAGTGTATTCTTCTAAAAAAAATCTAAATTTTTGTCACTCATTAGTCATCATTACTCATTACTCAACCAAACATTTTTATTTCAGTTACAGTAAGAATGAGTGTATTAGAAAGATTTTTAAGTTGGAAATTAGGTATAAGTAATGATGAATTTAAAAAGTATCTTAGAAACTACTTACCAATGAGGCATAGACCATACGAAGATATTTTGGAATCTTTACACATTGCTGAAAATGACATAAAATTCAATGCGGATGTCATTAGAAGAAATGGATTTATAATATCTGCAGATCCAGTTAACACTAAACTCATATTGGAGAATGTTGGTACCCTAGCTGGCCTGGATGTCAGAGAAGCTATGAAGTTAGAACCAGCCATTATAAAAAATAATTATCAGTCTCTTAAGCAAATTAAAGAAATTTTAAAGGTATGTATTTATTATAAAGAATAAAAAAACAGGAAATAATAATTAAACTATGGCTTGTATTTGAATAGTACTGGAAAATCCGAATATTTGGGACCATGGTCCTAGGTCAGAGTTGAGACACAAAACTTATTTATAACCTTATTTAATTGTTAATAGGTTGTAGACTCCTTAACTACACCAATTTATACCAAATTCGAATGTAATGGACCATGCTATAGTTTCTGAGATTTCTTCTTTAATCAGTCATCATCATCATTTAGTGCCCTCTTCATAACGAAGTTCGGCGGTCAGCAGGTTGAATCTCTTCCGGTCTTGGGCTAACTTCTTTAATCAGTAAGTGTTATTTAACTTTAATATATTATATATACGTTAATACATTTAACTGACTTATTTTTACAGGAATACAACATTAATGATGAGGTGCAGTATCGGTGTCTGCGTGTATTCTGTATGCAGCCAAGGTCTGTTAGAGAAAGACTTGAGCACTTATCAAGCCTGAAAGAATATTCAATATTATCAACAAATTGTAGGGTAAATATTATTTTTATTTATATAAAAAAAATCTAGATCTGTTCTAAAGTGCAATTGACCAAAACACTCAATAGCAGCCAAAATGATAAAAACCAGAAACTTCTAGTGCATCCAGTGGATATTGAGGTAGATATAGGCTGTTCACAGCTGCAGCCTGCAGCTATTGCTTGGCAAGACTGGAACAGGCAATCTACGCATGCATACAACAGCTACAAATGATGTGTCTATCTTAAAATTGTGCGTAGCTTATAGAGTAAGTCCAATCGAAAATAATCAATACAACATTGTTACTATCAATTTTCAACATACTTTTTTTCCTTTTAATTTAGATGCTGTACATGGTGGTGCATGAAAAGAAAATGATAGACCGATTAAATAAAATACAGGAAGCTCAAAAACAATGCTATAGTTTCAATCTACTTGTATCTTCCAATAAAGTCTTCAACTCGTGAGTAAATAAAATAAGATATTGATTGTTTTTAAAAAATCAGAGCTTTGATGTGGGTCTCACGAATAAGACTGCCTTCACTTTAGTATAGAAGTCGCGCTGCTGCCTCATTACTGGCGACTTAAAGTGAAAGCATTCTCAGAGCCAGTCCACACGGCGCGTTGCATCAGCGTTGCGTCGACGCAGCGCTGCCGTTGCGTTGTTTTACATACAAGATTGTTGTTCACACGGCGCGCTGCGTCGTTGCAACGCACACGACACAGACAGCAGCCCCCAAGGCGAAGCGAGAGTGTTGACGTTAAGACTCGCTGTGATGACGCAGCGCCCGTGTAGACTGGCTCTAAGATGAATCTAAGGGTACTTAAGAAAAAATGTGACAAGCTGTTAGCTTGGAAAGTTAAAAGGTACAAGTTGATATCAACGTTATCAGTAAACTAATGATGATGAACTATGGCTAAGAATACCTTGATCCTGTTACTTGTCAGCTTTCAAATAAGAAAGACTTGATCAAAATTGGCCTATCCGTTTGGAGAGTGTAATGCCACGGACAGACACAGAAAGACAGACACGTCTTTATAACATTACGAGCTTTTGCCCGCGGCTTTGCTCGCGTTAAGAAGTATTATTATATACAAACTTTCATCCCCTATTTGAACCCCTTGGGGTGGGAATTTATCAAAATCCTTTCTTAGCGGATGCCTACGTCATAACATCTACCTGCATGCCAAATTTCAGCCCGATCCGTCCAGTGGTTTGGGCTGTGCGTTGATAGATCACCATGTCAGTCAGTCACCTTTGAGTTTTATATATATATATAGATTATAAAGACGGGTATGGCTTTTATCGCGGGCTTTGAGCGCAGCGACCGAGTCAAGAAATTCCGTAATGAAAATAAACCTAACGCCACGATGCGGCGTTGCCGTGCATCGTCTAACGTCGTTTCAGTTCGGGGGACTTCGGCACGGTGTTTGTGTGCGACTAGACGTATGCGAATTATAAAAAGTCGATAAAAAATGCTATACAATAGCTTTACCGTAATCCCCGAGTACCTACCAATCGTATTTTTTATTTATGTTTTCATCGGGGATTGAAAATTACCCAGGTTTTGTCAATATTTCAGGTTCCTAAACGGTTTTGGTGCGAAAGTATGCGGTAACGACGTGGGCGCTTACATCAGCGCGTCTCTCAGCAGCCGCCGTCTGACGATGCAGGCGGTGCTCGCCAAACTCAAGCGGCACAAGTACTGGCTGCACACCGCGCTTGATGTTATAGCGGATAATATACAGACGCTGAAGGGGCATTTCAGTGATGACGTCATTTTTGATAACTGCCAGATATTGTTGTATCCGAGGTGAGTAAATTCTTCTATTGTAATAGTCCAGTGGGCAGTGGCCGTGCTAAGCGTCTGTGACGTCATAGTTCAGTGAATAGCCTGACTCCCTTACAGCCGAAACGTTCATCTGTTTCAATTTCCATAGTATGTACTAAATTAATGTAATATGAATTAAGAACATTACATTAAATTAGTATATACTAAATTAATGTAATGTTCAACGATATATAATTCGACTAATGTTAAGTATTTGACGTATTCTTGACTCTTGGTTTGGGCTAGCGCCGCCACTGTTTTAGAGTAAGTTTACTTCTGACATGACCTTTATGCTAATAAGTAATAACATAAGAATCTTTGTGTAATAATTGTGTAATATTATGTTGTGTAATAATTCTAATAAAATAATGGGGGACACCGGACAACAACAAATTATACCTATAGGGTTAGGTAGACTCTTCTGATGAGTAATCTATATCCCTCATATAAAAGTTGACGACTATTTTATTATCGTTCAATTTACTTGCCTTTTCGAAATTGATAGTTTCAGTCTTTATTTTTTTTGTTTGCGACAATATTATGGATATATTAACACTTTTACCTACAAGTTACCGATATGTACGTAATCAGTTTTTTTTTGTTGCCAGGTTAGAAGTCCAAAAGCATGTAAACTATCTAATAAAACTAAGGAAAGGTGACCCCATCAGTGAATTGACACTAGACGCAAGCTACAACAACATGGACTTCAGTAAACTCACAGACAGTCAGATACTGAGCCTAGTTCTGTATGAGATGGAGAAGGGATATCATTTCAGCGGCGACGGCATCTGGGACAAAAGTGACGGCAGAAGTGAGCAAAGTAAAATTGTGAATAGTTCGTGATATACTTATAGATAAACATGTAAATACACCGCGTCTAAAGTTTGTCAAATGGCACGCGCATATTATGACAGGGTGCAACGGGGCGAGCCGCACTTTCTATACATTGTTAGGCTGCGTTTCCACCGGGGCTGAACTAAGCGGCGTTGCGAGGAATGTGTTTTTAAGAATTAACAATAATATATTATCTATGGACGCTTCACACCACGTCAGTCTGGCCCCGTGGTAAGTATTGTGGATAATTTTTTAAGGATTTGTGTTACAGGTACCAGACAACGGAGATACATTTAATACTTTTATACTATACATATTATATTTACGATTTTTACGATATCGTACACATGTATTTTAATACAAATCCAGACCCGGGAACATTGAAAACTTTTTGTTCCGTCGGCGGGATTCGAATCCCCGGCTTGAGCTTCCACACACTCAACCAATTGAGCCACAGAGGTCGCAAAATACCAATAGAACCGCTTAATTTGCCTGACCACGTTCAGCTAAACGATTCTATTGGTTCTTGTAAAATACATTCCTCGCAACGCAGCTTAGCTCAGCTCCGTTGGAAACGCAGCCTTTTTTTATTCAAAATCATGCGATCAGTATTTCAGACTATGAGCAGATGAGTTTAGTGAATTTTGGCGGGCGGAGATTGTTCCCCATTGGGCACATCTCTATTTTGATTATTTTGGATCTTAATCCAGTGCGTCTAAGTCCAGGATATTTCGTCTTTTAAGGCGATTAGTAGGGTCTCTATGTAGGAGCATTTGAGCCAGCCGATTTGGGTGGTTAACGGAAACGCAGCCTAAGACTAGAGGTACACGATCATTCTGGCATCAGTTCAGTCCATCAGTCTCAGACTGACGACAGAAGGATGGCCCAAAAGTGCATAATAAAAAAATTATCAATCCGTCAATCACACGGTTACACGAATTACGATAAATCTTTCATCAGTCGGGATCAGACTGATGGACAGAACTGATTCCAGACTGACCGTGTAACCCTAGCCTTATGATCGTGAAGCTATTAAAAATATAGAAAATGCAGCCCAGCTTGCTGCGCTCGATGTAATGTATGTACCATAACACGTAGAATACTATGTATTTACCGCGTGTTACCATAGTCACAAAATTCATTTTCTGATTAAGTTTCTTAACTCGCCCTCATGACTAAAATATGTAAGTATGTAAGTAGCTAGACAACCAATTACAAAGTAGTATGTACTTTAATTACATTTTGTAGATTTTCACTCATATGTAAATAAATTATTTTATTAATTCGCCGTCTTTTAGTTAGAGGTATTAGACCATCAGATCATTAAAACAACCAAAGATTGTAAAACTTATTTTACTAAGTGTAAAAGCAACTACATATCTCACCCTGCTAGTTTAAATATATTAACGTACATCTAGGCAACCGATCTCACTCAAGAGATACAATAAAAAAACTTACATTTAGAATATTTACAACATTACTAAATGAGTAATAATTTTAATATACATATTTAACTTTATTTAGATATTTATTTAGACACTTATCTACACTGGACTCATGGCAATACTGAACTTAATAATAATTAATCTTCGTCTATAATTTGATTAAAGAAACTGTAATAAGGCACACTTATAAAAAAAGTTTTTATTTTTTTTCGTTAGGCACAATATTAAATGTTACAGTAGGACTTATTTACTATAATTCGCATAACAAAGTGCGTTTTCCAATTGCAGCAGTAGAGTGTATTATATGCGGCTTAATGCTCAACAACTAACAAGAATGTATCAACTAGGTACAGCAACGCTTCGCACAATCAAGCACTCCAACAAACAATTTCACGTTTCAATAGGACATAATACTGCCATGTTTTCACGCTAGAGGCAGCACTAACATAGACAGTAGACAAAAAGTTTTGTTTGACGTTTCTGCCAATATTCGAACAACGTGTCGGAGTTTGGTCGGATTATTGACTGTGTGTGCTAGTTGCGCTCTCTGCTTCGACCTTTGCGTAATATTCCCTATCAAGCATTTAGCACACTTTGGGAATGTGTGCCACGTCCTATAGTTACACTAAGGGCCTGTTTCATCACTTCCTGATAAGTGACGAATAGGCTATCCACCAATCAACTAGACAGATCAACTATGGAGCATCTGTTAAAAAAAAGTTGTGAATAGCCTATTCGGCACTTTATCAGAAAATGGTGAAACAGGCCCTTACTTATAATATAGTGTTGGTTAAGATTTTAAAACGTTTCAAAGTTTACCTTACTAAACTTATCGTAATATTAAAAGTATTTAAATGCTATTTAAGAGTAATATACCAATGAATAATATAAAAAGGCAAGCTTACTAAACTAATATTGCCTCATTTTCTTACCTAATTATTACTTGGCACATGTTTCACGTTACAATATTTACAAAAAAATATTATTATTACATTAAATTATCTTTTGCACATTGTTAGTCCAATGTTTATTGCTTTATAATTCGTTTGTATAGGATTTGCCAAATTCTAAATCTCAAAACATACATGAACGTAAAGAAGGGTGGGATATTATTATATTTTAAATACATTCACTTTGATACATTTCTTTGGTATGTAGCTGTACGCCTTTTATACTAACATCTAGTGACATTAATACGTTACACTAATCCACCATTCATAATTTATAATAAACTTATAATAATAAGGCACAGGGAATGCATAATTAAAATATTTTATATAAATATTTAAGATACATTACTAAAGATTTCAACTTTAATTATTATATTATTATGAATGTTTAAACTTAAAACCAAAAGTTATATTATATACTTACAGTATAACCGTACCTATTCAATTGATATTATCTATTGGTAAATAATATAACTTTGTATGAATTTATTTTGCGGCGAGGTACCTATATTTCTTTTATTAACTTTTAACCTAGCTGGCAGTTCTAAAAGTACAAAACTTAGACCTAGACAATATAGTTAAAGTTAAACGATTTGCTAAGGCACACATTTTATGATTAACATACTCGTACTCGTATTCTTACGAATGGACTTCGCTGAACCCACAAGAAAGAACCCACAAGCTGATATGCGATAATATAGAGTTTGTTAGAAAAATGCTTTAGTTGCAAAAAATATCTACTCAATAGGTAGTTGAAATACCACTGAATATCTCTGTCGACGAATCATGATCTCTAAATGATTCCGACGTGTAAAAATATTGTCTACCATACTCCTTTTCGAAATTGCTCGAGCTCACGATAATTTCGAAAAGGAGTATTTCAATTCAAAAAAGGGGGAAGCGAGGAGGCGTAGGTCTGGCCGGCGCTGGGCTCCATCTTGACGACGACTGCGTCCGGCCGCTCCAACTCGTACTTGTCGACCATCGCGCACTTGTCGTAGTCGTCGGGCGGCGCGTACCGCGGCTGCTCCTCCAGCGCGCACGCGTACTTGTCCTCGTGTTCGTGCACCCTGAAATCAAAAGAAATGATGTATTTTCTTTCTTATCCCAGAATTCGTTGGATGAAATGACGTCACGAAATGCGGCGCGTACGGTGTGGATGAATGTGTGCGCGCCTCATTTCGTGACGTCATTTCATACAATGAATTCTAAAATGCGGCGCATACGGCGCGTGCGGTGTGTACGCAGTACGGTGCGAACAAACGTGCGATCAACTTCAATTGATTAAAAATAAACGCTTTTTGAACGTCTACATACGTCTACTAGGAATTAACCCGGAGAAGAACTAGCGTAAGAAACTTGCAACTTGTAGGACAATCGTTGCTCACCTGTAGTCGATTTTGTCGTCGTGCGCGTGCGACTCCATCTGGGGCGAGTGCGCCATCATGGGGTAGTCGCGGGCGAGCGGCGGCGGGCTGCCCTCGCTGTACTCGTAGTGTCGCGGCGCGAACATCTGCCCGTCGTGCCCGTTCAGGACCGTGGTGTAGGAGTAGGCGGGCTGCGCGTTAAACGCGGGGTAGCCGCCGCCGCCCGATGACAGCAGGTGGTGGGACGACAGCTCGTAGGAGTGCTGGTAGGACCAGGAGTTCTCCGGCGCCGGGAGCCCGTTCTGCGGGAAGGCGGGGATGTTGCTGGCGATGCCCGGGAAGCCGCCCCCCAGGGTGGTGGAGCTGGGCGAGCTGGACCCGATGTAGCCGGTCTTCCGCGGCGGCTCCCGTTTGCGCCATTTCGCTCTTCTGTTTTGAAACCAAACCTGCGAAATGTGGGCTATGTAGATTCTGCTGCAAGTTTCGTATTACATTCGAATAGACATGGAGCAGTAACGAAAGTAATGTACCATCGAGGAAATTGATTCCTATGCAGATGGCGGACCTAAGTAATTTGGTCGCGAGTCAAGCCCATCCGACCGATCACAGCTAACATTGAATTGACATAAGTCGACCACATGTCGTAGGTCCGCCATCTGCACAGGAATCAACTTCTCTGATAGTACCTAAAGAGCTAAAAGTTAACTTCACTGCCTATTCCGTTTTGAGAGTAACAGGTAAAGTTTTGAATAAATATTAAATATATTTAACATTATTTAATATACGACGGGTATTTGTGTCTAGGATCGCAGAATTTGGTAACATGTTAGAAGGTATGTAATTAACCTGCACTCTGGATTCGGAGAGGTTGAGTTTGAGTGCGAGCTCCTCCCGTGCGAACACGTCGGGGTACGGCGCCCGCTCGAACGCCCGCTCCAACTCCTCCAGCTGGTACGCCGTGAATGTCGTCCTGTAAACGAGATCACGTTGTAGAATAGAAGCATAATATTAAGGGCCTGTTTCACCACTTCCTGATAAGTGCCGGATAGGCTATCCTCAACTTTTTTGACAGATTCTCCATATTCTACCTGTCAAGTTAAGTGGTGGATAGCCAATCCGGCACTCATCAGGAAGTGGTGAAATAGGCCCTGAATCTAATTATTGTATCATTAATCCGGTTTTCTTTTAAAAGGAATACGCCTTTTCAACTTTTCTGTATCACCCTAAGGTTGACTGGTAGAGATTGCCACAATGCATATTAGCTCGCTTTTGTAAATATTTGCATAAAGTTTTTTTTTTAATAAAGTACCATCGATACCATCGTAATTTGCTTTGAATATATTGCTATTTTCCTAGGATGAGTCGTGACTCTACCAGATATTAGGTACCTACTCAGTGGAGTAGCTACCGCCGTATCTGCCGTATCAATTATACGGCATGGTTCCCAACTTGCCCCAAATATTAATAAACAATTTACAAATAATTTACCAAAGCATCTTTGTTTCCCGTGTAAAACGTGAGTGGCAACATCCTATGCAATTTTTTATGAAAGGATATAGCAGTTAATTATTATGTTTTAGTAGTTTTTATTGCGAGATTATTAAGAGATATAACCAATATAGGTTCTCTCTTTCTAAAATGTAGCTTTTTGATGGCAACAGATATTATGCATGCATTGATACAGATCTAAATTGTCGGGCAATTTATACAAAATATTCATAGTGTTATCATCGCGAGTCCCAACTGGCGCGTGCAATATGTCTGCGGGTGCACGCGCCTCCCGTGCGGGAGATTGAGCGTGAAACTAATTCACCCCTGTCCCACGTTATACAGGGTGTAAGAAAACAAAGTGATTATATTAGGGTGTGTATATGTCACTTATAAAGAGGTCTCTGAGAAACTAGCAGCGCTGAGAATTTCATGCCTTTTGGACATTTTCCATAGAAACAGAATTCAAAAGTAGCTTTTTCAGAGCTTCTCTAATTCTACAGTTAACTCTTTATAAGGGATACGGTGTGCATGTGCACACCCTAAAGTATTATCACTTTGTTTTGTTACATCCTGTATACACGTAGGTAATTGTTAGCAATTGACAGCACTTGTACACGGAGGTGTTATTATAATGTTATTCTAATGACCACTTTGTATAGTGTTTGGTGATTGATGAAACTGATTGCGTGGTAATTTAATTTTTGGCTCCTAATTATGTAGATGTTGCCTACAAGTTCGTTCGTGCGGAACCATAAATGTGTCTAGAATACTAGATATCCTACTTTTTTACCGGTATTGAAAGTATCTGCATAATTTTAATCAAAATCAGTCGATTGGCTTAAACGCAGAAAGATAAGTCAGAAACATCTCATTGGTAACGGTTAGTCTGTTTATATTTGAAACTAATATTAACTTTTTATCAATATAAAGAAAATATTTCCTATAAATATAGTGGCGTCTGAAAAACTGTAACACTAACTCGACTAAAGCAAGGCTAAATTATTTTTAACAACCGTCAAAGAAATCAATACAAATCTTGATTATTGATATAAATTCGATATGAATCTATACAATGCCATTGTAAGATTGTATGTAGCATTTCTTGAGCTCCTGCAGTCATACGGGTAGTTGAACTCGGCGCCTGCATAAGGGCGCTTATTACTGATCGTATCACATTTAATAATTGACCGCGTGTGACTGCGACTTTACACTGCACAGGGGAGAGATCCTGCTGTTTTTAACCGACTTCAATAAAAGGAGGTTATCAATTCGACCCGTATGTATGTAATTTTTCCAGAACTGCCTAGTGTTCGTATATGTTAATCTATATCAGCGTCTGAACAAATGAGCCAAATTTCAAAAGGGTATGTAATATGTATGTTTGTGTTGGCGTATCTCCGAAAACAGTACCTAAACACAAGTCATTTAAGTTAAGGCATGCTGTAAGTTTCATCAAAATCGGTTTGGTAGTTTTTGAGATAGGGAATTTTAATTCTCAATTAACTACGTAATGGTTTGAAGTCGGTTTCATCTTTTTAAAGCACTTGCACCATTATTTTAAATTACAATATGAGTTCGTCTATCGGCTTTTCTTCGATGTCCTTTTACATCTCTTTTGTAATATTTTTCGTACCTTGGTTTTTCATACATTAAATTTTACCTTGGTACGAAAATTATAATCCATCTTAATCTAATTCTACTTCATCATGCCTCAGCACTTTTTTTCCATTATTATCATAACCTACGTTAGAGATTGACGACTAGCTATATCGATTTATAGACGTTTTTATACTATTGCTAAACTTGTTACCCTGTTTTCACATACATAAACCATCCATAATAACCAATTTGTTAATAATATGTGTTTTATCTACTTACGATGTCGATTCGCGTGTCATTTCGTTTCACAATAAATTTTATTAAAATCAAATTTACTCTGCTAAGTAATAAAAAATTGCATAAAAAAGAAGTATATTAAAGTTCATATAAATTAAAGTTCATTTAAGTTGTTTATTAAGTGAGCTAATTAAACAGGTAAAAATAGGGGAGGCTTGCAAAAGTGTTTGACACTTCATTAAAGGGGGACAGTGGATTTGACACGCGGTGGATTCCGACACGCGGCGCGTTACCATCTGTTACTAACAACCAACAAGTTATCACACATCATCGTATTAGTTATGGAGGAACCCTAATTTGGAATTTGCATCGGTGCATAAATATCGAGTGGATATCCATACTAATATTATAAATGCGCACGGGTCTGTTTGATACTTACTTCTTCACGCCCAAACCGCTGAATCGATTTTGCTGAAATTTGATATGGAGATATTTTGAGTCCTGGGTAAAGATATAGGATACTTTTAATTACGCAAAATGTACGGTTCCCGCGCGAAAACAAATTTAGGCGCAACGGAGTTGCGGGCGTCATCTAGTTGAAAATAAAGTGTTTGTGAAGTTTGTGTGTACTTGAAGGGTAAAAACCATCCATCCGTCTGTCACCACTCACCAGGTGGAATATCGTAAACTATAGTTAGGGGGCGTCCACAAATTACATGAGGTGTTTAGGGGGGGGGAGGGGGTCGAGTCAAATCTCATCTAATCTCACGTTGGGAAGAGGGGGGGTCTCGTCACATCTCACGTAATTTTTTTCCCAACAAAATAATACTGTTTTGGTCCATTTTATCCAGATTGTACGTATGCTTAGGGGCACACGAGCCACCTGCCACAACAACAAAACGTCGCTACCAGCATATTTCCTGTAGTTTTCATACATTTTTTGACACCGGTGGCCGCCACACGCTACAACGATTCACTTTACGACCAACAGACAAGATTAAAACGGCGTGGTTGTCGCGTGTGGCCCGTGTGCGGCGACACTAAGATCATTCACAAATTCATTCGAAAGATAATCTTAAGTACTGACTGTCAAACCAAACTTTACGTAAGAACCCCAGAAGAAATTTTGAAAAATCTCACGTGAGATTTGGGGGGGGGCGGGGGGGTTGAATAAAATCTCACGAAATCTCACCAAGGGGGGAGGGGGGGTCAAAAAATTAAAAAAACCACCTCACGTAATTTGTGGACGCCCCCTTGTGGACAATACATAGTTGAATTCCTACCGATTATATAGTTTTGTTACTGTTTCCATAACAGTAAATTTTTAAACATTGGTTAATCAGAAAAAAATATACCACAAACATATTTTTATTTATAAGTAACTGTTACTTGACCTAGAAGGTTTAAAAATTAAATGTTATATGTATGGTATTCTATTTTGTTTCATAATATTTGATTTTTTTTTGATAAATTAATGAAATTATAAGAACACGTCATTTCCAAAACAATAATAAAATATATTTCGTAATTATATTGTAATTAAAATTGACACAACACTAAAATAAAAGCAAGTACTCGTGCAAAGAGCAAGTACTCGTACATGTATAAACAAACAAGTTTAAATTAATATAATTGGTGTAATTAAACGTAGTACATAATTATATTAGTTTCATTAAGAATCTAAATTAATGCAGATTTGAGATTTTCCTGAAAACTTAAAATCACATTTTGCTTTAATTCTTTTTTTATTGCCAAAACTACGGCTTCTTTTAAACTAAAATAATTAAAAAATTAAAATATTAAAATATACTAAATATACTATAGTAAAATATACTAAAAAAATTAAAATATTTATTGATATAATGTATGTTTTTGTCTTCATTAATTTATAGTAATATAATATGTTATATGAGTCATTTATCCTATTCATAATGAATTTATGTTATTTTACTAAAATCTAAATTAATGATTAAATTAAAATCAATTATGTAAATTAAAAAAATAATCGGCCAAGTGCGAGTCGGACTTGCGCACGCAGGGTTCCGTACCGTTATAGAGCAATAATAGGTCAAAAATTGTGTTTTTGTATGGGAACCCCCCTTAATTTTTTATTTTATTTAAATATTATTATTGACTATTAAAGTACAATTATATTTAAGGCCTTCGTGAAAGTTTAAAGTGCCTGCCTCTTATCATTATTGATTACGACAAAAAAGGCCAAAAAATCACGTTTGTAGTATGGGAGCCCCCCTTAAATATTAATTTTATTTTTGTATTTGTTGTTATAGCGGCACCGGAAATACACAATCTGTAAAAATTTCAGAACTCTAGCTATAGCGGTTCTTGAGTTACAGCCTCAAGACATACAGACAGACAGACATACAGACAGACAGACAGACGGACAGACATCGAAGTCTTAGTAATAGGGTCCTGTTTTTACCCTTTGGGTACGAAGCCCTAAAAATAAGTTTCGGAAAGTGGAAACTACTGTATGTAAATAGTGTAAGTAAGTCTCGTAGACTGTCTTCGTAGCCATGCTACGGTCTTCGTAGCGGGCTGCTACGCGGCATCTTTCATTGTTTCAACTTGATACTTTGAGTTTAAAGTCATGTTTATTGAGCACAGTTTTACTTCTTACTAAGTTCTAAAAGGAACTTTTGATGTTGCCAGATGGCTAGCGCATATCACATTCATTTTTCTGAGCAAAATAATATAATCATTCTATGTTACATAACACTCATTCGACATACCTCGTTTTCTTCTTCTTTATTCCATTGTTATCGTTCTTCTTCTTGTCGCTCTTCTTGGAGGTAGTCTGGGCCTGGGGCGGCGGCTGGGGGGCGGGCGGCGCGGCGTCCGTGGCCAGTAGCAGCGGCTCGTCCTTGCGCTTGGGGTCGGGGAAGCAGGGCGGCGGCGGCGGCAGATCCTCCCGGTACACGTCACCCACCACCACCTGCACGGCGCGCTCCTTGCCGAACTCCGCGAACATGTGCTCCTCGAAGGTGGGCTGCTCCAGGCCGGCGCCCTCGAAGCACTCGTACCTGGGGCCGGGGCCCGCGCCGTCGCCGCACACGTACATGTAGCCGTCCGTCGAGGGCGGGCCGGCGCCCTCCGCGCGCGCCTCGCTCGGCTCCGTCGCGCCGGTGCCTGCCGCGGCCGTCGGCCCGCGGAGCCCGATCGAGTAGCTGGCGCTCCGAACACTTCAGCTCATTCGATCGCGGCCCGAATCTTCGCCCGCGCCGTTCGTTTCGCGGTGTCCGTCCCGGTTAAATGGCTTTAATCAACTTTAACGAACTAACCGAATTTGCCCCGCGGTTGGTCAATTTATATTACGATAATACGAGGCGCAAGAGAGTCGGCGAGCCAATGGATGCGGGGACCGAGCTCGGCGGGCGCGGACGCTGAAGTACGATTCTGTGGCGTAGCCCCGCGGCTGAAGCTCGGAATCGCGTAGGGCGCGGCGGGCGCTTAGGCCCGTGCGAGGCGCGCGTGGGGGACCAATGGCAGCGGCCGGGCGCCACACCCCTCGCCCGGTCCCCTCGCGCCGGGCCCCTCGGCCACAGCGTCGGGCTCCGGAGCGCCGACCATGCGGGATTCCCACAAGCTCATCTCGGCGGTGTTTGTTTCGCTGGTATTTTAGGGTGCGAACGCCCACATCATTTTGGAAGTCCATATCACGGTATTGTAAATCCGAACTGGCACCACTCGAATGTCCTCGTATGATTTATAGCCGTGGGAATCGCTCCCCGAACAATGCGATACGAAATTATTTGTCCTAAAAGATCTCAGAGTAAGTATGTGTACTATTATGACACAAATATCAGCATCGAAGAACCGATCATCTCCGCTGCTCCGAACTTGTGGTCGCCGCTGTCGCTGCTCACGAGGAGCAGGCGGCGCGAGGACTGACGGCCGCGGGGTCGCGGTGATCGACTCCACTTAATTATTAATTAACCGATACGGCCGAGGATTATTAATGAAACATTGGCCCCGACTATTGGCACTTAGATTAACGGCGAGGGAGTAATGGCGCATTTCAACAATTTCGGTTGTTATTTAATTGAAGTCAATTTAGATGATCAGAGTCTATTTAGGTTGGTGCTGGCGCTCGGCAGCGGGATCTCTCCTTCATTGGGCTCATTGGTGACTTTCAGACAGCACGAATTGCACTCTCCGATGCACTTACGGTTGCGTGCAGCGTTGTGGGCCATATTTGGGTCACGGGACTTATCACCTGATCACCTGACTGATCCTGATCAAAATTGTGCGAGCGTGTTCAAGTTTTCCTAGTTTTTCGGCCAATTTGAGCAGCAGATCCGAGTGTAGTGTCTGTGATATAAGCGTTATACGATCATGAAGCTGTGTAAAGTCTTCAATGTGGGGACGTGTCGTGCGCTTTGGGATGATGCGCTTTGTGCGCGCTAAGATGGAGTCTACGCGGACATTATACATACATGAACCGTAAGTATCCTTTTGTGGCATCATTAATAAAATGGAATCATCTGAATGTCTCATATATTCGAAGAAGGTGAATTCAGAAAATAAAAACTACGTGTGAGAATTAAAAGGAAAACAATATAAAAGGCTTTGTACAACATGTTTTAGAAATCTAGTCACACAACTTAAAAGTGGTTAGTGTATTCCTTCGTTTTATGTAAACTTAGAAACAAAATGTGTTACACAGCAAAGTAAATAAATAGTGTTTGAAGTCAACGTAGAACGTAGATATTCTTGCTACGCGTGGCGATTTAATGCGTTTACATAGCATTGCTATCATCAGCTTGTACATATTATAGTTCAGCTTTTACATACTTATAATGTATTTTAATATTTTTTTATAAGAGTTTATTTAATTTACAATGTTTGATGTTTTTTTTTTATTTCTTCGCACTATTTTACTCTTCTTCTTTCACACACAGCCGTTTTTTCATACAAACGTTGTCCCCTGTTTCCTCCCTGGATAATGCCGGTAGAGTTATACTTTTATGATTTTTTTTCCTTAATATCTATGGCCACTAATACAATGTCCCGAAGTTTTCTTTTTTTATAAAACATAGGACACAGCTTAAGCCTTTCTTTAATCTTTAATGAAAAAAGTACTTAAATCAGTTAAGTTTTGGAGAAGGAATCAGGGATAACGAATCGTTGATTTTCTGCAGTTGTCTCTATCGCGCTCTGCGGTATCTAATAGGCTTGAGGTAAGGAAGACAGCAATAGATATTACGAGTACTTTTTTTTTATTTCTCTTGACCTTGGAGTATCCTTTTAAATCATGTGACGGATAAAAAAGTGATAACTGATGAGTGATGATGTATACATTTACGCTTAGAGTATTATTATGGTTTTTTTTTTATTTTAATATTTTACTAAAATTTTTATTATTTAATGAACATGAACTTCCACCAAGAAGCGACAGTACATTCAATATCATAATATTTCACTAACCGCATCTAAGTACGTTGTGCCAAAATTCGTTTATCACTGTAACAGTATAGTCAGTATAGTCCAGTCATTTTAGGACAAATTAGGTGCATATCTCGGAATATCGACATACCCAGTATATTACCACGTAAAAACTTGTGTTTTGGCATCTTAAAACAGTTCTTAAAATTCATATACATATAATTGGAAGCTAAAGAGCACTATAACCCCGCTTTCCTTCATCCACATCTTGAGCCACAGCCACTTTTGCAGTTACAGAATATTGTATAGAGTAATTCATCTGGAGCAGGTGGTAAAATAGTCGTGATAAGTTCTAGGAATCTGTTTTTGATCGAGACTACCTGTTGACCTCAGACAATTGTCTGACCGCGCGCTCTACGCCCTCTATCTCGAAAACAGTTCAGGGTACACATAATTTTTTTAATACAAAAGTTGTAGAGAATTTAGTTCTCTACAATATTGATAATAAATACAAATAACGTACAAAACCCATAGAAAACAAAATATTTGCAAAAAAATATAATAAAATCGATTTTCGTTACATTTGACCCCTGATTTTAAAACTTGCGACCATCCAATTATATTATGTGAATTTTGAGAACTGTTTTAGGATGCCAAAATACAAGTTTTTACGTTATAATATACCTACTGGGTATGTCAATTTTCCGAGGTCAACCCCCTATATAATGACTGGACTAGTACATTTTCTCGAAACAAAGACTATCCTAAATAGGATTGACATTCCGGTCTCTCGAATTACCTCCTACTTACTTTTAAAAATTCGATCAGATGTGTAGAGGATGCGCTAGCAGACAGACATACTGACAGACAGACATACTTTCGCTATAATATTAGTAAGGATAACGATTTTCTATAGTATAGAATACATCAGTTCTCCATTTATTACTACACATTTATTGCATTCACTCGCATCGTTTCATTGATTCTTCTCTATACAGCAATTACATTCAAAACAGATTGGCTTACTGATAAGTATTTTAATTGGTCTACCCTCTTGATCGCGTGTCGCAATAGCAGGATAAAGAATATTTGTTATTGTAGTGCGTTATGCCCGCATCTTGTACGCACGCAATAGCTAAGGACCATCCGCTGCGCAGCGGGGAACTCGTGGCCAATGTACCCGAGTAGCGCTGTAACTAATGTTACTAACACTACTTATGTGATAGGAAACTGTTAGGTACTTGTACATAAGTGTATACGACTGTACTTTTCCACAAACGATATGTATCGTGTAGTGAAATAGTCCTTTGACCTTTATGACTATTCATCTTCGGCAACGATATGGTATTAGATTGTTTTGTTTTTATATTATTTCAAGGTTGTCTGGAAGAAACCGCTTTCAGCGGTAAGACCGTTTGTTTGTTCATATTCTTTTATTGTTTTATTTTTTATTGTAATTTAGTTCAGTTTTTGTACAAATAAAGAATTTTCTATTCTATTCTATACTATGATAGGTTTGAATAGTTTCAGTAGTTTACCCTACAAGGGGTTTTTCATCAAAAAGTTCACATGATGAAGTCGTAATGTGGCAGTGGGGTTGTCGTAGGAATTGTCAATCTTTAGTACACATAAAAATAAACGTTTAGGTACATTAAATTACCTTACATGTCGACATTACCTTGATAATTTTATTCTTGTTAGGAATTTTCTAGATGATTCTTTTAAAGAAGTATCAAAAACTATGAAATGGATTTGGTTAAAATTACCTGTATGATGATTGATGCTTAAATTGAACCAACTTTGTACTCGTGCATAGCTTTCTCAAGATATCTACTTTGCTTAATCGCGTTTAAATTCTAAACGAAAGTTTTTAGCTGCTGCAAAATTCGCTTGTTTCTGTTCTCCGTTCATTCGATTGTAATTTGTAATTTAATCTGATAAAGCAATCTTTAGTAATGAAAAGCGCTACGGCCTACAATGAAACATACATACTGACTCGTACAGCATACTTTTGAGTTTTTCGTTTTAAATGTAAATTGGTAAAAATCGTATAATATATACTCATGAGTCATGTCTTAAAAATCGAACATTAAACAGACATTTTTGAATTATTAATTGTTAAATCATAGAAATAAGAAATCTTTTTTGACGGTAAACTAAAAAGCTAAAAAAAGACTGATGATAGGACGTACCTAATTAAAAACACGGCATAATGAAGATCGATGTATTAAAGTTCTATAAAAGATATGCCTCATTTCTCTTCCTAAGTATACTTCTAGGGCCTAGGCTCTATACTAGCTAAAAGCCGAGCTTTGTGAGGGCTCGCGTCCTCACACCTTAACTGACTAATAATAACACATATGCATATAAATACGGAACCCTAAAAACCGTGACTGGCTGACGACAACATATGTACATATTAACAATAATTACTATGTTAAAGCACAAATCAATAGGCGTGATAGTTTTTCCGTAAAGTGTACCGTAAAGTGTAAAATGATAGGTATATTAGGGTATACTAGGGCTCGCTTCGCTCGCCTTGATTACACAGAATGTTGCGTTCTAGAACACAAATTTCTATGTAAACATAACAAAATGAGTTGGGTTATTATTGTCGTGAGTCATGTGACGCGTAGGCGCGCACATAAAATCCCTGATCTGCGGAGCGGCGCGGCGGGAGCGGGCGGGGGGAGGGCGGGGGGGGGAGGGGAGCGGGAGCGGCGACGCTGAATCTGCCGCCCGCTCAATTGGACTCAATTGCTTTAATTGATTTCAATTGAAATGACCTCGCGCACCGGCTCCCACTTCTAGCTTGACACTTTTACATCTATCTTTTTTGGAACTGACATAAAATATACGTCATTGCCCCCGTATGATCCCAATAAAATGTGTTTACTGCGTCTAGTCGTCTACTGTATGTACTATCATGTACCGGTTTCTATTGGTTTCATGCATGTAAAGAGTGCTTGTAATATACATGGTTACATAATAATACCTACTCTGACTCTTAATTGTTCGCGAAGACTGCGAAAATATATTCGTAGTATGATGTGGTCGCCGCCATTTTAACTACTTTACAAAATAGAGTACTATACCAAATCTTTAAATGCAAATAAATCTTGAGATTTTACTTGATTCCTTCGTAAAACCTTTTTTGGAATACTTTTAGCGTACTCGTCATTTTTATTTTTAAAACTAGATTACTTTTCATCCATATAACTTTGTATTATTGTGACCACATTTTTAAGGTTTTCTAGTATAGTAACAACTAAACACGAAAACCTTAAAAATGTGGTCACAGTAATATTATTTTATAATTGCTATAAAAATAACAGACGATGTATATATAACGAACCATACATCGTCTGTTATTTATATGGCGAAACTAATACAATGTCGAGCATTAGCAAAAATATATCTTACTTTGCCACGTTTTTCTGTAGCATGTCCGTAGCGGGTGCGACTCACCTGCTATAAGCACAGTGACATTGATCTATAACAACAAGACAATTGCTGGGAATTATGAATGGAACATTACGGTGACGAAATCCAGTGGCGGCATATTTTGGCACGTGTCCTGTCCGGTGCTCAATTGACGCTAATTAGGAAACGAGCTACTGGTTACCCGCACTCCTCATGTGGGCCTTTGCCTTATAAATAACTGCATTCGGTACTTGTTAATGTAGTTGGAGATATGCTTTATTATTGTACTGTTGGAGAAATTGAGTCATAGACAGGTGGACCTTACTTTCGTCGAGTCATTACATGCCTAACTTACAGATTATGACTATTGACAATAACCTGCCAGATAACAAAGGTCCGCTCAACGCCTAAGTATCTAAGCACACTAGGCCGAAGTTACGCGGCGTAAATTCCACAAGATTACGTCCGCAATGTCAAACGCATACAATATACGGACGGAACGCGACGGAATAGTGTGTCATCGCGGGTAATTTTAAAATACATTGCGGGCGTAATCATGCGGAATTTACGCCGCGTAACTTCGGCCTAGTGTGTTTAGACACTAAAGCCTGAATCAATTGATCTGATGGTACGATAAAAAATATGTGTGGCACTCGGTGAGTGCCGCGGTAAAGCTTTTCAGCATACCATTTTTTATCAACTTATGCAATTAAATAATACGACGTTAGACGATGTACGGTAACGCCGCACGACGGTCGGAGTGAGGGGTGTTACTTGTTAGTTTTTAGGTTTATTTTCGTTACGGAATTTCTTGATTCGGTCGCCGCGCTCAAAGCCCGCGACAAAAGCTATGCGATAGCTTAAAAACTGCTAGATAAATATGAGAAATTATATCGCTCTTAGCTGCTAGAGCCCTTGATGTTGGTGCTAAGTAATATATTATAAACTTTCAGTTTCAGGATGTTCTACGAGGGCTGTTTGAAAAGTTCTAGGCCTAACATACTTCTGCGTGACTTACAAGCTTATAACTTCTACCATGTATAGGACCATTCTTAACTAGATTAAATCTTCCGCCGTACCATCTACGGCAAGTCAACAGAAATTTGAAGGCGCGCGTATTCGAGCAGTTGCTAAATTTCTTTTATTTTCAAAAAGAAAAGAACATTTTTAAGGGAAAGTAGTATTTTTCTAGGCCTTTGCCATAAAAAAATGTGCAGTAGGGTCCTATGAAAACGATGATCGGATTGTTGTTAATTAGGGCAAAACCACCCGCGTTGCAAAGTTTTCTATTAAAAATAAATAATTGTGTAAAATAAATTTCACTATCAATAATTATTAACTTGGTTTTCAGTATTATATTACAGTTTTCTAAATTATAATTACTAGGGACGAAGGTATTCACATTTCAATGAGGCGTAGTCGATCATTTTGGCCATTTTTTAATCAACTTTTAATCAACTTTTTAGTCATAAAAAATAATTATAACAAGAATTTTTAAAGCCATATCCTCTAGTTCAAGACTTAATTTAAAACTGAAAAAAGAAAGTTAATTCGTTTCATAGAAAAAAATCGTAAAGCCGAGAACTTATCAAACAGCCCTAGTATTTATGAACATTAATCAAAAGTTGAGCAGTTTGCAGGTTTGAAAAAATTCAAAATATATATTATGTAGGATTTAAAATTTAATAATTATACATTATACAGTACCCTAGCGGCTAGCATTACCCTACTTCTTAGGCGGTTTCTTAGATTTTTTACCTATAGGTAATTTCCAATAATTTCTACTAAACTCTTTACTCCCTTTAGCTTCAATGTTGGACGGTCCTCTGGAGTTCATGCCACTAACGGAGGGTCGATTATAATAGTCAATGTCTTGTGAACCACTTTGGTCAGGTAGATCAGGTATAAGAGTAGGGTTTTCAAGAAATCTCAAGTGTTTTTCTATTGATTCAATAGGATTAATTTCTGCAGGTTTGGTTCGTTTGTTTGTCCTAGGTGGACGTTTTTGTAAGTCTAGCAATTTGTCTTTTCGCTCGTAAATAGTATTTTCTAATTCTTCTTCAGTGATACTTTGCAATTCTTCTGGTGAAATACTTGCTAAATTATTTTCTAATTCTAGGCTACTACGTAAAGTTTTAGCTCTTTCGTTAACATATTTCATAAAATCTAATTCTTTGCTTCCTTTATCGTCGTCATTAGGACCTTCGTTTACTGTATCGTAAAAAATAATATTTTTTATTTCCCGACTGCTTTCTGTTTGTATTATTTCATCTTTCTGTGGGATAATTTTCTTTAATTCTTTCTCCTTGAGTTCTATTTGTTCAATAGCTTTGGAGTTTCGTATTGTTTTGTCTGATAATTTCTTTGCTTTATTGCAGTTTAAGCAATACATGTAACAGAACCACTTTCTTAGTATATTTTTGCATACATTTTCTTCCTTATTATTTTCCGAATCCGGACCAGTAAGGTCTACGAAAGAGAACTGTCCAGAAAGTGAAGGGTCCGGCTCCACATCAATATCATTTGGTGATCGCATTACTGTGTGCAGAAGTAGCCTGAAATAATTAAAATATTAAATTAACAGTAACATATAAGCATACTACATGACGCCCGCAACTCCGTTGAGGCAAAATTCCTTTATCGTGCATATCTTATGTCCTTTCCCGGGACTCAATGTATCTCAATACCAAATTTCAGCAAAATTGATCTCGCGGTTTGCGCGTGAAGAGGCAGATAGAGTGACGGACAGACAGACAGTCAAAAACTTTCGCAATAATAATATTAGTATGGATTCTTTACATTAGTTAGAGTAAAATATCGCTGGCTGTATTTACGGATCATTAAGACTTTCAACAAGTATCGTTTTGAAAATTTGCGTTTTCTCTGATGCTACGGGTGTCCATAGTTGACGGTAATCGCTTTCAATGAGTCTATCCCTTTGCTCGTCGGTAAAAAAGGGATATGTCAAAAGACTATTGCTCTAGATTCTAGAATCTAAATTTATCTTACGTGTTACTGTAGTTTACAAGTATGCTTAGGCACGTCAGTGTGCTACAAAATCCGTAAAAGGTAAATGCTTAAAAATCTCACGTGTTTTCAGACTGGTCGGTGTAGACGAAGAATGCTTGCGCGACGTTGGGCACGCAGCGCGACACCCAGTGGTACAGCGTGTAGGCGGCCGCGACCACCAGCACCAGGCAGGCCAGCGCCACCGCCAACACGCTCATCGCGCCCCGCCCGCTCCTTAGCCCGCATGTCACGCGGTCCTCGTCGTTGGTCGCTATATATACGTTGGAGTTATACATATTTTGTATCATTTAATGGATATTCTTATCCTTATTAATATAATATCCTTAAAATCGCCGAGTAATTTGAGATGGTTATACTAGTTAGACAAAGTTACGTAGTTCCGTTGTCTATATGGGCTGCTTTAGAATCAACTGGTAGTACGTACAGTTGGAGCCGCAGTTGGGCACGGAGTCGCAGGCGAGGGTGTGGCTGATGCAGACGCACGTGTCGTTGATCCGACACTTCACATGCTCCACCTGGCACTGCTCCTTGGGCTTGAGTAGAGGAAGACCTGGAGTCACTATCAACCTCACGAGGTCCAGCTATAAACAGAAATACAGAAATACTTTCTGCCGCGCACTGTAAAATTCTGGAACGAACTGTCACCAGCAGTATTTCCGGACCTATGTGACCTGCAAACCTTCAAGAAAAGAGCGTATTCCCTCTTAAAAGGCCGGCAACGCACCTGCAGCTCTTCGGATGTTGCGAGTGTCCATGGGCGACGGTAGTTGCTTACCATCAGGTGACCCGTTTGCTCGTTTGCCCCCTTATTTAATAAAAAAAAAATAAAAAAAGTGCTTATATACAGGTGGTAGGCACCAGTAGTAATGACGTTCTAAAAGTATTTGTTTCGAATCTATGCAAACATCAAACAATTTTTAATTATTATTTACTAGCGACCCGCCCCGGCTTCGCACGGGTCGCAATATACACACACTGGCAAAATTAGCGGAACATAGTCAAAAAGTGGCACAACTTGAACTCAAGTGGGTCGGGCTGTCTGAAATCCTTTTATATAGTTTCTAAGCTCATTTAAGAAATAAAATATTGAACAAAACTGGCAATTTGAGAGATTTTTATTGCAATTATGCCATAATAAATGTTTTTCGATGATTGACGTTGTAAGTGTTTCTGATAAGAATGGCGATTTTAGCGGGGTTCAAGGTATGCCAGCTCATTTGATTGTTTGGTTTTTGGAAGAACACATTGCTTAGATATAAAATTTGTGATTTCCCAGCATCTACGACAGCTAGAGCTGTAACCACGATAGAGAAAGGTCACACCTACCGTTCGGTCAGTCAGGCCTTAGGTGGGTCAGCTTCCGTGGTCCATCGTAACTTTCAACGCTACAGAGAGACTGGATCTTACGTCTGGAGACGAGAACAAGGCAGATATCGGGTGACATTGGTTCAGGATGACCGTTTTGTTAGGGTACAACCCTTAAGAAATCGACCTCAAACTGCATTGCATACACGAAACCTGTCGGAACAGATCCGAGATATACGTGTGAGCGATTGTACAGTAAGAAGAAGACTCAAAGAAGTTAAATTAAACTCAAAAGTGCCAGCAAGGGCACCAGAACTTGAGACAGGACACCAAAGAGCTAGGCTAAGATATGCGCGTGAACATCAAAATTTGACAAGTGTATGAAATCGTATGCTGTACAGTGATGGGAGCAAATTCTGTGTAAATTTTGTTGACAGGCGATAAAGAATGTGGATGAATCGTAAGGAACGCTATAGACCATCAAACTTAACGAAAACAGTGGCCTATCATGCAGGCTTCGAAATGGTTTGGGGTGGCATATGACTTGGAGCCCGCACGGAGCTGATGATTGTTAATGATGGTACTTTGATAGTACACGGCTAAAGCACAGATGTCCTAGAACTGCATGTTGTGCCTTTTACACAAGTTTAGGCAGTAGCTTCAATTTTATGCGCGTCCATAGAGTAAAAAAATCAGGCATTATTACCTAAATTATGCTGGCGTAGCCTAGGTGGAGAGGCCAGCACGGTCTACGGATATGGATCCGATTGAGGACGTGTGGCACATCAATGGGTGAACGGTACGAGTTAAACCTCCAGCTCCAAAATCTGTTCAGGAGCTCGAGTTGGCGCTACTGGAGGAGTAGGAGAATATTCCACAGGAAATGATTGACAATCAAAATGCAAGCATGGAATGGCGTATCCAGGCCCTCTTGAGATCCATAGAAGGCATTAAACGTTTTTAACATGGCATTTCTTAAGTAAAAATGGAGAATTTAACTTAAAAAAATACTGCTGTAATTTCAAAGATTTTCTTAATTTTTGATTTTTGCTGATTTTTTTTCTTTTTACACGATTTCATGCCCTAAATTTATATAAGTTTTATTTTTTAATCATCAATTATTAAATTAATAAAGAAATATATACAAATAAGCGAATAATTTACAAAAAAACTAAAAATTTTGTTATGTTCCGCTAATTTTGCCGGTGTGTATATTATAGCCTATGTCACTCACTGAAAAGATGATACCCGTGGCACGCATTGGTCGGTACCGCCGCAAAAGCTACGTCCCGCAATTTTTAAATCTGTAATATTATCTTCGAAAATATTCACCACCAGTGTGCACTGCGCTAACACTGTATCAATGTAGACATAATATTCAGCTTTCAGTGGACATGAATCAATCTAAAAACTAATTCAAGACTATGCAAAAGCAGTTGCTGTTTATTCATATTTTTGTTGGCGATCCAAAAACTTGCAGATTGATCGTAAAAGTCTCAAAATTTATGGGTATTACGAATAAAAATTTGATTCAAATAATTTTTAAAATATTCCAAACACTTGGATATTGACCCAATGGTCTCCAAACTTTTTGGATTTTACAATAATTATTAAAAATTATTTTGTTTGGTTTTTTTCCAACAAATTATGAAAATATTTTAACTGCTAGACTGGATAACGTTGTTTACGACGTTGCATTACTTAAAAGATCTATCGTTGTAACGAAAACGTATTCGTAGCGGCGCGGCGTAGGCGTCTTCGTAGACGTCGTAGCGGTTTCGTAGACGACGTAGCGTCTGCGTAGACAACGTAGCGTTTTTGATGTAGCTAATAGTTTAATGGCCAAAATTTATACATTTCCGAAACAACTACGCGATTAAGTCATCTTAATTTAAAGTAATTAATGGTTGAGTATTGTATAATATGTTGCTCAAATATTAAAATTGAATTCAAATGCCTGAGTGGTGTAGACACAAAATACAAGTTCTATATTAGAAATTTAAATTCTATAATGGCTTTATTTTGGCAAACTATAGCTACAATTAAATATTCAGAAACAAAATATATACACTTACCGTAAAATTATTAACTGCAACTATAATTTCCGATGTGTTCAAAACGTTCACCCACTCGATTTTCCCCTGGTGTTGCAGGTCGCAAATATTTACTATCAGTCCTCCTCTATTACTCGTCAAATTCTGCATCGACTTTCTGCCTGTCACCTAAAAAACAAACAACATAAGGCGTCTCCCAGACAGACGCGGACAGCGGTGGCGGTGGCGGTGGCGGTCAGTTGGATGACTTGAGAGTTCTAGGAACGACACAGATACACACGGTGGCGGTGGCAGTACAAACAACTGACCGCCGCCGCCGCCGCCACCGCTGCCCGCGTCTGTCTGGGAGACGCATAAATTAAAATAAAATCTTACAATGTGCCATATTGCCTGTTAAAATAAATCCCGCAGATACTTTGATTATTACCTGTGTATCAATAAACTACTTCTATACCTTTTGCATCAAATTCTGATAAATAGTTATAGCTTTTGGCCTCACTGCTTGAAAGGTACCATCGAAGAAATTGATTCATAGGCAGTTGACGTACCTACGTCATTTGGTCGGTTTATGTCAATTCAATGTTGGTTGCCAACTATGTGCTGGGTTTGACAAAACGCGACCAAAATCCGTAGGTCCACTATTTGCCTAAGAATCGACATCTTTGATAGTACGTAATTTGAACTATCACATTCATTAGTAACAATAAGGGCGTTTGTGCACTACACGGAATTTTACTATCCGGCACAGCGGCGTCCCGATTTATTATGTTTTGATTATATGGAAAACATAAATGTTATTAACGCCGGACGGTAAAATTCCGTATAGTGCATAAACGCCCTAATTATATTGTTTGTTACCACATCATCGTCAGTCATCTCGAAGTTATCCAACATGCGCAAGTTGTAGTACATCATCATGATGCTGCTGAGTTCTATAGTGTAGTTGTAGTCAACGATATTGGTGTCCAGGTGGCGCGGCTCCGCCAGTTCAAAGTTTATCGGTTGAAAGGACCTCTTACTTCTGTTTATTTTGCTTCAAAAAAATAATATAAGCCGTACATATTTTATCAATATAAGATACTACTTGTTGCCTTTAGCTGCTAGTTAGCTGTAGTTGAATTCTTAACTTTAATTTAATGAAGGATTTGACTAAGGAAAGCTAAGGAGCTTAAAGCTGTCTACACGCCAAAGCCCCCGGCCCGGCGGCATAACCCGCCGGGCAAGACCGGCGGCCTCATTTTGAAACAAGCTTTGTCAAAATTGTTTCAAAATGAGGCCGCCGGCCTTGCCCGGCGGGTCTATAGACAGCTTAATATCGGCTGTTTCTGCTCCTAACTCACGCTGAAAACAACAGCAACATAATATTTTTCAGTCGTTATTACATATTAGTATTATCTGAAAGGATCGAATTGAGCTTTTTAAGATAACGCAATGAAGGCACCTTTTGGCATCGTGTTTTGATCCTGACAAATGAGGCGTGTGATGTTTGTCTGGAAGTAGTGTGGAGTTGAGACGGCTGGCCAGCGCCGGTGCCACCTTCACGATGTTCTCCCACGACTCACGATTCACCAGCTCACCTGTGACGGGGCTAGAAACAAACCCTATTTTTATGTTTTAAAAGAGAATTGTTCTCTAAATGACTGTAATATTCATGATTACAAGTAAGCAGTGTGTTTATTTGTTTCTGTTATAAAACCATCTTTATCCTATCCTAGGACGCAAAGTATCTACATGCCAAAATTCATCAAAATCGGTTCTGTGGCTTCAAAATGAACGGGTGAGGGACAAATGCACTTACGCATTAATAATATTAGTATGAACATAAGAATTACTAACTTACGCGTTGTTGTTGCAGTTTTAGCTTTTGCAATGCTCGTTCCTTTATTTATTCCGTTTGTCATGAAAACCCTTTTCTTGTTTTCCTCCGAATTTTCACCTACAATTATATAAATATTTTAAGTGAGTTTGGATACTCTTCGTTATAATTTATAAGTTTAGAAGTTTTAGACATCGAAATCTTATAAGATCTAGTATAACTGTGAAGTCTGTGAACTGTCGTCTTGTCGATAAAACCTAATATGCTCTGAACATATTTTGATATTGGTACCCCGTTTTACCCCACCTAGTTAACATAGTTACCAGTCGAAAGAACCATCGGAGAAACATTGCTTAGTGAAACTGTTTTTAATGGCGCATTTTCTACAGTGTCTGTTTTAGTTTTCTTCACGTTGTCTATAGACTTATTTATTTTCCATGGAATATTTGTAGTTACCCTCGATTTAGAATCATTCTCTCGCAATACCTTAAGAGTATGGTATATTTTATTCGTAGTCCTAGGCTTAAAGTATCTGAAAATGTTATGTAACTTTTAAAATTAATACTAGTCTCAGTTTTCTACATTAAGTAACAGAATATTATAAAAGAAATACATTAGTAAAAAAGTTTTTAGCGTAAAAATGTTACCTACCTATTATAATAATGATTATTACTTGTACTTCTCATTAAATTATTGTATTTATTTTTATTGAAATGTTTCCATCTGTTAGCCACCCATTTACTTTTTTTAGTCAATAGTTTCGCGCGTTCAGTAGTAAATAAAAGCCTTGAAAAAAACAAGATACCGATTAGATAAAACAAACTTAACGGCTTATTTTAATAAGATTATGTCTATGTCTTAGTGAGAATAAAGATCTTTAAACCTAACCTAAACCTAGATTAATTCATTAGGTATGCTATGAATATAACATAAGATCTTCGCAAGATCATAGGTGCTTATGACATTGTCCATGTTGACTAAATGGTCAGCTGGTAAGTAGACGTTTTATACTACAGCTTGTAAAGGCCTACGAGTACACCTCTTAAACTTGCATGTACAAAAGAATAATATTAATAGTTAAAAAACTAAAAACACGCTTTTTTATATACAACCAAACTAAACTGGCAGTTTAAAGTGGGTCAAAATCGCGCCCAAAAAAGTCGGTTACAAACAAACATACAAACATACAAATTGAAAAATGGAATAATTATATCAAATTAGTGTATTGTCATCGGTCCTCGATAAATCTACAAAGTTTGAAGTGGGTCAAAATCGCGCCCAAAGAAGTCGGTTACAAACATTACAAACAAATATACAGGTGAAGCTAATAAAAAGCGTATAAAAAGAAGAATTCGATAAAGTATATTAGAATATGTGTAATAACTAATAAGTAATAACACACCTTGGGTCCATGGTAATACTGTCTTCTCGCGTGTTATAATTGACAAGTTGGAAGAAAGGATCCCCATCGCTAATGTTGAAATGCATGAGTCGCCCTGTCTGTGTGTTCGGAGAAAACTTCACCAGCGGTATGAGAGATGTTACATAATCCTCACCTTTACTGAAATATTTCCATTTAATTATATTAAAGAAAACAAACCCATAGTCTTTACCCGAATGCGAGTTATTTGACCCTTAATTAGTAGGGTCCATTGCAAAAACAGTATTTGCGTAGTATATTATAAGTACTAAGTAGACGTTCCGCACGGCTTCGCCCGCATAAATTATGAATTTAACGGAAACCGTACATTTTTTCGCAAATCGTAGTATATATCCTGCCAAATGGTCTACTCTAAGTATATCTGTACCAAATAACATAAAAATTGCTCCAGTAGTTCGTGAGATAAGCCCTTTCAAATAATTTTCCCCGTTTTTTTCCACATTTTCCTCTGTTTCTTCGCTCCTATTAGTCTTAGCGTGATAATATAATATCTATGGACGCTATGACGAATGAGCTATCTAACAGCGAAGGAATTTTTCCAATCAAACCAGTAGTTCCTGAGATTAGCGCATTCAAACAAACAAACTCTTCAGCTTTACAATATTAATATTAGTAATAGATTTCTGTGTACAAGGAGTAGATTGGGTACCTACAGGTATTATAAGTAGGACTTCGCAGTTTTTCCGGAGAATGTTATTATTCGAATATATTCGAATAATAATATTTCCTAGTGACTGGTCGTATCTTAAGGACCGCTAGTAGATAGTTGAATTTTTTACAAAAGATGTATTTATATTGCCGTCAATATTACGGAACTGTTACGCACAAAGACGACTCACACTTTACCGTTATAATTTACCCTGTATACAAACTACAAAGTTAGTAATAGACATACATACTTGGGTGTGACGTCATCGTCGTCCAGCAAGTCCTGAACGTGTTGTATGGGTCGGCCCACTAATTGGAAGTTTCCGGAGATGTTCATCAAAGGTATTTCTTTTGTGACTGCAAAATCGTCCGCCCAAGTTGGTATTTTCTCCGTATCATATATCTTCGTATTATTTTCTGTTTCCTCTTCCTGAACTGAACTGAAAATTCGCCTATGTTGCACAACGTCTAGCTGGGAAATCTTAATCTAACTTTCTTAAATCTTAATCCTAACTTTAAGTATCCCCATACTAATACTTAATCAAAATCGGATTTGCGGTCAAATTGCAAAGGGATAACAAATGCTAAGTATGTATTAATTTTTTTTATTTCGGTGTACCAGTACGATCTTATTACTGACTAGATGACGCCGACGTGAACCGTACATTTTTCCGGGATGAACAGTGTCCTATGTCCTTACTATAAGGACTCAACCTATCTTCCTAATCCCTATCAAATTTCAACAAAATCGGTTCAGCGGTTTGGGCGTGAAGAGGTAACAGACAGACAGACTCACTTTCGCATTTATAAATTATATATTTCACATTAATTATAATATTTAGTATAGATCATAATTTATAACTGTTGCTATTTTACCTAGTGCTAGTTTGCGTGGTGGTTTTAATTGTATAAGCCCTCGTATGATTCTTGCGTCTGGTCACGAGATGTTCAGGCAGCGGCCCCCAGTAGCCGCCGTAAGCCGGCACCACGTGGTAAACAGCCATCGGCTCTTGGTTCGTCGCACACACTTCTCTCAACTTCACCTCACTTACCACGTCAATCACTAATACTATTATGTAAGGTGGTTCCGTCCTGAAAATCGTATAAGTTTGCGAGGAAGAGCGGCGATCGCCGAAAGTCAGCTATTTAGTTTTTATGCACAAAAGTGAAAAAAATTTGGTCTTTCAGCGCTGCTGTCACAGCGAACCCTGTACAAGGAACACATCCACACCCTAAAATATTATCATACACCCTGTATATTCAACCAAAAAGAAAAAAATTACAGAATAAAAATTACAGAATACTTTTAAATATGTAGTTCCTTTTAATTATAACTGATTAAGTTAAGAACTCTCTCTTTGTTATGGCACTTATGGCTTTGTATTTTATTTAGATTTTAGATCTATATAGAGCTAAGACATACACTTTGAATGTGTAATATGGGTCCTCTAATTGCACTTTTTCATAAACGAAGAACGAGAGAAATGACGTATTTAACCTATCCTATATTGGCTAACTTTAACTCAGGTCTACGTAACTGGCCGTGCAGCGCCATGATCTCATGGCGGTGCTTGGGCGGGACCTCTCGCTCTCGAGCATGGTTCGCTGCATGCTCGAGAGCGATAAGGCATGGCAGGCGGCGGTCTCTTTCTGCGAAACCGTCCTTTCGCAGAAAGAGGCCTCGGAGCGGAACAGAGAGGATGACTCATCCTCCTTACCGCTCCGCCGGCGTAGGACGGGAGTGCGGAGGCGTCGTTACGCGAACCTCCAAACTCCCGTCTAATCCGGGGCTCCGGGCAGGGATGGGAATCTGTCCGGCTTAGCTAGTCCCGGCGCCGAGGGGAACGCTTTAGTTTGCCTAAGCGTTCCCTAACTTTGGTGGAAGTCCGGTCCCTATTGAGGTAGACCGGCCGGTCGTGGAGGGGGTCCTGTGTTAGATAAATCCAGGACATACCTCCGTATACGGCTGAAGGCGAACCGCAGGTGGTTTTAGTGGGTAGGAGTCCCACATATCCCCGGGGTGCTTCAGCTTATCTGAGGCACATCCCCGACCCGGGGAACCCATGACGGGTTTCCCCTGCGCATCAAAAAAAAAAAAAAAAAGGTCTACGTAACTGGCCCTTAAACTTGGGTATTATAAATAATGTTTTATCAAAATTAAGTACCTTATAGTGACCATACAGCTGTATGGAACATTCAGCTTCGAATAGTAAATCACATTCAAATGACTATCATCCAGCGATGAGCCAAACAGCATGGAGGGTGAGACTTTACGTTTACAAAACTCCGACATATCTTTATGATTCGCGTACGTTTCGATACCTAAAATTAAATCATCTTTTTGCAGTAAGCCTAATAAGATGAAAATTATATCACGCAACATGATCTCCTTGCCATGGCCATATGGATTACATTTGAATAAATAGTTTAAAAAAATATGCTTTGAAAAAAATTGTATAAACATTGGCCATATGACTGTTTCGAGTATAATATAGTTCCGAATTAATGCTAAGTTTCGAATTAACTACTGTAGATAGGTAAAAAAGCGGCCAAGTGCGAGTTGGACTCGCCCATTAAGGGTTCCGCTTCCGCAGCAGCAATTAGGTTTATTTTTATGAAATTAAAAGGTTTTTGATTTATTTTTATATTTCAGTCGATTTAATGAAATTTAGATTAAGGTTTACCATTTATGACGTATAAAAAAACTACTGGCTAGATCTCGTTCAAACCAATTTTCGTTGGTAGTTTTTATAGTAATCTACATCATATATTTTTTTTAGAATTATCATGCCCCTACTTTAGAAATTAGAGGGGGGGACACACATTTTACCACTTTGGAAGAGTCTCTCTCGCAAACTATTCAGGTTAGAAAAATATGATATGAGAAACCTCAATATGATTTTTGGAGACTTATCCATAGATACCCCACACGCATAGGTTAGAAGAAAAAAAAATTTTTTTGTTTCAGTTGTACCTATGGGGACCCCTAAAATTTTTAATAATTTTTCCATTTTTGCATCAAAATCTTAATGCGGTTCACAGACTACATCTACTTACCAAGTTTCAATAGTATAGCTCTAATAGTTTCGGAGAAAAGTGGCTGTGACATACGGACGGACAGACAGACAGACAGACATGACGAATCTATAAGGGTTCCGTTTTTTTGCCGTTTTGGCTACGGAACCCTAAAAAGAGCTTTTTGACGCCCTTTTTGTAAAATAACCTTTTTTCAAGCCTACAGAAAAGATGCTGCCATGTGTTGCTTATATTCAGAAGTGATATCATTAATTCTATGAAGTCTTAAAAAGAAATAAACTCTATACTTACCTACTACTCATGGTATAGGTACTACCCGATATTCTCAAAGCTGTATTTAGCTACTTCCTTAATATTTTATAGGATAAAAAATGTTTAAAGGGAGCATTTAATAAAAGTAAGCAAAGAGCGTACAATAAATCGAGATGATAATATGCCGTCAGCCGTCAGCCACATGGGGGTCGCGTGACCCGCACGAATATTATAGGGTAACCCCAACCGGGCAGAAGCTTTTAAACACTTATAATTATTACGTAAACAAATTACAATAGCTATCTGCAGGTATGTAATTCTATCTATGTAATTGTGATGAAAAAACTTGATTAATTTTAAAATAATTATTAAATACTTTACTAGTCACATTTTTACATGTTTTGCCACTTTGGAACTTTGGAAGTGTCCCTTGCGTAAACTATTGATATGCGAAGAATTATAATGATGATGGCTGATGAGAAACCTCTATACCTCTATTATTATAATTTTTGAAGACCTGTCCTTAAATAAGTACCTCACAAGTAACACGTATGGATTTGATAAAAAAATAGATTTTCAGTTTTCAGCAGAGACATGATACTTTTGTAAGGCCCACTTGCGAACAGCGAAGATCTAAGTTAAAGTTAACTCTGAGTGAGACAGATATGACATCATGTCATATCTGTCACTCACCAAGTGAGTGATAGAGATGACATGATATTATTTAACTCAGAGTTAACTTTAACTAAGATCTGCGCAAGTGGGCCTAAGTTAGTCATGTCTCTGGTTTTAGGTACCTATAGTTACTAATATGGGGACCCCGAATTTTTTTATTACGTATGTTTTCGTATGAAAATCTTAATGCGTTTTACCAAATATACCTACCTACTTCCTAATGTGTTATTAAGTTTCAACAGTATAGGTCTTAATATAGTTTCGGAGAAAAGTGGCTGTGACATACGGACGGACAGACAGACATATGACGAATCTATAAGGCTATATATATATATATATATATATATATATATATATATATATATATATATATATATATATATATATATGTCACGACCCTAGATTAGGCACGGACTTCGTCGAAGTCAAAGATAACTGATAAGCTGATGGACATTGGACAAGCAGTTAATGAAATCATAAAATCATAGCAGTTAATGCCAACCAGAATGAAGGATCAAAAGGAAAACGTCATAGCTTGCAAGTTGCCAGAAATGAGAATTATAATAGTGATTAGAGATTAGGCCGAGAGAACACAGATCACTCCGCAAGATAATCGCTACAAAAAAAACTTACTATTCGTACCTAGATCTTATTTCATAATGTCACTCATAACTCTTATCTTATCTTTTAATTATTCTCAGTCTTTAAAGTGCCTAAACTCTTTTCTTATTACGTTGTAGATAGATCATACCAAGGGCCTTATTATAATTAGCAACGTTGTCATACTGTTACGTAAGTACAAGGGTAACGTAGTACATAATATTATATTAGAATCGTCTATTTTCTAAGAAATTGGACTCGAAGAAAGTATAACTGTGAGGACAAAGATATTCAAAGACGTAAAGCTCACGTCTTGAACTTATCTCCGACATCCGAGGAAATAGGGATTACTGTATTGCTGAGGAGAGATCTGCGAGATCTAGATCAGAACTCTCATTCTTTTCTAAAACAAATATGGTCAAATTAATATTTTCATTGAAATAACTGCTAAGGGGCCTAAGGGCGTCGGTCCACTGACCATACCTAACTTAATTATATTATAATAATAAGTATTTAGACGACGGTCATTTTAAATGATTCATGCTCATTCCGTTGTTTGTTTAGATTTAGGGCCACGCGCAATATAGGGTTCCGTAATACCGCTAGGTTTTGAAAATTTTTGTATGGTCAATGAATGTACATTTATAACATGTTTTACACTACTAACAACATCATCTCAGTCACTTTCAAAGGAATTTGAACGAAAAGTTCCTTTATACTTCGCCGAAAACATTTTTTTTAGTTGATCGACTATTACTCAATAACTTATGAAGTCTTCTTAGCCATGATAGTTTTCCTTTTAAATTCAGCATATTTCCTACTCCCGTGAATTCTTTCACTTTCCAGAAGCAACCGTTTAGCTGGTAGAAGGGGTGGACACTGGACTCTAACGATTTTTTCCAATTTAAAACTTAATATTTCACAAATGGATACCTAAATCGGAAGATGATCTATGAATACTCATAATATTTTAAAAAAACCTATCCAACGACACCCCACACGATGGGGTGGGCGCGAAAAAAAAATTCAACCCCACTTGATGTGTAGGGGAGGTACCATAAAAAAAATATTTTTTAAATATTTTATGTACCATTTTGTCAGCATTATCACAGTATAGCAATATAATATCCCTACAGTAACGAAACGCCTTTGATGTCGCACGATGCCGCCACCGGTGTAGGTACCAAGCAGATATGCCAGGGTTGCCACTTGCCACGAAACGGGAAATAAAATAAAAATAAAATATTGTGCTTGTAATTAATCAGCGTGTTATATTTACATATTATGTCGTACTGCCAGATATTTACGTGAAACTTTATTTTTAGATGATTAGAGTTCGCGCAACTCCGTTGTGCCAAAACTCGTTAATCGCACGGGAACCGTACATTTTTCCAGGACAAAAAGTATCCTTTGTCCTTTCCCGGGACTCAAAGTATCTCCATGCCAAATTTCAGCAAAATCGGTCCAGCGGTTTGGGCGTGAAGAGGTAACAGACAGACAGACAGACAGACACACTTTCGCATTTATAATATTAGTAATTACTAATTAGTATGGATTTAAAAATTTTATTAACCTATCAAGCCCCTTAAGCTCACCGGTGAGCAAGATACAATAGAATAACAATAGATTTCCAAGAATCCACGATCGAAGGATTAAAATAATGAAGACGCATTCGGATATGTATAATATCCAACAATAATTAATCATATTATAACAATTGGTAGGTACGGTAGGCCACACGTCAGGTGTAACAGAAGCACTTCAAAACTCGCTCTTATTACGTGCGCGGTAAGGGCGGTCCAAATGTCATAATGTTACACTTGATGTGTGGCCCTGTGTACCTAGCTAGGTAGGTACTAATTAGTATGTAACAGGGTATTTGACAGTTTTTTTTATTTTTATTCTATATTGTTTCTCTCCTTGTTACACTTCTTACAACGTAAACAATAAAACAGAGATGCAAATTGCAAATAAATTCCACCAAGGCCAACACAATATTAGTGTGAACTGTGAGTCGATATTATATTTTATGACAATTTAAATCCTTTTTGTTTTTTGAATCAGATTTACATATTCTGTACACTGAACACTTATTATATCCCATTGTTTATAAGATAAGTTATCGTTTTACAACATAAAATTCGTAGACAACGCGCCAACGTCACACCTGCGCGCGAATTCGTACAAACTCCGCGAGTTTGACGGCGCGGGCCCGCGCCGCCCGCTTCCCCGCGGATACCCCTCCGTTGCTCTGCGCAAGTACATTCGTTTCACTACTGTAGGGATATTGCTATACTGTGGCATTATTAATCCTTCGATCGCGGATTCTTGGAAATCTGTCGTTGTTCTCGCGGCCGCATGTGGCCACTCGAGAGTGTTTAAGTATTAATATGTGTATTCAGCATTGTAGGTCCTATAGTCTCTGAGCAAAACCGCGGACGGACAGACAGACGGACAGACGGACAGACGGACGGACGGACAGACCGAAACTATAAGGGTTCCTTGTTGACTACGGAACCCTAAAAATGTCGGAGTTTTGTCGGGAATGTGAAAGAGTGCAATGTTGGGTTTTTATATTAAAAACTGTGCTGAAAAATATATTTTTTCCCCGCCATATTTATACTCGACACTGGCCATGGTTAAATAGACAAAGTGCCATATTAAGAAAAAAAATGTCACTTTGACACAAGGAAATCAGCTGATTGTCAACTGTCATTTTATCATGCTTGTCATGGTTGTCATGTGTGTGTGTGCAATGGGTGTCGTAACTAAAAATACAATTTCTTCACTATAAATTGACTAAATTGTTATAATTTTTGAGTGTCACATATGTTCCTGAAATGGCTATTTCCGAGTATGTGGCGTCCTTGTCCCAAAACCCATATTTTGGTGCCGGTTTCGGCTTATTTGGCGTTGGAGCTGGTGCAGCGATCTTGCGAAAAGGTTTCCAGACCTCTGTCATGTTATTTCGAAGACACTGTATGATAACTCTTGAAGTTCCTTGCCGAGATAAATCCTACCAGTGGTTGTTGCAGTGGATAACTCAGAAAGGCGCCAAACAAACCCAGCATCTAAGTGTAGAAACCTCATTCCTGCAGAAAGATACTGGGCAAATTAAAACTAAATACGACTTTATACCTAGTGTAGGCCAACACTTCTTTAGGTAATGACATATTACCAGTAACATAGTTTTATGGTTATAAAAAAATATATAAATATTATGTTTGTGAACTTATTTCAGGTATCGAGGTACCTGGATCAAAGTAGATCGTACCAGAGAGCAGCATACACTAGATCTGCACATGGGTGTTCCCTGGGAAACAGTCACCTTAACAGCATTTGGCCGAAATAAACAACTTTATTATGATATTCTGGAAGATGGTAAATATTATATTTTTGCCCTTATTCTACATAAACCTCAATTAAGAAATGAATGAATTCTCTTTATGCCAAGGACTTGCACAAAGTACAAGTACTATTATTAGTTTTTATACTAAGATTGTGTTTTTTAGCTAGAACTATGGCCTTAAAGCAGCATGAAGGCATGACTGTTATGTACACAGCAATGGGTTCAGAATGGCGTCCTTTTGGACACCCACGGAAAAGGAGGCCCTTACATAGCGTAATACTCCGAGCTGGCCTTGCTGAGAAGATATTAACTGATTGCTTAGATTTTATTGACAATCCTGGCTGGTATACAGATAGAGGCATACCATACAGAAGAGGTAAGACAGAGAGGAAACAATTTTTACTAATAATATACATATTTTTTAAGCATGTACTAAGAAACTTATTCTAAAATCTAATAGGTCAGTCAACATACATCTGTTTGCCCAGTTTCTAAGATATTTTTACAGAAGTTTATCTATTTAATAGCATTGTTGATTGGTTGATATTTTGTCATCAGAACTAATGAACACATAAACTTCAGTAAAAAAATCTTAAAATCCATAAAGTAACAAAATTTTTTAAAACATCTATTCTTGTATTGTTTCAGGCTATCTGTTGCATGGTCCACCAGGTTGTGGAAAATCCTCATACATCATGGCTTTAGCTGGCCAGCTGGAATATAATATTTGTGTACTCAATTTGTCAGAAAGAGGACTTACTGACGATAGACTCAACCATTTGCTAAGGTAACATTTATATAAGTAAAATATTATCTTACTAGATTACGCCCGCAACTGCGTTGCGCCAAAATTAGTTTATCGCGCGGGAACCGTATATTTTTCCGGGATAAAAAGTATCCCATGTCCTTTCCTGGGACTCAAAGTATCTACAACATACCAAATTTCAGCAAAATCGGTTCAGCGGTTTGGGCGTGAAGAGGTAACAGCCAGACAGACACACTTTCGCATTTATAATATTAAGTATGGATGACTAATGAGTTTTAAAAATATACTACATTCAAAAGAAGATAGCTGTTTAAATACATCTACAAACCTTAAGCATATTCTATGGCAACAATATAAATTGTATCAAAACATTAGAAAAGTATTGGAATACACAAGGGAAACTATAAGTAAGTTAAATCTCTATGTATAACAATGTTTTCAAAAGGGGGTAAATGGTTATAAATAACTGGCTTGTTTATTTTACAGTGTAGCACCACAACAGTCTATAATACTGCTTGAGGACATAGACGCGGCCTTTGTGTCTCGAGAGGACACAGCTAAACAAAAAGCAGCCTACGAAGGTCTAAACAGAGTTACATTCAGTGGTCTTCTAAACTGCTTAGATGGTGTCGCCTCCACAGAAGCTCGGATCGTATTTATGACTACGAATTATTTAGAAAGGTATATTTTCCATTTACGACTACCTGCAGAATGTAATTTGCGACATATTGTAACAAAAACAAGAACTTTAATCATTTGCGGAAGTCTAGGTTAAAGTTAATCCTTCTTTAAATATTATCTCTTTCGTTTGCATAACGCAAAGACATGAAATTCAAACAAAATTAACGTGGGTCTAACAAACATCAACACATGGTTCCCAAAAGCTAACCGTCAGTCTTGAAAACTACGAAAGTCAAATTTTATGGGGAAATTAACTTGAAAACATTACACAGCCGCGGCCGACGTACAAAAAATAGTTGTATCTCCGTTGCGCCAAAATTTTCGTGCATACCAAATTTCAGCAAAATCGGTTCAGCGGTTTGGACGTAAAGCAGTCACAGACAGACATACTTTCCCATTTATAATATTATTATGGATTTTAAATGTCAACCATTATTAAAACTTTCAGGTTGGATCCAGCACTAATAAGACCAGGACGCGTTGACATGAAGGAGTACGTCGGCTACTGCGACGAGCAACAAGTTGCGCTGATGTTCCTAAGATTCTACAAAGATGCGGCGGAACATTCTAGAACATTCGCTAAGAAGTTTGTATATTTTATAGCCGTCGTTGTCAAATTGCGGCCCGCGGATCGCATGCGGCTCGCGGCCGTTATTTGTGCGGCCCGCGACAAAGTAAATTATTTGCATGGTCAACTTTAATATAATACACAATGGCTCAAATTACGACATATTTAACGATAAACGCAACCAAGCCAATGTAAATTTTTAGTTAGCAAATGTCATAATAACCTTACACCTAGTCCAGTGGTTTTATGGTGTGAAGCCAGAAGCAATTCACTCACATGGGCCTCATTACACCTACCAAGTGGCGAGTTCTCGAGTCTCGACCAGTAAAATTTGCTGTAAGTACTGTCTCGCCACTACTCGGTAGGTGTAAAAAAGGCATAAGTGATAACTGATAAGACGTGTGGAACCGCTCTTGAAGCGTCCTACACGTACACTTGGCCCGGTACTAGCACTCACATTGCCATGTGTGGCCCTTGGCCAGTAAAGTGTGACGACGGCTGTATTCAAATTATTATTTACTATCTACTTGTAGTAAATTAAAGTACCCTTTTTAATGGGATCATTTAAATTGTTCACACCTTTCGGCTCTAAAATATCTCCTGCGTTCAACTTAGGATTTACTACGTAATATTACATTGTTTCAGGGTAATGGAGCAGGGGAAGAATGTTAGTCCTGCGCAGATCCAGGGTTACTTCATGTTCCACAAACACTCAACACCAGAGGAGGTGCTCGCCAACGTCGAAGCTATATGGACACTCGGTTGACCTGTGATATGTTAGAGCTTTACGACTGCAGTTGATGGTTACTTTGACTGCAGTTGGCTGCAGTTGAACTCATAAAGTTAATATACCGCTAGGTGTATTAACTTTATGGTTGAACCTTGCTTTGACTGCAGTTGGCTGCAGTTGAACCCATAAAGTTAATATACCGCTAGGTGTATTAACTTTATGGTTGAACCTTGCTTTGACTGCAGTTGACCATTGCTTTGACTGCAGTTGACGTTTGACTTGACTGCAGTAATTGCCTTTGATTTGACTGCAGTTGACGTTTTCTTTGACTGCAGTTAATGTTTGCTTTGACTGCAGTTGACATTGTCTTTGAATGCAGTTGGCTTCTGTTGATGTTTACTTTGACTACAGTCGACATTGACATCGACAAACGATAGTCGTTCGTTTAGTCCGGCCGCACATTGTCCGAATTCTGATCAGAAACATTTGAATTCCGCCGGACCCCGCACATTATCCGAAATATCCTTCCGGCGAGTTCGAGCTCACTCGGCGCTCGGCTCAGTACGTTACATGTTAGAGACAGCGCGGACATTCAACTGTTTCTGATCAGAAATGTCGTACAATGTACGGCCGGGCTTAAAGAGCGCCTAGATTAGAAAAATGTTTGTAAATATAATCATCAAAATAGTACTTTCGCTTGTTTCAATGTCTTGTTTGGAAAATTATTAACATTATGTATGGTGGAGTTTCCATTTTTTTCATGCGTGTGAAAAGAAATGCGTATATCCATAGTCACAAAAAAAACATTTAAAAAATAAGTATAATATATTCAACTTGTAAGTATGTAATATTAACAGTTATAAATTTACAAAAACAATAAGGAGTAGTTTTATACAATATGTCAAAGCAAATGTTACTCAAGGCTTTTAGCATTCAAAGCCTAGTCGTAATATCAAAACATGTACTCATCATATTTTCTACGGAATACAAGAAAATATGGCCCAAACTATTGTGATCTACAAAAAATAAAAACTAAGAGTAACTGTGTCAAAAAATTTGTTCCACGAGTCTACAAAATGAGTAGGTACCGAATACATGCATAATGTATGCATGTGTTCGGTACTCAATTTTGTGTATAGAAGTGACAATTGAAGACGTGAGTGGATGAACACAATAACTAACATTTTGTGGACATGTTTGGTGGATGGACATTTACTATTTTTTTCCCGTATAATTTCAACAAACCTTGTAACTTATTGCTTATTGCCCTCTGGTTTCGAGACCATTAACTGAACTAGGCTTTTAATGTACTTAATTGACAAAAATAAATATATAAAATCTCTATACAAATGTTATATTTATATTATATAACTTATAAAATATATAACATGCTTAATACATATTATCATATTATATATTTTAACATGGCGAAACTTAAACAGGAAAAATCAGATTAAAACTTATTAATCGGCACTTAACGCGACTTAATTCTAGTAGTAATGCTACTACGAGTAGAGATAAACTACGATAACATGGCCGTGGTCACAAGGGAATGTAAAGTATGTTTACATTCCCTTGTGACCACGGCCGTTGCAGCACGGCCGAAACGTCGAGAAAAAGTATGTACTTACTCGTAGTAACATTACTAATAGAATTAGGACCAATTTCACCTGTTATTGTTAACAGCTTCTGAAAAATAATTGTCATGTCTTCTCTTTCATTAATATGAAAAACGAAAGAGGTAATGATATACCAGTATGAGAACAGTGGTTGGTGAAATTGGGCCTATGTCGCGCTAAGTCCCGACTCTCGAATAATAAGTTTTAACTATAATGCAACGCAAAAGTTTAAAATTTTGTCTTAGAAAAATCAGATCCTTTTATACTACATAACTACTAATTTTACGGTTTGTTGGTGCTATAACAATATTAATCTACTTAACTCAATATTATATGGAAGTTTATTTTTTGTGTTCTTTTATGAATTTCATTCAGGTTTATTCTTGCTGCAAAAACCTACGGATCGGCAGTATGTAAAATAATATTATGTATTGCTACAATTCAGACCTATTAACTAAAATACACAGTATTTTTGGCTTCTAAGCCTTAATATATCGCCCTGTTGTACTGTACTGTACTGTACTATTATACTGTAGTAAGTAATTTTGTTCGCAACTTCTCTCAACTTTTCATAAACAATATAGTTTTGATGGGTTGAAACTACTTGATATGTTACAAACTTTTATATATTAAGTAAAAGTAAAAAAGTACAATAAATTAAATTGAAAGTTTTCAAAATTAACTGAGGACTTATACATTCCTTATAGATTTCAAATGACGTATAAATGTTTGTACCGAATTGTACATAGCCAGGTTGATATTCCGTGCGTTAGCGACGAGTCCCGGTACGATGTCGCCAGTGAAAGTTTTAAGTATTTGCCACTGCCAATTGGCATTCATTTTGATAATATCAACTTCTACACCCTGACCGTTCGCTACCTTTATGCAAAAACACTGCACATTGCTGAACAGAGACAGAAACAGTTCCATGTGATCTGAAACGTCCACTACGAAGCTCATCTTGAATTTTATAAGGCAGCGGTAATCGGCCGGCAACTTAGTTTTGCTATCCAGTAAATGAATATTGTAAAATTGAAGTAAATTTCTGAAATACGTGAACGGCGAGGCCGTCGAAGTATTCGGAAATTCGACCGTGTCTAAAATCATGCAGTCCGGTTTCCGTACTAAATTGGCCTCCATACCGTTGGACATGGTGTTTCCTATTTGAGAGAGGGGGCGAACGGCGGGTGCTATGTGGATAAACTTCGGGGGATTAGGCCCGTTGTTCGCGAGGTTATAGTTGGTGATGAACACGTTGGGCGCGCCCGCCGCGTCCGCGGGTCGGTTGGGTTGCGCAGGGCCGGCGAAGCAGTGGAACGGCTGCGAGTAGTAGTGACTGTCCCCGGGTGCATCCCGTTTCGCCATTAATTCGTGCACAGGCTTGAGCTTGAGTCTCGGTAGAGCGGTTTGCGCACTGCCGTCAGCTGTCGAAGTATCTGCACTGCTTGTTGTACTCGAAACACTCTGTGTACTGATAATATTCCCGCGACTAGTGTTTTGGCTTTCGACCAATTTCTGGATGCTTGAGCATAGGTTTGAACCCGGTTCCTCGTTTTTCTTTGGAAGCCTTTTAGGGTTGGGTACAGGATTAGCATTCAGCAATATACCACATAATATATGTGGCGGACTTGTAACTTTGTCCTCGATAAACGGTTCCGGTCTTAGAGCCTTATTTAAAACATCAAAGAAATCAGTCGTCGGCTCTGAAATCGACGTACTCTGCAGACTTTTCCACTCGATTTCATTATTAGATCTTTCTTTCTTGCATTTTAATTTTGTGCGAATGCGCACGTAATTGTCATTAGATTCGTTCATTATAAAATTAACTTCCAGGTTTCTGTACTCTAAGTATCTTAGTATTCCAATACAATTAATAGGATTTGTGTTTATAATTTTCGAACCTATGCTTAAAACTTTGTGACGGAGTTGCGATTTTTCTGCCGCGTTTTTGGTTGTACTTGCACTCTCCATTTTTTTCAGTAAATTATTGTAACAGACAGTTATAAGTGTATCTATCAAATTTCCACTCGGGATGTTATTTAATTGTGGGGGTTGCGAATTACTTTCGCTCGCACTGCTAGACGGCCGATCATGGATTTTTAGTGTCGGTTGTTTCGTTTTTTCTTTAATATCGGCTTTGATTTCTTCACTATCATCTATCACCAGTGTGTCACTGGAACTTTCCGAATCTAGTTTTAGCCTCTTAAATTTTCTCTTCGGAAGGAACACCTCCTCCTCAGAATCGGAGTGGGAGTTGGTCTTGTTTGAATATACTATATAATATTGTCTCTTATTTCTCATTATTTTATCTTTATTGAAAACAACAAATTTTGTGGATCCTGTGACATTTGGCCTATCGTCAAATTTATCTAGCCTTACAAAACATGTGTTATTTACATTTCTCTTGTGTGTTCTTATATGACTCTCAATTTCATCCTTCTTTTTAAACTTTTCAGAACACAACCTACATCCAAACTGTTTTACATAGGAGCTTCGCCAGCCTTTGTTGAGGGTTTTCTTACTTTTCTTGATAATTAATTTTGTGTCCTTACCATTCGAAGTAACAACCCTTTCTTGTTCTACTTCAGATTCCTCTTCATTGGACTGTGACATTCTCTCATGTTTATGTTCGTTTGGTTTAGCGGCACTAATACCACTCCCATCAGATTTATTCTGTAAATTATGAAAGTCAGTTATAAAAACATATTCTGTCACTGTAATTTAGCACTGTGGTCTGTGTGTATATGAAGCTAAGCCAACTCAGCTTGCTGAATGTAGCACTTTGAATATAATAACTTATTCCAATGAATGTTATTATAAACGCAAAAGTTTGTATATTTTTCTCTCTGACTTCCTTAATTCTTATGCTTACACCTCTGAACCAATTAAGATGAGGTATGATGATACTTTCAGGACTGGATATTTTTTATCACAGAAAAGGGTATAATCTCATATCATATTATTATAAACATGTATATTTTGTCACATGTAAATCGCAACGTAGTTACAACATACATAATATTTATTATATTGCCCTTCTTCCCTATGTATATTCAGAATATACACAGGAAAAAAGGGCAATAATAATTTGTCTTCATCATATATTTTTCCATAATTTACAATTGTACACAATGGATACAATGCTAATGTTTGGAGATGCTATCCCATGTTTTCTGCATTTCTGACAATCCACTTGGCAGACATAGACCAAACTTTGCGTAGCTGCATTGTGTAACTTTTTTATTAGGTAAAGGGTGAATATTATACAAATAACTTACTGTTTCACATTGAAGCTTTCTTTGCAATCTTTTTTGCTTTTCTTGAAACAACTGCTTAGTACAAACAAAGTTACTCAGAAGTTTTTCACAATCCACACATATTAACTGTGGAAGCCCATTATTTAGCTCAACCTGCAACAGAATTGTTTTTGATAATTAGTATGAATTATTTAGTTAGCAGAATGGTAGAACTAAAATCATATGTATTTGCAATAAATTTTAGAGGGATGAGCATGAGTTCCTTCTATCTACAGATTACAGTAGATAACAATATTTGTTTTTAAAAATAATTGGTTTCACAGGAACAACTGTAACTTTTGCTAAACATTTTCAATGTGTGGATTCTAAGGATAAAAGATTGATCTCCTGTCAAAATGTGACTGTAGGCCATGAAGAGTAGTGAAGCATCTTCATTTTATAATATGTAATAAACTAAGATTATTAAAAACTAAGGGAATGTAACTCCCATATTATTACCATTTTAAATTTGGTTCCTTTTGAACTCTCATATAAAGTCAGCCTGATACCACCTCAACCGGATCAAGGCCACCTAAATATTGCAAATGTATTGAAATGTGTACCTACCTAAGGTACATATTTTTGACAAGTATTGTAGCACATGTTTTTTGGTGAAGTTACTTTTCCTTAGTTTTATTATTCTTAGGTAATAAACAAAAAATACATTTTTGAGAAAAGAGCCGAATAATATTTAAAGAATCTACACATTTGTACCTCAATATCAAATACGAATTTAATATTTTCCTGGATTGCAGGTACAATTTGGTACTTTCCCTTTTCTTCTAGACACAGCCGACATGTAGTGAACAGTTCATGATCCACTACAATCTTTGGATTCATTTTCACTTCTAACTTGTTTTGACTTTCTTTTTCCTGCAAATGTGAAATATTTAACAAAGATGGACCAACAAACCAAAGTAAACCATAGCAGCCAGATAAACAACATTGCAGTACTTCAGCTTTTATCGTCAAAAGGTTTTATGGAGCTACTCTATAAAATCCTAAACAAACACAAGTATGCTTTTTTGGCAGTCAAGATTTGAAATATATGTCTAAATAAAAAGTAATACAGTAACAATACACGAAATCAGAGAATGCATAATAACAGGAAATATACAAACATTGGTTTTAGCGCTTTTACCTCAAACTGGTTCAAATGGCAAAATATCGTAAGAATAGTGAAAGTTCGTTATTTTACTAATAACTTTTTACGATGTGCATCTAGCCACTTCAATTACGTTTTTAGTTTTGTTCACAAACTATATTTTTGTTCACTGCAGCTAAGTAGCCAAAAACTCAAAATAATTTTTGGAAGCAAGGCAAAGCAAAGGCAGCCGCCAGGTGTCAACTGTCAACTTGTCAAGTGTCAACTGTCAGTATTTTTTTTTTCTTATTATGGCACTTCGCCTTTAACCATGGCCAGTGTCGAGTATATAATATTATAGCGCACTAATCTCTATTATACAAGTAGGTACTAGGTACAATTAGGGATGGTTACCCAGCAGCAGTAAAAAATGAGTCAGAGTAAAAACTCAAACTCAGTAAATACTGAGTATTTACTTTATTGTATGAGTATTTAGTAATACCCGTTTTTGCTGTTGACACTTGACAACCGCCGTTGACGACCGTGTATCAGATACTTTAAGCAAGACATACACGGTCATCAACGGCGGTTGACGACCACGCAAAATCTATGAAAAACTGTGGTCAACACGTTGACAACAGTGTGGCTGGCAACGCACATACTATTTTTTGCTGTTGACGACCGTGTATTCGGTGTTTTAGTTTTCAGAGAGCCAGGCGCGGTCCGAAGGAGGGGGTCACAGGGGACATGACCCCCCCCCCAAATCTAAGGTCAAGTTGAAAATCTCAAAATCTTGCTAAATACCTAATAAAAGGTAATTTTAATACGCCAATGCCAACAAATTTTTAGTATAGTGAGTGACCCCCCCCCCAAAATTTCAGGCTGCGACCGCGCCTGCAGAGAGCCAGTACTGGCTGCCAATAAACTATAAAGTATGAAATACACGGTCGCCAACGGCGGTCGTCAACAGAAAAAAATTGTATGCGCGTTGCCAGCCACACGGTTGCCAACCAGTTCTCCATTATAGATTTTGCGTGGTCGTCAACCGACGTTGACGACCGTGTATTTCTTGCTTAAGACTGGCAGCCAGTATTGGCTTGGTATAATATGCCGCGTGTGAACAGTTTGGCCTGGCTTGAAAAACTGTTCACCCGCGGCGTATACCAAGCCAATACTGGCTCTGTAAAAACTATACTTATTGGTAGTTTCGATTCCTATAATTAAGCACCATTTTACCCCTAGTAAGGGGTATTATATTTGTTATACATCAATAAGCTATTTAATGGTTTGTCCTTGTCTGTTAGATGTTTTTCAAACTTCTCAGACAAAGACAGCTCACATTGTACAGCCAATCCATTGGGTAAAAAATATACTTGCTACTAAAAAAGCGAAGGGTAGTTAAAAACATACCATTAATTGTCAATTTTATTACCTTTTATTCATTATAATAATAACACATCATTATAAGTATAATTCTAAGCAATTATCGATCAATAAAATAATTGTTAAAAACATAATTAACATTGTTACTAGTGAAGTTAATTAAAATAAAATTAATGTTGTCCACATGTCAATAAACATTCACTTTAATATTCTCACTGAATATTATAATCAATATGAAGCATTTTATCACAATGCATGTTTAATATTATAACATCCTGGGGAGAAAGTTTATGAAGAATTATATTTAAGTAGAACATTTTTCCACCGGCTTGTTTTCATTTAAGATATTATTAGTTATCACAGCACTAGTACTAATAAAATTGCAGTGTATAAAAACAACATATTTACAACAGATGGAAACCCCAGATGACGTCAGACATAACAGATAACAATACAATGTTAGAACATAATATTATACTAAAAAAGTTGGCTTATCTACGATGGCGGCGTTTCTTCTTTTGTGGGCGTGTACCGTTTCCATTTTGAGCTTGACCGTTTGAAGGCCCTGGAGGGGCAACAGAAGCCGGCGCTGGGCTGGACACTTGGGAGGAGTCGCCATGACTGACTATAAGTGGTCCTATGGCAATTATTTGCTGTTCACGTGACGAGTTAGAAATATTGTTGTTGCTCGAGCGTTGGGGAGGCGTAAAATAGCTGGAGCGCGGAGGGGGCACGGGAACCATGTCAGGCGGAGGGACAGGCGCACGTGCGTTTAGATTCCTGATTATATCCCCCGCATCAAATGCGTTACGTATTTCCTGCATTTGCCTCTCCATAACTTGGATTCTTTCCTGATGCGGCGAAGGTGCCGTCGCAGCTGGTTCCCCGGCGGGTCCATTCAACGCAGCCCTCAGACGCTGACGCATGCGGCGGCGAGCGTTACGCGACAATGTCGGTTGTTGCTCAACGTTACCATTATTCAAAGTAGGCTGTGCGGCTACCGCATTACGTGCGGGGGCTGAATGAGCATTCATTTCGTTCTCAATGGCTGCATTAATCTGGCGATCGATCACGGCGAGAGACTGTGACAACCTCGTTATATTGTTGTCAATGTTTTGAAGAATATTGTTTGAGTTGTTATTACCATTGCTCACACGGTTGGCGATCCTGAGCACGGCTCTCGGTTGTGATTGGTTAGCCAATTGATCCTCAGGAGTACGGCGAATGCATAATTTTGTGCTGATATGAGCCGGCGCGGTTAAGGCTTGAGCATCTAAATCTTTGACGAGTAAACAATGCCCTCGTTTTTTCAATGACCCTTCGCAGGAACGAACTGACCAGACCTAAAAGTAATCATTGAAGTAAAAAATCATTACATAATATATTATGTTGGTTTAGGATTTATGCTTTTTTCACATTTAATAATTTATATTACAAAGTAAATCGACGTAAAATCTTAAAATTTTGTTCATACATACAAGTTTCAACATGCACCTACATTATATACCTAGTTAACTTAGATTAATGTGACCTGACAACAACTCAATTGCTCAGATGTACTAAAGTATTATAATTTTATTTCACTTACACAATCGGAGAAAATAGCTTCACGATCATTGCCACATATAGTAACAGTATAATTAAATGCATGAGCAACCCATGGTGTAGCAGCCATTGATAGCCAAGCAAAAACAGAATCACCTGAAAATAACGAAATATTGTGTTAAAATCATGATCTCGTTTAAGGTTTAAAAAAAAATATTCGGTGATATTAATTTGTCTCTATTATTTATTAGTTAATAATAATTACTTGACTTTTAAAAATATAATTAGTCACTTAAAGGTAAAATACTTTTATCAATTATTATTCCTAGACAACCTATTAATATTAAAGAATAGGCTACTTGACCTAATTTTTTTCTTCATGCTAATCGCTTCTTAATCATTCATTTTCACAAAATAAACTAATATTTTAATATTTTACACAGTAGAAACCCATAAAAATGTTGATTGAAAAATATGGCTTTTAAATGGCGCCGAAAACACAGTCCGCCATAGTGTGACGTCATATGTTTTGTATTTTAGAGTCTCTATTATTGAACATTTTTTTATGTGCTAAATGTACGAGTCTTAAAGTGCCCAAAAATTATAAAAGAATTAAATAAGAAATTAGAAATCATTTGTAATGTTGAAAACTTTTGGAGAAAAGTTTTGGCCATTTCATTTCCCGTCTACAATAAATGGAGATAATATATAAAACTGGTGTTTTATTTGAATTACTCAAGAAAATATATTTTGCAAATCTTTCTAGGCTTATTCTTATTATTTATGTACAAATAAATAAAGGATATTAAATTACGAATGAGATGACGTCACATCCAAATCGGAAGTACCGCAAAAGCGTTTTAGTCAGTACAAATCATATTTTCATAAAATCATATTTTCAAATCGACTTTATAAATAAAGTTCATCATCAATCAAGTCAAGTTGATAAATCAATCATAAGCTTTTATTTGATGTTAAGGGTGAAATATGGTTTCCTAGGCCAAGTTCTACTAGAAATATGCATTTGTTCAATGAAATTGAATATAGGTCAAGTAGCCTATTTATATATTACTAGCTGTCCCGGCAAACGTTGTTTTGCCATTTAAAGTATATTTTCTACATCATCAGTTGATACATGTTTTACCCCCTCTTTTGTCCCCTAAGAGGGTGTGGTGGGGAAGGTCATACACCAGATGTTAAGTTGAAAAACACAGTTAATACCTAATATGAAGTAAGTCCACTAAAGAAAAAAGTTGTATACAAAATCTGACCCCTCTTTGGTCCCCAGAGAGGGTTGAGAGGGGAGAGGGGGGGGGAGGATTTTTATACACCAGATGTTGAGTTGGAAGAAGACAAACATAATATATCTGTGAAAACCGTATGCAAATCTGTGAAAACCGTATGCAAATCGGATCAGTAGTTTTCGTGTTAAAGAAAAAAGTTTGATACAAAATCTGACACCCTCTTTTGTCCCCTTAGAGGGGTGGGGGAAAAAAAATTTATACACCAGATGTTAAGTTGGAAGAAGATAAATATATCCGCGAAAACCACATTCAAATCGGATCAGTATTTTTCGTGTGATGCTGGAACAAACATACAGACAGACAGAAAGAGTGACAGACAGACAGACAGACAAAAAACTAACCACATTTTTGGCTTCTCTAGCGATGTAGTGACAAAGGTGTAATTTCGGGTGTCATTTCATATCTTTTATGTACAGAATTTTCATTTCTACAACAGAATATTGTCTTCCACCCGCACGCGCTTTGGTGACGCCCACTATCGTAATATTTTAATTTCGCCATAATTTCTAAACCAAACGTCCAATTTTAATCATTCAAAGACCAAATATTATCTACATAAACTGTACTTAGTGATAAAATAATTTATTTTGATAAGGATTAATAGCGTGAGTAAAATATATCCGTTTCAATTTAGTCAAAAAAAAAATCAGGATTTTTAAATAAATAAATGGTTATTGTGCCTCACTCGACATAGATAGGTATAGTGTGTCGCGGACTTTTTTGTAGATATTTATAAGATCTACAATTACTTAGAACATTTTATGGTTCTATCTTTTATAGTTTAGGCAGCGTACGCAAAATAAGTAACTTTTCTAGCTGATTTTTTACACCTTGCGTCCGAAAAACTCAAATATCTTACGGAACCCTACTTTTTTCCAAAATAAAATGTAGCCTATGTTCAGCAGAAATAATGTAAGATTCCAATAGCAAAAGAATTTTTCAAATCGGTCCAGTAGTTTCGGAGCCTATTCGACTCAAACAAACAAACAAACAAACAAACAAACAAACAAAAAATCAAATCTTTCCTCTTTATAATAGTAGTATAGATGTAATATGTACTTACTAGATATTTCTATAATTAAAAAGAATATGCCCATATTAGCAATACGAATTGCAGTTACAAGCCTGCCAGGTGTGGTAGCAATTTGCCATGCTTGTAAATATTCTCCATTTTCAGTACGACCCTAAAAATAAATAAAAAAATGTATGAGTATGACATTTGCTTAAAATAAAAATGTTGAATATATACAATTTTACATTCATACAAAAATTAAATTAAGAAATTTAAAAAAAACCCCGCCAAAAAACTTTAAAAAGTAATGAAATAACATTTCCTGACTTTAAGTTTAAATAATTCCTAAGAGTAAAGTAATATTTTAGTCCATAATTGTTGTCAAGGTGTGTCGGGGGACCGCTAAGTAAACTACCACAACAGCGACTTTTGCATTTTGTATCGCCATAATTGTCGCTGATTCTCTCGATTCGGGTCGCTGTGAACAGACCCTTAATTTATATTGTTATGTGAAATCAAACATCTACATTAGCGGTCCCCCGACACACCTTGACAACAATTATGGACTAAAATATTACTTTACTCTTAGGAATGATTTAAACTTAAAGTCAGGAAATGTTATTTCATTACTTTTTAAAGTTTTTTGGCGGGGGTTTTTTTAAATTTCTTAATTTAATTTTATTTTATGCTTTTTAAACTTGTGCAGAATAATTCCTATCAACTGGATCATATCCCAAAATACCATCTATAAAATATGTCCTCTTGGATGAGGCCATCAATATGAGCCCAAACATGAAACCTCCACTTTAGGTTCATACGGAGCTTGGCTCCTATAGAATCCAGGTGATGCTGCAGCAGCAGCATGAAAATATTTACTGTTTATCTACGTCTTACTGGTTGTCGCAATTAAAATGAGCCCAAACACGAAACCTCTGCTCTAAGTTGGTGAGGAGTTGGGTATCCTATTGATTACCAGGTGATGCTGCACCACCAGGTCAACTTTCCAATAATGTGTATATATTCATAAGTGTCTCGAACCAGGATGCAAAATATAAAACCCATCAAACGACTGCAAGTTGCTAATCGTCCTATCACGAACCAGATATACCGTGATATTTCAGCAATGAGCAGGCTGATGATGATGAACTATAGCTAAGAACACTCACCGTCATGTCAGCTTTCAAACAAAAAAAACTAGATCAAAATCGGTCCACCCGTTTGAATGCTACGATGCCACAGACAGACAGACAGACAGACAGACAGACAGACAGACAGACAGACAGACAGACAGACAGACACGTCAAACTTATAACACCCCTCTTTTTGGTCGGGGGTTAAAAATGTCACACAGAACAATATGAAATAATATAATTATATGAATGTTTCACACCACCTCAGTCTGGTCCTGTGGTAAGTTCACACAGACTTTGTGTTTCAAACAAATATGAAGAAAACAAAGAAATGTAACAGAAATTGCAAGGTCTAATAGGTGTAAACAAAGTTTAATATCATTACTTATTACTATAATATTATATACTACAGTAATTCTGTATTATGAAAAAAAAAAGAAAAGCAATTGTTACCTCCAGCAAATCAGGACGGTGATAGTACCGAAGGTGATTAAGTAAGCGGGCTGCTGGTAGTCTTTCATAGTTTCCATTTTTACAACAAAGACAACGAAACAGCCCCTTGCTTGATTGAGGTGTACTGGCTGGTAGACTCTAAAAAGTTTAAAAAATATTGCAATAACCTTTCAAGTCAATACTCAACTAAAATTAAAACTAAAAGAAAGGTACTTTTGATAAGAACAAATTGTACCTCAGGTGTAGTATCACTGTCTTCTTCTTCATTCATATTAGCATCCTCAGGCTCTGAATTATTATCCTTGGCTGGTGTACTACTCTTAGATGATCCACTAGTAGCAGCACCACCAGTTTTCTGAAAAAAAAAACAATAAGTGCTATTTTCTGCTATTTACAAAAAAATGTATTATTAGTAATAAAAAGGCTACATACCAAAGTTTTCAATTTTCTAAAGTTAGCTATCAATTCCTCCATTGCATAATTTCTTGTGCCAAAGAATAACGCTCTGCAGACAGGACACACATCAAGACGCATTTTGCAACGTCCGCATACATGGTGTCCTTCATTGCATTGGAAAATTTGTCCCGATGGAATTTCATAGCACACCGGACATTGTAACAAGTCATCTAAGTCAAGTAGAGATTCTGCCTAGAAAGTAGAAGTTATAGAAAAAATAATATAAATTGAATCCACATAATATGTACGCTCATTTTGGGTAACTTCGAATTGAGGTACTTTGAAGAAAGTTGTGAAAAATATTGATTATTTTTTTACATGTAAGTAAACTAATTGATGTCTCACTATAGAGACTGTGTTCAATCAATCGCCAAAATGTTTTGTAGCAAACGAGAAGAAAATAAATAAACTGCTAATATTATAATTTTGACAAAAACCGGTCTTTCTGCAGTGAAGTTGTTGAATGTGTTTATTGCATGAATTTTAAATCGTGATTACTAACTTTATACTAAATATAATACTATAATATATATAATACTTTCTGTAAACAGGGATGTTTTCGTGTTTAAATAATTAAAATATAGTCAATATTATATTATTATTTTGAAATCTTTATTACATGTTTGATGTTTAAATTTTGTGTAAGACTGATAAAGAATTGACGACATTCAAAATCGAAGTAATTTGGGTAACACTGAATCGTTCAAAATAACCTGTATCAAAAAAATATTGTTTTGTTGTATTATAAAATAATGATGCTTAGTTCTCATTAAAATATTCCTTATTAGTTATTACAGTTCTGTATTCTGTTCTGTGTATAGCCAGTGTTGCAAGATTCAGATTTTTTAAATTTGCCGCCTTTTCTATTGGACTTTTTTCACTGGCCAGACTCTATCATAGAAATTGTAAAAAATGTTCAAAGTTACCCAAATAATTGATAGTACTTAAATTGTTTAATTCATAGATTTTTATTCATTTGTTTAACTTCTCAATTGTTTTGGTAGTACCTTTGATTTAAAATTCAATTAGATTTCATTTTCAGTAAAATTTTATAATAATGTATGGTAAGAAATAGAGTTACATATTAAGTATTTTATTTAATAGGTGATGACTGATGAAGTGATGACTCTCATGAACTTGATTTGGACAGCTTTCTCTATGAAAAATAAAAACTATTTATTTTCATTAATTTTTCATAAAATAAACAGCAATACAGATACAAATGAAAGAGAAAGCTACAAGTGGACTCAGCTACCAAACCACCTTCTGTTTTTGGTGAAATTAATTACTAATCAAGCTATAGAGCCACTCTGCGACTTTGGAACCTTATTTGCTCAGACATATAATTGATTTTGGAAAAGATTAGATAGACTATGTACCATCGAGAAAATTGATTCCTAGGCAGTTGACAGACCAACATAATTTGGTTTGATGTAATGCCTGCCACACACACTACGGTATATGGGAGAGATCCACCTGTGCAGGTGTGCCTGCGCAGGTTGACCGGAATGTGTGTGGGAATATACCTGTGCTATGTGCAGTTTTTGGACCTGCACAGGCGACCGGCGCAAAATCTATTCCCACACACATTCCGGTCTATGGACCTCTCCGGTAGACCGTAGCATGTATGGCTTACATAACGCGACAAAACTACATAGGTCCCCTATCTGCCTAGGGATCAACTGACAACTTCTCTGATAGTACATTGAATCTTTGAATAACAATAGCTACCTCATAACGAACTTTATTTGAATTCTATAATCCTATGCCCTACCCTCATTTTAAAATATAATATTATAGTAGAATTATTTACCACTACTTGTCACCTTACTACGAATAAAATCACGATTTAAAATTGCGACATTTCAATCGACAATCGTGTTCCTGGTACACACGAGAGTTCAAGTAGGTACACACGAATGGTATTTTTTTCTATATCACCGAAAACTGTACAGTTTAGTAAATTAAATAAGGAGCGTAAAATTAAAGTATACAAAAATCAGCTGAACACGTTTATCGACCAACCGACAAGGTGAAAATTGAAACAATGGGTGCTTTGACTACTACACACAACATAATAATAATTACCTTTACTTCAGCTTTTTCAACCATGTTTATCGTTTGTTATGCTACTAAATACATGAACAATTACATTTATATACGCACAACACTAATAATAGAAATTAAACCACCTATTTTTAACTACAAATTACAATCCAATCTTCATCTACAATACTTTAGAAAATGGCCGACCCGCACTCACAGAGTACATTCTTATAATTGGAAAACCCCACAGATTAGTCATTAGAGTATTATAGGGACCGTGCAGAAACTATAGAGGGCGTCGTAATTCGACAGCAGCGCCACGATGCGAGTAAAAGACGTAACTTGTGAGTGACTTTGGCTTCGCATTCTCCTTGACCTTGGCTAGTTTATAAGTGTTTTTTTATGTTTTACACTATAAAATAATTTAATACTTACACTCCCAAGTGGCCACATGCGGCCGCGAGAACAACGACAGATTTCCAAGAATTCGTGATCGAAGTAATAAAGTTAAAGACTAGATGACGCCCGCAACTCCGTTGCGCCAAAAACCATTTATCGCGCGAGAACCGTACATTTTCCCGGGATAAAAAGTATCCTATGTCCTTTCCCGGGGCTCAAAGTAAATCCGTACAGAATTTTAGCAAAATTGGTTTAGCGGTTTGGGCGTGAAGTGCTAACAGACAGACACACTTTCGCATTTATAATATTAAGTGTATTTTTAAAATATTAAGTATAATATTAAGGGTTTCTACTTTCTACCCGTAAACAAAGAACGGAAGAGTGAATAAAAATGTATAAAGCTTATCTAGTTAACTAAGAAAATATCTGAAAAAGTAATTAATAGCATCCATCAGCATAGAAAGTAAAAACTTGATAAATATTGCAATAAAATAATGAAGCTATGCAAAAATACTTATAATCTTACTGAAAATGCTTGTGGATTAATAAAATAAAACAAGTTCACTAAAATAAATGCTTTTATTTCATCAACCTTCTGCGATTCGATCGATGCCATCTTCACAAATTTTGTCTGTCACTATTTTTAACTAATTTCAGTCTGGACCTCATCAGTGCAAACACCATTTATGTATTCTTTAATAACACACAAAGACTGCACTACTAATCTTTTTCCTACTTGAAGAATCATCCTTTTGAGAACCAACACTTTGACAAGATGGTTCAAGTTCAATACTATCCTCAGTGTTGAATTCCTGGCAGGACTTCTCCAAATTATCCTTACTTTTGATGCAACTTTATGGCAATTAAATGAGCGGTGCCTATGTATGTATATCAATTTAGATGGAAGCCATTTTGGATGCTTACTGAAAGAAGCAACGGTTATAAGTTATGTTCATATTGTGTTCATAAAAAATGGATTTACGGTTATAAGCTACAAAATTCAGTGTTTTTACGAGTCTACACATATTATTCATGGAACTTTTTAAATACTTACGTATGTTTTTACCGCCTTTTATCCATTTCTTTCGTTTTTCAATAAGCAAAGGCATGTGAATACTTTGGCAGAAAAATAGTAAAACTGTTTTGCAATACAACAAAACAGATATTATATGGACAAGAAACACATATGTTATTATTATTATTGAAGAAAGCTATCCTATTCATTGCCTAATATGGTCAAATATCTTCTGATTGGTCAACTTACCCGTGGTGTTTTGCTATCTCCCTCGCTCTCATGGGAGATATTGGTTACCTTTCTCTTTCATGATGCAGCCAGCAGCGCTTCCGGCGAGGGCTTCCTCATAGGAGTCTCCAATGAGCCAGCAAGAGCTTGCTCTTAACATATGTGTTTCTTGTCCATATAATATCTGTTTTGTTGTATTGCAAAACAGTTTTATTATATGTCCTAGAAACACATATGTTATTATTATTATTGGAGACCTGTTTGATTTCTGCTGGTGAAAGAGTAGAATTGATTATTCTTATCTACTAAAAAGACGCTATGTGATTCTGAATTCAATATTTAATAAAATGTATGTACAATGTCCTTGACCTTCTTCATTCATCCTTGAACCTCTTTAAAGCAAAAATAGTGTTACTTATCCTATAATATTATATTCCTTAGCATCAAGATTCCTTTGAAAATTGAAGATAAACATGGTTAACACTAAAAAGGGGAGAAAATAATTTACATAACTGGTAACCTAATACCTATTATGCTCCTAAAATCCTTCTGATCCTCTGCTTATTATTCCTTTATATTCGAATAATTATTGTTGTCTCTTTATTAAATACAATACTTACCTACTATTTCTAGTTTTATTATTTCAATCTCCTCTTTTATCTGAGATCGCGAAATCTTAATTATTTAACTACTCCTCCTAATGTTAATTTACGAGGTAATTTTTTATTTACTATATTAATTATAAACGAATCCTTTTATTGTTATTGTCTAGCAGCCGTACTCAGAGTGGGTCATAGTGGGACATAATTACTTAAATGTAGTTAATTCAAAATCTTGACGCAAGCCCCCCACATTATCTATCCAACTCTTCATTCAACTGAAGGTTAGTTACAATTAAATGTCTCTGAGTGTGTTGGTTAGGACACATCTTGCTGTTTCCGTGCTACACTCGGAGTGGGACATCAATTAGGTACTTAAAATATTGTAATTATTTCAAAATGTTAACATAAGCTCCTTACCTATCTGTCAAACTATTCATTAAACCGAAGGTCACTTATAATTAAATCTCTCTGAGTATGGCAAATAGGACCGTGGTCACCTAATATTATTAGACTAGACAACCTACTATTTTTCAAATAGTAATTGAAATGAAATAAATCAGCATTCAGCAGTTATAAATTTTGAAAATTTTCTCTTAGTAGATTCTCACTACCCTTGTCATTGTGTCAACTCATTCTGACATTGGCAATTCACTAAGCGGCCAAGTTCTTTAAAAAGAGGAAGAAGAAGAACTACTTTACAGAGTACTTCTTTTATTTATTATTATATTTATATATTTATTCAGCCAACTCTTAGAGGCAACTGCGGGTCTGAATGCTACCTGTAGGAGCCGCTGTATTTACCTCTTAGAAAATGTATCTGATCCCTCTTGCTACTATTGATTTAGTTGCAATTTTAATCTGACCTGATACGGTGGCTACCTGATCTCCTCAGGATTGTGTAATATTTATTAGTCTTTCAATCAATATCTATAACTTACAAGACCTATTTCAGGGCTTTTTATAACTTACAGGATATATTAGCTTCTTTAATAGCCTGTTTATGTCCATATGACTCTGTCCTAGGGCTAACTCTAGGCCACACTGTTACTGTGCCCCTCCTAATGAAACAAAAATTTTCCTCTAGCTACCTCAAACTGTTGGGTCTTGTAACTGTCAGTCCGATACTAAGAGTAATATTAGTTGTTACTCTTTAATGTTCTTTTAGATATCTCAATTAGTGTTACTTTGGAGAGTTCTATTATCCCTGTAAATAATATTATGTTAGTATTCCAAATAAATAATCTTTTCTACGTCTTGCTATTGCCCCTAGTACTTAATCTAATTTATAAATGTTTACCTTATATAAAAAACCCTTTTGGTAGTATTTATGGAGCCCTAGTACAATAATAATAATATCTTTGTTTCAGGCCAAATAGCCCCTATTGTATCCTATTCCTAACAGTTACAGATTATTACTTCTTGACAATTATTATTCTCTTGACTTATGGCTGATTTATGTTACAACTTAGTTTTTGATTCAAGGTCTTCTCTTTTAGGTATAAATGTGCTAGGAATCCAGCTACATATTTTCCACCCTTTGGTATGGGTGACCCTGGATTTACCTGTTACATGCGACACCAGTCTGTACCTCCTTGTATTAGTGCTTTGTATGTCTTTAATGTTTATTATACGCAGAAAATCTGAGTTCTTTTTAAGGAATGGAACCCGACCCAACTGCCCCCCCCCCCCCCTAATTTTCTAGGCTATTGTTGTATTATGTCTGCCTGAGTGGGGGTCTATTGTGCAAGTCCTCATATGGGGGATAGTAATCTTAGGTGGTATCTGGGTCTTAATTATTATGGATGTTGCCCCAAGAAGCATTGCTTCTATTGAGGAACTATTTCTTTGGCACTTTACCTGTGTTGCAGCTCCTAAGGTATTAAAGTACTATTTGGGAGATTGGTGAAAATATCCAAACTAATGGTGCTGCCCTCTTTGCCTAAAGGTATCACAAAATGTTACAGCACCGTCTCTCAAGTCCCATGCAACATGCAATTGCATCATAGCTGATCTTCTCTAAGCGAGCAAGTATAGCCGTTGGGACACCCCATATTGAAAAAGGCCTCCGAGGCCTGGGGTAACAAGTGCCCTTCCGGCACGGGTATGTTATGAGACATCTAAACCCCTTGACACCCTATATCGAGAAAGGCCTCTCAGGCCTGGGGTGACAAGTGCTCCTCCGGCCTGGGTTTGTTGAGAGATAGGATACCCCTTTCTCGCCTCCTATTGAAAATGGCCTTCGAGGGCTGGGGTAACAGGTGCTCCTCCAGCACGTTTATGTTGTGAGATAGCCACCTTTATAACACCCCCTCTTAAAATGGCCCTTAAGGCCTGGGGTAACAAGTGCCCTTCCGGCACCGGTTTGTAATGAGACTGTCTGTCTACTCTACTGCTGTGTCTGTCTGGCAGAAAAGCTGCTGTTAATGTTATTTTTAACAATATAATATAATCTTGTTATTAAAATTAATAATTTTATAATTAAAACTAAATTTAATTGAAACTAAATTTACAAAATCTTTTGCTTTTCTGCCAACCTTAATGTCAGTTTTAACAGGTTTAAGGAATGGGTCCCTCCCTCATCTCCTCTGTACGCTATGAGCGTCCTGTTGTATGACTAAGTAAAAGTATAGGAATAGCATATGTATGAGCAGTTTCTGACACTTTGTTATTGCTACCAAGCTGCATACATTTGCTGCCCCTTTTGTCTGAGTGCCACCCTCTCCGGTGTGGTCACCAAAACTCCGGATTACTACTTCTGTTTTAGCTTGGCACCTCAGCTTGTGTCTGCAGCATCCGCTGTCAGAAAGTGGACTACCTCCTTTTTATAGAGGTTTATAGAGCTGATTTTAGGGCCTGTCACCCTGTCGCTGATGTCGCGACTCGCGGCTGCTCTAGTATTTAAAGCATGTGCCATAATCTGTTTTCCTTGAATTTATTAGGAAAACTAATTGATAGGGTATTTGATAATGTAAACGGCTCTGAGGTGTTGAGATGTTTGCAAGTGTAGAGATCCCCCTGGGGATTTTAGTTCTCTAACAGTACAGCTATTCCTGTTTGTTAATTGACTTATGAGTCTGCTTACCTTTATGTCTTTTCTGCTAACAGAAAGTTAAATTCCTAAGGTGTCACTCATGATCATTGACCTAAGCTCACAATGCACAACCTCTTATATTTGAACCAAAATCTGTCTAGGTCTTGGAATTGATCTTGCGGCTTAAATTTGTTCAAGTTTCTATTACTCTTAGGATATTTGACACTACGTATAGTGTCACCTTGTTTAGTATGCCTAAATCTAGACCCCTTAAGTTTAGTATGGGTCCCGAGCTGCAGTCTAGTTTACTACTTTACTACTAGTACTACTAGCCCCCCTTCTAGGATATATCAGGGGTTGCCCTGGTTTTGAATTTTAATATTAATAATTTTGAGGGAAAATACCTAGGTGATCTGAATTTTTTTTTTTTTTTTTTTTTTTGTTAGGGAATGTAAGATCCTATAAATAACTATAGTATAACTTTGTTGTCACCAAGTGTATTCCCTGCGACTAAGCTTTCTATAGAGCAGTCCCTCCCCCGGAACTTTTATGGCTATTTCTGTTCGTGTTCAGGACCTGGTTTATTCCTTTCTACCCTGGTTATTATTGTAGGGTGAGGAAATATTACTCTTTATAATTTGTTTTGAATTATTTACCCTGTTAGATGTTGTTGATTATGTAGGTATTTTTATATCCTATATATTATATACCTGTCCTGTCTAAAAGTCGCTAACCCTTCTTGTGCGCCTCCTAAAGACTGTCCTAATGGTTGTAGTTTCTCCTGACTAAATAAATATTCAGCTCCGCTACTTAGGTACCTAGTGACTAAATTTCGGAGTTAGGGTTTAGATTCTGTACAGCCCAGTCTACGAAAATTCTGTATGTCTTGTTTTTTATTAATCTTTAACGCCACAAGGGTTCGAGTGGCAGAGTACGCATCTTAGGCTAGATCTATAGAGATCGTCTATACATTCTGTTCTCGCCTCTGGTATCATGTTCTAAACTTGTGTGTTATTACAATTTGTTCTAGAGTTTACCAGAAATGGCTGAGACTAAGACGTTGTAGGTATACTTGATTGAGGTGTAACTCACCTATTTCTCTATCTTCCTGGGGCTGAGGTCTGAACGGCCATCCTCCGAAGACCGAGGACGATGAGTTCTGACTCTCGTCACTCCACTTGTATCTCGAAAGAACACCTATCAGCTATCACTCACAGAGTTCTTTAACCACTCGCGCCACTCACCTGGCGACCGTCGTTAGGTCACGCTGCTCGTTTGCTCATCACCACGTGCACCGCTTGTTTACAAACAGATGAGCAAACCAAAGTGAGATAAAAATTATATTCACTTTAAATTTCTATAAAAAGGAATTGATTTAATTTTACTTTAGGTAATTTACACTAAAATTTTAAGAATTTGACCGAAAAAAGGCGAAATTCGATGTTCGCCATTGCAATGAAAAAGACGCTATGAGGAAGCCCTCGCCGGAAGCGCTGCTGGCTGCATCATGAAAGAGAAAGGTAACCAATATCTCCCATGAGAGCGAGGGAGATAGCAAAACACCACGGGTAAGTTGACCAATCAGAAGATATTTGACCATATTAGGCAATGAATAGGATAGCTTTCTTCAATAATAATAATAACATATGTGTTTCTAGGACATATAATAAAATTTTACATCGTTCGATTTGCCTTTATATTTCTTGTATGTATTAGAACATCCGGGAATACAAGAATGCATTTCAATTCTTGAAAATTATTAAATTTTGTCAAGAAATCTTATAATTTTCCGTAGCTTGATTAAACCTTGACAGTAAAATTTTCGTAAAAGTTTCGGCTATTCGCCACTTGTGGCAGTGTCGTCGCTCTGCACGGTCCCTATAGAGGAAAACCCGCACTCTAGGCTTGGAATTATTTATTCTGTGCATTGAGGTAATAATACTTCTGTGGCTTGGATAAAAAAAAATCGATATATCAAAATATCGATATTTTTTCAGAAAATAATCGATATTTATCGGCGATGTTTTATTTTTTTATATATCAATTTTCGTTATTTATTTTTGGATATCAAAAACGATATTATTTCGCTTCGAATTTTCGAGAAATATTTTTTTTTGCCTCGATGTCGAACACATAAATAAAAAGTTATCTATAGTCTATGACCCGTTTGTTTGTGGTCTGCCGTCTTTTTTTTAACAGCCAATCACAGTCGATCTGCTTTAAAAATTAGCCAATCACAATCGATCTTGCTTAAAAATTGGCACAGATCTTACTATTATTTTGACCAAACCAAATTATTGTTTTTTCAATTTTTGGTCGAAAGTTTCACCCACGGATACCTACTTTACTCTGTGAACTAACAATCCCAACCAACCAACCATCAAGTCAAAGTATGAAATCCTTTCTATCTCTGTTAGCTACCACTTTCGAGATTTTTCTTCTGAAACTCACAAAAAATTAGCTTGTTAGTAATCACAAAAAAATTTGTTCTAGGGCTTCCGTACTATGGGGGCGATACCGGTCCGTCCACGTCGTGTCCCTGGGCACCTCCTCCGTGCCATCGTGAGCTTTTTCACGGTGACACGGGAGGGGTGGCTGAACGCCGGTATGCGTGTGTGATTGTGTGCGTGTATGGCAGAGCTCACTGTCGAGAGAGAGTCCGCGACCCGGGGTGTCGGTGTTTGTAATGATGAGTAGTCGCAGCAAGAAAAATAATCTCCGGGTGGGTCCCGGTTCCGATGGGGCCGGGGAATCCCATACGTCGCCTTCGGGTGACGGGCGGTCCGTGTATACGGAGGGGCCACTTACTGCGAAGAGGGAAGGGAGAAAGGGAGGCGCGAAGACGCGCGTAAGTTCTAAGCCGGTGCACCTAACCGCACCGGCCAAGGAACCGATCACAGATGAGGACACGGACTTCTCCGTGCCGCAGCCCAATGCGGTGAAACGGCTCGTTATAGATAAGAAAATTGCGAGGGGCGATACGGACGGCATAAGGCGGGACTACTTCGAGTTCACCTATGGCCGTCCGATTCGCGACTACTCCACTGAACGTAGAACTCGGGATAACTCGAGTTCTGTTTATCCCACTGACCTCTATCATACAAGTACGCTGGATTGCTGATACAGACCTGCTTTTTGTGCCTATTTGAAGCGGAATCAGCGCCCCATTATTCGGGTAGAGAACTAAATTTGACGTAACCACAACCAATAACAACAGTTGTCATCACTAATATTAGTTCCAAATACTCTCACTACTGCTATCAGCGCCGATATGGCGGCTTTCAAACCATAGAGATATATAGATGTTTCAAACTAATTCAAATGTCATTTTTACGTCAGATTTAGTTCTCTACCCGAATAATAGGGGCCCTGATTCCGCTTCAAAATTCAAATAGACACAAAAAATTGCTGTCATTTCAAAGGCTATCAGCTATCCAGCGTAGGTACTTGTATTAACAAATACTCTCACTACTGCTATCAGCGCCAATATGGCGGCTTTACAAACGTCATTTATACGTCAGATTTAGTTCTCTACCCGAATAATCGGGGCGCTGATTCAGCTTCAAATAGGCACAAGAAATAGCTGTCATTTCAAAGGGAATCAGCTATCCAGCGTACTTGTTTATTAATAGACATCAGTGCTGGCCAATCTGGCCACTGCACTCGATTAGTACCTATTTGATTCGACTCGACCAAGACTCGACCACCGGCACGAGGCACGACCTCGGCACGAGACTCGAGAGCACAGATTAAGTAGGTATTAATACCTCAATGTGACCTCAATGCTCGCTCGAGAGCAAAGAGATACCATAGAGATTTTTTTTTCGGTTTACGTATGCTACAGCAAGAAATCAGGGCTTCAAATATTTGAAATACCGTTATTTTTTCATAACGTTACTGCTTCAAGGGCAAAGATAACGTTATGAAAAAATAACAATATTAGGAAATAATGATATTAATAACGGTAAATCGATATTAACAACGGTAAATGTTATATTAAAACGATATTTTTTCGTTATGTTACTAGATAACGTTAAAAAAAGTTACCGTTATCTGGCTACCATTATGAAAATAACGGTACGTAACGACATTTTTCGATATTTTTTCTGCTATTCGATAAAGTAACGAAGCCCTGCAAGAAATACCACAGAAATACACGGTCGTCTGTAGAGCCTTGTCATGTCCACAGAGTACTTTCTTGTCGTCAGAACAGATGCTCCTAGCGGAGCTTGTCGTTGTCACAACTCTACTCTATACTCTCTACTCTATAATACTCTAATCTGTGCTATACTCTAATCTGTGATAGGTTCTCAATTTGTTTTCGATTTTTCCACAGGATTTTTCATTTTGGGCTTGCAATTTGCAAAGTTTTGTAGTGGTTTTGTAATTTCATTTGTAAATTCAAATAAAATACTTGCAAGACAAGAATCAAGATATTGTGAATGATTAAGTTTGAAGGAATACAAATTTAATAAAGAAATCAAAAAGAAATAATTAATACAAATATTCTTTGTATCCTAGTATAAATAAAACAAAAGGAAAAAGCTATGAGAAATAAATTATTGTGAAAAATAAAACTATTTTCATCATGAAGCTTTTTTGTTTTGGTCTCTTGATATCATTGAGTAGTTTATTTTTAAAAGGTAAAAAATTAGAGAGTTAGGAACATAACATAATATTATGAATATGATGCCTACTAGACCTGTACTGAAACTGTATTTTTGTAGGAATCGACAGTGAAAGACTTCATGAGCAGATTTATTCTTCTATCGAAGGTAGTGCGGCGTGTTTTAGAAGACTCAATGGCACCCATCAAGCTGGATGTTCATGTATGTCATATACTTAAAGTAGTTGAATTTAGCATTCAATAACTCCTACATCTTTTATTAATTATTTTACTTTCTAGCATCTTTCAATGGCGCTGTAGGTGTAGTGCACATGGTTCGTGATATTTCGGATGCCCAGTGGGTGGTATACAATGCAACTGCTGGGCCGTACATGCCTGTTGTCAGTACATCAGTCTTCAACATTGTAATTGAACTATTACTTGAGGAACCCTCAAATATTGCTGGTATTCTGGTGTTCAACAATGCCACAGCCAGGTAAAACCATACAGTTAATATACCTAGCGGAATAGAGAAACAGAGACCTGAGCAAGCGAGGTGTCACTATCAGTAACACTGCGTGGTAAAAAGAGACGTGTGATACATGACAGCATCACTCTTTTTTTGACGTCCATCAGCCCGGATCAGCCCCGTTGACAATTTAATCTCATTGGCTCGAATTTCACCATCAATATTATCACGTTTCCGTGATAATATTGATGGTGTAAGCGGCCGAATCGCAGAATCATGATTTTATCACAGAGATTTTAAAAATTCTTGAAATCCACGCGATACTGGGGGGCGTGGCTTCCACAGATTATGCAATCTCGTATTTAATCTGTGCTCAGTAGTCAGTTGCAAATATAGCAGAATATGTTTTTTAGCTTTTTTATATACAGAATTCGTAAATTTAATATAATTTTGATAATAAGTATACTTAATAATTAGATAAGGAATTATTTATGAGTTATAACAATAATTAGAGCCTGATGACCTCAAGGAGTTTATTTTCTTTTGTATGAAACATGCCTAGAGTCTGGCTAACGAAAGATGAGACTGGAAAAAGGCGGCAAATTCAAAAAACCGACGTATAATAACCCTGTCTATAGCCAGAATTATAGTTTTGATCTCCGAATTACGAATAATAAAAACTAAGGAACTTTATTATTCGTAGTTCATAGATCAAAACTATAATTCTGGCTATAAATTGGGTTTTTATACGTCGATTTTTTGAATTTGCCGCCTTTTTCCAGTCTCATCTTTCGTTAGCCAGACTCTATCTCTGTGGAATCCATAAGATGTTTGATAATAATATAAGAAAGATAATAATAATAATCAATAATAATCCGTCATGTTTTGCATGTGTTTAATTTTTAAGGCGCATATGTGAGTATCATTGCTATTGCTGCTATTCTCTTATTAAAAAAAACTTGTACAAGAGATGACCTTTCTCTAGCGATTTCAACTGTGTACTGATGGTGATAATATTGACCGTATAATAGGGCGCTTCAATACTGTGATTCGTGTGATACTAGAATCAGGATAATATTGATACGTGTAATTCGAGCCATAAAATTCATGTTCAATCATGCTTGTGTAAGTGTATACGTACACATATTTTTCACACAGATGAAAACCAATTTCGGTTACGTTTGACAGCTCGAGTTTGTTGCTCTATTCCGCTAGGTATATTAACTTTATGGGTAAAACTCTGTCCATTTGCACCAGTCTATCTGAGTTTAAATTAAATGTAATTTTATCTCTCTTCTTGAAAACTATTAACCAGACCTGCATATTAAAAGTGACCATTACACTGTTTGCAACTCAAGTATTATAATATTATACAATGTTTTTTATGATACAACCTTATGTGACCGTACTAGTAAACAATATGTTTTACCAAGATATATTATTTTTTTAGACCAACATCATTCAGTCATGAACTGAGATGTCCAAATGAATATTACAATATGAAAGAAAGCAAATGTCCGTCCTCTGATGGCTTGGTGTGGAATGAATTTGGCACTGGACTGTTGAGAAGAGACATCCCATACCCAATATTTTATTTACCAAATTCTAAAATAGATGTTATTAACCAAATAGAACAATGCTTTGAAAGGTAAGAATGTTGTGTTCAATAATGATAATACCTCTTTTGATGACTATCTGTATAATTGCACAACTTAACAATCTTTATCTGCATTCAAAAATCATAGTTTGCAAGTCTTTTGTGCAATAATTCGTATATTGTGTGAGAACCACACATTTTTCCGAGATAAAGAGTATCTATCCTATGTCCTATACTGGAACTGAAACTATCTCCATAGAAAATTTCATAAAAATCTGTTCAGCACTTTTAGATTGAAGAGGTAACACACAGACAGACACCTTTTTTACCCGACTTCAAAAAAAGGAGGTTATCAATTCGACGCGTATGTATTTAATATTTCCAGAACTGCCCACTAGTCTGTGAACCGCATTAAGATTTTGATGCAAAAATGGAAAAATTATTAAAAATTTTAGGGGTCCCCAATCTCCATAGGTACAACTGAAACAAAAAAAAAAATTTCATCTAAACTATGCGTGTGGGCTATCTATGGATAAGTCTCCAAAAATCATATTGAGGTTTCTCATATCATTTTTTTCTAACCTGAATAGTTTGCAAGACTCTTCCAAAGTGGTATAATGTGTCCCCCCCCCCCCCTCTAATTTCTAAAGTAGGGGCATGATAATTCTAAAAAATATATATGATGTAGATTACTATAAAAACTACCAACGAAAATTGGTTTGAACGAGATCTAGCCAGTAGTTTTTGTACCTTATTGCTGCTGCGGAACCCTTCATGGGCGAGTCCAACTCGCACTTGGCCGCTTTTATATATTATTTATAATATATTTTTTGTAATGAATGTACATTATTTGTCTTTCAGATTTAATTTAGATTTGAACAATCAAAAGGGGAACCCCTTGTGTTCACTGCAGTTGAATTCTTTCATGTATGCTGCAGTAAATACTGTCACTTGTTTAAGAAGGTTTGTATTTAATTAAAAAATGTTAATAAGTAATAAAAAGGTGTTGTAAGTGTCGTGACACATCTGCAGAACGTTCGGCGCCGAAGGTATTTGATTAATTATTTTGTTTTTTCAGTTAGCGCGTAATCTTCCGTTGGCGGAACTTTCGGCGCCGCCGTACGTTCGGGAGATGTGTCCTTGCGCTTAGATCTTAGATAAATGATTGGTCTCGCGGCGCTGCGACTAGATTCCGTCGGAGTACTTGAAAAATGCGGCAACAAATCGTACGCCATAATATATGGCGTTATCGCGCCAGTCGCGCAGCAAGCTTCGGGTGAGGTAGACGTGTCGACAATTTTCGAAATTTTAAGTTACGTCCGTAGCAAAATGCCAGTTTGCGTAGTGAGACTATGCAAAAATAACACTACAAGAAACAAGAAAGATACTGGCATCACATACCATCAGTTAGGCCCACTTGCGCCAATCTGGGTTAAAGTTAACTCTGAGTTAAACATCATGTCATCTCTATCACTGACTTGGTGAGTGACAGATACTCAGAGTTAACTTTAACCCAGATTGGCGCAAGTGGGCCTTAGTATTATATAAATCGTCATAAACACAGAAAAATAATATAAACCTGAAAATTCGGATCGAAGTACCGCTTGACGTTCAGTGTTGCCAATTGCCATAAGGTAAAAATTTCCCAATTTTTCTGAGATTGTGATTTTTATTTATTTATTTATAATATTATGTTATTTTTTATTGATATATACATGATGGCTGAGTGGATGAGCGCATTATAATCTCTAGCTAGGGTCGCTGGATCGAATCCCGCCGACGGAACAAAAAGTTTTCAAAGTTCCTGGATCATGAATGTGTAAATTAATCTTAAATACAGTTTATTTTTTCTGTACACATACAGTAACAAATGAGAAAACAAATTAATAAGTAGGTATAAAATCTGTCAAAACTCTTAAACACCAAATTTATTCCAATGGTAAAGTTTATCTGACGATTGAAAAAATAGCCCATACTATATACAATAATAATAAATTACAAGACCGCAGCAACTAATTTTTCCCCATTGATTGGGCACCAGTCACATATCTGGCAACCCGATTATCTACGTGCGTAGGCACACAACAATATTTGTGCATTGTTTTACACACACTACAATATTGAGTTGCCGCATTCAGGAATCTGTTTTTATACGCTTTTTATTAGCTTCACCTGTATGTTTGTAACCGACTTCTTTGGGCGCGATTTTGACCCACTTTAAACGGCCAGATTTCGTTCAAACTTTGTAGATTTATCGGGGACCGATGACAATACACTAATTTGTATATAAATATAATTATTCCATTTTTCAATTTGTATATTTGTTTGTAACCGACGCTTTATATAAAAAGCGTGTTTTTAGTTTTTTTTAACTATTACTTATTATTTCTATACAGCGCGGTATCTAGTCTTAGCGCCGCGATACCAATCATTTATCTAAGGCTTAGATCTTGTACTAAATGTTAATTCTTCTCCACATGTCTAATTCAGAATGTAAGTTAAATAAAATAACTGACAGGTAAGGTTCTTCATTGTTTGTTTTTCTTACAGATCTGCATCATCTGACATTCTTACAGCAGCAAAAGTTTGTGATCCATTAGGAGATTATAATGTTTATTATTCATTATTTCCACGATCTAAGGTCAGTCCTTAAGTTGGGATTATAATATTATGTAATTACATGAATAGAATTTTTATTTTATACATTTAATTTTATATACCATAATAATTTACTTTGTTCTTTAGGAGACAGAACCTAAAACAAAACCTGTGACATTAGTTACTGCAAGGATTGACACTGGTTCTCTGTTTGATGGTTAGTAAGAATATATTTAAATATATTATTATTGTCTGCTAAGTGATGTTATTTTTTCATGGTCATTGTCATTATAATTTAAATTTTATGTAAGTACACTTAAAGTTAAATAAGAAAATGTAACACTTTTTAATTGTAAATGGTTATTTTTGTTTAGTTTCAGTGTTTGATAAGAGAATTATTCAATATAAAAGAAATATCATACAAATAGATTATAAATATTTTTTCATTGTGAGGGAGAATGTGTGTGTATGTAATTTATAATGTTTGCAGGTGTTGCTCCTGGTGCGGCTAGTTCAGTGATTGGATTGGTAGGACTCATCACCACTGCTAGTGTCCTGTCTAAAATGATTCCTGTCAATGATTCCAATCTTTATGGTGAGATTTTAAAAATATATGTGTTGAAATGATATCTCTAAAGCTACGCGTACATTATTACGGAGAGTAATTATAGCGCGGTCATTTTTAATTGTCTTAAGTTTTGAGGGAAAGTTATAGGTCACTAGGGATGACGCCCGCAACTCCGTTGCGCCAAAATTCGTTTATCGCTCGGGAACCGTACATTTTTCCGGGATAAAAAGTATCCTATGTCCTTTCCCGGGACTCAAAGTATCTCCATACCAAATTCCAGGAAAATCGGTTCAGCGGTTTGGCCGTGAAGAGGTAACAGACAGACAGACAGACAGACACACTTTTGCATTTACAATATTAGTATGGATTACAAAATATATTATAATCGGTGACGGTGGCCGATTTCATTGAAACCAGGCGAATTATGAAGGAGTCATTTTATAGTATCCAAGTGTGTGCGCAGTACACAAGAGACAAGAGCACTCTCTATTCCTTTTACTCTCATAACCCAGTGGGACGAACGACCGACATGGCGAGAGATCAGGCTTTTACCTTTTTACATGCCCATCTGACGCATGGATCATTTTACTTGTCAGACAATCAGGTGATCAGCCTGCATTTTCCTAACTTGGAAATAACACGTCTCCAATGCAGTCATCGAACCCACGACCTCCGAGTCAAAAGTCGTTCCTACTCTGTTATGTCCCACCCCACCATAACTGCACGCCTTACATACCTGTAAGTACATTGTTAAATACATTGCTTACATACAGCTCTAGTATTACTTTATAAAGTAAAAGTTATCTATAGATACTAATATTCATAAATCCGAAAGAGTCTCTGTCTGTCTGTTTGTTACCTCTTCACGTCCAAACCCCTAATCCGATTTTGCTGAAATTTGGTATGTACATATTTTGAGTCCTGGGAAAAGCATATAGGATACCTTTTATCCCGAAAAATGTACGGTACCCGCGCGATAAACGTATTTCAGTGACAGTGACGATGCAAATCGCAATAGCAAAATTTTATGTGGACAAAATATATTTTGCGAGGCCCCCTGATGGATGAAGCAAGAAGATGGACTTTGTTGAAATATTTTTTATACTCGTAAATAAAAAAAATGCGATGTCCAAGAGACGCGAGGCCCCTAGGATCGCGAGGCCGTGGGCGGTCGCCCACACCGCCCGCGCCTTACGCCGCCTCTGTTCAGTGAGCGAGTTGCGAGCGTCATCTATTTCTGAAAATGGAACCTGATTTAAAAAAAATAATATTTCAAATATATTTTAGACAACAATGTTCTGTTCACTCTTTTCAATGGCGAGTCGTACGACTACATCGGATCTCAGCGAGTTGCATATGATATTTCACAAGAATCGTGGCCACCATTACTGCCCTTAAACTCGGAACAAATACCCTTGCACGTAGAGTTGGGACAAATTGGAGGGTCCCTAAAATTATTCAAAAACAATTCGTGGCCGATGTATGCCTACGCTCCATACACCGATCTACCAGCGCAGGTCAGTATTTACTTAGAAATAGAGTAAGTTTCTTTCCACTTTTTATCTAAATAAAAATAAAAAATGAAAGTCAAACTAATTGTTCAATTATGTATTATATTATTCGTTTATTGGGCGGCGATTTGAACATTTGGTGCCATTGTAGCTCATATCAAGCTTTACACTAAGATCAAAATTGCTTGTATCCATGGTTGCTCTTTTAGGGTGGGTTGTACCAGAGGCGTAGTTATGGTTAAGATTAAGGTTATCGTCAAATGTGGCGTCCATTATGGACTTTTACTAGGAATTTGACAGTTCATTTGACATTTTGTTATGGTTAAAGCTGTCTACACACCAAAGCCGCCGGGTTGCGGGCTGCGGCCGGCGGCCTCATTTTGAAACAATTTTGACAGCTTGTTTCAAAATGAGATGCCGCCGGGCCGGCCGCCGGTGGCTTTGTTGTGTAGACACTAGACAGCACAAAGTATGTTGGTGCAACCCACCCTTAGAATTTGTAATTTATTACTTGGACTTCTTGTTAACACCTTCATAATCCTTTCAGATTACGGAGTTCCTTGCGAAGTTTTCAAAGTACTTGAACGAAGTCAACATGACAGTTACACCAAAGTTCACAATGAATTTACCACCGTCATCTGTGCACTCCTTTAGAAGGATCCTTAAAAATGCTACAGAAAGTGCGAAGCTATCAGAATTATTGCTTGTGGATCATGGTGATACATTCACTAATAAATACTATGAGTCTGTACTCGATGATGAAGAAAATATTGGATATGTCTATCACAACATTAGTGTTGGCAGTGATGGGACATGTATGTATAAGTGTTTGTTGTAAACCATATAAAATAGTAAAAAAGCAACATGAACTAAGACTAATGCATACTAACATAATGCGAAAGAATCTGTCTGTCTGTTACCTCTTCACGCCCAAACCGCTGAACCGATATTGCTGAAATTTGGTATGGAGATTTTAAGTCCCGGAAAAGGACACAGGATACTTTTTATCCCGGAAAATGTAAGGTTCGCATGCCATAAACGAAATTCTAGTTTCTTGTCCAAAGATAATGTATATTTACATGTGAATGCTACATGCATACATTAATTTTACTTATAAGCGGACCTTGAATAGTTATTATCTAAAATATGTTTTTAAAAGTAAGGGCGTCATTGGCATTTTCAGTCATATCAACGGAGGCGTTGCTAGCGAATGGTACTATGAAGGAATATGAAGCTCAGGTGAAGATGGCTCGACTGGCGACCGCCCTTGCGCGCACGCTGTACCAACAGGTCACGGGCAAACCCTACAGCGGTAACGTGTCCGCCTCAGCTCATATGGTACGCTATTTGTTTGTTAGTAATCGACTTGTTCTATGGCAGCCTTTCCCAAAGTGGGCGATAACGTCCCCTTGTGGTGCTGATACAAGATTTATACTCGCGTCTCGTGGCTCGGCTTGCGGCGCGTTTCGCGGCTCGCGTCGTAGCGCGAGTGTAAACAACTAAACACAAAGCTCGCGTCCCCCTCGAGCTCCTCTGAAAACCGCTCCCGACGCGAGCCGCGTCGTGAGACGAGCCGCGAGCTCGAGTTTACAGACGAGCTGCGAGCTCGAGTTTACATTCGGCTCGTGGCGCGTCTCGCGGCTCGCGCGCGAGTGTAAATCATGTATGACTATGAAAGTCTTAAGGGGGGATGGTGTGGGACCCAGAAAAAAAATTGAATGTGTAGAGGCTTGGGGGGATGATTTATTTCATCTGGATGCTTTTTAAATTGAAACAATGTGGGCGCTAAAACATTATTTGTTCTCAAAGTGAGCAGTAGAAAAAATAAGTTTGGGAACCCCTGCTCTATGGCATCCAGCAGCCAGCTTATAACTTGTAGCATAGTTCCCTGTACTACTTTATGGAACATTACTGCTACTCATTATTGTTCGGTACACAAGTATTCTCATTTTAAAACAACCATTAGAATTGGATAAAATTAAGGATCGGCCGAAAACGAACTGGATCTGATAGTAGAATTGGTGCAAAGAAAGTTGGCTCTCTCGGTCAGTCGTATAGACATCTGCCATTATAAAATGTATGTTGCTGCCTTAGATCTTTATAAAGCTTTATCTTATGCAGGTGGATGAGGTGCTATATTGCTTCTTAAGCAGCCAAGCGTGTCGGGTGCTAGCGGCGGCGGACTACGGGGCGGGGTCGGCGGGGGCGGGGCCGCCGGAGCGTCCCGCGCCGCTGTACGTGGGCGTGGCCGCGGCCGCCAGCCCCGCCGCGCTCTACGCGGGGCACGCCCTCGCCCTGCTAACCGGGGACCAACTCACCGCCAACAAGACGGAATGTGACGCCCTCGATAAACCGGTAATTAATAATCCAAATTAACCCATCAAAGTTCCCAAGCGGCACCCGGGTGCCGCATAACAATTGCATATATATTGTGTCTGCGATTCCCACGATCTAGTCTTTTTTTATGATGTAAATAGTTTCCATAATAATTCATCCATTTAATTTACTTTATTTTTTTGGTTTAATTATTTATTTACTGCAGCGCCATTGGCTTTATTTCAGAGTATTATTTTTTAATATTGTTTCCAAATTATAAGAACTGCAATTATACACCTAAGTTATACTTTTCTTATTTTAAGGGATACACATACTATTGGCTAAGAGGTTGGAATCTCACCGGAGTATGCATCCAGACAACAATGAATTTCAGTGCTGCAGTCAGTCCTGCTTTTATTATATCAGGTACTATTACTATATAATATTATATTGCTACTTGGCAGGGCATGACGTAACCAGACTGAATTAAGTAAGTTCACTGTCGGCCTACGAATCAAATCACATAATGCTTTTGACATTTAACATGTTATTGGAACGAAGTTCCTTATCGCACGTTCGGCGTAAAGGAGGCTAGACAGAACGATATTTGACCTCGACACTTTTATTAGTACCTGCATGGTAGGGGCAGAGGGCGTTGACAGTATTCCTGTGCGTCAACTTGATGGTGTTTTTTGAATAAACAGCGACGCCTTGTTAGTATTTCTGGGCGTCAATAGATGGCGTTTATTTAATATTATACTTTTTTGAGTGTATATGTATAGTATATACAGGTTTTTTGAACATATAAGAAATAACTTCGTTCCACTCGGGTGTCCCTTGACACCTCTCATTTTTATTTTGGTGTTAATAGACTACGACATGACGTCCGGCGTGTACTCGAGCTGGACGGAGTCGGTGTGGCAGGCGATGTGGGCGCGCGTGTTCGTGTCAGCGGGCGGGGGAGGGGCGCGTGCGGCGGGCGCGGCGGGGGCGGTCGTCACGCTACTCGCCGCGCTCCTCACGTGGCGCCTCCAGAAGGACCCCGCCATGTTCGCCCTCGCCGATAGACCAGCTAGCTCCGCCACTGGGTATGTCTGATTGTTTATAGGGGGATGATCATTGAATAAACTATTAAATCTACGGTGTGGTCATGTAACTACCGGAGATCGGCAATGAATGAATCGGCATTTGTATTCTTTCGTGCATACTAATATTATAAAAGCGAAATAGCATTACTTCGTCACTCTTAAACTGCTCAATGGATTTAGATAAAGTTTGATTTCAAGACACTATTCCGATCCGGACTCGCACCTTGTAATATTATGTCAACGCTTTGCGGCGCTAGTCGCTAAGAAGTTACCTTGACGGCAACGTTACCTTTTTTCACTTAAACTATACATGTATGTACTTTTCAGGATACTCGGGACAGTGAATTGTTAATAGGAAGGCGGGAGAAACTAATTCCTATTGACATTATATTGGCAGAAACAACAGTAAATAGAAATGTTGTAAACTTAATTGAGCATTCCATGAGCTTTGTAACATAAACATTAGAAATCTAATGACTTTTAATAGTTAACTCGTTGATACTTGATACTATAATATCCATTGTAAGTATGTACTACAATTTCAATAAAAATACTAAATTGCATAATGACCTGATAGCGATAGACTACTTGTGTAAATATGACTCATCTGCTGGTAATTTATTATTAGGTATATTGTCATCTCATATTAATTTATGCCAATTTGTATTTTGTAGCTCTTTGAGGCTTTAACTTTGTTCATACCATATTATCTACATATTATTCAAAATTAACAATACTAATATGTATTTAGTTAAGATTCTACGATTAGTGCTTTTTGTAATAATTCCTAGAAATTAAATATTTATTTCATCTATATTTAGTTTTATTCCAGCATTATTTTATTTCATTCCTCATAAAATATGAGAATTAATTTTTAAACCCGAGGCCTTTATACCTAGAAAGAAAGAATTATATCCTGCATAGTGTACCCACGACCCACATAGTGATTATATTCTCTTTGGGTGCACCAGGCACCTCTCCAAAATCAAGGCCGCTATTATAGCCTGTAGACAACATTTCACTATTTAAATTCGAAATTTCAGAAGGAAAAATGTTCCGTGTGTACTATCCATACTGATACTATTATATACATAATTCAGCGGTCGGCAACACGCGGCCCGCGAACGTAACGTCTTACTTGCGGCCCGTGAATGTTTTGTGAATAAGTTTGTATCAAAAACAATGTTTTCTAATTACTGCCAGTAATTATAGCCACTTAAGTACGTAGCTGTATGTGCCATTGTTAGGGTTCCGTAGTCAACAAGGAACCCTTATAGTTTCGGTCTGTCCGTCCGTCTGTCCGTCTGTCCGTCTGTTCGTCTGTCCGTCTGTCCGTCCGCGGTTTTGCTCAGAGACTATAGGACCTACAAAGCTGCAATTTGGCATGAATATACATATTAATAACGCCAACAAAATGGTACATAAAATATTTAAAAAATATTTTTTTTTTATGGTACCTCCCCTACGCATCAAGCGGGGTTGAATTTTTTTTTTCGCGCCCACCCCATCGTGTGGGGTGTCGTTGGATAGGTTTTTTAAAAATATTATGAGTATTCATAGATCATTTTTCGATTTAGGGATCCATTTGTTAATTTATTTTATATATTAAGTTTTAAAGTGGAAAAAATCGTTAGAGTCCAGTGTCCCCCCTTCTACCAGCTAAACGGTTGCTTCTGGAAATGTGAAAAAATTCACGGGAGTAGGAAATATGCTGAATTTAAAAGGAAAACTATCACGGCTAAGACTTCATAAGTTATTGAGTAATAGTCGATCAACTAAAAAAAAATGTGTTCGGCGAAGTATAAAGGAACTTTTCGTTCAAATTCCTTTGAAAGTAACTGAGATGATGTTGTTAGTAGTGTAAAACATGTTTTTTATTATGTACATTCATTGACCATACAAAAATTTTCAAAAACTAGCGATACTACGGAACCATAGCCTCACCAGTGGCGAATTGCGCGTGGCCCGACACGCATTTGGCCGGTTTTTTTAATAAAAACTTATTTCCATAGACTTATATATTATTAAGGACCGGGTCAATCGCGCGTTGCAATGATGCAGATTCGTAGGGGTCAAAACGCTCCGTTTGACTCCTACGTGACTTAGTCGTCTGTGGTCCGCAGAACAAATCAGGTGGGTCATCGTATGCCTTACAGTGCCATAAAAATGCCTAATTGTGTAGTAAAAGGCTGCAAAAATTATATTAAAAAAGTTAAAAAAGCACATGGAATATCTTATCATCGGTAAGTATCACAAACTGTTTGTTATGTAAAGAAATAATTAATTTATAATTTTACTACCGATGTCCGCCATTATCCGCCATGGCTACTGTTTTACCGAGTAATGACGCAACCCCTACGTTCCACTTGGCGTTGAAAACGATCAAAACGCTAAACATAGGAGGCATTTTCAGCGTTTTGATCGTTTTCAACGCCAGGTGGAACGCGGGGTTCGTCGGTAAAACAGCATTCGCACGCGGCCGAATATTGTGTCGCACTACGTAGTTCAATCGATTTTTCATAGATGGCTCTCTATTTCCTTGTAAGCAAAATGTCCTCGTAGGCATATCCTGACATATAAATCGATGCTTATTTCCTTTCAATATTATGCGTCGCCTGCAGGTATATTGAGATTCTACGAGTATTAGGTCTGCGGCCCGCCTTTAGTTTGTTTTGCCACCTTGTGGCCCTTGCCTGCCAAAAGGTTGCCGACCGCTGTTATAATTAATATGAAAGTGTGCCATCTGTATAGTAATTTATATAATTATTAAGAACGAGTAAAATGATGAGACGACTTGAAACAAGGAGTTCGATCGAGGTTACGAATAATGAACTAAAAGTATAGTTGCTACTACAGCTGTTGTATGATAGATGATGCACGTTCATTTATTTTATGGTAAGAAGGCGAGCTTTTGCCCGCGGCTTCGCTCGCGTTAAGAAGTATTTTTATATACAAACTTTCATCCCCTGTTTGAACCCCTTGGGGTGGGAATTTATTAAAACCCTTTCTTAGCGGATGCCTACGTGATACGTCATAACATCTACCTGCATTCCAAACAGCCCGATCCGTCCAGCGGTTTGGGCTGTGCGTTGATAGATCACCATGCAGTCAGTCACCTTTGAGTTTTTTAAATATAGACAAAGAGAATATAATCACTACGAATATAGATTTTATGCAAGATTTTATTTGACGCTGTTTATGTTGATGACTGGACTAAATAGCTACTCTGACGTCGCGAATAATAAAAAAGAAAAACGTCAATATCATCCAAGTGTCAGTAGTGTCAGCTGTCAACTGTCAAATTATTGAAATTTAAAATGCCTGGATTTTTATTAAAATTAACGCAACGTTTCTTTAATAGCGGCAGATTGCCGACGGCTGGTTTACCGACAGTTTGTAAACGCTGTGTTCTCACTAGTCATCCGTTATCATATTCAGCAGTAGCAGCTAATAAAAGAAAAATGGCATCGGATAAAATCTTGCCGAAGTTGTTTGAGTTCGTGGACAAAAATGCAGAATCTTACAAGCAACTTTTAAAGGAAGCCGTGGCTATCCCATCGGTATCAAGCGATGCAAAATATCGTGATGACTGTGTTCGTATGGTTCATTGGACTCAAGACAAATTAAAGGAACTGGGGGCCACTACCGAACTGAGGGACGTCGGATACCAAACAATCGACTGCAAAGAAGTTAAATTGCCTCCAGTACTAGTTGGAACACTGGGAAATGTATGTGTGTATTTACTTTCTTTTATTTTAGATAATTTATTTGCCCTTTTAATGCTAAATCTTGTGAACAGGACCCTAAAAAGAATACTATTTGTATATATGGGCACTTGGATGTTCAACCTGCCTTAAAATCGGATGGCTGGCTCACTGAGCCGTTTGAGCTTGTGGAGCGCGATGGGAAGCTGTTTGGCAGAGGATCCACAGATGACAAAGGGCCTGTGCTGGGTTGGATTCATGTTATAAATGCATATAAAGCAATTGGAGAGGAGGTAAGCTAAAAAAGTCTGTGTTTTTTGTTCTGTTAATTTATTATAAATTATTCATAACAAGACTTTTTGGGATTATTTATTTATAAAAAATATGGTACTGAATAATTCATTCATTATTTCCTTAGTACAAAATAGAAAAAAAGAAGTACGTAATGATTTCTCGATATTTTAAAATCCCCTCTTTTATTACAGATGTGTATTGGATTTTATTGCTCTTTATTCGACAATTATAGTGTTGAATAATCATTTCTCATAAAATATGTCACATTGTGTACATGGGCGGCAGCAGTGGGATGCCAGGTGGTGCACTTGCACCCCTTGGAAATCACGGTATCAACAGGAATTATTAAAATAATTCTTGTTGATCCTGTATGCCATGTCATGCCGTACAAAGATAGTTCGTAATGTTTTGGCACTAAATGTATTCTGTTGGCGTAAATAGACAGTCGCTGTTGTTCATAAAAAGTTACATAAAGAAAAGAAAGAAAACTAAAATCTGCACCCCTTGGAAATTATTTCTGCCGGCGCCTATGATTGTGTATGATATTAAAACTTACTTTGTAATTCTATTTAACAGCTTCCTGTGAACTTGAAGTTTGTCTTTGAATGCATGGAAGAATCAGGATCTGAGGGTCTGGATGAGTTACTCATGGAGAAGTTGAAGCCCGAGGGTTTCTTTGACACGGTAGACTATGTGTGTATATCAGACAACTACTGGCTGGGAACCACTAAACCCTGCATCACATACGGACTGAGAGGTATCAGCTACTACTTCCTGGAGGTGGAATGCGCTAAGATGGACCTACACAGTGGAGTCTATGGAGGAACTGTGCATGAAGGTATATTTTTTATGTCTTTACTTATATTATAAATGTGTAAAATTATATTTGATGAATAAGGATAGTTTTACTAATATGGAAAAGTTATGTGTAAAATAATGATATTATATGTGTAATAGACTTGTGGTCAAGAGTTTGTTTGGAGGACCTCTGACTATTATTTAATCCGTCGATCGTGGATTCTTGGAAATCTATTGTTATTGCTGCCCACTTCAGCCGTTCGGGAGTTGATAGGTTAATCAGGAGTTAAAATTGCCTATGTGTTAATCTAGATCCTAAAGTACTACCAACAATAAGACCACTTCAGGTTTTTGTGGGAAAGAGTTATAAAAATACCTTAAAAATACACTCGTCCTTAAAAACTTTCATGTTTATAATACATTAGTAGCAGTAATAATTTTTAATTGTTGTTATTACATAAGTAATATTAAAGTGTATAGATATTGAAACAGACATATTTAGGAATGAAATTGACACTATAATATGTTATATGATAAGGTTCAATGTTTGTTCCATTAGTCATATTGAACCCAAGCCATATAAATCAAATATCACTATCAATCATGCTATCAGTAAAAGTAAATAGATGTGCATATATACCATGTTTTTTGTTTGTTTCGTAATTATTTAATTTCACATTACACTTTTATTAATACATTTGATAGAAATAAAATACTATCTGGTTAAACATTACAAAATCATCTAAGAAACTTTTTGTAAAAGCAAATTTTATATTTCCATTCTTCTCAAGTCATAATTTTTTGTTTGTTTTAGCTATGTCTGATTTGATTTATTTAATGAACACATTGGTGGATAAAGATGGAAAAATTCTTATTACCGACATTTACAAATCTGTGGCGCCCTTAACGGAAAATGAGAAGAAATTGTATGACACAATTGATTTCAACCCTGATGCTTACAGGTAAGATTGTAGATTATTATAATATAATAATTTGCATGCTAACAATTTATTAGCAAATTGTGCGGAAACTGTATACTATATCACATTTGTCTTCTTTTTTTTAACCACATTTCGAGCTTAATCATAATCATATTATCAAAGATATTATGATTATGATTAAGAATATTATAATAATAAATAAAAAAGTGGTGGTCAATTTCTACGCTACAAGGATGTACAGAAAAGACACATGAAGAGATGCAATATTGATCCCTCTAGCTGGGAATCTCGTGCGGAGGAGCGGCTAGAGTGGAGGCAACTTATAAATCACAACACTTACTCTTTTGAGGAAGAACGAAGGCTAGAACTAGATCTCAAACGTGACCAGCTAAAAGCAAGACCGCCCGCTAATATACAATATAATTATGTAAATGGTGCCCTAACTTGCGAATCCTGCTCTCGCACCTTTACTGCTAAGATTGGGTATATTAGCCATATTAGAGCAAAACATAATGACACACACAATTAAACATAACCAAGTCACTGAAGCCGAAAACGGCTAGGTAGATTATATATATATATATATATATATATATATATATGTATATATATATATATATATATATATATATATATATATATATATATATATATATATATATATATATATATATATATATATATATATATTATAATATAATAGCATAGTAGGTACTATCGAGGAAATTGATTCCTAGACAGTTGACAAGCTAACGTCATTTGGTCGGTTCATGTCAATTCAATGACTCTTCAACTCCCAAGCGGCCACATACGGCCGCGAGAACAATAGATTTTCTAAGAATCCGCAATAATTGAAGCATTGTGATCTGTCGGCTGAATTCGACGTACTACGTAGGTCGCTGATCTGGCTAGGAATCTACTTCTCTGATAGTACATAAATAAAACATCGTAAAAAGTATCTTATGTGTGCAAGTTACAACTACCACAAAATATTTCATCAAAGTCAGACCTTGAGTTTTTTGGCAAGAAGCAAAAAACATGAATACAGATAGAATCGCGATTATAAGATAATTATTAGTGAGGCTAAATGAGGATGTTACAAGATATATTTGGTTGTGCTTTACAATCAAATATACCACACATAATAATATTTAATATACTCAAAATACAAACTATAATATAATAAATATAATATTTTCAACACCCGGTCGTTTAATATACTTATTTGAAAATTGTCTCAAAATTGGTCCTACTGTGAGGGCCAACCAGTGGACAATTCTCGTTATTTAAGATCCCAAGAGGGGAACGGACATGAATTTTCCGTGTCTATATAATTAGTTTTTACTATGTGAGTATTTTATTTAGACGTAGCTATTATGCCTATAACTATTCATTAACTTCAAAAAATCTCTTGAGACTCCCAAAATTTAAGACCGAGACCACACTTGCAGTTTATTACCTTGTTTGTACTTTGTATTCTCAGGCTGTTGCCCGTGCGCAAACCGAGAATTGGGCTCAAGTAAAAAATAGAAACAATTGGTCTATTAGCTCAATACATCGCGGTTATTGAAGTCATATGATTCATTAGCGGTTACGTGTTCCGTTGTTGCCGGGCGCCGGACGCGCGCGGATGTAACACTGCTCATTAACACATAATTATTTTATCCTCACAACAATGAAACAAAAGATTGTAAACTCACATTTTACTATAATTATTGAACATAATATTAAGGTAGGTAGAATATTAGGGCCCTGGTAGTTTCGGAAGGTTCTATGTTCCCGTTTTCTATGTTCTATGTAGTATGTACCCGTAAATCTGCCTTAAGGTGACGCCTTGATAATTTGGCTGTAGCGATGTCCATTTTTCTCAGCAATGACTATAAAAGCTAAGAAATTAAAGTTCACTGTCAGTATTCATCATGTCTTTGTCTTTGAATTACCCATAGCATAACACGATTGGTCAACTTTCATAACACAGAATAAACAATCAAAAAGACCTCTGTAAAAAAAGGGATTCCTATTTTGCCAACAGAGGAGAGTGATATAAGCTTCCAAAATTTGTACATAAATGGAATCTAGTATACACTTTAATTTGTCCATAGCTTATATGAAATGTATTTATGGTTTTTAAATTACGCGACAAAAATCATTTTGTCGCTACGCCCTTTCAATTTTTTGCTGTTCCATTGCTTGTTTTCTATGAGAGGCCGGGCCAGCCTCGCATAGAAAACAAGCAATCTAAAACACATCCAACACGGTTTTTTACTTTAACATGGCGTCACCTTAAACCAAGACCCTATTACGAGGCTATTTAGCCGCCCTTTACATAATATCGCAAAACCTAAAATTACGTTAAATACTTAAAAATTATTTCCACCACCCATACGAAGTAGGTTGGAAAGTGGCTTAAGTGGCGCATAAAAACTTGGGTGGTGGATGGCTAATGGCTATGTTGGAAGATAGGAAATAGGAATCATTCCTATCTTCCAACATAGCCCAGAGCGGCTAAATTGACTCGTGTAAATTTTGTCGCTCTGCCTGGCAAATGCCCGGCTCGCCCCCTCTTAGATCGGGCCCTGCCTTAGGCGGGGAGTGGGGAGCACTATAAGGAGCACTATAAGCACTATAAGGACTCTATTGGGGAGTCTCACACACCCCGGGCGATGTCCCCAATCCGCGGGGGATGCATTAAGTCTTTCCCCATGTAAAAACGGGGTATAAGCACACTAGGATGAGTAGGTACCTGTGGTGCCCAATCGCCAATGCTCACTAGTTAATATCTACCTAAGTTTTATGATACAAGAGATGCAAGATAAAAAATTAGAAAGTGTTAACAATAAAACTACATTAGTTTCACTTTATTTGTCGCAATTAAAATCAATTATTATTTTAAAAGTAATTTCTATTTACGTCCGCGTCTTGATGACTGATTTCTTATAATCATCATAAATAATCACTATACAGAAATAATATAATAGTAAAATAAAAGTAGAAAATATATTAAAAATGCTAATTTTAATACTCATGTTAATCCTTAAAGTAAAATTTAAAAAAATTATCTTATTTTCGTAATTTTATCGTCGATAAGAAGGAAAATTGCTTTGCGCCTTATCTAAAATTATGCTGCTGATAAGTTTAAATATTTTGTAATATTATACACATTACACACTGCACTGAAACTTAATTAGATTACTGTTGCTACAGTAAATAATGAGTGTCACATCTTTATTGCAATAATGTTTATCAATATTTATTCCACTAATATGCGAGTAGGTACGAGTTAGGACTTAGGAGGTACACAAGGTGTTATCTATGAAAATGCAATACTCTACCATATAAATAAGTTTAACATAAATATGCAAATTGCACATAAGGGCACATTGTAGATTCTGAATTGCAAATACTGACCTAAGAACTTGTTTTGAATCAAATTATAATTTATAACTTAATTACAAAAATATTGTGCAATGTCAATTAGGTATTAAAGATCATGTTACGCATTAAACTTACGGCGATATTAATTTTGTAGGACGTAATATTCTTTTGTTATATCCTGAATACGTACATAGTATGTATTTTGTTCTTGTCGCTCAAGCGCCATTGCCAACATGTTAGAGAAGGACGACACCTGTCAAAAGTCCCATATTTTTTGCAGGGATTCAATCGGTGCGCACCAGCTGGCTCACAAGGGCGTCAAGGAGCAGATTCTGATGCACCGCTGGAGGTTCCCCAGCCTGTCACTACATGGCATCGAAGGTACACACGTATAAAAGCCAGTCCACACGGCGCGTTGCGTCAGCGTTGCGTCGACGCAGCGCTGCGTTTGACGCATAGCCGGCTACACGGGCGCTGCGTCATCGCAGCGTTATTACGAAGCAGTTTTAACGTCAACACACCCTGCGGCTTCGTCTCGGGGGCAGATGTCCGTCATGTCTGCGTTGCGACGACGCAGCGCGCCGTGTGAATACCTTGGTTATTAATTGTATATAAAACTAGCTGTCCCGGCAAACGTTGTTTTGCCATTTAAAGTATATTTTCTACATCATCAGTTGATACATGTTTTACCCCCTCTTTTGTCCCCTAAGAGGGTGTGGGGGGAAGGTCATACACCAGAATATGTTAAGTTGAAAAACACAGTTAATACCTAATATGAAGTAAGTCCACTAAAGAAAAAAGTTGTATACAAAATCTGACCCCTCTTTGGTCCCCAGAGAGATGATGCTGGAACAAACATACAGACAGACAGACAGACAGACAAAAAACTAACCACATTTTTGGCTTCTATAGCGACAAAGGTGTAATTTCGGGTGTCATTTTGTCAATCTTTTATGTACAGAATTTTCATTTCTACAACAGAATATTGTCTTCCTCCCGCACGCGCTTTGGTGACGCCCACTATCGTAATATTTTAATTTCGCCATAATTTCAAAACCAAACGTCCAATTTTAATCATTCAAAGACCAAATATTATCTACATAAACTGTACTTAGTGATAAAATAATTTATTTTGATAAGGATTAATAGCGTGAGTAAAATATATCCGTTTAAATGTAGTCCAAAAAAAATTCAGGATTTTTAAATAAATAAATGGTTATTGTGCCTCACTCGACATAGATAGGTATAGTGTGTCGCGGACTTTTTTGTAGATATTTATAAGATCTACAATTACTTACAACATTTTATGGTTCTATCTTTTATAGTTTAGGCAGCGTACGCAAAATAAGTAACTTTTCTAGCTGATTTTTTACACCTTGCGTCCGAAAAACTCAAATATCTTACGGAACCCTACTTTTTTCCAAAATAAAATGTAGCCTATGTTCAGCAGAAATAATGTAAGATTCCAATAGCAAAAGAATTTTTCAAATCGGTCCAGTAGTTTCGGAGCCTATTCGACTCAAACAAACATACAAACAAACAAAAAATCAAATCTTTCCTCTTTATAATAGTAGTGTAGACAACGCAACGGCAGCGCTGCGTCGACGCAACGCTGACGCAATGCGCCGTGTGGACTGGCTCTTAAAGTGCCACTGCTGTATTCATAGACAAATAATAATTATTAGTTAACTATGTTGTGATAAGCCCCATACAATATCTATCACTCTTAAATAAATTGAAGGTTAATAATCATTAAAATTAAGTACGGTCTATATTAATGTTGTAATATTATACATTAGTAATTTAAATTAATGACAATATTGTAATGTTCAGGCGCGGCGTTCCAGCCGGGCGCGAAGACGGTGATCCCGGGCAAGGTGATCGGCAAGTTCTCCATCCGCCTCGTGCCCAACCAGGAACCCGAAGAAGTTGAGAAGCTCGTCTTCGATTATGTCCATAAAAAGGTATGATTATTATCTGAGCCGATAATGAAAAAATTGCAAGATTGATCGTTTGTGGGGATCAAATAGGCTTTGTTTCTGAACAATTTCTATGATATTCGACAGCATATTATTATACCGCGTAAAATTATATAGGCATTTATTTTAGTATTCGTAGAATATTATAGATATTTTACAGTAGAGTAAAAAAGCTGTATCTATGAAATCAAAACCGCTCGACTCAAGGGCAAGTTTTACGATGACATACCGTATTTAATTATTGTTTTGTTTCTTAAAGTTATAGTTGATATGTGTTTTTGTATATGAGAATAATGAGTATATTATTTGTGTTTTTTTGCATACAGTGGGCGGAGCGCGGGTCGCCGAACAAGATGCGCATCACGGCGCAGAGCGGGCGCGCGTGGACCGAGAACCCCGACCACCCCCACTACCAGGCCGCCGCGCGCGCCACCAAGCTCATATACAAGGTACGACAACCAGGGCCGGTTTTAGCACTACCAGCGCCTTGGGCGAGATTTCTTCGGCGCAAAGGCAATAGATTTCCAAGAACTCCACTATCGACGGATTAAGCCACTATTCTATATTTGCTGACGTAAACTAAAGATTAACTTAAAAATACGTTTATGTAGCAGTTAGTTCTGATCTTGTTCGAAGGACCATGTTATTGATTAAAGATGTTGCCTTTGTCTGTTATACAACGTGAAATTTTAGTGGTTGTTTTCCCGCAGCAGAACGATTTACCTATAGTAGTACTATCGAACCATGCATGTTATTTTTTGAAAATAAAAAATATTTTGTATGACGTACGGTACTATGGAAACTTTATGCCGATAGGCGCGAGTTACTATGGACCCGACCGATTTTTTTTATTTGAACAAAAAAAACTTTACAAATCTATTGTACTACTAAGATAGAATCATTTTACTGCGGGAAAACAACCATTACAATTTCACACTGTATAATATCGATTTCAAAGTTCAAACTCTTTATAGTTGGGCAAACGCATGTATGTGTAATTTTTACTTACTATTGTCGTTGTATACGTCACCAGACTGACCCGGACATGTCTCGCGAGGGCGGGTCGATCCCGGTGACGATAACGCTGCAGGAGGCGAGCGGGCGCAACGTGCTGCTGCTGCCGATGGGCGCCGGCGACGACATGGCGCACTCGCAGAACGAGAAGATTAACGTGCGCAACTACATCGAGGGCGTAAGTTGAACCGGATGAAAAGGTGCTCCCTCACCGGGAGCATTCACTTGTAGTGTAACAAAACTAAGTGATAATACTTTAGGGTGTGGATTATAGGTCCCCTGTATAGAGCTCACTGTGAAAGTAGCAGCGCTAAATAAGCAAAATTGTAGTCTGTTAGGTTGAATCCCCACGGTTTAGCTGTCAGATGAAAAATATGATATTTACGAACTTAAAAACATCGATATAAATTTTAATGGCACAATCATTTTGGTTGGATTAAAAGTTCTCGTTTAGACAGTACAAGATTGTGCACTTTTGAAATAATACGCACAAACACACACACATACACATGCACAGTACACACACTAATAGAATGCCAATTTAGAAACAGGTGACTTCAGTCTTCACCGAATTGCCATACTGACGGGCGATTTTCAATCGCAAAAAGCTTGACTTTTGATTTAAACTTTAGATTATTTACATTAACAATAATTATTTTTTACAGATTAAGCTGTTCGGCGCGTACTTGTTCGAAGTTGGAAAACTGCCAAAGTAGTGTTCCAGATAGTCTAAGAGATGGGTGCTATTTGTACTGACGAAACCTGTTTCAAGACTCGTTTTAAAATAATGCTGTAAAGATATAACAATAATATTTTAATAAGCTAAGCTAAAGTATTACAGTCTGTCAAGAAAGTGAAGAAATTAAAAAGTGGCAACATCGTAGTGTCATCCCTTTTTTTTTAGATTGTTTTGAAAGGGATGACACTACGATGTTGCCACTTTTTATTTTCTTTACTTTCTTGACAGATGTACATGAAAAATCAAGTGGTATCTATACAAGTAGCTATCATAGGTTTTGGATTGTATATTCATTTGGAAAAGAAGCTGCAATTAAAAATACATTATTACTCGATGATTACTCAAAAAAACTATAGAGGCTAACTCTTAAAATAAAAGTTTTTTTAATTAAAATCCCGGGCAATGTCACGTAAATTAAAAAAAAATTTATACTGTTGCTGCAGATTTAAAAAGCATCAAAAATCATATTAGTTTATTGTTGTTTGTTACGTGTCAGCTTTTGAAGTAGGAAGCGAAATAATTTTATACTGGTATATTGTACCGTCCGGTTCGAGTAATAGTGTATTTGTCTTTTATTTATAAATATTTTAAAACTTGACAATAGTATTGGATCATAATCGGCTATGATTTACATTTTATTTTACGAATAATTTTAAATGTTTTATTTTATTGTATTTAATCAATATCATTTTACAATTTAGATGAATTGATTCATAGGCAACTGACTGTCCTACGATATTCAGTCGGGTTATGTCAAGTCGAGACTGTCAACTGGTCATAACCCGACTAAATTGCAAAGGTTCATCGTATGAACCAATTTCTCTAATAATATTTTAAGCTATGTCTGATCAGTGATCACATTCGTAGCCTTACATTCCTTTATAAGGGCATTTTATTTTAAGATTTAATTTGTCGACATCGAAGGATTAAATCGAAAAGTGCTGCCAAGAGCAGCAGGTGCTACTAAAATCAGTAAAAGCAAGTTACAAAAGATTTTGACTCCTTTGTTTTCCTATAGAAATGACAGACGGTTTAAAAAAATACGACAGCTGTTGAAAAATAATTGAAAGCTTGGTCGTACTTTACTTCTAAAATCTGTGGTCTTACTGTTCATTAATTATTGTTAAAGAATTAAAACTACTCTGTCGCTGTCAGTTCCGGCTTACCAGTTGCAGTGGTAATATTGTTCAATTACTGTTTCCACTAATTGTTCCTAATCGATTTTATGAACGCTTTTACCTTGATTTTTGTAACACTCAAGTGATGTCGTCTGTTCTGTCAATTTTTTAACAATATTTTTTTTATATAATTTCAATAACCGTTATTATTATTTTCAATAAAATAAATGTTTTACCCGAACTTCTTTTTTATTATTAATCTATAGAGATATTTGAATATAATGTAAGTACTTACAAGAAGTGTCAATTTTCTAATAAGCAATGTTGAGTTCACTGTTCAACTATGAATAGTTAATGTCGTTAAGTTAGTACAGTAGAAGCTATGACTAAGTCAATAAAAAGAGCGAAAAATAATGTACTATAATTGGTTTATTTAAGTTATTACGACAATCATAGATTAATGCTACAAAAGCAATGTTGAGTCATGTGTTCAATCATGACTCAACATTGTGTTCAATCATGTGTTCAATAATTTTTAACGAAACTACTTTTTGGAGATCTCGACTACTGTGCGCATCAAATGTATGATTTAGGTAGGAAGTGGCACATTTTTAGATATTTTACCTGTAAGTAGCATGCGTACCTGTAGGCCTACTACGAAAACGTTTTGAGACTCAAACAATCGGATGAGAATGCCGCGTCCTGCTCTAACAACGTCATTTCACGTTTGTTAGAGTAGGAATCAACTTCCCGTACGATTGTTTGAGTCTCAAAACCGTTTCGTGGTACGTGGATACGTGCAAGTGCACGTGATTTGATTTTTATATGCTATCTTTTGGTAGCCACAAGAATTTAGACTTCACGTTTATTTTTGGAAACACTGGAACAACTTCAGTTTAGCGCTTATTTTTTTATTCTCTCCGAGTCTGTATGTCTCTCTGTCTGTCTGTCTGTCTGTCACCTCTCACGCCTAAACCGCTGAATCAATTTTATTGAACTAGTAGTAGTACTACTATGCAGTGATTATTATAGGTGTGTCGCAAAGAGCAATAATTATTGCTCTGAGGTGTGTCGATACGGCTGCGAAATCTGTGACGCGTTAGCTGATAACGATATTTCGCGAAACGCGCCTCGTGATTCCCCATTCATCTAACGCTCATTTTGAGAATTCATACGCGAGGAAAAAAATACATATCGACCAGCGGTTTTCAAACTTTTTTGGTGGCGGAACCCTTTAAGAGTGGGTTGCACCAACTTACTTTAACTATAACTTTAACTATTACAAAAAGTTAAATGAACTGTCAAATCCCTAGTAAGAGTAGGTTGCACCGGCTTAAACTTTAACCATAACAAAATGTGAAATGAACTGTCAAATCACTAGCAAGTCGCCATATTTGACAGTAACCTTAACCTTAACTTTAACTACGCTTCTGGTGCAATTCACCCTAAGAGTCGGTTGCACCGGCTTACTTTAACTATAACTTTAACTTTAACCATAACAAAATGTGAATTGAACTGTCAAATCCCTAGCAAATTCACCATATTTGACGATAACCATAATTTTGAGCCCACAACACATGCCTTCGTCTAGTGACCTCCCGTAAGGGAGCTTAATCATCACAGACGAGCCGAGGGTTCCCGTGTCCCTACCCCCCTACTTGGCTCATGTGCCATGAGGCATTTTGCCGTTTAGATGGTAAATGGTGGTACCGGGCATGGTCGAATCATTAGGGACTTCCAGGGAAATGAGGGACCAGTACCACCGATGGGTACGGCAGCAACCCCCACCGGATCTCCCTCAGCTTTGAGTTTCAACCCTTCCCTTTGACCGTAGTCATCTGGTTGAAACGCGTCCAGTTAGTGTGTGACCCTCTCAACACCAACTCCGGAATCCACTCGAACAGGGAAGACCCGAGCCCTAGGAGCCGGCGCTGCTCATTATACGACGCCCGACTCCAGACACCACGCCAGGAGAGCGTACAAGATGTGGCCTGGACGCAACCTATCGGAAGTCCTAGTCTATCAGCGACCTTCCCGACTAGCTCCTCGTCCGATCCGTACTTAGTACGTTTCGTCCGATGGGCATCATCAAGCGGCCGCTGACCCGAGACTATCTGGGCGTCCCAGATCACTCCGACCTCTCCTTTAACCGCAATGATGTCCGGCTTACGGATCCCCAGTGAGGTAACGAACTTAGGCTCGACCTCAACATGCCACCCTTGTCGGGCCATCTCTTCCGAGAAGACCCGAACGACCAAATTATGACGCTCGATCCGGCCGCCATGTGTCCTGTGACACTGCTGGATGGTATGGGCCGTTGTCTCCCTAACCATGCAACCAGCACGGCAGTTCAACTCCGACCCAGTCCCATTCCTACGCCCTCTCGTCGTCCGAACCCTGGACGGGAGGGCGTTAATATGTTATTAACTTTAACTACGCTTCTGGTGCAATTCACCCTAAGAAGTGACATTTTTGATGGACCCCCAAAAATTGTGTCTTGTTTTTGAAAGAATTGTCTTTATGCTGGTGTCTGCTCATAGAGAAATATACACAAACATATACCGGTGTCTGCTGTTGTCAGTCATGCTGGTTATGAGTGTAGGCAACTTTTTCCGCTACCCCATGTACGAAACCTCTCGCCCCCTAGGGATGCTGCCCTAGGACGCTGCCGCCCCTATACCGCGGCCTTTACTGCCTATTTATAAATCGGCTGTGTAAATTACTACTTTACACCGTGTAATAGGTAATCCCTAAGGTCAACCACAGGATACTGTGCTTTATATCACTTTACGTCATAGGTTTTACCCGGTCCTTAGTACTTATTGTCTCCATGTTTATAACCAGGTCCATTAGGATTTAGGTAGGTACTTGGCAGAAGCAATAAAATAGTAGTAAAATATATTATTATTTATACTATATTTCATACCCATGCCATCTTCTTTTTACTCTACGTTTTTAGTAGAAACCTATTGAAAGCACTCGTCAAATACATAATCCTTCTTCGTTTCGGAATTTGGCTATATTAGATGGCGTACGCTCCTAATTTAGCATTAAATATCTATCAATGCTATGATCACCCACTTTTCGCATCTGGCATCGTTTGGCATAATCTAATAACCTTATTTTCAGTGGAAGCCGAGTGCCGACATTCACTTAGAAAGTTTGCGATATGGACATGATAGATCTTTGTCAGTTTATCAGCCAGGTCAAGCGACTATCTTCGTCAATGGCCGTTGTTAATGATACTAGCTTATAGTTATTACTTATAATCAACTTTATCAATGCTGCAGTCAGTATCTAGTCATTTGTAGATGTTTTAATATTATCTAATAAAATCAGCTTGTCTTTAATAATATATTATATGGCCGTAGCTAGAGTCAGTATGGTCTCCAATAAAATAATAAATATCTAGCAATAGGGATAGCGTATATAATTAATGAATCATGTTCTTATTTTCATGATATTCTGATTAATCATCGAAAATATTTCTTGCCCTCATACCAGTACGTGTTGGTAACTTTTTGATCACAGTGCACAAAGTAACTACTACTAACAAGAACTTCAGCTGTAAGGAGAAATGGTAGCAACTAAAGCTATAATCCGTAACTCTATGTAGAGTAACGAACTTATTAACACCTCATAATACCGCGACCAGCGCGGCACGTCTGGAGCCGACTCTATTTACTACAGGTTTACAGTGTAGACTCTACGTCTACACCAATAATACGGTAATTAGTCCTACTGCAGTAATTCTGTTCCCATGATTGATGTAGCAGTATATAGTAGTAGGTGGATCCGCACTAGCTTACGGACGTTAATAATAATTGCTTATCGCTTGAGAGCCGTTAGCCTATAAAGACTATTTTTTTCCGCATCGATATTTTCAGAAACAGCTGAATATGCTAAAATAATATTTGCTTAGCATTCTGATGTCATAACTTAGGAGGCGGTGCCTTTGGGTGTCTGTAAGTTATGAACTTATGACTTATGAAGTTATGATTATGACTGACCTTTACGGCTTCAGCTAAACTATAAGGATTATCTCAACGGGAAAAACGTTGAGCTATTTACGTCTCCTTGCACAAATAGATTATTTACTACATATTATGTACCTAGGTAATAAGAATAATAATCAATTTGTCCTCTTTATTGTTACTAGAACTGTGGGTTGCACGGATGAATATAATATTAGGTATTATTATTCTATATAGATAAAGTATGTGAGGGCAAGTAATGGAAAAGCTTATTATGTTTATTTAAAAAGGCATACTTAGGTATTAGCTTTTCCCGGTGTACCGTCAGAGAAATTAATTCTTGGGCAGATCGTGCACCGACACTATCACTTGGCTGGATTATGTAAAGTAATGACAGTACTATTATTTATTCTGTGGTAATGATTATGTATGAATGTAGATGTATGAAATAAGACAATCAGAAACCTACATCAACATCAAACATGGCTTTACGTCAAAGCAAATTTGGGATAAACATTTAACCTTAAGGCTTAATTTTTTTTAGCAAATATTGTCTTTAACGGCCGGTTTACATTATTCCAATCCAGATTATTTAATCCATCGCTGGATCTATTGGAATAATGTAAAGTGTAAACGGGCACTAGAATGCACTGATTGCGTTCCAGTGTTCTTGCGCTGGATTTGATCACAGGATTGGAATAATGTAAACCCACTGAATCGTGAATACCTACGGAAATTACAAAATGCAGTCACCTTGCTCTTGTGTACTGCGCACACACTTGGGCACTATAAAATTACTCTTGCGTGACTGGCCTGGTTTCAATGAAACCGGCCACCGTCACCGAAATCGGTGTGGGAGGTATTATTTTGCATTACATTTTATACATTAATTATGCAGTCACGCAATATAATCTATTGTCTATCGGGTAGAAGACTGCATTTTGTACTTTCCGTAGGTATTCAAGATTTAAAGATAATTTTTGTTAAAAAACATTTTGGGCCTTAACGTATTAAGGCAGGGCTATGGCCTATGACTTATACCACTTTTTTATGAAATAAGGGGGCAAACGGGTCACCTGATGGAAAGCAACTTCTGTCGCCCATGGACACTCGCAGCATCAGAAGAGCTGCAGGTGCGTTGCCAGCCTTTTAAGATGGAATATTTATTTTTTATTTATTTATTTATTTTTATTTATAGGGTAGGGATGGGAAGGGAAGGATTAGGGGAGGGTAGGGAAGGAAATAGAGTAGAGGATTGGGCCTCCGGTAAACTCATTCACTCGGCGAAACACAGCGCAAGCGCTGTTTCACGCCGGTTTGCTGTGAGGACGTTATATTTCTCCGGTCGAGCCGACCCATTCGTGCCGAAGCATGGCTCTCCCAGGTTTGACTTAGGGACAGTTCGAAGTACCGACACCTAAAATATGTAGACTTGAATTAAATGAATTGAATGGGTTGTAGAATTGCAAACCATACGACCTAATAATTATTATGGATTCTCTAGCATTATTGCCCATTTTTGGATTTTACTTAGCTGGGGGCCCCTCGAATTTGCGGGGCACTGAGCTGAAGCCCAAAAAGAACTATGGTAGATCAAGCCCTCTCAGGTATCATAGCAATAAAGGGTGTAACAAAACGAAGTGATGATACTTTAGGGTGTTTATTTATACTTTATGATGTTTAAAACCTTACACCTAAAAGGTTTCTAACAAAGGTTGAAGCCATGACTGGATGAAGTGGGTACATAAGTAACAATTTAAAATTGTTCGTTCTTTGCATAAATGGATGCTTTAGGAGCGGAAAAATGAATTGAAATATGTTTGAAATAAAAAAAATGTGGATTTTGTTTGTAGACAAATGATAGTCAGATGATAAGGTAGGTAACATAAGGCCTATGTTCTAAAATTTTAGTTAACTATCCACTCATGTCTTCGATTCAGATTGGAACTGAACTTCGTGTGTTATTACGGCGGAGGTGACTCGGTAACGCATACCAGTTTGCAGCACAAACATAAAAGAGGATAGCGGTCGGCCCTCGCTCAGTCTGACTCCGACCGTGGCCCCGCTACGTGTTTACGCGCTACTTTCTATAAAATTTCCATATACACGAACAATTTTAGATAATAAGTACAACTATACAGAGAAGATTTGTTTGTTCCTCGATAGATATAAGGCGGTAAGTCGTTTAATTAGTTTCTTTTGTTAGTTAAGTCTACTAAACTCATAGGTGTAGTATTGCATCAAAAAGAAAATTATATAAAGAACAGTGAGGATAATAATTTGATGTAATCGAAATTCTAAACTAAACTGAATCATTGTAATTATCTAACTTTAGAATACGCGAAAACAATATTCAAAACAGTAGGCAAGCAAGTGACATTTAAATTCTTCGAATATTTTGCATGTAGTATTTTTAAATTTCGAAGACTGGACTTGAATGTAAAGGACTCGTGCTGATTTGTATTTGTACAGCAGCTGGCGCCAGTGTTACTGGCTTCCAGACTACTAACTGCACATGACACATCTATATCAATATAAAAAGGTTTATCAGTAGCTTTATGTAAAGTGTAAACATGTTTAATTCCAGTCCAGCCGCTGTATCATACTGGATTTAGAGTTTATTTAATTTAGAAGTTAGAGTTGCATCTAAGAAGAGTTGTATCTTTGAACCTAATAACTTATCAGTTGATCTGTTAAAATAATAGAATGACAAACTTTATTACCTCTGATATCACACTCTCATACATAAACTCATATAAATACTCTAAAGTCTAATACATACGCAGTCTGTAGCAAAACAAAGTGATATTACTTTAGGGCAGTGTTTCCCAAACATTATTCTACCATTGCCGTATGGAGCTTACTATTGTTTATTTTTTTTCTAATACATTTTTTAAACAAGGGAATGTTGCGACCCGGTACTTTATTGTGATGGCCGGCAGGTACCGGGTCTCGACCGGCAAATGGGAAACATTCATCAAAAATATAGAGTTCACTATAAAAGGAAAAGCGCTTTCTAAAAGAAATACTCGAACGTGATGAATTCGCCCATATAAACATTATTTAAAACAAAGTAAAGCTGTTTTAGCGCCACTACTTTCGTAGTTAATACATACCCTAAAGTATTATCATTTACCAAGTTGTTTTGTTACACCTTGTTGTAACCCAGGGGTTCCCAAGCTTATTTTGTCTATTGCCAACTTTGAGAACTAATTATGTATTAGCGCCCCCATAGTTTCAATTTAAAATGCATTCAGATGAAATAAATCACCCCCCGCCCCCAAGCCTCTACATGACGCCCCCATTTTTTTTCTGGGTCCCACACCGCCATCCACCCCCCTTTAGACTTTCAGCGCCCACAAGGGGGCGTTATCGCCCACTTTGGGAAAGGGTGTTGTAACCGATGTCTTTCTACTATACAGTGGAAAAACATATGTTTACCTATTCAATACATTGACAAAGTTTGAAGCTCTGAAACCGGACAACATTATGATACTTAATAATAATTGATTGTACCTTATGCAGTTTGTACTTTGTAGTAATTGTCAAATCAGTTGTAATCAGCCTTCCATGAAGTACCTATTGTATGGAGCCGCTTTCCAATTTGCGATGTCAAATTTTCCCATTTCAGCGGAAATGACTACATTAAATGTTGTAATGCAATAAGTACGTAATGCTGCCGGCCTTCATTGTCCGTGATCGGGTACTACATCATTATGGTCATTAGCAGACTTTTTCAATGAGTTACAGTGGTCAATGGGCATAGAAAATACAACAATGCTAACTCGTTTTCACTCTAGGTGTATACTTACAACATGCTGTAAAAAAAAACAAAGAGATAATTAGCTTTAGCGTGTGTAATGTGAATCTATCCCCTGTATTTATTTTTTTATTTTTACTTTGTTTTGACACACCCTGACTGTGACATACACGTATTACACACGCGTACACGGTCCCTCGATTGATCGTACTGGATTTGCATTTCGCAGTACATCGTATTTAGATCAGAGAAGTTGATTCCCAGGCAGATGGGAGACCTACGTTTGATCGCGATAAATCAAAGTTCAAACCCAGCTAACAGATCTGTAAATAATTTTGAATTGACATGATTCGACCCAATTACGTTGGTCTGTCAACTGCCTAGAAATCAATTTCCTCGTATATACATACATACAGAATCTACTTCTTACACTACTGAAAAGTCACAGTGAGTCATAGTTGTTTTCTAATCTGGACGCACCAAGTATCGATAGAATTTAAACATCTTAATATTGACTTCAAAAATAAACCGAGGCCAATTAAGTCCCCACGCTCCTCACTATGTTTGAAACTGCATATTATGTCGCAGTCATCTAGTTCAATCTTCGGTTCGATTGAATGACTAGCGCATTCATAGAATGACACCATTCAATTGAGCCGAACGTTGATTGAACAATCGAATCGTCACTCAACGTCCAACTAGTTAGCGATTTGTAACATAGCCCTTTGAAGAGAGCGGACATGAAATCAGTTAGGTAATTGATTAATGTATTTATTTTTAACGGAATAGGAAATGTATAAGAACAGTATATAATTTTTAGGTATTAGGTACTCCGTGTTGGCCCAATACGACTTGATTTGGTTAGGTTAGATGGCTAAGGCGGGAGCGTGGCGCAGCGAGCTCCCGCCTTAGCCATCGTGGTTACTTTTTTGTAAACCACCCAGATAAGTAGCCGTCGCTTCATAATTGATGTCAGTTTCTAGATTAACCTATTAACGCCACCAAAAAATACTTTTAAAATCATAGCATTCCATTTAACGACTTCACTATGATGACGTTTAGTCAAGACGTTAAACGTTACGGTCCTTCAGTCATTCAATAAAACGGTGTCATTCAATGAATACGCTAGACAATCAATCGAATCACAGATTGAACCAGATGACTGCCACACATACATAGTTTGCTTTCCATTATTTTATAGGTCCTAACTCTGAATATATCTGATCGTCCCATAATGAGTGAAGACTCTCCAGTCTCTGCTATGTTTTGTTTACTTTCCCAGACGACAGTGCAGCGAGACAATGACTCAACGCATATGATTTCTCCTTACTAAATATTTGAACTTGTATACTTTGCTAGACGTTCCGCCTGGTGCCGGCGAAAATAATAATGTATTTCGCGAGAAACCGCACATTTTCCCCCAAAAAGTTGCCAGTGTACTTCCCTGTGACCTACTCCATATCAATTATAATATCAATTATCATCAAAGTCGGTACAGTAGTTCGTGTGATAAGCGGATTGAAACATACAAAGTACAAACAAACTCTGCAGCTTTGTAATATAAGCCATAGATTAAAAATGTGTATACCTACCTGAATACTTAAATCTCACATGACTAATCATATAATTAACATCTGATAGATTATTTTGTAGGTTTCAGACTTTCAGTCTAGGTCACATAAGTTAAATATTATCTTAGAGTCTATAAGAATAAGGCCAAATAGAATACATGTACCAAAATAAGGCACTTATATGATTAATAATATGTTTTCCAAGACTTTGTGTATGCACAGATGAAAATCCCGCGGGGACCGCATGTTTTCCCGTGATAGATACAAGACGTAGCTTTTGGCTTTTCCTATTAACAGTTGACTACTCTACAGTCCCTTTTCTTATGTAATTGTGTGCTTAATTGTCTAGGGATATTGGCTATTTAAAAAAGAGGAATTTTCAAAGGCGGTCAATGGAAGAACGGTAGTTTAATTGTTGGTGTTTAATAAATTTACGTTTTGTATATAAAAAGGACATAATCGATATTGTTTTGTTTGGACAGATCATCCTAAGAACCGTTCATTTTCCTTGCAATGATAACAATATTGATGTTATGTCTGAGTACGTCCCTGTACAGTGTGCACTGGACGACAAACATCAGTAACTCTATATCACTTTGAGGAAGGTAAGTATTAGGTAAACAGCTAGGTACCTAATACCTATCCATAAGCCATAGCTAGGTATAGCATTGAGGATGTTTTTAAGAATAATATTTTACACAATATCATGGATATTATAATAACAATAATTTTATGGGGGATATACGGTATACCTACTTATATAAATAATTACTGACCTAACAATCCTAACATAACCCTATGAGTACCTGGCATTAAAATTTAAAAAATATAATATGTTACTATCATTTTATGCACGTTCTGAAACTCTACCAATTTAAAAATCACAATTAACGAAATTCTAAATCCTAGTCTAGTAATATTCACTTTCAAAATATTTGTGTAGGTAAATGGGATATTACGCTTTGTGCTATTAAATAGTTGTTAAATAGACAAACGATTTTCCTAAGTACCGGAAAATTGTAGTTATTATTTTGAAATGATTATTTGCTTTTATATTCTGAACTGTGGCATTACTTGTAATTGTCCTGATAGTGTAGAGTTTGAACTAATGCATGCACAATACAACCGAAGGTTTACGGTAAATGCACCTATTAGGTACTGCATTCTAGTCTAGACAAAGATAAAATCAATGAAACACCACACTAATATTATGTAATTATACATATTATATTTGATACATCTTTACGCAAAAACTACTGAACGGATTATTATGAAATTGTTATGTCGAGCGAATGAGAGAATATTCAGGGCCCCATCTAGCTATTGAGCCACTCCGGGCAAAGATAACTTTCGCCGCCCTTTAGTACACAGAAAACCATATTATAACTCATATCTAAGCTTCTTTGGGGGTAGTGTTGGAATATAACTTTTATGTAAACTATTTAACTATTTCCATTGTCCTACTTGAACTAGGTTTGAAGTGTGGATGGCTATTGGCTAATGGCTAAGATTGGAAGAAACGGAAAAAGTTTTGCCGCTCTGGGCGAATCCTCGGCTCGCCCCCCCCTTAAATCAAGCCCTGACAAAACTGAGAGATCAGGTGCAAAGGCGGCTTTTTACATGCTTATTGCTTATCCCACGCCTAGATCAGCTTACTTTCATCTGTCAGAAAATCAGGCAGTCAGCTTGTATTGTTCTTAACAAACTTTTGTAGGTTCCAATCGGGAATCAACCCATAATATTTCTATGCCTCAAGTCGAGTTTTCATTGTAACGTACATTGACAAGTCATAGTTACGAGTACAAATAACAGACAGTCCCCTCGTTAGTATTCTGGTAGCGTATCGTACAAGGTGGGAACTTATGCAAGTTTTTGTTACCTAAATATTGACTTGACGGCCAAATATGTGCACTTGGGTCTTGGTGTTTAAATACCGAACATTATTTAAACAATACGTAACATAGAAGTTAGAACAGCTATGTTTGAATTTAGAATTAAGGAGATTACGGACAGTATGTAATTTTTATCGTTTAGATTTTAGAACACCAAATTTTCTCCATACTGTAAACACCAAAGTCTCTATCACTAAATGCAATCGAAAAAAGGGTATTATTATTAATGTTAAAGTTTTAATTCGTTGAAAGCTTTTGACTTAACGGCATAATCTTTATGAGTATACGAAAAAGTCAAATAAGGAACCTTTTTAAACAAAAAAATTTTGCATAATATGTTGTTGTACCTATATATGTATATGTTATAAGCAAAAGTAGGTCATTAGTCATTACTAAAAATATATAAAATCCCGTAACATTACGATGTTTCATCGATTCAGCTGCGGATTATTTATCAACAAATAAACATAAAACTTCATAAGCCGTGACGGCGGCGGTCGTGATAAAAACCAATCGTTTTTAAATTTTAAAGGTCCAAAAATGCAACGGTCAGCTCCTAACGGTACAGAAATTTATTTTTGCATACAATTATTAATAATTATAGTACCGGTAAGTGGATGACGTATTTCCCCGCGTTCGCAGCTTTAGTAACGGTATATTTTATCAATAAATTCGATAAGGTTCGAGTTATTTTTCCTCGGTTTTCTATGAAAGTGATCCTTATGACGTTGAAATAAGAGTCCTGTAAAAGCTAAAATAGAACGAACTACAGTTGCAGTCACAGAGTAAATAACATACAGTATACTGAGTATACTAATTAATAATCTGATTACACTACTACAAGCATGCAATTCTGCACTTGTCATATATATTAATATGAAAATAATAATTATTAAGACTGTACCAAATTAATATGCTAGTTTATTATTTTATTTCTCGGTTAATAAATAGCATTTAAATTTATATTATTTAATAATTATATTCTTACTGAGCTTTGTTTAAATCAAAGTGAATTAAAATCGATTATAGAATAGTGAGAGTTGAGACCAAATTGAAGCCTGTTATATGGTATATTCAAAATAACGAGGCAGAGATTTTTAAAATTTTTTTTGACAATTCTATAATATGAAGTTTCGTGCCTCGTCTCGCCGTGATTCTGTGGTGCGGTGCAATATCGTTCAATAATGTAATTGGCCTCAATCGCGAGGGATTCCGGCTGCACGTCAACAATAGAGTCCTCTGCGGGTTTCCCTCCACCAGAGATACAGCCCGAGGAGAAAGTCTACACGTCAACGTTACACAACCGGACCGCTAAAGCGTGTCATGCGTTTTTGCCGATACATTTGGGGTCTCGATGACTAATGTTTCCTAAAGATACCTTTTAGTTTCTACTTTTTACGCAAAATAAGGGGTGTAACAGAACAAAGTAGTAATACTTTAGGGTACACACCCTACATACACATGTGACCCTAGGGTTAACTAAAGTCAAAGTATAACAGCGCTGATAGAGCAATTTTTTTAACTTTCGAATGGGCATAGTCATGTCGCTGGGGCGCTTGCTCTTTCAGCGTTACTACTTCCAGTCAACTCTATACAAGAACTCTACACAGAAACATAATGTACGCCCTGAAGTATATTTACTTAGTTTTGTTACGCCCTTATGAAAGATGATGCCCGCTTCTCCGTTACGCCGAAATTCGAGCGAAAACCGTCCTTTTTTCCGTAGCGAAGACTATCCATGTATATGGACAGTTTTTCAGCACATACAGGCAGACAGACACATTCGCAGTCAGTAATAATTAGAGGTATGAAGTCACGACAGCCATGGCCCGGGAAAAGTTTTCCCACGCGCACGTTCGTGTGAACATTAGAAAATGTTTTGCGGTTTTAATTATTACTATGCGGTGTTGATATTAAAAGAAGTTAATCTGTCGCTTAATTTTTGAATAATAGTTCTTTAATGGAACTCTAATTTGCGGCCAGGCTGGCACACGATACTGAATGACGGCTGCAATTAGAGACATAATGATTACTTAATTTAAATATTTACCCTGGCCGCACATTGTCCGAAATCTGATCAGAAACAGTTGAATTTCGCCAGACCACCACCCCGCACATTATCCGAAATATCCTTCCGGTGAGTTCTAGCTCACTCGGCTCAGTACAAAATGTAAGAGACAGCGCGGACGTTCAACTGTTTCTGATCAGAACTGTCGTATAATGTGCGGCCAGGCTTAAAGAGGAGGTTGTCAAATATGTATAGAATTTATATTAAAATCTTCATTAAATTTAAGTAAATTAAACATTAGATAACTATTGTAGACTTTGAAACATTTACGAGTAATTTTAAATAAACGGGGTAATTTGAGATATTGCACACTTATTATTATGGTGTTGTAACACATGAAACACGTACATAAATAATGAGAAAATCGTTAATACACCGTAGAGGCCTTGGGGGATATCCATCTGTTATCAAACAACCTTTATTACTCGCGATGCCCGTGAGACGGTATACCTACTTGCAAATATAAAGTTGCGACTATAATAATTATTATTGTAATATAAGTACATTGTAATTAAATAATGTTTACGTCGTTTCATATTTAATTACTTTTAGGGGTGTTTCACCACTTTTATATAAAGGTCCGAATACGCTATTCACAACTTTTTTGACAGATTCTCCATATTATTTTGATCTGTCAAGTTAATTGGTGGATAGCCTATTCGTCACTTATCAGGAATTGGTGAAACAGGCCCATAATAAAAGTAGATTACGTTACATGCAATCACGCTGGATGGCATTTATAGCTAAGTTTAACACCGAATACACGGTCGTTAACGGCGGTCGTCAACAGCAAAAAATTGTATGCGCGTTGCCAGCCACACGGTTGTCAATGTGTTGTCAACCAGTTTTTCATCATAGATTTTGCGTGGTCGTCAACCGCCGTTGACGACCGTGTATTTCTTGCTTTAATGTTTTTGAGTACGGTTTACGATCATACTTAAAAATACTTTTATCGCGCAAATATTACCAACAGATTTTAATCGAATTCAGCAGCTAGTAATATTATAAGGCGTCTCCCAGACAGACGCGGCCTGCGGTGGCGGTCGCGGTGGCGGTCAGTTGGATGACTTGAGAGTTCTAGGAACGACACAGACATACGCGGTCACGCGGCCAAGTCATCTAACTGACCGCCACTACTACCGCCACCGCAGGCCGCGTCTGTCTGGGAGACGCCTTATACCATTCACTCTCTACATTAGATACATTTCTCGAAAATTTATTGTTTCTGTTTGATGTGGATAAAAGCTAGTAATAAAACATAACCAAAAAGAAACTCAATCCCATTCAATTTTTCTACGTATAATATTTTTGACAAATTACTTACTTGTCTATTTTATTTTATTTTATTTTATTTTATTATTAGGAACAACAACAGCCATCATTCTTATATTACTAATGACACATGTAGGTATAGCTAATGTTATTTTGTAAGCTCTAATACATTTTAGGCAATTATAAGCTATACTTATCAGTAGGAAGTAGGGCCAATAATAGTTGTTCACTTATTACAATCTTAAATAGATGTTATTAAAAAAAAAAACTTAATATTACAAACATGTGTTAGAAAATAAGTTAATTGAGTTAAATTATATACATACTAGAGTGAGTGACTTAAAAGGTTAACATATTACAAGCTTATATAGGTAATATTACAATCTGAGTGGTACAAACTTATATAATAAGTTACATTTTTAGACATACTGAGTTACATACTGAATTGAGTGACTTGTAAAAGCAAGTTATAATTGGTAAGTATGAGTTACCTTTACAATAGAGATACAGGAAAACAAAATTGTATTAGATTACAAGGCAGTTACGAATTACAATATTTAACTTGAATGATAAAGAGAGATTCATATCAGCCATTCGGTTAATCCAGGAATTAAAAACATTATAATATTATGTAAAGTGTACTAGTGACAGATAGACCCCCTAGCCCTACGACATAGTCTTGGGATCAGTCATAATGACTACTAGGGTGTCACACTGGGTGAAAGTTTGTGTGTGTATCTCCAAAATCTTAATATTACAAACTTATACGTACGAAAATACGTTAGTTAAGTTACATTTATTACATACTGGAGTGAGTTTACAATACAGATACTAGAAAACAATAATTATTGTATTAGATTAAAAGTCAGTTACAAGTTACAATGTTTAACTTAAATATTAAGGAGAAAATCGTATCAACCATTCGGTAGATAAGTATGCAGATAAAGAAGATATTAGTGTAATCAAGGAGTTATAAGATATATATATATATATATTATTATGTAAAGTGTACTAGTGACAGATAGACCCCCTAGCCCTACGACAAGTAGTAGTAGTCTAGCTATGAATATAGGAAGAGTCTAGAAATTGTCGCTGTTGTCTCATAGAAAGCGTTGGTGAAAATGATCCCGCGAGGTTACTCAAGTGCTGCGCTCATACTAATTGTTAATTTTACTTACATCATCAATTTAATAGTAGATAATATTACGTGTCATATTATTGTCATGATAAAATGCATCGTTGATGTAGAGACAAAAACCTGAAATTACATTAAAACGGGTAGTATGAAATCACAACATAAAAAAGTCACAAGTTTTATGGTGCTTATTAATTCTTCACGCAAAAAAACAACTCAAGGCATTTTAATGTCATTTGGAGTGGTAGTATTTAATGCTTTAGAGTTTATACAACTTTGATCCTAAAAAAGTACGGTACCTCAGTGGGTTAAAAAAATAATAATTTTCCTCTTGTAAAGCCTTGGAGTAAAAGCTAATATTAAACCAAAGTAAGATTATTATGTGTAATATTATACATTTAAACATTGCGTTGGATGAAGCAAGCCAGTGTTGGTTCGTCCGCTTACTCTACTTTCGTTGATTTAGTAATATTGGTAAGATATAGACTCCTAGACGTGCGAACTGCACATGTTTCGCTCATAGTAAATGCTCATGTGACATGTCTTACCTTAGGCAGATTCAAAACTCTTTTACCACTAATTGCGCAAATTTTCTGATCTTCTTAAAGCAATATGCAATCTGTCATTGAAGAAAGAGAAGACATTTTAACTCAGGACTAGGGGGCGTCCACAAATTACGTGAGGTGTTTTATTTTTATTTTTTGACCTGAAATGACCAAAATGTGAAATGGACTAAAATAGTATTATTTTGTTGAGAAAAAATTATGTGAAATTTGCCGAGATCCCCCCTCTTCCCAACATGAGATTAGAAGAGATTTGACTCGACCCCCCCCTCTAAACACCTTACGTAATTTGTGGACGCCCCCCTACCAATATTACAAATTTTGCCTTTCTTAAGCTTGCGTATAGGCGTAGGACATAATAAACTGTTCGAAATTAATTTTGATCTCTTCAAACGGAACTCGTGTTGCTACATCACTTGCGCCAAAAAACCCGAGGTTAAAGGAATCCGGTTTCTGTGTTAACTTTACTCTGACATATTCAAACAAAAGTATTGTATCGACGTGACCTGAACTCTACCTATTACGAGAATGCAACAAAAACTTTATTCATGTTACTAAAAATCTGGCATTTAAAACCTGGTAAGGGCTTTAGTGATAGCGCCCCCTTATTAATTAAAGATATCTACTCTGCATACCTGTGTGCATTTTATTTATACAATGTTTTCTGTTAAACAATATTTCGTAACTATCGACTGAATCAGACAAGGACAAAACATCGTCTTTACACACAGAGTATAGATTTTTTTTTATTACGGGCCATCAAAGCTTAAAGGGAAAAGAGTGTCGACGAAGTGTGACATGGTGTGACAATGAGGGGTGGAGGGATCATAAGTTTTGTGACATCACATTTTAAATTTTGTTTTCAGGCAAGATGTTGAAAGTGGGCGTGGTCCTGTGCCTGGTGGCTGCAGTGAACAGCCAATGCTTTTACCCCGACGACTCGGCCAAGAAGCTGGACCCGAGCGCGCGCACCTCCCTGTACCGCGGCCAGCTGGACTTCACGCTAAACCTCTTCAACAGCATCAATAAGGCCGTGCCAGAAGATAATATATTCTTCTCGCCGTTCTCCGTCTACCATGCGCTGCTGTTGGCCTACTTCTCTTCTGGCGGCGCGACCGAGAAAGCATTGAAGACGTCCTTGCAGATTAATGAAAATTTGGTAAGCGCCTGTTTCACCACTTCCTGATAAAGTGCCGGATAGGCTATCCAGTATCCACAACTTTTTTGTCAGATTCTCCATACTCTACGTGTCAAGTTAAGTGGTGGATAGCCTATCCGGCACTTATCAGGAAGTGGTGAAACAGGCCCTAAGTATTGTTCTTTTGTTTTTCTGAAAAATGTTCTGAGACTATACTTGACACTCTTTGTACCTACTTATAATAGTACTAATATACAACGTGGCATTTACTATTTAGGTGGTTGTTTTCCCGCAGCAGAACGATTTACCTATAGTAGTACTATCGAATCGTGCAAGTTATTTTTTGAAAATGAAAAATATTTTCTATGACGTACGTGGCAACTTTATGCCGATAGGCGCGAGCGGCAATGACCCCGGCCGAATTTTATTTATGATTTGAATTAAAAAAATCACAAATCTAATTGTACTACTAAGATAGACTCAACTTGTGGGAAAACAACCATTTGGATGTCACGTAGTATAACTTGTTGTTGATGCAGGACCAGGATGTTACTATATTATATCAACATCATAAATGAATCATACTTAATTAATTTGGCAATTTAATTGCAATACTTTAGTGCTACTTAAGTGCTTAAGTGCTAAATTCGTTTATCGCGCACGGAATCGTACATTTTTCTGGGTTAAAATGTCCTATGCCCTTTCCCAGTAGGTACTCAAAGTATCTCCATACCAAATTTCAGCAAAATCGGTTCAGCGGTTTGGACGTGAAGAGGTAACAGACAGACAGATGGACAGACAGACAGACACACTTTCGCGTTTATAATATTAGTAAGTATAGATTTTAATGGATGAAGAAAGAATCAAACCTTTTAAAATGTCCAGTTTCATAGGGTTACGAAATCTACAATTTTCCAGGGTAGCGTCGTCGTAACTGTGGGTAAAATTCTTAATTACGTTCAATTTTGAACTCGGTTTTATTAACCGACTTCAAAAAAGGAGGTTATTAATAATTCGACGCGTATGTATGTAATATTTACAGAACTGCCCAAATTTCGTAGGTATATGTTAGTCTGTATCAGCGTCTGAACAAATGTGCCCAAAAGTGTATGTATGTATGTTTTTATGTTTGTGTTCGCAAATCTCTTGAACTACTATTCCGATTTTAGTAATTCTTTTTTGTTGTACTAGGTATTGTTCAACTTAGGGAATAGTGCAAGTTTCATCAAAATCGGTTCAGTAGTTTTGGAGATAGGGAGTTTTAATTCTCAATTTCGTACAATTTTGAAGTCGGTTTTATCTTTTTAAAATACAGTTTTCTTTTTAAAATACTATTATCTAATATATATAAAATTCTCGTGTCAGAGTGTTTGTGCGCGAACTCCTCCAAAAGGATTCAACCGATTTTAATGAAATTTTGCATGTACATTCGTTAGGCCTAAGAATAGGTTTTTATCTACTTTTTATACTGATACTAGAAATCTATACATATAATAAAACTGTAGAAATGAAAATTCTGTACATTAAATAATAAGCAGGGGTGTTACTACATCGCTATAGAAGCCAAAAATGTGGTTAATTTTTTGTCTGTCTGTCTGTCTGTCTGTCTGTCTGTCTGTCTGTCTGTATGTTTGTTCCAGCATCACACGAAAACTACTGATCCGATTTGAATGCGGTTTTCGCAGATATATTGGTCTTCTTCCAACTTAACATCTGGTGTATAAAAATTTTTCCCCCCACCCCTCTAAGGGGACAAAAGAGGGGGTCAGATTTTTTCGAACTATTTTCTTTAATACAAAAACTACTGATCCGATTTGCAAACGGTTTTTGCAGATGTATTTGTCTTCTTTAAACTCAACATCTGGTATACAGTGTGAAATTTTAATGGTTGTTTTCCCGCAGTAAAATGATTCCATCTTAGTAGGTAGTACAATAGATTTGTAAAGTTTTTTTTGTTCAAATCAAAAAAAAAAATTCGGTCGGGTCCATAGTAACTCGCGCCTATCGGCATAAAGTTTCCATAGTCCGTCATAAACAATATTTTGTATTTTCAAAAAATAACATGCATGGTTCGATAGTACTACTATAAGTAAATCGTTCTGCTTTTATTATGTTTTTCAACATTTGGTGTATAAACCCCCCCCCCACCTCTTAGGGGACAAAAGAGGGGGGAAGATTTTGGATCAACTGATGATGTAGAATTAATACTTTATATGGCAAAACAACGTTTGCCGGGTCAGCTAGTACTTTTATAAAAGAGCATTATTAAACTTATGTATTTTATTATTAAATATATTATGTATTATAATAATTCTTATTAAACACATTACTTACACATATAACAAACATATTCCAGGACAAGGTGAACCTGCTGACGGCGTACAAAGTGGACAAGCGGAGCCGCGCCGTCAACCGCAACGCCGACTCCTACGAGTTCACCAACGCCAACAAGATATTCGTTGACACCGACCTCAACACACGCCAGTGTTTCGCGGACATGCTCAACGACGAGCTTGAGGCTCTGGTGGGTTTTTTTGTACTTTTTTTTTTTAATGAGAACCAGAGCCCCTAGCCAAGACTCTTTCTTTATCGCTTTTTTATAGAATCACGGATGAAAATGTGTAACATGCAATTGATATCAGACGAGTCGAACGTCAACTTCATACTGTCGTAGGTTACACGCTCATTTCGGCATCAGTTCAGTCCATCAATCTGTGATTGACGCCAGATTGATGGCTAAAAAGTACATAATAAAAAATGATCAGTCCATCAATCCTTGGGTACACGTTCAGTTTGTGTAAGTTACATTAAGTCAGTAAGTAGTCTGAAATATTTGATGTGGTGAAGATTTACGTAACGGGCTCTAAGAAAATCATGAAAAGTCAGAACCAATAACAAACCTTAGCATTCATTATCAGGACACGTTTTAAAACCAAATTTTACACATTACAGAACTTCCACGAGAAACCCGCGGAATCCAGGACTCATATCAACGACTGGGTGGCTAAAGTGACCAAGAACAACATCAAGGACTTGCTGCCTGAGGACGGAGTGTCAGAGGCAACGAAAGTGGTTCTGGCCAACGCCGCTTACTTCAAAGGAGTGTGGGCGTCCAAGTTCCCCGTTGAGAACACCAAGAAGCAGGTGTTCTTTGTCAACGAGACCAGACAGACCCTCGTGCCGTTTATGAGACAGAAAGGACACTTCCATTACAGTAAGTTTTTATTTCCTTGGTTAGTAAATAGGCTGTTTTTTCATAATTATGCAAAAGTTTTCGAAATGGTAGTTGCAAGCATCAAGAAGAGTTATTTAATAAAGTATAGTCTAGCGTTTCTCAAACTTTTTAGGTGGCGGAACCATTTTGAGAAATAAAATCTTTGGCGGAATCCTAAAATAAAAGAAAATGACAATAAGTGGTAACATTATTCTTTACGGATTCTCATCAAACTCATTGAGTAGCAATATTTCGTAAGATGACTCCATGCTGGTATTTGATGAGATTTAAAAAAAACAATCTATAATCTATATACCGCTCGCGGACTCGCTACAAAGGCATTGTAGAGCCCTACACTTTGAATATTGCTGCTACAGCTTACAGTACTGATATACACCAGTGTTTTTCAACCTTTTTTATGATGCGACCCCCAACCACTGTTTGAAAAACATTGGTCTACGCGAAAATTTAAAGTTTGAGTCTATAATGTATTTTACCATTATAGAAAGTTGTAGAACAAACCCGCATCATAAATATAGGTAGATATGTAGATAGTTACATTGTACTGGTAATAAACGTTTATGTGATGTGAATATGAATTTATCGAATTATTAATCAATGTTTTTAATAATTATTATTCAAACGTTTTTTAATTTAAATACCTGTTATAGACCTTGACCGCAACTTTGTTATGTTAAAGTTTGTTTACTTTATTGGGTGACAATACATTTACCCATCAAAATCTATTCAGAGTTCAGACAGACACGTTTTCGTATTTATAATTAACTAGATGACGCTCGCAACTTCGTTGCGCCAAAATTTGTTTATCGCGCACGGAATCGTACATTTTTCTGGGTTAAAAATGTCCTATGTCCTTTCCCAGTACTCAAAATATCTCCATCTATACATATAATAAAACCGTAGAAATGTGAATTCTGTACATTAAAGGTACCTAATCAGACCCCATTTTTTTCATATTTTGCGATTATTGTGATGGTTAAAACGTATTTTATGTGAAAGTTTTGTAACATTCGTGGAGATGAATATATTATCTTTCATTTGAAACCAAAATATCCTCGCAGTTTGACTCCTAATTCTTTAATAGGGTACCGGAAAATCGCTGATATTTGTAATAGCGTCCTTAAGGATCTTGTCAATAGGTTATTATTATTTTATAATTAGATCTATCGCTGGTTTCGTAAATTAAAAGCTTCGAAACTGATACTAAAACGGAATTTAAATAAATAAATAATAATAAATAAATCATTTATTTCAGACTAAGTCCATAATTTGTTAGTAACTACAATAATTCTTAAAAACTATGTTAGTAGACACAAGTAATAATAAAATTCAATTTAAATATCGGTTTGGCCTGTTTGCGGCACTAGGTACGTGTACATGTATACGTACCCAATGGCGCACAATGGGACAGTCAAATTTGTCACTAATTATCCTAAGAATGATGTTGGTGCTGTCACGAACTCGGCTCATCAAGGAGGCAACCCGTTTTCGTATAACGGCTTGGAAGCCATCAGTATGCGCTTGTGCGAACATATTTGATGCGCTGCAGAATCGTGGCAGCCCCAACATCACTCTCAGTGCATTGTTATATTGAATTCGGAGAGCGTTGTAAGCCCTTTGCGTGTAGTTGACCCACAGATTGCACGTGTACATACTTTGGCAAAAAGCTTTAAAAAGAGTTATTTTAACTTCTGCACTACACCGTGCAAATCTGCGGGCCAACATATTGCATCGGACTGCCATCGCTCTCCGCTCTCTCTCCAGATCACTATCGTCCCTCAAATCCTCGGTCACTATGTGACCAAGATATTTGAAAGTCGATACTCTCGTAAGAGCCATGCCATTAAGCATCACAGTCGGTACTGTGTCTACGTTACGTCCCTTTGCTTTAAAAATGACAATATTACTTTTCTGGACGTTGTAGACAAGGCCGTGTGACTCCGCATATTTCTCACAGACACCGATCAGTCTCCGAAGTGCTGAGATTGATGGACTCAGCAACACCATGTCGTCCGCATAACTTATGCTGTTTACAAAGTAACCATCAAGTGAGCATCCAACCTGGGTGTTGCTGAGTTCATCAATCAATTCATTCATGTATAGATTAAATAGAGTAGGCGACGATAATCCACCTTGCCTTACTCCACACTCCAGCCTATACTCATCTGACAACTGTCCAAGCCATCTGACCTGGTTTATCTGGTTTTCGTACCAATATTTAAAAAGATTTATTGCATCAGATGGCACGCCACACTTTGCCATCTTAGACCACAGAATATTGTATCTTACCAGATCAAATGCCTTGGACAAGTCAAGAAAAGCCCCATAAATGCATGTTTTGCGGTCTGTATAGTACTTGATGATATGCTTGAGATACAAAATCGCACACTCAGTGGATAGCTTCGGTCTAAAACCAAACTGCGCGTCATGTAGGTTAAGTATTTTTTTAAGTTGTCTCTCAAGCAAACCATCAAGCACTTTAGCCGTGACTGTGGCAAGTGATATTGGCCGATAATTGGCCTTATCTGATATATCTCCAGTTTTGTTTTTAGTTACAGGTACTACAACAGTTCTCATAAGATCTAAAGGCAGATAGGAATGTCTTTTACACATTGTAAATAACAATCCTAAAAGCCTAGGTAAATGTGGACCCGCATGAAGGAAATGCTCAATACTGAGGCTGTCATGGCCTGGCGATTTCCCTCTGGTCATTTGTTTAATAACTGTTAATACATCTTTACCAGTAATTCGCTCATAATTGCCGGCGATAACAGCCTCAGCACTATTCATCTCCCCAAATGACTGAGATACATTTCTAACAAAAAAGTGAGCCCTAAACATATTAGATATATCCTTAGGTTCACTTATACCATTAACACTCACCGGAACATTAGATTTGGGACTTATCTTTTTCGTTTCCTGCCAAAATCCACGAAAGTCTTTATTCTTGTGTTTCTCTACTATGTTATTCATTTTAATCAGTTCTTGGTTATTCTGACAGTGCTTTAGTTTTGTTTTAAACAAAGATCTAGACTCGCACATGTCAGTATAAACATTACCAACACGCGGCCGACCACAACGAACCCAGTTCAAAAATTTTTGTCTAGCATCACGGTGAGCGCTTCTGACATGTTTGTTCCACCCCACAATGTGACGTTTTTTTCTTTTATTGCCGTCTTTACCTCTGTAGGTATAAATAGCAGCATCTTGCAAAGTACTAACAATTTTAGAATATAAATTATCAATTATAGCTAAATGTTCCTCGCTTTTGATATTACATGGCGCATCACAGCATGAGCCTAATTTAAGGAAACCTCTGTTAAGGTATCGAGATTTAATGTACAAATACTCTATAAATCCTATTTTTTTCTCTGATAACTTTAAAGACAGTGAAATTTTCTATAAAAATAAGTTATCAACATTTTTTTAAAGATAAGTGATTGATGATTTTTTCAAGTTGGAAAAGTACAGTTTTAAGCCAAATTGAGCGTGAAAGGTGTAAATGCTCTTAATGTATGAAGAAAGAATCAAACACCCTTTTAAAATGTCCAGTTTCATAACGTTACGAAATCTACAATTTTCCAGGGTAGCGTCGTGGTAACTGTGGGGTTTGGTAAAGTGTGTGTGTGTTTTAGTGATCAGCGACGAGCTGGGCGCGCAGATCCTGGAGCTGCCGTACAAGGGCGAGGACATCAGCATGTACATCTTCCTGCCGCCCTACACCATGAAGGACGGTCAGTAATCTCCTCAACTATTTAAACACCTCCTCAATATTGAAAGTTATAATAGATTCGTTGCTTGGGTATAGAATATTTTTCGGATTTGTAGTGTATGTAGAAAAACCCCAATTATTTTTCCTAACTTTCATTGTACCTACAGTTAAAGTTTTGAACTGTAGGTGTATACAATGTAAGTCGGGAATGATTGTCGTTCTGTTAACATTGCCTTGAAATCCTTTATTCCCTTCGGTAGATCGGAAAGCCACCTTAAATGGCATATTATAAATTCACTTTATTGGAAGAATAACACTTGTTGCGTCTGCTATAATAATACCAAATAATCATGACGTAGCTGATGCCTTATTAGTTATTATAATGTCTTCACCTACAGGAGTGAGCAACATAATCGCGAACCTGACTCCGGAGCGTCTGGCGGCCGTGGTGGAGGAGAGCTACACCACGCGCGAGGTCATCGTCGAGATACCTAAGTTCACCGTCGAGAAGGGGCTGCCAATGAGGCCGGTCAGTATTGCCAGTACAGTAAAATGACGGAGCGTCTGGTGGTAGTGGTGCAGGAGAGCTACACCACGCGCGAGATCATCGTCCCAAGTTCACCGTCGAGAAGGGACTGCCAATGAGGCCGGTCAGTATTGCCAGTACAGTAAAATGACGGAGCGTCTGGTGGTAGTGGTGCAGGAGAGCTACACCACGCGCGAGATCATCGTCCCAAGTTCACCGTCGAGAAGGGACTGCCTATGAGGCCGGAAAGTATTGCCAGTACAGTAAAATGACGGAGCGTCTGGTGGTGGTGGTGGAGGAGAGCTACACCACGCGCGAGGTCATCGTCCCAAGTTCACCGTCGAGAAGGGACTGCCTATGAGGCCGGTCAGTATTTATAACCGACTTCCAAAATAGAGGAGGAGGCAGGCCTAAGTCTCAACTTTATCTGTGCTCAAACTTCATTATTTTGAAGTCGGTACCAGCTCATAAAATTTCCGAGATTTTTGAATTTTGACACAGAACGCTCAAGTAAGCGTATCGAATACAGAAGTATGAAGATCGAGTACAGTTGAGGTAGTTTGTCTATTGTGGTTGAGTAGACCAATCCTAAATAAAGCGGCCAAGTGCGAGTTGGACTCGCCCATGGAGGGTTCCGCAGCAGCAATAAGGTTTATTTTTATGAAATTAAAATATTTTTGATTTATTTTTATATTTCAGTCGATTTAATGAAATTTAGATTAAGGTTTACTATTTATGACGTATAAAAAAACTACTGGCTAGATCTCGTTCAAACCAATTTTCGTTGGTAGTTTTTGTAGTAATCTATATCATATATTTATTTTTAGAATTATCATGCCTCTACTTTAGAAATTAGAGGGGGGGGACACACATTTTTCCACTTTGGAAGAGTCTCTCTTGCAAACTATTCAGGTTAGAAAAAAATGATATGAGAAACCTCAATATGATTTTTGGAGACCTATCCATAGATACCCCACACGCATAGGTTAGATGAAAAAAAAAATTTTTGTTTCAGTTGTACCTATGGGGACCCCTAAAATTTTTAATATTTTTTCCATTTTTGTATCAAAATCTTAATGCGGTTTACAGACTACATCTGCTTACCAAGTTTCAATAGTATAGCTCTAATAGTTTCGGAGAAAAGTGGCTGTGACATACGGAAGGACGGACAGACAGACAGACATGACGAATCTATAAGGGTTCCTTTTTTGCCATTTTGGCTACGGAACCCTAAAAAGGCACTACATATTAATATTATACAGGGTATACGTTTAATATCTCTATAATAAGACAAAATTGTTCTTAAGGGTTTTTAGTAGTATCTAGACATTTAAATTCCTAAATATTTGTTTTTATTTCCTAAATTGCTAAATTTCTATTAACATTTTTATACTGGTAGGTTTCTCAATAAGTAGATTCGAGGCTATTAGTATTTATTAAAAAATGTTTCTCCAAACCGATCTAAACAAAAAATTAAAAAGAAACTTATACTTCTAGATCTTGGAGACCATGGGAGTGGGTGATTTATTCAGTGAGAAGTCCGACTTCACCACGCTGTCGGAGGACAAGGGGATACTGTTTGACGACGCCGTACACAAGGCCAAGATTCAGATCGATGAAGAAGGTAAAAATACAGCTATTACTTCAATAATGTCAATATTTACACAATATAAAATATATATTTATACAGCGCACAACAAAAACTTACATTTGCTGCGCCGTCTTCAAATGAAGGCTTTAGCCTTTAGGATCGGTAAATTGAAATAAAAAAATGTGGACTTTATGTATAGCCAAATGATAAAGTAGATAAGTTATAAGGTTTGTTCAAATTATAAGGAAAAAATGAGTAATTTCATGTTACATATTAAAAAATGTTACTTATCCAATTCATCCACCCGAAATCAGCCGATTCAAAAATAACCGATTTTTCTCATTTTCCAGGCACAGTAGCTGCAGCGGCGACGGCCATCTTTGGTTTCCGTTCGTCACGACCGGCAGAGCCGAGCGTGTTCATCGCCAACTTCCCCTTCGTTTACGTACTGTATGAACGACCCACCAACTCCGTCCTCTTCATGGGCGTCTACAGAGATCCAAAGAAGTAAACTTAGTAGCCACTAAGGAGTTGTATGTAATATCGACAAAGTTCCTGCTGTAACTTGGAACTAGGACGCTTTTTAATTGAAAATGAAAATTTACTAACGTACTTCATGTATACTTTATAAACGTTGCGTGGTTGCGACCTTCGTATTTAAAAATTTTTAAACATTTCAAAGATGAAGACCACTAGTTGGACAATTTATAGCATCAATGTGTGCGTGTGCAGGATTCAACGACTCTGTAAAGCGATTTTTAAGAGACAACTTTGTTGATTGCACGTGATTGTTAATGTTAATAAAACTACACTACCCAGTTCCCTGTGATGCTGCACATAATAGGTCGGGGAAAAAGTCTTTTCGCATTATACTATATTGTATTAACTTGTCATGAAATCTCTTGGGCAGCTTGGGCTATACCAATTGTATCTTGCTGATTTTGGTATCATTAAAAAGTTTTAATTTTACAGAAGACAATTCCAAATTTAAAAGTAAATGTGTGAAATTTTCATATTTTGTTTTTCGTATTGATAAAATGAGTGATTCTAATGAAGAAATTCGATACATTCTAAAATTTTATTACAAAAAGGTAAAAATGCAACACAAGCCGCGAAAAAATGTGTGATGTTTATGGACCTAATGCAGTATCTGTGAGAGTAGCGCGGTTTAAGCGTTTTCAATCCGGAAATTTTGATATCAAAGATGCACGTCGCTCTGGTCGCCCTGTTACGGACCAAACTGATGCCATTTTTGAAAAAGTGGAGCAAGATCGGCATGTTAGTAGTTACGATGTAGCTGAAGAACTGGGGATTGACTACAAAACGGTTTTGGCGCATTTGAAAAAAGCTGGGTACACAAAAAAGCTTGATATTTCCGTGCCTCATGAGCTCACTGAAAGAAACCTAATGAACCGTGTACTCATTTGTGATTCTTTATTACGACGTAATGAAACCGAAACATTTTTGAAGAAGCTGATAACTGGTGATGAAAAGTGGACCACGTACGACAAGAACGTGCGTAAAAGATCGTGGTCAAAGGCCGGTCAAGCTTCACAGACTGTGGCAAAACCCGGGTTAACTCGCAACAAGGTGATGCTGTGTGTGTGGTGGGATTGGAAGGGCATTATTCATTATGAGCTGTTACCGCCAGGCAGGACCATCGATTCTGAACTGTACTGCGAACAATTGACGAGATTAAAGCAAGAAGTTGAGAAAAAGCGGCCGAAATTAATCAACAGAAGGGGTGTGGTATTTCATTATGATAACGCTGGACCTCACACATCTTTAGCCACTCAGAAAAAATTACGGGAGTTTGGCTGGGAGGTTTGCACCTATAAACTTTAGTCAATTGTAAATAAACTTTATAAAAAACCTTTTGAATTTTTATATAAAATGCGAAAAAACTTTTTCCCCGACCTTAATACTTTGTGTTGCCTATAAATTCTATCTATGCAGTCAAGTCTAGCCGTTGGACGTACTCTCGTCTAGCTCAGTCAGTTCTGTTTCTATGATATTGATCGTTACGTCGAGGACGTAAAGGTCCTATCAGAGGTCGAATAACTCTGAACCATCGCACCTAAGACAGGGAATTTTATATCGACTAATTTCATAGTCCGTTCGTGACCAGTTGTTGGAAAGTCACTGAAAGATCGAGGCATTATGTAAAATTTTTCATACCATGAAGGTAGTTTTATTAACAATGAATATTATTGTAATTTATAAGTGAGTGAGTTAAAGAACAGAGATTAATATTATGTTTGTTATGTAAGTATTAGGCACGTGTTCGAATATTACACTTAAGTATTTTTATATGTGACTATGTTTTAATAATAATTTAAGTTTAAATTAAATAGACTGAACTAAATCACCTGCTTTTGTTTTCATTGTATGCATTCTAATTTAACTGTGTGCATTCACAAACTATCAACATTAGAACTTTGACGGTCCTTGTCACCGGAGCCGTAAAAGGCTACCAGACAATATCGATCATAGGTAATATTGTTATTTTTTCTTTTGGTCCATAATTTTGATAAACCTAAAAGTTTTGCAGTCCCATAACAGGATAGATCTACATGGATATGGATTATTATGAAAGATCTTTTGACGCGTGGATAAAATTGTCATGGAGGCGTAGATTTCTGGGCCACATGCAAAATGATTTTTAAAGGATACTAAGAAAGAAATTGGACTGAAAAAATTATATCACATATTGTATTTTCCTTTTTTTATCAAATAATATGTGACTATTTGAATAATATTCAATGATTTATTTAATCACTATAGTCTATATATTATTTTCTCAATCTCGCTTATGGCCCATAGGTAAATAATTTCAGACTCCTTTATATGTGGTACAATAAATGTATTTTTTTAGATCAAGTTTATATTTACACAACATACGACAACAAATTAATGTAATTGATATTTATGTAGATGCACATAAGGACGATATATGTTATACCTATGTAAAAACGCCCCTGATGACCTAATCTGGCGCAACTATTAGGTGCCAACAACTTTTTCAGAAAGTGAGAAAACTGATTCCGAGAACTAAGTAGTAACCACAGCCTTAAGTATGTTTTCGCAACTAAAAAGCTTTTTAACTCTATAAAATTATATGATAGTCAATTAGTTTTTTTTTTACACTTAAAAAAACTATAGAATGTAGACCCATCAAAATTAGAAAGTTTGCGTGATTCATAATAATCACGAGCACATTTTACATCTCTTAACAAGTAATTTACTTTTCATGCTAATGCTGAGTGCGTGGTTCGACTTACGATTTGTTACTGAGAGACCGCGTCTATTAATATATTTTGATAGATTGTAACACCGTCAGGTCAAACGTTCATTTTGACGAGACCACCAGTGATGTACGACTTTCGTAGGCTTCATGAGGTAATCCGCCGCCCATTGCCCGAGCTCGACCGGTTGAAGAGCGTCCGCGCGGTGCCTCGGACTGCTCTCTCGGAGATAGCGGCAGCTGTCGTAGACAGGCAGTCGCATGGTGGACGTTGCTGTGAAGCAAATGCCGCTAACTGGGCCGCAGCAGTTTCACCCCTGGCGGGTCCGGCGGCCCAGCAATAAGCGGAGGAGGAGGCACCGATGGGTTTTAGTGGGTAAACCTGGGTGCTCTTCTTAACCGCAGCACCTAGGGAGTCCCACATATCCCGACGGCCTTTTCCCCGGGCTACCGGGGAAAAGGCCGTCGTATTATTATTATTATTATTATTATTACTTTTAAACCTTGGCGATGAAGTTCAAAATGATACACCCTGTGTTTGTATTTATAGGGTATTTGTGAAGATTGGGAGATGTAAAATATTCTTGTTCGAATAAGGCTTGGTTCACACGATACAATCCTGCACGTTTTTTGCAGTATACGTCTTAAGCTTATCGAATAAATAGTGGTGCATACATGTATATAGAATTGCAATACGTCGATTGCACTGCAACAATCGACGTGTGAATGGTTCTATATACGCCATTATTTATTTGTTAAGATGTATACTGCAAAAAACGTGCAGGAAACGTACAGGACAATGCCGTGTGAACCTGGCCTAAAGACCCTAAAGAAGCAACCACTTCTTTCGGTACTAAGGCACGTTAGCGATACACAAAAGTTCGACTCACCATGACCACAACCACAAATTATCGTTACAACGTCTCAATAAAGAATGATTATAACTTTTATACGTTTAATTTCAACTAAAATGATGTCTCAATACTTACATTTTATTGACGTTTTTAAAGTCATGCAGATTGATTCAATATTTTATATTCCTTGTAAATAATACGAATTAACGTTTTGGAGTAAATCCTTAAGACTCTGCCAACACTAGGATATAAAGACAGACGTTTGGGGAATAAGATTGTAATAATATGTTAAGAATTAACTCTAAAATAGGATCTTATAATAATATAGGTGTCGCCTAAACGCAACTTGCGCTTGTCTAGATAATAAATATGAATACAAATATTAATAGCAATATAAATAGGAAGAGAAATAGGAAGAGCATAGAGATGACTCGACATAATATTTAACCTAGATTTGCGGAAGTGGCACTAATTCTTTCTAATTATAGTTTTTTATAAGTCGGAATAAAATATTTAAATGAGATTGCTATCACACGGTGCTCATCCATCTTACTCAACAGTAAACAAATACTTTACACATTGTACTGTAATTGCGTGCAACTGATTGAATTAAATAACCATCATCATTCATTTTTAAATTGTGGGTCGAATCATAATTCGTCACATTGTTAGAGCATCATTTATCGTCTTTGTACGCATTTCTAGAGGTTAAAAGTTATCTCACTTTTGTTTTGTTGCTAAAAGAGTTTAGTTTTTTATGTTTTTTCTTTTTACTGCTTTTGGCTGGAGCTACTACGTCTGCGTAAGTAAAGGTTTTTTTTGGGTATAAAAGCTTTGGGTATAAAAAGAAGCATATATTTTAATAATACAAATTACAAAGTTTAGAGTACAAAATTTTCTAATATTGACATTTAACACGAGAGGGTATTATGAAAGTCAGGCTCAGCCGCTCAGGATAGTGATACTTACCAACATAGATTTCCATCAACTATTTTAGATTCATTAGTTCTTAACTGTTTTTCTCATCATTTTTCGTTGCCGTATACTCATCTTTTTCCTGTATGTTTAATAATCTTCAAAAAAATTTCTGTCTCGTAGAATAATTCCAATTTTTTTCTCCGCCTCTTACATAAGTTGACCTAGTACAGTTTTTTGTTAATAGGTTTTCATTTTTACTTAGTCATTAATCAGATTCTATCGGTCCCCAAGAGTAACATATTCGAGTAGACAAGGGAACAGTTTAATCGGCGATCTCATATTTGCCTTACATTGATGGATGGGCGACACGGAGAGAGTGCACTTGTTGGGCGCCCACGTGGCCGCTATTTATAATGTAGGCTGAATTCTGACCACGTCCTTTGACCTCTTTGAACATCAGAAAAATTGTATAATATGTGATAGAATCTGCGTTAAATTGCTGTGAAATATACAGTAGTGCAATAATGATTTTTGTATTAAATTTTAACAATAATATTCGTATTATCCCTGTGTTTCATTCAACAATTAGTGTGTGCTTATTTTGCTTGGCCACCTTCGGCCATTATGTTTGATTTTCTGGAAAAATATAACAACTACTCGTTGGAAAAAAATAACTTTAATAGAAATAGCATAATTTTCTTCATTCAGTTCTTCTTCAGTTTCTCATTTTGTTAAACGAAGGAACAAGAGGTACTAAGTAAAGTTTTTCTTCGTCTTTTAGTATTTTTTACTGTCTCCCTTGCCAATATTTTTTCACTTTAATGAAGCTTTGCTCCATGATTTATTTAATTACAAAACATTATTCATATGCTACGGTCGCAACTTTAAGTGCTAATAAAGGGTCATACCATGTTAACCCTAAAGTGGACAACAAAAGTAATTGATAGTTAACTAAAACATAACTCATAAACGTCGCGCACAATGACATACTCGAATTGAAGACACTTCCGTGACTTACGCAAGACAGTATTAAATATAATTGAATACATCACCTTTCGGACTCCAGGTTAAGGCGAAGGGTTAATGACCTTATCGACACGAAAACAGATCATTTGTAGTGAGTAATGAATAAACTTTTAAGGACTATGAACTGGAAGAGTGAGGTTACCGCGATCGACCTCGTTTCGAGTTGATAGCCGCAAGAAAAATTATCGTATTAATTGCAAGAATGGACATAGCTATGCTGTTATAATTTATTTACAGTTAGAAACCAGGAAATTTTACATTCCAGTAAGATAAGATATTACTAATGCAACTGACGCCCATATTCTGTTTTAAATTAGGTTTAGGTATCACGCAGAGTACAAAATAAATTGAGAATAAACAGTAAAAATATAAGAGTTTATAAGAGTTTGGGTTTAGACCAGAAAGAAACATTTTTATCTTTTATGTCTATCATAGACATGTTTTTATGATATATTATATTTTTTGTTAATTTTGACTAGCAGTTAAAACCTTAACTATAATAATATTATTATTTACCCATGTCAATTATTATCATTCAAGCTAGAGGAAGTGTAGTTTAGCAATGGAGTTTTCGCAACGGAACTTCGGCGGCAGTATTTCCGTTTTAGAATTTATCATCAGAAGTGGAAAATAATTGTGATAAATGTGCCGAAAACATCTTACATACCGCATTTGGTATGAAATGTGTGTTAACGGCGTTGTTATTAAAACTCGGGAAGGAAGGAAGTGAAAGTGTTCCGACAAATCAATTATTTGGAAATTACAATCCGCACAAAATCGGCCATCACAATTAATAATAATCATCGCAAAGATTAAGGTCCTTTTCCCTTCATATATACCCGTAACGCCTCCGTGGTCTAGTGCTATAGAGCGCGGCTCCTGACTCGGAGGTCTTGGGTTCCATCCCCGCGTTGGAAACATGTTATTACCAAGTTTGGTTAGGATAATGCAGGCTGATCACCTTGATTGTCTGACAAGTATTGATACAAAATCTGACCCCCTCTTTTGTCCCCTTAGAGGGGTGGGGGGAAAAATTATTATACACCAGATCTTAAGTTGGAAGAAGACAAATATATCTGCGAAAACCGCATTCAAATCGGATCAGTAGTTTTCGTGTGATGATGGAACAAACAGAGAGACAGACAGACAAAAAAACTAACTACATTTTTGGCTTCTATAGCGATGTAGTGACACTCCCCGCTTATAATTTTTTAAATATCTTTAATGTACAGAATTTTCATTTCTACAGTTTTATTATATTAGATATGTATAGATATGTAATATGTAATGTATAGATACTTACATATTAGTATTCTTAAGAACCTTCATCTACAAATTTAATGTTAATGAAGTACATCCAGAAGATACAATCTTTAAGATAATAAAAAAGAAGCTGGCCAATAACAATAAAAAATGCCGTTTTTTGCTTTAAGGCAGGAAAAATTATTTGACATTAAAAATGTGGATTTTATATGTAGCCAGAAATATTATCCAGATGATGAAGTAAGTAATTTACAAGGTTTATTAAAATTATGGGGGAAAAAATGAGTAATTATCCTTATGTTATAAAATGTCTCAGTTACCTGGTTCTTCCACTTACGTCCTTAATTCTCGAGCTAGGTATAAGACAGTCAACCCAGCTAATCACGGAAATTACCGGAACTACGGAGAACGAGACAGTAAAAAATTAGCTTACACATAAATAACTATTACTCAGCGCAATCTTTGTTGGTACTTAGTACCTACTACCTGCTATAAAATTATTTTACTTTATCTACAACCTTCACGCAATTACAAGCTATTAAATTGGCGGAGTTTTATTGCAATCAGATAATTAATTCAGAACGTACCTAGCACCTGCTCGGTTTGAACCTAATTGGATTTTTGTTACTGTACTATATTGTGAGATAAGACTCGTCAAAATGTAGCAGAACTCACAATTTTACGTCATTTGCCGGCAAACGAGCAGTAATAATGATGACTGTCATCATTAAAACATATCGAGATGACTCTCGATATGTTTTAATGATGACAGTTTAGACGATGATAGTTAGAAAAGCTGTTGCATAACCGCATATTTCGAATCCGCAAACATAACCCGTCGCGTACACTTTTAAGGCAGTAAATATTTTATGGCGCATCTTTACGTTTTCATAAGGAAAGTTAATTTACATTTAGTAGTGTGAGAATTCGGTGTATCTGCGAGTATCTTCGGCGAGTAGAGTTTACGGGACGGATTAGCGGATCGAACAATGAGTGGAAAGCGGTTAGTCGGTGAGGTCCATCGGAAGCGTTGATGCGGCGACGATAGGATCTGCGGCGGGGGCGGGCGGGGCGCAGAAGGGGGAGGGGGAAGGGACAATGGAACTAATTACCGCGTGTGGCCGCGAGTACCGGAACCGTAGACAATGCCCCGCTGGATACTCAAGTCGCACTAGATGTTTTATACCTTTTGTTATCTCGCCGCTATTCTGTCTCGACAATGAATGAAACAGTTTTATTTGCTTGCTGCGTTTCCATTTTGTAATTATAATTAATTGTCTATCGACATCGGCTGCATTAAAGTCTTTCCAACGCTAAGATTTTATCGGCTTCGGTGCTAATTATGAGATAAATCAAAAGATTTGTCGCAAGGTTGTGTCCATAAGAAAAAGCTGCAGGGAATATAGCACTGCTAGTGTTGATTCCATAATTAATAATTCAAGAGTAACGGCCGGGACACAAAAACACGATACGACGATAACGACGTCGCATCGTGGTACGACACGACGTCGTTTCACGATGCGACATCGCGTCGTGGGAATCTACGACGAGCATCGTAGAAAACTACGTCGCGACATCGTAACGTGCCACGATACACGGCACGATGTCGCGTCGTAGAAACTCACGATGCGTCATCTTTGAATTTTGAATAACAACTGTCATGGTACTAACACAGCAACGCATCGTGAGTTTCTCGACGCGACGTCGTGCCGTGTATCGTGGTACGTTACGGTGTCGCGACGTAGTTTTCACGATGCTCGTCGTAGATTCCCACGACGCGACGTCGCATCGTATGTGTCCCGAACCTAAGTAGGTACTTGTAGTTTGAGCCTCGAGTTCTTACAAAGAATAATATAATTATTATACTTACTATTACTTACTACTTACCGACTGCAAACTATTAATCATGATACTTAGAATCATGAGCTGTATTGTTGAGTTGCGGCAGTATAGTGCTGGTAGACCTCTCAATGAAATGTCAAGAGCACAGACACTGGCTATAAAATGTTGCTCTTACCGGCCCGATAGTTGCGAGCTCGGTGGCCAATTCACTGGAGTGCTTTATTGTCTAGATTCTAATAATACTGGAAATTAGTCACTGGAGAACAATTTATTTATGGGTCAAAATATCAAAAACAGGTATTGTGATACACTTTTTAAAAGCTGAGTTAACATAATGCCAAACATAGTATTTTCGTTGAAGCTAGAAGTGTGTCTATATATTTATACTACAACACATAGGTAGGTTTATAGGTACATTAACAAAATATTAAAAAATGTTTGTATTTTTCATAATGACAAAGCAGTTTCCTTGATGCATTAAAAATATCTGCCATAAGACGTCGCGGTCGCAGAGAAACCGTCGCGTCCTACGACTCTCGACTTAATTCCCATTTTATTAACATCCAGCTAAATGTCAATTAACAGTGATTCAATGGCTCCTACGTTGATTTATTTCGATCGACTCGCCAGACCTCCTCATCGGAACCCGTTCCAGATGACTCACGGAAATAAAAGACGGCGCTATTTATATAAAACATTTTATTAGCAATATAAAGTAGGAAATTTTAAAAAAATATAAAAATTCAATACAAAACTGTAAATGTTGTAAAAAGTATGGTAGCTATAATTTCATAATGTTACATAGATTTTTAAAGTACAGTTCAATTGAATGTAGGTGCGGAGTGCGCGTGCGCCGTCCGCGCTTGCGTCCTGCCTCTCATTGTGCTCGTTGTTACATCCACTTGTTGAGTATCTTTATAGTGTGCTTTTACTGAGTTTTATTCTTCTATAATCCTTCAAACTTTACTTTGAAATAACTTTGCATGTAAATAGTTTCTAATATCAATCGTGTAATTGGAAGACTTGGTTGTCGGCGAAACGAGCCCGCACCAGAGCACACTACGTGGACCTCGCTCGCATAACGCATTCAACTGACCCTGCGTTAAACAGACATACATAAAAATCCATAAAAATCACAGCTCGGGTTACTCAAATATGAAATAATTAAAGTACGTTTGTGCTTTACTTCTCACCTAATCGTAATTCTATAAATAAATAATATTATTAATATTGTACAGGACGGCTTCGAAATCGTATCGTTCGACAATTTTCACACAATTTTGCAATATAATATTGAGCAACAATTTAAATTTTCAAATAAATACTTAAATATTTACAAGATATCGGCCACCTCGGAAGAGTTAAACTCACGAGTGGAGCGAACGCCCGGGCGGCTCGTCGTCCTCAGCTCTCCGGCTCTCCTACGCTACGATAAGGTTAAATTACTCTTACATTAGCTACGAATAGAAATCTTACGAACAAAAATTATCAATAAAATCTAAAACTCAACTCAGGAACAAATGCAATATTAATCGTTCGAACGGATAGACTTTTTCAGAAAAAGTACACAGATTCAGATATAAATTATTATAATACACGAGTACGCTTACGAACATTACGACGTTATATTAAGGTAGCCATAGTTCTTACAACTAACTGGTAAATCTCTCAAAAATCTTATCGCTAGTAACATCTATAAATTCGCTAACATTTTACATAATATCATCTAATGAGATACAAGTGGTAGAGATAAATTTACGACACAAATTAAACAATTTCATGAATTTGTTCGTCATATATTTACAAAATAATGAGTATTGTTATGTTACTAAGGAATTTTTTAAGAATATATTCTTTATTACGAAGCGAATACAAATAATAACGAGAAAACTCCTTCGCTCACTCGTAGGAAATGAAAACATTCCACACGATAAAAGTTAAACTCTCAGTCAAACGATAACATTTTAAGGCAGTGTTCGTTTAGTATTTAGCATCTATCAGTATTGTCTTGGCAAGAGAAGTACACTGATCACTTGAGGTATAAACAATTAAAATACACTAGAAATACTTGGACATATTTAAGTTTATTTTTACAATCGAATACTCTGACCGGCTTTGTAATTGTCCTCAATGCGCAACAACTATTGTAGGTTTGCATAACTTAACAAAAATAAGAACATCGATCGAACGCTGTCAACGTATAAATGCAGGCCTAGGAATGTTTGAGCTAAAGCATTTCTATAAATTAGGAACACCTTCGCACCGCCGCTCCATCGTAGCACCGCTACGAAAGTCCGGGATCGACCGAGTCGCGGGCAATTATAATATCATAGGAGAGAGTATTGTAGAAAATTATCCTCCTAATAAGGCGTCGAACGAACAATGATAAATGCCCGCTAAGATAAAGTAGAATTTTCGAACAATAATCGTTGGGCGAGAACGAATCTAGGTAATATGATTAGGTTGGCAGTCGGCACCGAGTCGCGGCGATATAATTATTGCAGTGTCACGATTCAATACCTATTATAAAAAGCCCCACGTTTCCGGTTAAGAAGGTCGCGTAGATCGATTTATTTAAATTATTTTAGTACAGCGTGCTTTGTTATCTGATAATTAAACTGGACCGAATACAAATTATTTTATTGAATAACCTCCGCGGAACGTTTTTGGTGGCGTAAAACGTAGATATTCACATTTTGTATCGACTTGTTAACGATCTCTTTGTTTGTATCTGCGAGTGGCGAAAGTCCGGTCGGTCCGGTAATCTGTTGCTTAGAAAAGTTATCTTCGTAAATAGTCCGACACGCTTGTGTATTTATATAGGTGCACGATCGTAACAAAGAAAGGCCAATTTGTTAGATGAGAAAGGGAGCACAATTTTAAACACTGCGATTGAAACTACGTACTTGGAATTTATAGTAATCTGGTGCAATCAAGCCTCTCCCGATATCGGGGAAAATATTTAATATTGGTACTACGATGCCCTTCACCGAGCCGATCGGTTTTAATCACGATTATATATTTTTAATTCCGAGAAACACATTACAACTTTAAGATTAAACTGTTTCTTCTTCTACTGTGAAAATACTGATTCAGATGAAGCGCTCATGAAAGCGCAAGCGCATTTATTTACTAGTCAATATGAGGAAAAAAAAACAACCGAATTGAGCGAAGCGGTGTACGATATTTGAGCGGTGAAAGATAGCTGGTACTGAATGCTCGTTCTTTTACTCTGCTTTTTTTTTCATATTTTTTAGAAAGTTTTGTCGGACACGCTGCGAGTGAAATTACTGTGCGGCGAGCAATAAGTAATCCTAAAGCTGCTCATCATTGTTGAGTACTTATTTGATAACTCAATTTAATGATAGAAAGAAGCAGCATTATAGTAGCCTCGTATATGACGTGTAAAGCCGATTCCTATCGGACAAAAAAAAACGGCAATGTAGCGCTCATGGAAATACTCTATAAAATATGTAGTATTCTATACAAGACGTTTATGACTTATGAGTATGGAATGTACAGTTTAAAATAATCTCGTAATAATTAAATTCTTAACAGTATTTGTCTACTCTAGCTAAAGCTAAAAGAAATCGGTAACGGGTGGAATTACATACAAATTAACAAGAATAATTCGACCGATAAATTCTGACACTTTTTGTTTCACTTGCCTTACTCTACTTATTTATTTAGCACCTTACCAAATTCTTCTGTTATATTTCAGCCTTTCCGTGTTGAAAAATTATTACACTCGCGATCAGTCACACAGTTCAATTGACTATGGATTTAAACGAAACAAAGTTTTTGGAATTCACGTGGTTATCTCTGCTTCGCGGGTTTGGAGGCTCCGTTGGCCGCAGCACTTTTTTGCGCAATATGAGTTTGATAATGCTTTGCGAGATGCGCTTTTTGTCGAAAACTCTTACCACAGAGAGAGCAAGTAAAAGGTTTCTCGCCTGTATGCGTTCTTACGTGAACGTTTACTGAGTATTTGTCCTTAAAGCCTTTGGAGCATATGGAGCAGTAATGTAAAGACCTTTCTTTCCTTACGCCGTTCGACGTGGAAGTAGCGGCTTGGACGGCTGTCCCCGATTGTGTTTGGGATGTGGGCGGAGAGTTTTTATTCTGTATTCTTTTGTATTTCTTACTGACTGATTTTGTACTCGTTACAGTCGGTGATGCTGTAACTATCTGAAGATGTTGCGGTAGTTGAACTTCGCCCGCCGGTATCATAGTCACTAGCTCCCCGTTGACGTGATGGATGTTATACACGCTGCGTGTTGGATCTATCGGCTCAACCGTACAGAACGGTTGGACAGACTCACCCAACTCTGTCGCTATCCGTTTTAATTTCTCGTAATCGTCAGGGTAGCTAGCGTCCAATTGTGACAGAATGATATCATCGACGCTTTGTGTTGATGTTGGGTTTTCCCCGTTTGCAACTACGGTGGCAGTATGGTCATCTAAAAGTATTGAAATATTTACGTTGCCGTTCGGCGGGCCGATTGCCATTAACATGTCTGATTCTTTGTTATCGGCGTACATTGATGGCACATCCGCCTTATTATTGTTATTTATTATTACCCTTTTTAGTTCTGCTTCGCCATCAAATTTGCTTACAGCGTTTTTCTGAATTGTACTATATCGAATAAAGGCCTTTCCTTGGAGTGCACTTCTTAATAAAGATTCATTAGATTCACTATTTTGATCAGTTAATTTCCAATCGTTATTATTGTTATTAAATTCTACTTGTCCATCCAATAGAGTAGGCGTAGCAATAATTGGCCGAGTGGCATCATCTTTCTTATCGTTACTTACAAATTCATTATCTTCAAAGTTGAATGGCTCAACTTTTACCAAAATGTTTGAATTAAGCTCCGACGTTTGATTTTCAGAGTCACGATCTTCATAGTTAAAACTTTCCACTTTTGGTAATATGTTTGAATTTAGAGAGTCTTGGCTAAAATCATTGGGGAAACCGTTCATATTCAGTATGGATTCGAGGTCTAACGAAGGACTAGGTTCTATATCAGTAGGACTGGATATAGACACGTCCTCTTCTTTCCCCCAATAACGATTTGAATTAGATTCATCAATGTCATGATTGAGAACTGTTAAAGTATATATTTGTCCATCAGTATTATTACTTATTAGCTTGTTTGAAATTGCTGTGTCTGTACAAGGATGCGTACCATTTATTTCACTGTCTTGGTTCCAGTAAAATTTATTTAGATCTTCGAGCATCGCAGTTTCCAACCGATCTCTGTCTCGATCGACGTTCCATATGGAGTCGAAACTCTGGAGGGTATTCGAACTCGTAGCAGCGGTCATGGTCGCAGATGTCTGACCACTGGGCACACTCAGTAAGCTGTTATTATTCTGTTCCTTAGGTTCTTCAGACAGCAAAGGATTTGACCTCGAGTCGGGCGATTCCATGAAGACATTGACAGATCTCATTTGCTGTTTATATTGAGCGTCAGTTATTTCATTCGATGTAACAAAATCAAAGAAATCGGACTTCGATAATTCAGGAGCAGTGGCCGTCATGACTACCTTTTGAATATTATTATTAGCGAGTACTTTGGACTCGGCATCTATTCCGATTACATCAAGTAGTTTTCTTGCGTGTTGCGTTTTGTACTTAGGTTAAAAATCTTATTTTAAATAGGTGAACCCGACGTGACTTGTACTTTATTGGCAGTCGCTCAAGCGTAGGTAACTTCTCGTGCTACGGATGTATCTTACGGCTACTCAAAAGTAGCTGATATGCTCTCAGTAATGGGTGGACCAATCGAGTGCGCAAACTTGATCCGAACGTTACTTTTTCCCATTATTTATAACGACGATTGCTCTGTGCTACGGCTAATATTTTCAATATTTGTCTTCGATGTCGGTCGAAATATTAGCCATTATCTTCGGTTAACCGGGTCCGATGGAATGTGAAATCTGAAAGTAAAACAATTCAAATTAATACATAATTCTCTGATAAAATAACAATATAATATACTCAGTTGGATAGAAATGGGAGGTATTAAAAATAAAATATGGTCGTATCTGAATGCTTAATTAATAAAGTATTTTGTTGGTGTGTGCTTAGATCCTGTATTAAACCAGGGCGAACGAGTCACGCGGCGCGCGGCCAGACGTGCCGCCTGCGCCTGCGCACCTCACGCCGAGCTCTACCGCTTGATATTGTTTAATTAACATGAAAATATTCTACGATGCAAATATCCTTTTCTTTCTAAACATTTGTTTCTAAACAAGTATTTTGACATTATAGAAGTAGAAACTAGCCATAACCATATTTTTCTCTATGGTCTTGCTTAAAATCAACAAAGATTTAAACATGATACCTAGTATAACTATCTATCTTCTATCTATATCTATATCTATATCTATGTCTATATCTATGTATATATCTATATCTATATCTATATCTATATCTATATCTATATCTATATCTATATCTATATCTATATCTATATCTATATCTATATCTATATCTATATCTATATCTATATCTATGTCTATATCTATATCTATATCTATATCTATATCTATATCTATATCTATATCTATATCTATATCTATATCTATATCTATATCTATATCTATATCTATATCTATATCTATATCTATATCTATATCTATATCTATATCTATATCTATATCTATATCTATATCTATATCTATATCTATATCTATATCTATATCTATATCTATATCTATATCTATATCTATATATTATATAAAACTCAAAGGTGACTGACTGACATGGTGATCTATCAACACACAGCCCAAACCACTGGACGGATCGGGCTGAAATTTGGCATTCAGGTAGATGTTATGACGTAGGCATCCGCTAAGCATCGATTTTGATAAATTCTCACCCCAAGGGGTTCAAATAGGAGATGAAAGTTTGTATATAATAATACTTCTTAACGCGAGCGAAGCCGCGGGCAAAAGCTTGTTTCAAATAAACACATAATATTATGTTCATTATAGTATTGGTATTTGAATAAACACTAGCTAATATAAAATAAAGGTCCAGTAATGTAAAATTATTATGACTTAGTTAATTATTGTGAGTTAATTAAGCCTAGGTATTAGATAGGAAAGTCAAGAATTAATTATCTACTAAGTTTGTGTATATAAGTATATTAAATGTGATTACCAAGTTATATTGCTAATAGAATATGGTGGCGTTATTTTTAGTGTTCGTGACAGGACTGTTTATGTGACCTTCCCTTAAAGTGTGATAACATGTTGTACGTCTTATGTAAGAAGTTTTATCATGAATCAAAAATCTCAGTCTAAAACTTTAAATAAATATATTCGTATTATTTTAAAACGCACAGGAGTCACATTTATGTGCATATTTTACTGTGTTGTACGTCTGTGTAACTGTGTTATGTCATATGAGATTCAATATAATATATTGTTGGGTTTGGTACTTGTTACCTAGTGCTATTTAATTATCAATTAAAATTAAAATTCATGAGACAACATTATAAGGTGCATATTTCAACAGTTTCAACGTATTAAGTGCATATAATATCTACTACTTTAAATGTATACATTTATTCAGAAAAATAGTTGAAAATTGAGCTTGAGAAATTATTCTGGTAAACCTGTGTTTATATTTTCCATGTCCTTTTATGAAATCCTCTCTACAATATATAGACGTGACAACGAAGTCTTTGTAATAGGGTCCCGTTTTTACCTTTTGTGTACTGAACCCTAAAAACCGTTACAAGCCGGTTCGTTGTGGTAATCAAATAACTTTTTGATATCATCTATCAGATTATTTTTTAAGTCATCTGTCAAATATTTAATTACTCATTACGCTGCATAAGCTGATTTCGTTTTGCAGCACCCCCTTTTACTTAACACATAATATGCATGGGAATCATTCGAAATTGTCAGTACACTTTTAGTAAATCGAATCTGAGTATTAATTTCTGTTTTTCGCTACACTTTGGTACGTAAAACGAGAAAGGTTGACACGTTGAAGTGGAGCAAACTCGCCGACCGAAACTGCGATATAATATTACATCTGTCAACCGATACAGTTATAGCATGCTGATGTATTACAGACTAATATTATTTACTTATTTACCTACTCAGGTGTGTTGCTTCAGTGCTTTCAATTTCGTTTTAGTTTCTAATACAACATGTTTCGAAAACTAAAACGAAATATTATGTAAATGTACGCCAAGAAAAAGACTTCAACGCGTGCGGTGGTCAGAAAACGTTTTATTTAGATGTTCTTACTGTTAACTTTATGTGAATGGACAGTGATGATCCAATATTTTAATGCAAAAGTGTCAGTCAACAGACAGATACATTTTTGCATCTTTTTTGAGCGTGAAGATATAAGTTGTTATATCTTTACCCTCAAACTATAACTGCACCTGATTTGGCGAAAAATTGAAATGGAGATACAATAAAAATTACAATCTCCATACCATATTATTTAGCTCCCAGTAAAGAAGATAGAGTAGTATTTATGGAAATAATTAAAGGGTTACCATGAGATAAAATAGTTTCTGAATAAAAGAAGTTGCGGGCAACATCTGGTAATATATTAAATTACGTTTTTAAATTACAAATAGACTAAGCTATTATAGATTATTAAGAGGAGTCCACACCGCCCTTTTTTCCATACAAACGTTGTCCCCTGTTTCCTCCCTGGATAATGCCGGTAGAGTTATAATTTTTTTCTGAATATCTATGGCCACTAATACAATGTATCTATGTTTTATTTTTTTTCATAATTCAAGACGTGAGTGGAAGAATAAGGTAAGTAAAATGAAAAAACTTCCGGTTTTTTTTGCTTAAATGGAGGCTTTAGGGCCGGAAAAGTTATTTGAAATAGAAAAACGATGGATTGTATGTGTAGCCAGATATATTAGCTAGGTTATGAAGTAGATAAGTTACAAGTTTTATTGAAATAATTAGGGAAAAAATGAGTTATTGTCCGTATGTTACGAAATGTTACTTGTTCGATTCTTCCACTCATGTCTTCAATTTAGTTATTAAAAAAGATATAAACGTTCAAAAACCCAAAAAAAAGGCCAGATTTTCCGCTGTGTTCAAACATCCAGAAAACAGATTTGGCTAGATTAATTATCTTTAATGGAAAAAGTACTGAAATCGGTTAAGTTTTGGAGAAGGAATCAGGGGACAACGAATAGTTGATTTTCTGCGGTTGTCTCTATCGCACTCTGCGGTATAGGCTTGAGGTACTGGGAGACAGCAATAGATATTGCGAGTACTTGTTTTTCATTTCTCTTGACCTTGGAGTATCGTCTTAAATTATTCACAAGTAATATTGATATTCGTATCATAGGAGGTACGATTTATTTTGACTTGAATATTTAAGTGTGCGCGTATAAGTTACGACTTGCGCGCAAAGCCGGCATTAAACAGAGTAAGATCAAGATGTCGTAACGGAGGTTGCGCAAACGCAATCGATTTGAATAATTACACGCAGACGATTCATTAGGAATTTATCGTGTCTATGTGAAACTAATAGCTTATTACGGCTATCACACCTGTGCTCCCATTCATTTTAACCGGTACAGATCGTGCATCACACAAATTTAATTGCATTTAATTATGCGCTTACTATTATTATTACTAATTACATATTTTGTTAGAGTGATAATAATTTCTTTTGAAATTAAATAATATTATGACAAGAAAAAGACTTCAGACACCCATACTTCCATACAAATATTATAAACGCGAAAATGTGTCTGTCCGTCTGCCTGTCTGTCTGTCACCTCTTCATGCCCATAAAGCCAAACCGATTATGCTGAAAATCGGCATAGAGATAATAATTTGAGTCTTGAAAAAGGACATAGGATACTTTTCATCTCGGAAAAATGTACAGTACCCGCTCGATAAACGATTTTTGGTGCAACGGAGTTGCGGACGTCTTCTAGTTCAAAATAATTTACGTATTAATTGGAAATTGTAAGGAGTTGCTTTAAAATTACACTATACTTAATGGTCGTTTTAACAATATTTTACTGCTAGCCCGTGTTAATTAGCTCGATGGATTTATATTGTTATATGTATTGTATAACAATTTATTTATTTATTTGTATTGAATTCAACGGAAACAGTATATTTTGATGACTCTTAAATACATTGTTAATGCTTTTCGGTTATTTAAATGACGCAACATTAATATAGCTTTCATAAAATATATTAATAAATTACTATAATATTATCAAGCTGATTTTTATGTTCATAATTTCATATTTATTTGCCATACTAGTTGACCCGGCAAAGTTGTTTTGCCATTTAAAGTATTTCTACTTCATCAGTTGATACAAAATCTTACCCCCTCTTTTGTCCCCTAAACAAAATCTGACCCCCTTTTTGGTCCCCTTAGAGGGGGGGGGGATTTATACACCAGATGTTGAGTTGGAAGAAGACAAATATATCTGCGAAAACCGTATGCAAATCGGATCAGCAGTTTTCGTGTTAAAAAAAAAAGTTTGATACAAAATCTGACCCCTCTTTTGTCCCCTTAGAGGGGTGGGGGGAAATTTTTTTATACACCAATGTTAAGTTGGAAGAAAACAAATATATCTGCGAAAACCGCTTTCAAATCGGATCAGTAGTTTTCATGTGATAGTGGAACAAACAGACAAAAAAATACAGACAGACAGACAAAAAACTAACCACATTTTTGGCTTCTATAGCGATCTAGTGACACCCCCCGCTTATTATTTTTTGAATATCTTTAATGTACAGAATTCACATTTCTACAGTTTTATTATATGTATAGATTTTATATGTATTTATACTGTCGCCTCTGATACACAAATACTTAATTTTATAAGAGTTAGATGGTAATAAAATCTTAGACAAACTCTTTATTAAGTATATTCTGAGTTCGAACTTTCCATATCTTATTCGTCTCTAGAATGTTAATGCAATTTTGAGGTAAAGCTATTTATTTGATTACATTTATAGCTGGTTTTAGTCGTTTGTAGTTTAGTTACGGTCGTTTCTGCGAGTTTATTGCGTTCGGCTCCGGAGCAGGGGATGCGAGTTTGATGGCAGGCTGAGAATGTGGGTTAACGAGCATTGCGCCACCGCGCCGCGAACCGCGGTGCGCACCCGACACCGCGCACCACAGCGCACCGCAGCGCACGGACTGGATCACGACGACCGGCCCATTGTGTCACAATCGATACAAAATATTGTAACGATTATTAAAATTGTCGTTCACGCTTTATGTCGACCGTCGACTGCCGTATAGTTATTAGTTACTAAATGGGATTAAACTATATTACTTTGTTAACTCGCATTTCGTATTTTATTGGCATTATAAAATGTTTGATATCGGTTGGAAACGTCCGGTTGGAGCTGCATAAAAGCCTGTACAATACCGTCACGAGCGAGCAACTTAGTTAAACAGTAGAGCTTTAACTTTAGTACCGACTGATTTGTTAGTCAAAGTAAAGTTACAAATGTATCGCTTGCGAAAACTTTTCGTGGTAAAAGTTACGTACCGTACCGGGTGAATATCTGATTGCCTCGAATTAACTCAGTTTTAGTAAACGCTAGCACTAAAACGGTTCCGAATTGTGTATACTTTACGGCCTAAATAAGTCACAATTAATGCAGGTATCGGGCTGACCCGATAGGCGCGATCGCCGCCCGCGATACCGACCACAATGCTTCGGATTTAATTGGCGGTTCTACTACTCTACATAGCTGGCATGTCGCTCGAGAAGCCATTCATTTTCGAAAACGGATCATCGAGTGTAGCGTACAGGTGCGTGAAGCAATCATTGCCGACTAAATTTCAACTGACGATTTGTGTCTGAATATTCTAGCAATGCAATGGTAATAAGGACCAATAATGTGTTCTTAAATCTACTTGGAAATGAACAGTAGACATTTATAGTACTATTTTACCAAAATAAGCCATACTTGTTGGTTCATTTTGAGCAGTAAAATTATTATGAGAAATTAAGTAAGAGTCAAATAATTCTCATTAACCATATAACACAAAATTACATTTAAAATGAGCTATGATTTAATATGCCTCAGGTGTCACACAATCATAAACATTTAAAAATTATGCTTCTAGCTAGTAAATAATTTAAAAATATTGAGGTGTAAATCAAATATAAATCTGCGTGTAAGACGGTCATAAAATAAGCATTAGTTATATCGCAAAATGTCGCCTCGCTTACGGTTCACCTTTGATATTTTCGAGACGATTATTAGGTATCTATAAAATTCTCAACTCATGTCTTGCAATCCTGTTAGAATCTAATTTAATAGATGCGACGTAAGACATTTTTAGTGAAGATAAATTCAGTATATTTGTGTTTTATGCTTTATTTTATTACACGTATTATAATATTACATAACCAATATTCTAGCAATATTCCGCGGAGATTATTTAATTAAAGATAACAATTTACTCAGCACTAGTTTACTAGTAGGCACTAGTCACAAAGGTAACCGACACAGCTTCGATAACTGCATGACGGGATGTGATTACAATAATGGGTCTATAAAAGATAGTTGTAAAATGTAATGGTTTCTAGCTAGAGTAATTTCGGCTACTGAAGCCATCAGTTACAATAAAACTGTACTAGTATTTTTGAGGTGCACAAGTTGTTACTTGTTACTCGACATGCAAAAAAATAGAATATGAATGTTTTTACGCTATAAATACTTTTTACTCTAAATAACTCGACAAAAGAAAATGAAATCATACAATTTGAAGTTTCAAACAAATAAAAATTAACAGACACGTGCAAACGATACAAAAAAGATGAAACATTCCAAAAGCAGAAATTTCTAAGAGTTACGCGCTAATAACTTAATGTATAATAAAATGTGGCCAAAAAAGAAATCTTAATTATTCAGTTGTGTCGTACAAGAGATTGCGTCCGATATACATCACTTCTGGTTGTTGCAATTAGTTAAACAAAATTCGCGTGTATATAATAATATGTATAACTAACGTAAGAATTTTTGAAAGCATCAACAATGACTGTTATTTTTAATAATTTTATTAGTTTTAAAAATAAAACAAAAGGCTTAAGAACATTTATTATTAGTAAATTAAACATTTATTCTCTAATTAGTATTACGATTTACGGCCTGTAGCGACTTCAGATAATCTTTTCTTTGTATTACTTGATAAGATAAACAATTAGAAGATATTTTTGGTCATAAAATAAAGCCAACAAACTAAAAAATATGTTTTTTAAAGACTTTAAAATAAGAAATAGTTTAATCTTTCATGAGTACCCGCAGTACATCCAGTCAATATAAGATTTCTAAATTCAAATCCACGGATCAAATCATTATTTTCCGCACAGATGTAGTCTGTATCTGATCTAGATTGTCCGAGATTGTAGCACTAGCAGGCACCTGTGCGTTGTCAATACTTTAGTGGCGGTGTATTTAAGTCGTTAGAGCGGTGCGCGATGTATTAGCAAGGATGCACAATCGAGTCGTGGCTCGGAGCTCGTTCGAAACTGGAGTACGTCGAATTTAACATAAAATATGGCCGCGTGTAGCCCGGATGAAATGTTCCCACGCGACCGCTCGCTACTGGCGCTGCTGCCACGCTCGGATCTCGGCAGATATTTAAACTGTTACATTTGTTACACGTCCTCACGTTTGTGTTACACGGTTTTGTGTTAACATGTATTTTGAAGTGGCTACAAAATTGCATTAGTATATTTTTATTGACCACTTTTATGCTTATATGTACGCATGCTTTTACGTTTGTAGAGGTAGCTGTTGTTCATCGAATTCGTTTAACAATCGGTTAAATCAGTTTTTGATTTCGGAAGTAAATGAAATCAATAATTTATACTACTTAATTAATAATTATATATAAAATATATATTATATTACTCTCATTTTCTTTCTAATCTCTAGTACATAACATAGACACTGTCGAAGCTTTCCACAATTATATTCACATGTAGGTATGTAACCAAAAGTACGTTGAGCCAAATCCGGTTGATACAGCTTTTATAGCTACCGACTTTATAAGAATGACGTTAATATGCATTTTCATCTATCCTCGTAAATTACTCGAAATTGCTTTGAAAATGCGATTCGCGAGATAAGCATCAATCACGATCATGGAGCTAACAGTGTCCGACATCGACCATATCGCAGGTGCATTCACAAAAAAGAGAAACTCCGCTATTGTGGTATTCGAAAGAAAATCTTATTATCGACGTAAAGGGCGATATTCGAGCCGACTGCTCCAGTTACAGAGAGCTCCCCCGATCCGGTTTGAACCTTCACTCTTAACTTTAATCACTGTTGCTTGTTTTTCACTTTAATTGCACGGCAACGCAAGTAATGCAACTATCAAAAGCAGCTCTTATTTAACAGACATATACACTAGGAGAACAAAACATTCAAGTATATTGTGTAATAATATTAAAACAACTTGTTTCCTAAATTTAAAGGTAAATAAGGCTTCCTCATTCACTTAAGTTTACTAGTATTATGTGTTAAAATCAGTGTAAAATCGTTAAGGACTGTGACGAACACAAACAATAATGTGTATTCTCCTTTATAGAGACTTTAAGAAAGTGTTGATGGACATTGGACACAATCTTAGTAAACCTAGCAGATTAAGTTAATGTAAAATTACTTATTGTTATTATTCTTAGATAGGCTATAAGATTGTAATATTATAAAATACTTATACAGGTATTTTATGTCAAAAAAACTTAAGTTTACATTTACAATTGTTTTAAACTACTTTGCTCATACTTTAACTAAATAATAAGAAATAAAAAACTGGCAATATTTTGTTGTTTGCTGCAGTTACTTTACTTTTTGTTTCATCAGGAGTATAAAAACAGCAAAGACACTTTACAAACAGGATTATTGTAACGTCCGTGCATGACGTTAATGTCCCGATTTTATTAGGTTATCAACCATCTGCTGCGACCCGGGTTTCTTGGCGTGAGGCGTGTCACTTTTTTGTACCCAATTACTCGTATGAAACAAAATTCCTTCCTGCATGGCATGTACGGTTTCTCGTGCTCACAATTCACGGAGAAAAATGAATCGCTCTTTTTCTTAAAAAATGAAAGTCATGGCCCACGAGAAAATCATAATACCCCGAAAACCTTATATTAATTAAAATCGAAGTTTAATCGCCCTATTCAAAATCACTTAGCGAGTCAATTTTGTTCGAGTGTAGTCAAATATCGATGACTTGCGGATAAAAACTGATAATTTAATAAGAAAGGTGCAAGTGGGACATGCAAGCTAGCGTTCTTTCATGGAGACGAAAGAATATAATTGTACATTGGCTGTTTAATAGTAAAGTATTAAAGTAATTATAAATAGAGAATTCGATGAGCGTCATGATTATTCTCCGAGATACAATCTAGTTGCTGATTAGTGCGAGTGTTTAGTAACCAATTTGCTTAAGTATGTATTAATTGACTTTCGTGACCACTTAAAAACGGAGTAAACATTTTCTATTGTAGTGATTCACATATCAAAAGTTGTGATACGACTTTTTTGTGGTTTAATACTAGATTCATAGTTTCAACACGGAGACAGACATTAAAATTTTAACATTCAGATGAGGTTTATAGTTTATAGGTAGCTCAAAAGCGGAACTGATTAATAAAACATAGGTTGTAAAATATGAAAATTTCCTGTCGGGAAATTGCTAGACGGATTACGACTCGACACACATACAATGTATTATGATTAGAATTAATAAGAGACCAGCAAATCTTTATAGCGAAACCGGTGTATAAATCGATATTTTCATACATAATAGGAAGTAGAATTGAAGACACGAGTGGATGAAATGGGTAACTTACATTTGACAAGTTAAGAGCAATTACAGTGCTCCCAAAGTAATAATGCACACAGAAATTTTCCCGAGCGTCGGAAGACGATGCATGCCACAAAACCTTTTATTGCGCATGTCCAAATTATGTCATGCCATAATTTCCGTGATTACGACAATTAACGAAGATTTTCATGCGCATTATTAATTTGGGAGGACTGTACACATGCATTTTGTCACTTATAATTTGAACAAACTTTGCAACTCCTACTTCATCATCTACCTAATCTAGCTGTGTATAGTTAGATATATGAAATTAAAATTTGGATTTTATGTATAAAATCACATTTTTATTTCAAATCATTTTCCCGGTCCTAAAGTCTCCATTAATGCAAAAAAATCAAGAAAAAAAAGTTTTTTTACCACATTGTTATCCACTTCATCCACTCATGTCTTCAATTTTGCATAACACTAGGAACATAACAAGGGGGTAATAATAAGCGTGCGCTGCAATTAGAAACCTGCGATATACGCTGGCGCTATAACACAATGAGTATTTATTGCGGGTCGCCAGTTCGCCGGTACAGTACCTACTAAAACTTATCTCACGGGACGGAGAATTTGATTTTGTAATTTATATGTCTTATTGCTAATAGGCTTTCACTTTCGAACGCGTGGAATGTGCTTTGTTTATCTTCATTATACCAATAATTACATCTTTAATGATATTATTAGGGATATAAGTTTCTCTGTCTGATTGTTTCAGGCTTTTCAATTAATTTTACTTAAGCCCAACGGTACGATAGATGTACAGATGATCGTGCGTTGTTTATCTTCATTATAGTAATTATTACTGTTTACATTACTATTAGAGATACCTACTATTAGTTTTTCTTCGTTACATGCTTTCACGCTGCAGGCTTTTCACATTGTGGCGGTACCCACAATTCACCTAACAATCCTGCATCGCGCTATCGAAGTTTCGGAGAACGGCAAGATATATACAACGTCTGAAATGACGTCAGTGGGCTTCGGCCTGACCGAGCATGCTATCTCGCTCGGTCGGAAGATCTTCCTTGTCCGCCGCCACTAACATCGCTAAAACATGTTGCTACCAATGATGTTAGAATATCATTGGTAGCTACCTAGTCAGGTACAGACTCGGTAGTCGGTAGCGGGTACAGTAGAGGCGGAGCTAGGTAGAGTGAGAACTCTGAAACTCTTGTAAAGAACCTAAAATGTTTGGGACATTTGTTATAACTAGCTGTCCCGGCAAACGTTGTTTTGGCATATAAAGTATTTCGCCCATATTATTTTATTGAAGTGACTAAATAAGTATGTAACCATGGCAACGTCCATCGCTATCCCGTCGCACAAACAATGGTCGCTGTCAGTCTCGAGTTGTAATAATTTAGCAATAAAGTTCAAATTGACTCTAGAAAACGTTTGTATGGGAAATAGAAAAGGGCTGTTTTAGGGTTTTCCCAGAAATTATTCGATTTTTTCTTGCCTTTTAAACCTTCCCTAGACCTCCACGAACATTTCAAGACTAAGATAAGATAAATCCGTTCAGCCGTTCTCGCGTTTTAGTGAGACTAACGAACAGCAATTCATTTTTATATATATAGATAGAGATAGATAGATAGATAGATAGATAGATAGATAGATAGATAGATGTGAAACAGTTCAGCCATTTAAGTGGGAAGAGGTAACAGATAAACAGACAGGCAAACAAACAAACAGACACACCTTCACATTTATAATATTAGTAAGGATCGAAGATTTATCGAACACGAAACCGAGTAGACGTCGTACACGTAGATTAAACTCGCAGAGCCGCTATTAAATACGGATAATGTAATGTTGTACTTTTATGACGAAAATGGCTTCGGCTAATAATTTTCAAGTCGTGATCTCACACCATCAACGTATTTCGCCATTAGGAGTTTGTCCTTATTTATAAGTATTATCTCGTCTATCGGTCGGTCGGTGATATTTCGTAAGGCTACAGTTTAACATCATTTGCATATTCCGTGATGGTGTCGGTGTCCGGACTTGTACATATATATGGCCGAGCGAAACGCGCCCCGGGCCCGGTGCCCACGGGTCTATGTTTATGTACTAGAAAACTATTAGTTCATTTACCTAAGCAAATATTTATTAGGCTTTACGTGAGGAAATTTTATAGTGCTTGAAGTGCGTTGAGAGTTCTATTCTAAGATCCCGTCATGACAATAACATTACTTTTGCCGGCAACAATTTTGAATGTTTTTGGAAAGTTTCACTTTTGCCACATGTGCTCTGTGCGTGTCACATTTTCCTTGTGTTACGTTGGATAAGTGAAATTAATATTATCTAAACATTAAGGTTAAAGAAAGCTAATCCACCTAAACTGAAAACAGGATGTGCTGTGTGCTGTGTGTCATGTGATGTTTTGTAGTAGTTATTCATTTAATATGTACTTAAGAATTCTTAAATTAACTACAAGCGCTGAAGAATATTTCGAGTTGAGTCTTTGTACTTAACAATTTATACCGATAGTAAACCGTAGTCCATTACGCGATGGTATCACCGTAAAACAGGTAGTACTTAATCAGTTATATTTGAACTTTAATAATTACCTTAATGGGCTGTTTACGCGGTTTTCACAATCACAATTAATCCGAAGCAATCAACTTCAACATGATCCGGACTGGCATAACGTTTTATGGGTTATAACTTATGACTTACAAAATTTTCAAAGCGTAGGACGGTGGGATGATCCAGATTCTAGATCCTTTCACTGGGCCTTGAGGCGGGCTTGACCATTACCGATGCGCCGTAGTTAATGTCCTACCTAAACGATTAACATAGATCGCTGCCAAGATACACTGCCGCGACTGTCAGCATCTCTGATCTAATTGTACTTTATTTGCTTGAGCTATATTCGATTTGCGGGCATTGAATATTATTACTAGATATTTAGTATTTACGGCTTACTCGGTACGGTTTTGTAACACAGGCTCCAGTAGACCGCTTTTAATACGTATTGTAAAATAACTTTATGTTTATGTGGGTACTTCAGAAGACAATATATCTAGTATTATGCTATATTGCATGCTGTAACTACTAACTGCTTATAATTATAATACCCTAATAAATATAACAAACTCGATCTTCCAGAAATAATATATTTTTGATAGTCCTGGGTGTTTACTGTTTGTGTATGAGTCCAATATATGTGTGTATTACACATGTTATATAGACTGTAGACAAAAAAGCAACTGAATATGAAGAAGGGGAATCCCTTGTGGTTTTACCGTACTAATTGAGATAGGTCAATAAAGTCCCTGATGCCTGTGAGTGCTCAAAGTCCGGTTTACAAACCAATAATAACATATGGGACACATATATAACTGAACTTATGTGTCCGCGCGAATGAGCGGTTTGGCCGTTACACCGCGAGATCTCAAGCAAGTACGTAATGGTTTGTGCTGTTATTAACATACAATTGGTTGTGATCTCGTGGTGCCGCCGCCAAACCGCGCGTTCGGGCGGACGCATATAAATCCAGCCTAAGTGTCCTTTAGCGGTCCTTTAGGGTCATGCTCCTCTTACTACAAAAACATTATACCGGCCCTATAAATAAAATAGAATAAAAAAAACAATAAACCAACCACTTTTAATTCATTTAAGAGCTTTTAGATCCTAAGGACTTAAGTGACACTTAAATCTTTAAAAATCATAAGTACCATTAGTGGCCTCTGGTTGGTGAAAACGTTCATTATATTTTATCCATACGCAATTTTTTTATGAGTCGTTATTAGTTATTACTAATAAACTAGAGAAGGTAGTTCAGTTAATGTCATTGTTTAATTAGCATCATTAGTGCATATTGTACGTGTTAATTAGAGGTAGAGTTCCTTAAACGATTTGTTTCGTTGCCCAACGAGAGCTCCCGCTAATGATACATAATATTGTTCTCAACTTTATTGCCCTACTGAATAGTAATATTCTCATTTATCGCTAAGCCCGAGACTACTGACAGTAAGTTTTCTAAACCATCATAGATTAAGTTCTGCGCTAGAAATCAGTTGTAAATCAACAGCCATTGTGGTCAACGTTATTCCCTAAATACACACTTCTACACTACCGCGCGCTCTGTAAATGGACTTGAGTTATGATCACCGTTTGCGAATGCTATTAATTAAGATTTATATGCTAAAAGATAAATCGATGTTTGTAATGTATCGGTTTTGTAATATAATAATTAAGATTTCAGATGATTGATTGAACTTTTTTCGTATACATTGTACAATGTTAATGTTATGATTGTTCTGCTCTACAAGCCTACATAATATTCATTCTTCATATGAGGTAATTAATTTTTATTTATATTATCTATATAAATAAAAATTAATTTTAAAATTTGCTGTCTCGCTAAAACTCGAGAACGGCTATGAACCGATTTGAATAATTTAAATCTTGAAATATAATAAATAGTCCAAAGAAGGTTCATATCGTGAGAGAATTTAGGCGTTTAGTGACGTATTGATCTAGTTACTAATAAATATAATATGTCTAGTTTTAATAGATAGTTTTTAACCGACTTCCAAAAACGATGAGGTTATACGTTCGGCTGTATGTATCTTTTTTTTATGTTTGTTCAACGATTATGTACAACAATATTTAAAGATAAAATAAAATCCCTTTTAATTATAATTTGTAACAACATAACAAAACTACTAGTGAGTAGTGACAAAGTTGCAAACAAACAAGTTGAATTAACATACACTTCACGCACACAAGCTTAAAAATTATATTCGCAGCCAGTATAAGGTACTAAGAAAACTGTATCTAAAGAAGGATCATTTCATATTGGAAACATATCACAGGTAGGTATATCGTAGGGGTTTAGCGTGGGCAAGTCCGATACTGAATTCCGATTAAGTTTCCGGAAGCGTTGTGCATATAAAGCTATATTTGTCATGCCAATAAATGGGTCGTTGGGAGACATAATTGAACAAATTTCCCAGGCGCAATACTTCAAGGACGAGCGAAAACCCCGCCGCTGCGAATTAACATCCTTGATCCGTGTGCGCCTGGTATGCGCTTCCGGCGTATTTTTCAATCGTAGATCCGTACTAATATTTTAAATGCGAAAGCGAGTCTGTCTGTTACCTCTTCACGCCCCAACCACTGAATCGATTTTGCTGTAATTTGGTATAAAAATTCTTTGAGTCCCGGGAAAGGACATATATGATACTTTTTATCCCGAAAAATGTACGGCTTCCGCGCGATAAACAAATTTCGGCTCAACGGAGTTGCGGGCGTCATCTAGTCCTATGAATTTTGTACTAGGTGTAAAATGAATTCCTACAGTTACTGTTGAGTAATTTCTTCGGGTTTTTTACCACCGTAACATAATATTATCCGTCCACGTAATATAAATGAACAATTTTAACGGTAATTATTGTAAACATTGGTACTGCATATACAACAATAATATAAGTATGTAAAATAAATGCCGTCAAGTCGAGCAAGTTGTTTAGCTTTTTCGACCACCATCCAGGCATTATAGAGCAATTTATAACAGCAACACCTTAAAAATATAAATCGCCGATCTATAATTACAGTTATCGTAAATTACAACGGATTTGAAACTCGACTGCTGTAATCTCAATAAATCAGAAACAAAAGTGAAAATCTATAAATCTTCAGTAGTGTGGGTACGACTCGATACGGCGATAGTGTCATAAAGGAACGTGGAAAATAACTTCCCGATAACCGGAAACACTAATCTGGAACACTTAAATCAATTAATACCATACTTTTATTAATATAATTACTTACAAAATATGATGGCCTCTAGCGATACCGCTCAACAGATATGCCGAATGTTTTCACATTTAAATTCAATTGATACCTGTTTTCAGAGTTCCGTGGGCGGCTTTGTATTCATATTTTATCTAAATAGTCGTGATCGCAGCTTTTATTTTATTGTGTTTAACTTTTTATAGTATTTTTTAATTTCTTTCTTTAAAAAAACATAGATTTACTTTTTTTACAAATGTGTGCTTTTTGCAGTCCAAAATCTACTTTCGTAGAGTGTGATAATTGCTCATACTGATATGAAACTGATTAATTATTTATCTGTTTCTGATAATAGGTGGGAAGAAAATTGATTTTTTTTTATTGTAACTAATCAAAAAATATAATGCAACGAATGTAGAGACTGCAAAGCAAAGTACGGACCCACGCGCCTCGCGTGTACAACACGCTCTTGGCCTGCATGGACGTGGTGATAATATGCCAAATTAAATACTTATTTTTTATTAGCCAAGGCCCGTGTAATCATAGCTGCATAATATGCTGAAATCTTCTGAATCAAACTGCGTGGGCGGGTGGGTAATGGGTATAATATTATGACAATACGCGTATGGTTTCGCGGTCAACAAAAAACGTTGTAAAGCACTTAAAAGCGACAATGTTTTATATTATCTGTCAACCAGTTTCGTTACCGTATACAGTAGCTCGGTAGCCACAAATCGACCTTATTTTAAAATTCCGATTCGTAAACACTGTAGGCAGATTTAATCGATATACTATCATATATTTTAAACATGCAAGGCAACCTAAAAACAATGTGTCACTGTTTTGCATAAAACATGTACACTTTAATCGCATATTCTATAAATAGTTATTTCAATGATACACGTAACTCTTTATAAAAACCGCATACCTACCGACTACTGCATACCGACACTTTTGAATTGACAGGTTTTTAATACGGTGTCAAAAAAGAAACTTTCTTGACTGCTCTGATTTTTGACATTTTGGGCTGGCGCTGCTGGCGCAAAAGCCTGAATTGAGATACGTATCGAAATTGAGATAACGCGGCCTGAATGATTTATCGCGAGTCACGACATGCGTTAAATAACTATATTTTACATAATAACATTATCGAGTTACCACCAAAAACCTTATCTTCAATTTTGGATGCTGGTCACATTTAAACCGCCATAATTTCTTTAAAATTGATTTACTACAAATCCAAATAATATATTCGTTGTTAATATTAGTCATTAGATAATGTTTTCGAATCAATAATAAGTTTTTGTTGTCTATACTATAAAGAAAAAAATATTGTGTGCCAATTCAGCACGTCCTTCTTTTTCGGTCAGAAGGTTATCTGGCAATTTGAACATAGAGATGCGAAACACTTGACGTATTTTTGTTTTTGTTAAAGGGCAAAGATCGCGCAGTTCACGATGCCGACTTCGCTCGCACACTGGCCGAGTATCTGATGCCTTGCTCGATAAAACTTTCTAAACAAATACACACTAATGTTTTAAAACACGTACAAGACACGAACGATGTAATTTGTGATCATTTGAATAACAATGATGGAAAAATTAGGCGAACCAAACCTTTTAGGCCAGTGTGCCGCTCGTATCCTAATATGCCTGATCAGAAGGTAAGCAAAACATTTTCTTTAATTGCACAAATCTTTATAATCAAAAATATTTGGTAAAATATTGGTAGTCTCGCTAATTTTAGAGTTTCGATCAATCGATACAGCCGTTCTCAAATTTTTGAGAACGGCTGAATCGATTTGTCTAAATTTAGTTTACGTAAGCAAAACATCTTTGAGCAAACTTTGATTGTACAAATTTTTAGAATTAAAAATAAATTTTAAGGGCCTGTTCCACCACTTCCTTTTTAAGTGCCGAATAGGCTATCCACCAATTAACTTGACAGATCAAGTATGGAGAAGCTGTCAAAAAAGTTGTGAATAGCCTATTCGGCACTTTATCAGGAAGTGGTGAAACAGGGCCTAAATTGTGTTAGTCTTGCTAAAACCCGAGAAGGGCTAAATCAATTTGACTAAAAGTCTTCAAATATTCGTTGAAGTGCAGGGAAGATTTATATTGAGGGAAAAGTGATACGAAGCTCACCGGGTCATCTAGTTAAAATTATTTGTACCTGTCTGAAAATTATAATGATAATTTTACGGACAAGTAACATTATAGTGATATCAGTTTCTTAGTAGTGATCTAGATAAAATGCAGTAGATAAACTAATTATATGTGTCAAATATTATATAATTCAATTATCCTACGGCATGTGAAGGCTTTTAGCGCGACGTTTGAGGTGAACAGGAAGGTTAAGTTGGACGCGAGAGTAGCGAGTGGATGATAGTATTATAATTATGAGATCTGACTTCGACTGATGTCTGATGCTTGTGTCAGAAATGATTATTGAGATGCAATATTATGCCTTTGCGACGCTGCATACTTTCTAATACTTTTTTCATGCGGGGAACATGAGCGATCGGTGAAACTTAGTACTTCGATGTCATTAGTGTTGAACTTTTTTGGCAAGAGTGTATCTTAGTTATTGTGGCGTGAAATTTGAAATAATTTTAAAATTATTTAAGGCAAGGCTGTCCCGAAAATTAGCAGGTTGATGTCTGTCAGTATGAATATCGACGTTAAGAACATTAAAATAACATTCATATTAGCGCGCCTTGTACAGTGGCGGTTACGACGCTCGCCGCGTTCTTGATAGGGCGAAAAAGGAGAAAATTATACATTTTCTTTAATTTTTTAATGGCCGAATCATTTATTAAAAATCTATTCGGTTGTTTCATTAGAAGTATAAAAAAGCTATCCTAATTTTTGTAAAAAAAATCATATCATTGTCATTGATAATAATTATGAGATGTTCGAATTTGAAGTGTATATGGTGATATTCAAGATTTTTTTACAGAATTACCATGCCATTTTTCAATATTCTGTTCGGTTATTTCTTTACTTTGTTCCTTTCTGAGTCTACATCAATTTTGGTGTAATAGAATTTCACATATTTTCTTCAGTCTGGAAGCTTAAAAATCAGTATTTTCGAACTGGCCTCGCCTTAAGAAAAATTATTAAAATAATCTTTTGATCTACATAATATTATATCATAATATTATATGATTTGATGTTGGATTTGATGTTGGATATTTTAATTATCATACATCATACTTATAATACACTAGTGGAAACTTGTAATTGGCATATCGCTTTGTAACATGTAACCTACTGTAGTTTTGAAATGCTGTAAGATTCCCAAATAAAATAAAATAAAATAAAATATCGGGTACCTAACTAAACATCTAGTAGAAATTATATGTATAACGAGCTTTTGCCCGCGGCTTCACTCGCGTTAAGAAGTATTATTATATACAAATTTTTATCCCCTATTTGAACCCCTTGGGGTGGGAATTTATCAAAATCCTTTCTTAGCGGATGCCTACGTCATAACATCTACCTGCATGCCAAATTTCAGCCCGATCCGTCCAGTGGTTTGGGCTGTGCGTTGATAGATCACCATGTCAGTCAGTCACCTTTGAGTTTTATATATTAAAAATATATAAGATATAGAAGATATAGATATATATGTAGCTTCTGTTATGACAAAATAGTCTGATATAATAATGAGATTTTTACCATTTCGTTATCATAAGACAAACGACAAATAACATAGTAAAATGATCGATTACGGAAAATAACGTGTTTAAGATTAACGAGTTTTTATCTTCTGCAATCGTTGCAACGCTTACGTGTTTACCTAATTTACATTATTATGAAAATTCACTTGGCCAATGCTGACTCGTACCCTGTAGGCTACTACTATTGCATTATGTTATGATTGTATAGATAGATATGCGATGGTAATCACCGATATCTCAGCGTGTGGGATCGACTAATACAATAGAAAGTTTAGACGAACGTGTGCCCTGGCAACCCCTGCGCCGTACATTACAATCTAACGTTTAACGTCATAAATATATGCTAATTCGTAGTTTAGTGCTAATAAGGTCTCGATGCGACTGAGCAAATTATTTCCTTGTAGTCCAACAAAGTAAAAGTTGCTTCAGGTAAGCTCGTAAATTCTTATCGACAGAGTTTAACCTAAAGCTAATTTCGGCTGGTTACATAACTATACTATAATTTAAATTTATATTTAGCACTTTAGTGATACATTGTAATTATATTAAACCTCATCCAACATAGTTAAGAAAAACTAAGGTAACTAAAGCTAATCAGTGTAACGACCAACCAAGCATGACGACAGTAGGTGAATGCAAAAAAATCGGCCAAGTGCGAGTCGGAATCGCGCACGAAGGGTTCCGTACCATTATAGAGCAAAATTAGGCCATAAATTGTGTTTTTTGTATGGGAGCCCCCTTATTTTTTTATTTTGTTTTAATATTATTATTAAATATTAAAGTACACATATAACTAAGGATTTTGTGAAAAATTCAAGCACCTACCTGTTGCCATTTTTGATATAGAGCAAAAAAGGACAAAAAAATCACGTTTGTTGTATGGGAGCCCCCCTTAAATATTCATTTTATTTTATTTTAGTATTTGTTGTTATAGCGGCAACAGATATACATAATCTGTGAAAATATCAAATCTCTAGCTATTACCGTACTTGAGTTACAGCCTGGAGACAGACAGATAGACAGACAGACAGACAGACAGACAGACAGACAGACAGACGGACAGACGGACAGACGGACAGACAACGAAGTCTTAGTAATAGGGTCCCGTTTTTACCCTTTGGGTACGGAACCCTAAAAAAATATCAGCATTTCGTATACACAAATATTCTGTCTACGGTCTAACAGAATATTGTAACAGTTCGATTTTTGAAAATAATAATTTATTGATATACTTACTAACATAGCTGAAATTTATATAACTGATAACACCGACATGTTTACAACTTCAGAATGAATAAAAACGATGTTGTATCGAGGCATTAGGATAAATTAGATACGGCAAACTCTTGAACCATAATCGCCTTTACGAAACACGCTACATCTTTTGAATCATTACAGCATTAGCCTGCGCTAAATGCTTAACATCAAAAACATTGTAAGTGCAATTTTACAATATTTCAAAACTTGACATAAAAGTCGTTATAACCAAATAAATAACATTTAAGTATATTAAAATAATTAGTCCCCAGAACGAAACACTTTAAACACTCGAGCTCTATATAACATGCACTCATAATAATATGTCGTAGTAAATATTTTTTTGGCTTTATTACATGGCATAATAAAGTGTGGTCACTGTTTATCAAATCACATTAAATAAGGAAAGAACTATTAAATGGTTTTATAGATATAATATCTTAAGTTCCAAGATTTGCAGTACAGATTAATAAAATGAATATAATATCATAATATTTTCGGACAGAAAAATTGCTAAATCTAAGTTGGGACACTTTGAGTTGTAACTGGCAAAATTTTCGCCCCCCTTTACTCCGGTGACCGTCTTGTATGTAACGTGAAAGTTTATTATAATTACACACACATTCGCTAAATTACTTCAAGCACAAACAACTTGTGTTTTAGAAACAATCTGTTAAGCTGCGTATCTATTGTGGCAGCCTCGGGACGAGCAGGGCTCGACTTGAAGCAAACCGGGGTTGGTTGCTTGGCATGGCGCGGCGTGCCTCAGGTTGAGGCAGCGTCTCCACTTGTGCGGCCTCTGGTCGATCGGCTGCCTCATCCTGAGTCTGCCTCAAATGGATAAGCAGCTATATAAGTGGCAATAGGCATAGTGATATTTATGTTGGAAATAAAAGGTCCACAAATAATAAATATAAATTGTCATATTCCATTAAAATATTGTTGATTCTTAATTTGAAGTAATGTCCTATAACATTCCGGAATGCCTGGCCATGTCGATTCTCGTCTTAAAATCAAATTATATTAATTTGGACATAGAACCAACATAGGCTGGGCTAGACAGGAGAACTCTGTACTTGGGCGGGACCTCTCGCTCTCGAGCATGGTTCGCTGCATGCTCGAGAGCGATGAGGCATGGCAGGCGGCGGTCTCTTTCTGCGAAACCGTCCTTTCGCAGAAAGAGGCCGCGCGGAGCGGAACAGAGAGGATGACCCATCCTCCGTTCCGCTCCGTCGGCGTAGGACGGGAGTGCGGAGGCGTCGTTACGCGAACCTCCAAACTCCCGTCTAATCCGGGGCTCCGGGCAAAGATGGGAACCTGCCCGGCTTAGCTAGTCCCGGCGCCGAGGGCACGCTTTAGTTTGCCTAAGCGTTCCCTAACTTTGATGGAAGTCCGGTCCCTATTGAGGTAGACCGGCCGGTCGTGGAGGGAGTCCTGTGTTAGATAGATCCAGGAACTGCAGGTAGTTTTAGTGGGTAGGAGTCCCACACATCCCCGGGGTGCTTCAGCTTAACTGAGGCACATCCCCGACCCGGGGAACCCATGACGGGTTTCCTATGCGCATCAAAAAAATAAAAAAGGAGAACTCTGTACTACTGTACAATAATTATTATTGAATTGATGAACCATAATATCATTATATTCAATGGTATATTTTTTGTAATATTATATCAGTACAAAACAATATAAGATTAATAGCAATTAACAAGTTTCGCAATTAACAAGACCAATAAAAACAAGATACCCATAAAAGTATATTTTATTTGTTTTATACTTTTATATCCTATCTGATACAATATCTATTTCCTCTACAAAGAACTAACTCTTATAAAATATAAATTCGAATATGGATTAAATATAGCACGGTTGTGTTTTTATAAGTACCTAGTGATAAGATGTAGAGCGCGATTAGTTTTTAATACGGCGCCAATTAGAGGTACAGTAAATGGACTATAGGTGATCGAATTCAGTTCGGCAACATTTTACCCGGAGTCTCTATGAAAGTCGCTCTTAAATCGTCGGAGCAAAGGTTCTCACGAAGGCAAAATACATTCGAACGCATCGTACACGGTCCGACCACTTCTGATCTTTATCTTCATAAAGAACCTCGAAAAATGTCTTTCATCTCACTTCACATCTCACAGTTACTTCCACGAGATTAATTTTATTGGTCTTAATTATTGTTGTTTCGGGGTGTATTCGTATTTTAGGTGTGAGCTATGATTATTTGTTGGAAGAGTTATAGAGTAATATATATGATTTATAGCGCTCAGTTGTAATTTATTTATCTATTTATTTATTTACTAGCTGTCCCGGCAAACGTTGTTTTGCCATTTAAAGTATTTCTACTTCATCAGTAATTGATACAAAATCTAACCTTAAATCCCCTAAGAGGGGTGGGGTGAAAACTGATGTTAAGTTGGAAAATACAATTAATAATATGACGTAAGTTCATTATAGAAAAAATTTGATACAAAATCTGACCCCCCTTTGGGTCCCCTTAGAGGGGTGGGGAGGAAAGTTTATACACCAGATGTTGAGTTGGAAGAAGGCAAATATATCTGCGATAACCGTATGCAAATCGGGTCAGTAGTTTTCGTGTTAAAGCAAAAGTTTGATACAAAATCTAACACCCTCTTTCGTCCCCTTAGAGGGGTGGGGGGAAAAATTTTATACACCAGATGTTAAGTTGGAAGAAGACAAATATATTTGCGAAAACCGCATTCAAATCGGATCAGTAGTTTTCGTGTGATAGTGGAACAAACATACAGACAGACAGACAGACAGACAGACAAAAAACTAACCACAGTTTTGGCTTCTATAGCGATGTAATAACACCCCCTGCTTATTATTTTTTCAATAATAGATTTATAGTTAAAGAAATTAATTAATTATAATAGCAATCAAAAATAATAGTCATTCAAAACGTATTTTAAAAAGTTCTAAAAATATTACTTTCTTAGTCATAACTTTTAAAGCTTTTTTGAAATTAGGATTATAATAATGAAGCACGATAGTCTATATCAAATCAATAAAGCAGCACCCGGCTGTCGCATAACTATTGAAAATCTATTGTGTCTGCGATTCCCATGATCGAGGTAATATTTACGTGGACTCTCCGGGCGAGTCGGTGGCACTGATAATTAAATCTCTCCCCTACCGCACGCACACCCGCGCGTCGCGCCTTGACGCCCAATTCGCAACGTGCAGCAGAAATCGTAATATTTTAATTTCGCCATAACATTAAAACCAAACGTCCAATTTTAATCATTCAAAGACCAAATATTATCTACATTAACTGTACTTAGTGATGAAATAATTTATTTTGATAAGGGTCAATAGCATTATTAAAATAAACGCGTTCAAATATAGTCCAAAAAAAAAATTCAAGATTTTTTAATAAAAAAATGGTTATTGTGCCTCACTCAACATAGATAGGTATAGTGTGTCGCGGACTTTTTTGTAGATATTTAAAAGATCTATAATTACTTAGAACATTTTATGCCTCTATCTTTTATAGTTTAGGCAGCGTACGCAAAATAAGTAACTTTTCTGGTTGATTTTTTACACCTTGCGTCCGAAAATCCCAAATATCTTACGGAACCTTATATTTTTCCAAAATAAAAATTAGCCTATGTTCAGCAGAAATAATGCAGGATTCCAATGGTAAAAGAATTTTTCAAATCGGTCTAGTAGTTTCGGAGCCTATTCGACTCAAACAAACAAACAAACAAATCTTTCCTCTTTATAATAGTATATAGTGTAGATTGGACTCACCAACAGAAAAGCATTTGTTACAATTTAAATTTGTAATAAAATAATAATAAAATATAGTAAAAATACTAAACGACAACTGTATCGCAGCATTGTATGTACAAACCTTATAGGTTTAAAATGATGTTTAAATTAAGTTATTTAATTATTTATGTTTTTATGGTAAATAAATAAATAAAAATTATAACATAGACCTTCGCAGATTTTTTAAAATTCTCTATTTAAGATTATGGGCAAATTTTGACCACTCGAGTCAAAATTGTTGTGTGTATAAATATTTATTTGCGTTTATTTTATCACATAATAAAATAATAGAAAGTTGAATAGGTTTGTTCGTCTATAGGAACCTTTGAACTTATATTACATGTATTTACAATTATGTACTTATATTTTATGTTTTACGTGGAAGGAATTTCGACTTCAATTATTTATTGTTCAATAAATTATATATTATCGGTACAATAAAGTGATAGTATAACTTGAAAGACCAATCATCCATTAAACGTAATTAGCAATAAGCACAGTATTATAAAATAACGATTACGAGTAATAATTTAGATGATACAACGTTTATCATAGTATTACAAGCTGTTCCATAGTTGTGATCAAAATGAGCAAATAGTTTAGCTTATGAAAGTGACAAGTGACAGTAAAAATGACCGGAATTAATGACCAGATTAAACCGGAAAAATATGGTTATTGCGAAGTAACCTATATCTTTCCAAACAAAAACTAGGTATTCTATTTCCTTTCCAAAGACTGACCTTACAAATCGGTCAGAGTGACAAAGCAATTTAACCACAAAGATAAACGACATGCAAATAGATATACCAAAACTGTACTTATATTAAGGAACTTATTTTCATTACGGTATTTTTGACAAAAAAACAAAACGGGATTTGTCAAATCCGCATAACAATACAGAAGGTCTCGTACAAAAAATATATTCGTGTAATTAACATGAAGGATCCGGTTCCGAATTGAGATCGCTCCAGTTTTAGCATACGTGAGACCATTTTCATTTATCATAGGGCAGGGGCGACGAACCTTTTCGTATCACTGTGCCCTTTTTCGGCAGAAATTTTTCTAAGGAAGTCATAAACGTGTCATTGAATATTTTTTTTGTGATTCGGTGCGTTTCACACGGGAGCTGTTCTGACGCGGTCAGAAGACCCCCTGTGTGAGTATCTCTGTATAACGTAATACAACACAAACAATGCAAAACTGACCGCTTGAACGTTTGACCGCGTGACCGCTTTCTATCTGATAAGTGATAGGTGCCTTAATTACCTTCATTATCAAGGTAAAATAATTTCGATGCTTGTTTTATGACCAGAAGCTTGCTCCAAATTTTATGTCACGTTCCACTGGTGGCACGCGTGCCATTGGTTCGCCATCCCTGTTATAAGCCAATTAAAAGTACACGTTTGCCTGATTTTTGCCTGCCTTTTTTAGGGTTCCGTACCCAAAGGGTAAAAACGGGACCCTATTACTGAGACTTCGATGTCTGTCCGACTGTCTGTCCGTCTGTCTGTCTGTCTCCAGACTGTAACTCAAAAACCGTAATAACTAGAGTGTTGAAATTTTCACAGATTATGTATGTATATCTGTTGCCGCCATAACAACAAATATTAAAAACAAAAAAAATATATATTTAAAGGGGACTCCCATACAACAAACGTTTTGGCCTTTTTTGCTCTATATCAATAATGGCAACAGGTAGGTTCTTGATTTTTTCTCAAAATCCTTAGTTTTAAGTGTACTTTAATAATTAATAATAATAATATTAAAATAAAATAAAAAATTAAGGGGGGCTCCAATACAACAAACACATTTTTTGGCCTAATTTTGCTCTATAATGGTACGGAACCCTTCGTGGGCGAGTCCGACTCGCACTTGGCCGATTTATTTATTCAGAGTAGTTCGTTCTTTAGTTATAATTTTTGTATAGTTACATTCTTATTTGATAGATATGTATTAATATTGTGGTACGGGATCAGACTGGCTTAAATACTTAAAAAATATAAATAATAAATTATATTTCATAATGCTTTTTAAAATTTTAATTTTAAATGACGCGTACTAAAAAAATATTATTATTTGTTACACAAAACTGATGAAAAAATTTTGAACCAGTTTTAGACCAAGCTGGAAAAATTACTATAAGTCATTTAGAGACACGTTTTTGATATAAAAACAAAAAGGTTCTTATCATTTATTTCTTACTTCCTTAAATAACAACTATACTTGTATACGAATAATTGCTACGCTATAAATTATTATTAAAGTTATATTGCGATTAGTTTGTGCAAAAAATAACAATCATTGCCTTTTAAATATCATGTTTTTTTAATAAAATAGAGTATTACTGATTTTATTATGATTTTATTCCATCATGATTTTACCGTATATTAATTATTTTAAGCGATTTATTTTGTAATAACGTAATAATTATACGTTTTTAATCTCCTAACAAATTATTACCGTAGCAAAAGCGAATTGTGTCAAAGTACGCTGACAAAACCATAAATTTCGATGCAGCCGCGCTCTCGTTGATGTCTTTTCCATTGCACTTATACATTAATGTGGTTAAAATCTTTGTTGAAGAAATCATTTATTATGACAGTTTTATGATATTTTTAAGTATATTGCGTGAAATTTTATTAAAGTAATGGTTTATTTGTTACATTTTACGAGTAGTGTTGCATTAACTATAGGTTAGCCGGTGCGGTGATCTTAAAAATAAAATGCTCTATATAGTCGATATGATTTTAATACCTGGAAATGCACGTCGAAGGTAGTTCCGGGTTGGTTGATGTCCGGCAAACCTTCGATATTTCCGAACAAAACGGTGGCCGCGTATGGGAGTCTGCGGCAGGCGAGGGGCGAGGAAAGCGGCGGGGGGGGGGGAGTGCGGCGTGCGAACGGCGCGAGGTCGCTATCTTTTTACTCGCACTACCTCCTGACATTCGATCTTAATGGAGATGGCGTATTGAAATTTAAACACAACGAGTACCGATCTAATGGAATTAAATTAGGTTATCGTAGCAAGAAAACGGTCCTCGAGTAGCCATCTTTAAACTCACGGCGGTCCAATAAGAATTCAAAACATCAGACGCTCGGTGCGCACTGCGAAGCTATATCTGTCCCGCTCGCGCCTCGACAAAACGCGGCCGAGCGACAGAAATAGTTATAGGAACGTGGACCTATCGGCAAATAGTCATTGTTCTTGTAATGGAACAAAATAAAGACAGAGCAGCGGTTTTCGTGACTACGAAACGAAATCATCAAGATAGAGGTGTGCGAGCGAGATGGAGCATAAGGTTTGTGGGTCGATGTCCGGACGAAGGAACTTCAAATTGAATTTTGAGAAGAATAACGTTTTATTTAGAACACGTCAATCAAATATAGACATTACGTGTCGCTTATTACCAAACACCGTGTGGGAACTTTTTCATAACGTTGATCTGAAGCAAATGCACAAATCACAATAATGATATTATTTGAGTTGCAATTTGTGTGTACTGTGTACCATCGAAGAAATTGATTCATAGGCAGTTGACGGACTTACGTTATTTGGTCGCATTATGTCAACTCAATGTTAGTCACGGGTTTGACACAACGCGACCAAATTACATAGGTCCGCCATCGGCCTATGAATCAACTCCTATGATAGTACTTAATATATAACTAAACTATGTTAATAGGTACCTACTCGATTATTATTCTTATTTATTACCAATAAGAATTTATTTGAATTTGATATTGGTTTTATATTAATACTTCATATATTGCCTAAAAATATGGTGCGGTTTTAAATCTTACAACAATACCTATTATGTTGTTATTAATATCGGTTACAGCAGCCGGAACTTAAAACAATATTAATTGTTTGACAGGTTTATAACTTTTATCTCATAATAATAACATGAATATTGATAATGTGGCTATTTGCGAATTCATCATGGCGGTGTATTTGGATATGCTAATCTGTAGTATAATAATTGTAACGCATGTCCGGCTGTTGTGTAACGCTTCTGGCATAGAATTGATTGGTGAGACATAACAATAACAGAAAAATTCTGGCTCACCACAATACGCTACATTCCTATAAATTGCATCTTTGTTAGTATCAATATTCTGGAGAATTTTCAGTAAAACATGGTTTTAGTAATTGTCAATTTATTACGTATTCCAAATAAACATAGCGAGGAGTCATAAAACGTGATATCGAAAATGTTTCGGAATACTGTTTAAAAGCTCAAAGCAATTTACTGATAAGAAAGCTAAACTAAAAAAAATATGTAAGCGCCACGTCGAGAATCGAGATACAACGAAAAATATACATATTCAGATTCGACTGCAGCTTTTAATAAAAGTTTCTCCCGAAATATTAGAACCGGACATTACGTGTACTCCCGGCGGTACGGGACGCGGACCGTTATGCCGGCGTCCTTGGCTGAGTTCTTTCTTGCGAGCGCGGCAGGTCGTTCGGACCCGTTCCGCGCCGCCGCCCCGCGCCGCGCCGCGCTGCGCACGTGTGCTGTTGATACAAACACGATAGGGCTACCGCTCTCTTGATACAGTTTTATGTACAAAAGGTATTTAAAAATAAACTGGATCTCTTCCACCAGGCAGTGATTGTTATTGTATATATTAACCGATTAAAATAATGGTTGCATTTTCATTATAACTTATGCAAGTTAAGTGATATGGGCCTCATTTACCTCATTTGCTATAAATGTAGTGTTTTCTGGAAAGTGTATATTTTTACATAATGTTTGATATTATATTTTTTTCTTATTATTATTTTTATAATTTACGATTCACTTACAGAAAATATAAGTAGGTATATGTCCTTAATTAAATTATCGGAATCTTTACTAACTACACTCACAATAAACACTTGACAACCCTAGCGCTCGTCTATGTGTGCACCACACCCATACTATGACTTAAATGTGTGAGTACACTGAATCAGTTCTAACGGATATTACGGAATTTTGTAAGATAAATGCCTCAAATATTATGGACGAGTACATGTTATGTTATACAAGTGCTACACATGTTTTCATATTACTTATCAGTTATCACTCGTACACTTTGTTTATTTAATTATAAGATACTACGACGATGTAGTAATTATTACTTATCAGTTATCACTCGTACACTTTGTTTATATTTTAATTAGGATAGGTTCAAGCGATTGTATCTTATGAAGGATCCAAGTAATGAAGTTATGGTATGTAATAAATTAATAATAATAATTTATCTTCGCTATTATTTTAGCAGAATTTAACTAATATACCTAATGCTTGAACTCTATTTGCAAATTTAAACTATCTACATTTTGTGTATTTTTCTTTTTGTTTTGGTGTGTGTGTGTTGTTTCTGACAGATCAAAATAATGAAAAATTTAAAAGTATTTGCGTCTATAATTAAATACTTTTTAACATTTATTTGCATCCATCATCCATGGCGCAATGATGTCTGTCAGATCAAAAATCCTGCCTACTTATGACGATTTATATCTTACGATATATTACTTATTATTATCCATGAAAATATCATCTCGAGAAAATCTTTAAAGCCTGCCTTATGTCTGGAATAATAGCCACTGCAGTCTACAGTCATTTAGAATAATTTATTGCATTTTATACGCAAATTTTAATGTCTTGTTTATTTTGCTTACACATAAATAAATTGAATAAATATGCATTAGGTACAGTATTCTGGGACAGCATTTGTTTCCATGAAACTTGGATAAAATTAACATAAAGTTTTAAAAATCTTAAACTTAATCCTTCGTTTTAGAGAAAAACTGATAAAAGAACTAAAGTGAAAAAAATGATGTTATTTTAAAGCTTATAAAATAGATAATAAAACGCTTTAAAATTAAATGTTCTGTAAGTATTAACATGTCATTAACACAAATTTTAAGGATTACGAACTTGTAAATAAGTATTTAACACTGATTAAAGAGAAAAATGATTTTATGTTTAGATATTACTTAAATATAAATATTCATTAACTAAAGACGATATATAATGCATAAAAATAATCTCCATAACAGGCTTAAAGAAAGTAGAAAATACTAAAGTATTTCACACCGAAAATAAAATTTGTTATGAGTGATGTAATCAACCACAAGAATTTTATCTCGATAGCCTCATAGAGTCGTATGGTCGCGAATGTTTAGGCGTCGGTATAACAATTAATAACTTTATAACTTTTACCCGCGAAACTATTTTATAATTTATTCACACTTTTTTCACCACTGCCATAATATCTACACCTTCATTGAATTTAACATTTCCATCCATAGGGCCAGTTTTAGCACTACCAGCGCCCTGGGCGAGATTTCTTCAGCGCTTAGGGTGCTGGTAGTGCTGAAAATATTGGCGCCCCTTTTGTTTACCTTCAGCGCCCCCCTTTTTTTTTAACGGGATTTGGCTCACCACACATTCCAACCATCCTATATCATATGTATCTCCTGTGTCGCCAGAATCGACAGCAGTATCTAACCACGAAAACCCTTTGATATGATCTCAGGGAGCCCGAGGGACATGCTAAAACTGTCTTGGGACCCGCAACGAAATTAATCAGAAGAAGAATAGGAGGAGTAGGAAGAATTCCAGATTCCCTCCCCATACAAAGCGGGAGACAGCACAAAGTTACAATGACCGAAAGTCAAAGAACTGAAGGGGAAGCACCATGGGAATAAAAGTTAATAATTTGACTACTACGCTATAGCTAAATTAATATTGGATTTGGTTGTGTTAGATTGTTGCCAATAATAATTGTGACAAAAACGCTTGAAGGCACGGAAGTTCCTAGCGCTGTCCACGAGATCACCGTAGTATGCGACTCCAGATGTACAGAGTAGGTTTTTTAACATTGTAGTTCTTTCGTCCTGCCAGAGACCACACTCCCAGAGAACATGATGAGCGGTTTGTTCAAACATGTTGCCTTCGGTCGAGCACTCGCACATAGTTGATGGTACTAGTTTAAATCCATAAAGTGTAGCCTTAAAATTTCCATGACCGGTCAGGAATTGAGAAACGCAGTGGTCAATATCCATCCAATGTTTGGATAGCCGTTCTCGAATATTAGGGAAAAAGTTATATAGATGTCGCCTTTTGGTGGAACAGTCCCATCGCGTCTGCCATTCGGAGATTAGGCTCTGCACAGAGTCATCTAAAGGTTCAAACAATCTTGCTAAATATTTTAATTTTATCGCGAGCGCTTAAAAAGAACGGGTTGTCAATGTTTTTATTATGATAATATATAGTCGCACGGCGCTGTATCTCAAGGTCAACGGGTAAAACTCCGGCTAACACGGGCAAGGCTTCAGTGTTTGTGGTCCTGTAAGCTTTGCATAAGAATATGAGTGCCAGCCGTTGGCTTTGCAGCAGCTTGCGACGAGCCGCGCCGATAGTTGCTCTGTCGGCCCACACGGGGGCCCCGTAGCAAATGCTGCCTAGGTAAGTCGCGGTGTAAATCAATTTAAGAGTTTTAAATGAGAGGCCCCATGTCGAAGTAGATATTCTAGTAAACGAGTAAAAATTACGTTTGGCTTTCTCACCGGTTTGAATTATATGTTCCAAAAATGTAAATTTATTATCCAAATGAAAACCAAGGTAACATAGTGACTGTTTGCGTTTAACGTTTATATTGTCCAGTTTAATGCTAGGGGAAGAAATAAGGGCCCCTTTTTATATGGCGCCCTGGGCGGTCGCCCAGCGTCGCCCCCCCCCTAACGCCGCTACTGTCCGTCCACAAAAGATTAGCAAAGCCGGCCGTTAAACCATAAACGTTATTGCGGATAAGTTCAATGACATAAAATTTACGTCCTTAAAATATATTCAATTTAAAGAAGGCACAGAATTGCCTATAAAAATGAATCGTGATATAAAATTGAAATGAATTTGACACAGTTTCCCGGCGCGGCTCGTGAGCTAACTCCGTTTTATGGTTCACGGATTTAGGGCGGGCATGTTTACTGCATTCGTTCATTTCATAGATAATTTACTGCCGTTTCTTAATATTCATTTCTTATTAATTATAAAATGTGCCCAAGAAAAATGATTGATATCTGAAATGTTTATTTTATAAACCACAATAATTTTAATTTGAGAAAAACAATCTTTAACATACGTTGTAGAAATGCCGTTTATAGTCAAAAAGTGACGTATGTAAATAGAAGTTAACACGTGTTCGAGTGTTTTAGTTTATTTTAGTATCTTCAGCATTTAATAAAGTCTACAATCTACATTAATATGTCATATTTAAATTAATTGGCTTCATTTTCTAACAATCATGACAGATGACCCTGATTCTTGTTTCTTCAATCTCTTGTTTTCATCCATTAGATCCTAAATCACACGCTATTATATAATATACTTAAGAATCATTTTAGATATTTCAATATGGATAATTAATGTTTACGGTAAAATATAACAACATGATGTATTCGAATCAAGTTTATTCGTTTATCAAAGTCTCGGCGACTTGTACGACATAAAGTCAGTGGCCAGAGGTAAGATTCTCTTACCTCCAATGCTTCGATTGTAGGCACTATAAGACTAAGGGCATGTTTCACCACTTTCTGATAAAGTGCCAAATAGGCTATTCACAACTTTTTTGACAGATTCTCCATACTCGATCTGTCAAGTTAATTGATGGATGATAGCCTATCCGGTACTTATCAGGAAGTGGTGAAACAGGCCCTTAAACTGCAAAGTTAAGTAGTGGATAGCTTATTCGGCACTTATCAGGAAGTGGTGAAACAGGCCCTAAGGCGACCGCCCAGAGCGCTGGCTAAAAAGGGGTGTTGAAGGCAAACAAAAAGGTGCCCATTTTTTCAGCAGTACCAGCACCCTGGGCACCGAAGAATTCTCGCCTAGGGCGCTGGTAGTGCTAAAACCGGCACTGGAAGTGACGTTCGAGATATGAGAATTGCGAGAACATCGGACAGGTTATATTTTCTAGTGGTTGTAAAAGGACATAATGTCATATAACGTCAATCACGTTTGCTCGAGAATGATTGACGACGTGTTTCACCATTCAAATTGGATCAAAACATTCCTATAGAGTGTTCAATTCCCCTCAATACATATTTTATTAGCACGAGCTTAAAAAAGTTTTAACATGATATTATCACATAATTTGAGATGAGAGCTATAAATTAATTTAATATTCAAAAATATGTTCTTCGTTGGAATATTTGATTTTTAATTCTATGATGGTAGTGCATTTTCTAAAGCTTGTAAAATGTGCATAATGAGACATAATAATATGAAAAGGAGATAGTGTTTGCTTTTTATCCCTGTACTATAATTAATGCGGCAAAACGTACGGTGTCTGCGGGTTTCAGTATTTGTACAGACGGGGGTCCGGGGGTATAGAGGTTAAAGCTATTAATCTTATCATTATTATTATTGCTTAACTCGGAACATTCAACCCTACTCGAGTCGCTCTACCACAATAATCTAACAACTAAAAATATTACGTCGGAAGAATTCGATAAAGTTTATTACAGCGCAGAAATCGATTCGCCCGTTTTACGGAGGTAGTAATTTGTCTACAAAACGTACTGACCTTGCCTCTAAGATATAGTTAACAATCAACTTACGTGTCCAATAAGTATCGGGTACTATTTCGAAATTAAATTGCTGAGGTCAGTATCATGAGACAAACAATAGCCGACACTGGATGTGGTTCAGGTGATTGAAACTCTTATGCTTAGAGTATAAATTGGTACCATTTATACGCTAATAACATCTTAAAATAAAACATTATTTACATCCGTGAATATTAGAGTACAATAATTTATGTAACAACTAGGCCGCGACTCCGTTGCGCCAAAATTCATTACGCGGGAACCATACATTTTTCCGGGATAAAAAGTATTCTATATCCTTGCCCGGGACTCAAAGTCTCCATGTTAAATTTCAGCGAAATCGGTTTAGCGGTTAGAGCATGAAGAGGTAACAAACAGACAGACAGACACCCTTTCACGTTTATAATACATATTAAGTATGGATAATAGATTTGTTTAGAATTTCAATGTATGTATGTAATATGGTATGGTAACTTAACCTTACCTAATAAAAACAAATTAGTTTTAATTTATAGGTACAAGAAGTAACACATGAAAATTTGAATGATATTACGGTAACAGATTAAATTGACACGGTAAAAAATAAAAACATTAAAAAGCTTCCTGTATCTGCTTACACCAGCATAGCTTTATGTTTTTCATACTATCCATCTAATCACATAATTACAAAACTCGTGTATTGTATTACGAAAGATATTGACGAAACAATTTCAGTAAAAATATTTACAACATTTAAACTAAGGAAAATTTGTGTACCTAAAATGTTTCAATTACGAAACAATGTATTCACAAGTTAACACAAAATGAAAATGGACCACTTTTGTTAAAAATTAAAATTATCGCTTATGTAAGTCAAAATCATATAACAAATTCTACAAATTCGTACTCTAACGTATTATTACCGCTAATACTTTTTAAGCTCTTAATATGATGAGGCAAATCATTAACGGTGCACTTATCGAGCGTTGAGCAAGCGGCAAGGACGAATAGCGAGCACAGCCACGAGGTGTGCTGCAATCGACCCGACTACACTGCTCCAATCACGACTAATCGATACATTAGCGATATAAAAACATATTTTTCGATTCGTTCGATTTACACTATACATTTGCCTGGTTCTAACTATAGTAGGTTCTTATTTATTTATTTATTTATTTCATTTCATTATATCTAAAGTTTACAGTTCTGACAGATTATTGTCTTTAACCCGTAACCGAGTTGTGTAGACAATATACAAAAGGTTCTCTTATTTTACAAGATAAATGAGCTACAAAAGGAAGACAATCATTAAATCTACTACTATCCTACGTATTCATCCATCGAATGTTCTCGCCGGGTTAGTCCCCGAACCGGTGGTAGGCATCGTAGTTTATACGTTCTTCCGACTTTCGAAAAGTATATTCTTGATACCTATTTTGAATAAAAAGATTTTTATTTTTAGTAAAGTGGTCTAAGCAGTTACATAAAAATCGGCCAAGAGCGAGTTGGACTCGCGCACGTAGGGTTCCGTACCATTATAGAGCAAAATTAGACCAAAATGTTGTTTTTTGTATGGGAGCCCCCCTCAATTTTTTATTTTATTTTAATATTATTATAAAATATTTTAAGTACAAGTATAAATAAGGATTTTGTGGAAAATCCAAGTACCTACCTATTGCCATTATTGATATAGAGCAAAAAAGGCTAAAAAATCACGTTTGTTGTTTGGGAGTCCCCCTTAAATATTTATTTTATTTTGTTTTTAGTATTTGTTGTTATAGCGGCAACAGATATACACAATCTGTGAAAATTTCAACACTCTAGCTGTTACCGTTCTTGAGTTACAGCATGAAGACAGACAGACGGACAGACGGACAGACATCGAAGTCTTAGTAATAGGATCCCGTTTTTACCCTTTGGGTACGGAACCTTAAAAAGTGTACATAAAAATAGCACTTTCTTGCTGCATATTATAAATACATCATAGGCGACATAGAGATAAATCGAAGTTTTCAGCGTTTGCCGTCAGATTGTTAAAATTTAGTACTATTCAAGCTTTTAAATTAACATTATAGCACACCTAACGTCATCGACGGCGAGACATTTATCAACTTTACTTTATTGAATAGAAAATACACTATTAATAAAGATAAGGTCCTAATAAAATAAAACAGATTAATTTGCATACAAAACTAAATTTATGCTAATGGACGAGACGGAGCCAAAAATACCTGTATGTCACTTCAAAACGTGCTGCACAGAACGACTTAGAAGACGATGACTCACATTATTATGCGCTTAGGGTCAATTTATGCTAGCGCAGTCGAAGCGCACCGAAGCAAATACACAAAAACTGAACATAGAAAATTCAACCTTAAGTCCAGAGCGTATCCTACACATTACTTCTGCCAGACCAACCAACGTTGGTCGGTCGCATTCGTGCGAATTCGGGCGAATGCGCGCGCCTTTTTAATTCTCAGAAGTAATGTGTGCGTTAAGGTTTTGGGGTTAAGGTTGAATTTTTTATGTTCAATTTTGGTATTTGCTTCGATGCGCTTCGACTCTGCGCTAGTATAAATTGACCCTTAAAATCGGTTTTAAAGGAAACTCATTTGATAATAACAATAATAATAATAGCCACTCATTATACCGATACTGCTCGTAGTTTAATTAAGTGCATTAGCAAACAACTAAAAGGGCAATAAAAGGTTCGTGGTATTAATAATTACGATTCTTTTGTGGTGATTCGTTTTATGAGTAACTTTTTTCCCAGGCTAGTAAGCCAGTAAGTAACGCCAGGTGAATTTCTAAATGATTAATATTAATGAGTAGAATAAAATATTATCTGTTGACTGTGATATGCCACAAATATATCTAATATTTATATGAATTTAAATAAAATGGGTATTTCAAATGAATGTTATACATAATATAAAAATGTATAAAAAATAATTTTCGAATTGTTTGTAGCGTACGTAGCTTCGTAGCCTATTTAATTTCTATGCTCCATAGGTAAACTCTACGTTGAATAGCTAGCCGTAATAAAAGTTTTCGTAGATCCGCGTGTATACATTTTTTATGGAAATTCAACAAATATTCTATAGTAAGACATGAATCAGAATAATTTACGTTAGTAGTAATCGATTCAATATACTCGTTTTAGACGCACACTGACGCGCGTAGAGGCGGGTGTAGAGGCACACGGGCGCGCGCGCACACGCACGCACACACTCACACGCGCGCGCGGGAGGTTCAACGTACCAGTTGCCAACTAGCGAGTTCCTTGTTCCACTTTACTACAGACACAGTGTTATTATTATTGCCCCAACACTACCAAATTAAGGACTATATTTTTTAAGACTGAGCTTTTTTTTATTGTAAAAGATAATATCAAAATTAATGTAAGTTCAAAATATAGCATTAGTATCAACATACGACTAATTCTTCTGGGTCTTTTATTCAGAAAGGACAAAAAAGATTTTTTTGTAAATAATTATAAATGAGCCAATTTTTACTAATTGTATCCTGTTTGTAAAAATACCTTGATATAGACGTGTAAAAATTTTTTGTGTGAGAAATATAATAAATGTGATGTATAATATTAAATATAATGAAACGACACGTGTATCTTCGTTTATTATTAACAATAAACGAAGATACACGTGTAAGCTAAAGAATTCGAACAGTTTCTATTTCTATGATGACGATTTCTATGATATCGATGCTAAAATAATTTTAAGATATTCATTTCAAATTTCAATACAATAACAATATAGATAGATAGATAGATAAGATGCTTTATTGCTCACATTTATTACAACACAATTAAGTACAATCAGTTAATAAACATAACATTAATGTGGGCAAGGGCGGCCTTATCAATACAATACAGTACAATATACAATATGTAATTATATGAAAATTAAATTTCAGCGAGATTGCTTTTGTATATTAAAATTAATAGATGTATGATGACATTTAAAATAGACATCTGAAGACGTAACTTTTACCACCTTTTTCTAATAACAATCAATATTATAATTTGAATGTTAAATAGAAATTATTATGATCTTTTATCTTAGATTTTGTTTCTAGAGGAAAAGGGTAAAAATGTATTTTGAATATAGTAGAGGATCCGTACTAAGATCGTCCTTCACCGAACTGCTTACCAGACAAAAATGATGTTTTAGAGAACAAGATAATTTTTTAAATATGTTTAGATTAGGCAACCCCTTTGGAAATTGTCATTATTATTTTTAATTAAATTTATAAAAAAATTTTTTTTTCTGTAATTTCACTGGCGTGTCTACTAAATAAAATTGACTCCGACGGAAAGTATATAATGTATACAATATGCTACACCTCAGTTGCAGACCTTTTTTTTGTCCCTATTACCTGGTTGCTGTGTTTAAACGGGTAAATTGATATTAGTAATTGCGCTTTATTGTTTACCAATTGAAACCAGTCTCAAAATGTAAGCAATTTTATTAGAAATAACGTAGTATAAAGTTGCTTGGGAAAATGCAGTCGTAAATGCGGGTTGCAAGGGTTTTTTTGCAAAATTTATATACAACTTTAACTTTCAAAAAAGCGGCCAAGTGCGAGTTGGACTCGCCCATGAAGGGTTCCGCAGCAGCAATAAGGTTTATTTTTATGAAATTAAAATGTTTTCGATTTATTTTTATATTTCAGTCGATTTAATGAAATTTAGATTAAGGTTTACCATTTATGACATATAAAAAAAACTACCAGCTAGATCTCGTTCAAACCAATTTTCGTTGGTAGTTTTTATAGTAATCTACATCATATATTTTTTTTAGAATTATCATGCCCCTACTTTAGAAATTAGAGGGGGGGGACACACATTTTACCACTTTGGAAAAGTCTCTCTCGCAAACTATTCAAGTTAGAAAAAAATGATATAAGAAACCTCAATATGATTTTTGGAGACCTATTCATAGATACCCCACACACATAGGTTAGATGAAAAAAAAATTTTTTTGTTTCAGTTGTACCTATGGCGACCCCTAAAATTTTTAATAATTTTTCCAATTTTGCATCAAAATCTTAATGCGGTTCACAGACTACACCTACTTACCAAGTTTCAGTAGTATAGCTCTAATAGTTTCGGAGAAAAGTGGCTGTGACATACGGACGGACGGACAGACAGACAGACAGACAGACAGACAGACATGACGAATCTATAAGGGTTCCTTTTTTGCCATTTTGGCTACGGAACCCTAAAAATACCAGCTTTTACAGATTTGAATTTACTTTTATTAATATTTGGTTTAATTTACATAACTAAGATACGAAAACGCAAAATTGAAAAAAAATTCTGATATATACATAGAAAAAGTAATTGATTATATACTTACTTCAAGATTTTTGACAAATACATCAAAATCATCGTGATAAATTTTTTTCAACACTGTTATATTTTTATAACAAGCAGAGTGATAACCAATAAACTGAGTTTGGTCTTTGGTTAACTTGACATTACCATATTTAAAACCTTTCGATTGTCGGAACAATAATTTCAAATAACAATTTTTAAATGATTTATCATTAAAGTCAATTACAGAGTCACTTTTTTTGCATAAAAAACACTTTTTCTTTGTCATTTTTGTACTTTCTTTACAGTACACAACACGTGTTTACTAACAAAATACGCATTCAAAACACTACACTATAGTACATTAATTTATCCTTGTCTTTACCATGGAGTATGGAACATGCGCACTCTCTCACAGTTTACGACGCCTGTGCGCGCAGCTGTAGTAGTGTATCCTTTTCTATAACAGAGAATTGTACGCTCAATGCCTCTCTGTCTGTTTTGCTCGCCCCGAATTTTTTAACTTTAAACCCTTGCAACCCGCATTTACGACTGCATTTTCTTAAGCAACTTTATACTACGTTATTTCTATTAAATTGCTTACATTTTGAGACTGGTTTCAATTGGTAAACAATAAAGCGCAATTACTAATATCAATTTACCTGTTTAAGCACAGCAACCAGGTAATAGGGACAAAAAAAAGGTCTGCAACTGAGGTGTAGCATATTGTATACATTATATACTTTCCATCGGAGTCAATTTTATTTAGTAGACACGCCAGTGAAATTACAAAAAAAAATTTTTTTTATAAATTTAATTAAAAATAATAATGACAATTTCCAAAGGGGTTGCCTAATCTAAACATATTTAAAAAATTATCTTGTTCTCTAAAACATCATTTTTGTCTGGTAAGCAGTTCGGTGAAGGACGATCTTAGTACGGATCTTAGACCAATAATATACCAAATAATTAAAAAGTCTGCACCGATACACTTTAACAATATTTTAACAAATTAATGCTAAAAATAAAATTAAAAATCACATTGTGCCAATACAATACAGTGAACTAACATCAATTATATCATTGTAATCAATGAGATGCCGTTAACATAATGTAATAATCGGACCGATCTTTGCCCTTAGATGATAAGCCTATTAATTCTCGATACCACACACTGTTTATTATCACGTTTGCAATTCCATTAATATTTTCATTGTGTTTCCCGATGCCACAGTATAAATATCATACAGTAGGGTAGCTCCTAAACTAAGCTGTCCTTGAAGTCAAACTCGCTGAAGTTTTTCGCACGTGTGAAATTATGGTCAGGGAGCCCTAGAACAATTTTTTTTTTGTGTTTACTAACAAGCTAATTTTTTGTAAGTAGCTACATTTTGATAAGACGAACAACTTTGTTACTTTCGAAAAATCTCGAAAGTGGTAGCTAACAGAGATAGAAAGGATTTCATACTTTGACTTGATGGTCCTAAAATATGGATTGTTTTATTTGTAAGACAAGGTTACTCTTAAATTATATAACTATTAACCTACCAATATACAAAAAAATAGCTGGCTAGGGTTCCGTTTTAGGGTTCTGTAATCAACAAAACTTGGTTGACTACTGTACCCTAAAACGGAACCCTAGCCAGCTGATTCTTTGTATATTAGTAGGTTAATAGTTATATAATTCAAGAGTAACCTTGTCCTACAAATTAAACAATCCATATTTTAGGACCATTAAGTCAAAGTATGAAATCCTTTCTATCTCTGTTAGCTACCACTTTCGAGAATTTTCAAAAATAAAAAAGTTGTTCGTCTTATCAAAATGTAGCTACTCACAAAAAATTAGCTTGTTAGTAATCACAAAAAAAATTGTTCTAGGGCTCCCGTACTATTATAGTACATAGACATTGTTTTGCTACTACGCGTCATCATCATGGTCTACTCACCACCTGTATATTATTTATAATATGGCTCCTGCGTAGTGCGTGGCTTTCGTAAACTATTGCATTAACTAATATTGTATAACATGTTTACACACGAGGCCAATGATCTTGTCTTTTTAACTGACTGCCAAAAATGGAGAAAGTTCTATGTTCAGGTGTTTATATCAAAATATATATAACTCACAGGTGACTGACTGACTGACTGACATAGTGATCTATTAACGCACAGCACAAACCACTGGAGTCTGGACGGATCCGGCTGAAATTTGGCATGCAGGTAGATTTTATGACGTAGGCATCCGCTAAGAAAGGATTTCTATAAATTCTACTTATTAACGTGAGCGAAGCCGCGGGAAAAAGCAAGTTTTACCTATTAATATGATGAAGCCAACTGCGACATTTACCTGAAAAATAAGAAAAAGTTAATGAGAGAAGCATTAGAATCATCAACAGTCATGTTTGTATGTGTGCTTGTTATTAATTCATCTCGCCTAAATAGAATCGCTAAACAGAAATACATGAAATTCGGTTGTTGATACAAAATGGTGCAGCCAACATCTATTGAACTATAAATGTAAGTAGCTTCATGAGATTATTATTAATGACTAAATGACGCCCGCAACTCCGTTGTGCCAAAACTCATTTATCGCGCGGGAACCATAAATAACGGGATAAAAAGTATGCTATTACCTTTTTTGGGACTCAAAGTATCTCCATGCCAAATTTCGGCAAAATCGGTTCAGCGGTTTGGGCGTGAAGAGGTAAGAGACAGACGGACATACTTTCGCATTTATAATATTAGTATGGATTTCCAATCGCTAAATACTCATCTCTGACCATCCATTATTAAAAAGTAAACCTGTATACCTGTTTAAAATCATAGTTAAATTGCAAAATAAATATTTTTATTTCTCAATAACGTGCAATCATGTACTCACATAAAATGTCGAAAACAATTAACATAAAGTTGTAAGCATACAAAAGTAAATTTCTACATAGTAAAGATGGTTTTTAGGGTTCCGTACCCAAAGGATAAAAACGGGACCCAATTACTGAGACTTCGATGTCCGTCCGTCTGTCTGTCCCTCTGTCTGTCCGTCTGTCTGTCTGTCTCCAGGCTGTATCTCAAGAACCGCTATAGCTAGACCTCTGAAATTTTCACAGATTGTGTATATCTGTTGCCGCTATAACGACAAATACTAAAAACAAAATAAAGTTAATATTTAAAGGGGGCTCCCATACAACAAACGTGATTTTTTTGGCTTTTTTTGCTTGTAATCCATAATGGCAACAGGTAGTAGGCACTTGAAATATTTACAAAACCCTTAATTATATTTGAACTTTAATATTTAATAATAAAATAAATAATTAAGGGGGGCTCCCATACAAAAACACTATTTTTCGCTCTAAAACAGTACGGAACCCTTCGTGCGCGAGTCCGACTCGCACTTGGCCGATTATTATGTTACATTGCAATTTGCACACTTGTGAACTTCCTAATAATTACATTTTCTGGTACATATTTTATGCTAGAATAAATTTAAATAAAAATGTTTATTACAGAACGTCAAAGGTTTTGCAAGCACTAAAAAAATCGGCCAAGTGCGAGTCGGACTCGCGCACGTAGGGTTCCGTACCGGTACCTATAGAGTGAAAGTAGACAAAAAATGTGTTTTTTGTGTGGGAACCCCCCTTAAATATTTAATATTTGTTGTTATAGCGGCAACTGATATTATACACAGTCTGTGAAAATATCAAAAGTCTAGCTACAGCGGTTCTTGAGTTACAGCCTGATGACATACATACAGACAGACAGACAGACGGACAGACATCGAAGTCTTAGTAATAGGGTCCCGTTTTTACCCTTTGGGTACGGAACCCTAAAAAGGAAACATTAGTTAGGAAATGTGAGGGTATTATGTTGAATGATAAGAAAAGTACATATATAAATATTAGCAATAGTATAAAATATATTAATAACTAATAGTTAATTATTAACTATTAGGTAACTACAACAGGTGACGGTACACTTTTCGTAGCGACTAGCGCCACGTAGCGAAGCGCCGCCGTATAAAAGACATCAACGCGCTATGAAATTGAAATGTTTTTACCGAGTACTAACAAAGGCCATAGCCGCTTTATTTTATTTTTTATTTTATCTTGCTCATTAAATAAACATATTTTGTAGTGTCATATTTTAATATACTACATTCTTTTAATTTGGGTATCTTTAATAATCTACATATTACGTTTTTAGCTACGTTAATAAGCGAAAAAATGTGTGAATACACTTGTATTTTGTAAGCTAATAAAATTTAATGTATTTTTATTTTACAAAAGTATTCTACTTTATATACAACTTACATGAAATTTTAGATAATACATTTTTATTAAGCACCAACTACCGTGTAATATACACGGTACGACTTAGAACGAGATATCGCAGTAAAAAATGTATAAATATATATATATATATATATATATATATATATATATATATATATATATATATATATATACTTTTTGTACAATTTATATCCTAATCATATCTATTTCCGTGATTCACAGAAGTATTACCATACCAAACATTATCTCAATCGCTTCAATTGTTTAGTCGCGAAGAAGAGATAGACGGAAAAAATTTCTCATTTATAATATTATATATTAGTCTATACATATAATAAAATCGTAGGAAAGTCAATTCTGTACATTGAATATTTTTGAAAAATAATACTTGGGACGTGATCTACAATCGATATAGAAGCCAAAAATATAGTTTTTAGAATTTTTGTCTGTTTGTCTGTTTGTCTGATTGTCTGTTTGTCTGTATGTATGTCCGGGATAAACTCAGAAAGTACTGAATGGATTTACTTCAAATTTTGCACGAATATTATATAGAGGTCGGGTCAACACATAGGCTATATATTAATGACTAGCTGTCCCGGCAAACGTTGTTTTGCCATTTAAAGTATATTTTCTACATCATCAGTTGATACATGTTTTACCCCCTCTTTTGTCCCCTAAGAGGGTGTGGGGGGAAGGTCATACACCAGATGTTAAGTTGAAAAACATAGTTAATACCTAATATGAAGTAAGCCCACTAAAGAAAAAAGTTGTATACAAAATCTGACCCCTCTTTGGTCCCCAGAGAGGGTTGAGAGGGGAGGGGGGGGGAGATTTTTATACACCAGATGTTGAGTTGGAAGAAGACAAATATAATATATCTGTGAAAACCGTATGCAAATCTGTGAAAACCGTATGCAAATCGGATCAGTAGTTTTCGTGTTAAAGAAAAAAGTTTGACACAAAATCTGACCCCCTCTTTTGTCCCCTTAGAGGGGTGGGGGGAAAAATTTTATACACCATATGTTAAGTTGGAAGAAGATAAATATATCTGCGAAAACCACATTCAAATCGGATCAGTATTTTTCGTGTGATGCTGGAACAAACATACAGACAGACAGAAAGAGTGACAGACAGACAGACAGACAGACAGACAGACAAAAAACTAACCACATTTTTGGCTTCTATAGCGATGTAGTGACAAAGGTGTAATTTCGGGTGTCATTTCATATCTTCTAAGTACAGAATTTTCATTTCTACAACAGAATATTGTCTTCCCCGCACGCGCTTTGGTGACGCCCACTATCGTAATATTTTAATTTCGCCTTAATTTCAAAACCAAACGTCCAATTTTAATCATTCAAAGACCAAATATTATCTACATAAACTGTACTTAGTGATAAAATAATTTATTTTGATAAGGATTAATAGCGTGAGTAAAATATATCCGTTTTAATGTAGTCCAAAAAAAATTCAGGATTTTTAAATAAATAAATGGTTATTGTGCCTCACTCGACATAGATAGGTATAGTGTGTCGCGGACTTTTTTGTAGATATTTATAAGATCTACAATTACTTAGAACATTTTATGGTTCTATCTTTTATAGTTTAGGCAGCGTACGCAAAATAAGTAACTTTTCTAGCTGATTTTTTACACCTTGCGTCCGAAAAACTCAAATATCTTACGGAACCCTACTTTTTTCCAAAATAAAATGTAGCCTATGTTCAGCAGAAATAATGTAAGATTCCAATAGCAAAAGAATTTTTCAAATCGGTCCAGTAGTTTCGGAGCCTATTCGACTCAAACAAACAAACAAACAAACAAACAAACAAACAAAAAATCAAATCTTTCCTCTTTATAATAGTAGTGTAGACGATATCGCCTAGGGCGGGGGGAGGGGCTCAAGTTTCAATATTTTTAGTTTTTTGCTCATATCGCTAAAACGGTGCGTTGTAGAGAAAAAATGTCCGGTACGTAACAAAAGCCCATAAAATTTCCTACAAATTTTTCCTTCACACTTTGTATCTATCGTCACTCCTTGCCATGCTATGAGCTTTTGTCTATCTTTTCTATACAAATTTCGAGTGTCGTTTGATTAACATGCTGGGAGCTTTGGCATCGGTCTTTTCTTTGGGGGGGGGGGGGCTTCGCCCACCCAAACCCCCCCCCCACCTCCCCAAATTTTGCTTCAAACAAAGCGGTGTTGCGGCGTTATACATCTTTTTTAAGAACAAAGTTAAAAACTAAACTACACATACGGTTTTCCAGTGTCGTTTGTTTTGGGAGGGCGCAGCCCCCCCAAACCCCCCCCCCCCCTTATTCCTCATGAAACTTTTGTTCATAATTAAAAGGTATCGTGGAGTTTGTATTGCGTCTTAATTATCCTTTGTAGGAACAAACTAAGTCATCTATACATATAATAAAATCGTAGGAAAGTCAATTCTGTACATTGAATATTTTTGAAAAATAATACTTGGGACGTGATCTACTATACTAACGCGGACGAAGTCGCGGGCAACAGCTAGTATACAATAAAAACGTATATATCGACGGTGTCGGTGTCATCGTCACGTCGTCCGCATAAATTGTCATATTTGTGACACTACCGTGATCAAGTTAGGGACCACCGGCCAAGTCTTACTTCTTAGCTTAGGTGACAATAATATGTAAATTGGCATACTTTTCACACACCATTCAGTATCCATACTTACTTAATATTACAAATGCGTTTCTGTCTGTCTGTCTGTTACCTCATCACGCACAAACCGCTGAAACAATTTTGCTGAAATTTGGCATGGAGATACTTTGAGTCCCGGAAAAATGTACGGTTGCCGCGCGATAAACGAATTTCGACGCAACGGAGTTGCGGGCATCATCTAGTTATATTAGAGGTACTGTCATATTACAAAAAGGTTTATATTAACAAATGAAATAATTCTGAAGGAACTGGAAACTGATTTTAATACCTCGAATGTAGCTGTTAAAGGCTGTCTAAGTGCATAAGATAGACAAGACGCGTATGAATAATTTTAGCAATTAAAATTATCTCCCTGTACCTTTGTTGTAAAATACTTCAATATTTTTTGTATGTTGATAAATATAAATCAACTTTTGCAGCCCATGTTATTGGACAAATAAAAATAATTGGATATTTACTATACAGTAGATTTTCGTGTGCGTTGATATCTTTTGTACTGCATGAGTCCCTTTTATAATATGTGATGTCTCTTTTAAAAACTTTTTTTACATGTATTTAGTATTTACATTAATATTTCTTTTTTAAATTACTACTATTCTTATTTCTTTTGACATTATAAATTATCAACACAGACTGTAGCCAATAGTATTGTACAATAGCTTCGTTCAGGAAGCAAGTTACAAACTTAAATGCAAATCTAAATTTTTTTAATGTTAGAACTAAGTAGTTATTATAAGACCTGTATATGTACAACATTCTGGCAATAAAGACATTTGATTTGATTTGATTTGATTTTATAAATTTTTCAACCCTCATGATTTTGATGACAAAACATATAACGAGCAAAGCCGGCGGCAGCAGCTAACACTACAAAACATAATAGCTCGACGCGTAAGAGCCGGAGTGGTGCATTGAAACACGGAAGCGACATGGACCAGTTTCTCATAGGAAAACGATATTCAGTTTTAAGCATGACCAGTATTTTTTATGAGAATATTAAATATCTTAACGAACAATCAACATATTTATAGTAGGTTCCATGAATTTATTATGTTCTTTGTGGCAGAGTTATCATTTCTATACGACGATTGTAACTAAAGCGTGTGGAAATAAATATGTAGCTTTCTGTCAACCGATATTATATAGCTTTATCATCTAACAAAAATATATTATAATGATTTAATGTTTAAACAACATCTTTATGATAGTGCTATTTTTATAAAATCTCATTTCTGTCGTGTGATTTATATAAAGTTTTTCACTTTTGATAATGGACTAATGTTATAACTTCTAAAACATGGTAATATGGATACGTAAGCTAGTTTTCATATTTTTTAACATGACGTTGTAAATTAAATTTTCTTGTAATATATCATATCTTTAAACGATCAATTCTTGTATATATATATATATATATATATATATATATATATATATATATATATATATATATATACACGTGTTTCGTTTTTTTAACTTTAGTACTGTATTAGTGGTATTTGCTTTCGGCATCGAAGTTACATCAAACAAATAATGTGTTCTACGCAGACGCTATTATATTATAGTGTTATTTTAAATCGCATACGTTTCTGATATTAGCTTCGCTGTCAACATGGCCGAATATAATTTGACAAGAGTGCTACGTAATAATATTAGCATAACTAACAAGATAATCTCTTAATCGATAACCAATCAATTATTCGACTATAACTTAACGAATTCAAATGCGTGTGCCGACAATAAAATAAAATGAAAAAATACAACAGAATATTTTAGAAAGCAGAACAAATGTGTTAAAGGTATTTCAGATTTGAGTATTTTATGGATATTTGAATACAGCTGTTATTTATATTTACCAAAATTATCTTAAAATCTTGTTGTTAAAATATTTTACTGCAAATTCAATACCAAAATGAGTTTATTCAAACCAATACAAAGAAACTATATTCCACATACACAATTTAAAAGGTATATTTACGTAGTTATTGGACGACCTCTGTGGCTCAGTGGTAAGCGCGTCAGTCGCTCAAGCCGGGGGTCGCGGGTTCGAATCCCGCCGACGGAACAAAAAGTTTTCAATGTTCCCGGGTCTGGATGTGTATTAAATATGTGTATGATATAATAAAAATCTTAAATATATGTATAGTATAAAAGTATTAAATATATTTCCGTTGTCTGGTACCTGTAACACAAGTCCTTTAGGTACTTAGCACGGGGCCAGACTGACGTGGTGTGAAGCGTCCATAGATATATTATTATTACTCTCTTTTAATACGTATTATCCTGTCCGTGTAATATTCTGAGCTTACAAGTTACAACATTGACATAAAGTTACCGTTGTTAAATATTCTCAACCTTAACTTTGCCGTCGAAAAGTCATTAACCTCTAGACTAAAACACGTGTATTATTTTAATATTCATTTTTATTTACATGTTACGAGGTCGCTGCAAATATAAACCGTCATGGCTTTTGTAGGGCAACCAGGAAACGAAACCAGTGCAATTATAATTATCAAAAATTTGCTCTTGTTCATTAACGATCAGTGAACTTCCCGTCGAAATTTTTGTTATTCGCAACTTTCTTTTCATGCACTGAATTAATATGATACAGAGAAACAAAAAAAATTAAAGTTTGGTTACATTTAGTGTAGTAATGAATTGTAAATCGTCTGCGTAAATGACACAAGAATAATTATGTCTTTTTATACGAGTTCGTAACACACCTCCATTCCCACACTAAATATAAGTTCACTCGCATGCAAATTTAGCACGCATTGGAACAACGCCTCTAAAATAAATTGAAATAGAAGGTCATTTAGTGTCTATTTAGAGTAGGAAATACTATGCCATGAACTGAAAAGTAAAATATTTTGTTATTTAAAATTTTGGTAGGTACTAAAGGCTTAGGTATTTAGGTAGGCTTAGGATTTATGTATTAAAGGGTACACAGGCTTAAGGCGTGGTGTATTTTTTCGAAAACCAGCTATTACCAAGTAACCAAACTATGAACAAATACGCAAGATTGTCTGGATTGAAGCAGAAAGATAAGTTTTATGCCACGTTATAAAATCGAATACTGCAGATATTCTTGATTTGAATGTGTGTGCATAACAGTAGAACAGTAGCATAGGCGAATATTTTATTCAAATACAAATATTCATTTGCCTACTAATTACGTGAATAAACTGTGATTAACAAATGCACCACCTTACGTTAATGTAATCTGGTAATTAATATTTCATTTAGTAACGATGAGGGAATAGGAAGTTGTGCAAGAGATTTATCAAAAATGAATTAATTTTACTAGGGGTATTTAACTATAATACTAAGAGGAGCCTATCAAAAATATGTAAAGATGTATTAAAAATAAATATATATTGATCTAAATTAGTTATTGTTAATTGTTATAAATTAAAAATAATTTGCAAAGCAATATACATGATATGAACATTGCACAAAAATACAAATTCAACAATAATATAAGGATATCGAATCTTTAATCTTGAAACAGTATTTTGTGTGTTAATGAATTCACTTAAGATTTTATTAAGCATTTAGCATACCAAATTCATGTAAGTGGATAACTTTGTAACGCATCGTTTTACGTGTGTTTAAACGCAAATTTTTAAAAGCAGTATAAATAAAATATAAAAGTGTATAACCATTAAAACTACCAACCATAAACCGCTCGATATGCAAATGTACGCGTTGAGTAAACGCGTAAGTGTTAAAAAGGCCGTTCGCGCACTTGATGGAAACTGGTGCAAAGCGAAATGGTGCAAACCGTAGAACCAGTCCCGCGACAGGAAGCGGCCTCGAGCCCCGCGCCCCGCGCCACCCGTCCCCGCCCCCGCTCCCGCCCGCGCCCGGGGCGGCTCCGACGCCGGCCACCTGATCCAGACAAAGCGTGTCCTTCGTGTCACTCTCGTGACGCATACAAGTGCATTGCACTAGTGAGTCCGCTTCACGTCCGGTAACAAAATTGCTCGGCCGCGTAAATATCGAGATCGGATTCCGATAGGATGTAAAAATAATGGGGCACTTATGGCCAATAAATGTCATCATTGCTGGGAAGACATTTTCTATGTTTACAGTGGTGTACGAGCAAATTCTCCTGTTTACGACAACCACGACGTAAGTAATGCGCCGTGAATCACAGCTCTCTTCAATTTGCTATGCAGCACGTGCGCTCCCCAACATTTATGTTCGTTCGTGTGAATATATTCAAAAATATGCAATCTGGCGATGCAATCTTTTTGCACAATTCATTTTTAGGCGCATAGCGATGATATCTACCGCAAGCAATTAATTATATTATATTTGAGCGTTATCGAAAGATACGATAACTGCGGAAATCACAAAATTGTGCTAAGCGAATGAACACAGTTATAGCCGCGTTCTACCATAGTCCGAAGATAATAAACCGAGTTTGTGAGCACCTTTATAAGGTGGTATTTCTTACAATAAAATCGTGACTTAAATGTATCGACACAATCTTTGCAAAGAGCGAGCGGTCCGGAGCCGCGAAAACGACCGATACTCGAACCTAAAGACCGCGTGGTGTCACAACTCACAAGCCTGGCACTCCGGGCCTCCGCAGAAAAGATCTCATAGAAAGTGGAGCGACTCGTTTATTTATTCAGTGCAGTGGCGAGTATGAGCGAGACAGTAACGCAAAACTCGCTCATTAAAATAAAAATCCGATTTCCGAGTGCAAGCCGCGTGGAGCGAAACTTTCCGATTAAATTTGCTCGAGTTACTCCAAAAATGGTGGTCGGAACGCCTCCGAGAGCCGGCGGGTAGCGAGTGTCCACTGTCCAGTGAAACCGACCGCAATCGCCGCCGATTACACGCATACCCCAAGAGGGCTCGCCTTTACTTATGAAAACGCTGGCCTTATAATTTGCACTTATAATTAATTAGTAATTCGAAATTATCAATCGCCGACCGCAGCGGAGCCGCGATATGTAATTTTCCAGCCGGTCCGAAAGATCTAGTGTTTCTAATGCTAGACCATAAGTGCTGTGGGTGCGATTTCTATACGGCTAGTTTTCACCTCCACCCGGCCCATTGTCAGAATTTTACGCAGCCGGAGGATTGCATCGGCGCGATTAAAAGCAACTCTGTAATCATGGTTTCCAGTCACGAGAGCCGTACATTTAGTAGCACGTATCTACTATGCGTGGAATTCCTAAGTGTTATCACTTGTATAATATATTATGATCACATCTATGACGTTTAAAACTTAAAGATGAATTAAAAAAATAAGTTTGATTTGACAAAAATATAAAATATATAAAAAAATAACAACATTGTTGTATTATGTTAAGAAGTTATTGTATATGTTGCGTCTAACGTAATCATTTCTTTTCCAAAATTCATCAGTCTTTTAGAATGTAGTGTATAATAATAGATCTAGATAGATACAAGAGATAGCTATTATTTTATGCTAATAACACTTTAAACGCCGTCTGACGTCGACGTCTGCTACTGTTGAGAGCGGCACTCGTCAATTACAAGACACGTGAATTAAGTGCAATTAAAAATGCCGCCTTTCACCTCGTAAGTCCTTTCTAGTGCTTATTGTTTCGATATGATTTTCAGATTCACGCAATATAATGATGAATGAAGAATCGACATAAAACCTGTGAACCCTTGTAAAGCGTGTTTGCGATGTGGTTTGTGTGGAAGTGTGTATGATAACATCGATAAGATTATTTTAACATAACATGTAATATTATTAGAATTCAAGCCGCTTCGCTTTTATTTAAATAATACATTTTGGAGTAGTAATTTATTAATCATACCTATAATCCTGTATGTTAAACTAATAATGATGTACATATTTAACTCTATTGTTATTCTCCTAACACCTATATTTATCAGTTTAAATAAGTAATATTTTAATTTAAGTGACATTAAGTACTAAGCCGATACAGATATCAGTGTAGAATGCGAACACGGCTCAAATTGTCTATTTGTTTTGCATTTCAATGTGTATCGCAGCAGACCTCGTATGTACTAATATGGTCAGTCTAGCGGCGAATCTTAAAGGCTGGTATGCGGTTAGAGCAGCTTGTCAAGTCTGTCATGTATAGAAACGTGGCTGCGAACCGATAACTTTTTTATTTTCACTTTCTTATACTTGAATTATTTTTATACCCCACATGCAACTGAGTCTATAACTAAAACAACATCATCGAGAAAGCGACTATACAAAACTTGCACTAAAAAGTTCAGCAGCGAGTATCGAGTGTATGTTTCTGCATAAAAGTTTTTGTAGACCGGCGCGGAGATTTCCGCTATAAACTTTTCCGCTTTAAGAATCAGGTAATGTTCTGCACGTATATGGAATATATAGAGCAATACAACAAAATAACATCAGATACAAAGCGATGGCCACTTCTCGAGCTGCGGAGGTGACCAACTCACGTTATAGGAAATGCTGAATAATCTTGGACGTAATTTTATTAGATTTACTTCACACCTTATTTTACATTTCCCTCTTTATAATAATTAAGTTTACTGCAATGTTTCTAAATGTAAGCCAATTCTTATTTCTCGTTAAAAATAAATAATCTTAGGTTCTTCGATTTTAAAACAAGACGTAATAAAAATAATGAAACTCATTATTTGCGTATTAACGTTATTAACTGTAATTTTGTTTCCTTGCTCAGTAAGTAGAGAATAATTCCGTAAATTATAATATATTATTGCATTTATCATTATATTGAGTGAGTGATCGATTGACAACACAAAAGACACGGCTGGAGACACGCAGGAGGTCGACGCCGACTCCGATCATGAGCGACAGTTCCGGAAGTATGCAATAAAAATTGTATATTTATACATTTTCGCAAATTTGGTATACCGATAAAAATACGATGTATAGAGTAATTTATTTTTATTTCAGCAATAACTTATTCCAGTTATAGTGCGACTCTTTAGGTTTATGACTAGAAATATTTCTAATCTAATGTTAATAATAAGTATGAACGTAATATTATTATTGATTGTTGTATACAATACACTGTTTATTAATAAAAAGTTTATAGCATTCTGAGCATATGATCGTAAATTAAACTATACTAGTTTTTCAGACCTAGTTATTTACAATCAATCACAAGGAGGAATAACTTACTGCGAGTTGCTAATAAAAACAATTTCCAATAACATTAGTCTGTACTGGGCCTGTAGACAAGTGGCAAAGCGCTAACGCTAAAGGCCGTCACAAACTTAGCTATAATATATATTAATATACCGTACTAAACACATTGAGACCAGAAATATATATTATAGCTGAGTGTGTGGTCACGCGAAAATTGTATAGAAAATATATAGTAATATGCCTAGCTATAAACATATTAATATATATTATAGCTAAGTCTGTGACGGCCTTAACGCTAACGCTAGCGCTACAAAATGTATGCGATTTGACATAAGTCATCGCTTCGCTAGCGAATACTAATGTCAAATCCATACATTTTGTAGCGTTAGCGTTAGCGTTTTGCCACTTGTCTACGGGGGCAGGTACTGTATTGATAGCCAATACTGAGAAAATAGACTTGTTTGTTTGTTTTGCCATTTAAAAAACTACGAAAATACGAGATCAATTATTGTGGTGAAACAAAGATGTTAGGTATAGCAGATAAATACAGGGCATCTAAATTTACTGCTAAGAAAATGCATCGTGTGATTTCTTATAGCGCGCCAAAGTCGCAGGTAACATCTATTGGAAAATACTAACGCAGGATTTATTAAAGATTTCCTTTAATTGATGGTGTAGTTGGAAGGAAAGTTATATAATATAATACAAGTTAAACACACATTCCTACCACGCCTGTTGCAAGTTGCATGCCCGAAGTTTCTATTCGAGTGGAAATGTCACTTTTGAAGCACTGCGCTTACCCACGAATGCCACTCGACCTTTACAAACAAACACTTGAGACCATTTTTGTAAGTTCTATTTACAAACTTACAATTTTTAAGTGTTTGAAAATGTGATAGTTCAAATTTTACCGTACCGCACAGTATCATAGGCGTGGTTAGTTTTATGTGTAAACACGTCGAAATTTTGTTACACAGTTTTCTCAAATACTTCGTGATTAAGCACATAATTAACAACAAAATGACGCTTTAAATAACAATATTGAATTAAACGAAGTCAAACAATAGATTAGACATAAGCTATGTGAAGCGGATCGTAAATTTATTAGACAATGGTTCGATACAATATTTATTAAGACATAGAGCATCAAGTGGAATGAGAGCTGTACAGCGCGTTCAGAGCTTTTTACCTCTGCGGCACCTTTATACCAACGTCATAAGGGTTATATAGCTGTAAAGGTGCTGTAACCGGTCGCCGGGGCGGGGGCGGGCGGGCGGCGGTCACGAAGCGCGTGCGGTATAAATATTGTTAACATTGTCCTGGGTCCGGCTCGTTGCATAATCGCTACCGGTACCTGTCATTAACTAGCGTTTCTCGATAAAACTATGCCTTTAATTACATACAATTAATCATTTATGCCCTATAAGAAAAGTACTTATGCATTTAGATCTTTAAAATAGCTTGCGGTCGTATTATAAACGGTTTACGAGAAACCTCAACGTTATATCCGTTTTGTAATATAAAATGCGGTATTTTATAATTAAATAAAACCAACCTATTAATCATGAAATATTTGTAACACATTCCAATATGTATATTATCTAATTCTAGTGTCATCGAATTAAATTCACTATAATCGATTGATAAAAATAAATTAACTCTGTGAAGCTTAAAACTAAACTTGTGCAAGACTAGGCTAGGAATGTTCTCGACCAAACAAGTCGCTAGTTAAACTTGCATTACAAATGTAGTTCATAAAAATTGTCTCTATTTTTCCTGAGCCTTTTTTCATTAGCTATAAACGGATTTGTTATGAATAATAATATACTTTCAAAACGCCGACCAATACAAATTAATGTTTGTCAGCGGCAGGCGACCGTTAACGCCCTTATTACACGAAACACATTTTAATTTATGGTTGGTCATAATTCATTAATTCATTAAATCTAATAATTTAAAGAAACGTAACGTAATGTTCTATAGAAAAAAATAACTCCAACGTTGCTTATAACTTAGTTGTGCTGTATTTCTTTTTGCCCCAATACTCTATCCTACGCCCTTGCCGAGAATTTGGAGAATCTCCATGCCAAATTTCATCTAAATCGATATAACGGTTTCATTGAGAAGAGAAAGTAGTATATAAAAGAAGCCCTATGTAACATAAGTATGTATATATTATATTGTTTACAACATCTTTCTTCCTCTGTACACCTAAATCGATAGTAATGGAAAATATAGTACACAATAGATCAAAGTATTATGCTAATTGTAAAGAATTTTTTACTCAGTCATAGTATTTGCCGTACAGTAACAACAATGTGCAGGTTTACCCATTACAGTGGTAAAGTATAAATATTTAATAACGCTATTTATACAAGTGGCGCGCGCTACAAATATTAACTTAATAGTTGGTAATTATGTTTACGCTCTTATCAGTGACCCGGTATTTTTGTTATGCGGTAATTATTCTATAAGCACATTTGCATAATAAAATAAGGGTATAAAACGTGAATTTAGATTATATTTTTATTGCGTGTGAATGTTACCGACTTTGTCACAGATTTACAAAATATGTAATTACGTGTAGGCTCAGCGATTGCGACAGCTTTAATGTGTGTAATAAAAAATTTGCTTCCATTTTAATCGAGTTTAAAAATATTGACACAAACGGTGTAGGTACTTCACGATGGACATTTTGTAGATACTTCTAAATTAAATCTAGCACCACTTCTCTAACTAGGTCATCCGACTGAATCATACATTCCGACTTGAGATATTCAAATTATTAGTTAAAAAAGTATTTCCTGTACGTAACGAGTAGTTTGACGCAATGACCTCGCGTTGGACAAAAACTGCCGGCGATCTACCGGATACTCCTCGCCAGATGTACAATCAAAGCACAAGCTCTCACGAATTTTTCTCCCAACGCTTTCACATCTTCCACTAATTATTATCCACTTTATCGGCCATCTTCAATTTGATTTACGTCTAACGTACCCAATCGGTACACTTTTTCTTTCTGTGTAATTTGATGTCAGTGAAGAATTGCCAATATGCACTTAATGTTTATAGTCGTGGTGCTCGTGATTAATCTCGTGAGCCGTAAATAGCGTATGCTTAATTAAGATTATTAATTAGCAATTAACCGACTGGCACTTTACATTTTGAGATTGACTAATAAAACTCCTAACTCCTAGTGAGTGTAGCAAAGGTAACGATACAATATGTCTTAGGTAATAAATTGTCATATTAGTTACTAGAGGACACCCGCAACTCCGTTGCGCCAAAATTTGTTTATCGCGTCAGAACCGTACATTTTTTCGGGATAAAAACTATCCTATGTCCTTTCCCGGGACTCAAGGTATCTCCGTGCCAAATTTCAGCAAAATCGGTTCAGCGGTTTAAGCGTGAAGAGGTAACAGACAGACAGACATACTTTCGCATTTATAATATTAGTAAGGATGGATTGGTAATTATTGCAGATGTATTGTATTAGCGTCCGTATTACGCTCGTACGGTGAAGGAAAACATCGTGAGGAAACCCGCAGATAGTTGGTCCCAGACGTATTGACTAGTTCTTTCCTCTGGACTAGGCCGACTGTGTTGCGAGAATGCCGTATGCGCTTGGGCAACCATACGGACATTTGAAAAATCCTGTCCCAGGCACTACAGTATTTGAAGAGTGGTTACTTCGCTCTGAAAATACCGTATTAAATCATCCACAATGGATGCAAAGGCCTAGTTATTTTATTATTGTATTAGCAACTTCTTTACAAATTCTAGTACTAAAGTAGGACAATCCATCGATGTAAGATATTTGAGGAATTCTATCGCTGTATTGCCTATAGACACGTATTTCATCATATGACGCTATGATGAGCTTGTAATGAGTTAGGTAAATGAATAATGACGCGTGTATAAAGTAACGGCATATTTAGTGGGTTAGATAAAACTGTCCATGTTTTATAATAATATCTAACGTGAGATGATGTTTTGAAGAAACTTACATGACCAGGTAACAGGTTAGGAGCATATATTACCACTCTATGTCTAACACATTCAAGAAGTTATAAGTAAACTCCATTCTAGTATTATAATAGTTTCAACATCGATTTCGACTTTGCTTGGTTTCATTAAGACCGAGCACAAACACAGAAGTCACAATGACGACGACCTCTGTGGCTCAGTGGATAGCACGTTGGTAGCTTAAGCCGGGGGTCGCGGGTTCGAGTCCCGCCGACGGAACAAAAAGTTTTTAAAAGTTCCTGGGTCATGGATGTGTATTAAATATATTTATCATATAATAAAAATCTTAAATATATGTATAGTATAAAAGTATTAAATATATTTCCGCTGTCTGGTACCCGTAACACAAGTCCTTCAGGTACTTACCACGGGGCCAGATTGACGTGGTGTGAAGCGTCCATAGATATTATAATGATTCAGCGTGTACGCAACACACAAGATTCCTCTAACGAAAGAGTTTTTAGAGATCAAATAGTTTACTCTATAAGTGCTCGGTAGTTGAGATACCAACTAACGCTTATATAATCCGCGAAAAACAGCCAATGTTCTACACATACACATTTTAAAATGTATATTTTGGTATTGCAATGAATCATCTTTTGTAAGCTATTTGAAACGAGATAAGACTATACCACCATTATGGTTTTGGATAATATTTAACACTTTAACGTATTTCTGTTGTCTATTTAGGAAAAGATTGTCTGGTAGTCGGGTATTGTTCTAAACAAATAGTATACTTTACTTGTCACCTGTAACCGTAGCACGCTTTTCTCTTTCAAACTTTTAACAACTCAGCTTAGCAACAAAACAGAAGACACCTCCTAAACAATAAACACCATGAAGTAAATTTTAAAAATTAACTATGGGCTAATGATCTTGCTTAGCTCGTTAGCTGAAATTAACCATTAGTTCGCTTAGAAAGTTAACCTTTAGTTGCATGCCTAATAGATATTTTGCTCATAAATCCGACGTAAATAAAAGCTGTTGCGAAGCGTGTGATTACTGATTAGTACAATACTTACTTTTACATTACATATCCTCATTAGTTTTTAATTTACTAGACGACCCAGCGAATTTTTTATCACTTTCTGCTTAATATAAGCCTTCCCTGGACTTCTAGAATAGTTCAAGAATAAAATAATCCAAATCTGCTGAGCCGATCTCGAGATTTAATGAGACTAAAAATTTTTTGTTTTTATTTATATACCTTGAGAATGATAATAGTAATCAGTTAATTCATATTAATCATAAATAAATATTTTTCAACTGATCAGTCCGTTATGAGAATTTTATATAACATTTTACTTCATGCTTTTAACACGTCTTGCTAAAATAATTTAATCGTGGTTTTCCACACAATCTCAAGGAAACTTTCAATTAGATAGTAATTATGAACGATGAAATTTCCAGATAGGTATTAAGTGAGAACACCGTGGCCACGCCCCACGGCACCGTGAGAATATCAATTGCGGAGTGGACGCTTACCCTTACACACCGGAACACGTTATGACTGCCGAGAACCGGCATCACACAACACCTTAACATTATTTCAAAATGTTATACCTATAATTGTCTATTTCACAAACTAACGGGTTATAACACGGCAGTAGAGCACTTAGACAACTTGTATTCGATAATTTTGATAGGACAGTTAAAAATTAAAATGGGATTAAAGCTTCGCAAATACCATGTTCCGATGCGTTAAGTAAAATCCAGTGCATTACTGATTTCTAACTTCACTATGGAAATTATCGAATGCCAGTTATCCAAATATTCTAAATTAAGCTAATTTTGATATTTTATCATCTTTCAAATAAATTTGTTTCATGAAATCGTTTCTTAAGGTGCTTCCTCATCGGAAGCATTCGCTTGTAATGTAACGTTACAGAGTCGAGCATCAATGAGGGAGGAGAACCGTGCATTACAATGTGCACCTTGTAATGATACAATGTGTAATAATATCTTAATACAACTTGCTACGTGACAGTGAAGTCAACTTGCTATGTAATGCAAGTTGACTTCACTGTCACGTATTCGAATCACTCAATTACACACGAATGCTCGTCATTCAGGGAGGTAGTATTGTAATGTAATGCTCAAAGTCGAATCTGTAACATTACATTACACGCGAGTGCTTCCGGTGAGGGAGCACCTTTAAGTTACAATGGTTTTCATGAATACGACAATTAATGTTAATCTATTATTGGATTTACGAATCTAAAACCGAGATTAAATTAACAATGAGCACGTTATTAAAGTCGATCAATTTAATCGAGTTTCTTTTTTGTTATTGTATTAATATAGGAAATAATAAAATAGTCATTAGCGACCTTCGATTTGATGTTAATTCGTCGTGTAATATAAAATTTAAATTGTTCGTATAAAATTGCCTACGATGGAATTCACAAGCGCTATTCGTTCCAATATTACTCAAGAATTTGTCTTAAGCGCTCCTTAAATTGTTATATAATAATAGCGCTAGTATTTTATAGCTGTATTTAGACGTAGCGTTAGCGCTAATGGACTCCTTGATAATTTTTATATTTAACCACTTATGATAATATTGTAATAGCTTACAGTAATAAACCTGGAATACGATATTCGATAAATATTTTGTGTTCTCTTAATATTGCTGTTTTACGCACATTTAGAAAGCTAGTTAAGATACAGATGGCTATAAAATATACTTTTTCCTATTTCCAAAATTGTAAATTCGATAATTCTGTATGTTTTCGGAATTTTATAACAAGATCTGTATGATTTACGTATTTTTAAGTAGAATAAGCACTGATAAAATAACATCAGACAAATCCCAAATTTGAATTATATTAACAACTGCCTTAATATTTCTTATGTATGAATACTAGAATGAATTGCTAGTTATGCGGCTATTCGATCGATATCAGCTACTGTGCCGTGCTCTAGTCAAAGGTCACTGGTATTACAAAATAGAAGCATTTCAAACTATAGTGCAGCCGGGTTCCCGATTCTCATACCTTGAATTTCCGGTTCTAGTGCTACATAAGTACTTTAAATTAAAAATGCTAAAGTAAATCTATACATATCTATACATATATATTATAATAAAACTGTAGAAATGTGAATTCTGTACATTAAATATATTCAAAAAATAATAAGCGGGGGGTGTCACTACATCGCTATAGAAGCGAAAAATGTGGTTAGTTTTTTGTCTGTCTGTCTGTCTGTCTGTCTGTATGTTTGTTCCACTATCACACGAAAACTACTGATCCGATTTAAATGCGGTTTCCGCAGATATATTTGTCTTCTTCCAACTTAACATCTGGTGTATAAAAAAAAATACCCCCACCACTCTAAGGGGCCAAAAGAGGGGTCAGATTTTGTATCAAACTTTTTTCTTTAACACGAAAACTACTGATCCGATTTGCATACGGTTTTCGCAGATATATTCCTTCTCCTTCTTCTCTTCGTCTTCTTCCAACTCAACATCTGGTGTATAAACACCCCCCCCCCCTCTAAGGGGACCAAAAAGGGGGTCAGATTTTGTATCAAATTTTTTCTTTAATGGACATTGGACTTACTTCATATTATTAACTGTATTTTCCAACTTAACATCAGGTGTACACAATTTTTCCGCCCACCCCTCTTAGGGGACAAAAGAGGGTGTAAGATTTTGTATCAACTGATGAAGTAGAAATACTTTAAATGGCAAAACAACGTTTGCCGGGTCAACTAGTGTTTAATAAGTTTGTATTTTATACCCTATGCAGAAATGTATTACAAAAGATAAAGATGAAAGTTTCCCCGTGATTCCAAGCAGTAATATACAAAGACAAAGTATTGGAACTATTAGTCTAATATATAAACAAATTATAAGCTAAACGCTAGTATCTAATGCAATGACATTTATGTATTACTGTGCCTAAGCTTAGTAGTTAATAGTATGATATCAACCTGAGCTGCATTCGCACTTTTGGATCGTTACTTGGTATACTTTCAATTTCTCTTTTATATACTGCGTGACTGGTGAGACATGTTCAATACTTGAGGACGTGATATTTGGCTATTATATTAGTTGGAAAAAAATAATATAAAAAAATAATATCAATTGATTACTGAGTAAATGTAGCTTAAAGTTAAATAATTATTTACCCAACGCATGGACACCGCGAGCGGGAGGGGTAGTTGTGTGGTGTTTCTTTGGTAGCGCACGCCTCTGCACCGGCCGCATAGTATGCCTACTTGCCTGGCCGCGTAATTTAATTAGTATCCATGATTCATTAATTTTTGGGAAATTCAAAAAAAAATTAAGAACCTAATTTTATTACATATTTATAATGAGAATCGAGTACTGAATACTCTCCTTAAATATCGGTATTGACTCACCAGTCATGCTGTAAATACATCATATATTTGAAATCAATTAAAATTTAACTAAAAGTACTGAAACAAAATTTCCAATAGTATAACAACAGAAAATCACCAATAGCCAAGTTTAGTCTTGATCACGCTACCTACTTTCGTTTTCAACCAAAAAGAAAATATGTAGTCAAGTACGTAAAACTTAAAACACATGCTTTTCAGTTGAAAACCATCTTGAAACCAATGCATTCATAGAAATGAAATTTATGAATTCCTAAAGATTTATGATTATGATTACAAAAGCTAGTAATGGAATGATGCGGCGATAATGTGAGTCGTGAGCGGTCACGATGAAAGTAGTTTCGCGTATCGCCGGCTTCCTGCACAACCTTACTTGTCATCACCCGCCCGCGCCGAGGCAGAAGCTAACAATTACATACAAACAATGAACACAAAACTGTTTATTATGAGATTGGAATGTTTTTGCCACCGATATATTTTGCGATGCGACGTCGCATTGCAGTTTTGTGTACGAACCCTTACTGAGAAGTCAATAATGTGCAACTTTCCGTTCTAATATTATTAACCAGAAGATAAAACTAATGAAATATCCTTAATATCCGAGTTTTATTCCGAGAAAGCAATTTCTTTCTATTATTTGTACGTTCAGTTAATAATATTAGTTTTTTTTAGGGTTCCGTAGTCAACAAGGAACTCTTATACTTTCGGTCTGTCCGTCCGTCTGTCCGTCTGTCCGTCTGTCTGTCTGTCTGTCTGTCCGTCTGTCCGTCCGCGGTTTTGCTCAGAGACTATAGGACCTACAAAGCTGTAATTTGGCATGAATATACATATTAATAATGCCGACAAAATGGTACATAAAATATTTAAAAAATATCTTTTTTTTATGGTACTTCCCCTACACATCAAGCGGGGTTGAATTTTTTTTGTAATAATAAGGATTCATTAAACTTGTATAGTAAAGAACATTTTACTTGAAAGTAATATTTAAAAGTAGACGACGTATGTTACTTATGTATGTGCCGAATTCATTTACGCTAACCTAAACTATTAACTAATTTTTCCATGCCAAATTAGTTCAGCAGTGTAGGAACCAAGAAGTAACACTTAAATCTCGCATTCATAGTTTTAGTATCGATTTAACTAGCACGCGTTAATTAATAATTTAATGAGATACGAACTTAATAGCAAACAACAAGTATTGTTAAATGTTTATAAGATTCTATGTGCCGGAGCAGGTGCCACTAACGTATGCTAATCACTCTTCATTACCTCGTCTATAATGCGAATGTTAAACAAACTTTAGTCAGAGGTCAAACGGTCAATCAACAATAACACATTGACAAGCGACTGGCACCTGATGAAAGCCGGCGACTCAGCGTGATGACACGAGACGCCATTAAGAGAATTCGACACATGCTATTTTGCGTGTGAATTTTGCTGTGGAATTAAGATGAATTGGCGTAGGCGTGGTAACGTCGAAATCATGTACAAAGAACTCCGACACGACTTAAAATTTGAATGTAAAATAAATTATAGTTTGTAAAACGAAATTGAGAACAGAGTAATATAAAAAGTACATATAAAGATGGAACTAGCTTTACTAGTATGTTGTGTTAATCCAAAGCCTAAACTACGACCATGTCGAATTCAATGAAAATCAGTCATTCAGTATTTTTTGCCTGAAGAAGTAACAAATATACTCAGACACTTTAACAGCTATCACCTTTACAATATTTTAAATAACCGGAGCCGGATACTTTTGTAGCGCAACAATATTAATCTGTATAGACTATTATAGACTATAGTCTAGAGTGACACAATATTTCCATGACGCAAAAGGAAACAAGGAAGGAAAACGATTGAAATAATTTAAATACATTTTAACTATTTTGTAATACTCGAATATATAAAGATTATATAAATAAATTAGATACATGTAACGGCTGAAACTTTATTTAATTCAAAAACTCAAACTTCCAAACGCGTTGATGTCTTTTATACGGTACAGCGCGGTGGCGCTACAATAAGTAAAGATATTATTATAGTCTTTATTTCATGTACGCTCAATAATTTATGTATAATAATTAATATGTAGATGCTTTTATACTCATTTAGCCTCTATAAAAAAGTAAAAAATGTAGGTAAAAAATAAAAATATAATAGAATAGAAAATTATGTTTTTGTACAAAACTAAACTAAATTACAATAATTTAAAATAGCATTCAAATTTAAAATAAAATGACAGTCTTACCGCTGAAAGCGATTTCTTCCAGACAACCTTCACAAAAATAATAAATATGTATAATAATAACTTTGTAAACAAGGGCCATCACTGGGCTATTTGATTTCTTTAACTTAAAAGAACTTAACTCCACACACTCATCTAGCTCTTGCAAACATGCGACGACGTGTGAACACTTAAATTCTTGAATAATATCTCTAACAAGCTTGAATTCCAAGCCCTTAGTGTGTTACTCATCAGCGTGGTGTAATAAACTGTTGATGACATGCCACCGCGGGCCGCGGCGGCACCGTGCACCGCACCACTCAGACTCCCTAAGGCTGTTTACACACTGACGCCACGAACCGTTAAAAGCAACGAGTGTAATATAACGACTATTGACGTGTGAGGCTACTGTGTGATGTATGAGGTAAAGGAGAAAAATCGGCCAATTCCGAGTTGGACTCGCGTACGAAGGGTTCCGTACCACTACAGAGCAAAAATAGGTAAAAAATTGTGTTTTTTGTATGGGAGCCCCCCTTAATTATTTAATTTATTTAAATTTTATTATTAATTATTAAATTACAAATACAACTAAGTATTATGTGAATATTTCAAGTTCCTATGTGTTGCCGTTATTGATATCGAGCAAAAAATAGCAAAAAAATCACGTTTGTTGTATGGGAGCCCCCTTTAAATGTTTAACTTATTTTGTTTTTAGTATTTGTTGTTATAGCGGCAATAGATAAACACAATCTGTGAAAATTTCAGAAGTCTAGCTATAGCGGTTCTTGAGTTACAGCCTGGAGACAGACAGACAGACGGACAGACATCGAAGTCTTAGTAATAGAGTCCCGTTTTTACCCTTTGGGTACGGAACCCTAAAAATAAGCAGTATTTATAAATTGACGAACCGATAGAGAGAGAAACCGATCATGCGTAAATTACTTAACTCTGTTTTGTAGGTAGTAATGAAGACAAAGATAACAATCGACCAAAAGTTCGTTTTATATCTCTTACACTTTGCTACTATTATTAACTTTACACTTTACAGCCAGATAGGGGATGATCCGTCTATTTCTTTTTAGACTACGTTAAGACTGTTCACTGTACAGCACTTCTCAGACTTAGATTCCATGTCTCGGTTACTTTGATAAGAGCAAAAATGAGGATCTATCAGCCGTTTTTGCGATTCGCAGCCTCAGTACTAGAACAGGCCGAGTCACGAGAGCGCGGCGGCGACGCGACGTGAGAGTCACGTCAAATGAGTCGTGATGTGTCTAGATAATAGCACAACTACTCCATTTGCATGATCTCTGAGCAATCACGTTGATTTGCCATATGTGTTTTCAGACTTTCCTTTTCTATGCCGCATTATTTTAACCGTTGTAATTGGGGCATCGTGCCACAGCTTTTAATGCATTTGCATTTGGATAACTGGGACTAAGTTTTGTCATCGAGTCACGTTTAGTGTGAGTTTTATTGAGGCACAAAGCGTGACCAACCGGCCGTACTTTGGGGTAGCTTGAAACCATGTTGACATTTGAAATGTGACACTCTCGTAAAAGATGCAACTTTTTTATTTTTTTATAGCTCAGGGGTTGGCAACTAACAGATAGCAAGTAGCATGTCTCTTTAGTGCACGTGTGTCGTGTCACCAAATTTTGAGATATTGTTGGAGATATTTTTATTATTATAGAGCAAGTCAATAAATTAAATTGCCATAATCCGGCGTTCATCTATGACATCCGTTTCTTCAACCTAAAACATCCAACTGTTTCCTCCTAACTTTGACGTGATAATTACGTTTAGTTTCATTTTTAAAAGAACTGTATATTACATTCAACATTAATTAAGATAACTTTCGTGATGGTGATTAATTTATTACTAATTACACACATATGACAGTCAATTTAATTGAAGTGTCTATTAATAATAACAAAATATAAGCTTTTTCTAAAATAAATATTAGGTATAACAATTAAGCAGATGTGGGAACAAATAAATGTTTTTGGATTTATATAAATGTAATGCTTGTAATGCTGGTTAATAAATCAACCACTTAAACAGGACTTTTAACACCGATACTAATTTGAAATATCTTCGACCTCACAATATAAAACATTTTAATTTTGTATTGAATTGTATCACGCATCGTTAAGTTACGTGAGCTATGACTTATAAGTACTGTATATAAATATATTATCATTAACGAAAATAAGAACTGTTGATATCAAAAGAAATAATTTACTTATCCATTTGTGCATAAAAACGTGGGCGAATTGTTATAACCGGATATACTGAACATTAGATATATTACGGCTGAACCAAAACTGTAATCTACGTGTTTAACCAAATCTTATGTTATTAAGCCGGACAGAAAACTATTACGAATACAGAAATACATTAATAATAACAGATCAACCAAGAGTATTCAATTATATTAATTTTCATACCTTCACAAGAGATTGCTCTACATTTTTGTGGCGGCTTATTTACATTACAATAGCTGTTTGTATTTATAATGTGTTTCATATACTGGCATTAAAAATCAAATAGCAATTAATATTATACAATTAAAATATAATGCGTATTAATTTCATCGTACACCTAAGCGTTCTTGTTTAGTAAATTTTGAACAAGAAATGAGCAAAAACAAAAGTTAATGTAGCGTTAATTAAAACTTTGCCTTAGTATTACAAAGTTTTTAAACAAGTAGAAATTGTGAGGTTTCATACAAAATACAAATTGGCCGAGTCTCTTCACACGCGATGCAAAAACGTTGTACACAAGTAAAAGTGGAAAATTGCAATAAATGTATGTTAATCTTTGTTAAAAATTACCCACTCAAAACATCTCAAATTTCTCGTAATATTCAAATGCTGATATGTTACTTCAAAACATTCAAACCTATGCAGTTAACGGTCTGTATGTACCACTTTCTCGCTCAACCGCAAGATTATAATTGTAGATATTCTGTTAGTGTTTCCGAAATTTTAATTTGTAGAGTGTAGGAGTTTATGCGAATTAAAAATGATGATTGTCGAGCGACAAGCACATGCGACGAGCGAAGAGCTCAGGCGACGAGCGACGAACTGAGGCGACCAGCAATGAGCTCAAGCGACGAGCGACAAACGACGAACGACAAGCGTCTACGGGCGATCTTATGTAGTGCGGCGTGGCGGCGCGCCATGCGGCCACTGCACTCGCTTCGATTTCACTTTTATTAGCAATCCACTTAATTGGATACCACTGTTGCGGTTTTATTCATTTTGCAGATTTGTTTTAACCATGCTCTGTTCGTGTATTGTGACAAACTAAATTTCTATTGTGCTACAATCAACCATGTTATGTACCATATTTGCAGGAAATACTTGTGGTCTTAATTTGTGCCATATTCAATGAGATCAATAATAATTTAAATCTAATTTCAACAAAACCTCTATACACCTAAAGAACTTTAAAACCAAGTAAACAAATTAAATCTATAAAAACAACACTCAAATAACATAAAAACTACATATAAAATACTAGATTGCTATCATAGTTTTATGTTTTTGAAGTAGTTAATTGTTTCACTATACAATAAGTGTATGTATTTATAACTTCACACTATGATTCAACTGTTTATAACTTTTTTTTCCTAGGATTCTTTCTAAACATGTTCTAGTAAATTTAGTAATATACTGTAAATTTTTTGTTATACATAGTATGTTTAATGTTAGTATTTTTTTTTAATTTATGCTTGGTATAAAACATATTTCCATCACATTATGAAAGTAATTGCCAAAGAGGCTCTCGTCTAGTGTGCGATTGTATTACAGCGGTGGACATAATAAGTTACTCGTACGATAATCGCCATTGTGCAAGAGCTCAATTACACCCAGCAGATATCGTTAGGCAAGTGTTACACCTTTTGTTCTGTATGTTATAGGGCGACGACAGAAAGAAGTATTCTTAGGTATGCGGCATTTATGCGGTTGTGTCAGTACCTATCCCTCGTATCAATCGTATCCCGTGGTTCCACAAAAACCAAAAAAAGCAGGTTGGGTTTTTAGTGGGTATGCCCGCTTCCTCGACCGACGCCCCAGTGAGTCCCACATACCCTGATGCCCCTCCACAATTTGCCGGGGATGCGTAAATGCATTTCCTCAAAGAAAAAAAAACGGTGCAGCATTTTAAAGATAGTAATTTTAAATTGCCAACTGTTCAACAAGGAAATACACTTTTCATTATAAAATACATGTGCGACGCATCGTGTTTTGGTTTGAATGATCCTAAGAACATTTAAGACTAATTGCACGTCATTTAGAAGTCAATGAAAAATTTGTATAATATTTATTTTATGAGCCTATTATACCCCTACTATATCCACCTTAAATTTTCGCCCTATCTCTGTATTTTGGCAATAGTGTCGTGGTCCGTTGATATGAAGGGATATTATAATAATAGTTAATTACGAGTACGTATCAAATGGCAACACCATTCTTATGTCGCGGCCGCATATGCGTGGTGCTTCGCGCTAAAACCGATACTATTGAACGATCTGCGTGTATCGTCCAATAGTATCGCCTCGTCGCATGAAGCTTCGGACGATACACGCAGATGCGGCCGGGATGTTACAGACTCTACCCGTAGGCTGTCAGTTGTCGCCAAGTGTCGCGACCATAAAGTTAATAATATAATGGTCGCGACACATCTGCAGAACGTTCGGCGCCGAACGTTCGGCTCAATACGCTCGCAATGTAATATATTTCAAGTTCTCTATGACATACCAGCTTCGATCACATATAATCAAAGCATACCAGCGAAAATTACGCCACGTTCGGTTAGCGCGTAACCTTGCGTCCGCGGAACTTTCGGCGCCGTATATTCGGCAGATGTGTCCTTAGCGTAAAATCAGGTGCGTATAGTATGTAAGACTATATTTTCTTCCTATTTATTGTCACTTGACTGAATGTCTGTTGGGTACAGATACTAATTACATTAAAAAAAAGGAATGACAATAATATAACACAACAGTTTACTAATTTACATATCGATGTTTTTAATGTTACACAGGTAGTTTTAAATTTGCCTATATATAAAATCAAATAATCTTGTCTGAATTATTAATGCGATGTATGTGCATTGTAAATTTTATTTTAAAAGATTAATTTTTTTCTCACTTTTTTTGGTAAAAAAGTGGGCCCCGTGCGAGTTTCTTACGCCGGTTCTTCTCGCCGGGCTAGTTCCCGAACCGGTGGTAGGCACCAGTAGTATCAACGTTCTGAAAGCATTTTTTTAAAATCTACTCAGAAATAAAATAATTTTATTATTATTTATTTATTATTATTATGATGTATCATACGGCACAGTGAATAATATATAAAAAATTCGCGGGTTAAGTTTTATGGCGCCTGCTGTCAAATTATCTGATTATTTAAATTTTATAGGAAGTAATACGAATTTAATGATGCTTTAAAAACTTCTAATTCATTTTGGAAAACTTGTATGAAAATATGTTTCGGTAAGCTAAAATGAAATGTAAAAGATTGCCACACCACTTACCTGAGATTACTATCACGGCCTCACAGAAAAAGGACATAAAAACGTTGAGTTGTGAGTTTGGCGTTATGTTATGCCGCAAAACATAACGTCAAACTCTCAACTCAGTTCACTCCCTGGTGAAGTAGCCGGGGGTTTAAGGGGGTAGGAGGCCCTTACCTCAAAGTTCGAACCTTCTTAACTTTTCTTCCTCGAACCTTAAGTTACACAATATAAGTAATATACTAGCCCCTCTGGTTAGTATTGTGAGTGTCCATAGGTGGAGGCTTTCTCTCAGGTTCATTCAATCAGATATTAAAGGTACAAAAATATAATACGCATAATCCTTCCACTACTTCATTTAGCAAAGCTAAGTTATAAATAAATCAAATTCTAATATTGTGTCTCGATACAAGTCTAGTAATCACAATTTCTTGTCCGGTATAATTTATAGTGAAATAATAATTATGGTCGTTGCGGCCGAAGTATATCCGTATTAAGAGACGTAATAAGTAGGTTTTATTCAGTATTTATACAATACAAATAAATACAGTAAAGCAGCTAAATTGTGCTCTTGAAATCAAATTCGTATAGCACAAGCTTACGAACTCGACGTGATACTAAAAAGTTCTGCTGTATTTGAAATCACGCTTATGTGTGCGTGCGCCCGATTCGGGTGTTAAGTATGAGTAGGTTCTACTATATATTATTAATTCTGTGTTATTTATTTGGACAGGCGGTTCGTGTAACAAACGTTCCGGCTAAAAGCTGAAGGTCACTGGAGCCGCTGGAAAAGTACACCACAGAATAAAACTTAATACCTAAATCTGCGGTCGTAATCCCACGCTCGACAGACCGATTAAAGCATTAATAGGGTTTTTGTTAGCTCACGTTGACGTGTCGTACCCGAGTTGTACACGTGTCAAGACCTATTTTGTTCGTTTTCTAGACGCAATTTCATTTGTTTCGATATTTTTGAATTTCATGGAAGATTGTCTCGTGATACTACTACCAATGGGTAGCGCAGTGGTGCTTTTTTGTAGTGACTAGTTACCAATGTAATAAGAGTAACATTACATCCTAAAATATGCAATATTTTATTTAATAAAACATTCCATATTTTAGGACCATCAATAATAATTTAAAGTATGAAATCCTTTCAATCTCTGTTAGCTACCACTTTCGAGATTTTTCGCAAATAAAAATGTAGTTTGTCTTATCAAAATGAAGCTACTCACAAATAATTAGCTTGATAGTAATAAAAAAATTGTTCTAGGGCTCCCGTACTATTATGATTTATACGTAAGTATCTAATATAACTAACAGTTAATTTTATACAGAAATATTGTACACTAATAGTACAAAACTAATCTTTACAATTAAATCCTTTCTACTGCTAATGTAGGTACTCTTTGTTAAAGGCTTGATTTCTTTACAAATAAGTTATTTATATATAGAAAATCCAAAATATTCGTTATGAAACCCCTAGCTACGTATTGTTATTCTGTTTACCTTAAATGGTAGACACTAATTTAGAAAGTAAAAATTCATAGCATCGTAGATATTTTTCGATAGCTTACGTTATCTACTTAATAAATATGATAATGATCATTGAACACAAATACTCGTGAGTCGTGACCAAAAATATATATCGTTTTAAAATATTTGTAAATTACAATGATCTTAATCTGTTTCTACACATTAACGAGTCATTTCTTTTTCCATTAAAAATCAATTTCCTTTAGGAGCCACATCGGTCTTCCGGTTTCACATGCTACTTGTCACCGATCAATTCAATTAGGCACAATCCGCAATTTGCAGCGACTAACATAAAAATTGAGATACTTAACGGAACTGTTCATAATTATGTACGTCGATCATGACTTTCACTTGCACTCTATCATCGAATATTTCGACAACAAACCAGTTCTTAATTTGACGAGTTAGGATATCTATAGAGACCTCTCTGACCTTCTTCAAAAATGTACATTAACGCTCAACACTTTAATATATATAACATATTTTAAGCTACATTAACTTAATTACGGTTGCTAAAATATTGTAAAAACTTTAGTTTCATTTTTAGGGTTCCGTACCCAAAGGGTAAAAACGGGATCGTATTACTAAGACTTTTTTTTAATATAATAATACGTCCGTCCGTCTGTCCGTCTGTCTGTCTGTCTGTCTCCAGGCTGTAACTCAAGAACCGCTATAGCTAGACTTCTGAAATTTTTACAGATTGTGTATATCTGTTGCCGCTATAACAACAAATACTAAAAATAAAATTAAATAATATTTAAGGGGGGCTCCCATACAAGAAACGTATTTTTTTATCTTTTTTGCTCTTAATGAATAATGGTAACAGCTAGGCACTTGAAATTTTCACAAAATCCTTAATTATATTTATACTTTAATAATAATAAAATTAAAATAAAGTAAACTTTAAGAGGGGCTCCCATACAAAAAACTCAATTTTTTGTCTACTTTCGCTCTATACCGGTACGGAACCCTTCGTGCGCGAGTCCGACTCGCACTTGGCCAATTATTTAGTTTTAACACACCTGCCGCGCCGGGCGGAATTTAGGAAATGGACATGTATTATGTATATACCCTTATTCTTATACTGCGTACTGGAATGTATTAATACTATTTTCTTGTCTTAAAATTGAAATTGATGGAGAAATAATAGGATTCCTAGTGGCACAGATAGCGTTTCGTAAGACTTGCGGCTGTCTAGATAAAAAATTTATCCTGTAGACACAATTTTTATGTAGACACTCACAAATATATACAACTGAGTATGAAATGTAGTCGTACCGAATACATGTTAATTTGTTGCGGAATCCGAGAGCAATAACCGAATGCGGTGCTAGCGGTATTCGGCGGTTTCTTACACGATCATATTCGACAAAAACATAACTGCGTACAGCAATTAATGAGAAAAACACTAGAAATGTTCAACTAAACACCGGCAAAAAGAGATAAATTATATTAGTTCTTGCCAGTTTTCAGCTCTTAGGTCTTTTAAGCAGAAAGAGAAACTGCCAAGCGGCATTCCCAGTAGGTAAGGTAAGGTTGTAATGTAAAACGACGCCAGGAAAAAGGAAATAAAATTCTGTTACCACTTCAGAGTTTCTGTATTTATTCCTCCGTTTGGTCTCCTAAGCAAGTATAACTTAGTAAAGAGTTCAGTAGCTCATGGTTTGTCTCAGGAAAATTAAACGAAAACGCCGCCACGTTTCCCTCGGCTCAATTCTTGTTTGTGAAATATTGACATATGATTAAAATATGTTCATAATAATATACTACGTAATATCCAAATTACATTAATACATGACTAATAGTTGTAAGATATTAGAATATTAATTAATTTCTAAACATCAATCACTCATGCCATATAAACACTACTGGTCATTATAACAAGCTGTATTTTGGATGCATAATATAGAAAGCGTTTGAAATATTAACGTTTGTGAAGATACAAAGGAAGAATTAATAAATTCTAGCTGGCCAATATAATTATAAATCGTTTTGCATGCAAAAAATTGAGTTCCAGTGGCTGCCGCGCGGCGCTTGAATTGGAATATTAGAGTGTAGAGTCTAATAAAAAAGCGGCCAAGTGCGAGTTGGACTCGCCCATGGAGGGCTCCGCAGCAGCAATAAGGTTTATTTTTATGAAATTAAAATATTTTTGATTTATTTTTATATTTCAGTCGATTTAATGAAATTTAGATTAAGGTTTACTATTTATGACGTATAAAAAAAACTACTGGCTAGATCTCGTTCAAACCAATTTTCGTTGGTAGTTTTTATAGTAATCTACATCATATATTTTTTTTAGAATTATCATGCCTCTACTTTAGAAATTAGAGGGGGGGGGACACACATTTTTCCACTTTGGAAGAGTCTCTCTCGCAAACTATTCAGGTTAGAAAAAAATGATATAAGAAACCTCAATATGATTTTTGGAGACCTATCCATAGATACCCCACACGCATAGGTTAGATGAAAAAAAAAAATTTTTGTTTCAGTTGTACTTTACTATTTATGACGTATAAAAAAAACTACTGGCTAGATTTCATTCAAACCAATTTTCGTTGGTAGTTTTTATAGTAATCTACATCATATATTTTTTTTTAGAATTATCATGCCTCTACTTTAGAAATTAGAGGGGGGGGACACACATTTTTCCATTTTGGAAGAGTCTCTCTCGCAAACTATTCAGGTTAGAAAAAAATGATATGAGAAACCTCAATATAATTTTTGGAGACCTATCCATAGATACCCCACACGCATAGGTTAGATGAAAAAAAAATTTTTTTGTTTCAGTTGTACCTATGGGGACCCCTAAAATTTTTAATATTTCTTCCATTTTTGCATCAAAATCTTAATGCGGTTTACAGACTACATCTGCTTACCAAGTTTCAATATAACTACTACTCTATATATAACTACTACTATAATATATACTACAATATAACTACTACTCTAACTAACAAGCTCTAATAGTTTCGGAGAAAAGTGGCTGTGACATACGGACGGACGGACAGACAGACAGACAGACAGACAGACAGACAGACAGACATGACGAATCTATAAGGGTTCCTTTTTTGCCATTTTGGCTACGGAACCCTAAAAAGTCACTGCTTAGTACCATATTTTTTTTTACCTGCGAATGGCGTACAAGATTCTCTCCGAAGTGAAGAAAGACAACCTGTCAGCACAACTTTTTACAGGACATGGAGGCTTCGGAGCCTTGAGCTTGGACCGATTGAAACTTAGGGAGAACTGCAAGGCGTGCAAATGTGACGACTTAACAACCCAAACAATTCTGCACTGCCTCACAGAATGTCCCATCTATGGAACACTCAGAAGGGAAACAGAAGAAGAAATCGACGAAGTCATAACAACAGACACAATTAAACACATAATGAACAATAAAAAATGCACACCACCCTTCATGAGGATGGCAAGGAGGATTGTGGAGCAAGTGGCAAAAACTAACAAGTAGCAAAGCCAGAACACAAAAGAAAAAAAAAGATTCAAATCTTTTCCGTATAATTTAAAAGACATAAGGTTGTCGGAAAATCAACACCGACAGTCACTTTCTTATAATTAAAAAAAGTACCATAATTTTACTATTTATGTTTTTTAAGCTTTAACTATTCAAAATAATAATATTTGTAGAAAATCCAGCTAAATCGATTTTAGATATAAAACTGTATATTCTGCGAGATGCCAGATTATGGACCCATTCCAGTTGATACTTAACTCATTAGAGCTGAGAGCATCTCATATAAAATAGTAAAAGAAGACAAATTAAAATAGCTGTTTTACCTTACTCGACATTTATTCGCTAATGAGCAAAGACGAGCAAGCTGCATACTTAAAGTCAATTTTGAGCAGACTTTTTTTAAAGTAAATATAACATTATTCATTTCCTTATTTAGACTTTGTCTGTGTGTATATATTATTAGAAAGTTTCTATAGGAATACATAACTTGAAAATTATAGTCTAGACATCAGAAAAAAAAAACAAAAGTAGTGTTAGATAAACATAGCAGAATCAACATTTAAAGGAGATAATTTTAGTTTACTTCATAAATAAAAGAAGGCGAAACCGCTTTAAAGTCTACCTTAAAAAGATGGAATAAATGACCAGTCGACATCGTTAAAAATAACTAAATGATCTCGATTTTGAGATACTTTCACTTGATTATTACTTTGTAGTTTGTTCATAACGTGTTCGGTAAAGTGGTGTAAACGTCATCTTATAATATTTTTAGGGTCCCCAAGGGGTAAAAACGGGACCCTATTACTAAGACTTCGATGTCTGTCCGTCTGTCCTTCTGTCTGTCTGTCTGTCTGTATGTCTTGAGGCTGTAACTCAAGAACCGCTATAGCTAGACTTTTGAAATTTTCACAGATTGTGCATATCTGTTGCCGCTACAACAACAAATACTAAAAACAAAATAAATTTAATATTTAAGGGGGCTCCCATACAAGAAACTTGATTTTTTGCTATTTTTTTCTCGATATCAATAACGGCAAACAATAGGCACTTGAAATATTCAAGAAATACTCAATTTTATTAGCACTTTAATAATTTATAATAAAATTTAAAAAATAAAATAATTAAGGGTGGCTCCCATACAAAACACACAATGTTCAGTCTATTTTTGCTCTATTGTAGCACGGAATCCTTCGTGCGCGAGTCCGACTCGCACTTAGCCGATTATTTTATTCACTTTTAACAGTGGAAAAATTAAGTTTTTTTTTATTGCAAATCATAGCACAATATTTTCAGTTTTCAGCATTAGGTATAAAATGATACCTACAAAACAGTTTAGTTTTTGGTACCAGTACCACTTAAATATGAAACATTATTTTTAAAATACCATCTTTAACATAATATCGCGAAAGTTGCAAATACGCGCACAATGCGGCTATTATCTCAAACATGTTAGTTTCAGTGCCAAAGGTGAGGTATTGTGGTGTCGCAAGGACGAACAATTTCTACGCAGGAGGCTGCCACGGTCCGTCGCACACCAGTCTTCCGCCAAACGTCACGCAGGGTCAAGGGGACGCGGCGGTCATTTCACTCCAACCTACACTAATTATGTGTTTTTACTACGCTACAAGAACTTAATTAGGTTCATTGTTGTTCACCACTGTACTTTATCGCTGTTTGTAATGTGACATGTGTAGGTAGGTCAGCGACGGAGCAAAATATTAGGCAATTATTCACTGCTAATAAAACATAAAACACTTTATGTAAGAACATTGACAAACTAAAGTTTGTCTTTGCACTAGGACGCGTTAAAATATTGAATTGATTGATTAAACTTCGTGTAATACTCGTACGTGAGTGTGTGCGTGCGTTCGATTTGACGGCATCTGCTAAACGTTCTATGGCAGAGGTTACACGATCAGTATTTCATCAATCTGATCGATCAATCCTGATCAGATTGATGAAATACTGATCGTGTAACCTCTGCCTAAGTAGTATTTCGACGGGTCCAGCAGGAATTTTTCCGATTGTGCCTCTACAAGTAAATAATTGTTCTTCGGTTTTTCAATCCTTTAATCCTGTGCAAAGTTTACATGGTTCACTTTTAAGTGTAATAAACTTTTCTACGTCGAAAGACTAAGCGCTAAAATGTCTTAAAGTCTTTAACGTCTTTATTAAAGTTATTGTTCATAATGTTACGTAACTTCTTCCTTAGCACTAAAACACGAGACTAATTACAACTGTCATTGTAAGTAACACGTAAAATCATAGTTTTAGAGAATAATACTTAATAGTCGTAAACTTCTACGAAATATAATTTATATACAAAGAGATTTATAGACGCAATACCATCAAATTTATTGTCATTAATAATAATTGTCACCATCGGTACCAATTATTACACCAAATGCTGTAGTTAAATCAATAATTGCAAAGTTTCCTAATTCCTAAATGCTTAATTACATACTTAAGAATAAGTATTTAGGTTTGAAAAAATTAAAATATTTTTTTTACTATTTAAAAGCATAATATACTCTACTAAGTAGTCGGAAAGAAATCACTAAGTAATTTAAGTATTCTTTGCGTGGTTTTATAAGCATTTTTGTTTTATGATTTATATTACGACCCTTGTCTTGTATAATAGACATAATATAATTTATTTTACTTATGCAGGTGACTACACTTTTCCTAAAGTTTAGTTTATATAACCTACATTATAGAATGGAATGTGTGTATTGCAATAAAAATTTGTAAAAGCTCGTTTTTAATTTGTTTTCTATGCGTAGCAAATTCATTGGCAGATGCAAATAAACAACAAATTTAGAAAATGTTGAGAGAGCTTTCCTTAAGTTCTACCTCAACTTTGCTCATGGACTAAATTACGAACATTGGCTTCAACATCATCAGAGATAGCTTCTGATCCCATCTGCAGTAGCCGGCAGGGCTGTCATAATGGACAGTTATTTTTAATAATCTAAACAAATATGAAGTTTTCTGGTTACACTTGCAATCTACTGGGTCCTAACGTTGTTATATTATAATATTATTTTTAATATCCTGAAATCTGAACTATTATGAAGCAGTTTTCGTAATACAGATCTGTAACACTACGTGATCACGTGTAATAGGTATAGTACCTCAGCACGCCCGCCGCTACGGGGTAATAGATATCGCACGCGGCACGAACAATGCGGTCCGCCCCGGCCTCGCCCCTCGACTTAATGCCATCTCTCCATAGCTAAAGGCTAATCTCTACCACAAACCATTGTTTTTATCGAGTAACTACGAATCTAATACGATTAAAATTGTTTTTATGGCTTCTCTCTTTTGTCTGCCATTTTCACACTAGCGCCGAATACTTTTTGTAAATTGTACGTTTCATTATTTTGCTTTTAAGTTTTATATCCTGTAATGAGGTTTCTCGAAACGCGATTACTCGGTAAATGAAAATACTTTAAATATATATTTTTATTAGTGAGTAACACGAGTCGTGTTTGCCGCAATTTGAAATCAGGACATCCTTCCTATAGTAATGAAGTGCTCAATTTAAATAACATTAAGAAATCTAAGACAGCAACACTTATGAACGAAAGTAAATGTAAAAGATACAGTATTTATTAATATTAAGATATTTTGCATGTAATATTTTTTTAGTTTCAAATTCATTTTTCCTCTTACAAAAATCATGTTGCACATCTTCAATGCCTTCTATATTATATTTTTGACACAATACAGAAGAGAGACACCCTTATAATATCTTGAACCAAAGAAGAAAAGCTTTTAATATATCTGAATAGATTTGTATCTTACATAGAAATTCTTGACTCTATTCATCAAATGATATTAAAAGTTCGTAGGCGGTTCATTAAATGACGTAAACATAGCGTCGGCGTGGGCGAACATTGCATTTTTATGCAGTTTGTATTTCATAAACATTTCAAGAGCTAGTTTTAAGACTTTACTTCAAGTGTATATTATATTTGTATATGAGCACTATTCAAAATTGTAATGTAATAGATTAATTATTATTTATTATTATTTATTATTATTTGAAAAGTTATAAAGTCAACTTTGTCGTGGTAATAACCACAGCAACGTGATAAAGTGCGCTTTCAGACACTAAATACTAAATGGACAGACTACTGTTAACTGTAGCTACTCGTGAAAGTATAGAGTATAGACATTTGCATCACGAGACAGATATACAATATACATAGATGTCTAAATGATAGCAAGATGGATATCAATAAGTTTGATATGTGTAATTCACTTATATTTAAGTAGATGCTTCGGCCTATATTTATTTTATCAATATGTAATAGACACGGTAGGTTGACTGATAGAACAATTTGCACGCGCCAAATCCTTGTTATAGCTATAAACTTAAATTTTCATACAGGTGTTCCTCTTATAGTGTTGCCAAATACTAAAAAAGAACATTTTTAAAATTCCATTTACAGGGGGGTTAAATGGGGGAATCAAAGAATATAATTACAAGGAACACTGTTCCTTACAATATAAGCTAGAATAATAGACCAAGGTACGGAGTACTATCATTATATTCTATGACCAAGGCAATAATAGAAATACCTGTAATATAATTGTAAACATATTATAACGGATACTAAAATAAAAATCCCAAAAATCCAAACAACCAAAAATTTTCCATGTGTGCTGAAGTGATTAGACCAATGTTCCTAAACATTTCTACTTTTTGTACGTAATTTTTATACGAATGCTAATTATGAAAATAATAAAAATATACATATTTTACACTTGTGCTTTGTGCGTTTATGTTCTCCCAGAGTTTTGATAAATATTTGTCGCTCGACGAGCAACAAAAAATTGGATTACGGAGTAAAGTTTGAGAAAATAATCTTTTTATTGTATTTTGCTATCGTGATTGACAATAAGTTTCTCTCCACGGTTGGGGCGGGAAATTACAGAAATGTCGAAGTACAATATAACTAGAGCGCTGATGAGTTTACACTTTTTGTGGTCCGCCGCCAGCGCCCCGGGGCCTAGAAAGTGAAACAAGCGCTCCAAATATCTCTTAAAAATTATCAAAAACAAAATCTTTCGTGAGAAGTGTACGGTCTCAGGATCACGAACGTATTGAAATAAGTACCTAACATTACATGTTACTTAACTATAAGTGTTAAAACGAATTAAGATTTTACGTTTATTTAAAATTATATGGACGTGTATATTAAGGAGGACAATCGTTTTAATTGAATTAACATATAACGCGGTAATTTTACAAAGTCTTAAACATTTGTGTAAATCATAAAGCACTTAATGGGCTTTTTAATTTATCGCTCTACTTTGCGTCATGCAGGGCTATTGTGCAAAACGACACTCGCGGGCAATTAACTTAGCTTTAATATGAACATTTTATTTACATGTTTCCACTGACAACATCGAGACCAGATTGGGACACGGCGCTGAACCGTCCGCGTCGGCGTAACACACTTTTGTGCCTTTTTTGATTTAGAGTATGACTGATTACGAATTCTCATTAACATTTATATGCATATAAACAGTTCCTGATTATTTCGTTTATGTTTTCGCTAATTCAAATGTTATTTTAAGCGTAACTGTAATACTAAAACGGAGCTCGCTTTTAAAGTAAAATCGAGCTTATAAACACATACACCTGCTGCTTTATAATATTATTGTCATTGTTTTTTATGTTCTAAACAATGAAACACGAAATTAAATTCCTGTTAAAGATAAAAGACAGGAAATTATTTAATTTCCTGTCTTTTATCTGAAAATAACCCTGAAAATATTCTACTTACGTATTAAAACTGAACCTGTACCTAAATAGCTAATACCTAAGTAGTTAATTTGAACTTAAATCAATGTATGGACGAATAAAATTTTCATTCTGTTTACAGTATATACGATACTTCTTATAAACGAGGTTTCTTCAATTCCTAGCTCTAGACAGGACAGTTGAAATAAGAAACAACACAGGTTCTTAACCTCAACATAAAATATTTCATAAATCTTATGGTTCACTTTTGTTTTTAACTAATAAGATTGATTCCTATATAAATTAAAGTGAGATCAATCTCATCAGACATATAAATTTATCTACATCATAAAAACATAAACTTGTTCTAAAGATCATGAATTAAATTATTTTTAATCACTGTAATTTTCACACACAATAAAAAGAATTTAATAACCTAGACTTCCAAATAATAAGATATCTAACTTAAAACAAAACAAGTTTCTAAAATAAATATTACAAAAGATCAATCTTCAAGATACTTCGGCGCCCGTTGATGTCTAATGTAAGAAAACGTCTCAAATGTTACTTTACTCCTCTTTGGTTATATTTCCTCAAGCTAATGTCATCATTATTGAGTCAAGAATCGAAGCAAAAACACGAGTCGGAAAAAGCATTAGAGATCTTATAAGACTCGGCCAAAAAAATACGAAACTTAATGATTGTATACAGTTATTTTGTTACATCGAGATTAGTCACACGCCGGAGGAAACGTTACACGTAGGCACTAGGCGACGCTATCGACTCGATAGAGTTTTCGTTCGCTATAAATGTGGAAAACTTACCTATGTGGCAGCGACGTACGGGCGATCCAATAAACAACCAGAACGGGATTAGCACTTGAGTGTAACACGAGCACTTGGTCTCTCGGTCGGGGAACAGTCCACCGACCGCCGTCAAAACAAAACTTGCGTCGGACGGACGGGGCGCATCCGGGGAGGCTGGGGCACGGGGTGGTGCGGAGGCCGGGCCAGGTGCCGGCTGCGCTGTAGGGTCCGGCCGCACGACGCGCCTCGCAACGGTAAACTGGCTCCGCACGCCGCGCGGACCGCCGCCCGCGCTCGCTTGTATGAGTGCCTGCGACCTCCCTCCCGAACGAATAGTACCGTACGCCGCACTTCTGTCTTGGTAACTTTTATTATACTTTTATTTGTGTTACCGCCGCTGCGTCTGTGTGTTCTATTCCACCGACGCGGCTCGCGGCTCTCGAATTCGTGTGGGTGTCCGAGTGGAGTACCTATGCGTGCTTTGATCTTACGATTCGGTATGCACGGCCGCGCGGCTGCACGTCCGCCGAGCCCGTATTTTACTCCTATAATATCTAGTCGATAATTTAGCTCCGAAGTTTGTGCAATGTACGTCGTTAGTGCATTCTGCCGGGGCTGGTCCTAGTCTAGATTGGGAAGGGTCTTCTCTATGAGAACTTAGCGTCTGAGCCTCGACAGCGCCGCATTTCTGCTCTCGCATTGTTCTCTGTTCGACCTCTGTTCTTGTAACCTTCACCTACCAAAAAATTGGATCACGTACCTCGGGCGTTTCTTAGGTCACGGTAATATTAAATTCCTATGTATGAGTTAGTCACATGGTCACCGCTACTGCACCATGCCGCTAATTGTTATCTATATTTACATCCTGTTTAGGGTGTACTGTACGGTTATCGTACAGTTATGTACCTATCCTTTTAAGAATTTTCTCAAAAAATTGTGAAGCTTTCCCATAATTATTTAGATAAAAATGGAGGTGCATAAATAGATAACTGGCTATATAGATGAGAGGTAAACAAAGTGGGAAACTCCAGAAAAAATTACAAATTAGGGACCATCGAAGATAGTTGACGGACCTAATACGTCATTTGGTCGGCTTATGTCAATACAATACTAATAAGTTAGCTGTGAATTGTGATCAGTCGGAACTCGGATGGGTTTGACTCGCCATCAAATTACTTAGGTCCGCCATCTGCCTAGGAAACAACTTCTCTGATATAATATTTCAGGAAAGACATGTAACTTAAATATGTAGTTAGGTACACTTAGAAATATTCACCCAAAATTGCTAAATTTAATGCTAACCGTGAAGTAAAAAATATTTTTATTAATGTATCAATTATTATTATCATCAAAATTAAATAAATAACTGAAGATTTAGTTTGTTTTAAATCGTTAACCGACTTCCAAAAAGAAAGAGATTATAATTAATAATATGTTCGGCTGTGGATATTTTTGCTATGCTATGAATGTTCAAAGATTAAATACTTCATACTTCGCACACAAAAATAATAAAACTTCCCCCCTCTGAAATGGGGCCCCCATTCGAAATTATATACAAGGCCATTTAAGAGGAAACGCTAATGCCAATTTCGACGTGGGAGAGCCATGCTTCGGCACGAATGGGCCGGCTCGACCGGAGAAATACCACGTCCTCACAGAAAACCGGCGTGAAACAGCGCTTGCGCTGTGTTTCGCCGAGTGAGTGAGTTAACCGGAGGCCCAATCCCCTACCCTATTCCCTTCCCTACCCTCCCCTATTCCCTTTCCTACCCTCCCCTATTCCCTTCCCATCCCTACCCTCCCCTAGTACCCTATTCCCTCTTAGAAGGCCGGCAACGCACCTGCAGCTCTTCTGATGCTGCGCGTGTCCATGGGCGACGGAAGTTGCTTTCCATCAGGTGACCCGTTTGCTCGTTTGCCCCCTTATTTCATAAAAAAAAAAAAAAAAAAAAAACAGTAAAATTTGAACGAAGAAACTATTGCCATCACGCTTCACCCTGTGCTGGCACGTGTATTGTGATAGAAACCATAAACCTATACGACAGTATATTATAAGTCTATGATAGAAACAGATACAGCAAATCGAGGTAATGTATCCCTTTGATTCCTCCTTCAAAATAGAGCCTATCTAATATTTTTTTACTTCAAAAAGGGTGAGTCTATGCCTCTACGTTTTTATTTAACCTTAAAGATCTTTCTTTGTTTGGTCGGTTGATTTGCGGGGTACGGAACATTCATTTTTTGCGGTTTTTGAAGGGTCATATTTTTTATTTATTAGTAAATTAAAAAAAATCGAACATAGCTTTCATAGATCCCAATATTGTATAAAAAATCATTTGTCTAGACGCATTATCCAGGGAGGAAATTGGGGAATACGTTTGTATGGAAAAAAGTGTTAGCGTTAAACTTCAAGCTAATGAAGAATTTGACAGATAATGTATGGGGCCCACCGCTTATGTCAAAACTCAAAATCTTCATTACAGATATTGTAATTAATAATTCTTTGAGTGCAGCAGTAGGTAGCATCGAGGAAATTGATTCCTAGGCAGTTGACGGACCTACGTCATTACTCATTTGGTCGGCTTATATGAATTCAATGTTAGTTCTGATCGGTCGGATGGGCTTGACTTAACGCGACCAAATTACTTAAGTCTGCCATCTGCCTACGAATCAACTTCTCTGATAATACTATCGAGGAAATTGATTCCTAGGCAGTTGACGGACCTACGTCATTTGTCTGTCATTTGGTCGGCTTATGTATGGGTACTCAATGGTACTCAATGTTAGATGTGATCGGTCGGATGGGTTTGATTAACGCGACCAAATTACCTCATCTGCATTAGGAATCAACTTCTCTGATAAGTAGTACATAATTAACTATAGGTAGGTACTTTAACATTGTTCTGTAAATATTCTAGTTTCTATAATTACTATCTGCTGTATTGGGTCATTCTGTAAAAGTAGATAAGTGTGTGTTTTAATAAATAAATAAATATTTTAAAAAATTGTTAATCGCACCAAACCTATATAAGATAAGTAAGTTTACTAAAAGAATTTTCGTTCAAAAAAAAAATATTTGAATAGAATAATTATACCTATTAGGTATATCTCCTACAATGGAACGAAAAACTAAAAAGAGGTGGTAAAATAGTTTCAGGAGTGGTTTTACATACATGCGAAGTTGGGATACATCATACATGTTATTATTTTTTGTTTTTACCTTTACCTACTGTATATAATTTACCTACTACGTACACATAACACATAACAGAGTATCGCACATCTGATAAAGTCATTAATTGTTACTCTTAGCTGCTAAATTGCTAAATTATTTTCACAGAAGACTTTCGGTAAATATCTTATTTTCCTGTTCTGAGGTAAATATAAAAACACTGATAAAGAACTTGAATAACACGTCAAGTTTTTACATAAGTAGATTTGCAGTGCCTTTAACATATTATCATTTTATTGAGTGCAAAAATTTTAGTGTACCTATAGATTTAAATTTTAAGTCAAGACTGTATTTGGGGTAACCCGTTGTAATTAACTTTAATATATAAATAAATAGAACGTTTTTCTGTAAAGTGTACCACAAAAGCGCTTACTGTAAAGTGCTCCAAGGCATTCGTGAACGAGGACGGGGCGCTGCTGGTATGGGAGGAATGTCAAAAATTACAATTTTGTATGATAGAAGCGTTAGTTCCTTTTCTCGCCACGTTCATAGCTTTGTCGAGCGTAGTTAACAATGACGTCTAATTTTCAGCTGGGCCAATTTGGAGGTAGGTACAGGTGGCCAACATCAGCTGTATCTCCAAAATCCGAATTGACCCATCTCATAAATTATTATTTTAAGTGTGTTTGTCTATATTCTATCCAGAGATCTCAAACTAAGTAGGTAATAGTTGAATTGAGAAATGTAAATCTCAACAAACTTATTTATTGAACCTTTGAAGTTTGAACAAGTGAAAGACAAACTTTCAACAATGTTTATCCAATATAATAATTTGATCAACGTACATACTTTATTAATGTAATATCACATAACATAATATATTATCTTATTTTATACATAGTATTATACGTATTATACATTATGAACATACCATAATATTTTAATAAATTTTCACAATCCTAAATCCTAATGCTGTATGAGAAATGGTCTTTAGCATTTAGTTTATTTTGACAGAAAAAAAGTTATCGATTTCTCGAAGTTGCCACGTTAAAAAAAAGAGAAAACTTGGTAGATTACACCAATTCTTATTGATATTCATTTTCGTGCTTAAAGAATCAGTGGGAAATAATATTTTCCACTATAAATACAATTATAATATTATTATGTCACAATATGTACATAAAACAATAATAACCAATATTTTTTAGTCTCGCTAAAACTTTAGAACTAAAAGGCTGAACTAATTTGGCTGACTTTAGTTTTTAAATATTCTTGAAAGACCAGGGAAGATTTATAATAAAAGGAATGTGATACGAAGTTCACTGGGGACATTTAGTACACAATCAATCACCATGATAATGATTTATGAGGATTTATGATATATAATTATTATTATTTTATAAATATTTAATAATTTTTTTTATAAAATATTAGGAATTTTATAAAATTTAAAAACGTACACATTGTCATTTTCATCTATATTCCATTTAACGGAATCTTGTGAATCGTGATGATAATTTAATTATTATCAAATCATGTTGTGATTTTTGAATTCTATGTTACTATACTATACAGTTTACTATACGATAACGATTTTCATGAAATTTAGTATATAGGGGGTTTCGGGGGCGATAAATAATTGATCTAGCTAGGAATCATTTTTAGAAAATGTCATTTTATTTTTGTTTTATCGAATACCCGTAAAATATGTAAAAACAAAATTAGCTTCTAGCTTATTATTTTCTGAAAATCACCAATATTTTTAAAACCAGTAGAAATATATTATAATTATCAAAGACCTTTAAATGATAATAATTATTAAAAAATGTAGATAATAATGTGGTATATTATTTGTAATGTCAAAACTCAAATTATTATAATTTGGACTTTGGTAGAATTTAAGTCTATCATCTGGTATCCCCGCCGGGTGTGTGTGCACTGTGCGGTATTAGTTGTGTACATCTGTAATTTAGTTTAATTCTAGTTGTAAACAATGTCTTTTATATATCATTTAATGGTGCGAGATTAATATGCTAGTTTTTCCGTTGCCACTGTTGTAGTTGAAGTGTTTTAATTTACTTTCTACATTGATGTACGGTTCTCGTGCTTTGTCTTCGTGTGTGACAATATACTCAAAATGGCGCATCAACTGGCACCGTCTGTGAATTGTTCACTAAACGACATTGACCTCAGCGCTCTGAAGGTAAATATTTAAGTACTTTACCATATAGGTAAATCGTTCCCCACTGCGGATTTTTGGTAAATTCACCCACAAAAGTGTGTCCAGAGATCAATGATCTCAGAGGGCGTGAATCATAGTGAAGGTTCAATTAGGATTATAATTAGCTTTTATCTATACATTTGTTGTGCTTGCCTGGTTTCAGGACCCGGCTGGCATATTTGAACTTGTAGAAGTCGTCGGAAATGGCACCTATGGCCAAGTCTATAAGGTATGTTTATAATTTTTTTTACAAGTTCATGATGAAATTATTGTTCTCTATAAACATGACAGTCGCCCCTTTTATAGCTGCATAACAACAGGTTAATAACAATTAAGATGACTAATTAACTATAATTGAGTAAACTGTAACACAATAATAATTGAAGATGGTTCCTTTATATCTGTACGGTTTTCCTTATAATATTTAGCATATTAACAAAAAAATTATTTAAGTTTGTAATATACGTTTTAATTTTTATACAAGTATCAATGACCTCCTAAGTATATAAAATATGATAAACAATATACTTGGTGATAATTATTATGAAATATATTATTATTACGCAATACTTTTGTTTGAGTGTAGAGTTTGTAACGGTAAAGTTGCACAAACATAATGTAAGCTTTATGATGCGACACAATTTATGATTTAAAGGAGGACTGGAAATATTAAAAAGGAAGTTTACAAAGTAATATCTGAATCATTCAAAAGTGAATTGCTAATGTTAAAATGACTATTTTAGGGCCGTCATACAAAAACAGGACAAATTGCTGCCATCAAGGTTATGGACGTCACCCAAGATGAGGAAGAGGAGATTAAACTGGAAATTAACGTACTTAAAAAGTACTCCACTCACCGTAACATAGCTAATTACTATGGTGCTTTCATAAAAAAGAGCCCTCCTGGGAAAGATGACCAACTTTGGCTGGTTATGGAGTATTGTGGAGCCGGTGAGTCGAGTTCCATTACTGTTACGACATAACGTCGTAGTATAACGGTCTTACTACAAAAGATTTAAACACACATGTTGATTAGAAAAACATTGAGTTCATAATGGTGTCAAAACAACTGTTCAATAGATGTTTAGATCCTTTGTGGTAAGTTATACTTTATTGAGTTAAAGCTTAGACTATTAACAATATTATTAATAATAAGCACATAAATTATTACATCCCAAATACTATATAATTCAAAGTACAGACAAAAATTGTACAGATAACAGATGTATGTGTTGTTATGTTCTCATTTAATAAGCAAACAAGTGATAAAACTTAGATTCAATGGTCTTCAATCAACTTTATTGCTGCATTATAATTATATTTTTCTTTAGAATAAAATATGTTTTATATTACAAATATTAAATTTAAATGTATTTTTACTAGTTTAACTATATTGATTATTATATCTTTCTAGTTTATAAGTAGGAATTACTCTTATTCTTCCTGATACAAATATTAGAGATGGGAAAATGTCTGTCCGTTTTTTTTACCACCCTTTACCACTTTAACTGTTGAACCAATTTTAATACTACATGAATGGGCACATGATAGTTCTTATCACAGAATATTCCATGTGATAAATATTACTGCCCAACAAAGTTGCAATCAAGGTACTAAATAAATACATATTCCCATTTTAGGTTCTGTGACTGATTTAGTTAAATCAACTAAAGGACAATCTTTGAAGGAGGAATGGATTTCGTACATTTGCAGAGAAATTCTCCGAGGACTTAGCCATTTGCACTCCAACAAGGTCATTCACCGTGACATCAAAGGGCAGAATGTCCTCCTAACAGACAACGCTGAAGTCAAACTCGGTATGTGTTTTCCTATTCGCTAATTCTACCAACAGTTACAACATAGATTGATACAATGTAGGAGGATAGTTGTATGGGAAAAACTTTCTCATGTAAACATGATAATGATGAGTGTGGGAATATTTAAATGAAAGTAAAACTTCTTTAAATATTTAAGGGGAAATTGACTTACTGATACTGTAAATTATTCTTAGAAATTGGGATATAAATGGTTATATAAATAAGATGAAAATCAGCATTAAATGTACAACATATTGTGATAAGTGAGAACCAATTTAGTAAAAAAAAATATTTTGTGACCACATCTTAAGAATAATGAATCTAATGTTTATATGTTTACCAAATATAATAAATATTTCTATTTCTCATTAAGTGTTTTTGTCAGTTAAGTATTCATTTAAAGTAAACAATTTTTTACCATCACAGTGGACTTTGGAGTGTCAGCCCAACTTGACAGAACTATTGGTAGGCGAAACACGTTTATTGGAACTCCTTACTGGATGGCACCAGAAGTGATCGCCTGCGACGAAAACCCCGAAGCCACATATGACAATCGCTCTGATCTGTGGTCACTCGGTATCACTGCACTGGAAATGGCTGAGAGCCAACCGCCATTGTGCGATCTTCATCCTATGAGAGCTCTTTTCTTAATACCAAGGTACTAAAGAAATATTGTAATCAAATTCCATAGAAAAGGAGTTCTATGATTTCCTAAGACTACTTTTTAGAATGGAATATTTATTTTGTCCTACACAAGTATAAGAAAGCTTATGAATAATTTACAATTTTCTTACAGAAATCCTCCACCACGTTTGAAGTCTAAGAAGTGGGCGAAAAAATTCCATAGCTTCATTGAGACTGTTCTAGTTAAGGATTATCACCAACGACCATACACTGAACAACTTTTGAAACATCCTTTTATAAGGTAAAAAAAGTAAGATATACTCTGTGATTTTGTATAGCATATTATGCATTTTTTAATTGACCAAAAACTTGTTTTAGGGATCAGCCCACTGAGAGGCAGGTGAGAATTCAATTGAACGATCACATCGATAGATGTAAGAAGAAAAAGCAGGACAATTCTGTACGAGAGGACTACAAATATTCGGGATCTGAGGGAGAGGATGATGACAATGCCGTAGCCGGTGAACCATCGTCCATTGTTCACAACGCTGCGGCTCACCAGGCCGGTGACACCTTGAGACGTAACTTCCAACAGATACAAGAAGGACGGTCAGTATATCTCGTACTTAAACTGTCCCTACATACAGTATTATAAATAAATTTCTAAGTTTAACTTCCCTATTTTGCCAATAATTTATTACATTCAGGCCCAAGGTATCATGTTTACAATAGTGTATGTAAGTCAGTGTTTGTGGATTTTATGCTTCCACCATAAATCCCATACACAAGTGTCTGTGGTATGTTACATGTATGTATTTCGTTTTTAATTTCATGTTTACTTAATCATATTAAACAAGCTCATCGCTCTTGACATGGTTACTAATTAATAACATGTTTAACATGTGTTTGGACGAATGATATTAAAAATAACAATTCAATAAAACCAGAGTCGCTGAAGCACAACCTCAACCGCCACCAAAACGCAACAGTAAGCGCGAGGAACGCGAGGAAATACCCGGTAAATTACACTTTATATATTTTATACACTATGCCAATGCGCTTTGCGTGGGCACCATACAAAGAAGAGTTCTTTTCTACAGTAGAATGGACAAAGTGACAGATTGAGACAAAGGAAAATCAGTCTGAAATTGGTCCATAAAATCAGTAAATCTTTCTACTCGTTTGCATTTCTACAATGGCCATGCTAAGCCTGCAACACTTCTCTATATTGTTTGTCCTCTGTGGGTTGTTATTAATGACCGACACTTCGATTGTGCCTCTATATATAAAAAAGCAGCAAATATTAATTCATCTCATTTTCAATACAGACATTTAAATTTAATACATTTGATAGTCATTGAATATCTACAATAACGATCCTACAACAGTATCGTAATATTTTTTATACTATTTTCCAAAAACGTATAGAGTCAAATAACAAAATTATACTTTCGTTGTTTACAATAGAGCCTGGCCCACCTGCAAGGCCTTCCATTCCGCAAAGACTGATTGTTGTGCCAGACCCGCAGACCCAGCAGCCTAATAGATACAGGTGAATATCAAACATAACTTTTGTTGTGATTTGTTTTTATTTGTTCATCATGTTTGAAAAATGAGAATATAACTCAAAGCTTGTAGTCACAGCATGTGATCAATCGTACGATCTTCTGAGTACAAAACCCTAATCCATACTTCCATACTAATATTATAAATGCGAAAGAGTGACCTCTTCATGCCTAAGCCGTTGAACCTATTTTGCTGTTTGGTATGTGCATACCTTGAGTCCCGGGACAGGGCATAGGATAGTTTTTCTCTCGGAAAAATGTATGGTTCTCGCGCGATAACCGAATTTTGGCACAACGGAGTTGCGGGCGTCACCTACTAAGTTATGTATTTATTCCCAGGCCGCTTCCACCGACGCCCAAGTCGTCGGGCTCCTCTAACAGCTCGGGCTCCAACAACGGCACGCCGCCCGCGCAGCCCCCGCCGCCGCAGCGCGCCTCGCATCAGATGTTTAAGCCCATGGTAATATCACATACTTTGTAATAATAATCCTACTGTGAGCAGCAGCGGCGTAAGGGGGGGGGGGGGCGACGCTGGGCGCCGGATAAAAAGGGGCGCCGCCTTTTTTTAGCACTACCAGCAGCCAGCACCCTGGGCACCGAAGAAATCTTGCCCAAGGCGCTGGTAGTGCTAAAACCGGCCCTGACTGTGACACGTCAAGGCACAAATCTTCATACTGACATAAAGGGCGCATACTCTCTTGTAGTGGGCCAGTGGACTCTTACGGCGTTAGCCGAAATTTTTCATAAACGATATCTTTTTGAATAATAAAAAATGAAAACAAAAATACTAGTCACTGTTCTTTTTAATTTGGTTGGTTTTTATAGAAATATAATTAATTAGGTATCGGTGACGGTAGCGCCAGGGAGTATGCGCCCTTAACTTCTAAAGATCAATTTCAGCTTGTCAACCGAAATTATTGATTGACAAGATGAAACTTAAATAGTTTTTTAATGGTTACTTATAATATTATTTAACTGCGACTTAATACTTACTTGATAATTATTGTGTCTTCTTTAATATTATTACTTACCTAATTATAAACTTTTTAAAGTCCTAAAATATTTGGAATGTTATATTATTATCTGTTACTATTAATTTACAACATAATAATAATAATAATTAATTATTACTTGCATCTACTTATATGCAATATATTTTTCAATACTACTCAGACGTACGCTTTTTTGATTTGCTAATCAGCCGTGAAAGTTTTTATTTTATTGGCTTATGTTTTTGTTTCCATGTCACGCTGTTTTTCTTTGCACAACCGATATAACGACTGCAGCTCCCTCCGCGAAGACCAGAGGTTGGTTCATTATCGTATTTACTTTGTTTGCTTTCAGTGTTTTGACGTGTGTATTTTTTATTTACAATTACATCGTTTACGAAGTACTAGCAGGGAAGTTGATGCATAGGCAGATAGTAGAGCTACGTAATTTGGACTTTGGTCTAACTTTTGACTTGACATAACCATAGGACCTCCTATAAATCAATTTCTATGATAGTACCATCGAGGAAATTGATTCCTAGGCAGTTGATGGACATTTATTACGTCGTTTGGTCGGCTTATGTCAATTTAATGTTAGCTGTGATAGGTCTGATGGGTTTGAATTTTGACTTAACGCGACCAAATTACTTAGGTCCGCCATCTGCCTAGGAATCAACTTCTCTGATAGTACAAACGTAAGTTATATAATGCATTTATACAAATGTACTATGATTATTTGCTTTTATAGTTTAGCTTTTGTCGCTATAATACTTGTAGACCAAGGGCCTGTTTCACCACTTCTTGATAAAGTACCAGATAGGCTATCCACAACTTTTTTGACAGATTCTCCATACTCTGTCAAGTTAAGTGGTAGATAGCCTATCTGACACTTATCAGGAAGCGGTGAAAAAGGCCCTAATTATAGTATGTTTAGGCTCAATAATTATTTAACTGTATAACGTTTTCAGGATCTGGATCGTCTGGCGGCTCAGCTGAACGAGCTGGGAGTTGTGTCGGGCTCCGAGCCGCCCAACCGGCCCCCGCGTGCTCCTACCAATGGCCAAGGTACCGTTGGCTTTGATTGTTCATTATAGATAATACAATAGCAGCCTTAACACGGCCACAGTAGAAATGCGAAAGAATAGAAACGCTAACAGTTTTTGCGGACAAACTGACATACCTAATATTGTTAATCCATCAGTCAACACTCTACTCTAAGAATAAAGCTTCTTATGGTGGCCATGCTAAGCCTGCTGGTGGTTGTAAAGCAAAAGACATTCAAGACTTATGTTCAAGAGCTCCATATTCGAATTTCGTTAAAAAATATATAAATACTAATTGAAAGACATTACAATAAAGTACAAAAAGACCTTCTAGTGATACAATGTTTTGTCATTATCTATTAAGCAATTCATTGTTGTATTAATATATCAAATGATAAAAAATTGCCTTTAAAGCTGGCTGAAAGTACCGCAATACAGTCAGTACAGAAGGGATATACTCTCCTATCAGTATTTATTAATTTATTTTAAAAGCAAAACAGGATGCAGCTAACAGATTAATTAACAAATCCTAATGGCATAAAATAATAGCAAAAAAAGAATATGATAGACGGCCTCAATTGTAAATAAAAAAATGGCTGCACTCATTCATTTATCTTACTTATTCTCAAATCTCAATTCATAATTAACTTTGACATAAAAGTATGTAGAGTTTGTCAAAACATTCGTTAAATTAAATCTAAGTATTTATTAAATCTCTCCGAGTGTGGGTGTAAGTGTAACAACTAACAACTGTTTCACCTCCAGGGCCGCCGGTGGAGCGCAACCCGCCAGAGCCGACGTTCGAGGACTCGGACAGCGACAGCGACGCCGAGGAGAGCGGCGGCCGCGTCCGCAACGACGGCACGCTGCTGGCCAGCGACCCGCCCAAACCACTGTATGTATACCACGCACCATACACCAGCCGGCCTAACATGCGTACAACCAGATATCTCACTCTCGAGCGTACTTATATTATCGATATCGCCATAATATATCTCTTTTGCCCTAACATGCGTACGTCGAGAGATACATTTCTCGTTCGTAGACTAGCTTACTCGATAAGATAATTATGTTGATGATGTTATTTGCGATATATATTTTTATTAAAATAAGGGATAAGGGACAGACATTGCAAGCGTGTTTCTTTACCTTCCAAACCGTCAAGACGACATACTACTCTTCTCGTAATGTCAAAATCTCAACAGAACTCGGTAAAAATGTGTTGTCATGTTAGGGTTCATAGACAAAAAATACAATTATCTCTAATTTTTAACGACAGACACGAGAAAAAAAAGTATGTCATGTTAGGGTTAATAGAGATGAAGAGACAAACTATCAACCATCGAGAAAACATGTAGACAATTTTTTTTCGTTGTGCGCATGCTAGGCCGGCAGGGGTCTTTCTTTTTGTTAATAATAGCTCACATTTGCCATAAAATGGCAAAGTGAAAGCCATCTGATGAAATATTTCAATAACATAAAACTTTATATGTATAGCTAATAGCTATAATATTCTTATGCAATGAGAAACTAATGCAATGTTTTTTTCTCTTTTTTTTCTTTTTTTTTTTTTCTTTACTCCCCTTTTATTTGTCCGTTGTTTTGTTGTCCCGCTTGTGTTGTTGCGTTGCGTTCGGTAGCCCGGAGTTTTGCTACAGGGGCGCGGGGGCGGGGCTCGAGGAGGGCGGGGCTCCGACGCGGCCATTGCCGCCCACTCCCGACGACGCGGACCCCCACCCAGACCGCACGCTCGTCAAGCGGGTGAGTACGCAAAATTTTGCTGACTTTTTATGTAAGACCGGCCATAGACGAACCGCATGTTGCAGTCGAAACCGCAGATGCACGGCGATCTGCAGTTTTCATACTAAATTCATATCCGCAATACACGGACCGCTCGAGCAGTTGGTACAAATTCCAACGCGACCGCTCCAGAGCTGTCGGTCCCGACTGCAACTTGCGACCCGTCTATGGCTGGGCTAAGGTGTGGTGAAGTCAACTGCGAGTTGATCTACTGCTTTCAATTGTCATCAAGAAAAAATATCCACAGTTGATTTTACCATATTGTACAGTGTACATAGTAGCGGGCGTCAGATACTGGATATTTAAGTTGAAACATTATTATTGTGTGTTACCGTAAAATGGGATGTGCCGTGTGATTATAATATATCGACATTAAAAACGAAACGCAAGCGTTTGGTTGCTTCGGTTCGTCAATGGTCACAAGTTACAATTTTACGGTAACATAAATACAGATACTGTGATGTGGACACATTTAAATTGATGCCAGAATCCAGTTATACTGGCGCCCGCTGTTGTTACAATTTAAATAAGCACTTATTCTCAACGTAAGATCGGACTACGCGTTACTACACGGCAGTGACGACTTACGACGAAGTACCATTTGCATTAAATTGCATGAGAAAATACAATTCAAACGCCGAAAAATTGTATATAAAATTTCAAAATATATTATGTTAAAATCTGTGGCACGTTATTTTGATTATACCTTAGTAGAAAAAAGGGTGAGCACAGCGACATTCTGTCCCATTGTCAGTTGCTGCGTAGTAACGTCTGGTGCGACCTTACCTTTAATCTTAGTCAGTAAACGCGATCTGGAAATTAAAAGCTGAAACAACTCTGCTAAGTGGTATAGTAAAGTATGACAATGTAATTACATATAATATTATACTGACTGACATTTTACACACTATACAAACCGAGCTATCAAAAAAAAACAAGAAACAATGTCAAGTTTTTGAACTGATTGTAAAATTAAAGGACTCAAACCTTTTAAGGATTTAATCACCTATGTTTGTTTAATATTAGTTTAAACGGGGCAAAATAATGGTATTTTGATAACTCGGTTTATTCAGTGCTTTCAGTAGATTTACTTTTCTAATTGTTAGGTACTATTGGTGTATTTTTATCACTTGCTAAATGCTCACTGTGTGTAGATTTTTAGATATTAAACTTATTGACTTTTAGTCCAAATAAAGGACTAAAAGCCAAAAAAAAAAGTACAAGTTAGCCTACGTTTCCAATGTAAATTAAAATTTATTCTCATACCAAAACAAGTACTTTATGCTTAGGTTTACCTTATTATCAGTAATCAGGAGTACACAAGTTTCAAATACAGAATACATTATACATACAATCACGCCAAAGTAAGATTAGTGAGCCTTAAATTATGCTGGTATATAATATTATCATAAATAATGCGCGCTGTTTTCTACTTATTTTTTGTTGTACTAAATGTCTTTGAAAACATCAGAGGGAGAATCTGGAAAACGAAAACCGACAATCGGACGTCGACGAAGCCGTTCTGCTAAAGGACTGGGACTTCGCCAGGTTCTTCCCGCCCAAGGGCGATACCGGGGACGAGAAACGCGACTCGCCCAAAGACGCCGACCTCAAGAGGGCGCAGCTGCAGCGCCAGTCGAGAATCGAAATGGAGGACGCCTGGCTGAAGTACAAGGCCATAGCCACGCCGCCGGCGCGACACAAGCAGCTCCAAAAACCGACGGAGAAAACCACGCAGGAGAAGTTCTCCGACATTCTAAAGCACAAGAAGGAGCAGGAGTCGGACACGAGCACGCCCAACCGATTCTTCCGTGGTTTTCGGCGGGAGAACTCGGACTTCTTCCCGCTGTCCAGCACGCGCCACTCCGCCATCTACTTCCCTCGCCACGAGAGCCCGCTCGGCAGCAAGCAGATGCGTTCCAGCGGCATATTCAACAACACGCGCAAGCAGACCGCCAAGCCGGCCGGCGAGCCGGTACTCACCGACTTCATCAAAATGAACGACAGCCTCAAGATGTCGCGCAAGAAGGAGATAAAGATCCCGGATAAGAGGAGCTCCGGCAGCCCGATAGAGGCGCTGAAAAACGTCGCGGCGCTCATACGTCAGGACAGCGAGAGCAGCCGCCAGAGCAGCGTCAACGGCGACTCGCCCGCGACTAGCATCTGCTTCACCAGCGGCGCGTCCTTCGACCGCGACCCCGACGTCACGGCCGACTCGCGCGACGTCCGCCGCTCCGCCGACCGCGACACGAGCGAAGTGCTCCGACCGCGCAGGGAGAAAACAGAGTCCGATATAGTCTTTAGAAGGAACTCGCACCAAATTCGTCACGATGAATTAATGTCGAGTGGGCAGGAAGCGGTAAACGCACCGGATCAGGTAATTGCTCGCTGCTCGGGATAGTTTGATTAATATTTTATGGTATGGGTCTGTATTAACGGTCGACTAACCTCTATCGCTGTATTACCGAGGTCCGCCTCGTAACGCTGGTGTGGCGGTGTAACATGGAATGGTGTCTGTATACTCACAATCTATTAATGTTTCGGTTGTATAGGCAGATATTATGATATGTATTGTGTTATGTATTAATAATAAATTCTATATAAATTAAGTATATCGCTGATGCTCACACGTCTTACACTTGGCGTGACAGTAGTTTTGAATGATATTACGAGTATATACTATGAACTATTAAATACACAGTAGATTAAACACCTTCCTAGATATACATTAATTTTATTAACTAGTAGTTTGAACACTAACCCACGATTATATCCGCGCGGATACCGTCTTCCTACCACGACGCCGATAATACTGAGTGATGAATTTAATACAAACACACTTGAGTTAACAATGGAATGAAAGCTAACGACCTCACCGAAGCCGGCAGGAATATTAAATCATCAAAACTGAGAATGCGTTTGTTACTGCATGTTGTACGCTGCTGTTTGTGTTTGTCACGCTACATGTCCGTCATACGTCTACACATTAAAGATGCATTCGTTTCAGCTGTAACACACGATTATACGCTTTATAATGTTTAATTTGTTATGATGATAATATTTCAACTTTTACACAGCTAAAATTGGGAGATCAATCGCATAAGTTTCGGCTTGCAGCATAACCCCCTAACTAATAAAAAATCCAGCCTATATACGGACAATAAGTTTGTTTTGTCCTTAACTATTATTATGGCGTAAGTTGCTTTATGACAAGGACAAGATAATATACAATTATTTTATCATATGTTTTGTCCATGACTAAAGCGGCTTGATAAACAAGGAAAAACTCTTACGACATGATAATAGTGGATTTTTATTAGTAGGGGGTTGAATCTAAAAGTCTGGTCGTTAATGAAGTCACCGTGGGTCGCAGGGTCGCTCCGGCGCCAACGAGGGTAGCGGGTCCCGCACCAGCTCCGTGCTACCCGACCTGCTCAGCCAGGCCGGCCAGCCCACCACGCCGCCCAGACACGACAAGTCCACCAGCGAGGAGGTACTTACAATCCATCTATGCCTATACTACAGCCAGTGTAACCTTATGCTCATACAACCTGACCGGGAAAAAAGCCGTATCTCAGATTTTTTTCGTCGTTGCGCCCGCCAAAGCCCATGTGTGTTTAATGTTAGAGCCATAACTCACCGGGACGCCACCGCGACGTAGCCAGCGACGCGACGTTACCATGGCAACGTCCAAGCAACGTCTGACGTCTCTACGTCGGGTCGCCGCAAAGCGTTATTTTTGTTAAAAGTTAAATTTAAAAACACCGTTATGCGGCGACGTAGAGGTGACATGGTAAGTCGCTGGCTACGTCGCGATGGCGTCCCGGTAAGTTATGGCACAGAGTTTTGGAAACGGCGAGACCGTTTTTCAACACCTATTGGCTATTTTGGTCAACTCTGCAGATGAGGATATTGGTGGGCGCAACAACAATGACGATCGCTTAGTTATTTATTTATTAATAATTGTTGGTACTACTTTTTATTTTCCTCGTCAGGTTTTTACAATTACTAAGTATAATTAATAATATTGGCTATTTCCATAGCTTAATATAGTGAGATCAGAACTTATTTTGCATAATATCCATCGTAACTAAAGTCGGGCTTCATACAGGTTTACGACGTACGTTTTATTGTAAGCATATATTTGTGTTTAACTTAACATTGGGCTCCTAACTGATTAACGTTGGAACATTTTAGGACTATCATCAATTATATGAAACAATCATTTGACGCTAAATTTAATTAAACCATCATGGACGTAAAATATTATGTTGGTCGCTGTTAACTCTAGCCATTTGGGTATTAAAATGGTTAGGAGCCCTTGTTCATCGACCAAGCTTTTAGTATATATTATATTAATGTGATAATGGTTGTCAATCATGCAAACGTCTTGGAGCGACGGTCCCCGACCAGTTTGCAGACTGCTGTTATCACTATGTAAGTACGAAATGCATCGCAGCCGTAATGCCTCAAAGCATTATATCATAGAATGTTGTTTGATCGACTAGACAGCTCACTTCTCTATTTATGCATACCTACATTCGCTTTCATGTTCAGTACCAAACGTAGCTTGTAAAGTAGCCCAGAGTATTTATTGACATCAAAATATTTTGAATATATTCTATATAATATTTTAAAGGAATTATTAAAATACTTTGTTACTAGATAAATCTTAAAAAATGAGTAGAATTTTTCAAATGATTCGACAACTTATTAAAAAAAATTATGATGAAAAAAGAACAAGACTTCATCACTTCATGAGTCATGACACCTCTCTTTAAAAACTTTCTGATCATATCGCCGCCACCTTGATATTTACAAATAATGCTATTAATACGAGTTTATTCTAGTACAGCAAATAACTTTCCGATCATAATTGGATGAAAACTAATCAACGGGACGGAGGTTTAACTAACCGTACATGTAATGGACCACCGTGCGGAGCCACTTCAAATTCTGACATTATATTTTTTTTATTTCAGTATAGACAGGCGATAGCCGGTGCCCCCCACCACCACCCCTCCTCGGCGCAGTCCACGCCGTCCAAGTCGTTCGTGACCGCCGCCTCCCCGCACCCCCTCCAGCAGTCCCCGTCCGGCTCGTCCGTGGGCTCGCAGCAACAGTTCCTCCCGCTCCAACAGAAACAGCGCTCGTTCCTGACGTTCGGCTTCGGCGCCGGGTCCGCGGGCACCGGCGGCTCCGGCAACGCGTCGCGCCGCGAGAGCCACGTCAACGTCAACGTCACGCCCACCTCGCACGACCTCACCTCCGACACGCCCGAGATCCGCAAGTACAAGAAGAGGTTCAACTCCGAGATACTGTGCGCCGCCCTATGGGGTTAGTTCATACACACTCTGGGATTCGTTCGTAGATCATTATAGACAATCGCTTAGTAAAGCGATTGTATAATACAATGATCCGATTTACGAGGATAGTCGTCACATTTCATGCAAATTTTTAAGAGTTTTGTGACTCGCCACTCGCCAGTGTCTCGCCTCTTGTTTTGGACTATGACGCAATTAATTGTCTTAATGTAGTAATGAGTAAAAGTAAAATCTTAACATTGTCTTGACTTTTATATAGCTTTTAGTCAAACAGCTAACATGATGTTCTCTGCAGGTGTTAATCTGCTAATTGGCACAGAGAATGGTTTGATGCTACTTGACCGCTCCGGCCAGGGCAAAGTATATCAATTGATCTCAAGACGCCGTTTCCAGCAAATGGAAGTGTTAGAAGGACAGAATATTTTGGTGACCGTCTCCGGGAAGAAGAACCGCGTCCGCGTGTACTATTTAAGTTGGCTGAAGTCAAAGATTTTGCGTACCGATGGCTTGAGTGAAGTAAGTGTTCTAAAGAAAATTCGCCACTATTATCATAAGAATTAATAAAGGTGAATGTTGCAGCTAATTGTGCTCGTCTAGGAATGAGATAAATACAGAAAGATGAGCATGAGTTCTTGTACAAAACAAAAATCTGAATGTCATATTATTACGTTATCAAAATATTTAAGCTTCGGCCAAACCTGCGCGTCAGTAACGCGGGACGCGCGGAAGCATCTGCTACGCGAAACTGTTGTTCACACCTGCGCGACTACGGTGTCCGAACCGTAGATTATTCCCGCTCTGCCGACGCGAATGTCCCGCGTTGCAGACGCTCCCGCTTCGCTGTCGCTTTGGTTGCATAGGTTTGCCCGAAGCGTTATAGTAATAAAATTTGTTAAGATTATTCTTACTATAGCTACTCTGCATACTATTTGTTCATTGATGTGATACACGCTTTTACATTTTCAGCAAGTAGAAAGAAGAAATGGTTGGATAAATGTAGGAGAATTACAAGGTGCTGTACATTTCCGTATAGTGAAGTATGAACGAATTAAGTTTCTAGTGATAGCTCTCAAAGACTCAATCGAGATTTATGCTTGGGCCCCAAAACCCTATCACAAATTTATGGCATTTAAGAGTTTTGGAGACCTACAACACAGGTAATTGCTTTCTTTCAAATATGTTTTATACTACATTTTTATTGTTTAAAAATTAAATGTACTTAGTCATAATAACGAATTATTTCAGGCCTTTATTAGTTGACTTAACAATTGAAGAAGGTACAAGACTGAAAGTAATATATGGTTCAGCTGATGGTTTCCACGCTGTGGACCTTGACACAGCCAGTGTTTATGATATCTACATACCAAAACATGTAAGTACTTTTCCTTTATCGCACTACAATATTTAATAAAACCTAGTTTCACCATTTTTGAAACTTTTTGAGGGTAAATTACGTGCTTATTTTCTTTAATGTGTAATAATAATAGCCATAGAGAATATTATGCAACATTCTGACCTTTGGAAACTGTAAACCCAACTGAAATATTCTATTTACTAAAAGAGTAAACAAAAGCCATCTTGGGGCACAACAAATCTACTTTGTTGTGCCCCATGTCATGGAAAACGCTACAAATCTTAATTCTAGTCAGGTAACCATAAACACTACCATTTACTATAATTTAATATTCCAGACTCAAGGAGCTATTGTTCCCCATTGCATTGTACCACTGCCGAATTCAAATGGAGTGCAACTTTTACTGTGTTACGACAATGAAGGTGTTTATGTCAGTACTTACGGCCGCGTTAGCAAAAATATTGTTTTACAGGTACGATTATCCCGTCTCATACGTAGGTTACACGATCAATTTTTCATCAATCTGATCCATCATATTGATGATTATAAAAAGTACATATTAAAAAAATTATCAATTCATCAATCCGCAGGTTAGACGATCAAATTTTCGTCAATCTTTACCGGATTGATGGATCAGATTGATGAAAATTTGACCGCGTAACCTATGTCTATTACCAATAATTTTCTGTTGACATAATTAATATAACGTAAGGTGCCTTGACCACTCACGACTGGTTTTAGTAATTAAATCGGTTATTATTATTTGTTGGTCAGTCATATTACAGTCTACAGATGATTATTGCGCACTGTTAATCATGTCAATCATCACCCTAAGTCACAATAAAGTCTCTCAATATAACATTTTTCTGAAGAATCTCTTTAATTTAAAAATCTCATACTTAGAATCATCAATTTTAAATAATGATAATGTTTGGTTTTCAGTGGGGTGAAATGCCGACTTCTGTTGCCTATATTGGTACTGGACAAATTATGGGCTGGGGCAATAAAGCGATTGAAATACGATCAGTAGAAAGTGGCCACCTCGATGGAGTTTTTATGCACAAGAAAGCACAACGCCTAAAGTTCTTATGCGAACGTAATGACAAAGTATTCTTTTCATCTGCTAAGGGAGGATCGTCGTGTCAAATATATTTCATGACTTTGAATAAGCCGGGCATGGCTAACTGGTAGTAGACTAATGGATCGATTCATAAGAAAAGTTCGATTCTGTGATTTAAGATTATTATGGCCAAATGGGCAATCAAGCCAAAAGTGTAGTCAAGCAGCTAAAGTTGAATGTGTTTTGGTCGTTTGGAATTCAAAGACTTTGTGATAATGACAGATTATTATGCTCAAAAGACAATCCACAAATTATTCAGTTTCAAGAATCTTTATCTTTTACGACGTGACATTTTGTACTGAATAAATGTAATTTCAATACATATAAAATATAATATTATATATATAAGCAATAACCTATAGGATAAATGTTTTTTATATTGACAATTATGAGTAAGTTATGCTGCTTAGGTTTTATGTTGCAATTGTTAAAAGTATAATTGAGATCAAACTATCAACCATATTATGCCATATTATATTGTTTATAATTGTAAGTTAGGTGGAACAAGATTATTTTATTTGGTATATTTTTTGTTTCATATTTTTAATTAAAGTATAAATAAAATATAAACGAGTACACAATACACATAACAATAGCGTTAAATACAATAAAAAGATTGTGTCAGGATAGCATATTGTATTTTTTAAATCTATTTAGTCTAAATTTACTTACTTCTATGTCTGATTTATTGACTAGCTAAAAACTGATTTTATACCAGTAATATACATATTACTGGCAAGCAAGCAAGCACTAGACTAATGACCATAATAGTAAAAATTAAACCTTCGACATTATGAAATTGATAAATTATAAGTTTAGCCTGATTCACCTATTATTTTTTTTGTGATGTGCTATTCTGTCAACATAGTAAAAGCATTTAATTAATTAGTTCTTGTAAATTATTATTATTGATCTTTCTCATAAAATATATCACTTAGCTATTGGCACAAAACACTGTAAAAATAATCACAATCAGCTGCAATAATAATTTTTGGTCAATACTAAGAATTTGGTACTATTTATTATTTATTTGTTATGTACTGTATTATTTACATGTATAAAGATGTAATTGTGCATATTGAAAATACAATTCAAGACTTTTATTTGAACACCTTAATTCATTAAGCCACAAGCGGTCGCATGCAACCGCGATAACAATAGATAAGCTATTGTGTCTCGTTTTTCCACGATCAACGGGTTAGAAAAAAATTAACAGGAAACTGCTTTCAAGACAACAAAAGTATATCTTTTGTTGTTATTATAACTAAAAAGGAAAAAACTTTATTGATAAATTATTAAAACACTCCAGATTTTGAAAAGTATTCTGTTTCCCTTTGAGACATAGGTACTAACATTAAACCAGGTATGGGCGGCTGCATTTCCAAGTCTCGCAAATTGTTCACTTTAATCTTAAGATTACTTCGAAGTTTATTTATGTCTATATTAATTTGTTTTTGATCTGCTTCTAACAAGTTTTTAGCGTCTTGCAAATTGTGTTTCACCAGCACTGAACCAACTGTCACCCAGCATTTCTTCTGTTCATTTTTAGTAAGATCGCGTAACGCTTCTCTGTTTTGATTTCTTCTTTTATCTAGCATTACTATTTCACGTTTGTCGCTAATTATTTCCTCTGCTAACTTTTCTATCGATACCAAATATTTTAAAACCTTGGCTTGATCTTCCATGCTTGCAATAATTTTTCAACACCTTTCAACACCACAGATTAAAGTATATAGAGTAGATTTCAACACAAACACGGTTGATCGTACATAAAGTGAAGTAACAAAAACTTCTCATAAATAAATTATATTCCAGGCTCGATTCCGTACTTTGTAAATAAAAGTTTTTTGGAAGAACTGCAAAATTGCAAATAAAACACTGACTTTAAAAGGCCGTATAGACGATCGGTTCCAACAGGTTTATGCTTTCAACCATCTTTTTCGCGTGGACAGAAGGAGCCAAAAAGTACTCTGTGCATTATGAAGACGTCTGGCCCACAGATTAGAGTATTATAGATTAGATTGGTCTGGCCCAACGAATACTATACTCACAACTCAGTCACAAGGAGGTCTGGCCAAAATCGCCGCGTCGTCACAACTGATTTTTAATCTGTGCAACTGATTTAGTTACTAAATTAGGACAAGTGGAATAAGTAGCTTCTAATTTGTCTTCTTTTTCCTATCCTATTTAGAACTTCTAAATTTAGTGTAATGGAATAACTACTTTAAATCTCAAGTCGCTTCATAGAATTTAACTTTTACTTTTGAGAAATTCTACCTTAAGTAGTTATTCCATTACACTAAATTTAGAAATCTAAATGATTTAGTCACTAAATTTAGTGAAGTGGAATAATATTTAGAAAGCTAGGATCCTAATTAGTGTACTAATTAGGATCCTAGATCAGTTAGAAGCCACATTTTTGCCGATTTAGTATGTTATTCCACTTCACTAAATTTAGTGACTAAATCATTTAGATTTCTAAATTTAGTGTAATGGAATAACTACTTTAAGTAGAAAGCTAGGATCCTAATTAGTGTACTAAATCGGCAAAAATGTGGCTTCTAACTGACTAAATCAGTGTTGCCAGATGGTTTCAACCTTTTATTGTATTAAAGTCAATATATTTTATGTTATACGATAGGAATCCATTCATTTTCACAATTTCTAAAGTCTGCTGGTTCCAAGTAGTTCAGAAAGTTCATGATTCATAATTTTTCGTAGAGCAAAAATTCTTTCAACCATTTATTTATTTTGATTTTCATTGAGCCAACAGCTAAGCCTATGAGAAGACCAATTTAAAATTTTTTGTTGGTTTGACAGAACTGGAGCCATTATGAAGACGTCTGGCCAAAATCGCCGCGTCGTCACAACTGATTTTTAATCTGTGCAACTGATTTAGTTACTAAATTAGGACTTACGTAGTAACTAATTATTAATCTGTGATTAGGACAAGTGGAATAAGTACCTAGCTTCTAATTTGTCTTCTTTTTCCTATCCTATTTAGAACTTCTAAATTTAGTGTAATGGAATAACTACTTATGCTCATAGAATTGCGCTCTGTAGTCAGTAGTCGCGGCCCGCGGGGCGGCGGGACGCCTCCGCCCACAGATTAGTTAGAGTATTATAGACCTCCGCGGCTCCGCCGGCCTCTATAGTCTATTTTCCACTGATTGATGTCTACTATTTTCGGATTTCGGCGCCATTTTGTGGTTGAAAATGGATTGTAAGAATTAGAGGTGTCTGTGATTCATTGGTTTTTTACGGTGATTTATATAGGTATTATTTGGGAAAGAAAATAGTTTTAATTCTTAAGTTATTTAACTAGAATATAATAAAATGGACGGCCCTAACCGCGGATTTCGTGGTGGACGCGGTGGTCCGCCCGGCGGACGCGGCCGCGGCGGTATGGATATGCGTGGAAGGTATTGTATCTATTTGAAAGTTGAGTATTTAGAAATTATAAAGTTAGAGTCGATAGTATTAATCTCGTTTTCACTACGATTTCAGAGGTGGCCCCGGCATGCGAGGCCGAGGCGGGCCGGGTAGAGGTGGACCTCCACGTGGTGGCCCTCGCGGTGGGTTTAGAGGTGGCCCTATGAGAGGAGGCGGTGGTGAGCGTGGAGGTCGATTCCCTCCCGGGCCGCAGGGCCCCGGCCCACACCCCGTGCCAACTATTGAGTCGCGGGGCCCGCCACAAAGTAAGCCAGAACTTGTAACTTACTACTGAAATCTGAAGTCATATTATTTGTAGTCATTCGTTAAACTAATATACTTTAGGAGGAGGATTCAACAACAACAGAGGAGGTCCTGGTGGCATGAGAGGTAGAGGAGGCCGAGGGCGAGGTGATTTTGGACCCCGCAATGACAGAGGAGGCAGAGGTGGCATGCCAATGAGAGGTAACTACATAATTTTTACCCGACTACGGCGAAGCAAAAAGGAGGGTTATGATTTTGACCTGTATACAGTATGTATGTATGGATGTTCATCTGTTCCTCGTAACTTTAAAACTACTAATCCGATTTGGACAAATGAGGTGTCATTAGAAGCCTCTTGATCGTCCGCTGGTTGTAGGCTACGTGACGTCACGTTAAATTTACCTTAGCGCCATCTAGGGGACATAAAGGAAAATAATATTATATAGGAAAAAAATATTTTTTCTGATGGTGTGGTATGGGGTATCAAATGAAAGAGCTTTGTTAGCAAATTCCAAATAAGTAAGCATTATTAGCTATTTCATTTCGTACGCATTCATTTCTGTAATCAACAAAACTTGGTTGACTACTGTACCCTAAAACGGAACCCTAACCAGCTGGTTTTTTGTATATTGGTAGGTCAATAGTTATATAATTTAAGAGTAACCTTGTCCTACAAATAAATCAATCCATATTTTAGGACCATCAAGTCAAAGTATGTAATCCTTTCTATCTCTGTTAGCTACCACTTTCGAGATTTTTCGAAAATAAAAATGTTGTTCGTCTTATCAAAATGTAGCTACTCACAAAAAATTAGCTTGTTAGTAATCACAAAAAACATGTGTTCTAGGGCTCCCGTACCAACACTCTGACTAGGCTCATATAGTCTAAGAAAATTAGCTTCAAAATCGTCGATCAGACCGAATGATTCATATAGTTTTTGAGTTGTTCCTAAAGGTGTCCAGATGAACAACTTTGAAAAAGAGACCTTTCCCCCCTCCCCGACCACCGGCTCTTGTTCCACCCTTGGGGACTTTTTAGTATATTCATCTGGACACCTTCAGGAACAACTGTACCAACTTTCAAAACTACACGAATTATTCGATCTGAAATCTGAATTCCTTAATTTTCCCAGGCTACTAATACCTTTCCATAAAATATAAAATAAAATTGAATAACAGAATTGTGTTATTTTGATTTCCACCCAGGTCGTAGTGGACGAGGTGGACATGGACCACCACCAAATGGTGGTCCTGGCCCGCATATGCCCGGACAACATGGGCCTCCTGCCCCAGTGCCCAGTGGACCTAACGCTCCAGCACGGCAAGGACCTGGACCTCATCAAGGCGGTGGTGGACCATCACAAGGGCCTCCATTCAAGCGCGGTGGTGGCCCACCACATGGTGGACCCGGAGGTCCTGGGGGACCACCAAAACGCGGAAGGTGATAAATCTTATACAGTCGAACCTTAAGGCACATTCATAATAATTATACAATAACTAGAAAACAAACAGTCAACATATTTTTTCATTTTAAACTATGATGCTGTTGTTCATAGATTTGAGGGACCCAGAGGTGGTGGTGGAGGTGGCAGACCGCAGTCTAGTGGATATCAGCCTGCACCCCACAATGCTGCTCCTCAACCAAATGGGTACGGACCACCATCGTAAGTTGTACTTATAATTTTGCACCAACAACTTAAAACATTTCAAACATGATGATCCAGATAACGATAGGAATGTGCCGTCTGATACACACATGACACTATTATCTCAACTGAGTATATTGTATAGAATCATACTTTAGTAGTTACTACTACTATAGTCTAAAGAGGTGAACATTTTCAGACACACGGGCTACCAACCATATGAACCTCCGGCGGCGGACCCTTATGCTGCCCCAGGATACAATGCTTCAAGGTAAAGAGCCCCAATACTTGGGCTAAAGCTTGAGATAAATTATGTAAATTCAATTAAATGATGAGACTATATTCTTGATAGGAATTGCCGTCTGATATATAGCTGCAGATAAATTCTTTCTGAAAATGTTCACACCACCATATCCTTTAATAAAATTGTACCAATATAATGGCATGAGTTTTTTTTGTTATAGCTCTTACCAAGGAAACAACTACTCATCTCCAGCCCCCGCTCAGCAGGGCGCAGGTTACAATTCTAACTACGGGACAAATTATGGATACTCCACTGGAGCACAGGGCTACGAAAATGATGGATATGGGTTAGTCACAATATTACTTGTAGACTAGAAAAATTAGTTCAGTGTTTTTATACTGAGGATATTATTAAACACATACCTCTAAAATTTTCAATGATGCTAACATTTTTCTGAAATAAAACAAATTATTCCTGTAAGTGTAGATAATATAAATTATAATTAAACGAGCGTCACATTTAGCTTTTTTTTCTAATCTTTTCCACTGTCTGCATAGTAAACCAAAAAAAATTAGCATAGCAAAAATGAAATGTGTACTGTTACAGTAACGCTGGTGGGGCGGGCGACGCCGGCTACGGCCCGGGCGAGCAAGCGTACGGCGGTGCGGCGCCCGCGTACGACTCGTACTCCCAGCCCGCCTACAACACATACCAGCAACCACAGTCACAGTACAACACCAACTATGGAGGTATGTACGGCTAGGAAAACAGGAGATAGGCAATTATTATGGTAATAAGAGGTTCAGATATAGAAACATACAACTCGGTCAAGTTAACTCCGTACCTTGTGGCCATACTATATAATAAATAATTATATGGTCGCAGGTACAGAGTTAACTCAGCCGAGTTGTAAGTAAAAGTATTATTATAGTGTTGGAAGCATACTTGAAGGATAATATTACTTAATTACACATAAGAAAAAGCGTTGAGAATAACTCTCAATAATTATAATATGTATGTATATATTTTGATAATAGAGAAAGGAGAAAAATGTGCGCAGATTGAATACCAAATAAATAAAACCTGATACCAAATAAAAATTGAATCGTGAAAATATTTGCTACTGAAAAGAGGATCAAGCCTCTTGTTAATATATTTTTTATTTGAAAGGACCATCCACAGATGTTTTTAAAAACACATCACTGAGACTTATGTCTTCAAGCCTCTAAAGATCGTCAAACGTAAGCCCAAAGCTGGTGATCCGAAAAGTATATGCATAGTGACTTCATGCTTAAATTAAGAAATTATTATTTGCTAAAAGGCAAAGCCAGAACAAGCTGTGTGATGATCTTATTAGTGTATAATATGTCGCAGTCATCTGGTTCAATCTGCGATTCGATTGAATGACTAGCGCACTTATCATACCGGCTAAATTGACCAAAATCAAAGGTCCCGACTGAATGCTTTAAGACCACCTGTCACTGTTATTACAACTATCGGTTTTTACGACTAAATATGAGTAGTCTCTTTGATGTCGTTATTTCAGATTTTGACCGTAAAGCACTACAAAGTAAATTAAGTCGACAAAATATCAATACAGTGCTATCAGCTATGCGAGCTGTTTGACGCCTTTGTTAAGGCTGGTTTTATCGTTAAGCGTTTGGCAGCGCCGTTGGAGCTCGCGCGTTCGATGACGAACGGACGAACGGCGCTGCTCAAGCTCGCGACTGAAACGCAACTACTACCCCTGTACACAATAGACATAACTTCCAGTAGTTCGACTGCAAAGAAACGGACAGGATTCAATATCTGTCAAATTCGTCGGGTTTCACTAGGATTGTGAACGGGATGTACCTCGCGCTGGCTGATATAATTTATTTTTAAATATTTAAAATAAAGATTTCAAAATTGGATTCTGACAATTTTAATCGCATGTGCCAAAACACAAACAAAAATACAACCAAAGAGGAACACGTCCAGCGAATACGTCATAGCTTTAAGGCGTCTCCCAGACAGACGCGGCCTGCGGTGGCGGTAGCCGTGGCGGTCAGTTGGATGACTTGGCCGCGTGTGTCTGTGTCGTTCCTAGAACTCTCAAGTCATCCAACTGACCGCCACCGCTACCGCCACCGCTGCCCGCGTCTGTCTGGGAGACGCCTAAACTCGTAAGTTAACAACCCTAGCGACGACTTTCGTCATAATACGTCAAATTAAAAAATTTCAACATCAGTTCTAAGCCTGGCCGCACATTGTACGACAGTTCTGATCAGAAACAGTTGAACGTCCGCGCTGTCTCTTACATTTTGTACCGAGCCGAGTGAGCTCGAACTCGCGGGAAGGATATTTCGGATAATGTGCGGGGTGGCGGTCCGGCGGAATTCAACTGTTTCTGATCAGAATTCGGACAATGTGCGGCCGGGCTATTAAGTCGGCATACTCTATAATTCTGTCTACTCTGCCCTGTACTTCTTGTCCGCTATCTTCAAAGGGCTGTGTTATAAATCGCTAACTAGTTGGACGTTAAGTGACGATCGTTCAGTCGACTTTCGGCTGAGTCATTTAATTGAATGATGTCATTCAATGAATGCGCTAGGCATTCAATCGAATCGTATATTGAACCAGATGACTGCGACATAATATATAAAAAACGATGTCATCATAGAATAAAACCAAAAAATATGTTACAATCCAAATAATAGTCTCTTAGGAAAATACACTAAAAATGGCCACGGCATTTACAATAGTGCAGTAAAAGTGGTTTATTGGTTTTACTTGGGTTTAACGTAGGTAATGCTGGCATTCTAAAAAAAAAAAGATTTAAAGCACTGTCTTTGATAATTCAAAAGTATGTATGCAATGTATGGTGATTAGTGCCAGTGAAATTGGACTTTATTTATAGACTATAGTTGAATTGAAATAATATAAGGAACATTTTAAGTAGTTATTTAATTGTTTACATTACAGGCAGTTGGTGATCTGATTGACTCTAAACAGAATGTATTTGCATGTCGAATGCAAAAATTATAATTATGGAATTTAGTGCTGGAACTATAATTATATTGAGATTGAAGCATAAAATGGATGATCATATAAATTACATACAACGTAATTTACTTATTTATTACGGACTGGTATAAGTGAGATTTATTTTTCAAATTAATTTAGAAAGTTGACAAACACATTTCTTGGTAATATTACATTTAGGACCTATCTGATAATATGATAAATAACTTGTTGTATGAGTATTAATTTTAAGGCGAATGGTATGCTAATTACCATAAATAGACGACATGTAGATTATAAGAACTTAATTTGGAATAAAATTATGAAATGAATTGTGTATGCTTTATTTACTTAGCAACTTTTACATTGCAATATTATCCTTTTAAGAAAAAAAATGATTTTTTAAATCAATTTAGTTTAATGTATGTATGATATTTTGTAAAAAATTAAGCAGGGTAATGAAAAAGATTAGCTGAGGTATATGAGATATCATCACTTTGTAGTCTGTCAACTGTCATAATAAGACATGTTAGTGTTGAAGCCGCAGCGCTTCTATTTCTTCTTTCAGACAAACTGGTAGTCAATTAAATTTCGTCAATCAGCATTGCTCAATATACATAATATGTAGTATATTATATCAGCTTAAGGCTGGGAAGAATAATGGAAAAGATAATGTCATGAAGCCATTCCTGCTATAATTGTTATTAAACTTTATTCGTAGAATGAATAAGTCTATTAAGCTAATTTGCAAGAAAAATAAGGAAATTCATAAGCATAAGAAATTGTTGGCACTATAAAAATGTATTATGAAATCAACAATACCTTTACATAATATTGTTTCAAACATTTGAAAAAATACACAGTAATAAAAAGCGATAGGTTGTTCTTGCAATGTATAGAAATACATTACACATTTATTGATGGTAAGTACCATTAGGAAAAATGTGTACTTAGTATTATTTATCATTGCTCAATATACTTTTTACTATAAATATTTGGTCAGTCAAAAATATTTTGGCCATAGTATAGAATATAGATTAGATTTAGATGATTTATTGTCAATTAAGAAAATATTGAACCTAGATAACAAAGGGTGTAAAAATAGAAGACAAACTGCAAATTATTGTCTCATACTTAAATATTATGGTAAATATGCCTGTTGTTTTGCAAGCTTTTTTAGCACGTGAAAGTGCTCAAAATTAATGATGAAAAATACATAGGTGGTTTAAAAAGTTGAACATTCTGCCGTTCCTATTAATTTCTGAAGAGATAGAAATAAAGTCATTAATTTAGTTTGGTAATAGGTACTCAGAAAATGTTAGCTATACAATTCAGGAAAAAAGGCAAAATGAATCACGAAAAAGCAAATCAGATAGGAAAATAGAAAAATAGAGGTTATTAATGAGAAACATTTAGAAAATTTTCAGATAAATTTTATGACATTCTTTATTATCAGCAAATGGATACTCATACAGGTACTTACATAAACTATGTATTATAAATTAACTTCTCCATCCAAGTCTAGAATGGTCTATGTGTACATCTAAATTGACAATACAGTAAAGAAGTATAGCACTTCTTTTGTTTGAACAAAGAGAAGATATGATATAGATAACAGGTAATCAATTATTATTTATTGCATTAATGAAATAGAATTTAAAATGAAGTCAACAATGGACATACAGTTTAAAGAATACTAAGGGAAGGTGACTTGTTGTTGGTGATCCCTTAAGTTTAATAGCCCTCAAATATTATTTTACCTCTAATACACAAATGGGAAAAATAATCATTAATTATTATTGTGTCCAGCCCCCCTAGCATACGCCAACGAGATATCTCGTGGATATCTATCTCACTCTCGAACGTAGTGATATTGTCTTTATCGATATACATATATATCTCTTTTTTGCTAACAGGCGTACGTCGAGACTCGAGAGATTTCTCGTATGTATATAGTTCTTTAGTAAGTATATAGAAAAAAATAGCACATAAAAAAAACAAAATTATCTCAAATTTTGACGACAGACGTACGAGAAAAAATGTATGTCATGTTAAGGTCAATAGAGATGAAGAGATAAACCAGTTAACACCGAGAAAACGTGTAGACAAAATTTTCTCGTTGGCGTGTGCTAGCACGGCAGGAGGTAATGGTATTTTACAAGTTTCAAGGGCAGCCAACTCTAGGAAACATACAAAATTAATATTATATTAGCTAAGTCTTAAATAAGGTCATAAAATTCGGCACATTTAAGTAAGGCATGCTGGGCCCATAACCTATTGTAATTAAAGCTAGTCAATCCTCTCATACTAATAATAATCAACCCCTGACATGTCATGGCCAATTCGTGATAAAGTACATATTATGCTTTATTTAATTTACCCTATACCGTTTCCTAATAGTCTTATTGTTTAAAATTTAAATCATTTTTACAACAATAAGTTTTATAACATAACTGCAACTTTATAAGTAAACTAGTACATGATCATTTATATCAAGTGGGCTAATGCATACTCTTAAATAAAATGTTTAATATATTATAATTTATATAGTTTTACTGAGTACATAATATGAAGAAAATCCTTCTGCCTATATGATTTGGACCAAGTGTCACTAACACCACTCAAACAAAAATCCATAGAGCAGGTGCTACTTAGACAAAAACTTTAGAGAAAGTATGTTTATCAAATAGTAGTATAGTAGGTACGGCAACGTAAGAATAAAATAAACTATGGAATATTTAATTTATAAAGAATACTATCATAAGAAGGTTACAAAAGTATGCAACTATAATATAAATAGGTGTAGTGCGAAATTTATGTATGTTGCGGCACCATAGTATTTATGCGTTCTTTATACATAGTATAATAACAATTAATATCTATTTAGAAAATTATAGTTTCTCCTTTTAGTTCTAATGCTGATTTAAAAATAATATACATATTATTACATCAAGTTTAATAATATTGTGACAGTATTAAAATTAATAGTTTTCAAATGTTTACAGGTGTAAGATAAAGAAATATAAAGGGAAATGTTGGAAATTATGAACATTTGGAACTAAAAATTGTTAAAATCATGACTTGAGAGATAAGCCTTCAAGTGGATTTAGGTAAGGGTAATATTAATTATTAATGTATGTATAATATTATAAACTCAAAAAAAATGCTGTCTTCATACCCATAAGGTTGCCCGGATCGGCATGCCGCATGAATAACGGTATGGGTATGAAAGACGGATTTTTTTGAGTTCCCAGCATTGTTCTTATAAAAAAAGTTGTTCATTTTGACGGGCTCATTTGATAGTTTCAAGGTTAAGGGTGTTTACACTAACATGTTTGATGTTGTATACCAGGAATTCTGAACCTGTAGTTGCAAGACAATTTCAAATTACAGGGTGTAAAAAAACTTTGGGTGTGTATGAGTCCCTCGTATTAGAGTATTTTTATTTTGTTTGTATTGGGGCTTGCCCATACAAATACAACTAACAAAAAATACTCTCAAAGTGAACTCTATAAGGAACACACACACACCCTCAATATCACTTGTGTTTTGTTATACCATGTTATACTCTGTATCATTATACAGGGCAAGGAATATATTATTTTATTTATTATACATTCCTTGCGCATCTTTGGTCATCAGGTTAAAATTACAACAAACATAAATTTGTTTCAGGTTGATGCACACCGCATTTTCGAAGTGGATAAATAAAGGAATACAAAATGGAATACGGATCTCTATCTTTCAAGATTTATAATATTATAATGCATCATATAAGAGCTGGACTACATTGGCCTATTGTTGCTTGTCTCTTTAAAATCGCATACGAAAATATTAGTATCACGCTTATCGTATATTGGGGAGAAAACTCCCCAATATACGATAAGCTCGACACCGACATTATTGTGTGCGTGTGACAGAGACGACAAGCAAGAAAAGTAATATTAAACTGTTCTATCCTGCAACTGGACCAGCAGTCCTAGCATGGTCACAGTAGAAATGTGAAAGTATAGAAACACTGCGGAGATAAACTGAAGGTACCGTTCCGATCTCAACCTAGTCTTATGTCATAAAGTGGCATTTTATTTGAATTTTTGTCGACCGCGGTTAACCTTCAGTTTATATCCGCAGTGTTCCTATACTTTTGCATTTCTACTGTGGCCATGCTAGGGTTGCTGTGTAGGTTTAGCATGGCTACTATAGAAACGTTATTCTTATGGTAAAGTAGACAAAGTCATGGAGTAACAAAAGAAATCTGTCAGTTTGTACGCAAAAACAGCGTTTTAACCGACTTAAAAAAGAGGTTATTATTCTTTCGCATGTCTACTGAGGCCATGCTAAGCCTGCAAGAATTTAACCTAATTTCCTTAGCCCAGTTGATGCAGCTAAATGTACTTGTCCTTGAGGCAGTATAAAATCAAAATAATAAAGGTATATTCTGAACATAATATTATGCTTTCTTTTATTTAAATACCATTTAATATTGTTTTTTTAATACATCCATACTTAATATTTAAATAACTGTTTCTTAAAAAGATAAAAGATTGAGAATTAAGACTCCCTATTTCTAAAATTACTGAACTGATTTTGATGAAACTTTCACTGTTCCCTAAGTTGAACAATACCTACCCCCTTACTAATAAACGTTGTATAAGATTTGAATAGTTATACAGTGTTTTGTTCCTGTCACACAAGTGACATTTGTAATTGGATTGAAGAAGACAAAACACTGAATAACTATTCAAAGCATATACAGCGTTTATTAGTAAGGGCCCTAGTATGTAGGTACAACAAAGAAAGAATTACTGAAATCGGAATGGTAGTTCCAAAGATATGCGAACACAAACAAAAACAACATATACATGGGCGTATATAAGGGGGGTGGGGGGGGTCCTGGGGGTCCGGACCCCCCCATTACTGTCCATCACAGTATAGCAATATAATATCCCTACAGTAACGAAACGCCTTTGATGTCGCACGATGCCGCCACCGGTGTAAGTACCAATCAGATATGCCAGGGTTGCCACTTGCCACGAAACGGGAAATAAAATAAAAATAAAATATTGTGCTTGTAATTAATCAGCGTGTTATATTTACATATTATGTCGTACTGCCAGATATTTACGTGAAACTTTATTTTTAGATGATTTGAGTTCTTTACTAGATGATGCGCGCAACTCCGTTGTGCCAAAACTCGTTAATCGCACGGGAACCGTACATTTTTCCAGGACAAAAAGTATCCTTTGTCCTTTCCCGGGACTCAAAGTATCTCCATGCCAAATTTCAGCAAAATCGGTTCAGCGGTTTGGGCGTGAAGAGGTAACAGACAGACAGACAGACAGACAGACACACTTTCGCATTTATAATATTAGTAATTACTAATTAGTATGGATTTAAAAATTTTATTAACCTATCAAGCCCCTTAAGCTCACCGGTGAGCAAGATACAATAGAATAACAATAGATTTCCAAGAATCCACGATCGAAGGATTAAAATAATGAAGACGCATTCGGATATATAAAATATCCAACAATAATTAATCATATTATAACAATTGGTAGGTACGGTAGGGCCACACGTCAGGTGTAACAGAAGCACTTCAAAACTCGCTCTTATTACTTGCGCGGTAAGGGCGGTCCAAATGTCATAATGTTACACTTGATGTGTGGCCCTGTGTACCTAGCTAGGTAGGTACTAATTAGTATGTAACAGGGTATTTGACAGTTTTTTTTATTTTTATTCTATATTGTTTCTCTCCTTGTTACACTTCTTACAACGTAAACAATAAAACAGAGATGCAAATTGCAAATAAATTCCACCAAGGCCAACACAATATTAGTGTGAACTGTGAGTCGATATTATATTTTATGACAATTTAAATCCTTTTTGTTTTTTGAATCAGATTTACATATTCTGTACACTGAACACTTATTATATCCCATTGTTTATAAGTTATCGTTTTACAACACAAAATTCGTAGACAACGCGCCAACGTCACACCTGCGCGCAAATTCGTACAAACTCCGCGAGTTTGACGGCGCGGGCCCGCGCCGCCCGCTTCCCCGCGGATACCCCTCCGTTGCTCTGCGCAAGTACATTCGTTTCACTACTGTAGGGATATTGCTATACTGTGCTGTCCATCTTACTTGCCCAATCGACAATATATTATAACTGGTGCCGCCTTATTCGTTTGTTGTTAAATGTCCAACGACCTTTCCCATCAAATGACCAATCAGGGACAGCCTTCGGACAGTTGACGATTTGACGGTTTCACTTCAATCTACCTTTCGACCATTTACAATCTCGCGAGATAGATTATAATCTAATGCGCGCCCCTACTTTAGAAATTAGAGGGGGGGGACACACATTTTACCACTTTGGAAGAGTCTCTCTCGCACACTATTCAGCCTGCCTAGCATACGCCAACGAGATATCTCACTCTCGAGATAATTAAAAACTATTCGTCTCATAATATCAAAATCTCGACATTATCTCGACAAAACTATAAAAATGTGTTATTTCGTTGATAGATCTACGCGAGAAAAAATGTTTGTCATGCTAGGGTCAATAGAGATGAAGATACAAACTATCAAACATCGAGAAACATGTAGAGAGAGATATCTCGTTGGCGTATGCTAGGCCGGCAGGTTAGAAAAAAATGATATGAGAAACCTCAATATGATTTTTGGAGACTTATCCATAGATACCCCACACGCATCTAGGTTAGTTGTTTCAGTTTTACCTATGGGGACCCCTAAAATTTTAATATTTTTTCCATTTTTGCATAAAAATCTTAATGCGGTTCAGAGACTACATCTACTTACCAAGTTTCATATAGCTCTAATAGTTTCGGAGAAAAGTGGCTGTGACATACGGATTACGGACGGACAGACAGACATGACGAATCTATTAGGGTTCCGTTCTTTGCCATTTTGGCTACAGAACCCTAAAAATTATAGACAGATATACGTTAAACAATATTTGATGCATAAAATTTTATTTTTATTTTACAATTTTGTTTATGTACACACAAAATAAAGTTAAGAAGACGAAATATTATGTTTTCTACAAAGGTACATCTTATTCCAAAAATGGAATGTCTTCCAGAAGACCTGAGAAAATGTTATTGAAACAATTCGTGAAAATAAATGTTAATCTTATAATACTTAATATTTAGGGTTCCGTAGTCAACAAGGAACCCTTAGAGTTTCGGTCTGTCCGTCCGTCTGTCTGTCTGTCCGCGGTTTTGCTCAGAGACTAGGACCTACAAAGCTGTAATTTGGCATGAATACCTACACATTTAATAATGTCGACAAAATTTATACATAAAATATTTAAAAAATATTTTTATTAACCGACTTCAAAAAAAGGAGGTTATCAATTCGACGCGTATGTATGTAATATTTCCAGAACTGCCCAGTTTTTGTATATTATGTTAATCTATAACAGCTTCTGAACAAATGTGCCAAATTTCACAAGTGTATGTATGTATGTATGTATGTTTTTATGCTTGTTCACGCATATCTCCGGAACTACAAGTCCGATTTAAGTGATTCTTTTTTTGTTGTACTAGGTATTTTTCAACTTAGGGAACAGTGCAAGTTTCATCAAAATCGGTTTAGTAGTTTTGGAGATAGGAAGTTTTCATTTTGAAGTCGGTTTTATCTTTTTAAAATACAGTTTTATGGTACCTCCCCTACACATCAAGCGGGGTTGAATTTTTTTTTCGCGCCCACCCCATCGTGTGGGGTGTCGTTGGATAGGTTTTTTTTAAAAATATTACATATGAGTATTCATAGATCATTTTCCGATTTAGGGATCCATTTGTGAAATATTAAGTCTTAAAGTGGAAAAAATCGTTAGAGTCCAGTGACCCCCCCTTCTACCAGCTAAACGGTTGCGTCTGGAAATGTGAAAAAGTTCACGGGAGTAGGAAATATGCTGAATTTAAAAGCAAAACTATCACGGTTAAGAAGACTTAATAAGTTATTGAGTAATAGTCGATCAACTAAAAAAATGTATTCGGCGAAGCATAAAGGAACTTTTCGTTCAAATTCCTTTGAAAGTAACTGAGATGATGTTGTTAGTAGTGCAAAACATGTTATTAAGCTTCGCGCCCACTGTGGCGCGGGTCGCCGCGTGCCGGGGCTCAGCGCAGCGCATAATGCGCTATAGCACACTGTTGCCGGGTCGGGTCGCTTTGCATTGACGGATTTTAACGCTCACTGAGGCGCAGCGTGCCGGGGCGGGTCGGCGCGCAACGCTCTGCCATGCTCTGCGCGACGAGTGACGGCGCGGCGGGGCGATGCGGAGTGTGGCGGGGGCCGGGCCGCATCGTATCCGCGCGTCGCTACTCGCTTGCCGGGGTGCAACGGGTCTTGTCGAGCCGTGTCGCATTGACGGAAACCCGCCGAGCAAAAATTCGCGCCGGCACAGTGGGCGATACGCGCATCCGCCTCCATACAAATTGTATGGAGGCGGATTTCTCAGTCTCAGTGTGCTCACTCCTATGTACATCATTCATTGGCTATACAAAAATTTTCAAAAACTAGCGGTACTACGGAACCCTATATTGCGCGTGGCCCGTCACGCACTTGGCTGGTTTTTTCGTAATTTATTCAAATATTGATTATTTGCAAAAAAAAACCCACCAAACTGCTAATCTCGCGAGACCTCGCAATTGGCGAGATCCGCGGTATTGTATTCATAAACTCGCGGGATCTCGCTTGAGCCCCAATCTCGCGAGATTTGCATTCCCTAATTGCAAGTGCAAAATATTGTTTTCCTATATTTTGTGCTTCTCAAGACCAAACCATGTTTCAGTATGTAATGTAGTAATGAATAAACTACCAATAATGTGGAAAAAATACTCTCAAGTTTTTTTATCTCAGTCAATAATAAAATTAGTCATAAAACCAACTATTTAGTACAAAGGTATGTGAAAATTGTGAAAGGAAAGCATTGTTGTACTTAAGTAATAAATTTATTTCTAAGCTGTGGCTTCAGGGAGGGTGGTGATGATGTCAGAGTCTCCGGGGTCTGTGATAGCCAGTGTGCACACCCTGTAGTATTTTCCGCAAGCTGTGCCCAACTCAATGTTGTTACCACTGTAGTGGTGGACTCCGGTCTTAGCCAGAAGAGCATAGTACTCAATCTCTGATTTCCTGTAATCAATACCAATTATAAAACTTAGATATTGGTTTATTGTTCACTAGTCGTTATCAAAACAATAAATTGATTTTCTAAATTGACTAGTTGACTACACTTAATAGATTTAACCCGTTGATCGTGGAAAACGAGACACAATAGCTTATCTATTGTTTTCGCAGTTGCATGAGACCGCTTGGGGCTTGATGAATTAATTATTACTCAACATTAAATTAGATATAGATTTTAGACAAACTCCACACATTTTGAGAAATTTTTCATAAAACTAGTGAAGTAATAATCAAATATCTTTGGAGTTTAGCTGTAAAAAACCATTACAGGACCTTTACAAATAACTTTATCATTGCTAAGATTATAAATCTCACCTGTCAAGAAAGCACATGGTTATGACTTCAGACTACTCCATAGTGTTCCCAATTTTGTGGATTCCGTAAATACTATTTTGCTATGAACATTTGCTACCTATGCAACATTGCTATAGAAAATCTTTACGGAATCCATTAGGGAACCATACTTCTTAGTCCGAAGACTCCATATGCTCCCGTTGACGTTTAATATAGGGAACTCTACTTCTCAGTAGTCTCACCTTAGTGGTGGCGCATTCTTGGCGATGATGACCAGCTTAGCTTTGCCCTGTCGTAACGTCTTCAGCGTTTGCTTGTATCCCAAGCAATATTTGCCTGATTTCATAACCAGAGCCAGTCTGGAGTTGATGGACTCGATGGTCTTTTTCTGAAAATAAAAATTATATCCTTAGTATTGATGCACGTATAATACTTTCAGGATCAGTTACTACTAGGTATACCTAATTCAAATATTTATAGTTTTAAATTTTTATACAGGTGGTAGGCAAGACTTCAATAAAATGTTTTTTAAATCGCTATAGAAGTCATCCAGCAGTCAGCTTATTTATAACCTCAAATGTCTGATACATTCTCAACCCCAATAACTATAAAAGTTATCAAGCCTATCGAGTACCATTTAATTTAGGACTCTAGAATGGAGATTATTTATTATTTACCATAAATAACCATGCCATAAGCCCTAACTTGCTAAGACTGGATAAAATGAAAACGTGGTCTGACACATACCTGCTTCTTAGCGGCAACCATGGTGGAAGCTTTTAGCTTTGCCTTTGAACAAAATAAAATAACGTAAGAACACTTATGAATAACAATTTAATAAAACAATCGAACGATAAACTTTAAATTATAGATAAAGTTTGAAAAATACTAAAGAAACCCACCTTCACAAGAGACAGCGACTTTCAAACAACGAATACTATACTCACAAGGAGAAGAAGAGGTACTTCATAGAAAAAAGTGTACCCCTCAAATTCTTTAGTACCTGCGAAGTAGGGGCAGAGGGCGTTGAAGTGGCGATGACGTCAACTGGCGGGAAATTTAAAATTCTACCATTCTCTATGGCGGGAAATTTGAATTCTTTGAGCTGGGTGGTGTGGCGGTACTCTTTATTAATTATTCCGAAAGAATGGAACTATCAGAATATATTATACCACATTTAATTGGAATAATATATTCTGACAGATCCATTCTTTCAGTTATCGCATAAAAACAAATAGAAATAAAACAGATTTATACAATTTTTCAAAATTTTTATTTATTCCGGAAACTTTCATTGACTTCCGGTAAGACATATGAATCATCATATAAAAAGTATAATATAAAAAGTCATTTAACACTGTAACACATTATAGATTATGATCAATTTCTCAATTTAATTGTTTAACGCACAAGAAAAACAGTTTCGAAGTCAATTTTACAATATAAACAAAACACATAAACACACAAAAACAAACATGGCAGGAGTCTATTTTTCAATATTTAAAGTTTCTCAGCTTATAACTGGCATAGAAACACACACAGGGTTTTACGGAGCACATATTATAGTCAACATAACGTAAATTTGCTGCTTATAAACAAAATAATATGAGAAAATATTTAAGAATATAACCTCAGAATTTCACTTGAAAATAAACTAACCACAGATAACGAACTAGCTATTTATGTTGCCAGTACAGATGTCTATGAAAATACATTAAATACAAATATTTTATTTCTAATTTTGTATAAAGAATGAAATAGCTTTTAGTTCGTTATAATTTAAGCAGCTTTCATGTTTTGCTAATTAAATTTTCTAAAACAATTTGCAGAAATATCAATCAATTCAAATATTTTCTAAGAAAACATAATGAAATTTGAAAAATTCTACTACCATAATGGATTCTTTTTAACAGTGGCAATAATTTGAACCAGCGCAACTAGTGTAAAATTATCTATGTGTGGGTGAGCGTTCACCGACACAGAAGTTCACACCCCCTGCTTTCAAAAAGACTAATAGACAACTGAGTACCACAGACACAGATTAAAGTATATAGAGTAGAACCACAGATTAGAGTACTATGTCGGCTGTACAGTGTACACTCTCGCCGAGACACAGCGAGGCGGCCCGACCCGCCCGAGTGCGAGAGTGTAAGTGTGGCAAGGGGCTCTCGCACGAGACTCTCGCCCGAGAGCTCTCGGCGAGAGTGTACAGCCGACAAATAATTAGTAATTATAAAATATTTACACAATAAAAATACAAAATAAAAAAATGGCAAAATTGTATTTACGATCAATGGGCAGTGACCACTGCGCGCTCCACACTCTCGGCAAAACTACACGGGGCCGAGAGCTCTCGATGAGAGTGTACAGCCGACATAAAAGTGCTGTTGGAGTTTTGTCGGGAATGTGAAAGAGGTGTGAAAGAGTGATGTTGTGATTTTGTATTATTTTCCTAAAATAGGGAAGGTGTAATATTTTTATTTTTGTGTTTATTTTAAAAACTCCGTGTAGAATAGACCACAACTATATAAAAAAATGAAAACACTGGGAAAAAATGCGGCTTATAATTGTCAATTTAAATTTTGGCGCCAAAACGGATCTATGGTCTGTATGACGTCACTACTGTTTTTTGACAATGGCCCCATCACAGATTAAAACCTCATTGGGCCCCATGGTATTTATTGGTATTTATTAAGGGCCCCCGAGACGATCAAAAGGGCCCCCGAGACGGTCAAACGGTTTGACTCAAACACGTAAATTTTGGTTTGACTCAAACCATTTTGATCGTTTACAAAGCTAGTTTGAACGGTTTGTCAAACATTTACGTGTTTGAAGCTCGTTTGATGAAATTTCATATTTTTGTTGTGTTTGACGCGCCGTTTGATCGTGTTCCGATGCGTTTGAACAAACTTTGTATGATTCTTTGGAGGATATTATTTTTAACCGACTAAAAAGAGGAGGTTATCAATTCGATGCGTATGTATGTACTATTTCCAGAACCGGCCGGCTGTTTTATCTTTTATAAAATAATATTTATTCATCACAAGACGTGTACTCCACAGCGCGTACTGAACCAAACTGCGCAGTGTCGTTTGACAAACCGTTCCAACCGACATCAAACGGTTGCATCAAACACGTAAGGTTTGAATCAAACCGTTTGATCGTCTCGGGGGCCCTAAACGGTTTGATTCAAACACGTAAATTTTTGTTTGACTCAAACCATTTTGATCGTTTACAAAGCTTGTTTGAACGGTTTGTCAAACATTTACGTGTTTGAAGCTTGTTTGATGAAATTTCATATTTTTGTTTTGTTTGACGCGCCGTTTGATCGTGTTCCGACGCGTTTGATCAAACTTGGAAGAAAAAAAAAGAAAGAAGCTGTAGTTTCTAGCACTTTCTGTAGATTTTTTTATTTTTAGACAGAGGACATTGACGTTATAAACATAAGAAAATCGCGGTCCTCGTTCTAGAATCTAGATTCTAGACTCTAGAGCATCTTGTCTGCATCACAAGACGTGTACTCGACAGCGCGTATTGAATTAAACTGCGCAGTGTTGTTTGACAAACCGTTCAAACCGACATCAAACGGTTGCATCAAACACGTAAGGTTTGAATCAAACCGTTTAGGGCCCCCGAGACGATCAAACGGTTTGATTCAAACACGTAAATTTTGGTTTGACTCAAACCATTTTGATCGTTTACAAAGCTTGTTTGAACGGTTTGTCAAACATTTACGTGTTTGAAGCTTGTTTGATGAAATTTCATATTTTTGTTGTGTTTGACGCGCCGTTTGATCGTGTTCCGACGCGTTTGATCAAACTTGGAAGAAAAAAAAGAAAAAAGCTGTAGTTTCTAGCACTTTCTGTAGATTTTTTTATTTTTCGACAGAGGACATTGCCGTTATAAACATAAGAAAATCGCGGCCCTCGTTCTAGAATCTAGATTCTAGACTCTAGAGCATCTTGTCTGCATCACAAGACGTGTACTCGACAGCGCGTATTGAATTAAACTGCGCAGTGTCGTTTGACAAACCGTTCAAACCGACATCAAACGGTTGCATCAAACACGTAAGGTTTGAATCAAACCGTTTGACCGTCTCGGGGGCCCTTTTGACCGTCTCGGGGGCCCTTTAGGAAGTGTCTACGTGCTGCTAGTGGTCGTTTAGCGATGCCCGCTAAGATACCGTAGTCGGCATAATAAGAAGGAAGTCGCTAGTATGCCGCTAGTGGTATTTTAGAAGGAAGTGGCTAGCGTGCCGCTAGTCATGGTCGTTTAGCGATGCCCACTAAAATACCGTTATCGGCATAATATAGAGTATTTTAGTTAATGTGCGCTAACAAACCGATGCAGATGGCGGTAAAATAAAGCATAGTGTTTATTCGTTTATTCTGCCGCTGCAGCCACTCAGGCATAGCATTACAATATTTTTAACTGACTGCAAAAAAGGAGGTTATCAATTCGACGCGTATGTATGTATTAATATGTATCAAATATTTGCAGAACTGCCCAGTTTTCGTATATTATGTTAGTCTACATCAGCGTCTTTTTTTATGAAATAAGGGGGCAAACGAGCAAACGGGCCACCTGATGGAAAGCAATTTCCGTCGCCTATGGACAATCGCAACATCGGAAGAGCTGCAGGTGCGTTGTGTGTTCGGCTGTGGATATTTTTTTATTTTATTTGTGTATGTTCAACGATTACTGTGCCGTTTATAAACCGATTTTCAAAGTTTTTGTTTTGTTGTATTAGATTTTACTCCAACTTGGTACCATATTCACAAAAGTGGTGATCTGATTATGGGATCCATGAGTAATCGAGGGAACTCCTCAAAGTTTATATGGAAACATATGGTAATTTTGGTTTAATGAGAAGTATCCTAAGCATATGCTACCAAAACGCAAGATTTCGCACTAAGGTATACTATGGTTCCGAAGATACTAAGAGAACTCCGGATTCCTTATAGATACAAGTTTGGGGGCTTAGGCGCTGTTTTAAGAACTGAAAGCATATTATGCTACTGTGCAAATTACATTCATTATCATCATCATCATCATTACCACGTCCACGTCAGGGTCACCAATGTCACATGGTTGTATAATATGGATACAATGTAATACCATAATTATTATAATATAATCACGTTATGTACATATTATTGGTACTTTTCATAGCGATTTTAATAAAAATATAATGTTGTTTCAAAATACATGATTCAAGTTCTAAGCGACTTATGTACCACAAAATTGAATATAACAAATTGAACCTTATCTTCAGAGCGTAAAGCACACATTTGACATTACTCCTGAGATTCGAAAGAAAAAAAAAGAAGTAAGTTGCAATAATTGTTAAAATATTACTTAGCACGTGTTCACTTCGATTTTTTTAATGTATTGTTTAAAATTATCTACCTCATATTTTTGTGAGTGTAACTCATAATAAATTGTACTTACTAAGATATAATATACTTGTCGGACTGTAAACACTTTATAGGTAAGTATGTTTTTATTTTTCACGATTTGAAAGCACGATTTGAACCATAATCAGCTTATCGGACGACGTAATTTTTGGTATTCTGTTGAATGTCGTTGTTAACTTTTTTTCTGATCAGATCAAGATGGTAATAAACATGGAAATATCATGATTTGCACCAAACTTTCAACTTCAGAGGCTATTTACTATAGGAATAAGCACGATTTATACCTTTTTTTTTACAGAAACTGTAATTATCATGTTTTGTTCTGTAACTCCTCAAATAAAATACTCTATATTATCATGCCGACAACGGTATTTTAGCGGGCATCGCTAAACGACCGCTAGCGGCACGCTAGACACTTCCTTTAAACAGCCTCTCAAAAAGTTGTCACTTGTCAGTTGTCAATTGTCATAGCAGACCTGTCAGGTGTGACGTAGTAACGTCACACCTGCCATGACAACACTGATTGGTGTTTTGAGTGTAATATTGGTACGTCCCGGCCACATCTGCGTCTATCGTCCGAAGCTTCGTGCTAAAAGACGATACTATTGGACGATACACGCAGATCGTCCAAATATAGTATCGGTTTTAGCGCGAAGCACCACGCATATGCGGCCACGGCAGTAGAATATTAACCATTAGATATTCGTTATCGTGCACAAGTGTGGGAAAGTGATGCATTATCCATAAACATGCTATTTTGTGTTCCCTCCAAAACACCATCGAAAGTTTCAGTAAAGCGTCTACCACTTTACTGAATCGACCGACTTGACTTTCTGGCGGCCGCGGCATCGCGGCTTCGCGCTAAAGCCGATACTATTGGACGATCTGCGTGTATCGTCCAATAGTATCGTCTCATTGCACGAAGCTTCGGACGATAGACGCAGATGCGGCCGGGACGTAACTGTATTGATTTTTACTTAGACTTTGACTAGACTTTGACCTAGGGATGGGTAAGGCAGTAAAAACTGAGTCAGAGTAAAAACTCAAACTCAGTAAATACTGAGTTTGAGTCAGAGTAAAAACTCAAACTCAGTAAATACTGAGTATTTACTTTATTGTATGAGTATTTACTCACTTGACACAGTAAAAACGATTTTTTCAATATTTTAGGTTCTAATTACACTTAAACAAATCAAGAACATTACAGAATAATAAAAAATACTTATAATTTAACAGATTTATAATTTTAAGTAAAATAATTACTAAGACAATGTATTTTCATGTTGAAGGTTGTCAATATGTCGACCCTTCGCTTAGCTCTTAAATATCTTAAAATTTCTTCATAGCACCTTGTGTGCGTACATTGCCGTGGGAGAGCCATGCTTCGGCACGAATGGGCCGGCTCGACCGGATTTACAAAATTCTTAGTTATATTTGTACTTTAGTAATTAATAATAAAATTAAAATAAAGTAAATATTTAAGGGCCCACACAAAAACACATTTTTTTGTCTACTTTCGCTCTATACCGGTACGGAACCCTTCGAGCGCGAGTCTCGCACTTGGCCGATTTTATTTTATGTGCTGGCAATCATCTGGGCCTTGAGTTTCATCGCCAAGATTAGGTGACAAGTTAACAAGCCCACTTTCTTTCTGAAATTAACAGATTAATATAATTAACAGCTTTAAAGGGCCCCCGAGACGATCAAACGGTTTGATTCAAACCTTACGTGTTTGATGCAACCGTTTGATGTCGGTTTGAACGGTTTGTCAAACGAAACTGCGCAGTTTAATTCAATACGCGCTGTCGAGTACACGTCTTGTGATGCAGACAAGATGCTCTAGAGTCTAGAATCTAGATTCTAGAACGAGGACAGCGATTTTCTTATGTTTATAACGTCAATGTCCTCTGTCGAAAAATAAAAAAATCTACAGAAAGTGCTAGAAACTACAGCTTCTTTCTTTTTTTTCTTCCAAGTTTGATCAAACGCGTCGGAACACGATCAAACGGCGCGTCAAACACAACAAAAATATGAAATTTCATCAAACGAGCTTCAAACACGTAAATGTTTGACAAACCGTTCAAACTAGCTTTGTAAACGATCAAAATGGTTTGAGTCAAACCAAAATTTACGTGTTTGAGTCAAACCGTTTGATCGTCTCGGGGGCCCTTAAGGGCCGTATAGACGATCGGTTCCAACCACCAACAGAGGTCACCTTGGTAGGGTTGGAACAAAAATCAACCGTGTAGACGTTTGTTTTTGGTTGACCAACCAAATAACCTTCAATTACCTTGGTAGGTAACGACTGACGAGAAACGTAGTGATTATATTCTCTTTGCTGACGAGTTGATTACGTGTAGACAGAGATTCAACTTTGTTGACCCAACCAAGGTGACCTCTGTTGGTGGTTGGAACCGATCGTCTATACGGCCTTTTATAATTCGAATAAGTACCTATGTAGGAAAGAAATAAGAGTTTATACTTACGTAATTTTTTTTTATTCAATTCTTTACAACAGCTTCGTCCATTTGGATTTTGCTAATTTAAAGCAAGTTAATTTTAATCAAATTCAATTTATTTAATACAGTGAATAGATTAATGAAAAAACAACACAGATTTCAAAAGAAACACAACGTTTTATGGTGCGATCATAACTATACTAGCTGTAATGTAAGAAGTCAAGTTATGTAGGTAGTAGGTACCCAATATGTCGACACAACTAACACCGTCAATAATTAGGGAGTTCCCCGTAGCCGTAGTCTATGTTTTAGAAAAGTACCGAGTCGTAAGTCATTGTTGCCAACACAACTATTACAAAATTTGCTAAGCTGCTGTCAAAATTTTGCCAAAATTATGCAAAATAATAATTGCTGTAAAATAATGCTAAAAAATTAAGAAAATAAAAATTATGCTATATAAATAACCCATCAATCGCCAAGCGGCACCCGGCTGTCGCTTGACAGTTGAAAATGTTTTGTTTCTGCGATTCCCACGATCGAGGTAATAATCAACAAAATATCAATTTATTTATTTTTTATTTTTTAATCAATTAAATTATCGAACAAATTAATATTAATATCTTGGACTTCATCGATAGCTGATGCTGCTGATGTACATGTAGACGCAGAAGATTCTCCTCCTTGTTACATTTATTACTCTATGTTGTTACCTATAGAATGCAGTACGTTATTCGAAACTGTTAACTGAGTAAGAGTAACTGCATTTTCCTGTCCTATTTAGGTCAAATCTGATGTATAAAATGGCATTTAAAGTTTTTACCGAGAAACGATTGCGAAGTTTGTTTTAACTACATTCATTTGGCTGAAAACGCGTTCAATTTTGGCGTTAGAATGCGGTAGTGATAATAATGAGTAACAAATACTCTTGTCAGACAGTGATATGTATTAAAAAACTTTGAAAAGTAAGTACCAATAATAGGGTCAAAACGGGATGATACATGGTTCTTTAATGGTTTATGGTAGTGATTGATGATGATGATGATGAATGTAATTTGCGTAGTAGCATATGCTTTCCGTTCTTAAAACAACGTCGAAACTCCCAAACTTGTATCTATAAAGAGTCAGGAGTTCTCTCAGCACCTTCTGAACCATAGTATACCTGGTGCAAAATCTTACTTGTTGGTGAATATTATGCTTAGAATACTGCTCACGAAACCGAAGTCACCACATATTTCCATGTAATTTTTGAAGAGTTCCCTCGATTTCTTATGGATCCCTTCATCAGGTCACCACTTTTATGAATACGGTACCAAATTGGGATGATAACCTTTACAACAAAAGAAAAAAATTGAAAATCGGTCCACAAACGGCGGAGTAAACGTTGAACATAAAAAACTAACATAACACCTCCTCCTCCATTTTGAAAGTCGGTTAAAATTGTAAGCTATATTGTTAAGTTTCATTAAAATCCGTTCAGTAGTTTTTGCGTGAAAGATTAACAAACATCCATACATTCACACATACATCCAAACTTTCGTCTTTATAATATTAGTAGGATATATTGTATTAGCACAGAATATATAATAGTACTCCGTATTAGTCTATGACATTTTTTATAACACCGACACTGTAAAAATTGTCTGTCTATATAATATACCAAAATTAGGCAGTCTATCATCAAAATTAGGTATTCAATAGCGGAGGTACCTAATTTTTCGTTATTGAGTCCAAAAAATACTAAAACAAAATCTTGCATTCAGTAAGTTAATAAAATTATATAATAATATTATATAATTTTATTTTTATTGGTTATGGTTATACTTAAAAAGAACATAGCTTAAACTTAAAAATATCATACAAATAAATAATAAATAAAGAAAAACCTTAAATAATTCGATTCTGGTTAGTAAAACATAAATACTCAGTTAAAAGTAAATACTGAGTGTTTAAATTAGTTTTTACTGAGTATTTACTCTCGATTGAGTAAATACTCAGTGCATTACCCATCCCTGCTTTGACCTGACGAAACAGAAAAACGATGCTGAAAATTGTATTGAAAAATATTATTTTCCCGCCATAATATTATACTCGACACTGGCCATGGTTTTATAGCCGAAGTGCCATAATAAGAAAAAAAAAGTGCTGTTTGTCTCCCACCACTTGTCAGTTGTCATTTGTCAGTTGTCAATTGTCAGTTGTCAGATGACGTTATTAGAAGCCAATTATCAAATTTTTCTTGTAAAAAGGGATATAAAATTCTTTGTTGATTTAAATAACAGTGTACTATAGAATAATTATATATCTAGGTAAGTGTTGCATAGATACAAAGTTCAAAGTTGTACTACTTGTTTTTACCTTTATACTTACCTCATGGGCCATGGCTCATGTACAATTTACATTTTATATTAGGACTCTGAACTTAGCGTTTCAAAGAACTATTTCACCTCTTATTGAATTAATTTAAGCAAATCAACCGATTATTTACGTTTATTAGGTGTTCGTGACATTCAAAAACCGACTTTAGATTGTAATAGCTGTTGAAATTTTTACAAAGTATGGCAAACAAACCAAGCACTAGTAAACCAAAAAATGCAGAACCTTCCACATTAGGAAAACTGTATCTCATTGCTTACAACACAATACAGACTTTAGGGTAAGTGTGAAAAAAATATTATTAAATAAAAAAAACTACTTTGCTGACTGATTTTATATATTTTATTGGAATCATGTCTCTGTATTTCAAGTTTACACCATGTAATAATTAACTTTCACTGAAGTTACTTGGAAAAAACAGGATGAACATTTAATGTGTAGTGTGTACTTAGTACTTCTACCTATGCCGATCATGGGCTGAGCTTCTGTTATAATTATTATGTTACATATTATAATCAATTACTCTACTTTTCCTAATAATTTAATATTATCAGGCTCAGAGAAAGTAGCTATAAGATTTAGAATATTAAACTCCAACCATAAAAGTGATTAGTATTATATATTTAAATATATATACTGCGTGACTGGTGAGACATGTTCAATACTTGAGGACGTGATATTTGACTATTATATTAGTTGGAAAAAAATAATATAAAAAAATAATATCAATTGATCACTGAGTAAATGTAGCTTAAAGTTAAATAATTATTTACCCAACGCATGGACACCGCGAGCGGGAGGGGTAGTTGTGTGGTGTTTCTTTGGTAGCGCACGCCTCTGCACCGGCCGCATAGTATGCCTACTTGCCTAGCCGCGTAATTTACTTAGTATCCATGATTCATTAATTTTTGGGAAATTCAAAAAAAATTAAGAACCTATTTTTATTACATATTTATAATGAGAATCGAGTACTGAATACTCTCCTTAAATATCGGTATTGACTCACCAGTCATGCTGTATATGTTACGCTCAAAGACCGAAAACGCTCATTGAGCGAAAAAATGACTCACAACGCGTTGTGGTCATAGTAGACGCGAAATTCGCGTCGTGGCCGTTTCACTCCAAAATTACTCCTACTTAACTGGCCTGGTTTAATTAAAACCAGAGTGCTCTTGTGTATTGCGCACACACTTGGGCGCTATAAAATTACTCCTGAGTAACTAACCTGGTTTCAGAACGCGTCGTGGCCGTTTTCATTAGGGCCACAACACGAATTCGCGTCGTGGCTGTTTATAACTGCCCAGAACGCATCATGGCTTTACTCGATTACCACAACGCGTTGTGGTCGACTAGCACGTCAGCCACGACACGAATTTCGCTTTGTGGTATTTCTGTGATCACCAGAACGCGTCGTAGCCGTTTTCACTAGGGCCGTTTCACTATGACCACAACTCGTTGTGAGCCATTTTTTCGCTCAATGAGCGTTTTCGGTCTTTGAGCGTAGCATATATATATTTTATATATTTAAATATATAATAATAGTCACTTTTATGGTTGGAGTTTAATATTCTAAATCTTATAGCTACTTAATCTGAGCCTGATAATATAATATTATCTTTTTATTACAGGTGGACATATTTATTATGGCAGTCTCTCATTTATTTTTTAAACCGAGGGACATTAGATAATTTTTGGCAGGAAGTAAAATGGACAGTTTCAATTTTTCAAAATGCTGCAATTCTAGAGGTGTGTAATTGATTTTTAAAAAGAGATATTTACCATATTTTTTGCTAAAACATGTTTTTCTTGTTCTAAAAGAACATTATGAATATAATAATTACTGTTAAAGTTGTTAAAATTACTTTAAGTGTAAAGAATAAAAAAAACTTCATTTTATAATAGCAAAAACAAACATGTAAAGAAGACTGAGCACAAGTGGTCCGTGAACCAATACACATACCATTGATGTATTGTTGTAGGGATACCTCAACTACATCCTTGTGCAAAGGGGCATCAAAATCTAAATCAAAAGCATTTTACTGAACAAACAATTGCAAAAACATTTTGATGTATTTTGAAAAAAAAAAAATTCCTACATTAGTAAACTGTACAAACCTAAAAATCAGTATAATTATAGACATTTGAGATGGCAAGTAACTTGCAGAGAAAATCATAAGACATATTATACAGATAAAAATACTCAACTAAAACGTTTTCCAAAAAAAAAGTAGCAAAATAGTAGCAATCTACAAACTATTTTTTCTCAAAACTGCCGGGTTAGATTTTATTGCCCCTTTGCACAGGGGTGTAGTTGAGGTATCCCTACAACAATACATCAACATTCAATGGTATGTGTATTGGTTGACGGACCACTTCCCATACAAATGTGCCCCGTCTCCTTTACTTTCAAGTCTCTGAACTTTGAACATGTTTGATCTTTGACCAACATTGTTACACAATGTTGGTCAAAGATCAAATATGTTAAAGTTAAAGTAATGTAAACCAAAAAGTTTTGGCCACTTAAATATTATACATTGCTATGAATTTAGCCCAAAATCCTTAGGCCAAAATTTTAGTTAGAAGTTGATCAAAATAATGACAAACTTGATCAAAATAACATTTAAACATAAGATTCTAGCTATACCTACTTCTAAAATTTATTTCGATCAATTAAATAATGTCTGTTTTTACTTTTTGTAGAATGTGGTGACAAAATTAGGTAATTAATTATTTATCCTGACGACCTATTTATTAGCACAATATTTTTTTAGGTGGTCCATGCAGCAATAAGACTAGTGCCATCAAGTCCAATATTAGTCTTGATGCAAGTGTATTCCAGAATATTCCTTGTTTGTGGTATTCTTTTGACAACAGAATCTGCCGTAGTTAGCCCAGGTCTTCCAATTTGTGTTCTGGCCTGGTCCATAACGGAAATAATAAGATATGCATACTATGCCCTCAATTTGATCAATGCTGTCCCACCGACCTTGCTGTTTTTAAGGTATTTTGATTAATTTATAGCCAAGTTATTCTATCATTAAATTGTTTACTTTGTATAAATAAATTTTATTTGAAAATCTAATTAGAATATTAGCTTAGAATTAGAATTTTAAGGCCACAACTTTACTGAAGAACTGCTAATCATCAAATGAATTTTTGAAATTGTAATGCTGTCTACACACCAAAGCCGCCGGCCCGGCAGCTTTGGTGTAAGCTTAATATAATAAATAATATATTTTTCAGATATTCAACATTCCTGGTTCTATATCCTTTTGGCATCACAGGCGAGTTGCTGTGCATGTATTATTCACTCGAGGAAGTGGCTAAGAAGCAGTTGTTCACGGTGTCTATGCCGAACCAGTGGAACTTTATTTTCAATTACCAGTACTTCCTAATGTTTTATATGTTCCTGTACATCCCGTTTTTCCCAGTACTGTTTGGACACATGCTCAAACAGAGGAATAAAATGTTATCTCTCGAACCCAAAAAATCACATTAAGTTCAGTCAATTTGATAATACATACTCAGCAGTTTGCTCAAATATTATTTATATTATGATTTTCTAGTTGTAATATTTTATTGAATAGAAGCAGAAATATAGCTAGTGGTAAGTTAACTTTTACACTGCTGTTGAACATTGTTTAATTTTTAAGTTTGGAAGTTGCTGTTATGTGCATTTTTATGCATCATTAATATTGTCATTATTTTTAATTGACACTGCTCTTTTAGCAGTAATTGCTTATTATAATATTGTAAGAACACTGAACCACATTCTTGAAAACCTCTTTTAATTATTTTTTAATTGAATGTAATAAATGAGTTGGAAAAGCGACATTCTTGGAAAGCTATAAATGGGTAGAGGGTATCTTTGTGTGGCATTGGTGACGGGTTAAGCTCTTATCGCTTACATATATTATGTTTGAGAAGGGTCTGTAGTATATTAGTGAAATTTGCATTTACTTTGATGCATTTTACAGCTCTTTAACAAAGATAATAAAAACAAGATTGTTCAACACAAAACATGTAAAATCCAATTACATAATTTTATGATGGTAACAGTTTGCTATGAACGAAAAGCCAGAATTTAATTTATTTTATATTAATATAATATTTTATTTATTTTAGTAATTTTACATTAAAATTGTACAGAAAGTTATTTGGATGTGTTTAATTATCAATTATTATCATACACAATATTATATTATAATATTATGTCTTACACTAATATAATATTTTTAGTACTTCCAAACTGAAGTAAGGTATAATAATAATAATAATATTTATTCAGTATTTACATTATTGATGAGATACAAAATATTATTAGAGCTACTTAAGCTAAATAAGACTAAAATAATATACGATTGCCTGAACTAGGATACCCTGTGTTTCAGGCGAAAATTAGTGCTACAACAATAATTACAACGATACAAACTATAAATATGCCTTAAAGTGACGTATTAATTAGATATACAGTATACTAAAAATTAGATAATATACTAACTATGGTTGTAATAGTTTTAAATTCCCTATACTAATATTAATTTATAATTACACAATATTATACAGTTTACTAAATCTTATTCTAATAATGTTAATTTATTGCAAAACCACTAAAAATTTTTCTGTTTCCTCATACGTCAAATTTTGAAGGAATTTTTTAAGGTTTCGTTTACAATTAATATAATTAACAGAATATATATTTAACAGGGCATTAATTCTTTTATAAAGAAGAGGACCTAAGAATATATAATACTTATTAGCAAAAGCATGTTTTGTATTTATTTCTAGTGGGCAAACGATATCTTTCCGCCTTTTGTTGATGGAATCCGGGTAGAAGGGTAGAGATGTGTGTTGCTTTAGTACTACGTTTAGTATGAAAAGCTGACGAACTGTTAGTACTTCAAATGACGCATAAAGCTGGTTAGTAGGGAAAAGAAATGGTCGAAAGTTACATATTTTGATTATTGCCCTTTGTGCTCTTTCAACGGTTAGTAACAGCGTTTTGCCTACTCCTCCCCAAGATGTAATACAATAAGTTAGAATCGATTGACATAAAGCAAAATAAACCTGCTTGATTAAATGTTGGTCTATTACATTACGAAGTTTCTTGAAGATAAACATCAACTTACGTATTTTTTCACATAGTTTATCTACATGAGGCCTAAAAGACAGATTTTCGTCTACTATTATACCTAGATACTTTATATTGTTGATCCCATCAATACTAGGACATGTGCATGCCATGTTAGAAAATGTTGTGCAAAGATGTGCATATAGTGGCAGGTTAGTAACTGCTGAGGTGGATTTACGCATGGAAAACTTTATGTATTTAGTCTTTTCAGCATTTAATGTTAATAAATGTGTCAATAGCCAATTATTTACGATATTAAAACCTTGCTGTGCATACTCGAAAACTTCGCGATATTTGTTAGCAGAAAAAACAAGTGCTGTGTCATCGGCGTATGAAATGATTTTGCCATGGTCTAATTTAAGTTGGCACATATCATTTATGTATATTAAAAATAGTGTTGGCCCTAAAATACTTCCTTGTGGAACACCATATTTTGTATTATTTTGAAATGAGCTATATACACTGTCAATCTTAACACATTGAGTGCGGTTCTCTAGGTAGCTTTTAAATAATTTTAATTGGGTGCCCCTTATTCCTATGGATTCGAGTTTGTGTAATAGGATTTCTGTAGATACAGTATCAAAAGCTTTTGCAAGGTCAAGAAAGATTCCAATTACGTGATTACCTTTATCGACTTCTCGGGCTATATGATTTGTCAAATTATGTACGGCGTCAGCTGTTGAAAGTTTCGATCTAAATCCAAATTGGTTATTTGATAATGCTGATATATGTTCTAAGTAATTGACCAGCCTGTTGTTAATGATTTTTTCTAATACCTTTGACAATGATGGTAAGATTGAGATAGGGCGGTAATTTGAGACTACCTGTTTGTCACCGGATTTAAAAATCGGTACGACGACTGCCTTTTTTAAACATTTAGGAAAATGACCTTGAGATAAGCATTTTTGAAAAATATGGGTTAAATGTGGAACCAGAATATGTCTAAATTTTTTCAAAATTGTACACGAGATATTATCCCATCCAACTGCGCAGTCGTCCCGTAGGCTTTTAATAATTCTATCTACCTCGGATTCATCGGTGTCTATTAATGAAAAAGATATTGCGTTAGATCTGTTAGTTAAAGCGGTATATGGTCGCCCGTGCAATTGACTTTGTGATTTATGTGCTAAATGTGCCCCAATATTTACAAAATAATTATTTACAAAGTTTAAAGATGACAATTCTGTAGATTGATTTTTTAGCAAAACTGAGGATGATTCTTGATGCTTTTTAGTGTATGTTATGTCCTTTATATGTTTCCAAATTTTTTTGCTGTTATTTCTAGCGCGTTCCAAAATGTTTTTATCGTAATTATTTTTCACTCGTCTGAGCAAGTCATTGCAAAAGTTACGATACCTTTTGTATGTAGTTTGCAATATGGCATTGTGTGGACTTTGCCTAGATTTCATATGCAATTTATCCCTATGTCTTATGCAGCGCAGAAGACCGGGAGTAATCCAAGGCTTGAGATTAGTTTTTCTACTGCTAGTGCGATAAAGCCTTGTATTTTTATGGATTGCATTTTGAAGATTTTGTATTACGTACGACATACAAAAATCAGTGTCATCATTATTATAAATCGGTTCAAAGTCAATTTTGCATAAATCTTCCTCGAGTTTGTTTATGTTTAACTTAGACATTAATTGACAATTTTGTTTGTGCCTACGCATGCGACAATTTAATGTTAGTAGAACAGCGTTATGATCTGTTATTGTTGAATTTAGAATTAGTGTTAGGGGTTGATGATTTGATTTAAGCATTACGTGATCTAAGCAGGATCCACTTCGATGAGTGGGGAGCGTATGAGCAGGGAGTAGGCCGTGATAAGCACATAAGTTAAGGTAGTCCTGAGCAGTGCTGTCATTGCTTCCTGGCAGAATGTTAATATTAATATCTCCAATCAAGATTATATTCTTAAAATGTGATAGATTTGTGAGGTTCTCATTTAATTTATTAATAAAGTTTGATATATCTCTAAAAGAGGGTGACCTATAGGTTCCTAGAACTGCATATTCAGTTCCTATTTTCAATAATAGTGTACTGCAGTCTTGGTAGGCTAACTCCTCTACGGTAGCATTAAGCTGTTTATTAACATACATTACAACTCCATCATTTTGATTGTAGTTATTTTGAGTCATATACATATTGTAACCTGCCAACATTGGTATATTATATTGCTTAGCTAGCCAACATTCTGTAAGAACAACTACATCATAATGTATGTCTAGTCTGTGGAGAAAAAGATTAAATTCATCGAAATTCTTGTAGATACTGCGAATATTTTGTGTTAAAATATTAAGTGAATTTGTCATGTCGGAAAGATAACGTTTGCAATTTTCTACTTCGCATATTTTTGATTCAGAAACATACATACCATCTAATTGTTGTATAATATTATTCATTATTTTAAAATTTTAAAAATAAACTAAACACTAATAGTAAATTGATAGGAAAAAACTAAGAGTTAATAAATTAAAGGATAACTTGTAAGGTCGATGGAAAACCTGTGATGTGGCGCTCTTAGGCGCCTTCATAGTCCACCGAGTTTATGTACCTTTTTTCGGCTATTGTTTTGGCGGGGCATTCGGCAGAACCTGTAGCATGATTGCTGGGTTTCTTAAAGTGCATACATGTTGCGCACTTTCCATCTAGTTCTTTATTGGGACAGTCTTTTGTGGTGTGCCCTTGCTCGCCACAGTGGCTGCACGTGCAGTTGGTTTCCCGGCAGGTCTTCGCAGCATGGCCATACTGCTGGCACTTGAAGCATCTAGTTACCATCGTAAAATCCTTTACAGGGCAAGACGACCAGTTCACAAAAATACGGCCATTGGAGATGAGGACTCTGCGAATAGCTGCTGGTACTTCGAAGATAAAGTTGCAGGTTTCTGCGTCTTTTTTGCCAGATTTGTGGCTTAATTTACTGGATGTCAGAAAAGATTGCATGTCCATGTCCTTCAATTTTTCGGCAAGATTTTGGTTATATATGCACGTCAGTACTTCTCTTTCCGTCATAGACGAGGGAACTCCGATGACCACGATTCGGGGCTTGCGCTTGCGTGGCTCATCAATAGTCAGGCCTGCATCACTGATGTATGGAGATTGCTTAATTTTTTCTATATCCTCCTTGGATTCAGTGCTTATTACAACACCACCGTTCCTTGTCTTTCGGAGGGCACGCACGTGGAGTTTAAGCTCTTCTGGCCGAATAATTTGCTGCACAAGGCATTTCGTGTCGTCGCTAGTTTTTTGTTTGTCGGTAGGGTATATGGCTACAGAGCTTAAGTTAGAGGGCTGGATATAATTCTTTCCTCTTTTAACCATATCCGCAAAAGAAAGTCCTGTGGTTGCTTTAGGCGATTCTTTCAGGATACTTTTAACGTCGGCCTTTATGTCCTGCAGGTCTCGCTCCAGATTTTGCTGGTCCTGAAGAACTCTGTTAGTTACTTGGGCTTGGATAGCCTTCTGCTTGACTGATTGATAGAGTACAGCCATCTGTGCAGCGCCATGATTTACTTTTCGGCACAAAGAGTTTACACGAAGCTTTTGGTCCGAATTCAATTTACCTTCGGAGGCAATAATGCAGATGTCATTTAGGGCTAGTGATATGCTGTCCAACCATTGCTGAACATCTGGAGTGCTGATTATGTCGGTCGTCTCCATCCCTGCACTGCGAGGTGGAACTGAAGGTCCGGGTGTCGGTGGTGGAGTTCTTGCCGTTCTTCTGCTACGATCAAAGGGACTCTCCGCCATTTTATTTAGGTTTTACTTGTTCACTATTTAATCTACTCAGACATTATTTCAAAAAATGTATGTCACAAACACTATCGAGGTCACTTATCAGCACATTATAGTTTGTATGTTTTTGTAAATTGTTTTGATTAAAATCTCGACACGTCCGTTCTCAATCGATCACGATATATAATAACCATAGACTATAGGTATGTAATAACCATAGACTTATAATATACTGACGTAATAACTAATAAGTTTCCCCAATACTCATGGTTTTCCAAAGTCCTCAGGGTCAAAAAGTAAAACTTTCTGTATTAAAAGTACTTTAAATGACCAGTAGGGGGCACTTAAGTACTAATATGATATTTTTAACTGGCCATTATAAAAGATGATAATATCGTCATGTTATTATATTATATACGTCATGTACTCTCGTGAGAGGTAAAATATTATGTTGACTCACCGAAAGAAAACATAAAAAAGTTTTGTATCATAGCGGCCCGGCCGCATCTGCGTGTATCATCCGAAGCTTCGTGCGATGAGACGATACTATTGGACCATACACGCAGATCGTCCAATAGTATCGGCTTTAGCGCGAAGCACCACGCATATATGCGGCCGCGGCATGTTTGAAAGTTCAACTATGAATACTATGATTTATGTGATATTATAATCCTGTTTAGACACACTGTCTCTATTTATTTATTGGTGTGTAAATGCGTGGAAGCGAATAAGATTATATTGCAAATAATATGTACTTACGAGAATTGAGCTTCTAATTTTATTATTTGAATTTTATTAATTTATTTAAACACACATAATAATATTATACAATACTATAAAGCAGGCCGTTATGATGTAAATTGTAAACTATTATTATTGACCAGATAGCAATCAAAAGTGCTAGTGATTAACTTTTGGTTAAGGCCTGTATTCACTTTGATTAGTGTTAAGTGCAGGTGAGTAGTGCTGTGATTAGTAATCAGGTGAAAGCGTGTGTGGACAGCGACCGATGAGTGCAAGTCCTTTCATTTCTCCTAATCACTAATTACCTGCACGTATCACCTGCACTCGCACTAATCAAAGCGAATACAGGCCTTTAAGTATTAACTATTGAATATGCATAGAATTTTGTCAATAACCTGAACCGGACTTTATTACAATTATTGACTTCATCTATATAAATAATGAATCCATATTTCCCTTGGTTACGACATCACGCGTGAACGGCTGGATCGATTTTGCTGAAATTTGGTATCGAGTTTGAGTCCCGGAGAAGGACATAGGATACATTTTATCCCGGAAAAATGTACGGTTACTGCACAATATACTTTTATGATTTGCGCGTAAACTATTCAATCGATCTTGATGAATTTTGGTATGGAGATACTTTGAGTCTCGGGAAAGGACAAGGGATACTTTTTGTCCCGGAAAATGTACGGTTCCCGCACAACAAACTTTTATGATTTTCGCCTAAACTATTCAGTCTATTTTGATGAAAGGAGGATGTTTTTTTATGTATGGCGTCTGGTCCAAATTTCCACCACTAACGAGACCTATATAGTAAAATTGTCTACTAAATACTGAATCATTATAACCAGACCGCTGTCAAAAATACCCTCTCAGTGAAAAGTTATGGCTGAATGAAAAGTCATGTTTTTTACCATTTTGTATGAAAAATATTGTAGATGTAATAAAAATATATTGAGTTTGGTGCAAATGTCCACAACCAATAAGGGTCAATTCAGACCGCAGCGATCTAAATTTGTAAGGATTTGATAGATGTCGTCACGTGAGACGTCTTGCGAATCTGTCAAATCCATACTAATTTAGAAATGCATCTACGCGTCGTGTTGCGGTCTGAATTGACCCATACACTTACGTAATGGTCTGCTAAATACGGAATCATTATAACTGGACTGCAACCAAAAATATTCTGTAAGTAAAAAGTTATGTCGGAATGAAAAAGTTTTCTACTATTTTATTCCATAAAATAGTGTTAATATGATCCATTGCACTTTTAAACTACTCAATCTAGGTGATGTCATGCCGCTTGGCATTTCCTATTAGGTTTTCACTAAAAAAGATGAATATCTATATCAATATTTTAGCTTAAAAAAAATTTCATATAGTCATAACTTTTTACTGACAGCTTATTTTTAATTTGTCTCATAATGAAAGTTACTCTATATTTAATGGACAATAAGTCAATAGAGGTCTCGTTAGTGGTGGAAATTTGGACCACTTTAATCATTCTCCTTTGGTATGGAGATCTAAGGTACTTTGAGTCTCGGGAAAGGACAAGGGATACTTTTTGTACGGTACGGTTCCCGCACAATAAACTTTTATGATTTAATCTATTTTGATGTTTGGCATTACACCAATTCGAATTAAATAATCATCGTTAAGACATTACAACGTCTGTCGGGTCAGCTAGTTGTTAAATATTTTTACGAACACCTGTTGCCTGTGTAATAAAAATAAATAGTAATTAAATCAGATATGGGTAATAATTATCGTACGAATAAGATAATGATGCGATATCCCCAATGAGTAAATTAATAGTGATCAATAGGTATTACATATTATCTATAAAATTGATTATGTTGCTAGCTATAGATTATATCTAATCGACATTTTAAATATTAATTATTGTTTTTACCGACTTTGAAAAGAAGGTATGGTTTGAATATTAGATAATAATATTATGTCAATGGAAAATGACTTGAAAGTTTAAACCCTACCGAACCCATATAATAATTATGTAGATATAGTAATTATTATTATTAGTATGTAATTATAATTAACTGACCTGCATAATTTCTTATGTCTTTACTGTAATTAAATACTTGCAGGTTATCGAATAATCATAGCACAGGCCTAAGTTAAAAAAAGCCAAAATGTGTACCTCTTTTACAAATTACCACCGAATTCAAAGTAACTAACGAGAAAATGAGTTTTCTTCCTCAGCTTAGGAAGGGTTAATTTTTTACTAATTAAGGATAAACCAGTGGGTATAAAATTGATTTTGTAGTGCGATAAGAATCATTAGAGTAGGTACTTTATCTTAATACTGTGCTTATCACAGATTACTAATTAATTATTGTTTACGAAACTGTATCTTATAAATCAAAGTTGTTTTGGACATCGACTGGATTATTGTTCATTCGCAAATAGACTTGTGACGGCAATATGGATAAGAAGCAAATAACGGGGGTGATTTTAGCGGTCCTCGTGTTGGGTGCTGATGCCAATGCGATTAGTGGTAAAAATGCGTAAGTAATGACCTCGAATTTAAATGTGTAGAAAAAAAAAAACGTGATTATTATGTAGGTCACAGAACAATAAAAAAGCGGCCAAGTGCGAGTTGGACTCGCCCATGAAGGGTTCCGCAGCAGCAATAAGGTTTATTTTTATGAAATTAAAAGGTTTTTGATTTATTTTTATATTTCAGTCGATTTAATGAAATTTAGATTAAGGTGTACCATTTATGACGTATAAAAAAACTACTGGCTAGATCTCGTTCAAACCAATTTTCGTTGGTAGTTTTTATAGGAATCTACATCATATATTTTTTTTAGAATTATCATGCCCCTACTTTAGAAATTAGAGGGGGGGGGGGAGGGGACACACATTTTACCACTTTGGAAGAGTCCCTCTCGCAAACTATTCAGGTTAGAAAAATATGATATGAGAAACCTCAATATGATTTTTGGAGACCTATCCATAGATAACCCACACGCATCTAGGTTAAATGAAAAAAAACTTTTTTTGTTACAGTTGTACCTATGGGGACCCCTAAAATTTTTAATAATTTTTCCATTTTTGCATCAAAATCTTAATGCGGTTCACAGACTAGATCTATTTACCAAGTTTCAATAGTATAGCTCTAATAGTTTCGGAGAAAAGTGGCTGTGACATACGGACGGACGGACAGACAGACAGACAGATAGACAGACAGACAGACATGACGAATCTATAAGGGTTCCTTTTTGCCATTTTGGCTACGGAACCCTAAAAACAGATGTAGGTGACGGGCCCTACTTGGATATATTTTTGCCTAACTTTAATTTATTGAGGAGTTTCACAAAAAAGTATGGGGTTGAGTAAATTTTCTTATTAAATTAAAGTTAAGTAAGTAATCATTATCTCTGTGTGTACTGTGTGTGCGGCTGTTAAAATGTTACCACTTTTTTTTCCAGAAATGCGAGATGGGATTTTGGTATCTCTGCGGACGTGAACGAATATGTCGATAACACTATTGATCTAATTATTCCGTTCATGCAAAATAATGGGTTGGATCCCATGGAGCTACCAGAAATTATTGAAGGCTTCGAAGTCGTGAGTATTACACTACCCACGGATTATTCTTACAACAGTAAGGGCCTGTTTCACCACTTCCTGATAAGTACCGAATAGGCTATCCACCAAATAATTTGACAGATCAAGTATGGATAATCTGTCAAAAAAGTTGCAAATAGCCTATTCCGCACTTTATCAGGAAGCGGTGAAACAAGCCCTTAGGGTCTGTTTCACCATTTTCTGATAACTCTGATCATGATGTCAGTGAAGTGGTGGATATAGCCTATTCGGCACTTATCAGGAAGTGGTGACTGGTGAAACAGGCCCTTAATAGTTAAAAAGATATATCTATCTACCTATTTCATGGAGATACCACCTAGCTACTGACGACAATATGTCGCTTGAACAGAACACCTAGGTACCAACTAGGTATAGCTGATCGCACATTTGTCAACAAGCGTACTTGTATGAAATGATGTGAAAGTTGAAACCTCGCATATTCTACCGCACCATAGGTTGTGTGCGGTGGTGGTGGTATGCGGTGCGTTCGGCGCGTACGGTGCTGACAAATGTGCGATCAGCTACAGTTGGTAGAGCTAGGTGTTCTGTTCAAGCAGAACAATATTGCTTGAAGAGTTGAAGATCACTGTACCGCGTCCAGCGTTGCCAGACGTACCGATTTTGGCGGGACGTCCCGCGCGGGACAGGGTCAGTCCCGCTTTTCGGGGAAAGCCTGAACGTACGTAGCGTGCTGAGAAAGAAAGTTGCGTAATGAAGTTAAGAGTGTAGGAGCCAGGAGGTAGAGGGGTGGATTATCTTTGGCTACTTTTGCTATCTATTGTTAGGGCCCCTGCTACCATATGTGCAATGTGTGAATGCACACGAGCGCCATCTTCTAGGGGCGCCAAAACCAAGGTCCCAAAAAATTTGACTAAAGGGGCGCCAAAATCCTTTTTTTGCACACATGCGCCAGTAGCCCTTACGGGGGCCCTGTCTATTGTTACGTTAACGTGCTGACCGCGTCACTGTCGCGCAGCCCACAAATTCAAGTGCAAATTCGTACCTACCTAGTCCATTCAAATTCCAATTCATCGATCTTCTGCAGTCTGCGATCTCATTATGTTTAAATATTTTGATTTTTTATGCTTTCAAACTTATGGGACTAGCCAAAGTTTGTTTTGTTAATTATTGTTACCGTGTGCAACCAGAATGTAATTTGCTTGGTGAGAGAAAACAAACAGGTGCAAACACCATTGACTTCGATCTATCTACTTGTCTGGTCCAATTCCATTAGGACTTAGGTGTCTCGAATATTTTTTAACCCCTTTTTACCTCAAAGATGTATATAAATAATTATGTGCTATCCATTGGTACGTTTTTGAGCCTAAACATAAATGGTTTTTTACATTAAAATGTGAAATCCTGTTTAGTGAAGTGTGCCGAAAGAATGCTCCTACCATTTTATTACTCTATGCTCCTACATACATTCTGGATTGTTATGTTAATGATAATGCTTCTTTATTAAAACTTACTTTTCAACAGAGACCTCTCCTCATCACATACAGCGCCTGGGTGAAACTCCACGATGGCTACATGACAGGCCTCGTCAACGTGGCTCGATCTGGTGACCAAAAAGTGAACTATTTCGCTAAAATGTTGCGAGTTCGCGTCGAACTTGAGTTCACCAACCTTGAAGTGAGTATAATTTACTGTGCAGGTTGTAAAGATAATACAAAATCGGTTTTCTGGTATATTCGGTACGTAGATTCATTAAAAATTTGGTACCACACCAGCCCCCAATATAATAGGGATCCTTTCCTTTAGGATCCAATCCTTTAGGCATCGAAAAAAAAATATTTCATACTTGGACGCTGTTAAGCATTCGTGTTACACGAATTTGTTAAAAAGAAAAGCTGTTTTTTTGCGTATTACCGCTTTAAAACCGTCGGTACGCGCAGAGGCAAATATACCAATGCGCTACAGCGCCAGCGCCATGGTAGTCCCAGCAGCATTCTGAAAGTATTGTTGTACTGGACGCGCACGAGTGTCATAGCCCATAGGTTCGATTCCTATACCCGACCCCTAACCCCTGCCCTATGGGCACTCGATTAAAAAGACTGGCGATAAGCTTTAAACAACAGAATCTTAACTCGATTAAGTAATTAGTTTTTTAATATCATAAATTAAATATTCCAATGATTTTTATCATGCGATGAAATATCTAATTACAGTTGATAACACCTATTTTATTGTTTTGAAATAATAACGGTTACGTTAACGTTAACACTGGTAAATAAATTTAGTAGATAGCTACTTTATAAATTGCTAAATAATATAATCCTTTACAGATAAAAGTTTTGATAAAATTTTAATGACGCAATATTGTTAATATGATTCTTCTACTATGCTATTGGTATATTAATTTTCTCTCAATATCCAAAGTTGCAGTGGCATTTCTAGAAGTTTTGTTTCTTTCGCTCAGTAGCTAACAAGTCGCGACAAAACTATGGTTATTGGTTAAGCTATTCGTCACTACTCACTGGTGATTGGGATTTGTGAAACTGAATAACGTACCTATTTTTCAAAAAAAGGAGGTTATCAATTCAACGCGTATGTATGTGGCCCGTATAATTAGTCGGTACTCAAAATGCATCTCGGTCTCAAGACACGGTTCAGGCTCTGTGATTGGTTGGCTGTCAAAATTTGGACCAATCACAGAGCCGAACCGCGTCTTGAGACCGGGTCGCATCTTAAGTACTGAACTACTGACTATGTATACGGGCCTTGAATTGCCCAGTTTTCTTATAATATGTATGTTAGTGATTACTGATTATACTAATTTGTCTGTTTCAAGATCTGAGCAAATGTGCCCTAAAAATACTATTTTTTTATATTTCAGTTCATGTACAAGTACCTCATCAAGGTGATGAACATTGGACCAACTGGTGGTGTCATCGCCTCCTTGGACAGGTTCTTCATTGTCGCTGATGTGCTTATCGATTTCAACAACGACGAAGTCCACTTACAGCAATTCGCTTTGCAAAACATCGGGTAAGCTTTCTTGCCAAATCATATTAACTGGTTTGACGTTTTAAAATCAGCTACTACTTAATAATTTAAGTTCCGTCGCTTAAGGCCTGTATTCACTTTGATTAGTGATAAGTGCAGTTGATTAGTAATAATAATAATAATAGCTCCCGCACCGGTGACGGTAGCCGGTTTCATTGAAACCAGGCCAGCTACGCAGGAGTAATTTTACAGTGCCCAGGTGTGTTCGCAGTACACAAGAGCACTCTCTATTCCTTTACTCTCATAACCTCTCATCCGAAGCACGGATCATCTTATTTGTCAGACAATCAGGTCTCAGCCTGCATTGTCCTAACCAAACTTGCAAAATAACGTCATGTTTCCAAAGCGGGAATCGAACCCACGACATCCGAGTCAAGAGCCGCACTCTATACTACTAGACCACGGAGGCTTCTGATTACTAATCACCAGGAGAAAGCGTGTGTGGACAGCGACTGATTGGTGCAAGTCCTTTCATTTCTCCTAAATTGTCACTAATAACCTAAACTAATAACTAACCACCTGCACTCGCACTAATCAAAGTGAATACAGGCCCTAAGTGTGGACACCGACTCATTGGTGCAAGTCCTTTATGTTATCCTAATCAGTAATCACTTATCACCTGCACTCGCACTAATCAAAGTGAATACAGGCCCAGGCGATGGTTTCATTAGAACGAAGTTGAGTTTCAAGTTTCATTTTTTTACTTGTCTGCTCAATCCTGGGGAAGATATTGGCCCAAAAGTAGGACAGAAAATTTTGGCGACTGTAACGGTAATAGTTTTAGTAAGTAAGCCACCTATTAAAACTATCGCCGTTACAGTCGCCAAAAGCAGAGTTAATAACCATTTTTACGTTTTTTTCAGCCGTCTCCGCGTACGCCTCACCGGCAATGTTCTGACTGACTGGCTCCTGAATCCCTTCATCACACTCTTCGTGACAATCTTCAATACGATTATTATGCGCGTGGTCGAGGTCAACATCCGTAACGCAGCTCAGAGCGCCATTTTGACTATCAACTCCAGCATCCGAGACGTGATAAATGTGATCGAATCATTCAACTAACGCATCAACAGTTTACGATATTATCTGGTTTTACTTTTTGTGAAATAAATTATTTACTGTAAATAATTTGTGTTTTGTCATGGGTTCCTTTAAATATCTAATCGGTCTACTGAGTCCTGCCAAATGGGGGCGCCACGTCTCTAATATACCAAGGAACTGAGTTCCTTGGTATGTACGGTTAAAGATCACAGTTATTTAGGGACGCCGTCAAGGACGCACCACTCCAAAAGGCAAAACCGAAAACGTGCAAATAAAAATCCTGGTTGGATTCGCGAATAAAGGAGTCGTTTCGTAGGCTCAGGCAGATTCGATACTACTGAACATGTATATAAGGGGTTTTATCGTTAAGCGTTTCGGCAGCGCCGTTGGAGCGCCGCGCGTTTGAAGATGTATGGGGGTGGTAGTTGCGTTTCAACGTCGTGCGCTTGAGCAGCGCCGTTCGTCCGTTCGTTTTCTTCGTCTTCGAACGCACGCGCTCCAACGGCGCTGCCAAACGCTTAACGATAAAACCAGCCTAACTATTAACGTACGCGTTGTAACTCGACTCGACCAAACTATTGGCCGATAGAAAGTCTGAAGTCTGCGGGGGCTCTTAAATACAAAGCTGTTACATATTGGTATATATTTATAGCACTGATCTCAAATAGACAAGTACGCTGGATTGCTGATACAGACCTGCTTTTTGTGCCTATTTGAAGCGGAATCAGCGCCCCATTATTCGGGTAGAGAACTAAATTTGACGTAACCACAACCAATAACAACAGTAATTGTCATCACTAGCATTAGTTCCAAATACTCTCACTACTGCTATCAGCGCCAATATGGCGGCTTTCAAACGTCATTTTTACGTCAGATTTAGTTCTCTACCCGAATAATAGGGGCGCTGATTCCGCTTCAAATAAGCACAAAAAATAGCTGTCATTTCAAAGGCTATCAGCAATCCAGCGTACTTGTATAGAGATCGGTGGACTATAGTAAACATTGCATTATCATAAAAAATAGGATGTCACTCGATTGTCTATAGTCACCCCTTTGCCTGTCTCGACGGACGAATTATTAAAAAAAAAGTCTATAGTCACTGTCATCTGTCAAGTGACAGCTGTCGCCTGTCAGATCTTTCCGGGAATTGTCAATGTCAATAAAATGAATAAACACGTGTGTTGTTGAATAAAATTGTAAAAAATCTAAAATGGGTAAAGCAAAAAAACTTAAACCATCGCAAATTGGAAAGAATATTTCACTGGCCGATCAAATTGAAGCTGGAAATGCTGTCAAAAGTAAAAGCAGACAGAAAGAGAAAAACAGACACGATGATGACGATGAAGTAAATAGTTTTTATATATTTCTATGTATTTATTGTAATAGTTATTATTTCCACTATATTTAAAACATGTTATCGTTCACTCTTCATACATTTTATCGTTTTCATTCTTTGTAGTTTGTTAATGCAGACTTATCAAAGAAAATCCTTAAAGCTGCTAGACGTCAACAAGCCGAACTAAATGAGGGTCTCCCGGCAAGTTCTATGGAAAAAGCTATGCCAATGGCTTTAAATGGTAAATCTCTATACTGGCTTCTAATTATACTCTTTTACAATGTAAATTGTTTAAGATTATGACATAATATTGTAAACTTCACTCACTAGATCATTTCTGTTTCTAGACTCCGACAATGAAGATTCTGACCATGATGACCTAGAACCGGACACATACTACGATAATATAGAAATAAATGAGGAAGATGAAGAAGCCCTGAAAATGTTTATGTCAGCCAAGCCCGAGAAGACTAGAACACTGGCAGATATAATACGGGACAAAATAACAGACAAACACACAGAGCTCCAAACTCAATTTTCTGATGTGGAGACATTGAAACTGCAAAACATTGATCCAAGGTATTTTTTTAATTTTTTTTTGTCATAATATCTTTCTTATTGCAAAGAAATTATATCTTTGTTTCTTCTGATTAGGTTCAAATGGGTAAAATAGAGTCTAAAAATTTGTACTTTATTATAAATGTATGTCTTATTTCTAGAATAAAAACAATGTATGAAGGTGTAAGGGATGTACTACAGAAGTACAGGTCAGGAAAATTACCAAAGGCATTCAAAATGATACCACACTTGCAGAACTGGGAACACATACTATACCTCACTGAGCCAACAACTTGGTCTGCGGCAGCTATGTATCAGGTAATTTATAAATGATGTTATTTGAATGAAAAACAGCACTTAGAAAAACTCACTGGTCTTTATTCTTACAAGTTACAATATAATAATTATTACAACCACGTTTAGCGCACACCACCATTTTGCATAGAGACTGGAAGTATGAAAAAGCGGAAACAAAACTTTGACATTTCTTAACTATGACACTCTTTTTTTTTTTAAACTTTGCATCAATCTATATTTATTTTATTATGTATAAACATTGCCAACAACACCCCTTCTCAATGTTTATGCATAATAAACAAACTAATCTTAATTATATCTAATAACTAACAACCCTTTTTATTAATATTTATCTCTTAGCTTACAATTTAACATTGCACTGTACTAGAAACTTATTTAATAAATCCTTACTTAATGGTTTTGTAAGCATATCCGCCAGTTGCTCACTGGTACTTATGTACTGAATATCAATTTTATTATTCTTAATTAAATCTTTAACATAGTGATACCTAATATCTACATGTTTAAGACGTTTAACTGAGTCTGTACTTGCACTTAAAATAGCTGCCTGATTGTCACAGTACAACTTAACTGGACTATTATTTTGAATATCCAGATCATGTAACAAATTTGTAAGCCAGCATGCTTCGCTTGCGGCCATACTAATAGAAACATATTCTGCTTCAGTAGAGGACAAGCTTACAGAAGATTGCTTCTTTGAACACCACATAATCAAACAATTTGCATAAGTAAACAAATAGCCAGATGTGGACTTCCTATCGCTACAATCACCTCCCCAGTCTGCATCACAATAACCCTGCAATGCACTATCATTACAAATATAAACTATTTTATAGTCTAAAGTATATTTTACATAACGGAGTACTCTCTTAAGAGCACTTAGTAATGCACTATTAGCACATTTCTGATATCTACTAAGTAAAGAGACTGCAAAACACAAGTCAGGCCTAGTGCCTGAGACGGCATACATAAGGCAGCCAATAATTTGCCTACAAATTTCTTCAATGTCTTTATCACACTTAGCATTTACATTAAATATCTTAGTGTTAAAGTTAACATCTAGAGGTGTCAACATGGGCTTACAATTATCCATATTAAAACGTTTTAGAACATTTTCTAAGTAATTTCTTTGTGATAATGTTGTTATACCTTTTTCTAAATTTTGTTTCACATTTATTCCTAAAAAGTCCGAAATTAATCCTAAATCTTTAATTTGAAATTCTTTCTTTAATACTGCTTTTAAGTTAGTGACCTCACTTTCATTAGTTCCAAAAATTAACAGATCGTCTACATATATTAACAAAAATATTTTATCAATACCACTATACTTTGTATACAAGCATGGATCACATTTAGACCTTATAAAACCTTCTTGGGTTATTACATTATTAAATTTAATATTCCAGGACTTAGGTGAACTTTTTAAACCATACAACGATTTATTTAATTTCACAATATTATTTTCTCCTGAATAAGCCCCTTCTGGTAAACTTACATACACATTTTCTTTTATATAACCATAAAGAAAAGCCCCTGTGACATCCATTTGATAAATGGGTAAGTTATATTTAGTTGCAATTATTACAAATAACCTAAATGTTGCTAACTTAGCAACTGGAGCATAAATATCCCTTAAGTTAATTATATCTTGTTGCTCAAACCCCCTAGCAACAAGCCGAGCTTTATATTGTTTGACATTATTTACAATCTTTATCTTGAAAACCCATTTGCTACTTATAGGCTTTACATTTACAGGCAATTCACAAAATTCCCACGTGTTATTATCATTAAGAGTCTTAAGTTCCCTGGCAATAGCTGCATTCCACTTACCGGCATCACTTCGGCTCATCGCATCACTATATGTAATAGGGTCACACTCACTTTGGTCCAGCTGAACATTATTACACCTGTAGAAATGTACTTGTTTACGTTCACGCTTACTCCTCTCTGCCGTTGGTGGAATAACATCTTTCAATAGGCGTTCTTCGTCACTGCATGGCAAATAATCACTGTCACTTTCCGAGTTGTCTTCCAGAGTACTACTTGTGTGGGTGGTTTCTATTTCGTTCGGGTCAATGGTTTCATTAGGGTTAACAGTTTCGTTAGGGTGAATGATTGCCGTTTCATTCATATCTGTCTCAGGACTATTCTCTTGCATGGTCTCATCTCCAAGGTCTAATGAGACCACAGTTTGACTTTCACTAGTCTTCTCTTGAGGTTTTAACTCGTCTTCCTGCGGTAAGAATGCAATGTCCCGTTTTGTTTCTACCACATTCTTTTCAGGATAATAAACACGGTATCCTTTCACATCTTCGTCGTACCCCACCATTAGTCCCTTCTCTCCTTTAGGATCCCATTTTCTCCTCTTTTCCTTGGGAATGTGAACATATACTTCTGTACCAAAGGCTCTTAATCCATTAATGTTATATGTTTTTCCAGTCCATACCTCATATGGAGATCGCCCATCCTCATGGCTCTTTCCAGTCCTGTTTAACACAAAAACCGCTGTATTTATTGCTTCAGCCCATAGTTTCTTTGGCAATTTTTTGTCATATATCATTGTTCTAGCTGCTTCCACTAATGTTCTATTTTCTCTTTCTGCCTTTCCATTCTGTTCTGGAGTATATGCTACTGTAGTCTGATGTGTAATTCCACGTCTTTTCAATGTCTCCTTTACATGATTGTTTACAAATTCTAGGCCATTATCACTTCTAAGGATTTTTACCTTGTTTCCAGTACTAACTTCGGCCTTATTTATAAAATCTTCAATTACATATTTGATTTTATCTTTTGATTGTACAAAATGCACAGTTCTGAAGTTTGAATAATCATCCTTTAGTAATACAAAGTACCTCGATCCACCAACCGACGGTTCTTCCATTGGACCGCAGGTATCCACATGAATTAATTCACATGTCCTAGTACTCTTGTACTCACTTCTATTAAATGGCAATCTATGCATTTTTCCAACCAAACAACTTTCACAAACTGGGTTAGTTGTTTGTCTAACCTCAATGTCGTTTTTTCGCAAAATATCTTTCACATAAGAGAAATTTTGATGTGCCAATCTCTTGTGCCATTCATTTAAGTCGTTCTCCACTAATTTGGCTACGTTCACATGCTCACTTTTCAAACGAAACTCCATGTAATAAGAGTTACCGAGTCTATTTGCAGTAGCACAAACAATATTATTCTTGTAAAAGCGGCAAATATTGTTATCTGTCATCATGACATATCCGCGGTCAGCAGCACGGTTGACAGAAAATAAATTTGTCTTTAGCTCGGGAACGAATAAGACGTTGTCTATGGTTGTGTCAACCCATTCGGTTTCGTTCTTAACCTGCACCGCCACCCGTCCAGATCCTAAGACACTAATTACGGCGCCATTTCCCACAATTACGGATTTTTGCGTAACACTCGAAAATGTTTTAAACAAAGAACGATCACGGCACATGTGCTCGCTAGCCCCAGAATCAACTAGCCACTTCGACTTTTCATATTTCTGGTCCACTGAGTTACTTGCCACAAAAGCATTACTCATTTTCTTGCTGTCCTTTGACCTTTTAAAACGACACTGAGATTTGAAGTGTCCAAACTTTCCACAATAAAAACAGCTGTTGTTATTACTAGAGCTTCCTTCATGGTTACTTTTATTTACCGCTTTACACTCGCTCTGGAAATGTCCAGTTTTCCCACACTTGAAACATTTTATCGCTTTCTTATTTTTCACCAAAAATGCAGAAGACGATGCTTGTTGAGCTTCTTCATTCTTCCCTCTTACTCTCTCTTCTTCAACTAGAAGTCTGGCCACCAGATTATCAAAAGTTTGCTTGTCGTCAGGCGCAGACTCCCAAGCTGAAACGAAATGCTTATATTCATCGGGCAAAGACATTAGAACTTTTGTGATAACAAATCTATCCGAAATTTCTTCTCCCATCTGTTTCAACTGGTTTTGTAATTCTTGAATCTTAGACAAGAAAACAGACATATCTATGCCCCTTTCGAACTTATATTGGAAAAATCTTTGCTGTATTATATGCACACTAGTCTCAGTTTTCTGTTCGTACACGCTATGAAGTTTTCTCCACATCTCGGCAGAACTTGTACATGTGATAATATGTAGCATTGCCTCTTCCGACATCCGTGTAACCAACAAAGTTTGCGCCTTGGCATCTTTGGCTTCCCATGCGGGAATCTCACTTGCTACTTCGGGCTTCACTTGTTTTCCTTCCACAATGTTTAACCATCCATGGCCCCTCAACTGAACTGTTGTTTGGAATTTCCATATATTCCAATTTTTGGCTCCTTCCAACTTGATCACATTGACGCTGTTGTTATTTCCTTCCATTGTGGTTTTGCCCTTTTCCAATCAGTCAATCCTTACATCCAGCAATAATGCGTGTCTGGGCCCATAACCTGATGTTATTTGAATGAAAAACAGCACTTAGAAAAACTCACTGGTCTTTATTCTTACAAGTTACAATATAATAATTATTACAACCACGTTTAGCGCACACCACCATTTTACATAGAGACTGGAAGTATGAAAAAGCGGAAACAAAACTTTGACATTTCTTAACTATGACACTCTTTTTTTTTTTAAACTTTGCATCAATCTATATTTATTTTATTATGTATAAACATTGCCAACAACAATAAAAATATACTAACATTTACATAATATACATTATACAAATATTATTTTATAATGAGATATAATAATCAGCCAAGTGCGAGTCGGACTCACGCACAAAGTGTTCCTTACCACAATAGAGCAAAAATAGACTGAAAATTGTGTTTTTTGTATGGGAGCCCCCCTTAATTATTTTATTTAAATTATTAAAGTGCAAATAAAATTGAGTATTTCTTCAATATTTCAAGTGCCTATTGTTTGCCATTATTAATATCGAGAAAAAAATAGCAAAAAAATCAAGTTTGTTGTATGGGAGTCCCCCTTAAATATTTATTTTGTTTTTAGTATTATAGCGGCAACAGATATACACCATCTCTGAAAAATTCAAAAGTCTAGCTATAGCAGTTCTTGAGTTACAGCCTGAATACATACAGACAGACAGACGGACAGACATCAAAGTCTTACTAATAGGGTCCCGTTTTTACCCTTTGGGTACAGAACCCTAAAAACTGTTTATTTATGATAATGATATTAAATACTTATTTGTGCACAACATATTTTTATAAGTGTTATACTAAAATTTATATTAATTTTTACTTTTCTATAGGCAACAAGAATATTTGCATCCAATTTAAAGGAAAAAATGGCTCAGCGTTTCTATAATCTAGTTTTATTGCCAAGAGTTAGAGATGACTTAGCTGAATACAAGAGATTGAACTTTCACCTGTACCAAGCTTTAAGAAAAGCTTTGTTTAAACCAGGAGCTTTCATGAAGGGTATTCTGCTTCCACTTCTAGAGGTAAGAACTAAATGACAATAAAAAAAAAATTATGGTATTTAATCAATCAAATAAAAAGATTAAATATGTTTAACATTTTTTGCAGGCAGGTGACTGTACTCTGAGAGAAGCAATCATTATTGGTTCAGTTTTGGCTCGGAACTCTATACCAGTGCTCCACTCAAGTGCTGCCTTATTGAAAATTGCTGAAATGGATTATACTGGAGCTAATTCAATATTCCTAAGAATTTTATTTGATAAAAAATATGCCCTTCCATACAGAGTAGTTGATTCGGTAGTTTTCCATTTTCTAAGGTTAGTATTGCACCTTTTTTATTTACACCTGTTGCCAAGATTGTGATATGAATAATGAATTTAATGCTTCAATCGCGGTTTCATAGAAACCTATTGTTCTTGTACGGCTGCTTGGGAGTTGAAAAGTTAAAGTTTTATTATTTAGTTTAGGGTACATCTGACTCATTTTGTTTTAGGTTCCAAAGTGAAACAAGAAACCTACCAGTGTTATGGCATCAGGCTCTGTTAACATTTGTACAAAGGTATAAGGCAGATATTTCTTCTGAGCAAAGAGATGCTCTTCTAGAATTGTTAAGAAAGCAATCACATCCTACAATCACACCAGAGGTAAGTTTGGGCTTTGGTTGTTTAATATTTTTTTTGTAATGTAACCTCAAAATATATAAGGTATTTCATATGAATTTTTCAGAGTCCGTTGTGCTAGCGGGTTGTTTGTTTTTGTTTGAGTTTTTCCGGTTGTTGGGGGCTGTTGCTAGTTTTTTGGAGAGTTGTTAGGCCCTCCTCGTTCAACATATTTGAAGATGTTTGGTCTATTATTTTCCTTTGAGGACACATGTGAGTTCTGTTTAGAAGGCTTTTGGGGCTGGTTATTTACAGTGTTGGCTTTCTTTTGCGTTGGAGAGTTTGGGGAGAATAGTCCCTCTCTTTTCCTTTTTTCTCTATTGTCTGGTTGTTTTTTCACTATTAATTTGTCATATTTCAGCCATGGATAGAGAAGGCTGGAGAAGGCTGGGGGAGGCCTATACCCGTGAAGGGGCAACTTCACCATATTCACCTACTGCTAATTAATTAACCCCTAATGTTATAAACTACTGGGTGGTGAATTGAACGAAAGGCTATAATAATAATAATATGAATTTTTTCCCAGATCCGAAGAGAGCTGCAAGCTGCAAAATGTCGAGATGTTGAAATTAATGAAGATGTTGCACATAGTAGTATGATAGTGGAATAGCTTTGTATTTTAAGAGGAAACTATTTAAAAACACAAATATTGTATTTACATATTATAATATGTGAATAAAATCTCTAAAATATATTTTCTATTGTCTTGACTCTCTCTTCTAACTGCTTAATAAACTAATAAATTAAACAATAAGTTTCACTTTAAACTAAAGCAAAACATGACTTATGTTCTATTGTGATGTGCTTGGAATTTAATAATATGTAATAGGTTAAAAAGTATTATTTAATGTTAAACCCAACTGGACATATTGTAATCCTTTGAATACACTTTTTCACAATTAAATCACAGTCTTAAATGTCTGTCCACTTGGCTGCTTACAAGATGAACGGGTGGTAGCACCGACAAGCCACACTCACACTTTCTACCTGATACAAAATCAAATGATCCAATTTTAAAGTGACAGTTTTCACAGTGAAGTTTTCCTTTTGTCCAGTTTTCGTCTTCTATTTTTATCTTTATCCAAGGTGGCAGCTTTTCTTCAACGAGAAAAAGAAAGCGGTTTATATTGTAACTTAGGCAGTCTTTGGTTTTACAAATAGGGCTGGCGTAAAAAGTGTCCGTGTTGGATACAACAGAATGTCTGCATTTGTGACATTTAATTGTATCTTTATCATCTTGCTCCATTTGCACTTAAATAAATTCACGTTTAAATGAATATTTTTCAGTTGATAAAAATAAGATCCACGTGAATTTTTGTAAACACCAACCTTAGATGTTGGTTAGATCATGGTTAGATGTTTGCACTTTCAACTTTGCAGTCTGATGACAATGACATTGACAAATGTACGTCAATGTCAAAAGTGACAGATTTTTTCTTTTTTTCTTATTATGATACTTCAGCTATAAAACTATGGCCAGTGTTAAGTAATGGCGGGAAAACAACAAATCTTGTATAATAATCAATATAATAATATAATTTTCAGCGTCGTTTTTCTATTTCGTTAGGTCCAAAGTCTAGTCAAAGTCTAGGTAAAAGTCAATACAGTCAAAGAGTCAAGTCGGTCGATTCAGTAAAGTGGTAGACGCTTTACTGAAACTTTCGATGGAGTTTTGGAGGGAACATAAAATAGCACGTTTCTGGATTAATTGCATCACTTTCTTAAAAAACAAACACAGTCTAAGTAAAAGTCAATACAGTCAAAGAGTCAAGTCGGTCGATTCAGTAAAGTGGTAGACGCTTTACTGAAACTTTCGATGGAGTTTTGGAGGGAACACAAAATAGCACGTTTCTGGATATTGCATTACTTTCCTACACTTGTGCATGATAACAAAATATATTATCTAATGGTTAATATCCTGTCAATATTACACATTAAAAATACAGTTAATACAATAATTTTATGAAAATAATACTAAAACACAACATCACTCTTTCACATTCCCGGTAAAAACTCGATAGATTTTGTTTTTATGTGATAGTAGTCATAGTCAAATTATCGATACAGAAGAAGAAAGAAACTCCCCATTCAATGTAGGCTTGCCATGAAACCATTACTTAAAAAAAATACACAAAGAAGTAGTTTATGGCGGCAAAACTTTTTTTGGTTCGTGAATCATTTAATTTTCAGAAACATTATAAAGGTAGTTTTCAAATTTTTATTGTTAATAAGTCTACAAAGTATATCAAAGTATATCACTTAAAGAATAATAATGATTGTTCTTTAGAGTTCAAATTCTTAAGACCAATTTTTAATGCAGTGAAGGAGTCAAAAAACTTGTTTAGCATTGTTAAGGTGCTCCCACACAGCAGTTATATAAGATTAGAAGCACGTTAGATAACATTTTTGTCTAACTTTTTTAACAAATTATTACAAAACGCGCATTTATTTTTTCACGCGTTTATTTTTTGATCGTATTACACAATGTTTTATAACGTTATATAACTGCTGTCTGGGAGCACCTTTAAAAGGCTGAGGGACTGGTTAAGAGTTTGAAAGAGAAAACAAAGTACCAATACTCAATAGTAATGGGTAAGTTGTTTCATTTTTACTACAAAGACTCTTAATAGGCTACTTGACCTAATTTTTTTCTTTACGCTAATCGCTTCTTAATCATTCATTTTTACAAAATAAACTAATATTTTAATATTTTACACAGTAGAAACCCATAAAAATGTTGATTGAAAAATATGCGTTTTAAATGGCGCCGAAAACACTGTCCGCCATAGTGTGATGTCATATTTTTTGTATTTTAGAGTCTCTGGTAGCTCTAATACCATTTGTAAGTTACAAAATTTAGTGGACTGTATTTAGGGAAATAAAAGAAAGGATTTAGAGCAGCTTTCACTAACCTTTTTGGTTCTTCAACTAGCTTCAGAGGGCCCTCAATAATTCTTCTTTGCTTGATACAGATTTTTCACACTTGGCGGAATTTAAGTAGTTCTATGAGTTATCGCGCAGAGTAACGGCGATAATTTCACTCCGCGGCGCGGTGCGACATAGATTCGTTAACGTTGATTGTTCGTTACGAGCTGAACCGAACTGAACCCGCGATGACAAAAACTGCTCTTTATATAGGTAGGGATGGATGGGAATATCACGCTCTCGCTACGTGATTCGTTAACAAGGATTTTTTAATTTTCTACCTTCAATCACAAAAAATATTAAATATTTAAATTCGGGTTCATTCATTCCCCCCCCTTTGAAGGGACCCCTTCAAGAGCAGTCAGAATAGAGCTATAAAGCTCAACTTAACAATTACAAGTGCGGGTGCAATCGCTTACTATGAAGTAAAGTTATTGAAAATTAACAACCTTTACCGTAACCGAACCTCTAAATCTAAGTACCGTTTTCACGGGATTATACTATTTATTATTACAACTTAAACAACTAATTAATCACTAAATTAAAGATTATAAAACAAATTGAGTTATTGAGTCGGTAGCGGGCAAAGTCGTACTATCGGGCGTTTGTATGTCCCACTCTTTGTTTTTATCTCTGCTACTCGGGTAACACCGTCCTTCCCCGGATAGACATTTGTAACGATCCCCAAAGGCCATTGCAAGGGCGGAGCGTTATCCACGTTTAATATTACTACCGTACCAATCGCCACTGGATTAGATGGAGTATTCCATTTCTCGCGCTGTTGCAAATTATGTAAATATTCCGCTTTAAATCTTTTCCAATACGATTGGACTAGCGAGTCCATTAACGAAAAACGTGATAGCAAATTAGGGTTTTCCTTGGACAAATCCGCCGCTGGTAACCGCTCCAACGGGGAGTTAAACAAAAAATGAGCAGGCGTTAGGGACAGAGGCTCGGACGGGTCAGAGCTCAGAACATACAACGGGCGACTGTTTAATATCGCCTCGATCTGAGTGAGGACAGTTGTCATCTCCTCGAACGTGAGAACTTGCTTCCCGATCGTTCGAAACAATAGTGACTTAGCACTTTTTATATTGGCTTCCCATATACCACCAAAATGGCTAGCCGTAGGCGGATTCATTTTCCACGTAATACGATGTTTTGCAAGTTCATTACCGAATGCCTGATAATAGTCATCGGATTTTAGAAACTCGTGTAATTCATTGAAATACGTTTTCGATGCAACAAAATTGGTCCCGTTATCAGAATACAGATACGCACACGGGCCACGGCGCGATATAAATCGTTTAAACGCGTCAACGAAATTAGCACATGTTAAATAGGAAATCAACTCAATGTGTACAGCCTTTGTGACTAAACATACAAAAATGCAAATATATGCTTTTATACTCTGAATACCTCGCCTTCGATAAGGTGTTATTTTTAATGGGCCACAAAGGTCCGTTCCAGTGTGGAAAAATGCTTTGGATTGTTCTAAGCGGCACTTAGGAAGATCTGACATCAGTGGAAACGTTGCCTTAGGATTGGCCCTAAAACAACTATTACATTTTTGCGTTATTTGTCGAACTACTCGTCTAGCTGAAATGATCCAGTATTTAGTTTTTAAAATACTAACAAGGAGCTGCGGCCCTGCATGAAAGTTTTCGCGGTGATAATGATCAATGAGTAATTTTACTATATGATCTTGTTTAGGCAAAATAATAGGATATTTTGACGAATATTCTAAAGATGAGTTTGTCAAACGACCCCCAACCCGCAATATACCGTCTGCCACAAAAGGAAATAATTTCTGTAGCTTAATCGAACATTTTTTACCATTCAGAATATTTTTTAAATCTTCAGAAAAGTAAACAGTTTGCAGCGCTCTAATTATTTTATCTTCTGCAACAGATAAATCCTCAGCCGTTATAATATCATTACGCGTAAGGCGTCTCGTAAAACGCAAAATATACACAACGGATCTAAGTAATTTATTCCAGGTAGAACAGCGTTTTGCTAAGACTAATAACGGGTGCTCCACGTCACCGGCTTTCGCGGATACATGTACCTTGGTTTTTTGTTCCGGCAACGCAATACGATTAGGTACAAACTTAACTAGCGGCCACCTATCTATAGGCTGCGATAACCAGACTGGCCCGGAAACCCACAGTTTATTGTTTATGAATAGTTTTGGCTCCATGCCTCTACTTATTAAGTCCCCGGGATTATCCGCACCGGCAACATGATATAAATCATTTGTCGATACGTTTGATTGAATCTGTGAAATACGGTTGGCGACATAAGTATCGAACCTGTGTGGTGACGACACCGACCAACACAGAGCGACTTCCGAATCCGAAAACATAAAAACGTTTTTTATTTTATGCCTTTTTGAAATCGTACAGTACACTTCCTTTAAAAGTCGGGAAAGCAATAATATTCCATTTAATTCTAAGCGCGCGAGTGTTATTTTTGGTTTAGCTGAAGCGACTCGCGATTTTGAACATAATAGCGAGACGATCGGTGCTTCATTATTGTTTACAACGTGTAGGTATATCACGCAACCGTACGCGGCTTCGCTAGCGTCCGAAAAACCGACAATAGATACCTCCGAACCAACTTCCACTCCTAGATAACGATTAAACGATATACGTGAAATTATTGGTAATTGATTTAAATATTGTTGCCAATGCTCTACGATATGCTGGGGCGGCCTTTCATCCCAATCGATGTTGAGAAGCCAAAGCTCTTTAATAATAAGTTTAGCATATAAAATAACAGGCCCTACCAATCCTAGCACATCATATAAACGTGCGGTAGTAGAAAGTATGGCGCGCTTGGTGCATGTTGTCGAAGGATTATTAATGTCGAACACAAAGCTATCCTTTGTCGACAGCCAACGTAAACCTAATACCTTAAATACACTGTCATTATCAAAAGATACGGTTCTGGGTTGCCGATGAGACTCGGGAATTTGTTCGAGTAATTCAGGAGAATTAGAAGCCCATTTCACTAATTCGAACCCGCCTGCCTTGAGAAGTGCTATAAGATCCCTGGCTATCATAGCTGCTTCTTCCACCGAAGAAGCAGAAGAAGCCAGGTCATCCATATAGCTATCTCGCTCTAACACGCTGGCTGCCTCAGGCCATCTGTGGCGCTCGTCGACAGCCAACTGACGTAATGTACGTAGTGCGAGATATGGTGAACATCTAAGACCAAATGTAACGCGGTTAAATGAATATATCTGAAGCGGTTCACTAGGTTCGAAGCGGTATAAGATACGTTGATATTTACAGTGTAATGGGTTGGCATGAATGGAAAGATACATTTGTTTTACATCAGAAAAAAATGCAATACGAAATACTCGCACATTTAGTAGAATATCAAATATGTTTGACTGTAAATTACACCCGGTATGTAAAATGTCATTAAGTGACAACCCGGTATCTGTTTTAGCGCTGCCGTCCAAAACGGGGCGGACTTTAGTAGTGCTTTTGTCATTACGGACAACTGGATGATGCGCTAGAAAAAATCCCTGCGATGAGACTCCCTCGTTAGGCGCAGCACGACTTAAAATACCGGAGGCTAAATACTCGCGAATTATATCATCGTATTTTATTTTTAACTCGGGGTCTCGTGCAAACCTTTTTTCTAACAAAAAGAAACGATTTTTAGCGGTTATATAAGAATTACCTAACTTGCTAGGATTTTCTTTAAAGGGAAGATCAACAACGTAACTGCCGTCTTCGCGACGGACAGTAGTAGAAGTATAAATATCTTCGCATTTTTGATCATCGGGACTTAAATATTTCCGCGATGGTAACTCTTCGGTAGCCCAAAACTTCTCAACGACTTTATGAAGTGGCTCCGTCGAGAACGCGCATGTAGTACGCGGCGGCGCGGGATTTAGCGAGACCACTGGAGCGGTCCCCATCAAAATATAGCCTAACGCGGTTTCGATCGCGCACGGCATATCAGGCCTTGAACTTTTAATTTTATTTGATAATAAAATATCACAATAAATATTTACACCTAAAAGCATATCTATAGGCCCTGGGTGTTCAAATTCATCATCGGCTAATTGCAGTTTTCTGATATGACTCATTGCCGTCGTATCAATTTTCGAATCGGGCAAATGTGATGTAATATGTTCAACGACCAATGGCTGTGCGGTATAGCGACGACTGTCGTTAATAAATCTCGAAGCAAAACTGAATTCAGTCATCCCTATTATTTTTTGCGTAATGCCTCCTATTCCCTGTACTTCAGAAAAACGATCTTGTTTACGAACTGATAAAGATAGGCGTTTACAAAGGGAATGAGTTACGTAATCACTCTGGGAGCCCGCATCGATCAAGCATCTTACATAATGAACGCGATTTAATTTATCGATAATTCGTATTTTCGCTGTGGCCAGTAAAGCCGTTGTATTATATCCGGAATTACCTTTAAATGATAAGTTGCATAAACTCGAACTTGCTGCCTGTGGATCTAATACATCGCGATACTGCAAACCATTATCGACCTTATTTGTAGGTGTCACAGAGTCGTTATTACTGTGATTAGAATTATTTTCGATCGACACCATGGCCAAGTGGTTGCCCGTTTTATTTACATTAAAATGTAAAAGCGAATGATGGTTCGAATTACAATATTTGCATGTATTTTTCGACGTACATGAAAATGTTTTATGTTTTACGCTTAAACAATTATTACAAAACGACTTCTGCTTTATAAAACTAAATCTTTCCCGCGGCGTAAGCTTCATGAACGAAGCACACGAGTACATATTGTCATGTAAATTAGCATTACAAAGTACACAATTGTCCGCGGACTTTAAAGTCGGCGGACTGACGCGCTGTACGTCGGACATTTTCTTACCGACAAACGATTTAGTTAAAGTCCGAGAAGTAGACGCGGTTATATTTCCCCGCTGCGGTTGATTGTCAATATTAGACTTCTGTGTTAATGTACAAGTAGTGCGCGAAATCACTTTGCTATTTTCCTTTACGAACTCAATTAAATTTTCATAGGTTGGAAACTTTTCCTTCCTATAAGTATGTTCGAATAATCTCACTGTTTCTGAATCTAATTTCTGAAGGGCTAAATGTAACAAAATGAAATCTGTTAAGTTCTCGATTTGTAGTTGCCTAAGCGCTTCCACCGAAGAATTAAAATTATTGATAAATGATTCGAGTCCGCTCGAACTCGTACTGGATAGCGGTCTGAAACGTAATAGTTGATTTAGGTATGAACTAGCGAGCGACCGCTGATCGTCATACTTTTGTAACAAAGCTTTCCAAATAATTGGATAATTTTGCGCGGTCGGCGCAAGGCCTACGCATACGGAAGCGGCATTCCCGGTTAGTTTACCTACCAGATAAAACACACGTTCACTGTCAGTAAGCGACTCGTTATCGTGAATTATGCTTTTAAATTGTTGGTAGAACAGAGGCCAAGTTTTGATGTCCCCATTGAAAGACATAAGGTCTATTGGGGGTAAATGGGTCCGAGGTCGTGTCGAAAATGACGACGCGGACCCAGTTGACGTCGGCTTCGATTCCGTGTCCAACAAAACCTGTTTAATGTAACAATACATCTCCTCGAAATCTGACCAGGAATCGTAATCAATACTAGCATTCGGATCTATCTGCATTTGCAATAAATTAAATGCCTCCAAAACATTTTGGTAATCCGAACGCATAGTTTCAATATTCAACGCGCTAGTTCTAAAAGCTCTGACTTGTCGAGTATCTGTCTCGGCTTTATGGGCAAGCTCAAGAATATTTTGCATACGCTTAAATAAAACATCGCGCTTTACCGAATACAATGTTAATTGATTTTTATCGGTATCGGAAATATTATCTTCTTCAAAAGATTTACTAGACTTTCTCTTGCCCGGTTTAACCATTTTGAAAGAAAAATAAGTAGGCAACTAAATCAAGCAAGACTAATTTTAATTAATTATGAAACAATGTTTTAATTTTAAAGTTCGAAATAATGTACGTTACCGATTTACGATTTACAAATTACAATGTAGGTATAAATTCGAAAGCACAAAAGCGGTTATAAAATTTCTTTGTTACTTTCAAAGGCGGTTAAAATTTGTAAATGACGTAGGTAGGTACCTCAGAATGCGGGGCGCGGGTAGGTAGGTAGGCAGCTGCGGTTAAAATTTAAATAAAATATATATGCACTAAATATTTAAAATATACATACATAAAATATTTTATATAAATATATTACATACACCTACACAAATATAATATGAGAGGGAACTATCTGCAATCCCAGAGGAGTTGCAGGTGCGTTTCCTCCCTTTGGGCGTCCGGAAACCTCACTCACTCGACGAAACACAGTGCAAGCACTATTTAACGCCGGTATTCTGTGAGGCTGTGGTCTTTCACCGGATGAGCCTGCCCACTCGTGCCGAAGCTTGGCTCTCCCACTTAAATTAACGATACTATAATAAGATAAAATATTATGATGCGGCGATAATAATAAAATGATGAATGCGATGCGATGCGATGATGCGATGCGATGCGATGCGATGCGATGCGGTAATAACTAACAAGTACTTATATACGGTCGATAAAATAAAATAATATGTAGTAATAAATACTTATTAATATAATAAAAGAAAAAATAAAATGCGGGATGATAATATACTACTTAAATGATTGTGTGAAAAATAACTGTTTAAATATCAAATAAAATGCAACTGCCTAACTACTGCCCGTTTGTCGTAACTCGTAGGTACAATTTGACGGTTACGCGCGCGGCCGCGTCGTTCAAATTTGAACTCCGTGACGCTGTATAAAATGGCGAATGGAAAAAATTCACAGCGGTTACCGAATTAATTTAGGGATTCGTTACAAATGCCGTCCAAGTAATGCGGGTTAAAATAAAATGAAATATCTATCTACTTATCGGAGAAGATATTTCAGTTACCTAGCACAGCGATTGCACAAACACCTAGTAATTGCAGTGAAATAAAATATTATGCGGATGAAATATTTATAAAATAGTAAATTTTTTCCTATGCACAATTTAAACCAGGAAACGAACAAGACAATTAAATCTTATGTTCGATTTAGCGAGATTAGCGGGAGTAGGATAGTGACGGGACAATAATTATTTACGTGACAGTTACAGTTTTCGAATTTAAATTTGAAAAAAGGGACAATTACGAAGCGGAAAGTAGCGGAAAGTAGCATACAGCTGATAAATTTAATGGATAATGCGGTTCGAATGGACCAGAAAAAATGGTAGCTCTAATACCATTTGTAAGTTACAAAATTTAGTGGACTGTATTTAGGGAAATAAAAGAAAGGATTTAGAGCAGCTTTCACTAACCTTTTTGGTTCTTCAACTAGCTTCAGAGGGCCCTCAATAATTCTTCTTTGCTTGATACAGATTTTTCACACTTGGCGGAATTTAAGTAGTTCTATGAGTTATCGCGCAGAGTAACGGCGATAATTTCACTCCGCGGCGCGGTGCGACATAGATTCGTTAACGTTGATTGTTCGTTACGAGCTGAACCGAACTGAACCCGCGATGACAAAAACTGCTCTTTATATAGGTAGGGATGGATGGGAATATCACGCTCTCGCTACGTGATTCGTTAACAAGGATTTTTTAATTTTCTACCTTCAATCACAAAAAATATTAAATATTTAAATTCGGGTTCATTCAGTCTCTTTATTGAACATTTTTTTATGTGCTAAATGTACGAGTGTAAAGTGGACACAAAAATTATAAAAGAATTAAATAAGAAATTAGAAATCATTTGTAAAGTTGAAAACTTTTAGAGAAAAGTTTTAGCCATTTCATTTCCCGTCTACAATGAATGGAGATAATATATAAAACTGATATTTTATTCGAATTATTCAAGAAAACATATTTTACAAATCTTTCTAGGCTTATTCTTATTATTTATGTACAAATAAACTTACATATAACGGGCGCGATAAATAAAAGATATTAAATTACGAATATAATGACGTCACATCCAAATCGGAAGTACCGCAAAAGCGTTTTAGTCGGTACAAATCATATTTTCATAAAATCATATTTTCAAATCGACTTTATTTATCAATCATAAGCTTTTATTTGATGATAAGGGTGAAATACGGTTTCCTAGGCTAAGTTCTACTAGAAATATGCATTTGTTTAATGTAATTAAATATAGGTCAAGTAGCCTATTCCAAAGTCGGATTTAGCGAAAAAAATTTTTTCAAAACACCGTCCGTTTAATTTATCAACAAAATGTAATGAAAAATTTTTTTATGGATGTACAGTTGTTTGCTTTCAGTATTTACAAAATGCATGCAGTGCATGCTAATTGAGTAATTGCTATACCATAGCAATCTAATACAAAGAACGATTTCGAGTCGGCGCAGACCTCAAACGGTACTAACCTCCAAAAAAGGCACAAAATAAAATGACAAGTCGCATGTGCGTAATATTTTTATTTTCATGGAACTTATTTACGTATTCAACGAGAATTTGCGCATTTCAAAGATTTATTCAACTATATAATGGCTAATGTGCACAGCTTAAATACAATGACTCAGTACATGTATAGCATGTACATTGTACAATTATCTATGTAACAATAACGAACCAATATTCCATAATATCGTATAAAAAGTACTTATAAAGCATTCATTAATTTAAGCATGATTTAATCTGTTTTATACAGGGAGTTTTATACAAATAATGTATCACACGTGAACAATAGTAACATAATGGGATATATTAATATTATTCGATAGTTACGGTTGTACTTAGAGGCGTGGTGTAACAGCTCTATTGAGTACAGTAAGAAAATTTGTCGCAGTTAGTCCACCAAAAGTCGAATAGTAATTTAAATTTTACCCTGATATTTGTGTATTAAAAAGCTTTTAAGTAGTAAGTAATACTAGAATGAAGTATTAATTTTAAGTTATTTTTATATTTTTAAAATAATGAAATGTTAAATAAACGTATATTGAACTGATTACAATTTTGAAATAATTCAATTGCTTTTAGTCAACCTCTTCTTCGAATTTTACAGCTAGGCGTAATAATATATGATTTTATTGTTTTTTTAATGCATATATTTTATCTTTGTGTATCTTTAGATATTCACATATAAAAGATCACGTTTGGATACATTTGACCTAGTCCATTCAAATAAAAGAAGAGGCATAAAACTTAAAATAAGTTAATAAAGCTTTAAACAGAGAAGGACCACACTCTTTTATACATTTATAAAAATATGGATTTCAAGCATTTTATTTTCCGGTACTAGATGCATGCAGGTAGCATACAATGGGTAGATTGTGTTGTTATTTCAGATAATATTTTTATGAGAATGTGGTAAGAACGTGACCATAAAAACAATTAATAACAATAATTATTAATTTACCGAAAAGGAACAACATAATTTTTGATAATATGCATATCAGTATATTGATTATAATTATAATATTATTATCTGTATTAATTAATGTACTATGCGTACCCATACCCAATACAATTATTATATTATGCTAATATGCTACGGGCTACGCTCGATGCTCGTAGCGTCGTGCTACGCTCGTAGCTCGTAGCGTCGTGGTACGCTCGTAGTTCGTAGCGTCGTGGTACGCTCGTAGCTCGTAGCGTCGTGCTACGCTCGTAGCTCGTAGCGTCGTGGTACGCTCGTAGCTCGTAGCGTCGTGCTACGCTCGTAGCTCGTAGCGTCGTGGTACGCTCGTAGCTCGTAGCGTCGTGCTACGCTCGTAGCTCGTAGCGTCGCGCTACGCTCGTAGCTCGTAGCGTCGCGCTACGCTCGTAGCTCGTAGTGTTGTGCTACGCTCGTAGCTCGTAGCGTCGTGCTGCGCTTTGCGCTACGTGTGCTACGCGGGCTACGACTGACGATTTTGACTCACGAGTTACGATAAATGCTTATAATTATATTTTTAAGATTTTACATTATTTTATAAAGATTAAGTTATCATCCAAAGAAAATATAAATTTTTAGCACGCCTTGGATGGCTTTTATGGTCGAGTCCTCACCACGTGAACACAAAATTTACTCAATAAAAGCTAATAATTACCTAATACAAAAGCACTTCAAAGGAATCTAACAATAGTATCAACATATTAATGATATTCAAATATACATCATACGATAATAAACTTGAATAAAATAAAAGTTACGTAAAAATTATAATACAACATTTACATATAATGTAGATAAGTGCGTTTTATTTTCAGCTTAACAATATAAAATTTTGATCACAGACAAAATTACACGTAATTATTATTATGCACGCCTTAACGTAGCACTTAAATGCGTTTAAAATACGTAATACTAAACTTATCAATATCAATACTCTATAAGCTAATTTAATTATTATGGTGTGATTATTATTATGGGCTATAAACAACCGAGCTTTGATATCGAGGCTTTTGACTGTTGTAGATTTTGTTACAAACAGTCGAGATCTTTTTAAGTAAGCCGAATTACATTAGTTAACATTAGTTTTGTCTAAAAAAAGTTTAAAAATGATATTTTTGCGTTTACTTGTAAGTATTAGTTGTTTATTAAATTTTTTTAAACACATGCATAGTTAAAGGACTTTTCATACATATTGACAGACAAAAGTTTGTTGTATTTTTTCTAACAATTTTTATAGTTTTATACAAATGATGTTGACAAAATAAAATATGGTCAGGGAGCCCTAGAACAATTTTTTTTTGTGATTACTAACAAGCTAAATTTTTGCGAGTAGCTACATTTTGATAAGACGAACAACATTTTTATTTTCGAAAAATCTTGAAAGTGGTAGCTAACAGAGATACAAACGATTTCATACTTTGACTTGATGGTCCTAAAATATGGATTGTTTTATTTGTAGGACAAGGTTACTCTTAAATTATATAACTATTACCTACCAATATACAATAAATCTGCTGGTTAGGGTTCCGTTTTAGGGTTCTGTAATCAACAAAACTTGGTTGACTACTGTACCCTAAAACGGAACCCTAACCAGCTGATTTTTTGTATATTGATAAGTTAATAGTTATATAATTTAAGAGTAACCTTGTCCTACAAATAAAACAATCCATATTTTAGGACCATCAAGTCAAAGTATGAAATACTTTGTATCTCTGTTAGCTACCACTTGCAAGATTTTTCGAAAATAAAAATGTTGTTCGTCTTATCAAAATCTAGCTACTCACAAAAAATTAGCTTGTTAGTAATCACAAAAAAAAAATTGTTCTAGGGCACCCGTACTAATAGTTTTATTCATTAAAATATTTTTCAAAATGAAGCGGTGCTTGCGTAGTAAGTATCGTCAGCGACATAATAATATTAGGGAAATAATAAAACGAGCGAATAAATAATTGCTTTGCGACTGATGATGAAAATACTGTTTTAATAACATGAGCGGTATGAATTTGAGTAAGCGAAAAATAAACTAAACTAACGACTAATATTGATTTATAATAAAATCCAGAACGAGCTTACAAAAAGTGGATTGTGATTATTCTATTTCAGATATTAAAAATCTATCCGAGCGACTGTATTACTAAGTGAGTGACTGGAAATACATAGCGGGCAACTTCAATATTAAAGGAATATTCAATTTTTCTAAGTGAGGTTATACATTACGAACTACTAAAAAGTACACTTTGAGCAAACTTTTGTGAGCTGCTTTATTAATGATTATTGGCTTTATATTTTATATTTTGATACGTGTTTTAATGAAAACTACAGCTGATTGTTAAATGCGCGCGAATTCGAATGGGGGCGGGGCGACGAATCGTTGCAGTCATAATAATTTTCATCATCATTTTACTATACCGTCATGTCTAAAGTACTCCGTGTTGGCCCAATACGACTTTTTTGGGTTAGGTAATAGGTTAAATGAGCTTCGCTGCGCTACGCTCCCGCCTTAGCCATCGTGGTTATTTTTTTTAACCACCCAGAAGTTATAGGGGTTACCCCCTCCCACTCCCCTCTTCCTTCCCTCCCCCCTCCTCCCCCTTCGCATTCTAAACTTTTAACTTTATATAAGTAATTTAAGTTCCTACAAATAGAACAATGCATATTTGGGATTATCCGAATTAAGCTACTCACAAAAAATTTGCTTGGTAGGTACTTGATACTAATAAAAAAATGTTCTGGGGATCCCTGATTTAATAGTCTTATCAAATTAGTTATTTCATATTAATTTTTTTTTTGGTTTAATGTGAGCTTATTATACTCTGCTCATTAAAGTATATTTTTTGAAAATAATTTTTGTATTCGAAACACTTCATTTAAGATAAAATGCCGCTCAGTATAAAAAATGCGTTTGCCAAATATTGAAAAAACTACAGGACGTAACGTTGACACCCAAACAGATATTAGGTCGCTCAAAGAATAAGCAGCTGCTCATTTAGTATTTTAAATAACTCAAATAAATAATTTGTAAGTTACCGTTCTGTTAATTTGTCGTCACTCACAGTCAGTCGCTCAAATAGTAATTCTATAACCCAAGTTAATTAATTTTGACACTCAAAACTGTAATTTACAGTCACTCGATTAAATACTACCCATAATATTATAACCTCTGTAACAGTCAACTGAAGGCATAGCTTCGTATTTGCTGGAAAGCTAAGCTTGATAAAGTTTTAGCAATTAGCATTGTAGGACCGCTCTATAAAGATAGTCTTTATATTCAAAAGTCAAAACTGTCGACTGGATTTTAACGAATTCACTTCGTTTAAAACATTTAAAACACGACTTCCACTAGCTTTGGATATTCTGTCATCCATGTTGTGATCATGCAAGGTGCATATTTAAATTAAATATAACTTTTCAAAGTTGTATATCTGACTTTTTGCCTGCAAACCTGACGTAGTTTTTGGTTCTGGATTTCAGATGTGATTTCGAGAGAAATCTCAAGCAATTATTTAAATATTACAATATAAAAATCCGCGTTTGTCATGCAGGATAAGATGCTTTATAATTAATGATATACAAATTACAAACCAAGAAATTGTATAAAGAATATTAAAAAATATATAAAAGTGTGCTAAGTACCCGAGTCACAAAAGTGTAACTGAAGAAAGAGACTGTTGATAGAATTTTATAAAATTTAGAAGTACTACGTAATACACGCACGTCACGAAGAGGCATTAGAAATTACAAAAAAGTAATTTTATTTAGTTACTTTATATTAATGAAATATTTTAAAACGGCGCAATAATAGCATGAATAATAAAATAACTTTTTAAAAGTGATATATAATATTATGATAATAATAGAATATACAAAGTAAATCACAGCACTTAAAATTCAATCAAAATAATATTATAACGTCGTCATCAAATAATGAAAATATATTTAAATGACTTATCACGTTTCGCATGATTTCTGTAGTAACTATAATATTTACAGTACGCAATTTTAAATAACATTCGTATAATAACATTTTTATAATATTGTTGCTCGTGCCCAAAAATAACGGTTTCATAAAAAATAAAAACGTGGTTCTAGTAAATACGAATAATGTCGAACAAACGAGATTTTTCATTAGGATTTAAAATAGGATTACATGTGACTACGCGTCATGAAAGTCTACCTCTACGAAAGCAAGTAGGTAAGCTACGATTTATAAGGCGTAGGTACAAGTTCAGCAAAGCAACCTTAGAGAAGGTAAATGGAGCTATCTAGTTACGCAATTGACCGACTTAACAATCTATTCCTACGTAAATATTATCTACAAATTTGTGAAATTTTATTGCAGTATCATGACAAGCTGACGTTATATTTATTAAAAAAAACGAGTGATCGTGAACCGAGCTGCCTCGCTCGTCATCGTGATAATACGATCGCACTTAATAAAGTACAGTATCATACATAATTTTGGTCTATTATACCTACGTTAAAGTAATTGAGCTTAAAACAAATATGGTAGTGTTTAGTTACTTTACTTATATTAAGATGACGTCTCGTTATTTTTACAAATGAAAATATCCGTATTCCAGTCTGTAATCGTTTAGTACAAAATTATTTAGACTCATTATCTCCGTGCAAACGATTTATGTATAAGAATTACCTATGAACAAATTTTAATCCATCATTTTTAGTATTGTCAACATTATTGGGTCAACATTTAAGCATTGGTTATTTATAATAATAGATTAGATTTAGATTTTAATTTTATTTTCTGATTGAGGAGTAGGTAGCCCTGTGGTCTGCAGGGTGTGTTACCGCTTCAAGATTGGTATAAGATTGTAAGTTGTTTTTATATGGTATCTATTAGCTATCTTAAAGGTACAGTAACATAATATTATATAAAGGTTTAAAATTAAAATTTTATCTACAATGATTGGTTATATTCAGGTCATATTAATTTTTTTTTTATTTTATTTTAGAAGCAATGATTTACAGTTAGATTAGCACATTTATGATGGCAGTTTCGTTTCGTTTAAACTTTAAGTTGAAAGGAAAGTTAAATGTCTATCAGTAGATACTTAAAATTAAATGCGACCCTCATACAAAATACTTAATATTCACAAACGAAATGATAAATTCTAGTACTCACAAAAAACTAAACATCTAAAATTTAAAGCATGTGTGAGACCTTTAACTTTAATTACAACGAACCACGTAGCAGTTAGAATTTTATTTGGGTAGTTATATCAAGCAACATGAAGGAGGGAGAAAAGCAGAGTATGACAGAGTTCATAGGAGATGACGGGAAATTGACGCTCAAGTGTTTAGAATCTTTACTATCGTTACGCTCTTGCCAATTTCATGATTGCTTACATGATATGGTAACAAAACATTAATTACGACTTCAATTTAGTACAACTTCCACGAGAATCCAACATCGAAGTACTGGACACTACATTTTTGCATTAGTCAAGCCAACATCAGCTACTATTAGATTATCAAATTCAAAACCATACAAAGCAGTACTTATCAGATACGTCAGTTGAAATATCGTTAGTATAATATCTTAAGTGGAAGTTATCTACAATAGCGCCGTAGAAACAACATTTTAATAAAATAAGAGTAGGCAACATTGAAATTTGCGTGGTACATTACACTTACAATTATTATAGCAAATTTTATAAACGCACTTCCACAAGGAGCATCCCAAATTCATTTTCATCATAGTAGTGTAAGATATTACCTAGCTACAATGTAAAGGCAAGGAGCAAGGACGGGTAGAAAGCGTTTTTCGTTTACTCTCCTCTGGAAATACAGTTCACGGTATTACGTAATCTCAGTCTTATTAACTTTACGGTGCACTGCTGAGAATTTACAACGTGGTCTCGTATAAATCGGTTCGTCGGCGATGACGCAGACAGAAAAACAAACGCTACGACTCGAAACGGTGTCGGTGATCACAAACCATAGTAACACGTATCGCAAAACTGCTCCACTGAAAAATCAGTACCCTACCAAAACCTAAAGCACCAGTGTCCATCGACCGCAGCCCGCGACCACCGCCCGGCCCGCCCGGCGCGCGCCTGGCGAGCTCGGCCGACGCCGACGGTCACGACCCAACCTCGGACACTAATCGTCGATCGCGCTAACTAATAAGAACGGACAGAACGCGATCGCCCGGCACGCGGAGCTCGCCGCGGCGCTGGGGCGCGTCGATCGAAGTATCACGTAGTACAAAATTGGTCCTCGGGTCGGTCGAGCGCGTCAGAGGAATGTCCTCGCGTCGTCGCGGCGGGCGCGCGCGATCCGCCGGCAGAAGTGGAAGCGGGCGCGCGCGGGCGGGCGCGCGGAGGGCGCGGGGGGCGCGCACGCACAGCCGCCCGCCAGCGAGCCGCACGACGCGGACTCGGCGAGCGAGCGCGTGGAGGGCCGGGAGCGGGGGGCGCTCGTCTCGCCCGCCTCACACTACCTGTTCATACCATTCTCTTCAGAGCTGATCAAAAATAAGTAAATCATAATTAAAAACGAGCCAATTGCACCACCTAATATAAATAGTAGCTGCTTAGAAAAATAATTCAAGAAAGCGAAGTAAAAATTATTTAGAGATATTTTTACATCTTACTACGTACATTCGGCAACAGCGAAGGCGCTAAAATAGATGTTTTTACCAAGAAGCGTTTACTCAACAAATTGTAATTTAAAATTACCTGTAAAAAGAATGCGAGTGCGGCGGCGGCGGCAGGGCTGGCGGCACGGGCGCGTGCGGCTCGGACGCGGACCGCTGTACGCCGGGCGTGCGCTCGCCGCGCTCCCCGCGCGCACCGCGACCGCCGCGCTCGCGCTCGCCGTTCCAGTTCCATTCCCACTACGTACGGAAACAAGATTATATGTATAAGGTTTTTTTTAATTTATATTTTACGTATATGTAATATGTTTACGCTTCATTACAAGTCTTCCCGCTATCTATAAGTATACTAATCCATACTAATATTATAAATGCGAAAGTGTGTGTGTCTAGGCTGTCTGTCTGTCTTAATTTCAGCAAAATCGGTTTAAGCTGGACCGATTTTGCTGAAATTCGACATGGAGATACTTTGAGTCCCGGGAAAGGACATAGGATACTTTTTGTCCCGGAAATATGTACGGAGTTTTGGTGCAACGGAGTTGCGGGCGTCATCTAGTTTGTTATAAAAAACTCACATCATTGGTTTGCGGTACGGACAGCGAGGCTTTAGGCAGAGGTTGGGAGGGTGTGTGCGCGTGATGGTCCCGCGCTTGCAGCAGCTGCAGGATGCGGCGCACGTCGCTCGTCAGCCCGGTCTCCAGCACCGCGACCCGCCGGCTCAGCTCCTCCAGCCGGGACAGGATGGTCGCCACCGACGCCGATGACGCCGCCGCACCCACGTTCTGGTACTGGGGCGACACCGCGTCCTGTAGTTTAATTACAAATTATTCTAGGGGAAATGTATTATAGTATTTTTATTATGGCTTAATGAAAAGATCACTAGTTTGATCATATTTGGCCCTCTTGCGTGTTCTTTTTACATTATAGTTACAAAATGATGAGAGAATTATATTTTGAATCTTCCATAATATTGTTCCTGAAGTTACAGAAATGGTGTTATTTGTGTGATTGTGCTACCGAGAAACCGGTTACAGTGAAATACCTGGATGGTACTCTGCAATCTTTCGGACGTGAAGGGCAGGGCGCTGGGGCGGCCGCTCTGGTGCAGGTTGACGGCGGAGTGCGGCGCGGAGCGGGATGAGGGCGGCCGGCCGACGTGCGTGGCGCCGGCGCCGGGCGCGAGGATGTCATCGCAGGAGACGTGGACGGGCGCCGGCACGGGCGGGCTGGGCGACGCGTTGGTGTAGTACGAGCTGGGGTTGGTGCTGAGGCTGGACACGGGCAGGGTCGCGCTGTGAGCGGGCGTGCTGACGGCCGGCTCGCCCGCGCCGTTCGCGCCGCCCGTCAGCGGCGACGTGTCGTTGAGCGGACCGACAGACGACTGCCGCCGCACCGCCGCCCGACCCCTGTACGTTTGTGGCGTTGATTGCGCTGGAACATCGTTATGAAGTTTTGTGTTAAACGTTTGATTGTAATAAGAATTCTTAATATCGAGTTCTATTTGCATTTTACATCTACGTCTGAATAATCTATGTAATTTGCTCTCTACATTTTGTAGACTATTATAATATAAAGGTCCTTATTTTGGTACTATAGGTACTATAATTAATAATAATAATATATTTCGGTTACAAGAAAAAGTCTACAATTTAGTATATTTATAACTATTTCTATAACAAATAGGTATAGTACATAAAATTTTTTGTAACACTCACAGAAACATTGCTGATTATACTAAGCTATTGTCATCAGAATTTTACTGATTTTAGAATATATTTTATCATCCTCATTCAAACTAGAAACTATTTATCAAAGTCATTAGTTATTGGTTCTATGTTAAAATAATTAATCTTTATTTTGAATTCGTTATTCAAATTTCAATAAAACATTTAGTGATCAAAATAACTACGTGAACATTCCGAGTAAAATCTAGATCTATAGGGTATGATCGGTTTGTATCGTCATGCTGCTAGAGTAAGGGGGTACTTACAGTACTTGTTGTGTAGCGGCTGATGAGTTTTATGGTGGTAGAGGTCTGGGAAGCTCCTTTTAAGTTGCGCTAGCATGCCTGCACACAAGGGCCGCGCTCAGAGCGGACGGAAAATATAGACCGATACAAAGCATAATATTATAATTTACATATTTTTATTAAAATATTAATAATAAATCGAAACATTTTTCGAGCACTTGTTAACTTCATAAATTAAAATAATAAATTAATCGATAAGTTTAACTACTTAATTTTTTTTAAACCTTTGTTATATTTGATTTTAAAACCTAAATTTTCGTAACTGATTTCAGTGCCTTGTCCTCCGATATGCTTGCATCGATCTAACGACTTCTCCCGCCGATTTTATTGAAACAGGAAAAGATATCAAGGTAAAGCGTACCATGCTGCTTTAAATGGTTACTTTATTCTCTATTTAAAATTATGCTTTAATAATAAATACGCAATTATTACTAACAAATAGTGGTAAATCTCGGTAATTATTCTTTTATCAACGGGTAACTCTTAAAAATACAAGTTAATCTAGTTAGCTAGAACAAAAAGGTAAAAATATCAAAATTATTGTGTACTGGCAAGACGAATGTTTTATTTTTTTATTGCTTAAAAAGTAGGTTTACGCACACTTAGAAAATATCCACTCGTATTATTTTTACAAATTAAACACCATCTTTTCTCTGACTTAGTTTTTCATCTTGCCAATCGCATATAAATAAAAATATATTTACTTGAATTCAATTGGGGATGGTACGTAATAAAAGGGCTTAGCTCATCTTCCATTGTCGCTATGTGGAACTACTCTATTGTACCGTCACTTTAATGTACCTGAATGTAATATAAACTCTCAGGTGCAATAAGTGGAGTAAAAGTAAACATTCCATATACAAATGGGGGTGTCTTACCTGTGATGGAGTTGAGGGTGGTGGACCTTTGTTTGCTGAAGTTGAAGTTGAGTGGGGTGACGTCCTGCCCCGCCTTTTCCGCGGAAAACTCGAGGATACCTCTACTGGGGGGCGATTCCGTGTCCTCGTCGCTACATTGGGAGTCCTGGCAATTTACGGACATTAGCTGTTACTAATTTGTCGACGTATTGTATGTGCAATGTGCGTTTGATTGGTGCTATTCTATGTAAGTACATACATTTTGAATATAGTTCTATTTTCAAATTATGCTTTTTAGGGCTCCATACCCAAAAGGTAAAAACGGGACCCTATTACTGAGACTTCGATGTCTGTCCGTCTGTCCGTCTCCAGGCTGTAACTCAAGAACGGTAATAGCTAGAGAGTTGAAATTTTCACAGATTATGTATTTCTGTTGCCGCTATAACAACAAATACTAAAAACAAAATAAATTAAATAAACGTGATTTTTCAAGCATGTTTTGCTCGGTATCAATGATGACAACAGGTAGGCACTTGAAATGTACACAAAATACTCAGCTGTATTTATAATTTATGAATTAATAATCAAATTTAAATAAAATAAATAATTAGGAGGGGCTCCCATACAAAAAACACAATTTTTTACTATTTTTGCTCTATAATGGTACGGAACCCTTCGTGCGCGAGTCCTACTCGCACTTGACCAGTTTTTTATGTTATGCCATCTAGTTCTAGAGCGGTGACGCTTAAATACGTTAGTTTATAATTTATATAAGGTCTATATTATAATCTTTATACATATCACAACTCTTCTCACATTACAATATTGTTATAACAAATCTTGTTACTATTGTTATGTTAGCTATGCAAAATAGACTACTACCAATACTATTAAGTACGTATGTGCGAAGTACTTTTACTACATTTATTCAAAAGGTGAAACTATTCTACGCTACGCATCTTGCTATGTGCAACGTCTAAAAATCATAACTGTAATTTGGTTGTGCTATAATTTAGTTAGCTTTACTTCTACAGTTGCGATACTAAAATACATCCGATTCAGTTGGCCAATATAACGGTGCACGAATACAAGATCGAGGCCTTATTCACTTGCACCTAGTGACTAATTAAAATATGTCTTTTATTAAAAAAATACATCGACGGGTGTTAGATTTTCAACTTGCGCAGAGTTCTATATTTTCAGCTCTACATACTTTCACGGATGCTGCACTGCGGATTTTATAGTTCAAACTTTTTTAATTAGTCAGTAAGTGTGTGAAGGGCCCTGCACGCACCACCTTATCGGCGAAGGTCTCAGTGTGTGGGCGGCGCGTGGTGCGCGCGTACGCCTCGCGCAGCAGCCGCGCGTCCATCGGGTTCTCATATTTCATGCGCCTCCGCGGCTCGATGCCGCCAAGCTCCTCCTGTAATTGTTTATATCGAGATTTGAACTCCAGTGTACGCTTAACCCGAAGCTTTTTGCCGTGCGCAGTAAAACTTAGGAATGAACTGTTGCTAACGGTAATTATACCAAACAATTACGGCATACAAACGTGCAAGAAGTCAGATTATCTCCTAAAATGCTAGCAACGCATTTTTTCAACTTGATATGACTTGATATTGCGGGTGTTTATGAACAACGGCAGATGTTAAGATCACGTGATTTGATAAGCAAGAGAAAAATCTAGAGGAATGTTCCTACTAGCATTCCTCCTTTGTCACCGCTCAATCGCGACTTACGTCCCGCATGTTGTATGTGATCTCGAGGTTGTTGACGAAGGAGGCGCGGAACTCGGGGTAGAAGTCGAGCACGTCGAGCAGGTCGTCGCGGTGCACTCGGTGCAGGTCGCAGTACGTCAGCGCGCGCACGCGGCAGTTGCTGCGCCCTACTGTCGTGTGAACACATGGGTTTTCACCGAACACGTCGTCTTTTCCTGCAAAATAATTAAAAGTTAAAAATTATTACCCATCTAAATAGCCATGTCCACACTGTGCACTTTCATTTTCAATTTTCATCATCTTTTGACATCCAACTTTCATATTGGCGCATTCAAAAATTGAATGCGTCATCGAACGGAACGCCAACATTATCATTAAAGAACATAGCGAGAGTTTTGCATACGGTCAGAGGACATGCGTCGCGGGCATGCCTCACGTGCTCTGTTGACTGCGCTATGATGCATGCCCTTAATGAACCAAAAAAGGCACAGTGTGGACATAGCTAATGACTAGCCTGTTTTACCAGGAATATTGGGTGTGCTAAATTTGTGCCAAATACTAACAAAATAATCACTGAATTTATGATTAGAGCTACGCGCCTACGCGACGTAGCGTCGTAGCAGCGCTACGCCGCGTCGGCCGCTACATGGTTCTAAATTAAAAGTAATAAAAACATTTTGTTTACTAAATAAGTAAAATGTTAATTACCTAAAATAGCCATAACAATATCATCCTTTAAAATTTCTATGGATCCTCTTGATATAAAGTATAGAGAAGTTAAAACATCTCCTCTATGAACTAGTGTCTCCCCGGGCGGTGCGTGCGTTGTTTTAAACCTTAATGATAATGCTCTGAAAAATAAATTAATATTAAGATTAAATCAAATTGACAAACACAATAAATAAAAAAATAACAGCAAGTATAGATGATGCTAATGATTGAATTTTGAAAATTGAAACTAGACACGCTACAAAATATTTTTTCTTTCCAAATTAATCCTCAATTATCATAGAAAAACTGAAAAATATCATTTACTTTTAGGGCTAAATCCCGATTTTTTTTAAATTTGAACCTCTGCTGCCACACGATTTCTGGCCATTTAGCCGAAACTTTTCGTTTTCGCTTCGTTATAGAATCGCCGATCAAAATGTATGGAATTGACAAGACGAGTCGAACGTCAACGTCATATTAACGAACGCTTAATATGTCAATGCCATACATTTTGATCGGCGATTCTATAACGAAGCGAAAACGAAAAAATCTTGTCTCACCCCCCAGATTTTATATTTTCACTTTACGTATATGCAGTGTGCACGACGCACGTATGTTTAATATTTATTATTATAAGCGTCAAATCTTTCTTAAGTTTCTCAACACACACTACCTACTGTTACTTTTGTCGTACTTTTTAACTGTAATTGTAGTTTATATAATATTTTTTTTATATTAAAAGTGACGATGCTCTTAATGGAAAAAATCTCTAGACCAAAATGGCACCTAAGACAGCCAGGACTAGCTCCATCGAAGGCGGCGCAGTTGGCGAGGAGGTTGCGATTGAGGTGGAGGCAGATGTCGGCCTGCAGGCACTCTGGGAAACCCTTCAGCACGCTGGACGTGTCGATGCCGTTGGTGTAGCTCCACGCGTGCTGGAAGTACTCCTCCAGCCGTTGGCGGAGCGGATTTGTTATCTGTGAAGGAAATGTACTATAAGCATAGGGAGTTTTTTAACAAAAAAATATATTGATGGGCATGTGCATCATTGTTTTGCTTTTATTTTTGTAGGGGCAGGGGTTCCACTGCCGAATTTATATTTTTTATGATAGTAGACCACATTTTTTCCGCCACTCCCATTACGTAATCTGTAAGGCCGGCGTAATATTTATAAAATCGGGGCTGTGTGGTATATATATTATATATCCATACTAAAAATAAAATATGAAATGTTATTTTACCTGGTGAAACCTAATGAACTCTCTAACTCTAAGTATCTGCGTGTGATACCGCGCCGTCCCCGAGTACAGTCGTTGAATTATCGCAGATACGTTACCGAAGATACTGGCGTACATCAGCGCTAAAAATGGTAAATAACATTAGGTTAGCAGAGATCAACACAATTTAATTTGTGTCATAATGAATTATTAAGAATCTGCTGTAGTTTCAAACGTAGCAGAGTTTAAAAGTTATGGCATTATTAAAGTGGGTCCTTAACAGTATTTTTTTAGTCATTACCCATGATTGCAAGCCACCATTATTTTACAGAGAACTTTTACTTCATTCTTCTTTTTTGTTCCTTAGTTTTCGTCAACTTTATTATTCATCAACCATTCATACTTGAAAACTAAACTCGACAACGTAAACCAAATGTGTAAACCTTTCCCTTGTCAGTAATAAATAACATGTTTCGTATTTTCTAGATCTTACATCCAACAAGCATGACGAATATCGTGAACCCCTTCTCCATGTCAGTGTTGGGCGCGACGTTGCCGAAGCCCACGCTCGTCAGCGACGTACACGTGAAGTATAGGGCGGTGATGTACCGAGATCTACAACAAGTCACACGTTTTATTTATAGTAAGGTAAGGAAAGAACATACATTTTTGTTGCTCGTTCACGCATAAGTTCAGGTTGCGTTTTTACTTTATCTACGTTGCGAGAAATGTGTTTTCAAGAGCCAATAGAATCGTTGAGTGAGGTTGGTTGTTTCTTATGAACATATTAATTGCAATGAAATTTAACTAGACTCCGTTTGAAAGGAACCCTAATTGCCATGATTTACCTTCAAAATAAACATATGTAAATGGTTCGCGATGACGTAATTTCATAATTTACGTATGTAACTATATATTGTGTAATCATATTATCATTCATCTACTATATCAATTGATCTACATATTTTACTTAGAAGTAACACTAATTTTAATTCAATTCTATTTTCCAAAGTACTTATACAACATGCACGACTAAGACCTAACATTCAGTGTTCGATACTACTAATATGCTTTTAATAAGGTTTTACTAAAGCAAACAAATGTACCGCATAGAAGGTCCAGTAGAGTTGTCGTATGTAGCTTGTACGTCGTTAGCGAGCGCGTCGAGCCAGCCAATGGGCGCGTGGAGCTGCGGCCGTTCCCAACTTCCAATCGCGTACCTGAAATGCACACGATTATACTCCATCACTAGATAGCAATAGTGGTCATTATCGATAACAATAATGACCAACTTCATAAGTTTTTTCCTGGGTGTTTTGCCAATAGATTTCATATTTTGTTGCCAAATGACCAAATTTTACGGTCGCAATCAGAGACATTAATGATTATAGAACTAGAAGTGGTTTTTAACATGATACATTAATTACTTTATCAAATTCAAGTGTCTACCTAAGTAATCATCAAATATATTACTGAGTGCGACCGCATCTTACTAATGTGATGCTACAATGTTAACTTATTGATGTTTTATGGTATGCTGGTATAGTAAATGAAACTTACCATAAACAAGCAAGCCAATGCGCAATAAGAACAAAAGTAGCCATAAGAAGAAGAAGGACGGCAGTTCCATATTCCGAATATCTATCGATTTTCCGCGCGACCCGCACTAGCCGCAGGAGCCGCGCCGTTTTCAGCAGCCCGATCAGCGTCGTCGTCTGCAAATTAAGTCCCGTTATACAAATCTCGCCCTCGACGCCTAAAAGCAGTCATGAGTACAGCCGCAAACCGAAGCATTATAAGAATGTTCGCGTATCACTAAGTAGCAGTAATGAGGCTTTGCAGCGAAAGTCTCTTCAACCAAGCAAAGTTTTCTATGATTACACGATGCGAGCGTCTTTGGATGCTCAGCCATACAGAAATTGCGGTTTTAAAAGCATCCCTTTCAAACTATAAAATTAGGTGGATTTATCTTAGATTGCGGTGCAGATATTGTATAAATTCTATTCTATTTTCCAAAGTACTTTCTATTGTATTCTACTCAGGTCGGGGCCGAACCTACAGGCTAGGTTAAATCTAGTCAAAATACGTTATCTAATCTCTCGTACGCCTAACTAGAGTCCTGGGACCCGATCCGACGTGACGTCGGGACTCGGGCGAGCGGCGGTCGGTTTACGTGTTCGGTGACGACTACGTGCAAGTTAGTAGCGAGGCCTTCTCGTTCCTAAGCAAACTATTACGTATCGGTTTCAATCATGTCAATGAGATACTTACAATTTTATGATTTCTATGTTTAACGAATCTTAAAAAAATAAACTTAAAATTATTATATTACCTATTAATTCAGGTGAGAATGATAACGTGACAAAATATAAGCGGGGTATTTCACGTGTTACAGTGGACCGGAGTACTTTGTACATTATTGCATACGAATTATTTATATAATACAAGTAGGTCGTTAGATTTTTAATGAAAACAAATTAAAGTTTCGTTTGTAGCTTAAACCAATCCGTAAACGATACCTACGATACTTTGATGACATTAATTTTGAATAGATACATGTAAGGTGGGTGCCATAAGTATGAAATATTTGTATATATATATTTAGTGCTTTGTTTATGTTGTGATATGCGATTTTTTGATTTATACAAAGATATCAGTCTGGGAAGTGTGAGCGTATTTGCTACCAAGCTCTGTGCACGTTGTGAATTGCTCATTAACTATAAAATAAGCCCATGATATGTTCTGCCTAAGCTAAGATCATTCAGAGTCACAGCCTCCGGTACTTTCATTCTATTACGGGGTATTAAAGGCAGGGCACAAAATTATTCGCTACTCTTATGTAATAAGATACAAGGCGTAATCGTCTACTAGGTAGATGCGCAAATCTTTACTGGAACATTACCTTTTTGCAATATCTGAAGCGAGAGTTTTTCTAACTACTGAATATTTAATACCTTCGATCAAATAAAAAATTGTACTCGTATGGTTGTATATTCGAATCTCGTACTCTTAAAGCCTCTGGTACTTTACACAGTAAGGAGTAAATTGACAGTCGTGAAAATGATCGGTGTGGCTATACACGGAGTTCGTTAGATCGAAAGCTGAGTTTGCATGTAGGCAAGGCAAAAACGGTGTTTCGGTATGGTACATCGGTTCGGTTGCATTAGGCCGTAGTCGTTTTAATTAAACCAGAGTCGGCCAAGCCGTGTACGAGTGAACACTTCAAACTCGACACTCCGTGCGAATCGAAAATTATTTTCGTATTTAAAGCTTTCTCTTCCATTTTTAAATTCGTGATTCGTAAATGGCAGTGAAAATCGATGTCTGAATTCCAAATAAAAATAAGAAAAAGAGTGGCAGCAACATAAAAATAGTTCACAAAGATGGTATACCTCATCACTTTCCAGCCCCTGCTGTAACAAGAAATGGTATTACAAATTCAGTAAGCACCCACCTTGGGTTCTCCATTTGAATTCGAAAATAAAGTAAAGAAAATTTTACAAATAGTGCAAAAATAAACCTAATGCTTCTATCGACAAAAATCATACAACATAAAATATTTTTAGTCCTCGGGTCGAGTAATTTGGAAATTTTGAATCCGGTAACGAATATCCGCCAATTTAATCTAGTGGGGCTTCTGTGATCGGCATGTAATCATAATATATCGTGTTTATTTATCCAAGGTGACAGATGCGACATTTGCATTCCACTACACTGTGATAAGACTAAAAATCTTTCCAGAGCTTCATTTGTCCGAAAGTTATCGTGGGAGGTACTAGTTCTATACATGTCGTCCCTAGTCCTTTAGCCTACCGGTTGCGTCGCGCTATCGTTTTATACAGGGGTGAAATGGTCGAAATGATTTTCGGACAATTGATCGTCTGGCAGCTATCTCCTCTAATATTATCAGGCATATTTGTCGTATCTCTAGGTCTATAGTCGAGTGTTATGTGACATTTAACTGAGTAGACGTGGTGTGAAGTAAAAGCGGCTCACTTCGTCGGTGTCGGTGCCGAAGAGAAGTAGGTCGAAGGGGATGGCCGCGACGAGGTCAATGAGGAACCACCCTCGCAAGTAGTGCATAGCGATCTTCGTCGGGTCGGACTCCACCTCGTCGGCGGCGTTCACGTACGTCGTGCGAAAGTTGATCAGAATATCTATTATGAAAGTCACGTCCACTGAAAACAGAATTATTATTTAATCATTGTATATTAAAATTATTAAATAATATATCAATACGACTAAAATATGTTATTATATTACGGATGTCGGATACTGGATAGTTTATTTTATCTTATCTTATAGTTATTATGTCTACTATTATAGATGTGTAGCCTGAGTTCATTTACAATATGTATTATGTACTAGAAAAAGTTAATCAGAATACTGATACCATGAAATTCACTTCCACTGAAAAAATAACTGTGCTGAAATAGTATCAAATGATTTATATTCGATTATAACTACAGCTGGAGATTTGGATTACCCTATAAATTGGTATTTTACTTTTAAAAAATCTTTAGTATAGTATATGTGATACCACATATAAATGTAAACATTTAAATCTTCAACAATCTCACAATAAAACATTCTCTCGACTGTAAATTTTTTATCTCCATTGCAAAGTAGTTTTTAATATTAAACTACTTAATATTTATGCTTGAGACTCGCAATTTCCTTAAATATTCCAGTTAGTACTGCATAGTGTTTACGCGGAGCTCTACGCAGGTGAATGTCTCGTAAAGTTTTAATTGGATTGACTTACTTAGCATATCGCAAAGAAAAAATACTTTCTACGTGAATACTTACAATACTGTAAAATGTGTTACTGCAAATCTTACATAAGATAACTTGTTTCTTACGTAAGCAATAAGCATTTTTGACAATATTACCAGTTAGGTACTACATTGATGTAAAAATTTGATGTAAAAATTTTGACTAAGTGTTACTAGTTGAATTGAATGGGCTCCCAAACTAGAGACTGATTTTTATCCATTTTTGTACAGATGGTAGACCACACTAGAGCTCAAGCAATCATTTCTGTAGAATTTGACAAAAAATGTATGGTGTAACTTAGCATGCTATTTTCGATGCGTTATATCAATCTTACATAAGTACTTATTTTCGATAGTAAAAGTGGAAGCATTTTGGCTTAGGATAAAAATCATTTACCCTCCAGACAATACTAGCAAAAATAATACCAAAAAATATACCCAAATCCATACTAATATTATAAATGCGCAAGTGTGTCTGTCTGTCTGTTACCTCTTCACACACAAACCACTGAATATTTAATAACACAAACCACTTTGAGTCCCGGGAAAGGACATACGAAGCTGCAGGCGTCAGCTAGTGGTAAAATATTATAGTTTTACTAGATGATGCCCGCAACTCCGTTGCGCCAAAACTCGTTTATCGCGCAGGAACTGTACATTTTTCCGGGACAAGAAGTATCTTCATGCCAAATTTCAGAATAATCAGTTCAGTGGTTTGGGCGTAAAGAGGTAACAGATAGACAGACAGACACACTTTCGCATTTATAAGATTAGTATGGATACAAGTGGTAATAACTTACCTATCATGTCAATAACAACGATGGGGTCCTGGCCGAAGGCTCGCGAGCGCTTGTCGAAGTCGGGCTCGTTCAGTTGGAAAGCAGCTACGTATGGGGTGAATATTGCGGTGTATATGACCAGTATCAGGATCAACCAATCCCAAGCGGCCTGAAAAAATGTAAGTTTTAATTACCTTTAGGTATACAACATTGTGTTCTTAAATACAAAGGACTTCCTCCTTTGCGGAAGCAGTGCCGTTTTTTAGGGTTCCGTACCCAAAGGGTAAAAACGGGACCAGCTATTACTTATTATATATAGTTAGACTTCTGAAATTTTCACAGATTGTGTATATCTGTTGCCGCTATAACAAAAAATACTAAAAACAAAATAAAATAATTATTTAAGGGGGGCTCCTTTACAACAAACATTTTTTTGGCCTTTTTTGCTCTATATGAATAATAGCAACAGGTAGGCACATGATATTTTCACAAAGGCCTCTATTATATGTATACTACAATAGATAATAATAATATTAAAATGAAATAAAAATTTAAGGGGGCTCCCATACAAAAAACACAATTTTTGGCCTATTTTTGCTCTATAACGGTACGGAACCCTTCGTGCTCGAGTCCGACTCGCACTTGGCCGATTATTTACTTTTTATAACTGTATACCACTTTATTTCCACCGCCCCATTTACAAAATCTGCCGCCCCCCTAGGACGATGCCGTCCCTAGGCTGCGGCCTATACGGCCTATTTGTATATCTAGGGCTGAGGGGAAGTAAAAGTCTAAGAGTTAAGACTACTTAAAGCGTCTCCCGAAAGACGCGGGCAGCGGTGGCGGTGGCGGCCGCGGTCAGTTGTTTGTACTGCCACCGCCACCGCGTGTGTCTGTGTCGTTCCTAGAACTCTCAAGTCATCCAACTGACCGCCCGCGCCACCGCCACCGCTGCCCGCGTCTGTCTGGGAGACGCCTTACATAACTTCCGATTTGAACCCGACCCATCTCCACAAAATTACGATTGAGCAGTGATCATGTCTTTAGAAAGAACTATGTAAGGATGTTTTACAGAATAATTGCTCAATATCTGCTGTTTAACCTTATTGAATGTTGGAGAAGATGTAGAACTATTTCCATAATAACTTAAGTCAAGTTTTAAAATCTTTGTTTACAATACGAACTTAAACGCTTTTCACAGTCGATTTCTTCTAAAACAAGAAGGGCTTGATGGCACCAGAAGCGTAGTTAAAGTTAAGGTCAAAGTTATCGTCAAATATGGCATCAATTATGGACTTTTACTAGGGATTTGACAGTTCATTTCACATTTTGTTAATGTTAAAGTTATAGTTAAAGTAAGTTGGTGCAACCCACTCTAAGGGGCACTTGCGTAGATCTGGGTTCAAGTTAACTCTAAGTTATGACATGATGTTTAAATTAGAGTTAACTTTAACCCAGATCTACGCAAGTGCCCATAAGTAATGTTTGCGTTTTCCACAAAAATGTATTGTAACCTTTAGCTTATAAGAGCAAATAACCAGATTTTGATAAGGTTAATAATTTACCATGAGGCAATTGTTTTAAGGTGATTAATTATTATTTCAATGTAATATATAAAATTCTCGTGTCACGGTGTGCGTGGTTGAACTCTTCTGAAACGGCTCAACCGATTTTCGTGAATTTTAGCGAGCATATCAGCTAGGGTGGTGAATCGGACTACATCTACTTTTACACCTCGAGACTGACAGCGATCATTGTTTGTGCGACGGGATAGCGATGGATGTTGCCATGGTGACATACTTTAGTCTCATCAATAAAATAATAATATGGGCGAAATACTTTATATGGCAAAACAACGTTTGCCGGGACAGCTAGTCTAATACCTATATAAAATTCTCGTGTCACAGTGTTTGTGCGCGAACTCCTCCAAAACGGCTTAACCAACTTTAATGAGATTTTGTATGTACATTCGTTAGGCCTAAGAATAGGTTTTTGTCTGTCTATTGATACTAGAAATGATTTATATGGCAAAACAACGTTTTCCGGGTCAGTTAGTTAGTATATAAAGTTGATCACTTTTTTCCTTGGAAGTTGGCGTGTAGCAGTTCACGTGCCAGCGCCGGCGAGGTCGCTGCGACAAACGTTTTTGTTTTCCACTACATATTATTTACAAAGTTTCTTAATTATACGCTTCAATTTACGTCATTATATTTTTTAACGTTCGCTTATTTGGACGACCTCTGTGGCTCAGTGGTTGAGCGTGTTGTCAGCGAGCGGGTTCGAATCCCGCCGACGCGACGGTACAAAAAGTTTCCTATGTTCCTCGGTCTTTGACGTGTATTAAAAATGTGTATAATAATATAATAAAAAAATTAAATATATGTATAGTATAAAATATAAATGTATTAAATATATTTCCGTATTAAGTTCTTCGGGTACTTAGCACAGGGCCAGACTGACGTGGTGTGAAGCGTCTATGGATATTATTATTATATAATTATTTAATAAGTGGAGTGACACATTGATTACCCGACTGTACCAGGAGGGATAATATGTTTTACGGAATTTTTTAACGGCTTGTTTCTGTTGAGTTTAAGAGATCAATATCACCACACCCTGCACCCTAACGTTATGCATTGTATTCATAAGCAGCCTTTATAAATTATGTCACCAAAGGCTTTTGGCTGCTTTTGGTTAGTAAAGACAGGCATTGGTGGTGTCAGACTCACTGCCGCACTCAGAGTGGAACACTTTTTACTTAAATGTAATTAATTCAAAATTTTTAACATAAGCCACATACATTATCTGTCAAACTCTTCATTAAATTTAAGGTTAATCATAATTAAATGTCTCTGAGTACGGTGGTTAGACTCAGATAGACGTACTTCAAGCGGTCGAGTTTTTCATATACCTACTATAATAATATTATTAGTTTTCAGTTTCAGTGATGATAATATTCTTTATTATGTATATTATTATATTATTTTCTTTCCAACAACTGGTCTCGAATCTTGACTTCTTTAGATAGCTTGCCTTTGTGGATGCAGTAGTAATAACGTTTACATAACAACGTCCTATTTAGAATAAATGATGTAGCACTTCAACTATTTATTGAGTATATTATAAGTTTAGTATAATTTTTGGAACCAAGTTCTTTATTTATAAGTGTATTAGATAAGCTGTTTTAAGTAAGCTGAGCACAAGTGGGTTTTGGTTTCTATTTAATATTTTTTTGATTTCTTATAAATTACATTTACTTCCACAGCAGTATTTAAATACACTACAATTTATTTTATACAAGTAAAAAAAATTGTCGCTAATTACAATAACAATTTTAAAAACTACAAAACTATAATTACTGGCAACCGACATTTGTACAAGTTAAAGTCGAACGTATAATTTTGTAAAAACGAGCGCGTTATGACCTAATTGCTATTAAAATATGAAATATACATACAAATGTACGACGTTGTTTTGGGTCAAGTGTTATAAAATCATTGCCTATACGGCGCCGAGGGCACGGGTAAGTTATCGGGCAACTAACGAGGCGGGCTTTACGTATATTAAGCTATAAATACCACCTCACCTTGAAAAGTTGAGCTTATCATGATACGGGTTGATGTAAGATTTACAATTTGGAGTGTTAAAAATTAAGCTAGGTTGTGAAAACTTTTAAGATTTTTATTTGCTAAATCTTAAGCTAGTTTTTAGGGTTCCGTAGTCAACAAGGAACCCTTATAGTTTCGGTCTGTCCGTCCGTCTGTCCGTCTGTCCGTCCGCGGTTTTGCTCAGAGACCATAGGACCTACAAAGCTGTAATTTGGCATGAATACACATAATTATAATGCCGACAAAGTGGTACATAAAATATTTAAAAAATATTTTTTTTCTGGTACCTCCCCTATACATCAAGCCGGGTTGAATTTTTTTTTCTTGCCCACCCCATCGTGTGGGGTGTCAAGTATAAAGGAACTTTTCGTTCAAATTCCTTTGAAAGTAACTGAGATGTTATAAATGTACATTCATTAACCATACAAAAATTTTCAAATACTAGCGGTACTACGGAACCCTATATTGCGCGTGGCCCGACACGCACTCGGCCGGTTTTATTATTTTATCTACAATGTTGTGAAAAACGTCGTTGCCCCGGAGCTCAAATTCTCTTGATCATTGTATAAAAATCGTAAAGTAGAGTTAGAAGTCAGAGACACGCAATAGCACATTATTGTTAAGCTAGCTATTACTTATTGTTAATCAAACTAAAGCAAAATTTTAATTGAAAAGTATTACTTTTGGGGCACGTCCAAAGCTGCAGGTTTAAAACGAAATAATATGTTATATTATGATAACTTTTTCTGCTACTTGAGTTATGGCTAAGACGTCACGTATGTCGCGTGATCTATATATTTTTGGTATGCTTATGAGTTATGAGCATTGAGCATCACTACATAAGTACATAGTATAAAACAAAGTCGCTTTTCTGTCCTCATGTCCCTTTGTTCCCTTTAATCTTTAAAACTACGCAACGGATTTTGATGCGGTTTTCTTTAATAGATAGAGTGATTAAAGAGGAAGGTTTAGAAGTAACCCGTGCAAAGCCAGGGCGGGTCTCTAGTGTCATATATTGATAAGTGATAACCAATGTAAGTAAAAGTACTAGCTCAGCAAATCTGTACAATATTACGTGGATATACGGTGGGGAAACCAACTTATGTCGGCCTATCTCTTCCCACCCCACGCCTCTTAGTAGTGCAAATGAGGGAGACGCATAATTTTGCACATAAACAGAGTTAAAGGGGAATTATGCCAGAAAAAATGGAGTCCGCGAGTTCATACAGTGACATAAACTATTTTATCATCGAATTTTTGTGTGGAGTGAAATGGAGCTTATTGTTTTACCATTATTGAAATTGAAATTCATTATTATAATATACCATACCATAACTGAGTCATTCTAGAATACATCAAACTATATCCTATAGAGTTCGACAGGAGGGAAGTGGAAGCAAGGAATTAATAAATATTATACAATTTAGAGGCACGCAATTCAAATGTCAGATAACAAATTAAACACCGTAAACACGTAGCTCCGTGACTCTATTTATATGAAAAACTACGCACGTTTTAAAAAGTAGGGAGTGGATTACAAGTTATAGAGTAACATATTAATAATATGTTTCTTTTATTTTTAGGATTTCTCGCATACTGATGCAGATTTTCTACCAATGCATTCATTTAATCTTTTTATTTACGAATCATAGTTTATTCACGTTAAGGCGCTCCCCCTACGGAGATACCGTAATTTACCGTATTTAGAGCCTTATAAACTCATAATTTGAAAGCTACAAAGTTAAAATAAAAATACAGCAATAATCTTTAGTATATCAACATTCCTTTCCACGTTTTTAATTTCTTTTTTTTCTTTATTATACTCATGATATTAACTTCCAAAGTAATACCAATTTATTAAAATTTAAGCTTACTTTTAGCATCTCCCTAGTATTTACAAATTACGTTTATTTGAAAAACACGACAATAGATAGACAATTTCAATAACTACATATTCCCCGTTTGAATTTTTTAGATAAATTTTGAAATAAGATAATAAGTAAAAACCGGCCAAGTGCATGTCGGGCCACGCGCAATATAGGGTTCCGTAGTACCGCTAGGTTTTGAAAATTTTTGCATGGTCAATGAATGTACTTTGTACATTTATAACATGTTTTACACTACTTACAACATCATCTTAGATACTTTCAAAGGAATTTGAACGAAAAGTTCCTTTATACTTCGCCGAATACATTTTTTTTAGTTGATCGACTATTACTCAATAACTTATGAAGTCATCTTAGCCGTGATAGTTTTCCTTTTAAATTCAGCATATTTCCTACTCCCGTGAATTTTTTCACATTTCCAGAAGCAACCGTTTAGCTGGTAGAAGGGGGAGACACTGGACTCTAACGATTTTTTCCATTTTAAGACTTAATATTTCACAAATGGATCCCTAAATCGGAAAATGATCTATGAATACTCATAATATTTTTAAAAAAACCTATCCAACGACACCACACACGATGGGGTAGGCGTGAAAAAAAAAATTCAACCCCGCTTGATGTGTAGGGGAGGTACCATAAAAATATTTTTTTAATATTTTATGTACCATTTTGTTGGCATTATTAATATGTGTACTCATGCCAAATTACAGCTTTGTAGGTCCTATAGTCTCTGAGCAAAGCCGCGGACGGAGAGACAGACGGACAGACGGACGGACAGACTGAAAATATAAGGGTTCCTTGTTGACTACGGAACCCTAAAAATAGGATTTTTGTGCGATCCGCAACGCGTCAAATGTATGGTCAAGGTCGTTCGCTCGGGGGATGACAGCAACTTTACAGTTCATAAATAAGGCGTATAATATGGAATCGGTTAACGCGTTATGGGACTTTTAACATTTGGACATTAATTATTAAATTTCCTCTCAACACGTAAATACTATAGTTTTTTCACTTGAAAGTAAAAAAAAAAACTTGTAAAATAACTCACCTTGTAAGGAGAATGGTGGAGGATAGTGCAGGGGTGGGATGGTTGCGTGGTTCCCTTGTGGCCTCCCGTCGCACCCAGAGATAGAACCTGCGGACAAACGAGATACTGCTATAGAATATAGAATACATAGTTTTAGTTTTATAGCCTTTTTGTTACCCAAAGCCTTTTTACGAATTAGCAAAGAAAGTAAACGATTTTTATATATTTCTTTAGGTTTTAGCCCTGTCTGAACATTCGAAATTTATCTTCCTGGAAAGTCTATTGTCACTGATGTAGCAAATCCAAATTAATGGACGTAAAGGCAGCATATTAGAATTTTTGTTTATATAGTGTCTATATAATGAATAGAGACATACCTGTAAAATATTTGGTAAAAGTTATTTGACGTCATAAAATATAATAAATTGTTAATTCCTACTTTGGAAACAGCATCAATAACCATGTAATAATAATATCAGAATAATAATATTAGAACATAATGATAACATTCAGCGAAGCAGGTGAATTGCAAGTCTTTATTAAATACAATAGCTCTAGAGTTGAAATTTTATACCGTATCTGAAAATAACATTATTGGAAAATGAACTCGAAAAAGCGAAGGAAAATATTGCGCGTTTATTTTAAATGGTTGAGCCAACAATTTTACGGCTTGAATTTTTAATTTTTAATACTCGTTTTATTGTAATTCGACTACGTTTTTAAACGACTGCGTGAAATAACTGTGCAAAATATATCCAACCCTTAATTACTGTAAAATAACACATATTAAGCTTAGAACATAATTAATGTTATTAGTAAATAAATATTTTATGCTATCGTAAAATCACAAATCAGAAAACAGTAGCTGCAGCCTGCAGGTCAATCAATTAAGGAATTAAATATTATAATAGTATCTTTGGCCGACCCAAAAAAGGTGGCGCGACGAACTGGATGCGTTCGACAAAGAGTGTCCTGTAACAGCACAAGACCGCGAATTGTGAAAGAAAAGAGGGGAGGCCCAGCAGTGGGACACAGTGGGCCAATAATAATAATAATAAATAATAGTCTCTTTGAGATCATTTCCTGACTAATATTAGAAGAGCAGAAATTACGACTCACGTCATCATGATCACCGTATCACGCACATACTCACTACCTGTTCAGTTTACTCGTTGGGTGGTGTACCGTGTATCTCAAGGTTTGTATGTAAAAAATCCGACTAAATTATTGTTACAGCTACCTACGTCACGAAACGTCTGTTTTACAACCTTAGGTAATTCTTCTTTTTCTTTGCTGATGCCTAGTTTTTATAAAGTCTTTTGCTAGGATTTTATCTTTTTAAGAGAGTTGTTGATTAGATAAACTCCTATCAATAAAATCCCAAGTGCGAGTCGGACTCGCGCACGAAGGGTTCCGTACCGTTAAGTTTTTATGCTTGCCGGGGCGCAGCGGGTCTTGTCGGGCCGTGTCGCATTGACGGAAATCCGCCGAGCAAAAATCCGCGCCGCGCGTCACAGTGGGCGATATGCGCATCCGCCTCCATACAAATTGTATGGCGGCGGATTTATGCGATGAGCCCCGGCACGCTGAGCCCCGGCAAGGCCCGTCTCAGTGTGCTCGGAATAATGCATAATGAAATAATAACTAATTAGTATGTTAAGATAAATGAAGGTATTGAATTAGCATGCTATGATGTAGATGAAATATAATATATTAATATTAAAACATGTAAACAAAAAATGTCAAAACTCAAAAGTGTATATTGTTAAGGAATAAATGAGGCTTTATTATTATTATTATAGTATAAATTTACGAAACATGTTCATTGTTCAATGTCCATACATGCTTTAATAGTCACTTTTCACCCAACTACAGCGAAGGTAACGATTTGGTAGGCTATATTGTATTCATGTTTAGTTAATTATTATTTGTTCTATTGTAGCAAACAAAGAACTGATTCAATTTCATGAATGAGTTGTCGATAGATTTTTATAAGTAACGTGAATAATATAGATGATAGGTGCGAATAATATAGATTAAGGATTTTCGCCGTAAGCTTAAACGCAAAATACTCTCCCTCTTAGTAATAAAAACTTCTAAAACATGCGTTCAACGTGTGAATAGTTAAACAAGAGTTTTTAAGTTACACAGACGTTACCCAAAGTCTATACAGAGAAATTAGTATGGAAATGACAGCATTGTTATTATACGCTTTTTATTAGCTTCACCTGTATGTTTGTAACCGACTTCCTTGGGCGCGATTTTGACCCACTTTAAACGGCCAGATTTCGTTCAAACTTTGTAGATTTATCGAGGACCGATGACAATACACAAATTTGATATAATTATTCCATTTTTAAATTTGTATGTTTGTATGTTTGTTTGTAACCGACGCTTTATATAAAAAGCGTGTTTTTAGTTTTTTTACCCATTACCTATTTTTATTTTTTATTTTATTTTTAATTAAAATTAAAATGTTTTTGATTTATTTTTATATTTCAGTCGATTTAATGAAATTTAGATTAATGTTTACCATTTATGATGTATAAAAAAACTACTGGCTAGATCTCGTTCAAACCAATTTTCGTTGGTAGTTTTTATAGTAATCTATATCATATATTTTTTTTTAGAATTATCATTCCCTACTTTAAAAATAAGAGGGGGAGGGGGGGTACAATGCACATTTTACCACTTTGGAAGAGTCTCTCTCGCAAACTATTCAGGTTAGAAAAAATGATTTGAGAAACCTCAATATGATTATCCATAGATACCCCACACGCATAGGTTAGATGAAAAAAAAATTTTTTTGTTTCAGTTGTACCTATGGCGACCCCTAAAATGTTTAATAATTTTTCCATTTTTGCATCAAAATCTTAATGCGGTTCATAGACTTCATCTACTTACCAAGTTTCAATAGTATAGCTCTAATAGTTTCGGAGAAAAGTGGCTGTGACATACGGACGGACAGACAGACAGACAGACAAACAGACAGACAGACAGACAGACAGACAGACATGACGAATCTATAAGGGTTCCGTTTTTTGCCATTTTAGCTACGGACCCCTAAAAATGATTTTTACGCTGTATAACTTTTTATTAGTAAGAGGGTACGAGTATAAACAAGGATTTTCTATCAACTAGCGACAACATAATAATAGGTTCAAACAAGTATAGTCAAACAGAAATGGTGTCCCCAGCGGTCATTGACCTTTTTAAGCCTAGGAGCTAAATTAAAAATATTCATTGCTTGCACTGTATTCACTATTCAGTTAACTTAAGTAATTAAAAAAATAAGGTCTTATAAAGACACAGACTATTATAGATTCATCGAAAACCTCTTGGTAACTCTTGAAATGATAATCTCCAACCTCCAGTGATGACATTTAATTTTAAGTGTGTGTGTGACCTTTAGACCTTTGCCTGTGAGAGTACAATATCAATACTAATACTCATATCATAAATGCGATAATGTGTCTGTCTGTCTGACATAGGATACCTTTCATTCTGGAAAAATGGACGTGTCCCGCGCGGTAAACGAACTTTGGCGCAACGGAGGGCGTCTTCTAGTTGAGCTATAAATTTGAGAGCCGAAAGTAAAATAATATAGCATATTATGCTGCGGGCTTCGTGCTAGCTGATTGCGGCACCATAAATATTTTTTTTATTCAAATTTTTTGACGAGGCTTAAAATGCACTTGGCATTTATGCCAGCCTCATAGTATTGTAACACCATAAATATTAAAAAATGTGTAGCCGTAGATAATAATAATAATAATAATAACAGCTCCCACACCGGTTTCGGTGACGGTGGCCGGTTTCATTGAAACCAGGCCAGCTACGCAGGAGTATTTTTATAGTGCCCAAGTGTGTGCGCAGTACACAAGAGCACTCTCTATTCCTTTACTCTTATAACCCAGTGGGACACGACCGGCGAGAGATCAGGCGCAGGACCGACTTTTTACATGCACATCCGACGCATGGATCATCTTACTTGTCAGACAATCAGGTGATCAGCCTGCATTGTCCTAACCAAACTTGGAAATAACATGTTTCCTACGCGGGAATCGAACCCACGACCTCCGAGTCAAGAGCCGCGCTCTGTACAACTAGACCACGGAGCCGTAGATAATTAATCTATGTATATTATACCTCTAGCAAATACTAACAATTATTTTCTAATACAATAAAATATGTTGAACTTAAGTTAACCTCGAATGTGTCTAACGCTTAAAGTGTATTGTATTCGATGTTTAAGATCTGATATAAAATCAGTCGGCATACAATATAACGCTCGAGAACGGCTCGAACAGAGCTCGCTGACATTTCTGTATTGTGTTCGTAATTTAAAGGTTCACATGAAAGGAGGCTTTGGTATTGGATATTCATTTGAAAGTAAAGCCTTAAGGCGGACTTGCGTAGATCTGGGTTAAAGTTAACTCTGAGTTAAACATCGTGTCATTTCTATCACTCCTTAAAGTGTGTGACAGATATGACATGATGTATAACTCACATTTAAATTTTTGTTCAGTTAGTATTTGTCGTAATCACAATAATATAAAGGTGTATGTTTTTGAGCGTCCATGTATATTTCTTCTTCACGCATAAAATTCCCTCACAAATTAATGGATTTGAACTGGGAGTAGTTTAAGCTCTGGATACATTTAAGCCTATTTTACTGAAGAATACAGATTTTGCATCGGATTCTTTAATCACTAGGGTTTGCCCACGGCGAAGTGCTACGCGGGTAAAAGCCTAGTTAAAAGAATATTTTAGATTACTTAGGATTAAAGAAAACAATGCATTGGTTCTTTCTAAGAGCATATAATTTTAGTTTTCGTTTAAGTCCTTTTAGAATTCAGTTTATTTTGCTTTATTTTAAACATATTTCTAGTTAATTGGATCTTAAAAATTAAGTAGTAGATACTAGATAGAACGTAGCTTTAAAACCGGTTCCTTATTAGAGTAAAAATAGAACATTCTAGCATTTACTGAGTTCCAAAAATAGATCATCATAAAAACTAGAACATTTTCTTTACAAACATCTTCCGGTCTTGGAGATAAGGTATCGATCGAGACTGGCCATCCTTCACCTCGACGTTGCAACAAATTGAATATTGAATCTGGCTAAGCTACAAAAACTTATGTAAGTTTTCAATATGGTTTAAACCCTATTTTAATGCTGATACCTTAGGAACATACTTACATAATTTGATTTATTTTTTGATTGCGTTTAAATTTTAATGATATTTATAATATTGTTTGTTTTGTTTTTCTACGCTATTTAGGATGTCAACTTCTTCTTTATAACATGTATAGTATTTTGTAATTTTCAGTAATACGTGATTGTTAGTGTATCTATGTAATGTATTCTTAATCAATAAACTGAGATTTTTTGTCGGCTCTGTTAGTAATTGATATAAGCTCTACTTAGAGCTTATATCAATTTACTTGAGAACTTAAGCTCTACAAAGGAGAATGCCCGTAATCCGTATGTGCATGGACAAAAACCCGGAATCGAATAAAAATGACTTATGACTTATGAGACATAATATTATAATATCGTATAGTAAACATAAAATATCCCAAATATAATGTTTCTTTAATTAAACAATCACCAAATAGTAAAAAAACAACTTGCTACGTCTTGGTGAGAGGAATCTACAATATTTATGACGATTTTAGAAATTGAATTGTGGCGTGTACGTAATAATCAGAGTACATAATATATATCTTAATTTTCACGTCTGATCATTGATATATCACTTAACTATTTTATGATTTTATGATTATATTTCTTTCATGTTCAGGTGAAACCCTCGGTGCCCCGGATTGGGGATGTGCCGCAGTTATGTAAAACTACTGTAGTACCGTCATGCCTCACTCATACCAGCTCTTTCTCAATTAAATACGAACTCCTGTTTACTTATGGGAATTCTTATTAATATAAGACTATTCAATGGCCAATAGTAACAGTAACAAAATAAAAACAAGTGAATATATTATTATGTTTGAGTTTCTTAAAATTATTAGGGTGTACTGCCGCCTGCCGATCGAAACGCGCGATTTATTATTCTAATTCGCTGTTTATAAATTATTTCAATCGATTCTAGGTTTTTTTGGGCATACTCCTTTGTATCGTTTACGTGATGTATAAGTTCAGTTGATTATAATATTTGAACCCTAAAAAGTAACTACTTATATATTATTAAAAGCCCAAAATTTATGCAGGATCGACCGCTCGGACCATAGACGTTTGTATCCCTTCCCTTGTCTTGGGGATACAAAGGATTCTTGCGAACCTTGTAGCGTGGTATATTAGTTTAAGTCCCTGCACCATATACCATGGGAATGGAATTAAAATCCTAGCTCATTTTAATTAAAGTGGCGGTATAAGTGGTAGGCATTTGATTGCATTAAATAATATTATGTGCATAGACGTAGATACAGCTCATTTCTTCGAAGAATATAAATAAGTGTTTATATAGACATCGGTAAATACAAACATCGGCCATGGAAAGATTGCCCTCGTAGTCGGCTCAGAGGATACACATTCACAATACGTTTTTGCAGCAAAATAAATACAACGACACACAACGACAAGCTGAAGCTCTATGCACTCGTTCTCGTCAACGGATTGCACAAAAGCAGCGAAAAAAATGATCCAATCGTCAAATCGGAACCAGCCTGAGATACATGAATTACCTCCTTGCCGATGGCGGGCAACCCGTTGAGGCCATTACAGGGCGGTTCGAGGCGAACGACGCTCTTGCGGGAGCCGCGGAAACTGGTGTCGCGGACACGCACCGAGGAGCGCCACGTGGACGGCGGGTCGTCGCGGGAGCCGCGCGCGGAGACGGCGCGCCGCGTGGTCAGCGTCGCGGCCGCGCCGCCGCCCCCGCCCGCGCCCGGCGGCGTCACGATCAACGGCACGTCGGGGGGCCCGCGCTCGTCCATGCCGCTGCCGCGCCAACGCTCTCACCGGAACCCGCCGTGCTCGGACGCCGCCAGGTGCTCACATTCCAGGACGGCTCGCTCGTACGCCGACGCCGTCTCCAGCAGCGCGATTGCCGTGTTTTGCATAGATGCTCGGTTATCTTCCCCTCCTCTGATGCCGATATCACAGCGGTTATTACACGGTCGACTTATTATGACAAAACTGCCTAAGTTACTATGGTATGGTTTTAGCAGAATGAATGCTACGGTTATAGTACTATGATTTTAGTTCGATGATTAACTCGATTGCCCTAGGCTATATTCGGAATGTGCATACTATTGGACTCATTTCAGTTTATCTACTGTAGCTATCGGTCTGTGGTTTCTAAGCTACTCTATTTATAGTATTTTAACTATCAGGATTGACACAAAACAATATGGAAGTTGATTTTAGACACGGGAATGTAGAGTTGCTAAGGGAGTGTTCGTATTTAAGCGTATTTACTCCAACTGCAAATAACTCTAAATCAAAAATAATGTTCGATTTCGAAGTCAAGGCCGATATTAATGAAGACCTCTAATGTAAAATTAATTGAATTTTAATATCATTATTATTAGCATTTAAAAGTAACAAGATACGGCAAAAGTTATAATTTACGGAGAAACGAAAGAAAAACTTTCTCAAACTCATCAACTTCTCCTATAAATATTTTATGCTGCTAAATAAACCTCAAATCAAAGCGGCTCGAAAATTGTGACGTACACGAATATTTTGGCTCGAATTTAGTCAAGTGGAGTATCATTAATCATCGATAAACTACTCATTATAAGATCTAACGCTCGAGTGTATCTAGAGCGGTTGAGAGCTACTTCGTATCAGCCTTGGAGTTTCTACCCGTATAATATCGTCACCGTATTCTCGCGTGATTCGACACATTATAAAGAAGGCCGCACTTTTAGGCTCCACGTAGACTGAGCCACCCCGGCCCGCTAGACGCGTTGGCGACCACATCGCCGCATTAAATATTTACATACACGCTTTTAAAAAGGTCAATAGCTCGGGGTGTGGTGTTTTTACTGTGTAAAAACCTTTAAATTACTCATTAAAATGTAATGTTAGCTAGCCTAGCACGACAAAATAATAAATACAGTATAATATTTCTGCTACGAAGCGTTGCCCCTTCGTTTAGAATCTTTTGATGAAAGGTTTTAAAAGGCCTTTATTATATTTTGTGTCGCAGAAAATATACTCAATGATATATTATGATCATGATTTAGTTCATTGAGAGTACTTATTTTGAGTCGCCCAATGAATACGTAATGCCGAACACAATATGGCGATGACGTCGAGGCTTAATTGACGATATAATATTTAAAGCAACATGATAGAGAGGCGCCTACGAATAATGAAAGGCTGGGAAGCCGCAGTAGTATAAATATTTTAAATGAAGATTTTAGTATTGGAGAGACGTTGTGTTGAACAATAAAACTCACTAACAACATAATTATTATCGTTTGAGTTTTATGTTTTGTTATCGAAAACGAATCTGTGTCAAAGCTACCGCAACGTTACCAACACAATAATGGACATTTATTACTGGTCAATTTGATTGCTGACGTTATTATGTAAATACGCATATTAAAGTATATATGAACGAAATACGGTTTGAATCATTGAAATTATTAACAATTTATGGTCTACGACCTACGTAGTATAGTCGTCGCTAACAAGTTTGCTCGCTCGCGAGGAAACTTCTCCGCTCATTTTAACATCGCTGCGAAAATCTCTCAGCTTACATCTTTGTACGAGAGCAAAGCACCGAGAGTCAGCTGTTTATTATATTACGTTCCTATTTATAAGTAAAGGTAAACATGAAAGCGGTCTCGGCAGTACCTGTATAATGGACACGTGAGTCGAGAGCCGAAACGAGGCCAGGCCATTCAACAGTGTGTCAACGGCTGGGGGGCCTATTCATCGCCCTTAACGCCCGCTTAACGTCCACATTTTCTTTCCAGATACTCCCGATGTTTATGACATCATTTCGACCGGAGACGTCCTACGATAATATTAACTCTATTCGATATACGTTATGTAACTGCGGCTCGGTTTCATAACGTTATTTACGTTTAATACGCGGCTGTTTACCTCTGGGGTATAGGTTTTAATAACGGATGGAAAAACAGGTTTCATCTAGTAATGGATGAAAAATATTTTCGTTTCAGATCCGGGAACGGTGGCCGAGCTACGTGTTTTTAGTTTATCGGCCGCGAGGGAAGAATAGTAATACGAAAATGGAACGTTGGATGACGTCGGAAGTGGTAAGCGCAAAGTTACATAACCACTAAATGTCTTAAGTAACTAAAGTTATATTTTAGTTTTTATTAAAATTTCTTACAATATGATACCGATCAGTTAAAAAAGAACAAACTACTTTCAACGACGGTTAAGGATGAAACTACAAGATGGATTAACGAGGACTTGCGATGAAAGAAAATATAAAGCTTTAAACTTTTATGCAATACTCGAGGGATTTATATAAGAAAACCGTTCACATTTAGTTTACTGTAAGAAAAAACGAGAGTAATAAGCACGGCGATTTGTTTCGAAACAGAAAATATACATTACGTACGAGTATACATGAATTTAAGCGTGACTCTACGCTAATCTAAATAAATATGCAAAGCTGCACTGAGTGGGAGTAATTGCATTCTTTCCACTCAGATTTTTATAGTATTGTTGACTTATGTTGGAGTCTTCTCGAGCGATACTAGTACGTGAAAATATGTGATCGTAAGTTTTATTTCAGTATAAGCTAAGCAAAGCTAGTGGCTCATTTGCTTTTGTGTCGTATGCACTATCCTTATGTAAGTATTGTGTATCTCGTCTCGAATGTTACGAGTCGTGAGAAGTTCTCTATGGATTAGATGGATGCGTAAGTCTACCAAAAAGCTGGACTAGATACTGCATAAACGTTATGTAAATGGTACTTTTACATCACCAGTAAATAAACCTTATCTCTCATACAAGCGAACGATATGAAACAATTAGTGAATGATTGCAATTTTGCAGCAAATTAACTACCTCTCTTTACTAACAATAACAATAATTATGTACGTAACGTAGACAAAGAAACCATACCATGGTAGTCATAACTCCAAGCATGGATCGCGTTTTGTCACAATAATAGCAAATAAAATAAAAAACAAACGATACAAAGAATATCGCTAAAGCTCGCAACTAAAATATCGCCAAAAACACCTCTGATATCGACGCACTGATCACCGTACGAACTAAGCACAGGACGGCACCACTCGCTTTTTACTCTGTATGGATAAGCTTCGATTTGCCACTCAAGATATTAAAGCTTCAATGATATATATTAGCGCAACAAAAACGGCAAAACACGACGCGAGTGATTTTAGTAGTTTTTCGCTTTTTAATGCAGTCGATCGATCGAGCGAGCACGATTTGCACGATCAGCTGCACTGGGCCGAATTTTCGTTTAATTCGCTGCGAAAAAAATGACAATTCACGACAGCGCCGCGAGAGGCGAGGCCCCTGGAACGGATATTTAGATAACAATTCGATGGCAGTGTGAGGGGCGGCGGAGTCCGCAGCGTGGTTACCGGACTAGTACGCGATGGCGTTCTGCGGCGCACGCAGCCGTCCCTGCGCGCGTCGCCGCCTGCCGCCTGGCCCGCCGCGACCAGCCACATAGGCGCCCGGACCCCCCGGGGTTGCCAGCCGCGTCGCCGCTCCGATGTGCCAGGATAGGCACCATCTCATGTGCTAACATTATCTTTGCATACGGACAATGTGCCATTGTAGAAACATTTCCTAAAACATTTGAAGAGATTTTCCGAACACACTATCGTGCTGTTGCCAAGCCTCTTTGTCGACAGCAAGAACGTCGTTTAATGTTATGGTCATAAACAAGTTAAAATATGCTACACATTACGTAAAACATGTAAAATAGCTTAGAAAAAAATTATTACATGTTCAATTTTTATTTACAATTTTTGTTAACATCTAATATCGAACATCGAATAAGACATAATATGTAAAGTTGATCGGATTAAATCACTTTTAATCACATATAACCTCAAACAGAGGCTGTGTTTTACTGCTACTAGTTTAATTTTATATATTATAATAAAATATTTAGAACTATTCAAACAAAACTTTACTCTCGAAATTCCCCATTGATTTTACAAATATAAATGTGACATGGGCAAAAAGGAGTAAGCACATGGCAACCCCGGTCGGCTCGAACAGGCGTGACCTCGGCCACCCCTTTCCGTGCATCGAACATTTCAGCTGGCACGCATCGTCGCCATGTCGCTAGTCGCTACCACCTCCAAACTCCGCAGTTCTCGTTATATCATTACCACTAGCCGACAACTCCAACATTATTTATACACGTCAAACTTCATTATCTCGGAGGCGCTATCGCTTAATAATATATCGTTGGATGAAAGCTTCGAGCATAATGGAGCTTTTGAATACCTAACATTGTATTCTGCGTGTGTTCTCCCTTTGTTTGTAATTAAAAATGTAGGTAATGTGAAATTCTAATTCAGAAACAGTTTTGTACTAGATAGAGAAGGCTCGTAGAGGGGTCGATGACAACAAAAGTAATGGTTATTTATGAATTGTAAGTAGGTTAGTGGTAAACAATCGATGCAAGGACGCTATTGATCAAATGCAATTGAAAAGCTTCAGTATTAAAATATTAATTGTAGAAATATGAGGTATCTCATTTTAATATTTTAGTAAAGTACTTTATATCATTTTTATTAATAAGCAGCATATTATTTTGGAGGAATTCAATTCTAACCCATTAGGATTCGTAAATTGTATACTTGCTTTATTATTTGATATTTTAAATAATTATTTCATTTATAATAATAAAAAAAACATCGAAACATAAAACTTGATTTGAGATTCATGTTTTTTTCATTCATTTAATTGAACGACTAAAATAAACGTATTTATGAAATTTATAATTTTTTACGTACGTATACGAGTATATTAAAAACCGTTACCTAAAATGGGGTTTTATTTTTGTACAATAATTAAAAAGCTTTCAAGCAAAATATGTAAGTTTGTTATTCCATTACAAAAAAATGTTGCACTTGACGTTTGTATTTAATCGTAATGTCAAAAGAAAAAAAAAAGTTGGATTCAATATAATATTTAAAGTGTGACTCGGTTTCGTAGCTCGTAGCGCCCACCGTAGCGCGCTACGAAAACTGTAGCCGTAGCGGTCGTCGACACCAGCTGACCAGCTGCCCGCGCCCGCCCATAGATGGCGGTACTTGTACTAAACAAAAGCTTACAGTATTTGGATACTTTCAACTACAAGAACAAAATGCATCGAAATAAATTATGGTTGTTATTTAATAGAACTAGCTTAAAGCCGAGCTTTGTGAGGGCTCACGTCGTCACATCTTGACTGACTGATGATAACACGTCTACATATAAAAAACCTTGAGAAACTGATAATAACACATCTACATATAAATACTAGCTATTTAACATTCCATAAAACACGAATAAAATGACATTTTCTAAAAATTATTCCTAGCTAGATCGATTTATCGCCCCCTAAATTTCATGAAAATCGTTGGAGCCGATTCCGAGATTCCAAAAATATATATACAAAAATTGCTCGTTTAAAGATATAAGATTACTATGTTAAAGCACTAATGAATTATAGGCGTGATGGTTTTTCCGTAAGGTGTTCCACAGAATATGCAGGTTATATGGGATAAAATAGCTGTGATTTTTTGTTTAGTAGAAATACACACAAAAGTGTACTGACCGTTTTATTTCTTAAATACAGTCTTGCAAACTCTAAGTAGTTTGGTTTGTTTCTTCATACCATATGCAGGAAAACATAGACTGTTCCAGCATTGACTTCAAAAACAGAGATAATATTATTATCTTATCATCTACGAACATGTCGCTAAGCACGAATTTACTGTGACTTCAACAATCATATTAACATAATATTAAAGTATTAAGCATTAACTTTTAAACCCGTCAATTGTTTAGAGCTTTGCAGTTGTATTAGCCGCAGCACGCGATAGAGCCTGGTGACAGTTAAGTAGGACATTGCTGTACCAGTCACAGGGAAAATTAAGACTTGAGCTATTGAAATGCTGCAACGTGAAAAAGAATTTTTATCAATTATTTTAATTCGCAATGAACATATGACCTTTCTTTTATTTACTATACCTTACTACGAAATGTAACGGCCTGATTGATGATTGATGTTTTTCTTATTGAAGTTAACTCTAATAACCTAACTTTTAAAATTAATACTAAGGACCTTGAGCCATGTAAGGCCAATCTAACGGGAAAATGCTTTTTATTCGTTTATTAACAAAATAAATTTAGGAAACAAATTATCAAGTAATGCTCTGTTTTATTAGCTATCATAATATTATAAAATCAATTTTTAACCTAGCCTTAATAAGCACTCATTAAGCTTAAGTTTTGTTAAGCTCTTCCAAATGGCCTTGCAAGGAACACGGCTCCAAACAAGGCCAATCAGTCGTTAAACTTAAAAATAGAGTTGTAACAATACATATATCCGCTTTTACTAAAACTAGATAATAAGCTCTATCATTTAAGCGAAACATTAAATGCTCAATATATTTTTATCATTTATAAAGAATTCAACGAACATGACTTGAACACTATCGTATAACTAAGAAAATAATGGAAATTATTTAAAAATAGTATTAATGAGTATCATATTGACATAAAATAACTAGCCAACGTATTTTGTAATAAAATGAAACAATTTTTTTTCCAAAATGGCCTTCTTAGGGGTTTGTTCCTTGCAAAGTCAAAATGTTCCTAAGAAGGCCAAACTAACAATAATAATCATAATACATACTTATTTATTAACTTATTGTCATACTTATTGACTAAGTTAACCCCTTAACACGCAATATGGCTCGTCAATATAATAATTATTCAAAACAAAATAAAAATTTTGTCATTTTTGATAAACTTCAATCGTATATAAAGATTGTTAAAGACATCCTCCATATCACCTTAGAATGTTCCAAATAATTTATTTTTATTGTTCACCTTTTTAATACATAAATTATTAGTTACTGAGCTAATGTTATAGTTTGCAATGTATTTTTTAATAGTGTGCACATAAGTTACTTTACAATCCCGGTCATAAACTGTTTAATTACTATGTTAGTTCATTTCGATTGTAATGTGTTTTGTGCATTAAAATAAATAAATAAAAATATAAATATAAATAAGTATGGGCTGAGCCCAATATTATTGGCGTAACAAAAGCCCAGCGACTCCGATGGCTCGGTCATGTTGCAAGAATGGGAGAGGATCGTGCCACTAAAAAGGCGTTCCTCGGGCGTCCGATTGGGCGACGACCTGTCGGCCGTCCACGGTACCGATGGATAGACGTCGTGGAGTCGGACCTGTGCGATCTTCAAGTCACAGAGTGGCAAGAAACTGCGCAAGACCGCGACAAGTGGCGCAAACTCGTGTCGGAGGCCAAGATCCACTTTGGGTCGCTGAGCCATCGTAGTAAGTAAGTAAGTAAATAAGTATGACTTTCATATTAATTACAATAAAATAATAGTTAGAATCTACGGACTAACTATAATTATGAAAACTAATCATGGCACATAATCAGTCTTGTGGTCAGGAATGTTTTAAATCAACTAATTAAAATTTTAACCGTAACAGACAACGGTACGTATTTATAACTAAAATATGAGTGTTCATATGTTCATTGTTTATAAAATATGTTCCTTGCAAGGCCAACAGTCAAATATTTTATTGGTCATATAAGGAACCTCTGGCTTTCATAGGAACATTATCAATATTTTAGCTTAAATTAAAGCAAAACTATATTTTTTTTTCTTTACTATCATAAACATATCCTTATACGATAATTCACATTAAAAAAATAAGATAATAATAGGTTATTGACTAAAAACTTATGTTTTGATGTACGCGCGAATAACAATTTCGACGTCGACGACCGAAGTCTATGAAGCGAAAGCTCGCACTGCCACAATAGTCAATAGCGGCGCGATCGACTCGCCGCCGCGTTTGTGGCCATGAGTTTGATTGATCTAAGTGTGTAGTAGAAGGAATATGTCTTTACATGACGATAACTGCGACTTTTTGACAGTTGGCCTTCAAAGGAACGTGGCCTTACATGTCTCAGGGTCCTTAGGTGCTAACTACATAATATTTGAACTTTAATAAATTTATACTTAGTACTTAATTATTATAAAATCAAAAATTGTAATAAAAAGAAAATTATTGTATTCAATACAATTATTGTCTCATTATTACAATTTGTACGAACATAATAATTATTTATTTTATTTTTAGGTGACAAGGCCTTCTTCCTTTGCGGTAATAAAATTGAAGCTATTTAGCATTAGTAATGACTTATAAAATATTTACATAGCGTTGTATAAATATTTTTGTAGGTTTAACTAACTGTTTTGTAAAACAACGTCATAAATTAATGAGAGAAAAATCGTGCCTACGCTGGAAATTAGCAAAGTAGTTTACGAGTTAAAGTTAATTTTAATTTCATGCAAGAAAACTTTATACTTTAAGAATCAGCAAGAAGTATCATTAGTTAATTTTAACTTTTGTTATTATAAAATAAATGATAATTTTAGGAAATTTATGCTTAAAAATATTATAAAATAAGTAATAATAAAAAAGATATTAAATAATTGAATTTTAGGTAAGATTGAAATAATGTATAGTTGTTTACAATTATTAATTACATATTTTGAAAAATTGCTATTAAAACATGTTTGTCTAGAAAAAGTCTGTACCACACGTACGGAAAAATACGTTCTTGTTTATTTTGCGAGGTAAGGACTTTTGACGCTAACAGTTGTCAACATAAAATTAAATGCACAAATGGTGCGCTTCTCATAACAAGCGAATACGCGGATATATTCAAAACAAGTGAAGTAGAAATATGTACATACAAGTATCTGAAGTGCCTGAAGTTGAAATATAATTACAATTTGACGTCATACCATACACCAGGCTGTGTTAGTCATTATTTTAACGAATTTGGTTTAGTTATGAAATTAAAATGTGTATCTGATATCCCACTGGAACCGGAATAAAGGGCAATGTTTTAATTCGATTGTCTGAAATCTAATATACTTACCCAAAATTTCCACAATTTAGGGTGTACCTATTAGATTTTATACATAATTATATTGCTTATAATATGTGGAGACTGGAGAAGTTTGAAATATTCAAAAAAAAATCCATATTATAAATTCGAAAGTGTGTCAGTCTAGATGTCTGTCTGTTACAAACCGCTGAACCGATTTTGCTGAAATTGGTACAGCGGTTTGTAACAGACAGACAGAGAATCTTACAAAATTAAGTAAAGCCTACACTAATTGTATAGCCATAAGACACAAATTTTAACAGTCGAGAGATGTGATTATGGACCTATGAGCAATGCTTACTAACCATTAGCCATAGTAGGTAACTAATAAATTGTGCAACTTTTTCTACAATTTGTGGGAACTTAAGCGTTTTATTAGAGAATTTTACTATAGCAAAAGTACATTTTTCCCATTAGGCACATCGCAGTGTCGCGGGAGGCCCAAAAGACCCATTCAGCTCGTTGAAATAAACTTTTCTATGTAATTTTTAATATTTGATGATAAAGTTTCGCCAGGAATTTAAAATTCTCATGCACAACCTTAAACTTAAACGGAGCTTTTATCACTAAGGCATTGATTCACCAAAGGGTAGTTCTTTGGCTGAAAAAAAATTTGTACAAATTGTTAATGTCTTTGCTCAATAATTAATAATGGAATTCATCAGTAACCAATGTCTGGTAGTAGCTTAATAAGATGGAAAACAATACAAATTAATAACATTTTAGTGTTTTTCACGTGACGTAAAAAGCGTATTGACGTAACAATATTTTTTATATTATAATATCTATATAATCCGTATCACAGTAATATTAATTTGTATCTTATTTCGTACCTACGGAACCCTATTGTGTCCTGAAACACTTAAGTCTTAGTAAGTCATTGTAGGTACTACTGGTATTTTATTTTATACTAATACTTACTACTTTGATACTACTGGTATTTTATTTAATGCTCGTACTCTTTACTTTGAAAGTAACATCTCTATAGTTTAAATCGTTAACGAGCAGGATTTAAATTGCCGTTAGCTTTTGAAACAAAAAGTTTATCTCAAATACTGCGGCAAATTTGGACAAACGAAAAAACGGTTCGGGGAACAAGCTAACCTTTTAGTAGTTTCCATTTAACTGAAGGAGGTCAATTACTTTCAGTATTTCCGCAGACATAAGTACGCGGACAAAATGAAAATATCAAAATGGAAATATGAAAAACAACCGCGATCGATATAAAGCAGAATTTAAGTAGTGAAGTGCAATTTAAACTCAAGGTTCTGGTGTGTTAATGATATAGGGTAGGGCGGTTCAATACTGCATAGAGGCGGAGTCAAAAAATTGATGGTAATTGGTACGACTTGAGTGGGCGAGGGACGTGGGTGCTTATTTACAATTTTACACACACAACAACATAATCCAGGAATGTTTCTTATTTTATAAAGTGTCTTATTTTTTTGTTTTGTGTAGACTTGGAATAGCGACAAAATTACATATTTAGAGACCAATATCTTTCAAAATTATTTCAAGTTGTATGAATAGAATATACAAACTTCTACATACTTACGTTGCGTATGTAGAAAAAAGTTGCGTAAATAAGAAGTATTTTCTTCTTTAGAAAAAAATTCAGGTAAAATCACCACGATTTTATTTATGAAGAAAACTTCAACAATGCAACCATCATGATTATTTAGCTATCACTAACATTTAATTTTAATTAAAGATCTGTGTGGTGTGTAATGTTGGTAACATTTTAGAACATTCATATATTTTTCAGATACCAGTAGTTATTTCTGCTAAAAATTAAATGAAATACAGCTGCAGACAATCCTAAAACCAAATGATTTTAGAATATTGATTAAATTTAGGTTTTATAAAATAGTCACGAAGATATAGAAACAGCAAAAATCCCGTGCAGATGTGGTACTCCAGCGTGGATGTGCCTAGTAACCTATTTACTGTGCCTTCCTAGCCTAACCCGGTTTTAGTTTTGTACGGAAATGCAATTACGCATACCGGCCAAGCTGAGAAGCCACGGAAACCTAATCTTAAGTTACTCCAGACTATTATTTAATAACTATAGCGTATTCTAGTAAGTATATTCCGATATAACTTCTTTAATAATTTAAAAACACATATCTTAATGTTTTTTTAAAGAAGATTACTTATTTCTTAGCATTGAGGAACTTTGTAACTACTGGAACAGTTTTGATAAAATTAGGCACAAACTACAGGGAAGTCCAAAAGCTAATTTTATTGAAAAATATAAATTTGCTACGGTAAGCATGGTTTTTTTCAGGCGTCTCAACGTTTACATCGTGAGGATAACATATTATAAAATATGCGAAAGTGTATTTCTCAATCAATTACCTTTTCACATTTGAATCGCTGCACCGATTCGGATGGGTATGTGGATAATAATTAGAGTCCCCAAAAAGGACGTCATAGAATAGATCTGTTATGTTCAAAAAAAAAATTGCGATTCTCGCGGTATACAAAGGAAGACGGGCAGAAGTGTATGGAAAGTGTACCTACCCACCACCTCGTTATAAAGCTCTTTTCTTGGCTATAATATTTAATTATTATTGGGGACGAGCCTCATATTACTGTGGGAAAAAAGTTATACCTAAAAGATTAAAATTGCTAAAACCACGATGTAAAATGTAAATGCGAACGCGCACTGCTGCCGTTCAGTACTAAGCAGCGGAGTGGCGTATGATGATATTATAGTTCATAGGTTTTATGCAAGACACGAAGGCTTCGATCCTCCAGCAGCATTTTAAAAGGATATTACCATAAGTCACATAGACAGCGGTCACTACATTTTAAGGATGTTTCTGTACTTATGTATTATTTTTTTGTAGGATGGTGACAAACGACTTTTAAATGTTTTTTAGTTTTATTTTTAGAAAATATGTTACACTAAATCCACTAGCGTGCCACATCTTGCCTATAGTATAATAGATGCGTAAGTAAATATATTTTTTAGCGTTTGAGGAGTCTGTAATATTTTATTAATTTATATTAATAAAAAATATTTTACAAATATTTTATTGATTCATATAATTATAACATTTTCTCCACCCAGCGGTAAGAGACTGACCCCCATAATAACAAATGTTAGTCACAAAAAAGCTTTCTAACGACATAATTACGTCTCTGCGTTATTAGTCGTGGGTACATTCTGCCCGTCCTCCTTTCCACACAAGCTTAAAACAGAAGCTACGAAAAAAGTTATTTTATTTACCTATATAACATCTCGTCATTTATGCACTCCTGTTACATACTTCCAAACATTGGGTGTAACAAAACTAACTTTAGGGGGAAAGTAGGAGCGCTGAAAGATCAACTTTTTTTGTGACTTGTAGGGGCTAAAGTCACGAGTTTTCTCATACAAAAGTGAAAAATATTTCCCTTTCGCTGACCTGAAACTACTTTTACAGTGAATTCTATACACGGGATTCATACACATTACACACCCTAAAGTATTATCACTTAGTTTTGTTGCACCCTGTATATCTAGTTGGTAGAAGTCATAACAAACTCCCATAGACGATATAATCGTTAAGGCCTTGACCTGTAAAATGTCCATTAAACTTCAATAACAGTTAAATATTATATTGAACATGATCGATATAGTAGGCTGTAGGTCAAACATCTTACCATTTCAATTTCATACGATTTTACAATTCACTAGGAGCCTTCGCATAGGCCTCGTAAAGGCACTGGGCGAGCGATACACAAATTATTGTAGCATGAAGACAATTCATTCAAAGACAAAATATTTTTTTTGGGTTTCATAAAAATGTCACTTCAGGCACAGAATATATTATTATATTAGTTGCTTCAGGGTTCCGCTACGCCAAGCTATTTAAATAAATCGTTGTAAACTAGGGGTTCCCAAACTGTAATTTATGGTATTTGTGGTTTCGGATAATGATGGAGGATCGACTCACGGCGGCCGCGGCGCCCCTCTTGCCTTTCCACGGCGCACCAGGGCGCCGCGGCGTACAGTTTGGGAACCCCTATTGTAAACAATTGCTTGTCAAACCGCTCGTTCGCGCGGACGCAAATAATTGATCCTTGTGTGTATCGGTGTTGATGTTTGGTATAAATAAGTATTAATAATACACCGAGCATCAAGAATTTGGGTTATTTGTTATTGTTATAAATAAGAAGAATCACTCAAGCGTGCAAGTTTTACGAGTAACGAGACGGTAAGGCGTCTCCCAGACAGACGCGGGCAGCGGTGGTGGTCGCGGTGGCGGTGGTATTGTTTGTACTGCCACCGCCACCGCGTGTGTCTGTGTCGTTCCTAGAATTACTCTCAAGTCATCCAACTGACCGCCACCGCCACCGCCACCGCTGCCCGGTCTGTCTGGGAGACGCCTAATGAATTTTTTCTACAATTTGCTCGCATACATCACAATAAATTAGCGGCCAGTTTCATGATAACTTACTACTTGTTTTAAGAATTAAAACAAGTATGGATTACAAATATTATACTCATGTAAGATGTTTTGTAAATATCTTAAATGATCTATGTCTGTGCTAAAATTAAAGGAGGAGGAGATAAGGGATTTCATGTATACTAATATTATAAATGCGAAAGTGTGTCTGTCTGTCTGTTGCGCATTCAGGCTTTTTCGATTTTGATGAAATTTGGTATGCAAATACTTTGAGTCCCGCGAATAATAAAAACTACATGAAAGAGTAACTGTGTCAAAAATTTGATCCACGTTTCTACAAAATAAGACCCGAATACATGCATACTTTATGCATGTTACATGTATTCGGTACACAATTTTGTGTATATTAAGTTGCTCTTATGGCCGGCTTACACGAATTAAGTAGATAAATAGTAACTAAATTCTAATTGACATCTAGTTTAGTACTTACTAAATTTTAACTTGCTACTTGCTACCAAATTTTGTGTTTACATGCAATTAACAACTTAAAATAAGTTAAAATTTAGTTAACTACTTATCAATGTATAAACCAGCCATTAGATATTAAGAAGTGACAATTATTATTGTCAACAGCTATATTTCGGCCAAAAAATTTTTGGCCTAATTTAGCTTAATAATGGTACGGAACCCTTCGTACGCGAGTCTAACTTGCACGTGGCCGATTTTTATTATTCGTAGGGTACGATAAATCTATTAACTTATAGTAAAATATTTACAAGCATAATAAGTAAGTTAAGTTACTTCAAATTTACCTACGCAAACAGTAAATTTTCCAAACTGATTCTCTGGTTTATTTTTCTTATATTTGCATCTACGCAATAATATTTTCCAGAGCGAATTTAGAATTCGAGCTAAGCCAACTTTCCTTAAAAGTTATTTTGCTTTCATTTCATAGTGAGGTGCTCCCCTTAGCGAGGTCAGAGGTTAGATAACGGTCGTGTGCGTCTTTATTTACTTTAGTCTGATTGTGTGTAACTCAAGTTCTTAGCCTACTTTTTAGGTTTCAGCACCATTCGCAATGTTTTTGAGAGACTTTGTAATTTTATCCAGAGACTCTAGTTAAAAATCTCACGGGAAGTGATATACACTCATTAAAAGGAGCATTATTATTAGTGGACTAGAATACTAAAATTAATAATAATCGCTAAAGTTATTGCAAGTTACCGGCCGTACTTAAAGAAATTTAATAATTTAACTTTAATTTATTGAAGATCATAATCATTACGCTATACATAAATCCCTTACATTTTCTTACAAATCTTCATTAAACTTAAGTAAAATGTTTCTGAGTACGGCCGTTAGACAACTAGATGGTAATTTTAGTTATATCACGCGCGCTGTGCCAAGCTTAGGTGTACACTTGAACATCCTTATCACTACTACACTAAACTTAGTTTAGTGCTCAGTGAATCATTATTAACATATAAATTATCATATTTAGCATAGACAACGTGCAGTGTTTTGTTTCAAAGGCAGCTGCCGAGTTATGTAAAGTAACGCTTGTAATGTATATCAGTACACCGAATATTCTACTGTAATATAGCCACAAGAATCCAATTTTGATTCTTGTTGAATCCAGTCCGTTTTCTATGGAACAGAAAAGCAGAATCTAAATAGCTAAATAAATTTAAAAATATAGTTTTTTTAGTTTTCACCAATAATAAGAACTCGTTTGACTTTCGTTTGAAACATGACTTTAGCATTTTTTAGTTTGATAGGAAACAAATCGGATTGAACGAAATCCGAATCTGCATTAATAGTTTAATGGCCGTTCCCTATATTCAATCTATCTCTAGTTTGACATACAACCGATCGCAGCTGACATAGAATTGACATAAAATATATGGAGCTAATGTCTAATGTGAGCTATTCCTATCTCAAGTAAGAGATAGATCAAATATTGGGAACGGTCGTTAATAAATAATAGAATTATGTTGAACAATTGTTATTTTACATTTGATAACTATCAAGCTATTAAGAACTCGATCGTACTGTTAGATCATTAGTTTTCATTAAGTAAACTAGTCCAGCCTGAAAGCTGTACTAAGGTCAATAAGTCGAAGTTTTTGTTTCACATTGCCCTTATTTACGCTATTATACATCTCGCTCGCCGCAAAGGCCGCAGGTGTGGGTGTAAGTGTAGGTGTAGGTAACAGAGATGGCTATAGCACTTACCACTTTCTCCTCGACGATGTCGTTATTGTAGTTGTTGCTCCCATATTTTAAGGCACCGTTTTCCATGACCGAGAGAAACAGCCAGGTTTGTTTATTTATTGAACACGATTGTCCTAATTTTACTTATTTTTACACATTATTTATATTTTATTAAGCTATTCGAATAGTCACAGCCTAACACTTTATTGATATTTTGATTATTGTAGCGTAGTAAGCGAACTACGGTTCACTATAAGGCAAAAATACCAATCATCATCTGAAAAAAAAAAAGAAATTGGGTGAGCGATAAATCAAAAAATGACGTTACCAGCTACTAGATATGCCAACGGTACCTTTAATTTCCTAAAAATAATAACATAATCGATTCCATAACATCGGTTGCTATGTTACATTTTTTTGTAAACACCAAAGTTTCGATACGCTTTAACACTAGATGATATTAATTGTCATCACTTTTAATTGAATATTTTATAAATTCATACTTTTAAATTAATCAGCAACTTATTCTACTGATAATTCATACGTCAAATAACACTTAATATTTTAAAGTCCACACGGGAATTATACGAAGGCACTGTAAATGTAATTAAAAACATGTTAGTCGTAATTTAAAACATGATTTCGTCAGGGAATATTAGGCGCATTAGCGTGGCTGGGGTCGGGGCGGGCGGGCCGCTGGCCGGTCGCGTCATACTGCGGTGCTACGGGGGCGCTACGGGGGCGCTACGGGGGCGCTACGCCGCGAGCGCGCGCCCGCCGCATAGCCGCACACCACCAGAACACCATCTACGCACCATCGCCTATATAGACCAACCTTGACGACAAACAGCATGAGTAGTTTATTCTCTTCCAACCTCAAGCAACGTGTATGCTCCACTTTTTTGAGGCCGCGAGCGTTGTTGCATAGGGATTCTAACGTTAATGCATTTCTAACACTCTCCCAACATTTTTTTGTATTAAGTTTTTAGATACGTTAAACAGTGAAACTTTACACTTCATCATAACAAATTACATTTTACACATTGCAACATAATATTACTGTGATAGATATTAAAGACTGTATAGTAAGGTTTATTTAATTTTATCCATTAACAATTAACATTCAGGACCAAAGACAGTCTTAATTTTTTCATTTATCTGATTTTTTTATATATTTTATTCTGTCCTAGTTTTATTTTGAAATATATTTTGGTTTGTTTAATATCAAAATGGGATAACTTCATTTATACCCACCTAAAGTTGAAACGTTCGATCCACACTGAAAGTATAAGTGTCATTAGTTCTTTTGTGCGGTGAACGACCCCTCTAGTTATGGGACAGACTCTCGACTCTAAAAAGGGCACATTAAAGTAAATAGAATGTGTTAGTAAGACTTGACGAGCGCAAACAAAGAGCTATTTTTGACGTCGTCAGCAAAATTGCTTTAAATACTAATGAGTACCTGTAGTTATTTATGCACAAAAGTTTCAACTTATTTGGTATTGTTGCAGCACGAAATGGCTTATGAATTTAACTAGATGAGGCCGCAACTCCGTTGCGCCTCGTTTATCGCGCGAGAACCATACATTTTTTCGGAAAAAAAACTATCCTATGTCCTTTCTCGGGACTCAATGTCCATGCCATTTCAGAAAAATCAGTTCAGCGGTTTGAGCATGAAGAGGTAAGAGACAGACAGACAGACAGACAGACAGACGGATAGACAGATAGAAAGACACACTTTCGCATTTATAATATTAGTATGGAAATATGGATTAGTATAGACTTATTTTGACTTAAAGGAAATGGCATAGGTATAAGTTATTGTGTTTTATTATGAAAAAATGAAATAAAAAACTTTGTCTGACCTGTATCTTTTAGATAATGCATCAGAGAAAGACATAATATGAGTTAATATAATAGTTATTAACAGTTTAAACATTTTATTGTTATCTGTCAGGGGGTAATATTGTTCAAAGGCATCAAATTAATGTATCTTATAAGTCTTAACCATATTATAAACATCTTTAGTAAAAAATATTTACACAACGAATAAGTAAACAAGGTGTTTTGGGGCCTGTTTCACCACTTCCTGATAAGTGCCGGATAGACTATCCACGTCTTAACTTGACAGAATAGAGTATGGAGTATCTGTTAGATAAGTAATTGTGGGTAGAATATCTAGCACTTATCAGAAATTGGTAAAACAGGCCCTTAGTCTAGCATTTTCAAAAGGTCGTATGACAGACAAAGACTACGGACTTTTAAAGGCCGTAGTCCGTACCCTGCATTTTTATGCAATAAAGCTTTTTAGTTTTATTTGTAATGAAGGTATTCCAGATTAAAATTTTATATTACTTTTCTTAGGACCTGTTTCACTACTTTCTGATGAAGTGCCGAATAGGCTATTCACAACTTTTTTGACCGATTCTCCATACTCTATCTGTCAAGTTATGTGGTGGATAGCCTATTCGGCACTTATCAGGAAGTGGTGAAACGGGCCCTTAGTGAATAGCTTAGGAAAGGATAGGGCGTCATATAGAAACTTGGGTAACTATTAAATATGTTATGTAAAAGTTCACCTTGAATATCTGGGTCAAGCAAGGGATCGAAAACATCCAGGTAAATATTTTTAGGTCAAACCGACGTGTTATGGAAAGCGTTTGATTTCTTGTAATTTCTTGTAAATAACTTCCGCCATTTATTGTTCATCATTTAAATATATTAAGGGTGCTTGTATTATTATCAATGATTGATCAATTATTATTATATAGGAGATTTTTTCACATTGATATACCTACACAATATGACCCCCAAAAAATCTCTTGAATATATTGTTTTCAAGAATTAAAATTGTATGCCTTACTAGCAAGTCGCCCATGTCATCGCACAGGTAGGTACTTGCTGCATTAAAATCAGCCAAGTTGTGTTTTAGTAAGCAGGCAGCTCCACATACTATTTTTAACGCCTCCGTGGTCCAGTGTCGCTCTTGACTCGGAGGTCGTGGGTTCGATTCCCGCGTTGGAAACATGTTATTTCCAAGTTTGGTTAGGACAATGCAGGCTGATGACCTGATTGTCTGACAAGTAAGATGATCCATGCGTCGGATGGGCATGTAATGTACTGCGCACACACTTGGGCACTATAAAATTACTCTTGCGTACCTGACGTTTCAATGAAACCGGCCACCGTCATCGAAACCGGTGTGGGGAGTATTATATATTTAAGGGTTCCGTAGTCAACAAGGAACCCTTATAGTTTCGGTCTGTCCGTCCGTCTGTCTGTCCGCGGTTTGCCTCGGTTTAAAAATGGTAAAAAATAAAGAAAGTCTAAAAAAAAAACCGGCCATGTGCGTATCAGGCCACATGCAATATTTTATAGTTATTTAAATTTTATATTGGACGTAGTAACAATCGCCAAAGATGAATTTTAATAATGGCCCGCCGATAATGTGCCGTTAAAATGCACGGCATATTAAAATTGACAGAAAACTAAAAGTATTAGGAGCTAATATTCTTTCGCCAGTTTAATCTCCCCCCATCTTCGAGACAGACACGTTTCGCCTGCTCCAGTAATAATTACAATTTTAATGTAAATTTAATAGTTTCGTGCGAATAGTGTGATAAATAGCATGGCAGCACTGTTGGCTCTCTGCAATTAATGTGAGTTTTTATAGCGTGAGTATCTCGAGCGAGTGAATAATGATTTCAATATTTATTTGTAAAATTATTATTTATTACATAACTCCACGATTTACAAAAAAAATAACAAATATTACGTGTTTGTATTTCTTGGGCTGCTTGCTCTAGATTCTAGTCTAGGGCCTACACAGCTTGTCGAATCTGAAAGAAATTGTAAGATTAAATGCAAAACAAATTGATATTTAGGTATATATTTTTCTAAATAGCCTTTACCGCATTTTCTGATCCATACTAATATTATAAATGTGAAAATGTGTCTGTTACCTCTTCACGCCCACATCGCTGAACCAATTGTGTTGAAATATGGTATGGATATACTTTGAGTCCCGGGAAAGGGCATAGGATAATAATTATATTTTAGATAGATTTTCACTACGGTTTTCATTACATTTTAATTTTTACAATAGTATACTCTAAAGTGAAGTGTTTAAAAATTGAGATGATATGAATTTCCACCAAGATCCAACAGGACACAAAATAAATTATATCAATAAATTTGATATAAATGATTGTGATTATTGTGTTAATTGTGGTCGCTGATAACCTCGTTATTCAAAGCGACCTTAAATAAAGGTGAAAAAAATACGTCTTGTGTTTGAAATAATTTACTCTTGTCTCCACTTACGACTAATGAGTATTAAATTCGTAAAAAACTCACTCACAACATATAATATGAAGTAAAATGCACTGCAAAAATATATGTACCTAGATATTATTTTTTATGGTTGTAGTTGTGAACTGCGGAAGTTTAATTAAATATACTACAACCATAAAATGTTCTGTAGGTTATGCTTGCACTAGAGGATTAAACAACTAATCACATCTGAGCTTCGTCTATGCGACGAGAGTCATCGTCCATACGACGAAAAGCGAAGCATTAAATTTTTATTTTTTTTTTATTTATTTATTTATTAATAAAAGTACAAATAAGTTATCAAACATTGATGGTACAACATAAGCTTATATAAACTTTACCGTGTACCATAATTAGCCGCCATCATTTTATAATACAAAGGAATACACAATTTATGTAACTACACCTGATACTTAAGGGTAAACAATTTTGCATAAATTTTATACTACAGTTACCTATAGGAGCTTATTGGCACGCTGCACTGTACGCCTGCGCCCGCGCCCTGTTTAGTTAGTCTTGCATTGGAAACCAGATAAAATAGACAGAGTTTTTAGAGAATGTTAAATTCCTGAGACTTTAAAAGGAAAGGGTTTTATTTAAAGAATATTAGAAATATTGGCTTCTTTTTAAAATAAAACGAAGTTGCTAATTGCTGATTGTAAATAGTTTTGTAAATAGCATTTTCTTTAAAATTTTCTCTACAAAAATTAATTGTACGTTCTTAGAAGTCTTCGGACCTCCTCATGTTGTAAAAGTTAAGATAGTCAACTGTGTAGACAGTGTCGACCAATTATAATATTATAAATCAGTAATAATATTTCGTTCATCATATACCCCGCTGTACCGAGCAGAGTCCCCGCTGTACCGAGCACTAAATTTGCTCAACGCCCTTCTGTCGGCCAATCCTGAGTGTGATGTGTTTGCTGATAAGTGGATGGATGTGAAGAGAGTATGTATAAAATTTTGCGAAAATAAGTATGAAAGGGTCTCATCTATTATTATTTAATTTGTGTAATTTAACTGTTTTTGTACTTTTTATACTGACAATGTTACCATTAATTATTTTAAGTTAAGATAGTGTTCAGTTGTAGTTAATTATTGTAATTGGGGTAACCCGTTTTAATTAACTTTAAATAAATAAAATAAAAATAAAAAAATAAAAAATACCATCTCAATACGAGCCGAAATTTACTATCAGTGATAACTGATGATAACAAAGTTGTCAGTTTCCGGAGAATTTAGTTACATCTTACTGGTACTCTGAAGCAAAAATATCGAACAAAAAAAAGGAGGAAAATTGTTATTTGATGTGCAAAAAGTTTAATGCCAGACTGTGAGCTAATATTCAGATATAAATATATAAATATCACGAAGATACGGTACTCTGAAGACACTCATTATCGACTGTGATGCGTTAAGGGGGCGACTTGCCCAAGATTATCGATTTTATAATACATTTTCATACTTGAATATAAGCCCAGAAAACATAGATATTATATACTAAATTATATTTCCAAGGATACTTAGCGAAAACACGATAATATTTTAAAATTTATCTCGATCTCGATCTAATTATCACGAATTTTTCATATATTGCCATCATAAAGTTAATATTCCGCTAGGTATATTAACTTTACGATTGCCATTACCATGCATTACACTAAGTTAATATTTTAACACATTGTATAAAATTATATAATTGAGAAACTGACCTAGCGGATTTTTAAAATATTGTGTATTTAATATATTTTATCGAGTTATTAAGAAAAAACTAACTTGGCGATCATTCCGCATCATCCATTTTCACCTGACATATGAATAAATAAATAAATAAAATATGAAAGACGGACGTGAGTGTGAAGAGAGAAGGACGATGTTTGATTTTTTGGGTTAGTCGCCCTCTTAAGAGTCGCAATAATAATAATAATAATAATAAATGTTTATTTCGGACTTGTGTGTACATTGGAGATACAAACTTACCCATAAATCATAATAGAGTTTATACGAAATATTATAAACAACGAAAAATATAGCAGTGACACTAAACAATAATTATGTATTTCACAATATGTGTTTCAGTAATAATTATTATAGTCAACTTTACTTATATTGATATCCAGAAACGAGCAATGGAGGAGTTAAAACTGCTGTGAACGTGTTTTATAATTAGGTTTTAAAATCATTCAATTGATTTCTTACTTGTTTGATATAAAACACGGAATTTACAATGAAACCATCACGAGGAAATTCTAAATATTTTACAAGAATTCGGCGAAACCTATTCAAAACGAGACTATGTCTCAAAATAGCACAAGTTATGTAAAACATTTCCATTATGTATAATGCGCGATGGCCACCAAACAATAAAAAACTCGTCCTTTGAGTAAATATTCAAAAATCTCGTTTTTAGGGTTCCGTACCCAAAGGGTAAAAACGGGACCCTATTTCTAAGACTTCGATGTCTGTCCGTCTGTCTGTCTGTGTGTCTCCAGGCTTTAACTCAAGAACCACTATAGCTTGACTTCTGAAATTTTACAGATTGTGTATATTTGTTGCCGCTGTAAAATACTAAAAACAAAATAAATTATTTAATATTTAAGGGGATCTCCCATACAACAAACGTGATTTTTATGATATTTTTTGCTCGATATCAACATAAGCACTTGAAATATTCACGAAATACTCAGTTCTATTTGTACTTTAATAATTTATAATAGAATAAATGAAATAATTACGGGGGGCTCCCATAAAAAAAACACAATTTTCAGCCTATTTTTGCTCTATTGTGGTACGAAGCCCTTCGTGCGCGAGTCCAACTCGCACTTGGCCGATTTTTGTGATTTTTGTGTTGCAAAGTTGTTGATGACTTCAGATTTAGAAGAGAGGATACTAACTAATTGATTTATTTAGGTATAGTTTAACTGGCTAAGGCCCACTTGCGCCAATCTGGGTTAAAGTTAACTCTGAGTTAAACATCATGTCATATCTGTCACTCACCAAGTCAGTGATAGAGATGACATGATGTTTAACTCAGAGTTAACTTTAACCCAGATTGGCGCAAGTGGGCCTAAGTTTTCATTCTGGCTATGATTTTGGATATTTATTGAAGATATTAACCGCTCAAAATTTAACACTAGAAGAGAATGATTTCTTTGAAACATTACGCTTATATTTTTATTTAAAGTATCGATACAATATATAGAATACGTTTGACGGAATAATACTATGTAGTAGAAAAACTATAAATGTTATAATAAAATGTGTGATAACAGTCTCTTTGTCTTTGCGTGATCACGAGCGAGGTGCTCGAACACATCAACTTTTTATGTGTGTATATGAAGTTATGAACGATTGATATAAACTGAAAACGACCTTTGTATGGGGTACGTACATTACTCTATTTAAAAAGTTTGATGCATTAAACATATTAATATTTTAGAATACCACGATAAAGTACAAGTCTAAATAGTAAGGAGTACGTAAAATTCTTATTTATAGTTATCAATAATAATTTTCAATATTGTTTTCTAGATATAGAGGGGCTGTTTTACAACTTCCTGACAAAGTACCGGATAGGTTATTTAAACTTTTTTGACAGATTCTCCATACTCTATCTGTCAAGTTAAGTGGTGGATAGCCCATCCGGCACTTATCAGGAAGTGGTGAAACAGCCCCTAGTATACTAGCGACCTAGGGAACACATGTTAATGATAAATAAATCATAATTTATATTCACTTATGTAGAGAAGGAACATATACGTATGTCTAAGTAATGAATTCATAATAATATAATATCGCTGTTATTGGTGATAATCGTATCAGTAATACTATGTTATAGAATAATAATTTTCTTGGCTATTTCCAATCATAAATATTTATAGGATGATGTAATTCTGTCTACTCTGGTAATAGTGAACTATATTTTTCACTTTAAATCAGTATGTCTTCTTTTTAAGTACATAATCATTATTTGGCTTTTATTTTAACCTAACTTAGTATTATAATAAGTTTAACTAAATATAAGTAACTCAGTGTATACTGTATAGTGTATACTCAATGTTTTAGTTATTATTTATCAACAAAAAACTTTAGACTTAAAACTTTACAAATTAGGTATCAGTTTTCTTGTTATTAGTTTAATTTTAGTAACAACCTGATGATAATTATGTTATGTATACTATTTTTGGGTTGCTGTCTAGCCTAGAATTTAAGATTATGTGTGTATTGCCATGTAATAACTGTAACCTGTCTGTGTACTAAATATAAATAAATAAATAAAGTATGAATGCAGCTTTGTTACTTGTTTGATCTTGTTCGTTTCCTATCAAACCAAACTTTTTTTCGTGTAGTTTTTGTCTTGAAATGTCTAAGTTCTATCCGACGATATAGAATCGAGGTACATATTTGAAAGCATAATATTATGATACCTAGTTTAGATCTACCCATTCCACGTGCTAAAACTTTATTTAAATTTTGAAAAATAAATTATGATTAACATTTCAAAATGAACATTTTTTACTTTACATAGATAGCTTGCATTGAATATTTATAATTACTCTATTATCGAATAAACTAAAACTAGTTTTTATCAATTGAAAAGAAATTAATTAGAAGTAATGAAAAGTCATTTAGTAATTCATTAATTAACTATAGTTTGCGGTCGGCATATTGATAGTATAAATTATAAAATATAATAGTAGCATTTGGTCGTAAAAGGCTATAAGCATTAAAAATATTAATGCTGAATAAAATAAATTTTCAATAATACTGATGTAAATTAAGACTGGAAAGATTTACTAACATCATAATATGAATAATAAAATAAATATTTATTATTCCTTTAAAAAAATATTTGGAAAGGAATAATAAAGATTTCCAAGTCTTGGGTGAATTTCACTCTAGGGCCCACTTGCGCCAATCTGGGTTAAAGTTAACTCTGAGTTAAACATCATGTCATCTCTATCACTGACTTGGTGAGTGACAGATATGACATGATATTTAACTCAGAGCTAACTTTAACTCAGATCGGCGCAAGTGGGCCTAGGAAAAATAGTTTTAAAATATTTTGAGTTGAAAAGAAATCTATGACACTAGCACCTCTTTAATAAAGTCCATATAGTTTTTATGGTACAATTTCATTTGCTGTTTAATGTTTTCAATTTAATATATTTTATCATTGTTTCAGATGGTGTTGTCGATTCGGCAGATTTAGCATAATACAAAGTCTGTGATAATTTTCTAGTGTCTTAATGTCGATATAAATAAACAAGTTTTTGTTACCAAGTGATTCATACAAATAACAAAGTCAAGAATAAGGGCAAGTGTTTGAAACGCTTGTGCAAATAATTATAGGCGATCTTTCCGCGGTCAAGACATGACGTGTAGTTGATAGGAGTTATAGAAAATCCAAAAATGGGTGTGAAAGAGATAGAAAATGATAAAAAGAGTAAGAGAAAACCAAAACCGAGGCCGGGGCTATTCTCCCGGCTGTTCTACATCTGGACGTTCCCGCTGTTCACCAACGGCAACCGCCGGGACCTGGAGGAAGACGACCTGGTGTCTCCGAAGAGCATCTACGACTCAAAAACTGTTGGAGACGCGCTGGAAAGGTCGGTAAACATTATTTATATTTAGGATAATATATCTACAGACACAATTATAGATAAACATTGCCTTGGATATGATTGAATACCTGCATTGACTGTAATAATAAAGCAGAGGTTCCCAAACTTATTTTGTCTACTGCCCCCTTGTTTTAGCGCCCCCATTGTTTCAATTATGCACCTAGATAAAATAAATCACCCCCAAAGCCTCTACACAACGCCTCCATTTTTTTCTGGGTCCCACACCGCCTCTTTTAGACCTTTAGCGCCCACAGGGAGGCGTTATCACACACTTTGGGAAAGGCTGTAATAAAGCCTCTATTATCTTGATTTTTGGACTATTCTGTCTGAAATATAATTAAAATCAAGTCAGTAATTTCGAAGCCTGTTTTGATGCCAACAAATAGACACACAAATATTCAGACTAGCGCAAGAGGGCCTAAACTGACGTAGTAACTATATTTTATCTGCGCCAAAACAATGTAAACAAGTAACTACCAATGATGGGTTTGGCAGTCTCAGATAGACACCTCAACAGTCTAATGTAGACGCTAGTGGTCGTCGTTTTACAGTGATTATGTTCATAAATACTATGGCAAAAACATTGAACTTAAATCTTAAACAGAAAAAATATATTGTTTGTTCATATTGTGCGATATATTTGCATAAATTAGATAGAAAACATTATGATTGCGTCAAATGCTTGACCTCCTCATAAACGAAATACTAACGATTCAAGAAATAACTGACCTACCCTTACTAATACATTTTTTAACATGTTGAAAAAATATAATCTTCTTTTTTATTTTACAAGTGCTACTTGTGTACAAAATGATCTAAGCATCCGAACGGCAATCATATTACGCCCATAAAATTAATAAAAGAAGTTCAAACGAAGTCAGGAAGAGCTCGTCGGTCAGAAATTGTCTGGACATATTGATCAAATAAAAGCTGCCGATAGCTGGCGATCTGCCAAAGCCTAAGACTGAATGCGCTGCGCTAATCTCTCCGACCGGGTGCCGTGTCGCTCCAATATTTATCCTGTTGCTCCGACAGAGACAGATGTTGTCGGGGGGCATATAGTACCCCTGAGTACGGGAGCGGTCGTTTATTTTACGGTTAGACTCAGATCTTTTGGGCAGTCAACCTAACAAAGGGTTAAGTGACGCAGCTTGGTGCAGGATGGAATAGCTGCATTATATTTACATATACGTCGTCATAATAATTTTATTAATGGTCGTATTTCCATTTAACTCTCATAAAGGCGTTGAGGCTAAGGAATGTTCAAAGTCAGACAACTTACCTGCTAGTCGGGTAGATAGGTATACAAATTATGTTAATAAAAGTACTTGCTGACATTAAATATTATAGGGCCGCTATCGACATAACACCTTGTGTCCTCTGACTGTTTTATATTTTTTAATAACTTTAATTTTAGAATTAGTATGTATTATACAAAATATATAAAAACCAAAAATGATTCTCGACGTCTCCTTCATAAATAGAAACTTCCATAAATAGATCCTTCAAATCAATTATAGGACGAGATGTAATATAGAGTGGATAACACTGAGTTGCTTAGTGAACTATTACAATTAGAATAATATTATACACATTAAATAGTTTGTAACGTAGCTTAGGTCGCCCGATCGACGCGATAAATATGCGTGAAGAAGCGCAGTTTGAGTCGTCGTTTTGCATGTCAGCGAAATTAGACAGGTCACTAACCGCCGTCGTCAGCTTGCACGTGATGTCGGGACACAATCGACCGAAAATATGCAAGCTGTTTGCTCCACTCCGTCCTGCGGATAAAAGCGAGGGGTGCGAAGGTCAAATATGTGGGGGAGGTGTGATTAGGAGGGCTTTGTACTGGTGGTAAAAAAAAGAAAAGAAAATGAGGCTCCGCAACTACCGCGTGCTGCATCTTATGAATACGAGCTGCGTCAGCGGAGTGAGGTATACACTGGTACATGGAGGTCAGAGACATTTACACTTGCGAAAATTCCCCTATTATATTTTAAGGGCGGAGCATCTGCAGGCAGTCTTGCCACAGACTTAAAATGATAGTATTTTAAAAAGATAAAACCGACTTTCAAGTTGTACGTAAAATTCTCTTTCTCTAAAACTACAGAAACGATTGTGATAAAACTTGCAGTATTCCGTAAGTTGAACAATACCTAGTACAACAAAAAAACCGGCCAAGTGCGTGTCGGGCCACGCGCAATGTAGGGTTCCGTAGCACCGCTAGTTTTTGAAAATTTCTGTATGGTCAATGAATGTACATTTATAACAGGTTTTACACTACTAACAACATCATCTCAAAGGAATTTGAACGAAAAGTTCCTTTATAAGTACATCGCCGAATACATTTTTTTTAGTTGATCGACTATTACTCAATAATTATGAAGTCAACTTAGCCGTGATAGTTTTCCTTTTAAATTCAGCATATTTCCTACTCCCGTGAATTTTTTCACATTTCCAGAAGCAACCGTTTAGCTGGTAGAAGGACATGGGGGACATTGGACTCTAACGATTTTTTCCACTTTAAAACTTAATATTTCACAAATGGATCCCTAAACCGGAAAATGATCTATGAATACTCATAATATTTTAAAAAAACCTATCCAACGACACCCCACACGATGGGGTGGGCGCGAAAAAAAAAATTCAACCCCGCTTGATGTGTAGGGGAGGTACCATAAAAAAATATTTTTTAAATATTTTATATACCATTTTATCGGCATTATTAATTCATGCCAAATTACAGCTTTGTAGGTTCTATAGTCTGAGCAAAACCGCGGACGGACAGACGGACAGACGGACAGACGGACAGACGGACAGACGGACAGACGGACGGACAGACCGAAACTATAAGGGTTCCTTGTTGACTACGGAACCCTAAAAAGGATCATTTGAATCAGACTTGTAGTTCCGGAGATATGCGGACACAAAAATAAAACATACATATTACATACGCTAATAAATACTAACATATTATACAAAAAACGGGCGGGCGGGCAGTTCTGGAAATATTACATACATACGGGTCGAATTGATAACTTATTAACCGACTTTTTTGAAGTCGGTTAATAAGAGTAGGTATACAACCTTCGTCTTCCCTTGAGGAGGTGTAGTTTACCGAAGGTAACGGGGGAAGCGTCACAACAAAACATGCATTATATTTCCGAAAACGATTACGTGATAAAATCAATAATGAAGTGTGGAGGGATATTAAATATTTTCAATATTTGTCAATGACCATACCATCAGTATAATATAACATAACTTATTAAATACTTACGTATTTATTAATGGTAATTTATATCTAAGTATATTATAAAATATAACATTATAATAATAAAAACTCCTATTCCTTACCTTTAGCTCATAAGAATGTTCACCTAATGAGCAAGCGACTAATTATTATGGTAGTAATATTTATAACAGCAGTAATAACAGCTGCATTGGGAACTGCAGTATAGGAAATTTCCTTGAACTATACCAAAAGTCAAAAGAGCATTGATAAAATCACATTTACACGTGGCTGATAGTAAAATGATGCATATCGGTTAGAATAAATGACCATAGTTTATAGAAGATTACTTTCTTGCAAACAAAATTGTACACTTACTGTATATAAAATAAAATCATTATAATAATTATCGATCAAATTACTTTACTAACGTATTCAACTTTTTTAATGCTCATACACATTGTCTTCTTATCAATTTAATCATTAGTAATTTAATTAGCAGTTTCATAAACTAAATACCCGATAGTTAATAATAATAATAAAGGAAAAAAGAATACTCAAACAATTCGGTCAAAAAGTAAAAAAAAAATCTCTACATTTCAAAACAATATTTCGACGTCTCGTCGGTTTTTTACGGCAGTGCAGTTGAGTCACATTACATTTACTGATGAATGTATGTAAAAAAGTAATTATACGTCTACCAGAATCTGATGGCAATTTTTGACAGCAGATTTTCAAAAAATATCCTTTATTCCAATTACTCCGGTATTGGTCGAGTCAATTTTAGACAGTGGGAACACACTTGTAAACGAAATCGCCGGAAAATATAGTATTGAAATTGTCCTACACAAACACTGTAATACATAAAATATGTATGGAATCAAAAATCTATAAAGTAGTTCATTTTGTGTTACATTTTTTAATACAGAACTTAAATTTTGTCCGACAATATAATACAATGTAATATGCTAATTTTCCTCCAAAGAGCTTTTAAAGCTCAGCGTGTATATCGCGGGAGCTTGCTACTGCAGTATTATTACAGCATTTTGTATCGGCAATCCTGCGACTCAAATATCCATAAAAAATAACTCCCCAGATATTTTCACAGCTTATTGTGTATAAAAATTCCATAAAAAAATGTAATGTTACTGTAGCTATCCTGAAATGGCTGCTAATATATTCCTTATTAAAAGAGGAATAAGTGGTGTAAAATTTGTGATCTTATACTTATATACGCGAATTATAAGACTAGACTGCAAAACTCTATTGCAAATTCAATTAATACAGGCTTCTCTGATTAATAAACTAGTAATTAACCTAGAAAATCTGGTTAGACAATCTAAAACGAAAAACCTACTCGTACTTCCTTCCGATTGATCATATAACATTACATCATAGCAGGCAAATATAATTCTTGTTGGAATTGTAAACAGCAATAAAAATTTTGTTTTCATAACATTAAAATAATGTCCCTTTAATAGTCTTTTTTTCTATTCAAATTATTTTTTCAGAAAATGGATAGAAGAAGAAGAAAGGGCCAAAGCGAAAGGCAAGAATGCGTCGATCACTAAAGTTCTAGTGAAAACATTCTTCTGGTCGTTCATACCCGGTGGTCTCATGCAGTTCATATACGTTGCTCTGAGGTGAGAAAAAACTTCAAAATCCATAATACCGACTTCAGTGTTTTTCAACATATTGTCTGACGTGGTTTGCAACCCCCTGATGGTAGCGAAGCTTCTGTCGCGGTCGGGGGGTTCACAGAGGATGAGATAACGATTTCAATAAAAAAGAAAACAGAATTATAATCTATTGTGGTAGGAGAGTATTTATATTTATTAACATACATACAATATGATAAAAAGTTAAGAGTGGGGGTCACGAAATATTTTTTATACTAGGGGGTTACATCATAGAAAACCTTCAAATCAATACCTACTTTAAAGTTTAAACGTTGCAAAATCAAGCGATATGAAAAAGTTTTTATGCTAAGTAAACCTTTTTACGCTTAAACCGCAGAATTGATTTGGATCAAATTTGGTACAGTATTTTATAAGATAAAATTTAATAGTGCATGAAGTAAGTATATTACATTATAATTACCGTACCAAATTATTTTTATACTTATTTCATGCAAATTTGGTATAGCGATACTTTGAGTCTTTATAATTTTGAGCATACTATTAGTCCCTCCTTTACCGGGACTCAAATTATTGCTGTAAGTACCACGAAATTTGCAATGTGGCAAAAAGTACGGTTACCATACTAACGAAGTTGTGTATAAAGGAAAGGAAAGTTTTTCTTATCAGCTGGTATTAGTTCTCATTTTTAACTAAGTTTTAAAAATGTGTTTAATTTATATAACGAACATAACGACAGGATGCTTGTAAATACAATAACTATATAAAAAAATATATAATATCATGTCTGTTCTACAGGCTTTCGAGCACAGTATTATACATATTATAGCATTTAAATAATATGTATAATAATATATATGTTTTAAATATGTATTATTATAATTACTAAAACTAGAATTTTATTTAAAGTACTTCCGACATTCATTGAGTAAACCAGTTTGATCAGGGTCGGGTACTATTGCTCTAAGAAATTATATTACTAACATAATATGGGATAAAATATAAATACTACAATGTAATAATTATTAAAAGTTATAATAAGTAAACAGCTATTGCTTACTGCCCAAAAATCGATTCATGCAACTTCCTTTGTTTATTATGTTGAAAGATATCAATAATTTCTGTGATAAAATAAATCGTGACAGCATGCATAATATAATATGACGTAGTTTTAGCTTTACTGCAACATGCAGGTTAATGATAAAAGTTAATTGGTAAAGACATACAGAGCTGACATAGAGTTGGTATATAATTTCTTTAGGATGGTAATTAGAGAAACTAATTCTTCGACAGATTGCGGACCTACGCAATTTTGTTGGGTTGTGTCGCACAGCCGACAGAATATCATGACCAACATTGACTTTATATAGTCCCACCATATAACGTAGGTCCGTAATCTGCCTATGAATTCTGAACGAAATTTCTTTGACGGTACCTAGTATTGATAGACTTGATTGCTAACGTGACAGTCGATAACTTTTTTCTCCCTACTTTATGTCCAAGAGCATTTCCAGTTGAAGCCTGCAAAGGAACTGATTTCATCGAGTAAAGCAGCGCTACTCAACCTTTTTTATACGGGTCACAAACAGGTATTGGTCATAATGTCGCGGGCCACAACCAAAGGTTACAAAATAACGTTTTTTAATAATTTAAAATTACCCGTTTAAAAGTGAAACAAATTTCATGACTTTCATGCCGACTTTGCACTATTTTGCCGGTGGTCGTACCTAAATTTAAAATTGGTTTAACTTAACGTTGGTCACTGAATAAATCCCGGTGGGCCTAATACAGCCCGTGGGTCGCAGGTTGTGTATAGCTGCAATAGAGGAAAATATCTGAGAGTTGGAAAATCGATGTTACAATAAATATTCATGCCCAGGCTTCTGTCGTTAATATTTGGTGACGTCACACTTTTTGTAGCCAAACCTCTGCATTAACTACTTATGATTGCATGCCCTCATTTTTCGTTGTTTAAAATTGTTTATTCAATTTCCGAATCGAAACTCATTTTCGAGGGAATTTTATACTGAAAATTGTGAATTCGTAGTAAGCGACAATATAATATTAACATCAAAATGTGGAGCTGGCTATAAAATTGATTGGTAAACGTTTCTTAATTTAGTAAAAACCATTGTAAAGATAATTATTTTAATACTACAAAATAATATCTTTTTCATATTGTACCTACTCTAGCTGCAGGCATATTATCACTTGGGCCATCCATGAACCGAGTTGTCGTCGAATTAATGTTAAAATTTAATATGTTATTTTATCATAAAAGTAAATATTATAAGGGCATATTTTGTTTCTAAGTTTACAACATTGTATGCAATTTAGTTATCTGTGTGCTCTAAATTTATAATATTAGTACTATATTTATATTGTGTCTGGAGTCTTAACTGTTTAGCTTTAAAACACAATACATATTTCATTAATCCGGGATAAATTATTATTCTTAAAAACACGTTGTTTGAATCTTTTGAAGTGATGGAAGCGCAGACAAGTCACTAATTACCAACGCCTGCGAACATCTGTGACGCAATCTAGTTCTCGCTACTGCATGACCTTAATAGTAATTTAACAAATTCTCTGATTCGTTGTAGTACTATCAGAGAAGTTGATTCCTAGGCAGATGGGGGACTGTTGTAGAAGAAAACACACCCAAAGCAGTACATTTTCTTTATTTTAGGTTCAGTGGAACAAATATTATTTTAGACACGACATTCTCGTTTCGTTTCCAAAGTCTGACAAATTCAATTCTTGTTTTTCTGTTCTTTACTTTTTCGGAACTTGACGTAAACAATAAATCCTAATTTTATATAATGTGCCTGCCAATTCGCAACACACTCCCGGGGGAGACACAAAAGGAATTCTTGAATTTTGGGTTGTCGTCTCTTCTAAGTTGTCCGTTGCTCCTCTCTTGGTATGATCTTCGGCGCTTTTTTGTTATTTGCCACTCTAGCTGGTAATTTTGGCTCTCGACGAATTTAATGGTCAGACCTTCGCATTCTGAGTCTTGCAAGATGGCGTCTCGTATTTTATCACCCAGTCTTGCCTCATTTGCTTTCGACGAAAGAAATTGTAAAATCGGCATCTTTTACATCATAATTACCGATTTCGTGTTCGTGTCTAACTAAAAGTAGTCTTATTTGAGACCTTATAGTTTCTTAATTTCTTCTAATATTAATAACCTCAGTCTCAATCTCGTATCGTAACTACTTTTTCTTATTGTTCCTTGCCACACGGTCGCCACTTTTGTTGTAGAAGAAAACACACCTAAAGCAGTACATTTTCTTTATTTCAGGTTCAGTGGAACAAATATTATTTTAGACACGACATTCTCGTTTCGTTTCCAAAGTCTGACAAATCCAAATCTTGTTTTTCTGTTCTTTACTTTTTCGGAACTTGACGTAAACAATAAAGGCCGTCACAGACTTAGCTATAATATATATTAATATGTTTATATAGCTAGGCATATTACTATATATTTTCTATACAATTTTCACGTGACCACACACTCAGCTATAATATATTATATTTCTGGTGTCAGTGTGTTTAGTACGGTATATTAATATATATTATAGCTAAGTCTGTGACGGCCTTAAATCCTAATTTTATATAATGTGCCTGCCAATTCGCAACAGGGGACCTATGTAGTTTGGTCGCGTTATGTCAAACCCAGCCGACAGATCACATTGAATTGACATGATCCGACCAAATGACGTTGGTCTGTCAACTACCCAGGAATAAATTTCCTCGATGGTACATTAATTATTCTAGGTGCCATTGCTTACTTCTGGATAAATATAAGGTAATATGATATAACTTTATATTACTAATATCATACGTGTAATGGATTACTGCTCTACTTAGTTTTTTAAGTATATTATAGGCAGTTAATTTGTGCTAAGTATCCGCGCGCCTAGCTTCCGCTTTGGTACGAAACAAAAAAAGGGTTCCGAACCGTTATAGAGCGAAAATAGGCCAAAAATTGTGTTTTTGTACGAGAGATCCCCTTAAACATTTATTTTATTTTAATTTTATTGATTTGAAAGTTTCAAGTGATTAGCTGTTGTCATTATTGATGACGAGCAAAAAGGGCCATAAAAATCACGTTTCTTGTATGGGAGCCCTCCTTAAATATTAACTTTATTTTGTTTTAAGTGTTTGTTGTTATAGCGGCAACAGATATACACAATCTGTGAAAATTTCAGAAGTCTAGGGGTTAGCGGTTCTTGAGTTACAGCCTGGAGACACGCAGACAGACAGACAGACGGACAGACGGACAAACAACGAAGTCTTAGTAATAGGGTCCCGTTTTTACCCTCTGGGTACGGAACCCTAAAACTCACGTACTCTCTTACATATTTTACACTATGCCATGCAATTATGCCGACATTTGAGCGTACTTGACTATTTTCTTAAATTGTAGAACCGTGGCCCCTCTTCTCTTCTCGGAGCTCCTAACTTACTGGTCAGCCAACTCCACATTGACGAGAGAGACCGCTGCGTTGTACGCGGGCAGTATGGTGGCAGCCAACTGGTTCGCAGCTTTTTTCAACCACCAGGGTAACTTCTACTGCCAGCAGTTCGGAATGAAGCTGAGAATTGCGGCCAGTTCACTAATGTTCAGAAAGGTATTTTAATAAAAGGTATTTTAACTATATTATTATAAGCAACATAAAGGCAATAGACAAAAAGTACAAAATATCTCGATTGTGATTAGTGCAGTTGAGCCAACCTTCGACCAAAAAATACCGAACTCAATAAGACATAATATGTAACGTAATTTACGATTCTTTTTTGCTTCAATTTGCCCTGTCTATATATGCCTACATGCCTTGAGCATTTCGTGACATATTTGGCAAAAATTTCAGATAATGCGTATGAACAATGGATCCCTGGGCGAGACGACCGCCGGCAAGGTGGTGAACATCCTGTCCAACGACCTGCAACGCTTCGACCTGGCCTTCCTCTTCCTCCACTACGTCTGGATCCTGCCCATCCAGGTGACGGCCGTGTGCTACTTGGGCTACAAGCAGGCGGGAGTCGCGGCTTTGATGGGCTTCATCGCGCTGGTCATCATAGCCTTTCCCATTCAAGGTAACATTTCGATCAGTTCATATAGCTAACAGCTTTTCATCAGAGTAAACGAACTAAAAATAATATTTATCTTTGCGGAAAACTTTGTAGTTAGCGATGTAGTTCAATGAGTTGAACTAATTTTGTTGCCTTTGGATTAAATGTGCCATCAAAAGCTGCTCCGCACAAGTTTGTTAATATTTTGGATGCTACATTTCTGCTTGCACTTCTTCTAGTGTAAAGTCTAGTTAGAGATTAATATTTAAGTAATAGATGAATTTATATTTTATAACTGTAATATGTATAACAATTTGCAGGTATACTCGGAAGATTTATCGGAAATATAAGGCTCCGTGTTGCAGGGAAGACGGACTCAAGAATTAAGATTATGAGTGAAGTTATTAATGGTATCCAGGTACTCCACTATCTGTGTTATTCTACTGCTATTTTAGAAAATGAAACTACTAAGAAATAACATTTTCAATTCATCATTTGTGCGTTGAGATTTTTTGCACGGTCTTATTAGCTACTTTATTTCAAATTAAATATTACCTTCGCAAACAATGAAATTAAAAATAAAATCGGAAAATCTCGGGGGTTTTCCTTGCAAAACGTAAACACGACGTAAACTGTTTGCATTTGCAGGTAATCAAAATGTACGCGTGGGAAATACCTTTCCAAAAGGTAGTGGGAGAAAAACGGAGGGAAGAACTGAAAGAGATAAAGCTAGCTACGATACTGAGGACCATTTTCCTCGGGTTCATGATTTTTACGGAGCGGGCCGCACTGTTCGTTACCATACTAACTTATATCCTACTTGGAAACGTTTTGACTGCGAATGTGGTAAGTTTTTGGATGGATTTTTTGTTGCGATACTCGAACTTAATAAGATGTTACTCGGAATGTTATTGACTTATGATGTTAAGAAAATTATGTTACTTTTATACTATACTATCTGTCCCGGCAATTTTGCAATTTTCCCAGCGGCGTTGTTTTGCCATTTAAAGTATTTCTACTTCATCAGTTGATACAAAATCTTACCCGCTCTTTTGTCCCCTAAGAGGGGTGGGGGGAGGGGAGGGGATTTTATCAATTACAGATGTTAAGTTGTGAAACACAGTTAATGATATGAAGTCGATACAAAATCTGACCCCCCTCTTTGGTCCCCTTAGAGGGGTGGGAGGGGGGTTTTTTAAACACCAGATGTTGAGTTAGAACAAGACAAATATATCTGCGAAAACCGTATGCAAATCGGATCAGTAGTTTTCGTGTTAAAGAAAAAAGTTTGATACAAATTCTGACCCCTCTTTCGTCCCCTTAGAGGGGTAGGAGGAAAAATTTTATACACCAGATGTTAAGTTGGAAGAAGACAAATATATCTGCGAAAATCGCATTCAAATCGGATCAGGGAGGTGAGCCAAAATGTTTTCGTTTTCGCTTCGTTATAGAATCGCCGATGAAAATGTATGGAATTGACATAAGCGTTCGTTAATATGACGTTGACGTTCGACTCGTCTTATGTCAATTCCATACATTTTGATCGGCGATTCTATAACGAAGCGAAAACGAAAAAGTTTCGGCTATAGGCCCAGTAGTTTTCGTGTGATAGTGGAACAAACATACAGACAGACAGACAAAAAAGTAACCACATTTTTGGCTTCTATAGCGATGTAGTGACACCCCCCGCTTATTATTTTTTAAATATCTTTAATGTACAGAATTTTCATTTCTACAGTTTTATTATATGTATAGACTAGACATGATCCGACCGAATGACGTTGGCCTGTTAACTTAACTGCCTAGGAATCAATTTTCTTCGATGGTACATACAAACGTGTAGCTAAATAAATAGGTACATACAGTGTTATTTGAAATTATTTTTACAGTGGTTACCACAGTATTTTATTATCATTAATCATCAATTTAAACGAGAATACTAGTCTAATACAACAATTCGGGCGGTACGATGCCTTATAGGTTATGGCAAATCCCATACATTTTTGATCTCTAACTGTCGAATGCAAGGCTCTTATTTATTGAAAAGGTGGCAGTAATCAGAGTTCAGCAAATACTGATAGTGCTGTTGAAGTAAGAGGTCTGTCGGGTCTTTAACCCAGCTGATTACGATAACACTGTGATTGCACCTCTTAGCAAATCCTTATTGCACTGCATAGCATTTATTATCAAAACAGTCAATAGAAATGCAGATAATGTAAATAATATTATGTTTTATCAGTTCAATGTCAGCAATGTTTTTGTACCTTGCTAGTTGCTTTGTATCATGTATCTTAGTTTCCGGATATATTCAAAATAGTAATTACTAAGTAGTCTTATGTACCTTTCCATTAGTATAGAATGTTTTCTGTAATTTCTTCGTTGAACACGCCAAAAATGTTTGCGAGATACGAAACTGCGCAGTGTCAATGAACTATAGTTGTAATAGCAAAGTAAATAATCCTTATAATATGGAACTAACTGATGCAATTGCATCAGAAATAGTGTTGTGTCGTACATTCTGTTTTATTTACTGTATGGGTTAAAATAAAACCGATGCAGTTAGTAATTAACTGCTAAATTGTTACTTTTACGCCCAGGCAATAGATTTTTCTTTGCTACTCGACCTTTAAACAATGCATCGCATATAAATTATATTATAGTCGCCAGATAGAGAAAAATTGGTGAATTGATTATTATGTAGCTGTCTCTCTTTATTACGTGCACACGAAAATATTGTTCGGACTTACATAATATCATGTGCCGTACCAGTAATGTTTTCGTGTGTGAATGAAAATGGGAAACAGCCAAAGTCAATGAACTTTCTTTTCATCTTCAGACTGGCAAATAGTAAAGTCTACGTATAATTTCAGATATATCCTCTACAGCAGTTTATGGATGCGGCACAAATCAACATCACCCTAATTCTACCCCTGGTCATATCCTTCACCTCAGAGTTAATTATATCGCTGCAAAGGTTGCAAGAGTTTTTAGATTTTGGTAAAAAATTGCTTATTAATTATTTACAATACTGACTTATATTCTATGGGAAAATATTTTATTACGGTTTTGTTTCAGACGACAGACCGGACTTGATACAGTCTCCAAACCACATATACAACAATTTGGAGGGTAGTTTTAAAAGTAAAAAACATAATTCAGTACTACCGATTTCATATCAAGAAAAGAAAGACGTAACTTATCTTGGAAACGAAATCATGGGTAAATAATTAAGGCCGTCACAGACTTAGCTATAATATATTTTAATATACCGTACTAAACACACTGAGACCAGAAATATAATTATATTATAGCTGAGTGTGTGGTCACGCGAAAATTGTATAGGAAATATATATTAATATGTCTAGCTATAAACATATTAATAATATATATTATAGCTAAGTCTGTGACGGCCTTTATAATTATTTCCATATAGCCGGGTAGATACAATTATAATTCGATACTAGATATTTAACTGAAATATCTGCGTTTCGCAAGTATTCACGTTTCGCGCGATAATTGTGATTGTTTTCGCGTCAGAAACTTTCCCTGAGTACGTATATCTCTATCATCTGAGTGCCTAGTGTGAGTTTTTTGTTTGACATTCGATCGCGAACGCGTTTGGCGTTTACTAAGATTTTGTACTCTGAATCGTTTAAGCGATTTAAGCATAAAGAGGTAACCAGACACACAGGCATACAAACTTTCACAATATTAATAAAAAAAAGTTTAGAGGTGTCAAGGGACACCCGGATGGAACGAAGTTCCTGTTAATAGTAAAAAGAATTGGAATAATATTTTTTAAGTTTTAAAATCGTCGCGGCACCACACTCTTCAATGAAAAATAGAAAGACGTAACGAAAATAACTGGCTTGCGTTCTATGAGAGAGAGAGAGAGACGCGCACGCCGCATGGCTTACAACTAATTAGCAAAAGGTGTCGTTACAACTTTTGGTTTTAATTTTTTCCGTCTAGCCCCCTTTCTATACGCGCGATAAGGAACTTTGTTCCAATAATATAAGTTTTAATTTATGCTCTATAACTTCCAGGTTTGCGGTCGAACAAGCGGTTCCGTCGCAGTCTGTCGGTGTCGAACGACCTGGCGGTGGAGCTGCGCGACGTAAGCAGCAGCTGGACCGGCGACGCCAACTTCCTGGCGCTCAGGAACGTCTCCGTGCGCCTGCGCCGCGGGAAACTCTGCGCCATCATTGGCTCCGTCGGCTCCGGAAAGGTACTATCAGAGAAGTAGATTCATATAGGCAGATGCCGGACCTGCGTAAGGCGTCTCCCAGACAGACGCGGGCAGCGGTGGCGGTCGCGGCGGTCAGTTTTTTGTACTGCGACGGCCACCGCGTGTATCTGTGTCGTTCCTAGAACTTTCAAGTCATCCAACTGACTGCCACCGCGACCGCCACCGCTGCCCGCGTCTGTCTGGGAGACGCCTTATTTGGTCACTTTGTGTCAAGTGTCAAACCTATCCGACAGATCGCAGCTAACATTGAATTGACATAATCCAATGTCAATGTCCAAATGTCCGTAGGTCCGTCAACTGCCTATGAATCAATTTCGTCGATGGTGGATACTACCTTTTTTTATAATCGCTTTTCAGCTGTTCTAGATCCTTCCACTTTTCATTTCGGACTATTTGGAGCCAAATTCATTTACCTCGAATTTTGGTTCGATTTGTGCTACTCTGCCCCATGGTAATTAAACTAATTACCTAAACTAAAATTTATAAAATATGAGGCAAAAGAACGAGACCTTCGACTATCGTAGGTTGTGAAGGATTTATCCTCCTCGTATAATATTACAGTCACACAGTTCATTCCAATAAAAGCAAAATATTTAAACGGCCTATTTTCGAGATCATAACATTTCATTAATGATTTTCAAATTGTCACATTAAATTGCACATCATATTTCACATTTACCCACATGTTCCGAATATTAAAACATTTATTTACATGTTCCATATTGAGTAAATTTCAAACGGTACTATTTATTATAAGTTGGACGAAAATAATATAGTGGTCCATATCATAAATGCATAGAAAATGCTAATTTAAGTAGACAATGCGGTTAACGTTTCGTGACGTATTTAAATAGCGCAGAATATACGACAGGAGGTTCAACGCCTGAAATGTGCAAAATTATATATGTGCATAGGTTATAGGTGTTAAAAACTTTGCCATGGGTTTCATCATTCCCGCGACTCTATTTTAAGCTACTTACCACGTTAGGTAAGCCACGCGCCTCGGGAGTCTATATGCCCCGGCCTATGTTCCCAATCTGCGGGGGATGCGTAAAGCTCCCCAAAAAGTGTAAAAAACTGTGATATTGAAATACTAATCAGTAAGTATTTTATTTCACGTATTCATTACGTTATGACGTGCCAAGTATCATGAAAGATTAAAAATGTATTAAGTAGTAAGACGTTGTGATTCGCGTGAGGGTATACTTGAGAATTCACCCACGCAAAGGGCGAGCGTATAATGAGTCTATCATTACCGTGAACTGCCAAGCGTGAGTTGGCCTATGTGGAATATAATGCGCTTCACACCGTTGGCTAATGGTGGACCAATGCATATTTAAAACTACACAAACGATTATGAATGTGAACGTGTAGAGTATTTTCGTCTATAATAATTTACGGTGATGTACCTAAGCTACGCCGCGATCGACAAGTCTTACTACTTGTTTTTTTAAATATTCATCAAACTCTACATAATATTCTAACATTTTAAATCTCGCCAAACTAATTGTAGACAGCTTTGAAATAATTGTAGGTATCATGGTCATATATTAGTTAAAGTCCTTAAATTTTTTTAAATCTACATTTTCAACTTACGGTCTTAATTATACTTGTGTTTACAGTGTCAAAAATTTTTAGGTTCTAGAAACTTTATTTTGACAAAAAGAATTTACGTGCGAGCGAATTACATACATGTTTTCAAGCGAGGAATTTCTCGGTGAATTGGAATACTGACCTCTTGTTGTTTTTTTTAGTCGTCCATATTGCAACTGATACTAAAGGAACTGCCCGCGGCGTCTGGCACGGTGTCGGTGTTCGGGAGCATCTCGTACGCCAGCCAAGAGGCCTGGCTCTTCCCCAGCACCGTCCGCGAAAACATTCTATTCGGTTTACCATACGAACCCGAAAAATATAAACAAGTAAGTTTTTACTGTGATTTTTAAAATGTCCCTGAAATTTTTATTCATATGTACAGTGTAGATACGAAATACTAGAAGCGTAAAAGTGAAGAATTGCAGTTCAAAGGAATGTTACATTCAAAATGTTGCATTACTTCTATATAAGTTTTAATTTTTTCAATAGTAAAAATCTATGAAATTTTTGTAGGTATGCAAAGCGTGCGCTCTCGAAAAGGATTTCAAGCAGTTCCCGTACAGCGACCAGACTCTAGTGGGGGAGAGGGGGGTGTCCCTCTCAGGCGGACAGCGCGCCAGAATCAATTTGGCCCGCGCTGTCTACAGAGAGGTGATTGCTTTTTGTTCCAATATTCTAGGCGACTTTATTTGCGAGTTCCGAAATATAGTCCAGTATACTGTCCAGTGTTTATGACGTCAAGAATCGTCGCCATAACACATATTACTAAATAGTTACTACCCAAAATATACTGACCAGTTTCACTTTGTCAAAAAGTCATTACTGCAAAATAATTTGAACCAGTCACCGGTATATAATTATTAATTATGGTGGTGCAATGTAATATTGGGCGTTGCGTCGGATCCATGGCATCATGAGCTCTCGCCTGTATCAGAACACACCCTAAATCAGTAATTCACAAAGTGGTCCAGCAACAACATTTCGTATAAGTCTTCTATAAACAAAAGAGTTTGGAAACAGCTGCCCTAAATTATCTTCGGAGTTTAAATTGACATTTATTCTGCCAACCCAGGCTGACATCTACCTGCTGGACGACCCGCTGTCGGCTGTGGACGCGAACGTGGGCCGGCAGCTGTTCGAGGGCTGCATCAACGGCTACCTGCGCGGCCGCACGCGCATCCTCGTCACACACCAGATACACTTCCTCAAGGCGGCCGACTTTATCGTCGTACTCAATGAGGTAATATAATTAAGGCCATCAGGGTGTTTCCACTGGGATAGAGCTAAGCTGAGTTGTGCTCTGTTTTTTGGAACCAATAGAATCGCTTCATTTACCGGACTTCGCTCATGGCAATGTTTCTATTGGATCTTCAAATCACATGCCACGCAACGCAGTTTAGTTCAGCTCCGGCGGAAACGCCATCTTATACTGGAGAGTTGTATAACAGGATATTTCTAGATTTTGCGTTATAGCATAACATGACTTTCTTTCTGCCATGATATTACACATTTTATAATAGGTCCACTTGTAATTGTTAATTTCCAAAATAAATCACAAGCACATAATAATAGTTTAATGAGTTATACTTCAGATCAAGTAGCAGATAGACGATAATCACACGTATGGAAAATCGAAATATAGATTGCGTAGTATTGCTTACTCACAATAAAGTAGATTCATAGTAATCGTTTACTATATCAGTTAAACGATTATATTATTATAGATTGTTGCTTTAATATTCTAGCAAAGTCGAATTACCTTACCTATATTAGACATAAGTATGTTATATTAATAAAAAGATAAATTTTTGGGCTTGAACAATCATGGAAATTGGACGTCAAAATATCTAACGTAGGATACCCCACTTTCCTCAAAAGTTAGCGAAGTATTTTGAGTCGGTTTTGATGGTTATTTTGGTTGTTAGAAAAACTATGTCGAAGTGCGTAAATGCCCACGATAAATAACACGGCTGGTTCTTGTAGAATATTTCCACAATGCTTGATATTTAACCACGTATATTTTCTGCTTCGTTAACATCGTTAAGCTCGAAATTTTACTTGTAGTTTCAGACTCATTAACAAACTACGAATAACTGTTGGCGTATGCTGACTGAAGACCAAAGAATCTTTTAGAGTAGACATTGTAAAGTTATACTTATAATAGTTTGTGTGATCTATTTTCGTTGAAGTTATAATAATTGAATTTGCTAAAAACTGTTAGATAAGTAATATTATTTCTATATATCGTTTTTGAAATACAGCTACTTAATGTTTTTTTTAAAACACACATATCTACACTCATAATACGCAAAATAAATGATTTGATTTGATAAATTGTAACAGGGTCGAATTGAGAACATGGGCACGTTTGACGAGCTCGCAGCCTCTGGGAAAGACTTCTCACTGATGCTGTCGGCGTTACACGAGGGAAAAGACAAGGACACTGATAGTGTTGGTGCTGAAGTAAGTAATGATGAGGATGAGGATTTGGCTTTTTGGCTTTATTTATTTTTTATTTGCTAAAGTAAATGTACTCGTCTTTCGAATGTGTTTTGTAATGTTTTTTGCGGCCCCTACTACGGGACCTCTTGTTCCCGCTCCTAAGGGAAGAGACAATTGTTTGCTTTCTTTAATTACATTGTATTCATATCTTTCGTAAGAAAACCGACGAGAAGAAAAAGAGGAGTGTGTCAGTGTCAGAGGATGAGGACGTTCGGGTGTTTGAGGCTCAAGAAATGGCGGCTGAGGAGAAGGAGTCGGGGAACCTGCGCTGGGAGGTTATAGTCTCATACTTCACATCTGGGGGGAGCATCTGCTACATATCGTATGTTATGGGACTGGTGCTACTGGCCGCCGGCAGCGCAGCCGCCGCAGACTATTGGGTCAGCTATTGGTAATACAAATACACCTACTTATTTTGTATAAACGGGTTGCTAAAGATTTTTTCTTTGTGTTTAAAGACTGTCAAATCTTATAATGGTTAATACACTGAAGAGTTGCGATTATGGTTGCAACATATGCTGAGTAAGCACTAAGCACCAATTTGGTAGACACGGTTAAAATGTTTTATTTCTTCTTTTAATGCATATTTATTTTACCAAATAAAGTTTCTTTCTTTCTTAACTTTTTTGTTTTAGTGGCTTTGGGGAAGGTTTATAGACTGCTTTAATTTCAGGTCAAACCAAATGGCTATATACGAGGAAGTGATGGTTGGAAAGGATTTAGGTTAGTAAAAAACGCAACTTTTTGACAACCTTTGTTCTACACCTAAACTATAAAATCTCTGGCCCATGGTCAAGTGGCTTTTCAACATATCCGATAAATACAGCAACATGTAAGCGTCGTGTATATTTTGAGTTATGGCCAACAGATTGGTTTTTTTTTTATAGATCCCGGTCTGGACGTTCAAGTCGGGGCCCTAACAACGGGTCAATATCTGATAGTAAACGGAGTGATAGTACTGTTTTGTATCATTCTAACCCACATCCGTGTGTTTCCCTTCGCGACGCTGTGTGTGAGGGCCTCTGAGACGCTTCATAATTCCATGTTCTCTACCATGCTGAAGGGAGTAATGAGATTCTTCGACACTAGCTCCTCAGGTAAGTGAATAATTGATTGTTCTTTTATCTGTTAAGATAACAATATCTATAACGATTATAATCATTCATAAATAATTGGTGTCTAAGGATAAATAATAATGATTTATCTTTATTTAGAATTTTTTCCTAATAGGATTGCTATTTTGATTTTAAATTCATTTTGATTTCAGGACGCATTCTTAACAGATTCACCAAAGACATGGGAGCCCTAGATGAGATTCTGCCGAGAACGTTGCTAGACGTAGTTCAAATTTACGGCAACTTAATATTCATCATTATCCTAAACGCCATAGCTCTTTACTGGACGATGATACCTTCTATTATGTTGCTGATATTCTTCATTGTATTCGTTAAACTTTATCTAAAAACGGCGCAAGGGATTAAGCGCTTGGAGGGTGTCAGTAAGTATATTTAATAACTTCCGACTGCAGATCATTTGTTAACATTGAATTGACATGATCCGACCAAATGACGTTGGTCTGTCAACTGCCTAGGAATCAATTTCCTCGATGGTTCATATTTTGTCAAACTGTTTATTACATTAAAGTTATGTAATTATTATTCTCCAAGTGCGCCATTATAGAATTAAAATGGAAAACATAAAACAAAAATCTCACATCTCTTGAATTTTATTATGTTCTCTTTAGCAAAAAGCCCGGTATTTGGCATGGTCACCTCGTCCCTAAGTGGAATAGCTACGATACGATCGGCCGGGGCACAAAAGAGGCTAATTCAAGAGTTCGATCGACATCAGGTAGAACTACTTTTATTACCTAACACTAAATGCATGTTGATAAAAAAATAAACGGACTGCTTATTCAAAATGCATTCGGCAGTTTCGATTGTGAAGTTAGATGTAAAAAAATTATGGGATTCCACAAAACGCATCGCTAAGGCTTCAGCCTCGAAATCAGCGGGCAGCGAGATGGGGGCGGCGGCGGCGCGTTCCAATGTATGGATTTATATGGATAAGCCATCTAGTACGCTGCGTGGCGAGCGGCTTTCGAGGCCTGTCTATAATAATAATCTATACATTGGAACGCGTCACCGCCGCGCCGCTCCCGACGTGGCCGCTGATTTCGTGACTGAAGCCTAAGTATCATGATTCATGGCGCTTGCTGCCTGTTTTTTCGTTATTGCTTATCTATGTTATGGATAAGATTTTCTAAATCAAATCTTTTTACTATGATTGTAGAACAATTTTTGTTTTTTTTTACAGGATCTCCATACGGCGGCATGGAATGGTGTGCTGGGTGCGGGTTCGACGTTCGGGTTTTACCTGGACACGATGTGCTTAGTTTATCTAACTGCGGTCATCTTCGTGTTCCTTTACATTGAATTCGGTAAGCAAAGGTCAATTTGGCCATGCATTACTTAAGTTAATTTTGTGTTAAAATATCGTGGCTTTTCATACATCAATAACAGAAGAATAATAATATAATATTTTAATCCAGGGTTAAGTTTAACCCAGTTAAGTGGGCGTAAAGAGTCTAAAAACTAAGCAGTAGTAAAATTCGCTTATCTCTTGTTGCTATACACACGCGCGATGCACGCATACTAAAACACATTTCAGGTAGATAAAAATGTAATACATGTCATTAATAATGTTGCCTTGAATTTATCTAATGGCATATACAAGTAAATAAATTGGTGTGTGTTTACTTGTTACTCAAACACTCCTAGTGTTAGTAAGTATCGTTTTTATAAAAATAAGAAGCAAAGAAGAGAATGGATCACCTGGTAGAAAGCGTGATATCCGTTGCCCGTGAAGTGTAATAGAGAATAATAATAAATTAATATGCCACCTTCACAATTTGCATCCCAATGTTCCGAAAAACTGCTAGCAATTTTTCAGAACATTAGGATGCAAATCCATTCTTAAGCTTTACTTTGCGATTAAGTTCATAATATTATGTAGAAAATTAACAATCTTAAGAAAGCAAAATTGACGATTTTATAATTCATTTATATACTTGATAGCCACGAATTGTCTTATTTTTTAGCCCGGCCGCACATTGTCCGAATTCTGATCAGTCTAAACATTTGAATTCCGCCGGATCGCCACCCCACACATCCGGAATATCCTTTCGGCGAGTTCGACCTCACTCGGCTCAGTACAACATGGAAGAGACAGAGCGGACTTTCAGCTGTTTCTGATCAGAAATGTCGTACAATGTGCGGCCGGGCTATATTTAAACATAGAATTAAATAACTACACTATATTTTCGAGAGTCTGTACCTACTAGCGGAAACACGGCACTTTACAATTTTCTCGACAGAAAAAAAAAACACAAAAATGCATCAAATTTTCTAAAAATCTTGAAAATCGTGTGACGTACTCTATGCTTGGTCTCATTATCATACATCTTACCATCAATCCCTTATAGGTGAAGCAATAGCGGTGGGCAGTGTAGGTCTGGCGGTGACGCAAAGCAATGCGCTCACCATGATGTTGCAGCACGGCGCCCGCATGCTGGTGGAGTTCATAGCGCAGCTCACCAGCGTAGAGAGAATACTGGAGTACACCAGGATAGAGGGAGAACAGAACCTATTTGAAGGAAGTAAGTTATGTTCGAATTTCGAATATATACACGCTATGCACAGAGATAACAACACCTCATTGAAGGAAGTGAGTTATGTTCGAATTTTGAATAACAAGCAAATAGGATCTTGCAGTAGTCAACAATCTTTCTTCCTTATTTAGAATCAGCTCACGCCATAACGTAAGACATAATAAAATTGAAGTGTCGATAAGCGTCACGGTACTTACGTTAAAGTTTGTTGAGTGGTAAATTGCCAAGTCACTTGGCGACACTATGCATTGCCAAGTTGCGCCTTGATTAGTCTCATGTGTGTAACCCAATTACACTAATTGTCAATTTTTTTCAGAATTGCCGATAGAACCCAGTTGGCCATCCCTCGGTGCGGTCTCCTTCAAAAATGTCAATCTCAAGTACTCTCCCGACGGAAGCTATGTACTCAAAAACTTGAACATACACATCGAAAGTGGGTGCAAAGTAAGTATTAAGTACATCATATTCGCTACTGCATTCACACAAAAATACTTATCTGAAATCTGATAAAAAGTTGAGTTCTTTTATTATTATATGTCGGTCGGTTCGTACTCGGCAAACTGCCATGGCAGATTAATTTTAATATGCCGACGACCTTACCGCAATAAATTGACAAACTTTTATGACAAACCGATGAACGGTTTGGCAGTGTACGAAGTTATAATGAAAATTGATTCCTAAATAAACAATAGTTCTATAGCCCAAATCACTTACAAAATACAAACAAATTTTGACACGAATATTAAGTTTTCTGACTTATCTGTGGTTTGGACCATATCTGTCATAATGTTATTTGTACTAATTAAGTTTCAGTTACCTTTACTTTATAGATTGACTAATTTGTTTAGGTCGGTATTGTTGGTAGAACTGGCGCAGGGAAATCATCTCTTATATCAGCATTGTTCAGATTTGCTTACGTAGAGGGCAACATTACTATCGATGGCGTGGACACCTCTCTCATTGCTAAGCAGGTACATAAACTTTTTTTTTAATAAATATTTTTTGCAATTAAGTTTTATACAATTTAATATTCGTAATTTGTTTGTAATATTTTTTTACTTTTTCACATCCCTTTTCAGACATTGAGATCAAAGATTTCAATAATTCCACAAGAGCCGGTGTTGTTCTCAGCCACGATTAGATACAATCTGGATCCATTCAATATTTACACGGACGAGGAACTCTGGCGAGCTTTAGAACAAGTAAGTAAATAAATAAATTTTATTATGAATTTTGTCATCGAGCCTTATTTTGCATGAGAAACTGCTTTGCGCATCCCCGGGGGATTAGAGCCATCGGCCGGGGTATGTGAGACTGCCTAAACTTATAATTTACTCACTAAAACAAACTCTCCGCTTAGCATCAAGCCTAGGCCTTAAAATACGTCCGTAAATTACATAATCGCGCCTGAAACCTCAACTCCAGCGTGGAGATTTGGTCACGGGCGAAGAATGAGGTTACAAGTTACAACAACTTTCATTCAAGAAATTCGTCTTCGTCTTCTCCAAATTTAAAAATACGTAATAACTAACTCATTCGTATTTAAAGGTGGATATGAAGTCGGTGGTGCCATCTCTGGACTTCAAGGTGACGGAGGGCGGGTCGAACTTCAGCGTGGGGCAGCGGCAGCTCATGTGCCTGGCGCGCGCCGTGCTGCGCTCCAACAAGCTGCTCATCATGGACGAGGCCACCGCCAACGTCGACCCTCAGTAAGTAGCTGTGTGATACATACTACAAGGTGACGGAGGGCGGGTCGAACTTCAGCGTGGGGCAGCGGCAGCTCATGTGCCTGGCGCGCCGTGCTGCGCTCCAACAAGCTGCTCATCATGGACGAGGCCACCGCTAACGTCGACCCTCAGTTAGTAAACAAACTTTAATTTGCAAAAAAAATCGATAATTAGAACGATTAATCTCTCAAGTAAACTAATTCGAGGAAAATCCGACAGACAATGATCGTTACTGCAATAGTATTATAATCCAGTTTATGGACATTGGACATTATTCATTAAGAGTCAGTAGCATCGTTTGTAAAGCACTTGTACTGATTAAATGTACCATCGAAAGCATTAATCATCTTGCTAATAACCAGAACTGAAGTAAGGTTATTTTTCAGACCTTTCTTATAGATTTCGTCTTAAAAAGTGGAAGATCCATATATCAAGGGACTAGACTTTGTAATCTCAATTTACATTTCTTTTCAGAACCGATTCATTCATTCAGAAGACGATTCGTCATCAGTTTGCGTCGTGTACGGTGCTGACGATAGCGCACAGGCTGAACACCATCATGGACTCGGACAAGGTGCTGGTGATGAGCAGCGGCGAGGTGGTGGAGTTCGACCACCCCTACATCTTGCTCAGCGACCCCGACAGCTATCTTTCCTCCATGGTCCGGGAGACTGGAGATAAGAACAGAGAAAAACTCTTCGAAATCGCGAAGGAAACGTACTATGAAAAAAAATTGAAAGAAAATATTGTGAGATGATACAAGGAATAGTCTAGTTTTTAACGCCTTTCGTACGCTATGGACTAATGTTCGTATCCACCATCAACCTCTCGAGTGAAGGGTCTAATGCAGGCTGTAAGTGACGCCTTGCTTGAACGTTCCCTAAATGTAGCTGCTAAGTGCGTCTGTAATGGACCTGCCTTTGGTTACAAGCTTCCAGTGCTGACACAACTCTATCTGTCGAACTTTTGTAGCTCATTGAGGCCGATCGACATTGATGTTTTAAGGGTTATTCATTATTTTAGCATCACACATTACAAAAATAATATATCATAAACTACTAACGCTTGTATTTCAAGTTTTTGCTACTTGTATTTCTTAATCACAGAATAATCATTTATTGAAAAATATTTTATTGCGCTATTTTATTCGATATCGTTATAAGTAAAACTAATATTGATAATATTGTGTTTTAACTTATAATATAATTATATTATATAGTTTTTATTACATTTATATTAGTTTAACTTATAACCATATCAAATAAAATAGCAAAATATTTTAAATAAAAAATATTTTAATATGTTAAAACTTAAAACTTATAAGTTATGCCAAAATGCTGATATACATTATTATTTATATCAGCAGATTTTTAAGAGTCTTTTAATCAACTTTGCAAGTTAAGGCCGTCACAGACTTAGCTATAATATATATTAATATACCGTACTAAACAACACTGAGACCAGAAATGTATATTATAGCTGAGTGTGTGGTCACGCGAAAATTGTATAGAAAATATATATTAATATGCCTAGCTATAAACATATTAATATATATTATAGCTAAGTCTGTGACGGCCTTTATAGGCTAGAAACCGTCGTAGTGTAACGGACGCACTGAGAGAATTTGAGAATTACATAAAATTTATGATAATCGAATCAAAATTTTGACGTAAACTTCCTACGTTCTATGTCAAAGTCTTAACACTGAGTGTGGCCAAAAGTATTCGTGTTTAAATATTTCAGTAATTTTAATAATAATAATAATAAATTTTAGTTTTATACCTGTATTTATAGCTGAATAAATTGTGTTATTAAAAATATTTTGCTTTAGGATTTGTTCAAGTATGCATTAAATATTTTTTAAATAAGATATATATATCCAGTTACGACTTCAGAGTTCATAGTAAAACTTTAGTAAATAAATTATTATATTAAAATCTGGAGCGACAGCTACTAAAGAACTAAGAAGTTATCCCGTTATGAATGTCTTCAAAATCGCGGGGCCCCATAAAAGCAGGATTTTTGAACTTTAGACTCTACTCTACTCTAGAGCCAAAGTCAAGACTTTGGCTGTAAAGTATGAACAAACTATTTTATCAGAATATATTATTGCACAGATTAAAAGAACTAACTAAAAGTAACTGCCTGTAGAAAGCCCGTATCATAATCCACAAGTTACAACACGCCTACACTAATGTCTTTTACGACAGTTTTGATATGATAACAATATTATTTCAACTCATTATGATTCGATTAAATTGGATGAAAGTAATATTGTGCCTTAAATACGAGATAATAGTGACAAGTTGCGAATGGGTGCGTACTTACCTCTTGCATTATCTAGATTTTAACACTCACAATCTGACTAATACCTAATTATGACGACACAGTTTACAATTTTTATCATAATACTATTATTATCATGATCCAAAGACTAAGGGAAACGTACGCTTATATTTCATTAATCAAAAATAATTTATAGCACTATAACCATTAGAGGATAAGTACACCAAAAGTATTATAAATGCGAAAGTGTCAGTCTGTTACCTTTTCACATACAAACCACTAATCGATTTTGCTGAAATGTGGTATAGAGATACTTTGATCAGGGGAAAGGACATCTGTGTCTACTTTTTATGCCAGAAAAATGTACAAACGAATTTTGGCGCAATGAAGTTAAAAGTTATCTAGTAGGTATATAAAATATCATTTAAAAATATAATATATTACTAGATGCTTAATAATATTTTTAATTAAAGCTACAACTCTGATTTTGGAAAAAAATCTAATTTTGTAATCTGCAAAGGACATCACTTAGGACGAGGAAAAATGCAAGAGCGATCTGTAGTTTTAGTGAATTTATTACGTCATAAAATCTAGGCAAATGTTAATAATTATCTGAAGTCAATATTTGCCCTTTGGCAACCCTTTGGATATATATTCTAATATTTTTTATACCTACCTAATAATAATTGAGAACTAATAAGATCTATCTAGATTCTAGACTAGTCGCAACTTAAAAGAATAATAAAAAGTGTCAGTCTGTCATAAAATACAATTAAATGATTTACCTGAGTATCACTACCTACTGTTGTAATTATACAGGAAGGTACGAAGGTAAAATGTGCGGAGGACTTTCCTTATTATCTAATGCGTAATCTTCTCACTTCATAGTAATAATAATAATTACATAGTTTTCTTTAAAATTTGAAAAGATTTAAAAAAACCGGCCAAGTGCGTGTCGGGCCACGCGCAATGTAGGGTTCCGTAGCACCGCTAGTTTTGAAAATTTCTGTATGGTCAATAAATGTACATTTATAACATGTTTTACACTACTAACAACATCATCTCAAAGGAATTTGAACGAAAAGTTCTTACTACCGTGAATTAATGCTTAGTTCATTTATGTAGGGATCAGAAATCAACAAGGATAATATAAGGAACTATGGAAACTTTGTTTACTTTTTAAGTTCGAACTCCAGACGTTTCCGTTTATTAATTGGTGACAAGATACCATTGCAACGTAAAAAGGTGAAAAAGACATCAGATCTAATGTAGAGCCAAGCTTCTGAATCTACGCGGCCTAACTCTAACTACATATCAGTAAGTATGTAATATGTATGGCTTCGCTGTTTCGCCACCGTCGCGTCGTGGAGGTGAGGCGAATATTTAGTTTCTGATCTGAAGTAAGTAACGAAACAGCCGAGCCATGCATACTTACTGATATGTAGTTACAGTTAGGCCGCGTTGATTCAGAAGCTTGGCTCTACATGGGGATGGGGGGCAAAATTTACAAGTTTATGAATTTTTTTGTTTGTTGTATACTAAATTTAGATTACAAACCAAATTTCAGCTTTCTAGCACTTCAGGAAGTAGCCAAACATTTTGATGATCATCAGTGTGTCAGTGACGAAATCGGCGTATTTTAGATATTTATAAAATCTAAAGCATTAGTAAAGAGCTGTTCATTTGAGACTTTATATGATTAATAAGTCTATTTATGACATCATATCCTGAAAATAATATGAACTATCTGCTGCAACGAAAACCAATTGTAGAAAATCTGTTCTAAGGTTTAAAAAAACGGCGAAACACTTCGTGAAAGGGTAGGTAGTGCCCTTGCGCTTCGCTTGGCTCGTCTCGGCGGGGACACTACCGTGTCCCCAGATTCTTATACACAGAAGCCTTAGTGTATTTTTGTCTGTTTTTTTTTTACTTTGAAGTAGCCTAGGTTCATATTATATTAGTAATGAAATATTATAATTTGTAATCATCATTAATCACTACAATAATATAACGTCCCTAATTAAACGATGTGCTTACATGCCTTAGGCCCACTTGCGCCAATCTGGGTTAAAGTTAACTCTGAGTTAAACATCATGTCATATCTGTCACTCACCAAGTCAGTGATAGAGATGACATAATGTTTAACTCAGAGTTAACTTTAACCCAGATTGGCGCAAGTGGGCCTTATTGTTAGAAATTAGCTTGACACACTGTTGTTAATTTAAGTAGTAACTGGGTAAAATTATAATTGTATAATTATTTAGTATTCCTAGGTGTTATATGATTAATAATTAAAATTACTTACTAAATGGATATGAGTCACGACGGAGCCTGTAACTTATTTTATTTGACCATGTTGTCCTTAATCGTATCGAAGCAGAGACTATATTTTGATAAAATGGGTATAATTCGTCGGACCACATGTGATCCAGTCATCTCCGGTTAAGGACCACCGTTTTAAACGAACGAGTTAAACTGTAGCCTAAACAAGGATTAATTACTGACAAAAAGGTAGGTGAAAGATAAAGGATGTTTGTAATGAATATAATCAAATTACGATAACGTCGACATTGGATTAGGTATCGGTTAGTTATAAGCGGCGGCGGTGCGCGGCGGACAAGTGCAGACGCGCAGTGTAAAATGGGTGTAAAAGTTGAGAAGAAGTTAGATAAGAATGAGCTGGTGTCGCCTCTCGAGAAGTCCCCGCCGGGGCTGTTCTCCCGGCTGTTTTTCTTCTGGACGTTCCCACTGTTCACCAACGGCAACCGCCGAGACCTGGAGGAGTACGACCTGGTGCCTGCCAGGAGGATCTACGGTTCGAAAGGAGCCGGCGACGACTTGGAAAGGTTAGTCGAAGTAAACCAAATTTTCGGTATTTTCAGTGACATATGATATTATTATGACGATGAATATAACGCGCGATATGTCTCTCAAGATGAAGCGACAAGCTTTAAAGCTTTTTAAGATAAATTGTGCCAAAAAGCTATATTATTTATGCATGAAAAAAAAATCTAGCACAATGAGCTAAAATCTTTGAATAAAATAAAATAAAACCGGCCAAGTGCGTGTCGGGCCACGCGCAATATAGGGTTCCGTAGTACCGCTAGTTTTTTAAATTCTTTTATGTTCAATGAATGTACATTTATAACATGTTTTACACTACTAACAACAACATATCAGTTACTTTCAAAGGACTTTGACCGACAAATTCCTTTCTATAATTATAATTTAATAATATATTCTATGGATGCTTCACACCACGTCAGTCTGGTCCCGTGGTAAGTACCTGAAGGACTTGTGTTACGGGTACCAGACAAAACAATATATTTAATACTTTAATCGGAAAATGATCTAAGAATAATTACTCATAATATTTTTAAAAACCTATCCGTTGGATATACCCCACACGATGGGGTAGCTACGCGAAAAAAAAAACATCCCGCTGAATGTGTGGGGAAGGTACCATAAAAAATATTTTTTTATGGTACCATTATGTCGGCATCATTAATATGTGCATTCATGCCAAATTACGGCTTTGTAGGTCCTATAGTCTCTGAGCAAAACCGCGGAAAGACAGACAGACGGACGGACCGACCGAAACTATAAGGGTTCCTTGTTGACTACGGAACCCTAAAAATCAACTAACTGCAATTCAGACTCGGGCATGCATGGTTCCGTACCGTTTTATATTTATTTAATTTAATTTAATTAGTAAGTACAAAATACAATTGAGGATTTCGTGAATTTCTCAATTGTATTTTCCGGATGTCATTATTGATATCGAGCAAAAAAGAACCAAAAAGACACTTTTGTTGTATAGGAGCCCTTGAATATTAATTTTATTTCGTTTTTATTAGTTTTTTTGTTAGCGGCAACAGAAATACACAATCTATGGCAGAAGTTTAGCTATCGCGGTTCTTGAGAGACGGCCTGGACAGACAGCGAAGTCTTAGTACTTAATATGGTCCCGTTTTACCCTTTGGGAAAGTACGGAACCCTAAAAAATAAAATAGCTCTTTAAAAAAGTTGATTACAAAGATCGATCAAATGCAACATAGTTACGACTTACGGAATCTTCAACTGAATGACATGAAATCAATTTTAATAATGATAATTAATTCGGTGCTTACTTTGAATTCAAGTACGAATTGTTTTTGTCGTGACAGCAGCCAGAACATTTAACAATTAGAACTAATCGAAGAAATTAACAACAATTAATATTTAAAATTGCATTGTTATTTTTAATCAATTAGTTGCTAATTACACGTTCAATTTTAAACATTTATTTTCTTTAATAATTGTCAACTAAGAATAATAATAATTTTATTAACAACTTTACATCTGTTACATAATTTGACAAGTAGGTACAGTACAAAAGGTACATGTGCCCGTGTTTGTCGGTTTCGTTATCAATTATGTTTCTTTAGAGATAATAAATAATAATGATTCCTATTTTGGCGCCTCCGTTATTAATGCGTAAAAATGTTGTCACTGAAAATATGAAAACTTTAATTATCTTCAAGCTGGTTCTTTTTGTAACCTAGTACTTGATAATATGTTTATAATCATGATATAGAGTTCATATTATACGTGCTATCCCATAACAGTGAGTAGGTACATGTAATATAAAGTGACAATAAAATTAAGTGCCAATGTTATGGTTATCGCTTAGTTATCTCTGTGGTTTACACATAAAAGTAACAAGCAAACTAATACAAGAGCATAAGGGTCAGCTCACATCGATTTGAAACGCTACTTTATCATTGATGACATAAAAGCATTACAAAATCAAATCGTAAAATAGTGTGACATCCATTCTATCTAATATTATAAATTCGATGTGTTTGTCTGTTATACCCAAACCCCTCACAAACCTCTTCAAACCGCTAAACCGATTTTGCTCAAATTTGGTATAGAGATAATTTAAGTCCTGAGAAAGGACATAGGATTTTTATCCCGGAATAATGTACGATTCCCGCGCGATAAACCAATTTTGGTTCATCTAGTTTTGTAAATTGCTTCGCTATAATATGCATACTGCATAGTCTCATAATGCCTCAGTTTCATGCAATGTTTCAGTGTACACTGAATGATTGAATGAAATATTATTTATTGTGCACACAAATATGCACAGTACAGTGCAAAGGAATATAAAAAAAATAGACAAAATATTTAGGTGTCACAATGCCGGAATTATTACCAGGTAGCAATCTCTTTCAGGCAACTACGGCAACGACCTAAAACTTAAACTTTAAATTGGCTACAAAGCCAAAGCAATGTGCGATTTTGAATTCAAGTCAATATTGTCTTTGAAATTTATTACCAAATCACCGTTCTAATTGACACTCTCTTTCATCTCTATTAGAAAATGGAAAGAGGCGGAATTCAAATCCAAGGCGACGGGGAAGAAAGCGTCGTTTACAAGGGTTCTAATGACGACGTTTCTATGGTCGTTCATCCCGGGAGGGCTCATGCAGTTTATGTACGTCGGATTGAGGTGAGCACTTGTATACAATATACAATTATACATACGTGGGCTCGAGGTGAGTAAGTACTTGTATATAATATATTATTATAAATGCGAAAGTGTATCTCTCCTCTGTCTGTCTGTCTGTAACCTTTTAAAGTCCGAACCGCTGAACCGATTTTGCTGAAATTTGTTTTGAGGAAACTTTGAGTTTTGGGCAAGGACATATGAAACTTTTTATCACGAAGAAATGTACGGCACCCGCGCGATACACGAATTTGGAGCAAGTAAGTTGCGGGCGTCATCTTGTACAATAATTATCATGCTCCATACGTAATTATAACAGTACTATCATACATGACATATTGTGTAAGTATCTTTAATTTTTTTTATGAAATAAGGGGGCAAACGAGCAAACGAGTCACCTGATGGAAAGCAACTTCCGTCGCCCATGGACACTCGCAGCATCAGAAGAGCTGCAGGTGCGTTGCCGGCCTTTTAAGAGGGAATAGGGTAAGGGAGGGTAGGGATGGGAAGGGAAGGGAATAGGGTAGGGGATTGGGCCTCCGGTAAACTCACTCACTCGGCGAAACACAACGCAAGCGCTGTTTCACGCCGGTTTTCTGTGAGGACGTGGTATTTCTCCGGTCGAGCCGGCCCATTCGTGCCGAAGCATGGCTCTCCCACATACATATTCATACATATTTTCGACAAAAAATTGACTAATCATCATGATTGATGATGATGACACGCTGAGGAAAATATTCAGTTCATCGATTAGTAGATTAGTAATTATATTAATATGAGATTAAGTTTATTATTTGATGAATAATGAAAATTTATAAATGACAATATAAGGCGTCTCCCAGACAGACGCGGCCTGCGGTGGCGGTCGCGGCGGCGGTCAGTTGGATGACTTGAAAGTTCTAGGAACGACACAGACACACGCGGTGGCGGTCGCAGTACAAAAAACTGACCGCCGCCGCGACCGCCACCGCAGGCCGCGTCTATCTGGGAGACGCCTTATGAGGATACACCAAGGGCGAGAGAAATTGAAAATAAAATAGGTATTTGAAAATGTATTGCTGTCTCACCAATCTCAAGTCTCCCACCGCAGAGCGCGATATAGAGACAACACGACAAAAGTTCTAATAAAAGAAAGATAATCATCGATTCGTTGTCCTCTGATTCCTTCTCCAAAACTTAACCGATTTAAGTACTTTTTCATTAAAGATTAAAGAAAGGCTTGAGCTATGTTTTATTTTTTTGTATAATCTAGCCAAATCTGTTTTCGGACGCTTAGGTATTTCTTTTTTAATAACTAAATTATGAAAAAAAAAGAAAATTTAGAAAGAGAAACATTGCATTAGTGGCCATAGATATTCAGGAAAAAAATAACTCTATCGGCATTATCCAGGGAGGAAACAGGGGAGAACGTTTGTATGGAAAAACGGCGGTGTGGACTCCTCTTATTATTTAAATCCACGATTCAAGTAAAGATTTTAAAACTTTAACTTGACATATTAATATAAACATTAGACAGCCATAATATTATTGTGTTAGATATAGAGTAGGTCATGCAAGTTCAATTTATTATAAAACAGTCGTAAATATAATATCTAGAAAATCTACAAATTCTGCCTGGAGCCGATTGCCGACAGGTGTGATACTAATAATCTTAATCCGACCGATAACCTCATTTTTGGCGTTGGTTAATTGTGTTCACTGGTGAATACTTAATTTAAAGGTTTCCGCTACAACTGAATATTTTATTTTCATTTCGGGTTTATTTCGTTCCGCAGTTAAGGTGCTCGTAGTTAAACGAGTTTAACATTTATGAAATCTGTATCCTGCATGTGATTTGGCCTGTATAACTTTTTTATGTTAAGGCCAAAGCACACAATTGCACTTAGCTCTTTTATTTTACTTTTATATAAATTGTTCCCCGATTCATTTTGTGCAAAATCTATGCCATCATCTGCATCGTTTCTTGTTCAGTCCATTTCCTATCAAAGCGCAAAATATATTTTTATGCGTAGGCAAACCGCTGGTTTGACTTTTAATTTAACAAAACAATGTATTCTGTAAATGATTGTAGTTTGCAAATGGACGAGATAGAGCAAAGGAATCTGCAATATTCAATTAAATATTACTTGAATCAACCAGCGGAACCCGACTTATGATTTTAATGTTCCCGAATTAGGTCACGATATCTTTAGTGGAATATACGGATAAACATTGAATTAATTTGACTAAGAGCATTTACATAAGTTGCGGCCGCATACTGATTCGCGCTAATAGGCGCTGCACGTGCACGGGAGAGGTGGAAAATCGATGTTACAATAAATATTCATGCCGCGGCTTCTGTCATATTTGATGACGTCACACTTTTTGTAGCCGAACCTCTGCATTATACCCATTTTTATGATTGCGCGTCCCCGTTTTGATAACCTCATTTTAAATTTCATTGTTTATATTTTTCCTATTTTTCACTTCACTATAGAATATAGATCTATGACAACATATTTTGGGTTACCTTCAAGTAGTTTTTTGAATTGAATACTGAAAAAAAAGAAAGGGAGTTTATGTTTAATATTAAACACAATATAATCGCTTTAATTTTATGCGAATCAAAATTGCAACAATTCAAGAATAGACACATTTAAAACTGTAAAAAATATGTAACCAGCGAGACTAGATTTTTAGATGGTCTAGAATTAAGTTTAATGTTATTATCGTGCTCGCTCTACAATTATATTTTTGGTTATCAAAGATAGACAAATGATATATTATCTAATAGAAAAGCCAGCCTATTAGATAAAAAAACACTTGTAAGTATAGGAAATGACTCAGACATTTTCTTCTAGAACGGTCTCCCCCCTGCTGTTCTCTGAGCTGCTAACATACTGGTCCGTGAACTCCACAATGTCTCGGGAGACGGCGGCGATGTACGCGGGGTGTATGGTCGCTGCCAACTGGCTGGCGGCCTTCTTCAACCACCACGGCAACCTGTACTGTCAGCAATACGGCATGAGGCTGAGAGTCGCCACGAGTTCGCTGATGTTTCGGAAGGTATTTATATTAACACTAGCTGACCCGGCAAACATTGTTTTGCCATATAAATTATTTCTAATATCAATATAAAAAGTAGATAAAACCTATTCTCAGGCCTATTGAATGTACATATAAAACTTCATCAAAATCGGGTGAGCCGTTTAATTGGAGGAAATCGCGCACAAACACTGTAACATGAGAATTTTATAATATATTAGACTGGCTGTACCCAGCGGTGTTACCCGCGGTTTATTAGAAAAAAAATTGTGATATTTCAAGCAGTAAAATGAAGCCTATGTGTTAATCCAGGGTATCAACTAAGTCCATACCAAAATTAAAAACGCTCCAGCCGTTTAGACATGAAGATGTAATACAAACATACAAACTCACAAAATTTCGCATTTATAATATGATAAATTATGTGTTATGATATTATGTGTGATATTCCATTTCTACTGCGCTTAAATTGTAGCATGCTGTTCGTATTTTTGGAGTCTTTCTTCTACTTTTGTTCCGGAACGTAAAAAGTTTCACTACTTCCTAATAAGTGCTGGATAAGCTATCCACCGCTTAATTTGACAGATAATCTGACAAATAAATTGTGGATAGCCTATCCAACACTTTATCAGGAAGTGGTGAAACAGGCCCTTAATGTAATGTCTAGGAATACGATAGTCTCTACTCTCTACGCCGTAAACGATAGTCTCCAAGCAGGGCGAAATTTTTGTACGTTTGATAAAATGTCAGTTGTGGGTGTATCTAGCTAATAAAATCCTGACAATCATAAATTGAAGGCCTCAATTAACAAACAGAGTAGATATATGAAAAATTAAATAGAAGTAAGACATAATATGCTCGGCTTGGTTTAGGTGCACAACTTGTTTAGACTACAATGAAGAGACGAAAAGTGTGTGACTGTCAAGTGTAGCACTTCTTTGTGATCTGCAAGCACACATTTTGCAGATAATGCGTATGAACAATGGCTCCCTGGGCGAGACGACCGCCGGCAAGGTGGTGAACATCCTGTCCAACGACCTGCAGCGCTTTGACATGGCCTTCCTCTTCCTCCACTACGTCTGGATCATCCCTATTCAGCTGGCCGCGGTGTGCTACTTGGGCTACCAGCAGGCCGGAGTTTCGTCTTTGATTGGTCTTGCAGCGTTGATTATAATAGCTCTGCCTATTCAAGGTACGTTCAGTAGGTATCACTAATAATATTAGACCTACAATGGCTTATTTGGCGCGTAGCCCAAATCAGGGCTAGTACCACGAAACCATCCTACTCTAACAAACGTGAAAAGACGTTGTTAGAGCAATGTTTGAGTCTCAAAACCATTTCGTGGTAGGCCTACAGGTTTAACACTGTCGTAACTCGTACAATCGTATTATAAAATTTCACATGACAGAATCACGCTCTTAATCTATGTCCACACTGTGCCTTTTTCTATTCATTAAAGGCATGCATTATAGCGCAGTCAACAGAGCACGTGAGGCATGCCCGTGAGGCATGCTCTCTGACCGTAACTAAAACTTTCGCTTTGTTCTTTGATGACAATATTGGCGTTGCGTTCGTTGGCGCATTCAATTATTGAATGCGCCAATATGAAAGTTGAATGTCAAAAGATGATGAAAATTGAAGATGAAAGTGCACAGTGTGGACATAGCTTTAGGGTGCGTTTCCACTGACGCAAAGCGGGGCGGAGAGGAGCTTAGCGGTGTCGAATTGACCAACCACCATGCTCGAAATCTTCGTTCCGCTTCAAGTGAACAGCACGATTGGTCAATTCGGGCACCGCTAAGCTCCTCTCCGCCTCGCTCCGCGTCAGTGGAAACGCACCCTTAATGTCATCTATATAAAAGTAGCCGAATTTTCATTACTTTTATTTTGAGTAAAGGCTGTGGCCAAAACTTCTTGTAGATCTAGAATGATAAATAAAAGCTTAATTTACGCGTGATGCATTAATACCAATATTTGTACGCAGGCATTCTCGGAAAAATCATTGGCATTATAAGGTTCCGCACGGCAGAAAAAACGGATGCGCGAATTAAGATTATGAGCGAAGTTATTAACGGAATACAGGTAAAATTATAGAAAACTTGTTCTTTTCATCAACTATTGATTTTCTCACCTTGTCCTCATTTTGTGAATGTTTATTTCTAAGGCGGTTTTTATTGAACTTGAAACATTCTCAATGCACGTCGAGGAAATTATGAACTAAATTAATACTAATTGACATTTTGTTTTAGAGTAGTAGGTAATTGCATTAGGTGCATTAGAGAAACATTAGGTTAATTAAAGTTGTTAGTGCTTAATATGTGACTTTAAAATTAACATCTAGATTCAAGAGCTTTTAGTAGTCAGTCTGATGTTTTGAGCTAAAACTTTGCTATGAAGAAATTGTTGCCTATATTTTTTGATTAATAAAATGTATAGTTAAATTTTGAAATGCAGTTCAGTTTTTATTATTTTAGGTGATCAAAATGTACGCATGGGAAATTCCATTCCAAAAGGTCGTTGGAGACAGACGGAAAGAGGAACTGAAACAGATTAAACTGGCGACAATACTGAGAACCATATTTCTTGGCTTCATGATATTTACCGAAAGAACTGCACTGTTCTTTACTATTTTAACCTACATTCTTTTAGGGAATGTGTTGACGGCGAATGTGGTAAGTTTTTATTTATGTATCGAATCTAAAGGTGCCTGACCGGGAGCATTTGCTTGTAATGTAACATTACAGAGTCGAGTATCACATGGAGAACAGAGCATTAAAATGAGCACCTTGTGATGATACAGTGTGTAATATCTTGGCAAAACTTGTTAGGCCGGCGCCACACATAGCACAAACATTTGAACACTTATTTGAACACTTGTTTGTACACATGTGTAGCACGGGACTTTGAGACTTTGTTCACAGCTTTGTACAAACATTTGCACTTTGCCATTCGATGTCGGTTTTTTGGCGCACATCAAAGAGCTCAAAGATCTATGTTCAAATGTTTGCTTACCTGCTACACATAGCGCAAAGTTCACTTGACACTTCTGTGTAGTCCATAGATAATACAATATATACAACCACAGACTACATGTCATGTAGTCTGTGGTTGATCGAAGTATTTTGCCGGGAATGTGAAAGAGTGATGTTGTGTTTTTGTATAATTATTTTCCTAAAATTGTGTTAATTGGGTTTTAATGTGTAATATTGGTAGGGCTAAGGGCCCGGACGCACCTGCGTCTATCGTCTGAAGCTTCGTGCTATGAGACGATACCTACTATTGGACGATACAAGAAGATCGTCCAACAGAATCGGTTTTAGCGCGAAGCACTACGCATAATATGCGGCCGTGGCAGTAGAATATTATCCATTAAGATATTCGTTATCGTGCACAAGACGTGTGGGAAAGTGATGCATTAAGTATTTATTCCATTACACTAAATTTAGAAATCTAAATGATTTAGTCACTAAATTTAGTGAAGTGGAATAACATTTAGAAAGCTAGGATCCTAATTAGTGTACTAAATCGGCAAAAATGTGGCTTCTAAGTTCTAACTTCTAACTGACTAAATCAGTGTTGCCAGATGGTTTCAACCTTTTATTGTATTAAAGTCAATATATTTTATGTTATACGATCTGGAATCCATTCATAATTAATTTCTAAAGTCTGCTGGTTCCAAGTAGTTCAGAAAGTTCATGATTCATAATTTTTCGTGGAGCAAAAATTCTTTCAACCATCTTTTTCGCCTTTTATTTATTTTGATTTTTTGTTGGTTTGACAGAACTGGACCCATTATGAAAACGTCTGGCCAAAATCGCCGCGTCGTCACAACTGATTTTTAATCTGTGCAACTGATTTAGTTACTAAATTAGGACAAGTGGAATAAGTAGCTTCTAATTTGTCTTCTTTTTAGAATCCTATTTAGAACTTCTAAATTTAGTGTAATGGAATAACTACCCAGAAACGTGCTATTTTGTGTTCCCTCCAAAACTCCATCAAAAGTTTCAGTAAAGCGTCTACCACTTTACTGAATCGACTGCCTTGACTTTCTGACTGTAATGACATTTACTTAGACTTTGACTAGACTTTGGACCTGACAATATAGAAAACGATGCTGAAAATTGTAATAAAAAATATTGTTTTCCTGCCATATATTATGCTCGACACTGGCCATGGCTAAAGCCGAAGTGCCATAATAAGAAAAAAAAATTCTTGGCTGTCAGTTGTCACGTCAAATCAGTCGTCCATCTTGTTTGACGTCCTTGCAACAACTGTGAAGTGAAAATGTATGTGAAACTCTGTGAAACATGTCTGGCAGGTTCAACATACAAGTGTTCAAATGTGTGACAAAGTCTGTGTTCAAACATTTGTGATATGTGTGGCGCCGGTATTACATCAATGCTACGTGACAGTTAAGTCAACCTGCTATGCAATGCTCAAAGTCGAATCTATAATGTTACATTACACGCGAATGCTCGTCAGTCAGGGAGGTATAGTATTGTAATGTAATGCTCAAAGTCGAATCTAGTTACATTGCACGCGAATGCTCCCTGGTGAAGAAGCACCTTTATAGTACCTACCCATATTCTACTATTAATACAGGTTCGTTCGTTTTTCGATCCAGTCAATTTCCTATTGAAAAGTAAAATAGTATTCTCATACTATAATTAAACGTCAAATACCAGATTTTTCGTTGGTTAAAAATTTTTATGACACATTGTTGCGCTAATTTATTATTTTATGTTATAACTTATAACACTATGAATGAATCATTAATTGCGTTTCAATTACGCGCATAAAGGATTTTTATTGTGTCTAGCCAAACTAGTGTTAATGAAAACACCTATTTAACAATGGAAAATTATAACCCAATCAATAAATAATAAAATGCTTATGTCCGATAACAATTATTATTTATCGTGTTTACTTTAAAACTGATAGCCTAATGATTAATCCGTGTTCATGTTTGTTGTTTTAGAAGGAACTTAATTGCTTCATAGTTTTTTGCAACTACAAAAGAGTACACGATGATCACTACATTTAATAATATACAATCTATATCTATACATAATATAATAATAAAACTGTAGAAATGTAAATTTTGTACATTAAAGATATTCAAAAAATAATAAGCGGGGGGTGTCACTACATCGCTATAGAAGCCAAAAATGTGGTTAGTTTTATGTCTGTCTGTCTGCCTGTCTGTCTGTATGATTCTGTATGACCGGTTTGAATGCGGTTTTCGCAGATATATTTGTCTTCTTCCACTTAACATTGAGCATTGCATAGCAGGTTGACTTAACTGTCACGTAGCATTGATGTTACAAGTTGTGCCAAGATAATATTACACACTGTATCATCACAAGGTGCTCATTTTAATGCTCTGTTCTCCATGTGATACTCTTAATGTGATTGACATAATTTTTATACACCACAACAAACGACAAAAGAGGGGGTAAGATTTGGTATCAACTGATGAAGTAGAAATACTTTAAATGGCAAAATAACTTTTGCCGGGACATCTATCCCCTTACTAATAAACACTGTATAAGCTTTGAATAGTTATTCAGTGTTTTGTCTTCTTCAATCCAATTACAAATGTCACTTGTGTGACAGGAACAAAACACTGTATAACTATTCAAAGCATAAACAACGTTTATTAGTAAGGGGGTTTGTATATAATAAAAACCGGCCAAGTGCGTATCGGGCCACGCGTAATATAGTAATATAGGGTTCCGTAGTACAGCTAGTTTTTCATAATTTTTGTATGGTCCATGAATGTACATTTATAACATGTTTACACTACTAACAACATCATCTCAGTCACTTTCAAAGAATTTGAATGAAAAGTTCCTTTATACTTCGCCGAAAACTTTTTTTTTAGTTGATCGACTATTGGTCAATAACTCATGAAGTAGCTTCTAAGCCGTTATAGTTTTCCTTTTAAATTCAGCATATTTCCTACTCCCGTAAATTTTTTCACATTTCCAGAAGCTATTACCGTTTAAGCTTGTTGAACTCTAACGATTTTTCCCACTTTAAAACTTCATATTTTACAAATAGATCACTAAGTAATTGGAAAATGATTTGTGAATAGTTGTAATATTTGTAAGGAACCGATCCAACGACACCCTACACGGTGGGGTGGACGCGAAAAAAAATAATCATCAGTAAGTACCATGTCATTTTTAGGGTTTTAGGTGTTTTAGGGTTCCGTAGCCAAAATGGCAAAAAACGGAACCCTTATAGATTCGTCATGTCTGTCTGTCTGTCTGTCTGTCTGTCTGTCTGTCTGTCTGTCCGTCCGTCCGTCCGTCCGTCCGTCCGTCCGTCCGTCCGTCCGTCCGTCCGTATGGATAAGTCTCCAAAAATCATATTGAGGTTTCTCATATAATTTTTTTCTAACCTGAATAGTTTGCGAGAGAGACTCTTCCAAAGTGGTAAAATGTGTGTCGCCCCCCCTCTAATTTCTAAAGTAGGGGCATGATAATTCAAAAAAAAATATATGATGTAGATTACTATAAAAACTACCAACGAAAATTGGTTTGAACGAGATCTAGCCAGTAGTTTTTTTATACGTCATAAATGGTAAACCTTAATCTAAATTTCATTAAATCGACTGAAATATAAAAATAAATCAAAAACCTTTTAATTTCATAAAAATAAACCTTATTGCTGCTGCGGAACCCTTCATGGGCGAGTCCAACTCGCACTTGGCCGCTTTTTTTTAAATATTTTATATACTTACCATTTTGTCGGCATCATTAATATGTGCACTGTGCAGTTATGCCGAATTACGGCTTTGTAGGCGCTATAGTCTCTGAGCAAAACCGCGGACAGACGGACGGATAGACCGAAACTATAAGGGTTCCTTATTGACTACGGAACCCTAAAAAGCCTAGAAAAGGCTAAGTTACTGTAATTTTTCACAGGAAATTTTGTTTCTCCGGAATTACTTTTGATATAACGTAGTTTATCTTGATAGCGTTAAAACAATTTTTGTAAAATGCGAAGTTTAATAATCAATAATAAATTACATAACTTTAATCTTGACTCAGCTTCTTAAAGTTTCTGTCATATTCTTCATTAATTATTAATGTGTGTGATCATAAATAACGTAACCAAGTAACCCCTAAAGTTTCCGACCCCCTGGGGGGTTGGTCGCCAGTTGAGGGAACTATTTCAGTAAAAAAACACAAAAAATATGAAAAAAATTGTCAATAAATTAGATTTTTAACAAAATGATAATATTTATAATAATTAATGAAAAATTATCAAGGTTGGGGGGTCGCGAAATATTTCTTCATAAAAAAAGCGGCCAAGTGCGAGTTGGACTCGCCCATGGAGGGTTCCGCAGCAGCAATAAGGTTAATTTTTATGAAATTATATTATTTTTGATTTATTTTTATATTTCAGTCGATTTAATGAAATTTAGATTAAGGTTTACTATTTATGACGTATAAAAAAACTACTGGCTAGATCTCGTTCAAACCAATTTTCGTTGGTAGTTTTTATAGTAATATACATCATATATTTTTTTTAGAATTATCATGCCTCTACTTTAGAAATTAGAGGGGGGGGGGACACACATTTTTCCACTTTGGAAGAGTCTCTCTCGCAAACTATACAGGTTAGAAAAAAATGATATGAGAAACCTCAATATGATTTTTGGAGACCTATCTATAGATACCACACATGCATAGGTTAGATGAAAAAAAATTTTTTTTTGTTTCATTAAGGTTTACTATTTATGACGTATAAAAAAAACTACTGGCTAGATCTCGTTCAAACCAATTTTCGTTGGTAGTTTTTATAGTAATATACATCATATATTTTTTTTAGAATTATCATGCCTCTACTTTAGAAATTAGAGGCATGATAAATGATAAATGTTAAATGATAAACACAAATTTTTCCACTTTGGAAGAGTCTCTCTCGCAAACTATTCAGGTTAGAAAAAAATGATATGAGAAACCTCAATATGATTTTTGGAGACCTATCCATAGATACCACACACGCATAGGTTAGATGAAAAAATTTTTTTTTTGTTTCAGTTGTACCTATGGGGACCCCTAAAATTTTTAATATTTTTTCCAATTTTTGCATCAAAATCTTAATGTGGTTCACAGACTACATCTACTTACCAAGTTTCAATAGTATAGCTCTAATAGTTTCGGAGAAAAGTGGCTGTGACATACGGACGGACGGACAGACAGACAGACAGACAGACTGACAGACAGACAGACAGACAGACAGACAGACAGACAGACAGACAGACAGACAGACAGACAGACAGACATGACGAATCTATAAGGGTTCCTTTTTTGCCATTTTGGCTACGGAACCCTAAAAAGTGTCGAATTGACGCCATAGCTTTGGAGAATGTATAGGATTACTACTAGAATAAGTCGCGTTAAGTCCCGATTAATAAGTTTTAATAATGCAACGTGAAAGTTTAAAATGTTAGAGCAAAGAATAGCAAATAAAAAAGCGGCCAAGTGCGAGTTGGACTCGCCCATGGAGGGTTCCGCAGCAGCAATAAGGTTTATTTTTGTGAAATTAAAATATTTTTGATTTATTTTTATATTTCAGTCGATTTAATGAAATTTAGATTAAGGTTTACTATTTATGACGTATAAAAAAAACTACTGGCTAGATCTCGTTCAAACCAATTTTCGTTGGTAGTTTTTATAGTAATCTGCATCATATATTTTTTTTAGAATTATCATACCTCTACTTTAGAAATTAGAGGGGGGGGGACACACATTTTTCCACTTTGGAAGAGTCTCTCTCGCAAACTATTCAGGTTAGAAAAAAATGATATGAGAAACCTCAATATGATTTTTGGAGACCTATCCATAGATACCCCACACGCATAGGTTAGATGAAAAAAAATTTTTTTTGTTTCAGTTGTACCTATGGGGACCCCTAAAATTTTTAATATTTTTTCCATTTTTGCATCAAAATCTTAATGCGGTTTATAGACTACATCTGCTTACCAAGTTTCAATAGTATAGCTCTAATAGTTTCGGAGAAAAGTGGCTGTGACATACGGACGGACGGACAGACAGACAGACAGACAGACAGACATGACGAATCTATAAGGGTTCCTTTTTTGCCATTTTGGCTACGGAACCCTAAAAAGGTTATCTAAAAGAAAGGGCGATCAAGGGCAGCTTGATTTAGTCAGATCTACGCCAAATTACCAACAATATAGGCAATTTACATTTCATTTACGTTTCAGATATATCCTCTACAACAGTTTATGAATGCTGCGCAAATTAATATTACGCTAATTCTACCTCTTGTTATCTCTTTCACGTCGGAATTATTCGTATCTCTACGTAGAGTGCAAGAATTTTTGGATTTAGGTAAGTGTGAAATTAGCGTAAGAAGCATCAGTGAAGTTGAATCATTAGCAGATGTCCGACCCACGTAATTTGATTGGGTTATGTCAATGGTCGTGGTTAGGCATGACGTAAACCGACCAAATTATTTAGGTCCATCACCTGCCTAACAATTTCTTTGATGGTACCATCGAGCAAATTGATTCATAGGCAGTTGAAGGAGCTATGTCATTTGGTTGGCTTATGTCAATTCAAAGCTGGTCGTAATCTGTCGGCTGGGTTTGACATAACTCCACCAACTTACGTAGGTGTGCCAACTGCCTATGAATCAACTTCTCTGATAGTATATAAAGTAAACTGTACAATAATAATTATTATATTATTATGTTACTGTTTTTACAATACCGTAATGTTATTTTCAGACGATAGACCAGATTTGGCCGGACTCGATGGAGATCTGGCTTTACCCAGCAAGCTGTTCCGTAATATGGAGGGTAGTTTTAGGAAGGATAAAGAAAATCCAGTAAGGCCACTTTCGTACCAGCGAAATGATTTATCATTTGGAAATGATCTTAACAATATGGGTAATTATAGCTTTTCCTATACGTCTTCATTTTTCCACTAACTCTTAGATATCTCTTAACACAAAAGTATGAAAAATCGACTATACAGTCGATTTTTCAGATTTTTTTTTACTGTACGTTTGTCTCAATAATTTGCTGTTGTTCATTAAAACGTTGTTCATTAAAACGATAACAACACACTACATTTCTATAAATAAATATTTATTGCTTTTTTCGCGAAACAAAAATCATTAATCATAATAAAATTAAGTGTATTTTCCTAGACGATTCTTCGTTTGAAATTGACACATGATCAAATTAATTAAATAACAGGCTATCGACCAAATATGAGGTTCCGTCGCAGTCTGTCGCTGTCGAACGACCTGGCGGTGGAGCTGCGCGACGTGAGCAGCAGCTGGACCGGCGACGCCAACTTCCTGGCGCTCAGGAACGTCTCCGTGCGCCTGCGCCGCGGGAAACTCTGCGCCATCATTGGCTCCGTCGGCTCCGGAAAGGTAAGAAAGAAGGAACGATGTATTTGTTGGATTTTGTGTCCTCTTCTAGGCTTTAGCCTCTAGGTTTCTATCAGTAGAGGTTGGAAAATTTAAAAAGAAAATGACCAAAAGATAAAACTAGGATCAAACGATCCAAAAGGTGTTAAACTTTTGGTTCAGGGGGGCTATTACGACCTCTTATATCCAGCCAGTTTCCAGCCAGTTTACAAGCCGTGTCTATGCAACGACCTGTAAACTGGCCTGTAAACTGGCTGGATATAAGAGCTCATAATAGCCCCCCTGATCTGAATTATGGATTTTAAATTGAACAGGAGAAAGCGAAAAACGGGGATTCTACAGGGATTGATTTTAATGAACACACTAAAACCTTAAGATTCTAAATAATATTCTCTTTTCAGTCATCCATATTGCAACTGCTGCTAAAGGAGCTGCCCGCGGCGTCTGGCACGGTGTCGGTGTTCGGGAGCATCTCGTACGCCAGCCAAGAGGCCTGGCTCTTCCCCAGCACCGTCCGCGAAAACATTCTATTCGGTTTACCATACGAACCTCAGAAGTATAAACAAGTAAGGGCATATATTTCTTTGATTTAGAGCCTGTTTCACCACTTCCTGATAAGTGTCGGATAGGCTATCCACTACTTAACTTGACAGATTATGGGCCTGTTTCACCACTGTCTGATAAAGTCGCAAATAAGCTATTCACAACTTTTTTGACAAATTCTCCATACTTCATCTGTCAAGTTATGTGATGAATAACTTATCAGGAAGTGGTGAAACAGGATCTTAACGAAATAGAATTATTTAGTACTGTTAATAACATTGTTTTAATGGCAGATATAAATTTTAGGTATGCAAAGCGTGTGCCCTAGAGAAGGACTTCAAGCAGTTCCCGTACAGCGACCAGACTCTAGTGGGGGAGAGGGGGGTGTCCCTCTCGGGCGGACAGCGCGCCAGAATCAATTTGGCCCGCGCCGTCTACAGAGAGGTATAAAATTAATTAAAATTTTCAAAATGTTTTTGTTGCTCCATATCTTTATTTATTTTTTATCTTGGATTACTACTTAGGCGGACATCTACCTGCTGGACGACCCGCTGTCGGCTGTGGACGCGAACGTGGGCCGGCAGCTGTTCGAGGGCTGCATCAACGGCTACCTGCGCGGCCGCACGCGCATCCTCGTCACACACCAGATACACTTCCTCAAGGCGGCTGACTTCATCGTCGTACTCAACGAAGGTCGAGTCGAGAACATGGGCACATTTGACGAGCTTGTATCATCTGGCAAGGACTTCTCGCTCATGTTATCGTCTCTACAAGAAGGGAAAGACAAGGACACTGATAGTATCGGCTCAGAAGTAAGTCTTTCAAATGTTAAATATATAAAAACAAAACATTATTAGATACCTGTGCGTTAATATTATTTTTATCGTTTTAGAAATCGGAAGACAAGATGAAACCACCGATGTTGAGAGCCATATCGACGACTGAGGAGGAGGAAGGTGGTGAATTTGAAGCGCAGAAAATGGCCGCCGAAGAAAAACAATCGGGCAACTTGCGTTGGGAAGTGATTGCCGCGTATTTTAGATCTGGCGGGAACCTCTGCTATATAGTGTTTATCATGCTCCTGATATTTATGACTGCAGCCAGCGCGGCAGCTGCAGACTATTGGATTAGCTACTGGTGAGACTGCAATTTTCGTTATTATTGTGAGTTATGACTCGCGTAAACTTGTTGCGAACTGCGATGTAAGTTTGGGACGTTGCAAATTGCGATGTAATAATTTATTACCTACTTCTATTCTAGTTTCTAACCGTAAATGCTTTAACAGTAGCTTCAAAAATGTAGAAATGTATTTAAAATATTAGTGCTCGACAGTAAATTTTACATTTTTTCATACATTGCATGACTACAAAAAATCAAAATTGTTGAACGCTTAGCAGAATAATTTTGCTGTTGCTTCTTTGGTTGCTTCTGTAAGCAAAATTATTATCAAATCATGACAATATGATGACATGACGTAAATTATCATAAATTTTTAGGTCTAATCAAATGGCAATTTACGAGGAAGACATGGTCGGACAAGAATTAGGTGAGTGTATCTTCCCGTTTCAACCGACAGCCTTCTAGGCTGAGTGCTCCTCAAGTAGCATTTCGGACAGAGAGGCGCTTTGCGTAATAATGAGTTTCAAAAGGGCTCAAGAGTGCCCTTAACTTGTAGGCTTCTTTTGTAAACGTTTAATGAATTTGTAATATATTTTTAGGGCATAAATAGATATGGTTTTTAAATATATTTTTATACAATTTGAATAATTTATAATATTTTTTACTTCTTAATTCCAATGTTGTAGGGTTCATGTTATATAATTTATTTTCCACTTTATCTGTATAAAATAGTTTTGATTTTTTTACGTTCAGACCCAGGGCTAGATGTTCAAGTTGGCAATTTAACTACGGGACAATATGTGATTATTCATGGAAGTATCGTTATTGTGTGCATTCTTTTGACCAACATAAGAGTGTTCCCGTTCGCGTCGATGTGCGTCAGGGCCTCACAGAAACTACACAACTTAATGTTCTCTACCATGCTTCGGGGCATCATGAGATTCTTTGACACAAGTTCTTCGGGTGAGTAAAGTGAATAGAATTTCTAGTTATTGAATGGCTTGCCATGTCTATACAATATGTAACATGGTATAAACCGACAAGTGTTTTTGGCGCGTGGTTGCTTTCAAAGTCGAGACAATGGTTAAAACACTCACAGCATAAAAATATCATCCGAGTTCCTACCTTGTAAGATTGTACCATCATTTTACTATTTTTTATTTTTCAGGGCGCATTCTAAATCGATTCACAAAAGATATGGGAGCTTTAGATGAAATATTGCCTCGAACGTTGCTGGATGTGTTCCAAATTTACAGCACTCTAGTATTTATTATCGTCCTTAACGCTGTAGCTCTGTATTGGACGCTAGTTCCTTCTGCAATCTTACTCGTGTTCTTCATGTTCTTCGTGAAGGTTTACATGAAAACAGCTCAGGGAGTGAAACGTTTGGAAGGTGTTAGTAAGTATCCAACGACTTTTTGCAAAATTTATTCTTAATTCAATAAAATTCAAATATTCAGTCAAAAGTTATGAATATTTTACATTACTTACTAGCAAGTAGCATTAAAAATCTACTTAAATCTTAATTACAATATAATATATTATATTCTAATATAAAAAATATAATTACATAATATTATTTTCAGCTAAAAGTCCAGTATTTGGTATGGTTTCATCATCACTGAACGGCATTGCTACTATAAGATCAGCAGGGGCCCAGCACAGACTTATAGATGAATTTGATCAGCATCAGGTAATATTACAATTACTTTATAGTTATTTTTAATTTTTATCATACTAAAATAATATGATTGTGATTAATAATATTTATACCTCTTTCCAGGACTTGCACACTTCTGCATGGAACAGTGTACTAGGCGCTGGTTCTACGTTTGGATTTTACTTAGATACTATGTGTCTGGTTTACTTGACTACGATCATTTTCGTGTTCCTGTACGTGGACTTTGGTAAGTATATTAACATTTTATATCACTGTTTATAGTTTAGGTATAAAATGCTACATCAGGGGTGGCCAACCAGTCGATCGCGATCAACCGGTCGATCGCGAGTTTAGTCCAGTCGATCGTGGCCAGGCGCAAATTTAAATAATTAGATCAGACTACCAGACCAATAAGCTAAACTATGCTGTTTCATTTGAGATTTCGAGAAGTATGAACTTGGTAGATCGCACAGGGTTTCATTAGTAAACAGTAGATCTTAGGTCTAATAAAGTTGGGGCCACCCCTGTGCTATGTCATAATATGTTTTTTTCGCTTATCCTTAATATACGCACCAAAATCGGAGAAGTGCCAATGTTAGTTAATATTAATTTCCGATTTTTTGTGTGTCTTAGGTACCACTAACACTTTTACACACATAACTAACTTCTAGTGACATCACACGTATTTGCCTGTTCGTAGGAGATGCAATAGCAGTGGGCAGTGTGGGTTTGGCGGTGACACAGAGCAACACTCTCACTGCGATGTTACAGCACGGCGCCCGCATGCTGGTGGAGTTCATAGCGCAGCTCACCAGCGTCGAGAGAATACTGGAGTACACCAGGATAGAGGAGGAACAGAACCTGTTTGAAGGAAGTGAGTTATTTGCAGTACCTTTCTTAAACTGAATAGTTTTTATTTCTGTTCTTTCCACTGATGTTCACAAAATTTAATTCTGTTACCAGATAGCACTCCCAAACTTTTGTTTCAAAATCTTTTCAGAAATCCAAGTTCCACCGACCTGGCCGTCTGACGGTATGATCTCGTTCCAAAACGTGAACCTTAAATATGCTCCTGACGAAGATGTTGTACTGAAGAATTTGAATATAAACATTGAAAGTGGATGGAAGGTAAAATTCATCAACAGCTTTAATTTGGGTTTTTTTCTGTTCCTTTGATTCTGTTCATTTCTTATGTCTTATGTATTTGTACAGGTGGGCATCGTTGGTAGAACTGGAGCAGGGAAATCTTCGCTTATATCAGCTTTGTTCAGATTCGCCTATTTAGATGGAAGAATTACCATTGATGGTATTGACACGTCTGTTGTAGCTAAGCAGGTAATTTTTTCTTTTGTTATCAGTTCTTCTTGTACCTACTCAAATTACATGTTTATTTGTTTCTCTTTTTATAATATTGTGTTCATTTATTTTAAAAACTTTATACTTAACTTTAATTTTATTTTAGACCCTGAGATCGAAAATTTCAATTATTCCTCAAGAGCCAGTGCTGTTTTCAGCTACAATTCGATATAATTTGGACCCATTCAATATTTATAGTGACGAGGACCTGTGGCGTGCTTTAGAACAGGTGTGAATGATGATAATATTTTTTATGTTATCACTTATCATTTTATATCAATGATCATCGTTACTATAATATAATTTTTGTTTTTCTAGAGTTTTTGCTTCATTAAGTAAGATTTTTGATGGATTTAAGGTGGACATGAAATCCGCGGTGCCGTCTCTGGACTTCAAGGTGACGGAGGGCGGGTCGAACTTCAGCGTGGGGCAGCGGCAGCTCATGTGCCTGGCGCGCGCCGTGCTGCGCTCCAACAAGCTGCTCATCATGGACGAGGCCACCGCCAACGTCGACCCTCAGTAAGTAGCTGTGTGATACATACTACAAGCTGACGGAGGGCGGGTCGAACTTCAGCGTGTGGCAGCGGCAGCTCATGTGCCTGGCGCGCCGTGCTGCCCTCCAACAAGCTGCTCATCATGGACGAGGCCTCCGCCAACGTCAACTGAATTTTATTATTACCTCAGCGATTAAGCTTCTCAAGAAAAGTATGTTCGGAAAATTATTCTTTATTTTTTAACAATTTTGTATTAGATATATAAAAGTTAAAATCTTAATAAAAATATGCTCGTTTTTTCCAGAACTGATAATTTCATCCAGCAAACAATTCGTCGTCAGTTTGCGTCGTGTACGGTGCTGACGATAGCGCACAGGCTGAACACCATCATGGACTCTGACAAGGTGCTGGTGATGAGCAGCGGCGTGGTGGTGGAGTTCGACCACCCCTACATCCTGCTCAGCGACCCCGACAGCCATCTCTCCTCCATGGTCCGGGAGACCGGCGACAAAAACAGCAGAAAACTTTTTGAAATCGCAAAGGAGACATACTTCCAGAGCAATCTGAAAGAGAATGCAAGATGAGAACGGAAGAATAATTGTGAAAGTCTGATGTTTTTCTAATAATTCATAAAATAAGAATTTCAATTATTGCAGCCGAAAGCTAAGAAGTAAAGTATCAAACTTTAAAAAGATGCAAACATTGATTACTAATTTTCTACACCATGTTTAGTTTTTGTAAGGACAATAAAAAAGCGCGCGTTTTTATATATCGCGTAGTTAGGCTTGAGTAATAAATAATTAACAATAATTTAGGTATAGGATTAGGGAATAAGGACCACGGTAGAACGAACTGAAGTTATTACCTTTAGTAAAATGTAAATACTGTAAGTCTTACAATTTAAATATAGTATGAATACTTTTATAACTATAATTTCTTATTTATAATTCCTGAATCAAAATAAATTTAAAGGAACTTTTCAAAAACCATACTCGTTCACGACCAATAAAACTAAGCGCTACTATAAACCTGTCTCATTACAAATATACAATTTCCAAACTATTAAACAATGCACACGATGACATTCCAGTTTCGTAACATAGTGAAACAGCAATCCGCAGGTACTCGGGAAGCGACATGATGTGTGTTTCTGGGAACATAATCTACATGCGGCCGCATACATAATGTTGCGGTGCAAATGTGCGCGCTGAAATTTCTTCTTGCAGTCTGGGTAAGCATTGCTCCACCGAAAATCTAGTTACAGATTTTGTTTCTTCGCTCTATTTAGCTTTAGAGATGATTTCTGGATCGTATTTTAAAACAAAGTAATTTTTTTGATATTTCAGCTTGAGAAACCTTTATACTTACCTCTTATTTGTTATAAAACTATCATCTAGCCATATCATGGCTTTCATAGTAGCGCTTACAAGGAAAAAGAGATTTTGTGAGAACTTACTTAATAATCTGAATTGCACAGGCACTCGTATAGATTCCAAGCTACGTACATCAGTAGTACCAATATTAGCATGGCCACACAGAAAGGGTTTTCCCTGATTTTGGTCAATATTGCAATACAATCGCAAGATCCAGTGTCAGCTACTGACGACCGTGCTGGCTTAGATTCCACAGCCTCTTCCATTGTTATGACTTATGAACCGTATTTATTAAATTACTTTAAAATTAAATTTATTTTTTTACTTTTTCGATAATTTTAAATCAAACTGTAAATTTTGATTGTCAGTAATGTAAATATGCCTCAGTTGTCATTATCTACGAAACAAAATAATTATGTTATCAAAGATTTAAAGGTGCCCATACACGGGACAATTTGTCGTTTCGATCGCTGGTCAAGAAAATCGTCCAATTGATCTTTTGGGCGTAAAATCGTTTGCGATATTGTTACACATAACACACGTACAATAATATGTCGTTCGATTTTAACATCGAGGCGACAAATCTTTACGATAATTGTCCCGTGTATGGCCTTTAGAAACTTTTTGAAAAAAAAATCTATTTACTATATTTCATTTTTTGTAGTGTGGAAATACAACTTTCTAGAGTTTTCCCACTTAGAAGTTTGAAGAGTTTGTTGAGCACATTTGAGGCTATTTTGTTTTATGTGTGGTTTGAGTATTTTTGAATTCATAACAATATTATTTGGGTTAAGTTTTTAATAAAATAACAAAGTATATAAACAATAGTGGACCCGACAAACCGTAATGAGTACCGTACCAATGTAAAAACCATCAGACCCTGGTGCGCCTCCCAAATGCATACCAAAAAAAATATTCAAATCGGTGAATGACTGGCATTTAGGAGGAGTACGGTGACACATGTACATACTTACGTTTAATATCATTATAAGGGTGGTCTAACTAATTATTATTATGGCCACATTTTTAAGCTTTTGATTTATAAAACGACACTACACCAATATTATACAAGTTCGGTAATTTTTTTCTAAGTTTATTACTGATAGTAAAAAAAATAAAAGAAAAACAATAATACACTGGTGACGGACAATAATTTATATTTTTATGACGAATGAAATAAAACAAGTTACAAATCAATACCATACGGAACCGAACAATACAGTGCTCCTTGGAGAGTTATTATAAAATGACAAGAATATACTTTGCAAAATGAAATAAAGATTGAAGACTTTGGATTTTGTGACGAAACAGTGAAACAATAAAAGTAATAAATTATTATTTACAAATTGTTTGAATTGCACAAAACTGTACTTGTGGGACTTAGTGGACTCATTTGGTTCTTTAATATATTTTATTCCATTTATTTTAAAACATTGTTGACATTCTAATAAAAAATATTGTCATCATATTATAATATAAATATAAGATGCAAGCCAAAACCTTACAAAATTATTAATTTAAGCCAAAAAAGTTGTCATTGATATCGAAATAAAGTAATCTTGTATCTGAACGGGTTGTCTCTTCAAAGTTAGATTCTAAATTTTTTCGGCACTTGCAATCAGTAACATAAACATCATTGCTAAGTGTACAAGAAACGTTTTTATCTATGGTATTGTATTCAAAATTTTGTATGGCATCAGCTGATTTATTTTGCGAGTTGAAATAAAATGAAACCTGTGCAGACTTATTATCTTCCTTTTCAGATTTTCTTTGTAAGTGAAATGTTTCGGCGTATTCATTTGTTTGATTCATATTCAAATAAATTTCAGGATTTAAAAGACAAGAAAGTTTTTTGTCGATATTTAAAGTTTTTGGTACACCATATATTTCAGAGTCGAAAGATTGATTTTGTGACTTATTAGGTACTTCAGCTAACATCTTAATGTCGTTTTGGCTTTTCCCTTGTTCATATACGGAATCTTTTTGGCCTAATTTATTCATTAATACTGATTGGTCCTTATTAATTTCCATTTTTTCTGATACACTCCCTGTTCTTTTTAAACCTTCAATGCTGTTCTTATTAATTGATTTCTCTTGGTATTTTACCTTCAATCGTTCAAAATCATTTTCTATAAGTTCCGTTATCTTGTCTAATATCGTTGGAAGAAGTTTATCGGAGTGATCATATTGTTTGGTACATGAGCACTGTACTTTTTTAATTTTTATTTTTAAATATTCTTTTAACAAATTATAAGCTCTCTGCCTGCTACCTTCGTGATTTTTAAAAGAGCATTTACATAACGTTTCAAAGGTATCATCCTTTATAATGTTTTTTATTTCTTTATTAATATTTTCATATATATTTTTTTCTTCATCGACTGAGATGGAATGTTTCAAGCTGGGTTTTAAATCTCTAATTTTGTCCTTGATATGCTCTTTAAGCAAATTTAAAGCATTTATTTCGATTTCATCTGCATTTGAATTGGCATCATTACAGCAAACACAACTTTGTGGAGTGCTCGCTGATACGTTTGCAGTTTTTGATTGTTTAAATAAACCGGAGTCTTTGATAGGTGTACCTTAAAAAAAAACAAAAATTAGAAAAGTTCAATAATTTTCTTTTTTATTTTATTAAATGCCTTGATACATGACGTACCATATTCATTTGCAATGTTATGTCCATTTAAGCTATTCTTTACTTCATCATTATTTCGTCCACCTGAATTTAATTCAGATTTTTCCAACGATATCGTCTCACTTCTATATGAAGTATTAATTATATTACTTTTAGGCGATCCGCTTAAATCTGGATTTAGAAGTTCGACATTGCAAAAGTTTTCATTTTCCGTATTTAAATTTATGGCACACATAATATTATATTCTGAAATAGTTGGCCAGGCTTCTTTATTTAAAAAGCATTTTCTATAATCTTTATTACTCTCCTTAGTATCTGGAGATATTTTAAGATTCTGGTTATAGCTTTCAGTCTTAGTCAAACTATCTAAAAACTCATTAATAGACGTATTCGAAGGAATTTTGTTAATACAAATACATTCCCTGGGGCAACTGTTTTGTGTTTGTTCCTTGACCTTGTTTTTATCACCTAGATAGGATGACTTGTAAGTACTGGTGCATTTTTTAACATCAACATATTTTGATATTATGTCAGTTTTATGTTCTTTGTATTGATGAGATGCTCTAAAGGCATTGGTCGTATTATTCGATACTTGTTGATTGTCACAAATATAAACACCAACTGCAGACGGCAACTCAATATTTTTTAATTTTTTGTTTGTTTTCTGCTTCATGCATATCGCCTTGGATTTCGAAGATTTATTTTTTTCGTCAACTAAAACAAGTTCTTCTAGTATAAAGATTGTGTCTTTCTTAGTTGCATGTTTAACATTTTCGTCTTTTTCCGGCTTGTCATCATAATTAATATTTGTTTGAAGAATTTGTCTGTTTTTATTCTTCGATTTAGATTTTGATATCTGAAACAAAGTGTGCATCATAATATTACCTATAGAAAAGAAATAGTTTTTAGTTTTAGAATATCATGTAATATGTAAATGTATCAAAATACAAACCGATGCTCGCTGTATTACTTTTGTAAGCTTGTCTTCCATAACCTTTAGATCCTCTTTTCCGATTGTTTCCTACAACGTGAAACCATGTGAGACTAATCTTTTTATACCACTAATTCTCATACTGCTGGATAGTTAAAAAACACCAAGCACTGGTTTACCTTTTTAAGAAGTTCTACTTGCTGTCTCAGCTGTGCTACGTCGTTTATAGTCTTCTTTAGATTTGAGGAATCGTTGATTTTTCTAGTCGTTTGTGGTTTTACGAACAAAGGAAATACTGCATCAGCTATAAGATTAAGAGAGCAATTAATATAAGTGTAAAGTTTATTTCAAAATGTAACTTAAATTAAAGTAAATTGCTAAGTTTATAAAGATATATTTCAATTAAATATAACTTAATTATTATGTATAAGTACCGTAAATAGCTTTGTGCTTATAGCTAATTTAAAAATAGAATTAATCTGTAATATTAATTATTATTCTTGTTAGTTTGCAGTTGACGTAAGTAGTTGCCAATAAATAACTAACACGAGTGTTAATTAGAGGTTGGAAAATTTCAAATATGTATAGACAATTAATAAAATGCTTAAGCAGAGCATTGCATGAATGTAGCTTTGAATATAAAAACATTGCATTGGTTTCCATAAACATTACATTAATTGGAAAAATAGATAAATTACATCATGAATCCCAATTTTATATATTATTCATACATGTTTAGTTACGACTTGCGTATGATCCGTTCTGTAAATGTATCTTTAATTAGTCGTAAAAATACAATAATCGGCCAAGTGCGAGTCGGACTCGCGCACGAAGGGTTCCGTACCATTATAGAGCAAAATTAGGCCAAAAATTGTTTTTTTTTTGTATGGGAGCCCCCCTTAATTTTTTATTTTATTTTAATATTATTATTAAATATTAAAGTACACATATAATTAAGGAATTTGAGAAAAATTTAAGTACCTACCTTTTTCCATTATTGATATAGAGCAAAAAAGGTAAAAAAATGACGTTTGTTGTATGGGAGCCCCCCTTAAATATTAATTTTATTTTGTTTTCAGTATTTGTTGTTATAGCGGCAACAGATATACATAATCTGTGAAAATTTCAACTCTCTAGCTATTACCGTTCTTGAGTTACAGCCTGGAGATAGACTGACGGACAGACGGACAGACTGATAGACAACGAAGTCTTAGTAATAGGGTCCCGTTTTTACCCTGTGGGTACGGAACCCTAAAAATGGACTATATATTACATGTATACCTCTTTTACTCTCTTTTCTACATTGACAAGGTGGCCCACACGATGATATTTGTAGAGCTACAGCTTTTCGTTTAAGCATTTGCTCCGCCAGTTCAGCCGCTAGACTTCTGGCTCGGGCATCGGGATCATGTTGAGCCACTCCAGTTTTTTCTTTATCTACCGGTATTGATCGAAGCCACTAAGAAAATTTTAATTAAGTCAAATAGTTGTATAAATTATCACAAGGTTTGTAATACCTCGATCGTGGGAATCGCATACACAATAGATTTTCGATGGTAGGCAGTCGGGTGCCACTTGGGGATTGATGGGTTAGTGATAAATGTTTTTATAATATAATTTACAAACAATTTTATAACAAGAGTTTATTACAATATCACACGTTGTATATAGTTCTTACGTTATTAACGGGGAGTTATTATAGGGACCAAATGATAAGTTACCTTCATGCGATTATTCTCGATGGTTGTAGTTATGGCAATATTGAGTTCGCCAATAAATAACTGGGAGCAGTAACTGTGTATGTTAGTCCTCAATATGCTGTCGCGTTCCCAATCGTGGTTCTCATCTATGCATTTTAAAAGCTGACAGGGCATCAGCGACCCCGTAGCAGACAGATCTGTCATGAGTCCTTTCAATAGGCTTCCAATGAGATCAGACATTAGCTGGTGCCGTATGGAAGTCCACGAACAAGATTTCTTTGAACAAACAAATACTTTGTTACTCATTGTAATAAGGAGTGCATTGTAACAATGTATGCTGAAAATCTATACTAATATTATAATTCTGAAGAGTTTGTTTGTTTGAACGCGCTAATCTCAGGAACTACTGGTCCGATTTGAAAAATTCTTTCAGTGTTAGATAGCCCATTTATCAAGGAAGGCTATAAGCTATACCTTATCAAGCTAAGACTAATAAGAGCGAAGAAATAGAGGAAAATGTGGAAAAAATGGGGAAAATTATATGAAATCGCTTATTATCTTACAACTGGAGCAATTTTTATGTTTTGTGAAGGGACATATTATTTTTTTAGACAATTTTTTTGCGAAAATGGAAAAGAAACGGTTTACTTCAAATTCCTAAATTACGCAGGCGAAGCCTCGCGGAACATCTAGTGCTTCATACATTTTTATTAAGGTGACGCCATGTTAAAGTAAAAAACCGTGTTGGATGTGTTTGAGATTGCTTGTTTTCTATGCGAGGCTGACCCGGCCTCTCATAGAAAACAAGTAATGGAACAGCAAAAAATTGAAAGGGCGTAGCGACAAAATGGTTTTTGTCGCGTAATTTAAAAACCATAAATACATTTCATATAAGCTATGGACAAATTAAAGTGTATACTAGAACTAATTTATGTACAAATTTTGGAAGCTTATATCACTCTGTTGGCAAAATAGTAATCCCTTTTTTTACAGAGGTCTTTTTGATTGATTATTCTGTGTTATAAAAGTTGACCAATCGTGTTATGCTATGGGTAATTCAAAGTTCACTGTCAGTATACATATGACAGTGAACTTTATTTCTTAGCTTTAGTCATTGCTGAGAAAAATGGACATTGCTACAGCCAAATTATCAAGGCGTCACCTTAAAACGAAATTTTGATTCCTCAAGAATTTGGAAGAAAATACTTTTATAGTACGTACCGGATTGCCATCCGTTGCACAGGGACAATTAGCAGCGAGTGACGGTGTACGTTTGGCCTCAATCGACGCATCTATAGGGAGCTTACATCGACAATCTATGATCTTCTCTTGCAGTCTAGCAAGTTCACTTTTCTTAGATTTCAGTAAGTCTATTTTTCGTAGCATATCGTCATCACATTTCATTTTAAAACTATCCAAGTCGCAAGTCAATGAAGCTTTTTGCTTTTGTAAATTAGAAATCTGCAATTTTTATGTATTCTAAATAGTTATTGTAAAAATTATTTATTTATTTTAAGGGAAAACATAACATGCTACATTTTAGTCTAATATTAATGAAAATAATATGAAACCTCCGTTTTCAACGGCGTATTTTTATTTTCCTCGCTTTTTATTTCATTTCTTATTTGTTTCAAATTTTCTTGGACACCGGCCATGTCAGAGCGAGTAGCGCGTTCGACTTCTATAGTAAGTCCACGAGCTGTGCTGATCTCACTCTCTAGATATTGTATATTTCGACGCTCTGCTTGCTCCTTGAACTGAAATACGCGAATAATGATCACGATAGATTATTCGCAAATAGCCCATTCTCTGATACTGGACAACATAGTCTATCAATAAATTAATATCAATATTATGGTAATACGTTATACGTCTATCAAGAGGTACATTTAAAAGTAGGAATTGTTGATTTACATCCTACTACCTGAGAATAGTGGATGGATGAATGGATAACAGTGTTCCCGTGGAATATTTATTTGTTTATAAATTCTTTATTTGTATACAAATATTACGAAAGTGAAATTTTTTACTTCTTTTTCTTCACTCAAAATCTATTTTGATTAAATTTCGCACGGTTGGTACACAAGGTCTACTTTTCAGAGTACAGACTTCCGGTAGGATATTCTAACAACTCGGTAACCGCGAAGCCTCGAGTCCAAGCTATAGTACCATTGAAGAAATAGATTCTTAGGCACATAACGGACCTACGATGTTTGGTCGGATTATGCCAATTCAATGATAGGTGTGATCTGTCGGATGGGTTCGACTGTGGGCTCGACACAACGCGACCAATTTACGTTGGTCCGCCATCTGACTATAAATCAACTTCTCTGATAGTACAAGATAAAGAACCACATACCTCAAACTCTCGATCAATCTGCGTTAGCCGGCAATACTCCGCGGCGAGCGCGGCGTCGTCCTGCATCACCAGCTCGCTGAGCCGCAGCCTCTCGCACGCCAGCCCGCACACCTACTTTTTCCGCGAAGCCAGGGGTTAAAGCTAGTACAAGAATTTGCACCACATACCTCAAGTTCTCGATCAATCTGCGTCAGCCGGCAATGCTCCGCGGCGAGCGCGGCGTCGTCCTGCGTCACCAGCTCGCTGAGCCGCAGCCTCTCGCACGCCAGCCCGCACACCTCCTTGTCCACTTGCGTCAACTTCTCCCGCATAGTTTCTGCCTCAGCGCTGCGCCGCTTCAGATCTTCCACCAGCGACTTACACTTGCCCTTGAAGCCGTTTCTCTCTTCTAGTATTCTTTTTATCTGCAACAAGTTATCCAAAATAGTAAACCAAAACTTTTTAAAATAATAATTACACTAATGGTAATAATATCCAGATAATATTTACATTTAAATACCAAAGTGTTAATGTGCTTGTAAATGTTTTTTGCGCATTCCAAGTTAGTCTTAAAATAGTAACCTAAAACGCACAAACCTGGCTGCATCATGCACCGTCTTATAAGGTAAAACTATCATTAAAATAATACGTATTTTGCGGTAAGTATTATTGTCATTATTTTCTCTCACAAAGGCAAACAGTAATTACTGAAACATTGTAAGAAACCGTACGCCGTATTTGTACCATTTTACATTTTTCCAGCTAACCCAAAAAAATAAAATAACAAGTAAATGAACTACTAGTGAATCCTTTAAAAAGGGACGTAAATAATATTCTTATTTAAAACCATCGTATCATTCGTATTTAAAACCATCATAATATTTAGGGTTCCAAGAAAAATACGATACAGAATTTAAATTTCAAAGAAGTCTTTTTTGTGTTTATGGACATCGAGATGTTTCGGTATTTTTTTTATTCAGAGCAACCAGCCATACCAAGACCTATATATTATGTCCTTTCTCTACCCTTAAAAGTTCTCGTGAAGAAGGAAAACGGTAACAAGGAACTGATAAACAAACAAACACATATATACGCAATTTATTATGTGAATAGATGTAGCTGTAACCGCATTACCTGGTCTTCTGTGTCCTTTGCCTTGTCTTCGGCCAATTTCAAGCGACGTTCATAGCCATGCTCCAAGTCTTTCCAGGCCGCATCAGTTCTTTCTAATAACTCTAGTCTTTCTGTTTTTCGTCTAGAGAGATTTGCAGCTCGGGTTCGTAGGTCTGATATTATTTCCTCCAACTCCGCTAGTTTTGGGAGGTGCTCCTTGTCAATACCGAAGTCGGTGCAGGCCTATAAATATTGTCAACAAAATAAGCAAACGCTAATTTGCTAATTAGAATTTTAAGGAGTTAAGTAACAATATTTTAATGTCGATGGAACCATACTAGTATTATAAATACGAAAGCATTGCGAAAGTGTGTCTGTCTGACTGTCTATCTGTCTGTTACCTCTTCACGCCCAAACCGATACTTTGAGTCCCGGGAAAAGACATAGGATACATTTCATCCCGTAAAAATGTACGTTTCCAGCGCGATAAACGAATTTAAGGGCAGGTAACAGTGAAATAGCGCGTGGACAAGTTTTTTGATCCTGTTTCATTCCTTACATTATCATCTAAAAATTTTGAAAAAATTACGACCTTTACTTGAGGATATAACGTATTCGGCTTCGCATTAATTGACACAAACGGAAGAACTTCACTCGATAGAAAACAAAGCCAAAGTTACCTCTTTATAAAATCTTTTTTCAATGCTGTGCTAAGAATACTGAACTAAGCGACCTATTTTTTATAGCTTTAATTAGATAAAATTATTATCTATCCGTATTCGCAAAAATGGAAATTGTAGCATTTATTTATTGATGCCAGTGACAAGACATCTAGAGAATTCGCGTACGCCGCGGCTTACCGAGCTCCGAAAATCGCGCGGTGGCCCATACAAAAACATTTTGAGTGATAGATGCCCTTAAGCGCATTGGAGTTGCGGGCGTCATCTACTAAGAATATAATTTTATGTTTACATATTTAAGTACGATCAGAGAAATTGATTCATAGGCACATTGCGAACCTACAAAATTTGGTCGGGTTATGTCAAGCCCAGCCGACAGATCATGCATGTCTTTATATAAAATTAGCATAATTTTACCAGATTAACTAAAGTTATTCTCTCTAGTAGCTAATTCCTCTACTGGTACGATCAATAGAAACACATACAGCTTTAATTTCATTCTTGACTTCTGCTTTAATCCTCTTTGGTTTTTCTTCAGGATCACTTTTATCTTGTTTACTTTTATGTTTCGTTTTCGGGCATTTTTTGTCGAATGAGTAATTATTTTCAACGCGCATCACAACTTTGGTCTCCAAAGGAAGTCTGACGACGGGCCCCGTGATGGAGTTTACATCGAAGCTCGAACTACTCGTAAAGCAACTTCTAATTTTAGAAATGCTGCGGCTCACAACTTTCACACTCGAAACACTCTCGACTACGCTATATTCGTTCAGGCTTGATTTTACGAACCTGAAAATATACCACATTGAAAACCATGACATACAAAGATAGAGTGACATTGAAAACAAAGCAATTCTAGAATTCCTAAGGAATCCGAGAATAGCTGCCCGTATCAATTTGTTTTCCGTTATTAGATTAGAGACGATATACGCGAGAAATATTATATTTAAGCCTCAAAGTATGACAGAATACTCAAGTCTATAAGAAAGTTGGCAGACGACCAAAAACTTAAAACAATGCACTCTTGTACCCTACATACGAAATTATACGAGGGACGTCTTTGCGTGTACCGACGCAACAAATTATCTGAAATGTTTGTATGTAAAATAAATTAAAACTAAGTATAAAATTATTAAATTAAATTTCGAATTCGCAATAGGCAGTGGAAAGGACGTATTTAATTAGTGAAATTACTACGTAGGCGATGTAACATGGCCGGCTAGGTGTATGAGGGTTTGGCCTCATTTCTTCGCTAATAGCACTGTTTCCTCGACATAACGTCTGCCGCATGTATTATGCAAATATACAATTGACGTTTAATCGTCGGTTGCTACTTGCTATGATGATTGCCGGAGTCTGATGCAAAAAATAATATTTTGTAAAAACGAATCTACTCATATGTAAATCAAGACTCAATGCATTATTTGTCTGACGACAGATTATGTAACAGCTCTAGATAATAAATGACAACAGCATATGAACTTTTAAACTTTCGCGTTGCACTATACCTAATTGAAACTTATTATTTGGGACTTAACGTAGTAGCATTACTACTAGACTAGGTAAGTCGCGTTAAGTCCCGAATACAACAGAATTCTGAGAGATTTTTAGTTCAGAATTAACTTTATCAGCGTTTGTTACGAAAACGTCTTTTCCCTTTACCAGTAACAGAGAAGCAGTTTGAGACGTCAGATAATTGACTTGAAGCATCTCGAATAATTTTCAACTGCTATGACTGTTCCTTATGATTGTCCTGCAGATTTCTAATAATATACAAACTCTAAACTTTATAATTCTATAGAGCTTGTTACAAACTACTTCAGTTTACTGTTATAGCACAATATTAGAATAACGATTAACGGCACTTCATAACGTTGGCGCAATATTCATAGAAAAATGTCAAAAGTAACTCTCTCAGAGCCGCGCCGCTACTTTTACAATGAACTTTATAATATGCAGGAGTATACTTATTACACACCCTAAAATTAATATTATCAGTTATTCAGCTATTGTATAGCTGCTTTTATCGCGGGCTTTGAGCGAGGCGACCGAATCAAGAAATTCCGTAACGAAAAAAAACTAACTCCGTGCGGCGTTGCCAGACTTGAAGCACTGTGTTTGTCTGCTTGCTAGAGTCTAGACGTATGCGAATTATAATTGCATGAGTTGATGAAAAATGCTATGCAATAGCTTTACCGCGGCAATCTCCTAGTACCACACGTATTTTTATCACTTAGTTTTGTAACCTTGAAGTATAAAGTATGCGAATTACTCGTGCAGGCTGTCGGCGTGGTTGTGTCCCAGGCGGTGCCAGGCCAGCAGGGCTGCGGCCAGGTGCTGCTCCTCCGGCATCAGGCACATCATCGGCGCGCCGTCCCGCGACTCCCGCTCCATCTCATCCTGAGTCGACCGCAGGGCGCTCTACAGAATACCGTGATAACTGTATATATTTTTTTATAATCGCATTCAATAAAAAACCAAGTTCAAGTTATTCTTTTTAATTGTGATTATTTAATTTATGTACTAACTATTTTTGAAGTGTCTGTTTTAGCGGTGTTGCGAACTTTTTTAGGATGATGAGAAAAATGTTTGGGAGGGACGGAAGAGACGGAGGGAGAGTAGAGCGCTTTCGCATTATAATGTTCAATTTTTCACTTCAGCTGGAACTCAGAGTAGCCGTCGTTTATTTTTTGTGTAAACGCACCCAAAGCTATCTCAATTATCTAATGACTTCTTAAATCTGGATAATAAACAATAAAAGACGGGATACCTTTAAATCTATGTATGGGCATGCTTCTAAGACCTTAGTTATGTTCCAAGTAATGAGAGATCCCAACGATAGTTTTTTCTCTGGACTTGATAGACAACTCGTTCCATACTTGCCAACTTTGGTATCCTGCTAACAAGTACAGGAGAAGTCTATTTATAAAGCTTCTAATAGTAGATGTTATATTAATGTTTTATTATATTAATGTATGTAATCTATGTTATATTAATTTACTACTTTTAAAACACTGTTTAACGTATCTTGCTTAGTAGTTAAGAGTCAAATAAATAATATACAAAGCCAAACTCAAAAGTTTTTGTATGTGTTTGTCTGTTATGGCAACACGCTCCGATTTGATGAAATACTTTTTTTTGTCGCAGGAAAGGATACCCTCGATAGTCGATATCTTCCGCAATTTTCGCATTCATAATATTGATATGGAAGCTTAGATGCTGCGGATTCTGCGTACCCTCTATACATCACGTGAATATAACGTGGACTGCACAATATATGCAGGTCATAAACAATGTTGTAAAATATAATACGGCGTCACTCCACTAGTATAAAATCAGATTCCTCATATCATATTTTTTTATTGTTACAACGTCCAAAAAGCTTTTACAAAAGAAGCTTAAGATAAAACTAGCTTTCATTAACTCTTCAAGCTTAACATGAAGCCTAAATACGAAATAGGAATATTAAAAACAGGGAATTTGGAATAGTCACCAACTCTGTCCAGAAAAACTAAAAACATAATAATCTTAGATCTGGAATTCAAAATTTTTGGCCAAACATTTTTTATAGAAAATACGACTTCCAGTTGGATTTTCCCGCTTACCTGATTGTACCTAATGGACTGAAAATTCATTTTTATCTACACTAGTTTACAAGTTATTTTTAAACTTTTCAATTTTTAAACAATAAAGATTGTAGAAATGTCGAAGCACTAATGATTTATGATTGACAGACGAGACAGGAGAAAAGAGAAAGACATTGATGAAACCATAGACTTATAATATATGGATGAAACAGAGAAAGATCCACAGAATAATAATTCATAAGCAGATAATAGATTATAGATTTATCTTATTTTCAGGTAGGAGCAGGCGAAAAAAGTATAAAATAATAGGACTTTTGATTCTCAACTCTATGCTAGGCCTTAAAAATCATTTTGACGATTGCGTAATAATTTATGTAGTAGCTGTTATCTATTTCTCTGAAATTTAGTTATGAATAGCAACGTAAACCTTTTATACTGGCCACTTAAAACTACTTACCAACAGCTGATTACATATTTACTTATTTCATATTTTAATATAGATATCAAATTACCTAAATGAGACTTTATTTTATTGTTGTCTCTTATAACAACCTTTGTTCTTGATTTAATTTCAAAAACCGGACTTATCTAGTTCGGTAATATCATACAAAATCATATGCGCCTTTTAGTACCACTAACGACAGATAGGTATACTTAGGTTAAAAGACTTCGCGATTATTTACATCGACCCATGATGACCAACACAAGCAATGCTTCATAAAATTGCACCATTAGGGTGGCAATAATCATTATTCATTATGCATAAGGGCTCAACGTGAAGAGAGACCTTAATTAATACAAAATATATTTCAGGGTATCTAAATATAATTATATAACTCAAAGGTGACTGACTGACATAGTGATCAATCAACGCACAGCCCAAACCACTGGATGGATCGGGCTGGGCATGCAGGTAGATGTTATAACGTCGTAGGCATCCGCTAAGAAAGGATTTTGATCAATTTTACCCTCAAGGGGATAAAATACGGGATGAAAGTTCGTATGAAACTTTGTCAATTTTAAACCGATCAAGCTGAGACTTTGATACCTAATTAATAGTAATACTTTTTAACGCGAGCGAAGCCGCAGGCAAATGCTAGTTTGTTTTATAAAGATCAGTTAAAGTTACTGTGCATTTTTGAATTCCTCGCGGAAATGTGGGGCAGCTGTATATAGGAAGTGCGTCTGTAGACGAAGACTGCATAAAACGTGTTTGCCCGGGCAAATAATCGAAAGTCGGCAGGCACTCACCCGAATATTCAGACCGTTATATATGCTTTTGGGTCAGTCGGGTGCGAGGTAACCACTAACCGGTAATATTCCATTACTCGTGAACTCTTAACTAATAGATTTATTGTATCTCATTTGAGGACTGACTGGGAGATCATCTTACGCCTGGTTCTTTTTTTTTCAAATTTCACTTTGTCTGTACACATCATGCTTCAGTCATAATGCTAACAAAATTAGCACTCATAGAGAAAAATAAACATATACCGTTAGCACTCTATTTAGAGTGTATGCTGCGGAATATGACATGCATAATATTTCTACAGCATATTACAAAATGCATATTTTTACAGCATATTATAAGTGGCAAATGACTTTTTATTAGTGGATCAACGCCTCTTTGTTTGCTTAGCACAGCACGATCCCCGATTCCCCGCACTGAGTCTCTAACTCTCTATCCCACGCATGCGTATGAAAACTAAATGTCTAATAAAAAAAATGTGAACTCCCAACAAAAAGTACACATCTAGACGCAAAGTAAACAGCACGCCTGTATGTCTGTTTTACCCTCACATCTACAACAGTGCTCTGATTATGATGAAAGCCATAGAGAAGGAATCTTTAACGCGTAAGGGCTAAGTATATAAGGCTTAGATATTTTTTGAAAAATGTACGGATCCTGCGCGATATATGAATTTCGGCGATAAATATAATATTTAAACAATATTACTTATTTAAAAAGTTAAATTATCATCATATTGTTGTTTTTAATTATTGCTTTAGTAGGCTTTTAAGAATGTAGAGCTCTATCGAGTCGACGAGGTTTGAGAGGGGCTTACGATAGAAAAATATACTTAAATATCTTCACCCCACTCCCAGACATAAAAAGAATGGAACCTTTGAATGTAACAAGCAACAAAGGCGCTTTGTAAACATTGAAATTTTTTAGTAATAATATAATTAATAATTAATAGGGCAAGAGGAAAAAATTAACATAATACAGTACATTGCTGCTCCGATAGTTCTTTTGTATCCCGAAAGAGAAGAAGAAATCCTGAATATTTGAAACAATTTCCTCCACGCATTATTTTTAATTTGTGATATTATTATCTTGGTCCTCGAGTTAAAAAGGCTAAATCACACATTCCAGAGATGATTTATCATTACGATGTGAATACATCATATGCAATCGAAAAAAGGAAAAGAGAAGGGTCGATACACGGCAAGCCGACGGCTGGCGCCAGCGGCCGGTTCCAGTGCTAACGGTCCAGCCTTACAGCATTAGCTGCAGGGTTCATCCTATTTATAGTACCAGCTTCGTGTCAACAGCGGTATTTATAAGCCTAACCACCGTCGTTTATCTATTTCTATTACTTAAGAATAGCACACATTTCGCTGGCTCCATTTAACTTATAAATAAAAGTAAGAGCTTAGGATAACGCGGAAATATTTTTTGTAATTACTAATTAAATAACTAACAGAATATTCGTGCTTGGTTGTTTAGCCTTTTTTGATTTGCATAAAAATTTTAAAAGATCACTGTGCTTGATTCTGAACAATCAATTCCCAAGGGTTCAGGTAACGTGACTCACAACGTGAGCCTTATTTCGCGCCGGTTTTTGCTAGGCCGTGGTATTCTCCCCACGCAAATAGAGTTTAAACTACCTTTTTATAACATAATTGCATTAAGATTCTGATATTACCACTTTGCTACTAGGAGTAGGGAATTTCAATTTATTTAGATTTTCCTTATATAAAGTCCTGTATCAGAAGTGTTGAAATATCATCCTCAAACCCTGATGATTCTGGGTAATATAAATAACCATGCATCGTAAAATTTTAAAAATTGTAGCTCAGACAATCGTAAACATCGTCATAAAAGTTGAACATTATACTTTAACGTGTGCTTAAGTTACTCTCCTCTTATTGCGAGTTAGAATGAATACAGTTGAACTAAATTCGTTTTCAAAGATTAACTAAGCAAAGATCTTGAGCATGGCACAAAACAGGTAAGACTTAACACTAACGTTACATAGAAATCCAGTAATAAATGAGCTTTTAATTAGACCTTAAGGGAAAATTATGTTAAAAGTACCAAAAAACAATGGATTGCACTCTGACAGTGCCGGCAGAACTGAAAACGTAACAGCGGAAAAGGGAAAAGCGGAAGTAAAATTTCCTGAGAGGTAGAAAAAGGGGATGTTACTACATAGCACCAGCGGCCTACTCTCGATCCGTTTTACAATTTGTCGATCAGGTCACGTGTCACGTTTTACAATTTTTCGATCAGGTCCCATGACGCGAGTTCAACATTTTCGCCCATCCCAGAAAACAGCGCCTCGCAAAAAGTTTTCGCTTTAAAAATAACAAACAAGAATGACACCGTATTTTCAGAACAAAGTGAAGTTTAAAAATCGGCAGGAGATGACTCCGGCATTGGAATTTGGCGGATTGAGGACGACACGAACCACGAGAGTATCCGTTATACGATAATAGAGTTTCGCAATCATTTGTTATGGACTCCGATTGTGTTTTAACACTGACTTTTAACAAAAAGGACGGAACGCGTTTGAACTGGTTACATGCAACCCGTAGCGTGCCGGCCGCCATTAATATTAAAGGTTTTTTGAATTCATTGTGAACGTCGATTTAATCTGTTCAATAAATCGATGAATTAGGTACAGTAAGGTACTATTCTCAAGGAAGTTTCTTACATAATATTTCGTTTTTAATATTAAGTACTTATCTTTTTTTTCGAAAAAGAACTGTAAATCAAATTCTAAAATTAATTCTCTGCTATAATATTGTAGAATCTTGTAAAAATATTATCCCATCAAAAACATACCTGTAAAAATGGGGCCAAGTTCCTATCAGCTAATTTTTGGCCCAAAAAAGAGTTGAAATCCAATCCAATGCCAAGTTCAGATGCACTTCATCGATCGTAAACATCTTCATCAACAGCCTGATCCATAATAGTTTTAAATTTGAACTTGTCAGTTTAATTTAATTATGTAATTATATTATATTCTAATTAAGTATACAATTCATCAAGACGTGTTACGTATAGCACGAAAACCTGCCATGTTTAAATTTAGAAGTATTATGGATCAGGATGTTGATGAAGATGATTACGATCGATGAAGTGCATCTGAACTTTGCATTGGATTGGATTTCAACTCTTTTTTGGGCCAAAAATTAGCTGATAGGAACTTGGCCCCATTTTTACAGGTATGTTTTTGATGGGATTTCATAACTTTTTTTCAAGAAATCTTATCTATTAAGTATGTGCATTATACATGACAATATTTTATACCCCCCCCTCTCCTCCTCCCACCCTCCATATCGTATTCTCATTGTGTCACTGGTACATAAGAATTTTTATCTATAGTTTGTAGATGAGTCGACTCCCGCTTGCCCCTTTTTCTTAAATTTCTTTATTGTTTTTTAATCTACATATACCACACGACCTGTGTGCCAAATTTCATAACGCTATGACAATTGGAAGTTGGATCTTAAGTTCGTAGATGAATCGACTCACGCTTGACCGATTTCTTAAATGTCGCTATTTTTTGTTAATCCACACATAACACTCGACCTGTGTGCCAAATTTCATAGCGCTAGGACAATTGGAAGTTTCCTCTATATTTCGTAGATGAGCCGACTCACGCTTGACCGATTTCTTAAATGTCTTCATTTCTTGTTAATCTACTTATAACACACGACCTGTGTGCCAAACTTCATAACGCTAGGTCAATTGAAAGTGGTCTCTTAATTTCGTAGATAAACCGACTCACGCTTGACCAATTTCTTAAATTTCTAAAATTTCTGAATTTTTTGGTAATCTACATAATAACACCCGACCTGTGTGCCAAATTTCATAACGCTAGGGCCCTAGAGGTTTTGATTACCGGTCAGTGAGTCAGTGCCAAAATTAGCTATTTTTACTAGGACATATTTCAGGATCTACCGAAGCTATATCTATGAAATTTCGTATATTGCTTAAGTACTAGTATATAATTACGTAGGTATAATTTTATCTTTGCACTCGCAATAGGCACTGAGCTACAGGGGGGTCAAAAATGCGTCGAAACGGTTCGTGTAAATAGTGCACGGCAAGCGCGCGGCCTGCTGGAACTTGGCCGCGCACGGCCGTGCGCTTTGATAAAATTGGAAAACGCGTACGCAAGTCCTCTTACGATATTCATATTATTAATTATATTTAAAATATTATTACAATTCAAAAATGTCCAATCAATACCTAGATTAGAAAATAAATACAGTCAAGACTCAAGTCTAGTAAAATTCGATAGCATAATAGCCTACGTACTATTGAATCCTGACATCTGCATATAATAGATTGAATAACACTTTATCCGAATAAAAAACTAAACCAATAATATAAAATATATAATATCACAGATAAAGTATTTTTTGCTCTTTTTAGTTTTTAGGATCATCCTTTATTATCCATCGCCTCCTCTGCAGTCCTCTTATTGGTAATAATTTTTGTTAAACTTCGCGAAACTGGAAATTCAATGTCGACTCTAAGTCGGTCATCAAGGTCAAGGATATTTGCTCTGAATATTAATTTTATTAAAAAACATCCTTTTTACCAAGGACGTGCTTTTTACTCTAAAACTTAAGGGCCCGGGTTACCCTCGAAATTTTCATACATTCTTAATACCAAAATCATTTTCTCATACGAAAATATTTAACATGTTTGAGTTATTTTTCAGCTTAAGATAGTAATTACCTAGGGTCCTGAACTAATTTTTTTTTACAAAATATTTAAATACTAAAAAAATTTTTTTTATGTTTAAATATTTTTTAGTAAATTTACTACTAAATATTTAAACACCAAAAAATAGACAAAAACACTAAAAAATATATAAATAAATAGTAAATTTACTACAAAATATTTAAATAATAAAAAATATTTTTTAAAGTTTAAATATTTTGTAGTAAATTTACTAAAAAATATTTAAACACAAATTTTTTTTTTTTAGTAAGTATTTAAATATTTTGTAAAAAAAATTTGTTCAGGACCCTAGGTAATTACTATCTTAAGCTGAAAAATAACTCAAACATGTTAAATATTTTCGTATGAGAAAATGAATTTGGTATTAAGAATGTATGAAAATTTCGAGGGTAACCCGGGCCCTTAAACACCTTAGATATCTAATATTAGCCTGCATAAAAAGAACAAAATATATTTTGCAAGTTGAAATCATAATAAAATAGAGCTCTGTTTATTCTATTTATATTTATTGTTGTGTTTAATTAATCTTGCCATTACTTATTTTACAAAAAACGTAATATAATAAGTAAATAATAATAATAAGGTTGGTAAGCATTACACAAATCGTATTGCTCGTTTGAGTATCATTTACGTTTTTGTCAGTTCATTCAACATTGGCCTACCTAAGTATATCCAAACATAAAATTTATATCTAATAATATTTTGTGTGCGAATTTTTGGTCCATGTTCGTAAAATGTCACCACGTCGGATGCAGTCACGTTCAGCGTCAGCTAAGCGATTGAAGAAAGTCACGTTTGCTTCTACTCATAGTCTTGCATTCGAAAATGTGCGATGTTGAGATTTACTACTCGTATATTATGTTACATAAAACAAATTAATTTCCATCACTATTTTTTAAAGCAAGTGTCTTTAACAATACCTACTCAATAGGACTCGTTTTCTTTTTTGGACACAAAGACCTGCAGCTGAATCTAAGGAAAAAATGGGGTAGGCAAAGTCTCACTTTTATTCTGGAATCTACTATCTAGATTCTAGAGCAGGGATGGGGAATCTACGGCCCGCGGGCCATCTCCGGCCCGCGACCATCAAAGAAAAATCAAGAGAATACTTCGTATTGTTACAATAATGGAGCCGGCTTATAATGAAATCATGCAGAAACAAAAACAGTTCCACATGTTACATGTCCCCACAAAGGCCAGCGCTCCTCAACCAACTTCGCAGCTAACTTGAAAGTTTAATTTAATTACAATTTCCAATTTCTTCTTTATTTCAACACAGTCATAGTGTTACAGAAAAAAACATACTTATCAATATTTTTATAGCCAAAAATGCAACAACTTGGCCCGTCATCACAGATTACACGCGTGGTTATCTGTGCCCGCCATATATTTCGTTAGTATTATATTGGCACGCAAAGGAAAAAGTTTCCCGATCCCTGTTCTAGAGTAAACCTTTTCTTTACAATGTCTGACGAACACAAAATGACTGTGCAAATCAGAGAGTCCCATCACACGGCAGAACAGTTGGAATTCCGATACGAGCACGTAAGTTGACGATAAACACCGCAACATCGTAATTGATGCCATGGCGATAATTATAACATTAGGCGATGCACTTAACACAGAATATGTTGGTCGTTTACTGTCCTCATGGCGCTCGTGTGGACTATATCTGCTGTCTACCTGATAGTATCATGATGGTCCCTCAAAGCGTGGGCTACTTTCTTTGTATAGATATAACAAACGAGAGTTGGGACAAAAATTATAAAAACATTTTTTTATTATTATATGGCGAACAGGAAAGAAGTCATGAATTTTGTTTTTCTTCAAATTAAAGTAATAATAATATAGGCTTAAACTACACAATTTGTGGCTCTTCTACCTTATAGGCGTATTTGGGTTTCTTTACTACAAAACAAGGTACTTATTGTAAAGACATTATGATATAAAGTTTCAAGTGGGTGCGTCTACCAAGCAATCGCCGAGCGTATAGAAGGAACAATAATTGCGGATAGAGGAAATGGGCTTAAGTATTTTAGGTCACAATTTAAAACAGATTAAGGTCATGCTTTGCTAATCAAATCGAGGAATTTATTAATTAAGTACGTACTACTTCAGTTAATCCGATACTACTACTCCAACGATTATTCTAATTAGTTGACAGATTTAACCATGTCGAACACCCTTGAGAACACTCCCTAGATTCTACTACTGTGTGAGCATGTGATAATACATTTTTTTTAATTTATGCGTTTATTGTTCAATTCAATCCTTTAGGACTGAATCGAACAATAAACACATATTCATTAATTAATGTTGCTTTCAAATATAGTAGCAGGGTTTTGTATTTGCTACCACTCAATCCTGGTGACATATAATTAGGGTAAGAGGGTTTCGTATTTGTTAACACTCAATCCTGAGAACACAGGTTACAGCTAGGGAAATAACTCATCCAAAAACAACTGATAGATGATTGTCAAAATATATAAAGGGAGGTGAAGATCAGACACGCTGACTGGCACCGTCTCACGTCGTCAATGGAGCTCATTGTCGATACATTGTAGCCATTCAGAGTGATGACCCCGCTGCACACGACAATAACAGCTCAATACTGTCACATGAACGGAACACAGAGCGAGCGACCGCGAGAGGTGGCAAGTATCACAGGACCACATTATGTAACAGTAAGGAGTATCAAAGTGTGTTTCCGTTTCACTCAATAAATTTCTGCGCGGATTATGATGAAATTGGAGTGAATTTTACACATCTTATTTTAAATGGGAAAAGGAATTTTCCCATAAGTATACTCTTCTGATGAGAATTTTAAACGTAAGCAGACTCAAATGTACCATGCTTCGAAATAATAGGCCAGCCGGCAGTGCGACCGCGTCAACACAAAAACCTCACGAAAAACCGGCATGTACAATCAGTAGTCATCGCCGAATGAGTGAGTTAACAAGAGACCTAAGCTTAGGATTTTCAGGACGCGACTCGTAATACTATAGACTATAGAGCTTTACCTGTGTGACCCTTCACTGAAGGGCCTTCAGGTGTTCCGTCGAGTACCCCTAAAGGGCGGTTATAGCCTACCATCAACTTCTTGTTTCCTGGAAGCTGAGCCTAGAAATTAGAACAAATATTTCACAGGTGGTTCTCGATGTATCTCCTACCGGTTTGATCTGCGCACCGGAACATGTACTTCATATGGGCATTGACTATTGGACATTTAGAGGAAACGTCCCTTCCTCCATCAAGACTACGCAGAATTCATACACGGAAGCTTCTAGAACTCATAATTGCTAACATCTGAGCGAATTCTATGACAGGTAGAGCACAACCACTCTATATGATACGTAGAGCAATTCATCTGTAATAATCTGAATATTTATCGATTCATTTATTACGTAGTTGTCGATACATATCGTTGTTATATAATAATCGATTCCAATCATATTATTGCGGTATTTAATGTTTATTAAAAATATTTTTTATGAATAAAATATACAAGCTGTTATAAAAGAGAATGATTTTATATCGAAGTATTTGATATAGAAAAAAAACCGAAGCCCTTTCTGTAATAAAAAAATTCATGGTATTTGGTTTATAATTATATAAGAATACACAGAGAACCCCTATAATATTAATTCAGAGCATTCGAATAGACGGCAGAGAGGTCAGAGTTCCTCCTATAATCCAATCAAGAGACTTCTATTTCACCCTATCTATACTCATAGAAACAAGTATGAAAATAAAAAGTTTTGCACCGAATGTTTCGTACTTGATGCAAAATCATCCCACCACTTTACATGACTTTACTATAATTATAGTTAAGTAACGAGGAAACCGATTACTAATAATTAAGTATAATAGTAATTACTGCTTACACACAACCGTAAAAATCTGGACCTCAGTTCTTAGAATATTGTAACAATTTATTAATAATTTATAAATGGAAAGTCAAGAAAAATAAGTATTCGCCCAAAGGAGGAGAAAGTTGGAGGAGAAAAGTTGGGAAAAGAGGAAAGTTCTACAAAGACATCTATATTATAAAATTAATATAATACAAATTTGCAAACAAGTCCCCGACCCAACCCCACCACCTGCGAGAATCGGAGAAACAAACGCAAATCACGACGAGGTAGAGGAAAAGTTGAGTTAACTCGAAAAGCTCTGACGTAAAATAAATAGTGTTAATGGGACTTTGAAGAACACAAGTTATTGGCGAGCGACTAGCGAGACATTGGCGCCGCACAAGCGCCGACGCCGCCGGTTCATATAAACGCGTGGTGATCGCGCGGCCCGCTCAGTGGAAGGAGGTTAGCGCTCGACCCGCGTCGCACCGTACCGCGCTCAGCGCACGCGCACCCTGCACCGCGCCCGAGCGCCGCCGACCGCACCGCGACTTCGACACTGAGCACAGAAATCATGTTCGTTTAGTTACACTCGTATTTCGTCCTTAAGACGTAATCGCAGATAGTTCGTTCTTTGTTGTATTAAAAAAAACGTTAAAAATTCAAAATGGTTAGCGGAAACAAAAACCCCGAGGATCCGATCAAGATACCACCGAAGAACCGCGACAAGAAGACTAACAACTACAAGCGAGCCAACTTCATCACGAAAACATGGTTCATGTGGATGATGCCGACGTTCTGGAGGGGCTACAAGAGGGACCTGTACGACTCCGACCTCACCAAGCCCAAAGACAGCCATCTCTCCGACAAACTCGGGGACCGTCTTGAAAAGTGAGTATTCATTCTCCTTTACGCTCGGCTCGCGTTATGCGAACTATGGTTGACGTGACTGTTCTAAGATTAACGGAAATTCCGGTAAATCTTTGTTGTTAGTATCGATCGTTAACCAATTGAATTTACAGACATTGACCTTATATCCACAAGGTGATGTGGAAATAAGGTAACTGGTTATTTCGTTATTAACTAGACCCGCCACACATACGAGTAAGGATGTCTTAAACACGATTTCGTAGAAAATCAGTTTCTCAAATATTGTTTGTGTGTTTGTATTACACAACGCATCAAACCGCCTTCTGTCCGTTGGCTCACGCTAACGAATATACCTAATGTAGAGAATATTTATGTAAATTAAATTAATTAATATGTATATCCACATGAACGAAACTCGAGAGGAAAAAATATTCAAGATTTTACGAACGATCTCTGCTACTAAGATAATTTTATAAATTTTAATATTAAAATAATTTTAAACCACGGAAATGTGTGTACCTATATAACTTCAATAGAGGAAATTTTGTAGGTTCCTGTTTTAACAGGCTTATTGCTAAACATAATATGCCAGAACTGTCTAACTAAAAATTTCTTTAAATAGGTTCGTCCTTTGCAGGACTAAAATATCAACAGAATCGTTGTCTATTTTGTTGTGTGTTTATGCAACCATGACGATTATTATAATTAAATACACACAAATATTTAAAATTTACATTGCGTTGTTAATACCTAAAATAATTAAACTTTTTTTCTCGATAACACATAAAGTACCTACTTCTGATTTTTTAACCGACTTCCAAAAACGAGGAGGTTATACGTTCGGCTGTGGTTATGTTTTTTCTTAATGTATGTTCAACGATTACTCCACCGTATGTGAACCTATTTTAAAAATTTTTGTTCTTCAAAATAATGAAGATTGTGTACAGAAAACGTTGAGGCTTAGGAGAATTGTGCATTTATGGGACTTTAAAGAGTAAGAATTATTTAACACTTTTTTGTTCATTATAAATTAATATTGTTTTTACCCTGGAAGTCGGTTTTAATTTTTTGTTAAAAATATTAAAAAATTAAAACTGACTTCCAGGGTAAAAACAATATTAATTTTTATTTTTTACGTAACTAACTAAACTTATAGAATCATTAAATAACGCTAGAATAAATAAATTCGTTTTTTCCACAATCTTAAACTAAAATAAAGGTACTATCACTTTTCCACATTTTTGACACTTATTTACGTTAAAATAGAGTCACCCATACTTTTCCTCATTTCCACCCTCAAATGAAGCCATTCTCAGTCAGAAACAGGTATACAACACCTGGTCTTAGAGCCCAACCTGTAATTATATGCATAGTATAATATTACTAAGCAAATATTCTAAATTATATAAAAACATAATATGTGCGTCTCCTTCCTCGCATATTATAACCTTCATTTTTGTCTATTCTGTTTTTACACTTCCCGGTCATGAATTATTCTAAATGTAGGTAATGAGTAATGACAAATGATATTATAAAACAATAGAATGCATGATTATATTGGATTAACCTACAAATAATAATAATAATGAAACCTTAATTATCGAGCAAAGGTTTAAATACAACAAAAATACTAGTATCGCTAAATAGTCAATGTATCCCATGTATCCCAATATTTGTGCGGCGCCTGCGTTAAAAATACCACAGAATTTTGATACCCCTGAAATAAAATAATTATGAGCCAAAAAGTTGGCAAAATTATAGAAAAAAATGATTACTCACAAGACAATATTTTTATGATTTAATAGCTGCACATACAGCAAAATTATTAAAATGTTTAACAAGGAAGTTTGATAAAAAATAATTTTTAAGCTTTTAACTTAGCTCGGGAACGCGGTTTAAATCCTTCCTAAATCTAGGCGGGCGAGCCAAGCGAAAAAGAATAACAAAAGATTGGAAAATTTAGCCTTGCTCCCTTTTCAATGTTCCTGTTTAAAACAAAAGCTTTAAGTATAAGTACATACAAAATAATGAAACAAAAAATATATTGATTTCCACGCTAAAAATTATAATTGTTACTAAAAGAGTTTACACGGTTTTTTTTATGTTTTGAAGAATTTTTCACATCCAAACAACAAACATAAAAGCTCGTTTCATCTTTTTTTTAGTTTTCTAGACAGAGCCGTTGATAAAATCTCAAAAATTTAAGATTAGCTAAGTACAGCACAAAATTATTCTCTGTTCCTAATGGGTTTGGTGAAATATGTGAGCGAGAAGTAAACTAACTCGATTTTCCTCAAACACTAGAAAGCACAAGAAAGTGTAATTTCGTAAGGACTTGTCGCATTGCATTTTCCCCGCTCTACTTGGTGAGAGAAACAACCTCACATCCTATATTTAATAAAGTGTAGCCTTTTCACAATATTCCTTTAAAATACATAGAATTACTTGATATATGGCACTTCTAGATGACGCCCGCAACTCCGTTGCGCCAAAAGTCATTTATCGCGTGGAACCGTACATTTTATACACGGATAAAATTATCCTATATTCTATCCCGGGCTCAAAGTATATTCATACTAAACAGCCAAATCGGTTCACGGGTTCAGGCGTGACAGACAGACACACTTTCGCATCTATAATATTAAGCATGGATTAAATTTTACAATAAAACTTAAATATAAACAACAATAAGCACTTATTATTTTATACCTTTGTAACATATATTATTATCCCCATAAACTAATACAATAAACACTAAACTACAATAAAAACTAGTATAATAATAAGTAAAGAAAGAGTTTAAGTATAGTATAGTAATAGTTAAAAAAAACAGTTTAAGTAAATATAAAATTTCAGAAGTCTAGCTATAGCGGTTCTTGAGATAGGTACAGCCTGGCGACATACAGATGGACGGACGGACAGACAAGGTTGTCATCCAGACTGCTGCCTTTAGGGACTCGAGTGCCCAAAATGCTAGCGACAATGCCCCGCTGTAAAGCCAGGCTTAACCGCTGGCCAAAATACGCCCCAGCCCTCTGGTCACCTAGATGCGTTCTATGAGGCGAGAAGATATAAAACTGAAAAACTTAATTAATTTTTCAACCCCAGTTATGCTGTTGTAAAAGGACAAAATATGTTGCTCGTTAGTCTAATTTGAGTCCGACACAGTGATTTTAACTTTTTTCAACAAAAATTGCCTTGTTCGTAGAGAACAATAATTACATTAATTCATTTTGAATCTAGACGAAACCGCAGGTCCAACCTAGCTAATTACAAAAGCATTACACGCACTTTAATAGACGTTATAACTAATAACATTATTCACTTGATTATACCGGCCGAAGCGGCATAATTTTATTGGCTAGAAATTATACAACTGAGAACAAATTCCAGGCGAGTAAAAACTAGACCGAATTCCCTCCCTTCGTCTATTTATATCTAAGATTGCCGAGTTGGGTGCGTTTACCTCGTCTGAAGAGGTTTTTACTCCATAAACTTTCATAGTATTCTATGTGTACTTTAAATAGCTGGCTCATTAGCTGGAACTGGTCCCGGGGGGTTCGGGGGGGCTGTGAGGAGGGCGAAGGGGGGGATCGCGGGTTTGCGGTGTACACTTATCCTATAATCTATACGGTCAGCCATTTGCGCATTGCAATTTTTAGGGTTCCGTAGCCAAAATGGCAAAAAAGGAACCCTTATAGATTCGTCATGTCTGTCTGTCTGTCTGTCTGTCTGTCTGTCTGTCTGTCTGTCTGTCTGTCTGTCTGTCTGTCTGTCTGTCCGTCCGTATGTCACAGCCACTTTTCTCCGAAACTATTAGAGCTATACTATTGAAACTTGGTAAGTAGATGTAGTCTGTGAACCGCATTAAGATTTTGATGCAAAAATGGAAAAAATATTAAAAATTTTAGGGGTCCCCATAGGTACAACTGAAACAAAAAAAATTTTTTTTCATCTAACCTATGCGTGTGTGGTATCTATGGATAGGTCTCTAAAAATCATATTGAGGTTTCTCATATCATTTTTTTCTAACCTGAATAGTTTGCAAGAGAGACTCTTTCAAAGTGGAAAAATGTGTGTCCCCCCCCCTCTAATTTCTAAAGTAGAGGCATGATAATTCTAAAAAAAATATATGATGTATATTACTATAAAAACTACCAACGAAAATTGGTTTGAACGAGATCTAGCCAGTAGTTTTTTTTTATACGTCATAAATAGTAAAACTTAATGAAACAAAAAAAAATTTTTTTCATCTAACCTATGCGTGTGTGGTATCTATGGATAGGTCTCCAAAAATCATATTGAGGTTTCTCATATCATTTTTTTCTAAGCTGAATAGTTTGCGAGAGAGACTCTTCCAAAGTGGAAAAATGTGTGTCCCCCCCCCTCTAATTTCTAAAGTAGAGGCATGATAATTCTAAAAAAAATATATGATGTATATTACTATAAAAACTACCAACGAAAATTGGTTTGAACGAGATCTAGCCAGTAGTTTTTTTTATACGTCATAAATAGTAAACCTTAATCTAAATTTCATTAAATCGACTGAAATATAAAAATAAATCAAAAATAATATAATTTCATAAAAATTAACCTTATTGCAGCTGCGGAACCCTCCATGGGCGAGTCCAACTCGCACTTGGCCGCTTTTTTTGTATTTGCGCTTTTTGTGGGCAGTTCGCTGCGTATTTAATATTTATGTTACAAGCGCATCCCTTTTTAGAACTCATTACTGTTTATTGCGATATCTATTTGTTTTTTTGTAGTACATGCTTGTGCAATGATCGTAATGTTATGTTTATTTTCACATAATACCCGTAAAAACTAACATATCTACGTACGAAGTTACATATTTTTTGTAACATGTAAGACGTAAGTCCTAGTACATCCATAAAATGTTAATCTCTTTTAAGTATATATTTTTATAAGCAGCAGAATTTATTAAAACGATTCCTTCACACAAGAATATTAAATCAAGATATTAAAGTACTAAAATCATCTAACGTTTTTCAAATACATAACAAATACATGCGCTAATAAAACATAATTTATTCAAGGTGGAACATTAAATACTAATAAAAGATCAAGGCGAACGGAATTAGGACTAAAGTAGAGAATTTCATTTATTCGCGGATTTCGTATAAAAATAATATTACGATTATGATACAGAAAAAAACCGCCCAAGTGCGAGTCAGACACGCGCACGAAGGGTTCCGTACCGTTTTATAGAAAAATTTGGCCAAAATTTTTGTTTTTTTGTATGGGAACCCCTCTTAATTTTTTATTTTATATTAATATTATTATTAAATATTAAAGTACACATAAAACTAAGCATTGTGTGAAAAACCTATTTGTTGCTATTATTGATATAGAGCAAAAAAGGCCAAAAAAATCACGTTTGTTGTATGGGAGCCCTCAGCCCCCCTTAAATATCGTTCTTGAGTTACAGCCTGCTGACATACAGACGGACAGACAACGAAGTCTTAGTAATAGGGTCCCGTTTTTACCCTTTGTGTACGGAACCCTAAAAACCAACATCTCAAGGAACTCACGTACGCTCTTAAAATTGGGGATCCTTTAAAGGAAAATATATAAACAACGCTAAGTGTTTTATTTATTTTGGGTACGAACTGTTAAAATCCGAACTTGTTATACCAGGGGTTCCCAAAGTGTGAGCCGCGGCGCCGGTGGCGCCGTGGAAAGACAAGAGCCGTGAGTCCAAAATCCAAAAAAAAAAACAAATATATTTATAAAATAAAATCAAATAATGTACAGCAGATTGCAGATGGTTAAATATTTGTTTATTAATATTTACCGGCTTAACTTTATTATAATCATTGCAGGTGTTTATTTATATTATGTATCTTTTTCTAATAGCTAGGTAGGGACTAGAGTAGGGCGCCATGACAAAAATTGTGACGCGTAACTGCGCCGCAGGCTGAAAAAGATTGGAAATCCCTGTGTTATACCATAAAGGTTACTTACTGCTTTACCGAGAAATGCACATAACGTAAGCAAACATGGCATCATCTATTTTACTTTGACATTAACGTTCGTTTGTCACATTCAAGTGCGTAAATTGTTTCATTGAACGAGACGATTTTGATAGTATTTTGAGTATCAACTGTCAATAGGCTTAATTTTTAGGGTTCCGTACCCAAAGGATAAAAACGGGACCCTATTACTAAGACTTCGTTGTCTGTCCGTCTGTCTGTCTGTGTGTCTCCAGGCTGTAACACAAGAACGGTAATAGATAGCTTCAGAGTTGAAATTTTCACATATTATGTATATCTGTAGCCGCTATAAAAACAAATACTAAAAACAAAATAAAATTAATATTTAAGGGGGGCTCTCATACAACAAACGTGATTTTTTTTACCTTTTTTGCTCTATATCAATAATGGCAACAGGTAGGTACTTGAATTTTTCACAAAGTCCTTGGTTATATTATGTGTACTTTAATATTAAATAATAATATTAGAATAAAATAAAAAATTAAGGGGGGTTCCCATACAAAAAACACAATTGGCCTAATTTTGCTCTATAATGGTACGGAACCCTTCGTGCACGAGTCTGACTCGCACAGTGTCGCATTTGGCCATGAATTACTTCAATAACATAACATAATAATCTATTACTCTAATAAATAATAGTAGCAACTTTTTAATTAATGTTGCTTGGAAGCTCTACATAGAGTTCACGTCGTTAGTTGCTAACAAAATATTCTAATGTAATGTAAACCAAAATAAAAATTAATTATCATTTAAAAATGTAATTAAAAAACTGATGTACAGGTTTTTACCGGGCAAAGTTCTAAAAAATATATTTATACGGTGGTAACCAGCTACTAAGTGAACAATTTTAGTAGCTGGTTACCTCCGTATAAATATATTTTTTAGTACTTTGCCCGGCAAAAACCTGAACATCAGTTTTTTATTATATTTTTAAATGATAATTAATTTTTATTTTGGTTTACATTACATTAGAATATTTTCATTATTTTAATGGCTTCCAGCTTCTACGGTTGGTTTGTATACCGCGTGAAATTTTAATGGTTGTTTTCGCGCAGTAAAATGATTCTATCTTAGTATTAAAATAGATTTGTGAAGTTTTTTTTTTGCTCAATTTATTAAAAAAATTCGGCCGGGTTCATAGCCGCTCGCGCCTATCGGCATAAAGTTGCCATAGTACGTCATAGAAAATAGTTTGTATTTTCAAAAAATTACTTGCGTGATTCGATAGTACTACTATAGATAAATCGTCCTGCTGCGGGAAAACAACCACTGAAATTTCACGTTGTATATGAACAAGCACGTTATTTTATTCAACGGGTTAAAACGACGCAATACATTTTAAACGACCAGTTTTTATAATATTATAGTAAGTACTATCGCTAGGTAATTTTAAATATGTTATGTATCTATTGGCTGTTAAACGTTAAGTTCCACGTCACTTCATAATGATAAATAACTCACGATACAATTATCAAGATTTCCTCGTGTTTTATTTATTTTATTTATACTATAACGTGGGAGCCACCACGTGGGAGCACTCTTTTTTAGGGTTCCGTACCCAAAGGATAAAAACGGGACCCTATTACTAACTTCGATGTCTGACCGTCTGTCCGCCTGTCTGTCTGTCTGTGTGTCTGTCTGTCTGTCTGCAGGCTGTATCTCAAGAACCATTTATGGTAATAAATAATGACAACATACAGGCACTTGGAATATTCACGAAATCCTTAATTATATTTTTACTTTAATAATTAATAATAATATATAAAATAAAATAAGTATTTCAGGGGAGCTGCGATACAAAAATATATTTTTTTGCCAACTTTTGCTCTATAACGGTACGGAACCCTTCGTGCGCGAGTCTGACTCGCACTTGGCCGATTATTTTATATGAAACTGTTTTTTGTTTTCTTTTACACAAGTAACTGAAATAGGAGAGGTGCTATTAGGGTAACTAGTTATTACTCTATGGTGTTACCAAGAATATCTTTTGCGAAAAGTTTGTTGACAGTGAGATTTGACTGCGACTTAGTATCCCTTGCGGGATTAAATCCATACATTCTAAAATCCATCAAAATAGAATTGGCAATGCGTGAAGAGAAAACAACAAACACTTTTGTATCCAAACCCATGGGTTTGCCTACATACTTTGGATGTGTGGTAAGCGCCCCATGCATCGTCATGACGATGACGCTTGCCTATACTAATCAGTAATCACAAAAAAATGCTCTTTCTGTTAGTTTCACAGTGAAGTATATATAAGTGAAATATACACACCCTAAAGTAATATCACTATGTTTTGTTACACCCTGTATAATTATATTAGCATGGATAAATTGTTCTAGATTAAAAACGATGACTAATTGAGGCAAATGATATATTTAAAAATATTTAAGAAGTTTTTGCAAACTGTAATAATGTTTTAACGACTTGGTGGGCACGTGATAAGTTTATCGTTAGTAGTGATCGCAAACACGTACCACAAACTACGGAAGGTTTCGTACGAATTTGTCTTCCCTTGTACCCTAAGGTAGTTTGGCAAAGAATTTCATACAATATTTTATTTATTTAACATTTTGTGGTACACATGAAGGAAACAATCATAGACATATAAATATTACAATGAAACATGGAAATACGACACAAAAGAAGTTCTGCTTATTTCTAAAAAAAATCTTTTACAGCAGCCCAACAGAACATTACGAAATTATTTAACAATTTTTCAATTTTCGAATGTGGTTTTCCGGGAATCCCTCGAATTTGGTATCAAATGCAATACTTACAAAAACAATCAATAGATAGTTACGAATTGAGTGTAGTAAAATATACCTAATATTTAAAGTAGGTATTTTATGTAAATATTTCTAAAATCTTAGTCAAGCCAAAAGCTATTAAAATATAATTACGTATTATGCGACGTGTGCAGTACTGTGTAACCTAATATTTACAATAATTGATATCTATTGATATTAATGCCACATAATACTTTATAAGTCGAATCTTAACAAAGTCTCACATTTTATTAATCTACAGCATTAAGAAAAATATAGTTTAATTCAGCCAGACTATTTTGCTATCTAAACTCTAAATAGTAGCTTCCCAGGAGAATTGTCAACAAGTGCATAAACACAAGAATACAGACAACACGTGTGCAGTATAATAAGTAAAAATATATTATGAAGAATAATTTTCCGCAAAGTATAGGAAAATACAATCACTTAAAACCCTATCAAGGCAAAATTAGTAACAAGCCGCTAAGAGACGATATCTGAAGACGCAAACTTCGTACTAAGTTCGTAATTAACACTTTTTGTGTCACTTCCAGCAAGTTCTGCAATCATAAGTCAACAATTAATGTTATTATTGAACATTAAATGGTTATGTTTTAAACTAATATTTAAAACATAACCATTAACTGGCGCACTCAGAGACAAATTATAATATTAAGTTCTACTTAACTGTAATAATTATGAAGATTTTGACATATTATACACTATCTGTCATTTGTCAAACACTTCATTAAAATATTGCAAAGTTTGATCGTCATTAAAATATATCTCTGAGTGCGGGCGTTTATGTATTTTGTCTATTATTAGCTACTTATTAAAATCTCTGTCAATCTTTCATTAGAAAATTTAAATGAAATAACTCTATATTTAATAAGTAATTACTTTTTATGACAAAAGTCCAATTTAGTAGATCAGACATGCTGTTTCCAAATAAATCTGGTGAAATTTCTAATATAAGCCACCTGGTGCGGAACATTGTTGTTGTACATCGAGAACATCACCAACTTTACAAGTTTCAAACTTCGGTACCCATAATATAGATTATATTATTATTAATATTATATTATGAAGGTAGATTCTACTCTAAATATCAGGTATTAAACGCCTAGCCGTTGCTTATTTCACAGCAATGAAATCTTTGAATATATTTTTTAAAGTTTCATCGTCAAATATCGTTAAAAAAGATTTTGCGAAAAAGTAACAGACATTGATTAGTTCGCCAGCCAGTAATTTTCAAAATTTATATTAGTGGTAGGGCTGACTGTTGGCTTTATTTATAAATGAATTTATATTTGCTAATTTGTCAAGTTCTTAGAAGAGTTATAAAAACGCTAATATGTAGTTGAAATAGCAAACCTTTCCTATGGTGTAACGATTACCTAGCTCGTGGTAAGATCTAGCTTTTTCTAGCCTCAGTACGACTAGGTGACTCGACACCGCCGCATATTGGCCATAAACATGTAATTTATACACACGATCATCTGATTGGAACATGTCTCAGTGTGTTGACTGGTTACGAATGACGACTACTCTAAATCTCAAACAAACATCTCGTCCTTGAATAAGGCTGTTGTATAATGTAGCATAGAGAGAGCGCTAGACGCTTTGTGTCCTATAGGACTAGGAGCCCAATTTATCGAAGTTAGAATTATTACGAATTTATCGCATTTCAGATTATTAGCAAACGAAAAATTGGACTCCAAAACTGGAAAATTCTTCATATAGCGTTTTCGCTCTACATGTATTTCTCAGTCACTACTCATTTCTATGAGTTTTTGTCTTTTGGGCTAATATTGGCTTACAGTTTAGCTTTAAGATAACATTATTTTTATGCTTCTTACGTGTAACGTGATCTCCATATACATTAAAAATTAAGAAAGAAGTAAAACAACAGTTTAGTTAATAAAGTAATTGCAGTTTGACGGACAATTTTACTTAAAGGATGAGTCATATTATAATGAGGCACCGACGTCAAACCTAGAAATATGGGTCATAGCTCTGAATAAGTCATAACAAAGGAAATTAACGATTACGAGGAGAAAGAAAAGTAGATAAGTTGCGACACGTAGAAGTATTCAAGAAGCTTTAGCCGAGTAACCTTATCCGAACACGCTAAAGAAGTTCTAAAATCAAACTTACGATTTGACGAGTCTTGGCATGTGGTAATTGCAATGCCTTGATTTTGACTTCAACAGTCACATTAACCATTAACCATAGACTTATAATATACTAGGTTTATGCCATTAACCAAAGTATATTGGCTGCCACTGAGCCTTACTCAAATAACACGAAATGTGGTGTCAAACAAAAATATTGGAAAATTTTATATTAGTAATCAATCACTCATCGCAAATGACATTGTTTTCTAACTTTGCCGTCTTGAAAATGACCCTCTACTTTAAAGTTCTAGTGGGGCCATGATGGACGACCACGATTGATGATTGTTGCAGTAGTCTGGAGTGCGCGCAATCAACGTCGATCATGAGCACAATCAAAGTCGAATATGCCTTTAAATAATAATATTATAAAGACATAAAAAATACTATTTTCTACAGTTCTAGTAATCTAATACAGCACCCACGTTGGTTCGTGGACAATTGAAAATATAATATAGGCGGTTACTATATTATAGTAACCGCCTTAGATATTTCTATTGTTTCTATTACTTTGAAGCCGTTTAAAAGGCGAAGAGATTTTCCGTGGAATTCCTCCTTTCCGGGTAATTGTGGACGGGCTCATTGAGTAATGTTCGCTATGACGGCGGCATTTCGATAGCTGCCCGTACCACACAGGAACTTCGTCTTATTAACCAATTTAAGACGGTACTTTGGACTCGTTTATACGAACGCAACACAAATATGTGAAAAAATTCTACTGCGACTACTTTCCTAATCACCTTTTGACGCTAAAAATATGTACAAATTGATGTCAACATCTTCAGTCTTCTTTCTTACACACAATCCTTGCGGAAAAACAAAGAAAATAGCAACAAATTCAAATATTCGCATCGCTCTTTTTAACCTTAAATTCTTCTCTTTCGTCTTTATATTCTCCATACACTCAATTTAGACTAGTGCAATAGAAATTACTCTGCAGTTGAGTTGCTTTATGTAAATGCAGCTCCGCCCTTACACGTCGTTTGTGGAAACACAATAAGGAGTCGCGTATTTTATATATTTTGAAACTACAGTTGGGACTTGAAAATGTATGCTCGTTACTGAGTAATTGAAAAGTCAATTCAGAACTGCGCACGTACCATATAATATAATATTATGTTCATTATTATTTAATACTAGATGACGCCCGCAACTCTGTTGCGCCAAAATTCATTCATCGCGCGGGAACCGTACATTTTTCCAGGATAAAAAATATCCTATGCCCTTTCCCGGGACTCAAAGTATCTCCATAGCAAATTTCAGATAAAGCAGTTGAGCGGTTTGGGCGTGAAGAGGTAATACAGTCAAACACACGCGTCAGCATTTATAACATAATAATAATTAGTATGGATGCTTGGCTTCTGATGTTTAATGTACAGTCAAGTTCCATAGCATAATATAAATTTGATTTTAGTTGAAACATTTTTCTTTACTAGCTAGATGTTTTACATTAACTAATGCTAGTTTTACGCGAATGAAAGTATCTTATGTCTTGTTATATTGCCTAAGAGTTATAGTTTGCCTGTTTTCTATTACATCTAATATACATATAAAATACTCATGTCACAGTGTTTGTGCGCGAACTCCTTCAAAAAGGCTAAAACGATTTAAATGAAATTTTGTATATGTACATTCGTCAGGCCTGAGAATAGGTTTTTATCCACTTTTCTATTTTTTATATTGATACTAGAAATAATTTATATGGCAAAACAACGTTTGCTGTGTCAGCTAGTATTATATGGAGGTCTAGCAAATTTTTATTTGTCATTACAACATAAAAATTACTATATTACCGTATTATCATAAACCGACGTGAAACAGCGCTTGCGCTGTGTTTCGCCGAGTGAGTGAGTTTATCGGAGGCCCAATCCCCTACCCTATTCCCTTCCATACCCTCCCCTATTCCCTTCCCTTCCCATCCCTACCATCCCCTTACCTTACCCTACTTCCTCTTAAAAGGCCGGCAACGCACCTGCAGCTCTTTTGGTGCTGCTGGTGCCCATAGGCGACGGAAGTTGCTTTCCATCGGGTGACCTGTTTGCTCGTTTGCCCCCTTATTTCATAAAAAAAAAATTAGGTCATTAAACTAGTGTCAACAGATATCCAGTGATCTTTTGCTCCCTGTGTTTGCTCCTAATAAAATGTTGCTATCTACAAATAATAAAAACTAGTTGCTCTCTGAATTTTGAAATAGATGGGCTCATGCCCATCTCCATAAGAAGTAAGAAAAGTAATTTAATCAATTTAATTACTTATTTTATTAAGCAAATTACTTTAATACGCATAATATAACATGTTGTATTCCTTTATATTTAAGTATAATATGAATTATGAAGTTCACTTTTAGCAACCACATCATCATTGATGTCGAGTTATTTCGTACATTTTTGGCCCGCACAAATCATAACCGTTCCACATTTCATCCCAAAAGCATAAACAAATAAAAATGTAACTCCTCATGTTAAATATTATATAGGTACATCGCGGAACCGGATACTGACGTGCAATATACAGTTCAAGCAAATGGTTTTCGAAAGTGAACCGAGGGTCCCTAAAACGACTTCTGAAATGCGCGTTTATAAATAAATAATATAATTTGAAGACTGAACAAAGTAGGTAACTAACAATTTGAAAACGATTGTTTATAGGGTTTCCGTACCCGAAGGGCAAAAAAAGAACCCTATTGCTGAGACTTCGATGTCTGTCCGTCTGTCTGCAGGCTGTACCACAAGTACCGCTAAACTTTCAAAATTCAAATCAAAGTAAAAGATCAAAATTATAATAATACTAGCTGTTGCCCGCGACTTCGTCCGCGTTAGCATAATATAATAACGGAGACGGATAATTTTCTCCTTTTAAGGTCCCTTACTCAAAGGGTAAAAAAGGACCCGCAGCCAAGTAGGCACATATTAATCAAATGACACTCGAAAATTGTATGTTTAGTTTAGGTTACACTCTTTAATAATTTCAGTTCAATCAGTCGAAATTCTAAGAAAATTTCTAAGAACTTTCATCCCCTTAGGGATGGAATTTATTCAATTCCTTTCTGAGGGGATGCCTACATCATAGTATCTTTATGCATACACAGTCTCAGCCCGATCAGTTTAAATTTGACAAAAGTTTCATGCAAAATTTAATCCCCTATTTTACCCCCTTAGGGGTAGAATTTTTAAAATCCTTTTTTACGGGAGATGCCTACGTCATAGTAGCTTTAAATGCATGCAAAGTCTTCAGACCGATCGGTTTGAAATTGACAAAGTTTCATACAAACCGTCAACCCCGATTTCACCCCCTTGGGGGTAGAATTTCCAAAAACGCTTAAATATACATCCATTTAATTTTAATTAGTAACCCAATAATAAAGTTTCATGTTTCTAACTTAAGAAATGACGGACTTTCATTCACACTTTCAACCCCAATTTCACCCCCTTGGGGGTAGAATTTCCAAAAACGCTTAAACACGTATTTATTCATTTTTATTCAGTAGCCCAAAAGTAAAGTTTCATGATTCTAAATTAAGAATTGACGGACTTTCATACAAACTTTCAACCCCTATTTCACCCTCTTCGGGTTAAAATTTCCAAAATTCCTTCCTTAGTGGGTGTCTACTTGATAAAACAACCATGCTCACCAAATTTCGTGGCTGTAACTTTAACAGTTTTTGCTCTGCGATGATGAATCAGTCAGTTAGTCAGTCAATCAGTCAGGACTTGTAATTTTATATATTATTATATAGATAATACAAAACTAGGCGAAATTATTAATTATATTATGTCATATTGAATTTTAAAAAATGATGTTTAAAAAATACAAAAAAAATTAGTTTGCTAAAAACAGGTTGTCTCAAAACGGGTTTACGTCGTTTCTTTATCTAAATGAAATGTAATAAATATGTTAATTGATAAGCGTCTATACATTTATGAACATTATTAAACTTAATACTAAGATATTATTTTTTTATATATTATAAGCTTTCCGCTTCAAAGCTTGAATGTGTTAAGCGACGTAGAAGCTTAAGGTGACGCCTTGATAATTTGGCTGTAGCGATGTCCATTTTTCTCAGCAATGACTAAAGCTGAGAAATTAAAGTTCACTGTCAGTATTCATCATGTCTTTGTCTTTGAATTACCCATAGCATAACACGATTGGTCAACTTTTATAACACAAAGTAATCAATCAAAAAGACCGCTGTAAAAAAAGGGATTCCTATTTTGCCAACAGAGGAGAGTGATATAAGCTTCCAAAATTTGTACATAAATTGGTTCTAGTATACACTTTAATTTGCTGTTCCATTACTTGTTTTCTATGAGAGGCCGGGCCAGCCTCGCATAGAAAACAAGCAATCTCAAACACATCCAACACGGTTTTTTACTTTAACATGGCGTCACCTTAACCTGGACATGGCAGTTCGAACTGCAAAAAGCACAAAATTAATATTTTCGCGGTTGATATACTCCGCTTACAATATTTTTGTTGGCATGATTCATATTGTTTCGTGCTTAAAGCATTAAACCCGCTTTCACAGGTTTCGTATAATAATAATAATATGCGTCTTATTTATATTTTTTTTGATTTCGCATAGAAATTAACGGAAGAGCGCTTAGCGCTGTTGATAAAAAAATCTTAAATTTTAGCTGCCAAATTTCTCTTACTTAAAATATCTTGATACAGTCATATTTTGGTCGTATATGTATATCGGCATAGTTCACGTCCTTTGCTAATGTCAATTGCAATAATAACACCGGTATTGCTATTTTAACCTTTTTAGGGTTCCGTACCCAAAGGGTAAAAACGGGACCCTATTACTAAGACTTCGATGTCTGTCCGTCCGTCCGTCTGTATGTCACCAGGCTGTATGTATCTCAAGAACCGCTACAGCTAGACTTCTGAAATTTTCACAGATTGTGTATATCTTTTGCCGCTATAACAACAAATACTAAAAATAAAATAAAGTTTATTTTTAAGGGGGGCTCCCATACAAGACACGTCATTTTTTGGGCTTTTTTGCTCGTAATCAATAATGGTAACAGTTACGCACTAATTGAAATTTTCACAAAACCCTTAATTGTATTTGTACTTTAATAATTAATAATAAAATTAAAATAAAATAAATATTAAAGGGGGCTCCCATACAAAAAAATACAATTTTTTTGTCTACTTTCGCTCTATACCGGTACGGAACACTTCGTGCGCGAGTCCGACTCGTACTTGGCCGATTATTTGTAACTCATATTATCACATATATATATGACATGATTTTGAATATCTGTATTCTATATGGACGGGTTGGATCACGGGACAAGATGCTGAACGAACAAAAGAGGAATGTATTTAGAAGACGTGACCTTTCTAGATGTCGAACACCGAATGAATAATAGGTACGTATTATTATGCAATAAATTATTTGAACGACATCTAATGCCGAACAATGCAAGAAATAATAATTTGAATTGTTATGTTATCAAATCAAACCCGGCACCCGCTGCGTTAAAGTAATAACATGGGTTTTGGGGCAATTTTGAGATTATAACGGTGGATTGCACCAGAGGCGTAGCTATTAAAGTCAAAGTTAAAGTTAGATATAGTTAAAATAAGTTGGTGCAACCCACCCTTACTAGGGATTTGACAGTTCATTTGACTTTTTGTTATGGTTAAAGTTAAAGTTATAGTTAAAGTACGTTGGTGCAACCCACCCTTAAGCCGCAAACCCACCGCGGCGCACGCTGTGCACGCCACGCGCACGCGTGGACGTACACGGTTTATTTCTTTGACTTGACACAATTCGTGCGTTGCGTGTCCGTGGGTTGCAGTGGACACAGTCACATATAATAATAATAATAATAAATACTCTTTATTGTGCACACATAAAATTGAAAAATCAAGAACATTAATTATAAGTAAGACAAGTATAACACAATGGCGGCCTTATTACTAATTAGTAATTTCTTCCAGGCAACCATGGGTAGAGGAAACATAATATTATATATACATCTCACATATATTTTCTTACAAAGCGAAGCTGGATGCACTCGCGTAGTCTCTCCGTGCGCTGCGGTGGATTGGCGGCTTCACTAGGGATTTGACAGTTCATTTGACTTTTTGTTAAGGTTAAAGTAAAAGTTATAGTTAAAGTAGCTTGATGCAACTCACCCTTTGAGACGTTGAGTGTTGACGTTTAATATTATATAATATTTTTTTTAATTGTATCTGGTGTCGTACCCAGAATTTTAAAATTATTATTATTCGTCGTTCTGACGAACATATTATACAATTTCCACGTCTGTTGGACGTTTCGGCGCTAGTTTAATCAATTTAAACCCTCGCAACTGGCGTGAAGGTCTTCGGAGTTGAGGTTAGTTGTTTAGCATTCGATGTGGGAACAGAATTTTGTTATGAGCCGGGATCATTGTATTCAATATACTCATGCGAACTGCCATCATCTGTTTATAATTCACGCGCGTACTTTGATCCAAATTGCACTAAACGTGTTCTAAAATGCTAATAACTTGAGAGAGAACTATTTTTCTTAAGGGTATGCAGAATTTTTCTCGCTTACGTAAATAATTGCGAAAAAAAATTAACTTATGTAATTATGAGGATATTTTTTCTGAACAATTACCTACATAGTTCAATTTTTATTATAATATTTTTAAAGAACTTAAATAGATAATGATATTTATTCTACACTTTAATATACCGATAAATTGTAAACTGTATCTACTTATCTATACTAATATTATAATCTATACTTCTATATCTATATATATAAAATTACAAGTCCTGACTTATTGACTGACTGACTGATTCATCATCGCAGAGCAAAAACTGTTAAAGTTACAGCCACGAAATTTGGTGAGCAGGGTTGTTTTATTAAGTAGACACCCACTTAGGAAGGAATTTTGGAAATTTTGACCCGAAGGGGGTGAAATAGGGGTTGAAAGTTTGTATGAAAGTCCGTCATTTCTTAATTTAGAAACATGAAACTTTATTTTTGGGCTACTGAATAAAAATAAATAAATACGTATTTAAGCGTTTTTGGAAATTCTACCCCCAAGGGGGTGAAATTGTGGTTGAAAGTTTGAATGAAAGACCGTCATTTTTGGAGTTAGAAACATGAAACTTTGTTTTTGGGCTATTGATTAAAAATGAATAAATACGTGTTTAAGCGTTTTTGGCAACTCTACCCCCAAGGGGGTGAAATTGGGGTTGAAAGTGTGAATGAAAGTCCGTCATTTCTTAAGTTAGAAACATGAAACTTTATTATTTGGTTACTAATTAAAATTAAATGGAAGTATATTTACGCGTTTTTGGAAATTCTACCCCCAAGGGGGTGAAATTGGGGTTGACACTTTGTATGAAACTTTGTCAATTTCAAACCGATCGGTCTGAGACTTTGCATGCATTTAAAGCTACTATGACGTAGGCATCTGCTAAAAAGGATTTAAAAAATTCCACCCCTAAGGGGGTAAAATAGGGGATGAAATTTTGCATGAAACTTTTGTCAAATTTAAACTGATCGGGCTGAGACTGTGTATGCAATATGCATAAAGATACTATGACGTAGGCATCCCCTCAGAAAGGAATTTAATAAATTCCATCCCTAAGGGGATGAAATAGGGGATGAAAGTTTTTAGAAATTTTCTTAGACTTTCGACTGATTGAACTGAAATTATTAAAGATTGTAACCTACACTAAACATACAATTTTCGAGTATCATTTGATTAATATGTGCCTACTTGGCTGCGGGTCCCGTTTTTACCCTTTGAGTAAGGGACATTAAAAGGAGAAAATTATCCTTCTCCGTTATTATATTATGCTAACGCGGACGAAGTCGCGGGCAACAGCTAGTACATATATAAAACTCAAAGGTGACTGACTGACATGGTGATCTATCAATGCACAGCCCAAACCACTGGACGGATCGGGCTGAAATTTGGCATGCAGGTAGATGTTATGACGTAGGCATCCGCTAAGAAAGGATTTTGATAAATTCCCACCCCAAGGGGTTCAAATAGGGGGTGAAAGTTTGTATATAATAATACTTCTTAGCGCGAGCGAAGCCGCGGGCAAAAGCTCGTAATATTATAATTCTGAAGAGTTTGTTTGTTTGTTTGTTTAAACTACTGGTCCGATTTGAAAAATTCTTTGACTGTTAGATACCCCATTTATCGAGGAATGCTATGGGCTATATTTTATCACGCTAAGGGCCTGTTTCACCACTTTCTGATAAAGTACCGAATAGGCTATTCACAACTTTTTTGACAGATTTTCCATACTTGATCTGTCAAGTTAATTGGTGGATAGCCTATTCGGCAATTATCAGGAAGTGGTGAAACAGGCCGTAAGACTAATAGGAGCTAAGAAGTAGACGAAAATGTGGAAAAAACGGGGGAAATTATTTTAAAGGGCTTATCACACGAACTACTACAGGCAATTTTTCTGTTATTTGGCACAGATAAGAAGCAGACCACGTGAAGGATCATAGGCTATTTTTTGTGGACTAATTTGTCTGTGAAATATCTAATTTACGCGGGCGAAGCCGCGCGGAACGTCTAGTATAGTATAATATACTTATCTCTAGACTCTACCACTCTACTTCGCTTCACCTATGCCTACTGGGTATAGTAAATATAAAATATAATCGTAATGTGTAATGTGTCGAGCTAGCGAACGGTCGTGCTCCACGTTACACACGCTGCAAATATTAATTAATTAATATTTTCGCGAATCGCGCGGCACGATCGCGTGCCGCGCCAAATGTTGTAAACCTATTATACCAAATGTTTTATCTAGAAATTTTGCTTTTGCCGCTCTGTAAACAGTGACTAAATGTTCGGATAAGCTATTATCGCTATCATAATGCGATTGTAAAATAGCATCCCCTATAAATTATAATTATCGAAACAACATACAAGTACATTAGCATACATTAGATATTTTAACACTTGCTTACAATTTATTCAGCATAGGTACTTATTAAGTAGTGAGTAAGGTAGTATAGAATGTGTGACGTAGAGTGGTGTAAGAGCCGTTATGTCCACCGAGAAGCCTGTCGCCGTCGCGCGCCGGTCGCTGTCGCCGGTGGTCGGTGGCCGGTCGCCGCCGCAGGAGGTGTACACTGAGTGACTGTACATTACATGGCATCACAAAGGCTCAGAATCCGTGCGAATGGGAAGTACTAATCAAGGCGTCGAGTTAACACACTGCATTAGTCACTCAAATCACACATAACTCGCTAACTTGTAACTATGCGTCTGCACAATGTTAATATTATGCAGCAGTATCTTGCAGCTGCAAGTAGTGGAGTAACGGGTCGCCACGCCGTGTCCAAGGAGTAAGGCTTGATTCTTTTGGAATGCTTCGGTTACGCGCTAAAATAATTTTATATCAATTATTATCATTTATCATAGATAGATTACATTATACACATTGACTTATGTTTATATTACTGCGAAACCGTCGCTACACAGACGCAGGCGCGTTTCGCCGATATTTCGCTACCGCTAAATATTTCGCAGGGATTCGCTGCCACTGTATGCGAATACGTCGGTGGACTAGAGGCGTAAGATTAAATATAAAACTACGGAACCCTAAAAAACTAAACTATCAACGCCCTGTGCTCCTACTCTAGCCCCCGCAAGGCGCAACGCGCTTCGTTCCAATAAAGTCTATTTGTTAAATATAGATATGATTGTAAAGGAATATTTCAGAAGCTAACTGATCTGTCTGAAGTCTTAAAATTTTTCCAAAAGCAATAAAAACATGACTAATATTTCGAAATATTTTATTACTACAATTATTATATTTTTCTTATTTTAATCTGCGTTTTTAGTATTTTGTTGATCTTACTTTAGTATGTTTTTATCAGTGGCTCTTATGTTTCATGAATATATTACATTGCATGACAACATCTTCTCGCAAATTTCGTGCAGATAAACTGTTAGATTATAGCTGTTAGCGACGGAATCCTCCTTGAACAGTTCATAGATTTGAAACAAAATTATGTACTCTTTAAAAAGCACATAACAAGTATAATATGATCCAAGCCATAAGGCAAGTTAAAAAATTATATACGTTTTGAAGTGATAATTACTTAAGGGTGTGTACGTGGTCCTTGACGTAGTGAGTTTACTGTAAAAGTACTTTTGTATGGGCGAGCGCCCAGAGTCACGAGTTTCCCAATACAAAATTAAAAAAAAAATGGTCTTTAAGCGCTGCTACTTTCACAGTGAACTAGTCTACAAGGAACACATAGACACCCTAAAGTATTATCACTTTGTATTGTTACACACTGTACAGCATCACAACATGTGTGGCTGTGTGCTCAGGTGCCCATATCGTAGTGTATTTATTCTTTGCCCATATTGCGATTCGCTTTATGAATTGGAGCATAATATTATTTTTTTTCGCTAGACGCCAAAACTAAATAGCTATGCTAGGTTTACTGAATCACATACAATATTATGAAGTTCTTCTTTCTATATTTTGTAATTTAAATTATATTTGCCATATAGAATAGAAAATGTAGGAAAATTGTGACTTCTCAAATACAATTTTGACATTAATTTCACAGAAGCCATAACTGTAATTAACCTGGGAACCAATTTCATCTTTTATACGGTTTTAAATCAAAACTAGAATTAAGTTCTTTGATCGTTGACATAGAGATGTGCATTTGGGGATCCTCTTGATACACGAGTTCATTTCAATCTCAAATTACTAATCAAGTACCTCCGGATTAAGTGTTATACAACGTATGTTTTCTGTAAAAGTATAATGTGTATTGTGTACCCAATCACCCATATTATACTTTTACAGAAAATATACGTTTCTAATAAATAGGCATGATGAATAATTTTTTTTCTTATTGGTACCTAATTGAAAGACCCTTAAAAAATAGAAACATCGGTAAAAGAATGACTCTGATAGCTTAAAAATTCACCAAGATATGACAATTCAAGCATCTCATAAAATAGACCTGCCCGAAACGCTCCATACAAAATGCTACTCGATTATGACGTCACATTAGAGTTATTTGTAGGCATCGCGGGCAGTGTCCATGGGCGACGGAAGTTGCTTTCCATCAGGTGACCCGTTTGCTCGTTTGCCCCCTTATTTCATAAAAAAAAGCGTCGCTTTTTATTGAGACAAACAATGAATCGGAAATATAATAAAAACAAGAATAATAAAAGTAATAGTCTTTTTATTCTCCTTTTCATTTACTAATAATCAAAATCTACAATTATATCATCCAGAAGTGTTGCTGGCCGACCCTTAGCCGTATCAAACTAAACAAAAACTTAAAATAATAATAAATAAAATACCACGCATGGGTATACATGGTTTTTTTTGCGCAGGGGAAACCCATCATGGGTCCCCCGGATTGGGAATGTGCTCAGCACCCCAGGGGCATGTGAGACTCCTACTCACTAAAACCACCTGCGGTTCACCTTCAGCTGTATAAAGGAGGGATATCCCGGATCTAACAAACACGGGACTCCCTCCACGACTGGCCGGTCTACCTCAAAAGAAACTGGACTTCCACCAAGGTAAGGGAACGCTTGAATAACTCCGATGCCCCGCCCCATTTGGATCCCATTTCCTTTTTGGGTATCGATAGGAAGTATCAATAAAAATAATATTTCAGTCTTAGTTCAAATCCAAATATGAAAAGACATGACGTTAAAAAAAATAAAACATAAATTTACAAAATCAGTCATAAATACGTTATCTTGAACAAATAAAGCCTGGATGGTTTCGCTATCGTAGTTTAGACCAATTAATAAAATCTTAAAAGAATATCAAACTTTTGAGCTATAACTGTTTCTATATTTTTTTTTCTGGAAACCATAGAATTTTTTTTTCAAGTACTAATTTGCATTCTTCTATATGAAATGGGCAGTCGGGTGTTCTCGTCCTGCATTTATAATCATAAATCCTATAAAATTAAGTAATAAAAACGGCATGGCCAATTTTTTTGGACAAAAAATACACTGTGCTATTGAGTTAAAAGTACCTAAGAAAAGAGTTAAACGCACAACCAAAAACATGACTTAATATGTTTTGGTTGTGCGTAATTAATGTATTGGCTACATACCTCTTCTTTTCGCTATAGCTGCCTGCTGCTATTATTAATCAAATAATAAACATAATATACTTACCAAAATATTGGGCTAAAGTTTTTTGAATGTTAATACAAAAATGTTTTATTTTGTTGTAATCAAGACAACTATATAAGGTAGAATCTAGAACCCCTCCTGTCAACGCGTGGCCTGTTTAATTAACGGGTTTTTAAATATTATAATATATAATGAGCCGAATTTTAAGACTATTCCATAACTTTTTTTAAATAATAATAGCGAATTCCTAGTACTCGTCGCTATAACACGAACTGTAAGGACCGGTCCGGCAGGCCGGCTCGTGATACCGACGTGTCACGTGACGGACAGATGCCTAATAAATAAAATAAAATAAAGTAATATAAATATTTATGATTATAAAATGCAAATCCGTTGATCGAGACTTGTTGCAGGGTTTTACCGGTCCGGTAAATGTCACGTTGTCAGTCACATTCAATTTTACTGCGCTATTGCGGGGGGTATTACTACAAGCCGGCGAAGGACGGGAGTGCGGAGGCGTCGCTATGCGAACCTCCAATAACTTCCGTCCCACGGGGCTCAGGGTCAGGATGGGACTGCCCGGCTTAGCTAGTCCCGGCGCCGCGCCGAGGGGAATGCTTCAGTTTGCCTAAGCGTTCCCTAACTTTGGTGGAAGTCCGGTCCCTTTTTGAGGTAGACCGGCCGGTCGTGGAGGGAGTCCTGTGTTAGACAGATCCAGGACATCCCTTCGTATACGGCTGAAGGCAAACCGCAGGTGGTTTTAGTGGGTAAGAGTCCCACATACCCCAGGGTGCTTCAGCTTTTAACTGAGGCACATCGCCGACCCGGGGCACCCATGATGGGTTTCCCCTGCGCAACAAAAAAAAGGGTATTACTACAAGTTAATAGACAAGAGCTAATAGGTGGATAATGGATATGCATTGCAAAGGTTTTACACAAGAGGCAGCACCAGCATAGACTGTAAACAAAAAGTTTTGTTCGATGTTTGACATCGGTTCTGTCAATATTTCGATACGAGTACGTGCTTGCTAGTAGCGTCCTTTGCTCCCTTTTTGCTTTGCGTAATAAAAATCCCTCTGACCTTTGCGTAATTTTCCCTATTAGATCATTTGAAAATGTGCGTAGAAAGATAAACATTTACGAAGGGTGCTATTGGTAGCGACTATATTTTCTGATAAAACATTTTTTTAACTTTCATAAATAATTTAAAATTCAAGTTGAGCTTTCAAAATTTATTTCACTTTTATCACGAAATAAAACACTAAAAACAGTATGTTTGTCTGGCTATTTAAATATATATAAAGTTTTTTGAAACAGATTTAACTAAAAATGAATAAATGATTTAAGTACCTACTATCAATAGGAAACTAAACTTTTATACATGTATATTACTTTTTTAAATTAACAACAAAAGTGTGCTAAATCAAAAACCTGTCGAACCTGTTCGGTGACCCTAATAACGTGACTTTTAAAATTATAAAGAAAATGATATCATTTAAAATCTTACGCGCTGATTCGTAGTTCGTTGTTGTAGAATGTAGAGTTTCAATTTTTAATGCTGACATAATAATTATATTACGCCTTTCAACAGAGCTATCTTAACTATTGATTCATTCAAATTCGTAAAAATTTAAAGACTACCTAGCTTTCCCGGCAACGTTGTTTTGCCATTTAAAGTATTTCTAATCCATCAGTTGATACAAAATCTTACCCCCTCTTTTGCCCCTTAGGAGGGGTGGGGGGAAAAATTTTATACACCAGATGTTAAGTTGGAAAACACAGTTAATAATAAAGTAAGTTCAGAAAAAAGTTTGATACAAAATCTGACCCCCTCTTTGGTCCCCTAAGAAGGGTGGGGGAGGGGGAATTTTTACACAATGTTGAGTTGGAAGAAGACAAATATATCTGCGAAAACCGTATGTAAATCGGAGCAGTAGTTTTCGTGTTAAAGAAAAAAGTTTGATACAAAATCTGACCCCCTCTTTGGTCCCCTAAGAAGGGTGGGGGAGGGGGAATTTTTACACAATGTTGAGTTGGAAGAAGACAAATATATCTGCGAAAACCGTATGTAAATCGGATCAGTAGTTTTCGTGTTAAAGAAAAAAGTTTGATACAAAATCTAACCCCTCTTTCGTCCCCTTAGAGGGGGGTCCCCCCCCTCTTAGGGGGGGACCCCCCCTCTAAGGGGACGAAAGAGGGGTCAGAGACTTTTTATACACCAGTTGTTAAGTTGGAAGAAGACAAATATATCTGCGAAAACCGCATTCAAATCGGATCAGTAGTTTTCGTGTGATAGTGGAACAAACATACAGACAGACAGACAGACAGACAGAAAGAAAACTAACCACATTTTTGGCTTCTATAACGATGTAGTGACACCCCCCGCTTAATATTTTTTAATATTCTTTAATGTACAGAATTTTCATTTCTATAGTTTTATTATATGTATAGAAATATAAGGAAAACAATTAATGTTATATAAATAAAAAAATAAATAAAGCTAAGACCTCGCTTACTCTAATAACAAAAGCGCAAACGACAATTTTGTTGACTCGAGACGTATAATTATATTAAGGAAGACTGTAGTTCGCAGAATTACCAGAAGTCAACTTTGCGCAGCAATGTATTTTTTTTTTTTCAAATCTTAGATGTCCTTTGATCCTTTAATCTTCTATGAGCAAAATGTTATTTTATAATAAGTATAATCTACAACATTAAAAAAATGTTATCCATACTAATATTTGCATACATATTATATATATACATAATAGTACATCCATACTAACAATTGCGAAAGTGTGTCTGTCTGCCTGTCTGTCTGTCTGTTTCCTCTTCACGCTTAAACCGCTAAACCGATTTTGCTGAAATTTGGCATGGAGATACCTTAAGTCCCGGGAAAGGACATACGATAGTTTTTATTCCGGAAAAGTGTACAGTTCCGGCGCGATAAACTAATTTTGGCGCAACGTAGTTGCGGGTGTCCTCTAGTTTTCTATAAGCTACAGCTTTAATACAAATTATAAAAAATATTGATTGCTTCAAACAAATGTATTCAATAATTTTCTTCTCAATTTCATTTGACTAGATTAAAATAGGTATAAAAAACTTCTATTACCTACACGGTACACACAGTTCTTTTATTTGACTGACCTTTTTCAATTTGCAACAAAACTTAATTAAAATTGTCTCTGGTTTGCGGTCAATGCTGTTCTTTTTTTAGGGTTCCGTACCCAAAGGGTAAAAACGGGATCTTATTATTAAGACTTCGCTGTCTGTCCGTGTGTCCGTCTGTCCGTATGTCCGTCCGTCTGTCTGTCTCCAGGCTGTAACTCAAGAACCGCTATAGCTAGACTTCTGAAATTTTTACAGATTGTGTATATCTGTTGCCGCTATAACAACAATTGATGTTTAAAGTGACTTTAAATAAATTAATTTAAAAAAAAAACTGAAAATAAAATAAAGTTAATATTTAAGGGGGGCTCTCATACAAGAAAAATGGTTTTTTGGCCTTTTTTGCTCGTAATCAATAATAATATAATGGTAACAGCTAGGCACTTGAAATTTTCACAAAATCCCTAATTATATTTGTACTTTAGTAATTAATAATAAAATTAACATAAAATAAAATTAATATTTAAGGGAGGCTCCCATACAAAAAAAAAACAATTTTTTATCTACTTTCGCTCTACGGTACCACAGAATATAACATAATTATTAGTACCTTAGGTACGGAACCCTTCGTGCGCGAGTCCGACTCGCACTTGGCTGATTTTTTCAAATCGAACTAGATATTTTGTTTTTTTTTTGGGCCCTATCATATAATGAGAGACAAAGCTTCTGGATAAGTTATTTCTCTCTACTATACTCACTTATTGCAATTGTGAACTATCCCCAAGAGAAATTCCTAAAGTCATGTTATTATTGAAAGAAGAAAACAAGCTTTACCTAGCTTTTTATTAGTAATATTCTTTCAACATTAATTGCTAACATGGATTGTGTGCGTAATGCAGGTAGTTATTATTGCAAATATGAACAATTAAACAATTCTATTATGTTTTTCCTTACTCGAGGTAGTTTGTAATATGGATTAAAGATTACTAGCGTTTTATGATTGGAATTTGTAGACGATGACAATGTTAGTATTATGTGTCACTAAATATTGTCCGCAACTTTGTTCGCGCAAAACTTCGTTTATCGCGTGGTTACCCTACAATTTGTCGCAACGAAAACTTTACTCGTATACTTTTTTTTTTACCCTTTCTAAGAACTCAAACTATCGCTTTTCCTATAATTTAATCAAAATCAGTTCAGCAGTTAAAGCATTATGGGATAACCGACAGTCACACTTTCGCATTTATAATAATACTAGTATGGATACTTATAGTCAAGGTAGTATTGAGGATAATTAGCATGCAAGATATTGCACGAGGATATAGTTAATACGTTACTGCAGTGTGTAAGCTTGGCGATATTAATGGTTGGAAGAATCCAGCCATTAAGAATGCTCCAACTTTTTAATTAGCAGGTCGGATGTCTGTCAGTACGAATATCGACGTTAATTACATTAAAATAAGATTCATATTAGCGCGCCTTGTACAGTGGCGGTTACGACGCTCGCCGCGTTCTTGATATGGCGAAAATGTATGAAAAAATTTAAGAAATTTTCTTATTTTTCTTATAACTGGAAAAGTTATTTATTTTTATATAAAATTTTTAACGGACTTTATAGAGGACTAAATAAGCAACAATTTTTTTGTATATTTATTTTCCTCAGTTCAGTGAATTTAGATATTAAGGTACCTAATCAGACCCCATTTTTTTCATATTTTGCGATTATTGTGATGGTTAAAACGTATTTTATGTGAAAATTTTGTATGCGGCTATAGAACTTTTATGGTACAGTCGTGGAGATGAATATATTATCTTTCATTTGAAACCAAAATATCCTCGCAGTTTGACTCCTAATTCTTTAATAGGGTACCGGAAAATCGCTGATATTTGTAATAGCGTCCTTAATATAATATCTTAAACCATAAAAATCTCTTTAAGCTTAGTTATAGAAACTAAGCTTAAAGAGATTTTCCATCATCGACAAATTAAACGTTTTTACTTCGAATTTCGTATAATCGTCATTTCTAACCTGTGAGATACATAACCTCCTCCTTTTTAGCAGTCGGTTAAAAATAAAAATGTATTTCCATAACTTAATGGAATATCATACATATTACCAATTTACTCAATAAAATCAACCGATTACAAACATTTTCACAGATTACATAAACATTTTGTCGGAGTTCACTTAATTTTGCATGTGACACATTAGTAAAATCGTACACAGTTCACGTACGAGATGTCGCGTGCATGCTAGACGATAATAATATTATGTATCACGCGCTACTACGGATGTCGCATGAGAAAACACTTTCCACACATGATATTTAACAATAGCGTAACAACCTCATATTATAGTTAAATCATTTTGGATTATCAGATTTTTTGCATGGTTATACTAGCTCTTTTGTCGCACTGTGAATTTTGGAACTATAAGTAGAGCTTTTTAGTTCTATCTACTTTGCATTCCATACGTAAAGTAGAGACACTCACGCCCCCATGACAATGTCAACCAAGTGCCACAAGATCTACCAAGGCTACTTTACATTTTGGCCATAATATTATACCATATTATAGTAAAGGTTCGAATAAAAAATAAACATTTAGGGCCTGTTTCACCACTTCCTGATAAAGTGCCGGATAGGCTATCAACAACTTTTTTGACGGATTCTCCATACTTCATCTGTCAAGTTAAGTGGTGGATAGCCTATCCGGCACTTATCAGGAAGTGGTGAAACAAGCCCTTATTGTTGTTGCCATTTAGTAGGTATAAGGAATGTCTTATAAGATTGACGAAGCGTTTACGGCAACTTAAGTTCAGTGTGACAAAAACGGCATAAAAATACATAATATAAACGGCGCGTATAGTCTTATAAATATGTGTTTTGCATTCTTAAAACACTTTTGCCACGTGACAGCGTCCTGTGCTGTTTTAAATTCCAAAGCTCCGTATATATTTACCGGAGATTCGTAGGAACAAACGAACATGATTGCTTTACCCGAGTTCCTAGAACTGACGTAAATGATAATCGGTACCGAGAACGCCACTTAAGCTCGGCTCAATCCATATTCACTATATTTAAATATCATACGCGATGTTTGTGCATTCGAGTATCATTAAATAGAGCTCACGTATCCAGTTTTAAGGTCGAAACGGAACATCTTCGTCCTTAATAGTTTTATAATCAATAATAATTAGATTGTGTAAATCGCGTTGCCGACAAAACAGGGACAAGGCGAGAAACGCTCGTGACGCCATAGGGCAAACAAACGACGAGTTTTCATGCAACAAAAATATTATGATACAGTCTACGAATTCGTGGGAACGACATTCGGAAAACAAACACTTTTTAATAAAAACATAATATGCTTTGAGCGCACTATATTTACAAGGTGCTATCCGCTCAGTATGACCAAGGAAATTTGCTGCTTTTCCTTTTATCGGCAGTGGCCAACAGCGACTCTACCCAGGCCGCAAATAAAAAATGTATGAAAATTAATGACTCCTTGATAAAGAGACTTGTGATCAATTCGTGTGAAAACCGCCTTAATGCCAGCCAAAACAACATTAACTTCTCAGTTTATTTGTAATTGAACTAGTTGAGTTATATTACCAGAAACCGCGCTTCCAAAGTGACCTCCGCGCAAACATAATAATATTATGCAAATTAACTATTCTCTTATCGTCCCGAGATGTGTACGTAGGAATAATATTTTTATTGGAGCCGTCATACTGTGTTATTGGTCGATACTTATACGGGCTTCAAGTACACAAATCTGCGGAGGTTTCCAACGTTACCTGTCAAAATGCACAAAATCTATACGACAACCTTCACCCTAAAAGTTAAAACTGCAGTTAAGTGTAGAGCTAATTAGTATCTTTTTGCAAATTGTTAGTAATGAAGTTTATAATTTTGATGAATTTTATGAGGCTGGCATTGTCGGTTTCGACACAAGCCTAATAAATAAGAAGAAAAAAAAAAAGTTAAAACTCATAAAAGTGTGTGAAATATTGATGAAATCTATACAATACTTATAAATGCGAAAGTATGTTTGTCCGTTACTTCTTCACGTTCAAACCGCCGAAAAGATTTTGCTGATATTTGGTATGGAGATACAAACTTCGAGTCCCGAGATAGGATAATTTTTATCCCGAAAAATACGTTTATCGCGCGGGAACCGTACCCGCGATAAACGAATTTTGAGGCAACAGAGGTCCGGGCGTCATCTAATATTTTATATTGGGTACCTCAGTTACATAATCGTAAGAAATTGTCTCTTTATCTACCGCTAGTTTACCTTGGGTGTACTTCGTATTTTTGCTGTGATAGAAGTAGTGTTGAAATATCAGATGCAACTGGTGAACTTAAGAGGAGTCCACACCGCCGTTTTTCCATACAAACGTTGTCCCCTGTTTCCTCCCGGATTTTCAACTTTAAATCGCCTGACCCAGTAATTTTAGCTTATTCATATGCAAATTTTATTGTAGCTTTTATAAAACGCTCTATTTGCATGTGTCTTAATTACTTTATAAAAATATGCTTTAATAAAAGAAAATCACATCTCTACGTAGTAAGTTACGTTTACTAATTACGCGTGCAAATTATAAACCTCATAGACGCCTGAAAACGTCTATGTCTGATAACTGATAAGTGATAACAGAGCGTCACGAATCACGATGCAGTGATAGCGTATAGTTCACTATCGTCGGTTGTAATTATGTAGACGATTTAACGCCTCCGTGGTCTAGTGGTATAGAGCGAAGCTCTTGGGTCGTGGGTTCGATTCCCGCGTTGGAGACATGTTATTTCCAAGTTTGGTTAGGACAATGCAGGCTGATCACCTGATTGTCTGACAAGTAAGATGATCCATGCGTCGGATGGGCATGTGAAAAGTCGGTCCTGCGCCTGATCTCTCGCCGGTCGTGTCGGTCTGCCGTCCCACTGGGTTATGCTCTTGTGTACTGCGCACACACTTGGGCACTATAAAATTACTCCTTCGTAGTTGGCCCGGTTTCAATGGAACCGGCCACCGTCACCGAAACCGGTGTGGGAGCTATTATTATTATTGTAGACGTCCACAGAATTACAACCGACGATAGTGAGTCTGCCTAACCGTACAGGTTTCCTAGGAAACGACGCACCATAAGCATGGCCTGTATCCATCCACCCCTTGCAAACTTTTTCAGCTCAGCTTTACCTCAGCTCTAACAGCACCGTCAGCCTTAATGTCCGCGGTTTACTCTATATATACTACAAAATTACGTAAAAATCGGTCCAGTACTGCCTGAGATTAGCGAGATAACAAAACACAAACTCCTCAGCTTTATATATTATATAGGTATATATTATATTTATATATTATAGGTACATACGTACATAGGTAGTATAGGCATATTTTGTGACTATATTAATACCTAAGTAAGTGTGTATTCTGTATGTACTGTATTGTTACAAAATTTTAATATTTTATGATTTTATTGCAGGTAGGTGCAAGAGTAGAGTAGACATACTTTGTTTTATAAATATTTATTGAATTGTTTCTTTATAGAAGTAGAAAAATATTAATTAAGAATTATCTATAAATAAAGTACAGTAGCATAGGCAATGTTAGTTATCAACTTAGTTATCTATATATTATAGTACCGCTTTATAAGTATCAAATGAAAGTATTAAAAACATAAAGTAACTATGATATTCGTCATTCCACTGAAAAAACTGGCATAACATTAGATAATTAATATAATATCAAAATCAAAAAGTAGAAAAAATAAATAAAATAGAGATAAGAATATAAATAAGTAAGTAATCCCACATATCCCACATAATTATACCTAAATGTATGAATTCATTAATAAATAACAATTAATCAACATTAGTGTAATAAATTTAGTTTTAATTGGCGGGTAAACTTAGTCCATTAAATAAATAAAATAACTGACTATACTGGCATGAATCATTATAATATTATTAGTCATTCATCTTCTCTTATTTTAATCGTTATATTCTGTCTTTCTGTTTTTAACCGACTTTTAAAAAAGGGGGAGGTTTCTCAGCTCGACCGTACATATTAGATATTTTTTATTTGTTAGTTTTTTTTTTGTTTCTTTATACATTTGTGCCCTATAATATCCCTGTTCTGTTCCCTGTGGCTAACTCTATCATTGATCAATTATTATTATAGCATAGAGTGAGTTATACTTTTTAATATATTATTTTCTTGGTACTTTTCATAGTTGTTAAGTCTATAAAAGTCTTAAAAACTATGAAAGTGTAGCATTTTTTTAAATTTTGAGTATCTATCGTGTTACTTTGTAACAAGCTGTCCAATGCTATATTAAAGATTCAGCCTTGTGTAATGTTTATAAAACGAAAGCAATAGACAATAATACCCTTAAAACTTTTCCTCGTTAACTAAGTTATAATTATCGTAATTAAAGTAGTATTTCGTATTACCTTAACTAAGTTCATTTATTTCTTTTTGTTTGCGGTTAAGGTAAATATAAGATGTTATTATTAAAGATTTATAGATGATAATAGTAGTGTAGATTATTACTAAAGATGCAGAATAATATAATAGTCTGCTTGACAGTTGACATAGGCTTTGAGAAGTATTTATCGTCTTGAGAGTTGAGAGGTAGCTAGACGTAGACCACACTCTACGGCCCGTATAAATAGTCAGTTCTTAAGATGCGACCCAGTCTCAAGACGCGGTTCGACTCTGTGATTGGTCCAAATTTTGACAGCCAACCAATCACAGAGCCTGAACTGTCTCTTGAGACCGAGATGCATCTTGACTGACTATTTATACGGGCCTACGTATAAAGTTTTTTAGTAGCCCACATTAGCGACTTAGGTTTCGTCATTCAATTAACTTTTATAAATTAAAGATAAATATAATATTGTCTTTTAATTCATAACTTATTTCCTTGTAGTGCAACAACAATAACATAAAGAATCACTAGACAACTACGAAAATCATTCCATGTTAATGAGAATTTTTAATATTGTTTTTGTTAGGTAAGTCATTATGTTTTTCATACATTATATTAAGTTAATTTCACATATAAATTAAGATGTTATTACAGTTAATTTAACCATAACAATAGGTACCTATTTGGCGGAGTTATAAAACATTAAGCATTAAAGAACATTAAATAAAAAGTATGACATTACATTGCCAGAGTCGCTGAAAATAATGATTTTTTCTCTAGAATTGATAACATTTTCATCATCGTTAATAGGTACTTGTGTTCAGTTTTATATAATATATTCTACTAGTTGACCCGGCAAACGTTGTTTTGCCATTTAAAATATTCAGTTGATACAAAATCTGACCCCCTCTTTTGCCCCCTTAGAGGGGGGGGGGGGATTTTTATACACCAGATGTTGAATTGGAAGAAGACAAATAATATATCAGCGAAAACCGTTTGCAAATTGGATTAGTAGTTTTCGTGTTAAAGAAAAAAGTTTGATACAAAACTGACCCCTCTTTTGTCCCCTTAGAGGGGTGGAGGGAAAAATATTTATGCACTAGATGTTAAGTTGGAAGAAGACAAATATATTTGCGAAAACCGCATTCAAATCGGATCAGTAGTTTTCGTGTGATGCTGGAACAAACATACAGACAGACAGACAGACAGACAGACAGACAGACAGACAAAAAACTAACCACATTTTTGGCTTCTATAGCGATGTAGTGACACGCCCCGCTTGTTATTTTTTGAATATCTTTAATGTACAGAATTTCCATTTCTACAGTTTCATTACCATTATTAATGAAGATAGATATATCTATACATATAGGTCCTATATGTATAGATATATCTATTTTCATTTGTTTGTAAAATGTAAAAGTGTAATAGTAAGTCAATGTACATACTATATTATGAATATCTTATCACTTATAGAGCTTTTCACTCAAGTTACAGATGCTTCTGAGATAGAACTTTAGTAATTATAGTTTCTTATTTATATTTAATATAAAATTTTTAAGCATTCAATATGATTCAATTCTAATAATAATTATACCAATCTGTCTGTCAGAAATATACAGGCTGAAGTCTACCTGTATGTCTGTTATTTGTTCGCGATTATCATACAAAAGCGTTATCAAAATTTTACGGTTTCCAATTTAAAAAAAAATGGTACAATGAAGCGAACAACATATAAGTACGTAATTACCTTTAACAAGCATAGGTCTATGTTTTAGACTGGACATCACTACAATTTGGCGACCTAAAGGGCCATAATGCGTAAGCCTCATAAGTCATATTGGACAGTGCGAAGTTCTACCTTGACTGCTTTCGATGCTATTCACAAGGTATTTTCCTGCTATACCAGTTCGTAAATACAAAGATTTTCGATAAATATGTCATACGAACTTATTCATTTCTGTTGCTTGGCGATTACATACTTCGATAAGATGAACATTGAAAAGTAAACAAAACCAAGTAAATGCTGTAGTGTAGAGTTTACAATTGTACAATGTTGTATTGAGGCACAAAACTTTATCAAATTTTGTATGAAATGCCTCGTTATTTTGGTCAGTGTTTAGAAATAAGCATCAAAAGTATTATGATTGGGTGATCACTAGAATACCCAAGTTTAACTATCAAACAAAACATAGTTTAATATATTTTAATATACCGAATAGTACCGAGGCACAGCTCAAGCGGCTTGTGAAATTTGGCATAGATAGTTTTTGGCACGGACGTCGAATCCAAATTGAGGGTGGAAAATATTTTATTACGCTCTAGGCACTCAAAAAATAATTTGTTGCACTGTTCGATTTCAATTTCGTCGTAAAAAAAGTTGATATTAGAATTTAAAACATGTTTCCTGTACAGGGCGTAACAAAATAAGGTGATAATTATTTAGGGTGTGTAATGTATTGTGTCCCTTATAGTATAGATTTCACTGTAAATGGGGTAGCAGCACTGAGACTTACTTTTGACTTCTATATGTATAATATTTCGTGTGTATTTAATAATCGGCCAAGTGCGTGTCGGAATCGCGCACGAAGGATTCCGTACCATTATAGAGCAAAATTAGGCCATAAATTGTGTTTTTTGTATGGGGCCCCCCTTATTTTTTATTTTATTTTAATATTATTATTAAATATTAAAGTATACATATAACTAAGGATTTTGTGAAAAATTCAAGTACCTACCTGTTGCCATTTTTGATATAGAGCAAAAAAGGCCAAAAAAATCACGTTTATTGTATGGGAGCCCCCCTTAAATATTCATTTTATTTTATTTTTAGTATTTTTGTTATAGCGGCCATAGATATACATAATCTGTGAAAATATCAAATCTCTAGCTATTACCGTTCTTGAGTTACAGCCTGGAGACAGCAAAAAAGGCCAAAAAAATCACGTTTGTTGTATGGGAGCCCCCCTTAAATATTCATTTTATTTTATTTTTAGTATTTTTTGTTATAGTGGCAACAGATATACATAATCTGTGAAAATATCAAATCTCTAGCTATTACCGTTCTTGAGTTACAGCCTGGAGACAGCAAAAAAGACCAAAAAAATCACGTTTGTTGTATGGGAGCCCCCCTTAAATATTCATTTTATTTTATTTTTAGTATTTGTTGTTATAGCAGCAACAGATATACATACTCTGTGAAAATATCAAATCTCTAGCTATTACCGTTCTTGAGTTACAGCCTGGAGACAGACAGACAGACAGACAGACGGACGGACGGACGGACGGACGGACGGACGGACGGACGGACGGACGGACGGACGGACGGACGGACGGACGGACGGACGGACGGACGGACGGACGGACAGACAGACAGACAGACAGACAGACAGACAGACGGACAGACAACGATGTCTTAGTAATAGGGTCCCGTTTTTACCCTTTGGGTACGGAACCCTAAAAAAGGCCACAAAAAAACACGTTTGTTGTATGGGAGCCCCCCTTAAATATTCATTTTATTTTACTTTTAGTATTTGTTGTTATAGCGGCAACAGATATACATAATCTGTGAAAATATCAAATCTCTAGCTATTACCGTTCTTGAGTTACAGCCTGGAGACAGCAAAAAAGGCCAAAAAATCACGTTTGTTGTATAGGAGCCTCCCTTAAATATTCATTTTATTTTATTTTTAGTATTTGTTGTTATAGCGGCAACAGATATACATAATCTGTGAAAATATCAAATCTCTAGCTATTACCGTTCTTGAGTTACAGCCTGGAGACAGACAGACAGACAAACAGACAGACAGACAGACAGACAGACAGACAGACAGAGAGACGGACAGACGGACAGACGGACAGACAACGAAGTCTTAGTAATAGGGTCCCGTTTTTACCCTTTGGGTACGGAACCCTAAAAAAGAACACTAAAATACTTTAGTATTGACTTACAACGATGCAATGTTACGATACGCGGGTTCATCGGCTGTTTATTTAAATATTTCGTTACCGGTATGACAACTTTCTTAATCACAACTCGACTTGTGTACTAAAACATCCGTCCCAGAAATTCAAGGATGGAGCATCTCATATCAATTACAATACACATAAAAATATCACTTTCTATTTCTTTCTAATGTCGTTAAGCTAAAAGCCGGTACTTTAACGGTTGGGAAAGATGCAGTAGTGTAGCAACTCAAATTGTTTTCCAAATGAAGAGTACTATATATTTTATGGCATTGATATCGCCACACTCCTATAAACCACGGCGAAAAAACCACGAAAAAAATATGATCTTAGAGAGCGCAGTAGACAAGCTGAAACCACCTGAAAGTCTTTAATATAAGCAGAAGAAACGTGTAGTAATGAATAATGTTAAGAACTCCGACGTATAATAATTAATAACATATTACATTTTATGGACGTGGCACCTGTAGGTACATTAGGTAAAACATTTTTTTTTATTTATTAAATATTTATCCCTCTCATTACAGAATCGATATCAAATTTGATTGTAAATTTCGAAAATATAATTTAATAAATTTGATTTCCTGCAGAGGATTTGTTCCAAACCCTTAGCTCATTATGAGGAAACGCATGCAAGCTCAGTCAAAAGCTTTTTAAGCGAGGCATGAATTTTCTTTAGCTATACCTGGGGGGTGTGCAAAATCTTTTCGTTTTCGCTTCGTTAAAGAATCGCCGATGAAAATGTATGGAATTGACATAAGCGTTCGTTAATATGACGTTGACATTCGACTCGTCTTATGTCAATTCCATACAATATTTTGATCGGCGATTCTATAACGAAGCGAAAACGAAAAAGTTTCGGCTAAATGGCCTGACTAGATGATGCGCGCAACTCCAGTGCGCCAAAATTCGTTTTACGCGCGGGAACCGTGATTTTTTCCAGGATAAAAGGTCCTTCGCGGGACTCAAGGTATCTATTCATATCCAGTAAAATCGGTTCAGCGGTTTGGGCGTGAAGTGGTAACAGACAGACACACAGAAACAATTTCCCATTTACAATATTAGTATATATTAATGTAATATTTATCTCTATGTATTGAAAACCTGTACTGTATAGTTTATAAATCTCATTTATAAATCTAGTTTAAAGTAAAGAAAAAATACTACTGCTTCATTAATAATAATAATATTAGTCAATATTATCTTGGTAACTTTTTAGAGGAATATAAAGTGTCAATAAAAGCCTGATATAACCGACTGATTTATTACTTAAGGGCCCGGGTTACCCTCGAAATTTTCATACATTCTTAATACCAAAACCATTTTCTCATACGAAAATATTTAACATGTTTGAGTTATTTTTCAGCTTAAGATAGTAATTACCTAGGGTCCTGAGCAAATTTTTTTTTACAAAATATTTAAATACTAAAAAAAAAATTTTTGTGTTTAAATATTTTTTAGTAAATTTACTACTAAATATTTAAACACCAAAAAATAGACAAAACCACTAAAAATATATAAATAAATAGTAAATTTACTACAAAATATTTAAATAATAAAAAATATTTTTTAAAGTTTAAATATTTTGTAGTAAATTTACTATTCATTTATATATTTTTTAGGGTTTTTGTCTATTTTTTGGTGTTAAAATATTTAGTAGTAAATTTACGAAAAAATATTTAAACACAAAAATTTTTTTTTAGTATTTAAATATTTTGTAAAAAAAATTTGCTCAGGACCCTAGGTAATTACTATCTTAAGCTGAAAAATAACTCAAACATGTTAAATATTTTCGTATGAGAAAATGGTTTTGGTATTAAGAATGTATGAAAATTTCGAGGGTAACCCGGGCCCTTAAGAGGCCGGGGTACCCTCGAAATTTTCATACATTCTTAATACCAAAATCATTTTCTCATACGAAAATATTTAACATGTTTGAGTTATTTTTCAGCTTAAGATAGTAATTACCTAGGGTCCTGAACAATTTTTTTTACAAAATATTTAAATACTAAAAAAAATTGTGTTCAAATATTTTTTTGTTTTACTACTAAATATTTAAACACCAAAAAATAGACAAAAACACTAAAAAATATATAAATAAATAGTAAATTTACTACAAAATATTTAAACTAAAAAATATTTTTTATTATTTAAATATTTTGTAGTAAATTTACTATATTTATATATTTTTTAGTGTTTTTGTCTATTTTTTGGTGTTTAAATATTTAGTAGTAAATTTACTAAAAAATATTTAAACACAAAAATTTTTTTTTAGGATTTAAATATTTTGTAAAAAAAATTTGTTCAGGACCCTAGGTAATTACTATCTTAAGCTGAAAAATAACTCAAACATGTTAAATATTTTCGCATGAGAAAATGAGAATGTATGAAAATTTCGAGGGTAACCCGGGCCCTTAAGTATTTATATGGGCCTAAGTCAGCGCTTAAGACTGGATTTTCAAGTATATCAAAGGTCTTCGAATGGATAACAATATATAATATATTGTATTGATAACAAATTAATATAATTTATATAATAGGACTAGTTGATGTAAAAGTTTAATACGTGGGAGAGCCAAGCTTCGGCACGAATGGGCCGGCTCGACCGGAATACCACTTCCTCACAGAAAACCGGCGTGAAACAGCGCTTGCGCTGTGTTTCGCCGAGTGAGTGAGTTTACCGGAGGCCCAATCCCCTACCCTATTCCCTTCCCTTCCCATTCCTACCCTCCTCTATTACCCTATTCCCTCTTAAAAGGCCGGCAACGCACCTGCAGGTCTTCTGATGCTGCGAGTGTCCATGGGCGACGGAAGTTGCTTTCCATCAGGTGACCCGTTTGCTCGTTTGCCCCCTTATTTCATTTAAAAAAAAAAGCGGCCAAGTGCGAGTTGGACTCGCCCATGAAGGGTTCCGCAGTTCCGCAGCAGCAATAAGGTTTATTTTTATGAAATTATTAGGTTTTTGATTTAAATTTATATTTCAGTCGATTTAATGGATAAAGGCCGTCACAGACTTAGCTATAATAATTTATATATTAATATGTTTATAGCTAGGAACATTACTATATATTTTCTATACAATTTTCGCGTGACCACACACTCAGCTATAATATATATTTCTGGTCTCAGTGTGTTTAGTACGGTATATTAATAATTAATATATATTATAGCTAAGTCTGTGACGGCCTTTATGGTTTACCATTTATGACGTATAAAAAATCGAACGAGATCTGGCTAGATCTATAAGGGTTCCGTTTTTTTTCATTTTGGCTGCGGAACCCTAAAAAAAGTGACGATGATCGTATCGTATCTACGAATAATAAAAACTAATGAGTACTGCGACTCTACCGTAGAGACAAAAAAGTAGAGGTAGGTTCATTGATTGATACAGCAGATAATTAGGTAGTTTAAAGGAAAACTGATTATCATTACAAGATTTGTAAATGAAAACAGTTAATTATTAGGGCGAGCGAAGAAAGCCCTAGATTTCCCACAACCTTTGCATTTTGTGGTACACTTTACGACTTAAAGTGTACCTACCACAAAATGCAAAGGTTTCAAACAAAACACAAATCAATAGGCGTGATAGTTTTTCCGTAAAGTTTACGGAAAAACTATCACGGCTATTGATTTGTGTTTTAACATAGTAATTTTAATTTATATCATAATATATGTGTTATCATCAGTTAGTCAAGGTTTTTATATTATGTAGATGTCTTTGATTATAATTATACAAGTAGATGTGTTATCATCAGTCAGCCAAGATGTGACGACGCGAGCCCTCACAAAGCTCGGCTATTAGCTAGTTTTATGACAATTTAATTTTTTTTAATATTCCAGTAATATTAAAAAAATTAATTGCATACCATAAAGTTAAATAATATTTTTGATTATAACAGTCAACGCGATCACGATATTTTGCGTCGTTAATCATTTTCGCGTTCTAAAAGCTATTAAATGGTCTAATTAAATCATACCGTTTACTTACCGAATTTATTGAATAGATTTTTAAATCTATTCAATAAATTCATCTTATAATAATAATTACGACTAAAACAGAACATTATTGTCTATTGAGCGGGTTGACACGCAAACAAAGAACTAAGGCCAGCTCGTGACATGGAAACCTGCTAAGCTTTAGCCTGGTTCCGTTTTTTGTTTATCCTCCAAGTTTTGAGAACCTCTAATATTTATCTTCTATATCAAATATTGACGATGTACTTTAGTACATTTTATCAAAATCACTTGATCATCTAAATCAAAAATCTAGGTACATTAACTTTATGGTAAAAATACATGTGAGTGCAATGTGAGTGTACAATGTACATAGGAGATGCAGAGATTTCGAACTTTTTTTTTAATTTTGTCATATTCACTCTGATTTCTTTTTTTGCTATGCCTGATTGCTTTTTTTGCTTTGCCCGTGATAAAAGCTATTGCACAGCTTTTATCACGGGCCAAAGCAGCGATAAAAACCTAACACCCGTCACTCCGACTGACACAGCGGAGCGGCGTTGCCAGACTTCGATACGGTGTTTATGTGCGTGAGACTAGACGTATGCGAATTATAACTACGTTGATAAAAAATCGGCCAAGTGCGAGTCGGACTCGCGCACGAAGGGTTCCGTACCGTTATAGAGCAAAAATAGGCCAAAAATTGTGTATTTTGTATGGGGGCCCATCTTAAATTTATATTTTACGAGCTTTTGCCCGCGGCTTCGCTCGCGTTAAGAAGTATTGTTATATACAAACTTTCATCCCCTATTTGAACCCCTTGGGGTGGAAAGAATCATGGCCAAATTTGTATAGGACCTGGACTCAGCTTTTATTTTTGATGTCCCAAAATAAACTATAGTTAGATTGGATTGTTCTTATGCTCTAAACATAATTCCGTTTGAGAATTATGTCTAAATAGCCACGATTTTTTATAATAATTATTAACGTTTACAATTATTTTGAGGTTAGACTTAAGAACTACCTTTTTTCCGACGATGTAGCCTACAAGTGTATATTCGGCGATCTCGTTTCTAATTATTTCAATTTTTCCTAGAGTATTACCCAAAAAATAGAACGAATTCGAATGATCGCCGGCTGTCAGAACATATGAAAGACAACAACGAAACTGATCTTTTTTTTGTGGCTATTTATAGACACATTTCTAATGTTTTTCGATGCCTTAAAATATTAGGGAATTTTTGCTACCAATGGCATATTGGGACGCCACCACCCACCTGGTACGATTTGGCCATTGTTCTTTATCAAAATCCTTTCTTAGCGGATGCCTACGTTATAACATCTACCTGCATGCCAAATTTCAGCCCGATCCGTCCAGTGGTTTGGGCTGTGCATTGATAGATCACCATGTCAGTCAGTCACCTTTGAGTCTTATATATACAGATTTAAATATTATTATTGGTTATTAATGTACACGAACATTTGAAGTGCCTACCTAATGGCAACAGTCATTATTCATATCGAGCAAAAAAGGCCGAAAAAATCACATATGACAATTCAAACATCTCATAAAATAGACCTGCCCGAAACGCTCCATACAAAGTGAGTACGAAAGACTGACGTCACTCTTTCTTAGTTTGTACGTATCGGGAGAGAACTTTGTTCGATAGGTATATTAAATATTGCGTTTATGAAAGTGGTTTCCTAACAAAAGTTACTTTTAATTGCATAAGTTATCGAATGGTATACAAATATTAAGGGCCCGGGTTACCCTCGAAATTTTCATACATTCTTAATACCAAAATCATTTTCTCATACGAAAATATTTAACATGTTTGAGTTATTTTTCAGCTTAAAATAGTAATTACCTAGGGTCCTGAACAATTTTTTTTTACAAAATATTTAAATACTAAAAAAAAAATTTTTGTGTTTAAATATTTTTTAGTAAATTTACTACTAAATATTTAAACACCAAAAAATAGACAAAAACACTAAAAAATATATAAATAAATAGTAAATTTACTACAAAATATTTAAACTTTAAAAAATATTTTTTATTATTTAAATATGTTGTAGTAAATTTACTATATATATATATATATATATATATATATATATATATATATATATATATATATATATATATATATATATATTATATATATAGTAAATTTACTATATATATAATATATATATAAATATTTTATACACCATTTTGTCGGCATTATTAATATGTGTATTCATGCCAAATTACAGCTTTGTAGGTCCTATAGTCTCTGAGCAAAACCGCGGACAGACAGACAGACGGACAGACGGACAGACGGACAGACAGACCGAAACTATAAGGGTTCTTTGTTGACTACGGAACCCTAAAAACGCAATAAAACTATTTCGCTAGTAATCAATAATGGTAACTAAAATAAACACCAGTTTGAGATCAGAAACAAGACAGTTTTATTTTTTAATTTAGAGTTGCCAGTACAAACACTACATACCTTTCCCTCATATTAACAATGAAGTATTAAGTATTATAAACAGTATAGAAGCACTTAGGATAATTTCTATTCTAGAAACATATTTAAGCACTTACATACTTAATAATTTGTAATAATATAATCTAATAGGTTTGAACAAGTTGGACATAACACTAATAATTCTCTTGAACATAACATAATAAGCTCATACAAAATCACACTAACAACTATTATATCAGTCTTGCAAACGTTTCAATCAGTATCAAGCATTTAAAGTTTAAGTCTCAATTTAACTCAAAGATCGGCAAGTAATTAAAGTTAGAATAGCTTAATATAACTGAATATAAGAATAACAACAATTAAACACAATTTAGACTTAATCAGTATTGGGAATTCCAATAATATCTGGCCATAAATCAGGTGGTGGAATGATGATCGGAGTAAGGTCATCCTCAGAGCTTTCTTCTGCTCCTGAATCTCTTGGATGTTGAGAAAGCTCTACTCTATTTGGTCGTGCCAGGATCTGATCTACGTGGCGTCTCTGCAGCTCACCACCTTCCATCCGCACTAAATAAGAAGCAGGACCTTCCACCACCTCTACAACAGCTCTTTTCCATTTTTCTGGTCCATATGACCTTACTAAGACCGACTGGTTGACTGCAAACTTTCTATTTCTGGGCGTCTGTGCAGCATTCTCTAGCTGTACTTCACTTCTACTGGGTGCAGAATCCGGGTGAAGTACTGACACTGCCGTTCTGAATCGCCTTCCGTTCAGCATCTCAGCTGGTGATTTATTTGTAGAGCCAGGTACAGTCCTTAGATAATACAATACTTTGCACAATCTCTCATGCCACGACAAACTCACGTTCAACATCTTTTTAATTTTATTCTTGAAAGTTTGTATTGCTCTCTCTACTTGACCATTTGTTTGTGGGTGGTATGGGGGAGAGTAAAGATGTTTAATCCCATTTTTTTCTAAAAATGTGTTGAACTCTTCCGAAGAGAAAGCTCGACCATTGTCGGAAACCACAGTATCCGGTAGCCCCTGTGCTATAAAAATTTTCCTTAAAATAGTTATAACTGTAGAACTGTTCATAGAATTAACCATCTCTGCCTCCAGCCATTTGCTGTAACTGTCAATCAGAACTAGAAATGTTTTACCTTGAAAGGGACCGGCAAAATCAATATGAACTCTGCTCCATGGTTTCTCTGCTACGATCCAGGACTGTGGGTCTCTAGGTGGATTGTTGCGTACAGATTGGCATTGTTCACATTCAGCCACAACACGTTCAATTTCTTTATCCATATCCACCCACCAGACATAACCACGTGCGTAAGCCTTTGTCTGAACCATTCCAGCGTGTGGCTCGTGAAGGAGTTTCAAGACCTGTCCCTGTAGCGTTGAAGGAATCACAACTCTATTTGACCATAGCAGACAGTCTTTATTTTGCGATAGCGCCTCACGCTTGTTCCAAAACACCTGTAAAGCAGGGTCAGAATTCTTCCTAGGCCAGCCATGTAAAACATGAAAAATGACTTTTTGTAACAGTGGATCCTTTTTGGTTTCTTCTGCAATCTTTCTCGCATCTAACTGCCAATTACCAGGTTGCTCTTCTAACAGCAACACTTCTCTTAAAATTTCTTCATCCTTCGTGGCTGTCGAAGGAAGAGTCCACCTGCTAAGAGCATCTGCATTGCCAATATCCTTACCGGCTCTATATTTAATGGAATAGTCATAACAGGCTAGTTTCAATGACCACCTGAGCATCCTGGGTGAAATTTGCTCTGGAATTGGTTTAGTAGGATTGAATAGCCCAATCAGTGGCTTGTGATCAGTCACAATACAAAACTTCCGACCCATCAAGAACTCATGAAACTTGGATAGTCCAAACATGATAGCCAGGGCTTCTTTGTCAATCTGTCCATAGCGCCTCTCATGTGCTTGTAACGTTCTTGAAGCCATCATTATGGGTCTCTCAGAGCCATCTTCCATAATGTGAGCAATAATCGCTCCTAGTCCATATTCACTGGAATCACAAATGAGTAGTATTTCTTTATTTAAATCATAACCAACCAACGTAAGATCCGATGACAGCAGCCTCTTTGCTTCATTAAATGCCGTTTGCTCTTTATCGCCCCATGTCCAAGGTCTTTTTGATTCCAACAGCCGGTACAGTGGTTCTAGAACTGTACTCTTGTCAGGTAGAAATTTTTCATAAAAATTATACAAACCTAAAAAGGCTCTTAAGGTCTCTCTATTAGTTGGAGCTGGTTTCTCTTGAATCTCTTTGACTTTAGCAGGTGAAGGATGAAGACCATCAGCATCAATCATATGTCCCAAAAATGTGATACTATTAGCGGCAAACACACACTTTTTAATATTTAGTCTAAGTCCCAACTCTTGCAGCTTCTTCAAGACCTGACGCAATCTTCCATCGTGTTCTTCTTTCGTGGCACCAGTAATGGCGATATCGTCTAACAGACATGCTACACCCTCCATACCAGCTAATGCAGAAGACATTACTCGTTGAAAGATGGCTGGTGCCGCACTGACGCCAAAAGCTAATCGATTTACCTTCATTAACCCAATATGTGTGTTCAAAGTTAATAGTTTTGCTGTTTCTTCATCTACTTTCATTTGTGTGTACGCCTGTTTTAAATCCAACTTCGTAAAAATTCTTCCTCCACTTAACTTCACAAAAGCTTCATTTGATGTAGGTAATGGATATGATTCTGTTTCAATAGCAGCATTCACAGTAGAACGGTAGTCACCACATAATCTTAATGACCCATCAGGTTTTTTAACTATAGTGATAGGCGTAGCCCATTCTGAATATCTTACTGGGGTGAGTACCCCAGTGTCTACCATCTTATGTAACTCCTCTTCGACCTGTTTCTTCAATGGAAAAGGTACAGAGCGGGCTCTCATAAATCGTGGCTTAACATTTGCATGTACATGTAAGGAAACTTCGGGACCTGTATACTGCCCCAGATCTTCTTGAAAAATTTCTGCAAATTCTTGTTTGTAAGGTTTCACGTCATCGTCAGACCAGCACAGTCCTATCACTTCTAACTGCAGAGGTTGAAACCAGTTTCTTCCCAGAAGATTGGGGCCATGACCAGACACCACTATTAACTCACATTGAGCCTCTTTGTTCCCCAATTTCACACACACATTGGCCAACCCTTTTACTTCAAGTGGCTCCTTTGTCCAGGTCACTAATTTCACATTTGTTTTGTGTAAGGGTGGAGGTGTCTTCCATAACTTCATGAATGTCTCTTCTGCCATAATTGTTCTGGAGGCACCTGAATCAATCTCCATCACAACTCTCACACCCTCTATTGTCACCTCCGCAGTAATAGGGGCTGGAGAACTGCCTCCAAAAGCAAAAATCCCCATCATCTTGTCAGGTCCGGTAGTGTTTGTGCATTCATCACTTAAATCTTGCACCTGATGGAGACGAGAACGTTTCTTTAAGCATGCGGCGGCTATGTGCCCAAATCTCTTACAATAGTAGCACTTAGCTTTGGTAAACTGACACCGCTCGCTTCCTCTATGCACTCGTGAGCATCTTCGACATTCATTTGGTATCTTGATGTTACCAATATCCATCGGCTCAACACTAGTACTGTCGGACGGGACTTGTTTGGACTCGCTAGTCATAGCCGTGGTGTACAAATCTGCATACAACACTTGATGATTGAGACACATTTGTAGTGCCACCTCATAGGTTAAGTCTTTTGACTTTTCTTTCGTTTTAAGCAAATCGCGTCTCAACCGATCATCTCTTACACCAAGTACTAGCCGGTCTCTCAATTGGCGTTTTAAATCTGAGAAATTACACTTTGCACTCAGAGAGTTAATAGCTGCTACAAAGTCTTGTAAGCTTTCACCATTTTCTTGTTGACGTTTGTGAAATTTTCCCGCCTCGAGAATCTCGTTCACTTCGGGATGGTAAAACTTGTCGAGGATATTGAATATTTCAAGTAAGTCCACGTCAACCGGTCTTTTTGGCACTAATAATGACGCAATTAAGGCGTATGTGTCCCTTCCGCATTGAGATAAAAACAATGATCGTCCTTTGTTGAGGTTATCTTGACCCACGCCGGCGGCGTCGAGCGCGCACATCAATTGTTCTTTATAATCCCGCCACTTATCAGTTTTGGGGTTAAATACACCCGGGAACACGATATTCGCAATATTAGCCGTCATTATGCACTATTAAACACTAATTTATCACTTCGTCGCCAATAAAATAAACACCAGTTTGAGATCAGAAACAAGACAGTTTTATTTTTTAATTTAGAGTTGCCAGTACAAACACTACAGTAACAATAAATGGTTGGAATTTTCACAAAATCTTTAATTATATTAGTACTTTAATAAATAATAATAAAATTTTAATTAAGTAAATATTTAAGGGCGGCTCCCATACAAAAAACACAATTTTTTGCTTACTTTCGCTCTTTACTGGTACGGAACCCTTCGTGCGCGAGCCCGACTCGCACTTAGCTGATTTTTTTTATATTTTTGTCCAGAGCCGTTGTGTATTGATGTTGAATGATTGAATACCAATACTGGCAAATATATTCATAGAATGTGCAGTAGTAGAGCAAACGTAGCAGATATAAAGCACATCATTTACCATAAATATGTCATGAATCATGATCAAGTCCTCGTGCATGAGGTTTAATTACCATAAGTAATTGAGTAACGTCTAAGAACAATGTTGTGGAATATTTATATCAATAATCGAATTTTCTCGACGGCGAAACAAAACAACTTGCCCATACAAAAGTGAAAAAATTTTTTCGTCTTTCAGCGCTGTTACTTTCACAGTGAACACTCTACAAGGAACACGTACGCACCCTAAAGTATTATCACTTATTTTTGTTACACCCTGTATATAAAAATCAAAAATGGATTTTCAAATGTGTTAGTCGCGCTAAAACTCGAAAACGGAACGAATTGGGCTGATTTTGGTCTTAAAAATATATTCGTAGAAGTCCAAGGAAGGTTTTAAAGTGACATGACGTTCACCGGGACAGCTAGTATATTACATATAAAACTGGATTTTCAATTGTGTTAGTAACGCTATAACTCGATAACGGCTGGACCGATTCTGCTAATATTTTAGTCTTAAAATAATCCTTGAAGTCCAGGCAAGGTTTTAAAGTGACACGAAGTTCGCCGGGACAGCTAATTTTTTATCAAAGTAGCAAGTTGAAGTGTAAGCTGTAAGGAGTTCATGAACTCTACATGGGTACTGCAGAGGGCAGACGCGCTCAATTCGCTTATTAGGAATGCAGGTTCTTTGTCGTTTTCCTTCACCGAAGGAAGTGACATTGACAAAAATATTTTCCAAGCGAGCTTTATTGAATGTGTTTTTATATTACAGACTAGCTGACTCGCGCGGTTTTGTTCTCATGATGAATCATGGTCCAATCTTTCAACCCCCTTTTTCGCATTAAAAATAGCCTATCACCTATGTGCTTCCGGTTAAATCTCTCTATTATAATAGAAAATAGAGTCAAAATCGTTTGTGTAGTAGTGCTTACGTAGGGACAGACAAGAATTAAAGCGACTTTATTTTATACCTGATAGTCACGGACAGCATGTTTGCTTTAGAATTTAGACTTTAGAGAGAATACTGGATATTATCCGCAATTTCATTACCAGAAATTTGATGTGCGTGATGCAAGTTTGAAGCTTTAAAGATGCATACTGCATACAACGTCGTTAAATAGAAGATACCACGGCACTAACACCTCAAGCAATTACACTAATTTATGGTTTATTTCCTATAATAATTAATATGGTATATTTATACCAATATATAAATGTACTGTTTACTTCCAGGAAATGGCTGGAGGAGATATCGCTAGCGAGCCGGCAGGGACGCAAGCCGTCCCTGCTCCGCGCGATGACCAAGGCGTTCTGGCTGAGCTACGCACCTTCCGGCGTCATGTTTTTCCTACAGGCGCTCATCCTCAAGTGAGTTATTGATATTGACATGCAAAAAACACATTTGCGATAAGTGTTGACCCGTGGATGTTTCCTAATTTGATATCCTTTTTACGTTGTTTGTATGATTTATCAATTATCCGTGTTAGGTTAGTTGTTTTTTGTTTTTGTCGCATTATTATGTTACCAAATGTTTTTTAAAGGTTTGATGATTTCCGCATTGTTAAATACACGAGATTTATCTGAGAAACTAGCTTTAGAATTTTAAAATTTTCCTTTAGCAAAAGTTCAATTGAAAATGGAACCAGTTTTAAAGTTTCCTAACGTATTGAACACCAGAAACTGCCTTGGAAGCACAATTTCGTTTAAAAGTATTTTCAGGAATTCTTATATTCTCGTTGTTAATCAGAATTCAGAATCTATGAGTCTTATAATACGTTTTAACTTCGTATAAACGTAGATACAAAAAACATAAGTCCTAATCAGGAGAATATCGGGAGTCGGGACAAGCTTAGAAAAATGTTCGGTACAAATCAACGACAAAAATTTTTATTCAATAACTTATGTACTGTACATATTTTAGTTTATGCTAGTGAGATAAAGCGCTTACAAGTTACATACGAACGGCATTTGACACTTGCCGTGGACAATGCCAAAAAAAAACAATGAAAATAAATCCAGCGACTGTCGTCGACTGCCGTAGTTCGTTTGCAGTAGGTAACCCTAACTGCCGCACTCAAATTCGAACATTAATTACTTAAATGTTATTAATTTAAAATTTTGACATAAGCCTCATACATTATCTGTCAAACTCTTCCTTAAGGTTAATCATAATTTGAATGTCTCTGCGTGCGGCAGTTAGGGTAAGATTAGTGTAGCATCTACCTAAGCCGCTATTTCTCTCTTTTTCTCTCTTCCATACTTGACGTGAAACAAAACATTCCAGGCCTTTCCAACCGGTGGCTTTGAGCATGATGCTGTCGTACTGGGAGCCGGGGTCGGACATGACGTACGAGCAGGCGATCTACTGCGCCGCCTCCGTCATCCTCATGTCGCTGCTCATCGCCTTCCTCAACCACCACGGCACCTTCTCCACGCAGCAGTTCGGCATGAAAGTGCGAATAGCTGCCTGCTCGCTCATCTATAGAAAGGTAAATTTTAACTATTTCTTAAACAGGGTGTAACAAAAGTAAGTGATAATACTTTAGGGTGTGTACGAGTGAACTCAATAATATTGAGTTAATTGTGAAAGTAGCAGCGCTGAAAGAGTATTTTTTTTACTTTTACATGGGAAAATTATTCTGACGCATGCGCGCTTGCCCATAAAATCGCAAAATGCTATTTCAGCGCTTTCACACTGAACTCCATATAAGGGGCACACACACAAATCACAATTGTGTAATTGTGTGAGTGCCCCTTATAAAACCCTACATTATTATTTCTTAATTTTGTTACACGTTGTATACTAGAAAAAATTTGAATGGAGTTTCTTCTTGGTGCCCGTCAGATAATATTTTGTTTGATACTATTATATGGATTGTTATCTGAATAAATTATATTCTAGAGCTCGACAGTTACATCTACAAAATTCTGTTTTCAAACGTGGATATTTTATATCATTTTTAGGGTTCCGTACCCAAAGGGTAAAAACGGGACCCTATTACTAAGACTTCGTTGTCTGTCCGTCTGTCCGTCTGTCTGTCTGTCTCCAGGCTGTAACTCAGGAACGGTAATAGCTAGAGATTTGATATTTTCACAGATTATGTATATCTGTTGCCGCTATAATAACAAATACTAAAAATAAAATAAAATGAATATTTAATTGGGGCTCCCATACAACAAACGTGATTTTTTGGCCTTTTTTGCTGTCTCCAGGCTGTAACTCAAGAACGGTCATAGCTAAAGATTTGATATTTTCACAGATTATGTATATCTGTTGCCGCTATAACAACAAATACTAAAAATAAAATAAAATGAATATTTAAGGGGGGCTCCCATACAACAAACGTGATTTTTTTGGCCTTTTTTGCTCTACTTATATCAAAAATAGCAACAGGTAGGTACTTACTTGAATTTTTCACAAAATCCTTAGTAATATGTGTACTTTAATATTTAATAATAATATTAAAATAAAATAAAAAATAAGGGGGGCTCCCATACAAAAAACATAATTTATGGCCTAATTTTGCTCTATAATGGTACGGAACCCTTCGTGCGCGATTCCGACTAGCACTTGGCCGATTTTTTTGATAGTTGAAGTCTCACTTTTCAGGTAATGCGCATGAGTTCAGGCGCCCTGGCCGAGACCACAGCAGGTCAGGTGGTGAATCTGCTCTCCAACGACGTGAACAGATTCGACTACGCCTTCATCTACACACACTTCATCTGGCTGCTGCCCCTCCAAGTGGTGCTCGTCTGCTACTTGATCTATCTGAAAATAGGCTACGCGGCCATCGTTGGAGTCATCGGAATTGTCCTACAAACCCTACCCGTGCAATGTACGTAGGTACTATAACCCTTAACCCTTTGAAATACAGGAAGGAATAAGGGTATATTATAATTACTGGAAAAGCAACGACCAATACTCGTAGATTTATAATATCATAGAAAAGTCGACGCTTTGTTGCCGAAACAACCAAACTTGGATATTCTTTGTTTTCAGTGATTCATAATTTATACGAAACGACGTTAGCATACACAAAATAAAATTTACATTTAACTTACATAAATCCTTATGATGTTATATACAAAGCGAATTCGTTTTGTAACTTGTAAATTACAGTCTTTACAGCAAATTTTGGCAACAATTATAATTCTGGAAAAATAACTTAACAATTGCTGATACTGTCTGAAAATAATTCATTTAAGTACTATTATTTTTTTAAATTACAGCTTACATGAGTAAACTAGCCGCTATTCTTCGTATGAAAACCGCTGTGAAAACTGACGAACGTGTCCGTATTATGGACGAAATTATCAGTGGAATGCAGGTATAATCAGCTTGATATTATTATTTCAACTGTAGATATATCTCTTAAATATAATCATCATCAGCCAACAATCAAAACAAAATGCAATTATAACTTACTAGATGAAGCCCGCAACTTCGTTGCGTTCGCGCGGGAACCGTACATTTTATCTGGATAGTTTACCTATTTACCTACATTTTCGGCAACTGTTATAAATAGCAATAACATGCAATACAAGAGGAAATAATGTTTTCGAATTATTTTCAGGTTATAAAAATGTACGCGTGGGAAAAACCATTCGAGCAAGTGGTGGCACTTGCTCGTAAGAACGAGATCAACTGCATAACGTCCGCCTCCTACCTGCGAGGGGTCTACCTCAGTTTTATGGTCTTCACCGAAAGACTCTCCCTCTACATCACTCTACTATCCTACTCTCTTTTCGGATACCAAGTTACAGCTGACATTGTAAGTAACATTTTATAGAGGCTAGTTTAATATAAAGGGTCATCCATAAAGTACGTCTTACCTAAAGGGGGGAGGGGGGGGGCAAAATCGTAAAAATCGTGGGACGTACCTTATGGATGGTCCCTAAGAAGTCAAGTCGACTGTGCACAGGATAATCCTGCCTTAAGACAAATAAGTATGTCCTATATTAACTGAAAAATAATATATGAATGCTAAAAAAGTTATTAAGCGTGTAACGCGAAAAAACTAAATGAAACTAAAACGGTCCGAATCCGTTATTGATGATGATTGATGATATTTTGATCGAATGTAATTTCCAGGTATTCCCACTGGCGCAATTCTACAACACTCTACAGGGCACCCTCTCAATTATCATGTCCCACGCTGTGTCGTTTTTGGCCGAAGCCCTCATTTCGGTCCAGCGTCTCGAAACTTTCATGCTGATGGGTACGTGGGGTCGAGAGGACCTCGAAAGCCACTGCATGAAACTTATCTGTTCCTATTACGAAGAGTCCTACTTATAACAAAGGCTCTACGTGTCAACTGAACTAACTTTATTGTATTTTGTGTTGTCGTTAACGCTATATGTTGTAGAAAATTGGGGGCCGATTTGTGATATCACAAGTAGTGGTAGTTACTAATTATGTGTATGCACCCTCGAAGAAATTGATTCATAGGTAGTCAACGGATCTACGTCATTCGGTCGTATTATGTCAATTCAATAGTAGAGCTTGTCTAACTTAAAAACACGCGCCCCTCCCTCGTATGAACATAGTACAAAATTTTTCATTTATGTATATCAAGTTCTACTGAAGTGGTGGGGCGCGAGGCTCAAGTATTCTATCGGCTAAGTTTGACATAGCCTCACCAAATTACGTAGGTCCGTCATCTGCGTACGAATCAATTTCTCTGGTAGTATGTAGCAGCGAGAAGTAGTGTAATAGTAATAATAAACGATGTCTCCGTATGGTCTTTGCAGGCATTTCCGCTGGCTCAAATGTTTAACATTCTACAAGCTTCATTAGCTGTACATATGCCTAATAGCCTGTCCATGTTAACGGAGTCGTACATTTCGATACTCCGCATAGAACGACTTATGTCCCTAGGTATGATATGAATTGTGTACCCTTTTAAATCACCTCCTTCGTCAAAAATTTGGCCAAGTATTTAAGTTGCGAACCGAGTCCGATATCCTGAGACCTTTACCTTAATATTTTTGATAAAATGCTGAGCTCTAACTCGCTTTAGGGGGTGTAGGTATTCGTATACTGCATGCTACTTTAAACGCTATAATACTCGAAACACCTGAGTAGAATGCTTTTTGTGAAACTAACCACTAACTCATATATTTTATTATTCATAAGTTCCACAATCTTCTGAAACTCTTTGACTGATTTTAAATTATACGCAAAAGATTCATCAATGTACTACTACTTACTGCCACACTCAGAGAGGAACATTAATTACTTAAGGGCCTATTTCACCACTTCCTGATAAGTGACGAATAGGCTATCCACCAATTAACTTGACATATCAAGTATGAAGAATCTGTCAAAAAAATTATGAATAGCCTATTCGGCACTTTATCAGAAAGTGGTGAAACAGGCCCTAAATGTAATTAGGTAATTTCTGTGGGTAATTTAAAATTTTGACTTATGCCTCATATTTGTCATAATATATTAGGTATCTGTCAAAGTTTAATCATAATTATAATTAATTCTATCTCAGTCTCTGAGAGCGGCAGTTAGTTGTAAAATATAAATTTTGAAATAATTTAATTTGCTCTTTTATACCTGAGTTCTCTTAGATAATACCTGCGTAATAATTAATAACTAACCATCATTTTTGTTCTCCATTAATTAATTATATTTTTTTACACATACATTATACAGGTTGTTCGGGTGAACACCTGCAGTGCCGTAAATAGGGCGGTGCCACCGGTGCCCAGGCACAGGGCGTAGACTCTGGAGGGCGCAAGAATGGCCAGACCAGAGACGCCTATACATTGCTCTGAGTACCTATAATATCTAGAAAAAAACCATGGGCGTTGTTATAGAAGCGCGCACAGCCTCACAGGGCGCAAAAAAGTCTATTTACGGCACTGGTAAAAACCGTTAAAACCATCAAATGAGCCCGTCAAAATAAACAACTTTGAACAACCTGTATACACTATACATACATTAATTAAATTGCTAAGAATTTATATTCTATCATAAACTGAATTCCTGAAAATAAATCACTCAATTCAGCAATGCAGTCACAGAGATTGAATTGGAAATGATGTAACAGATGAACGCGAAGATCTTCGAAGCGTTGCGGACGTCGACATAGCGAAGCTCGTACAAATGGTCGAAAACAAAAAGAACAAAAACCTCAGCGAGTTGGATCTCTGTCAGAACACATTCAAGAAAATTGACGACGAGGGCATTTACAATCCAGGTACGTTCTAACGTAAAAGGTTTCACGTCTTTTTTGGAGGTAGAGTAAGAATTGTTATGGTAAAGTACAGTTGAAAATTGTTTTAAAGAAATAATTAAGCACAGGCAATATGAGACTACTAGTGATATTATTATGTAACGTGATTCGGAAGCTCTCGTCATTCGACCGGCTTCAATTTTATGATTATTACCAAACCCCATAAATCGAAATATAAACAAGTTATGACTGTTCCAACCGAGTTTGTCCATTCCAATGCAAATCAATTTACGTCAGACGTAAACATATTAAAGTCGCACCACACGCACGGTAAAGTGTGTATAAGTCTACTTTGGGCACAGAATATAATATCTTTGGGCTAGGTACCGTATCCGTCCGGATTTATCCTAGTTTGAAGGGCGTTCTAATGTCCGGGATTTTGTCGTGCTTGAGCCGCGACGGCAATTAGGTGATGGCAGCCCTTCTTTGGGCCTTGGGCCTTGTTGGACTATATGACTGCAATTATTTTGATTGCTCTATAATTGCGAACCTGTCAATAGCATGCACAATCGACGCCAATCATGGGCAAACTTTTACAATCGCAATCGCTTCTATTGGTCCATCTTGAGCAAACGTAGACCGCCAAATCATACAACACTCACAGGGGCAATTGCGTAGATCTGGGTTAAAGTTAACTCTAAGTTAAACATCATGTCATCTCTATCAATCACTTTAAACTTTAAAAAATGATAGAGATGACATAATGTTTAACTTAGAGTTAACTTTAACCCAGATCTACGCAAGTGCCCCTAAAAAGTATGTCCAGAAAACATATTGATTCATAGGCAGTTGAAGACCTACGTCAGTTGGTCAGGTTATGTCATTTCAATATTCGTGATCGTCTGCCTATGAATCAACTTTCTGATAGTACTTATGAATATTTTCCAGGATTCGACTGCAACGAAAAGGGTCTTATGGGTCCCGGTCACAACGCTCTACCGCCAAGCCCCGACGTGGGCATCAGCATCCAGAACGTATCCGCCAGGTGGACCGACGACGCCGTCACACTTAAAAATATTACCATCACCATCCCCAAGGGAAAACTCTGCGCCATCATCGGATCTGTTGGTTCTGGGAAGGTAAGCTTATCACTTTAACTAAAGCACTTGGAGGCACTTAATGAATCCCCTTCTCCTCTAGTCGTATTCCTCATGTTTGAGGGTCGTGGCCTCCCCCTTTTATGTCATAGTTTTTAATTATTAATTAACTTTAATTTTAAATGTTGAATTGCTCTACCTATACATTTTCTGTCAACCTCTCAAAGTGGCAAAGTGCCAATACCCGCACCACTACGAATTCTGTATATTCGGCGTTTGTATAGGCGTTTGTAGAGGATGAACATTGCAAACAATTTTGAAAGTCATGCAAGAATAATTTCACAGAGTCAGTGAACATTCCTCCCGGTTAGTTGAAAAATGCACACGGTTTTATTTTGTTACTGACATGCCGTAGCTGAATAAACGGGATACATGTCGTGATTCGTGAATAGTTTATTCTATAATCTATTTCATTCGACAGTTTATAATAACAGCTTAAAATTAAGAAATAAAAAATCGGCCAAGTGCGAGTCGGACTCGCACACGAAGGGTTTTTGGAAAGTTGGCAAAAAATGTGTTTTTTGTATGGGAGCCCCCCTTAAATATTTATTTTATTTTAATTTTATTATTAATAAAATTAAATTAAAATGTAATAAATATTCTTAATTATATAATAAATATAATTAAGAATATTGTGAGTATTTCAAGTGCCTACCTGCTACCATTATTAATTACGAGCAAAAAAGGCCAAAAAAAACATGTTTGTTGTATGGGAGCCCCCCTAAAATATTTATTATATTTTGTTTTTAGTATTTGTTGTTATAGCGGCAACAGAAATACACAATCTGTGGAAATTTCAGAAGTCTAGTTACAACGGTTCTTGAGTTACAGCCTGGAGACAAACGGACAGACGAACAGTCATCGAAGTCTTAGTAATAGGGTCCCGTTGTTACCCTTTGGGTGCGGAACCCTAAAAAGACAAATTATCCAACAGTGAAGAGACTGATGATGATGAATTATTATGGCTAACACTCGATCATGTTGCAAGCAAAAAAACTAGATTAAACGGGTCCTACCGTTTGGATGTTACAATGCCACGGACAGACACAAACAGACACACAGACGCGTCAAACTTATAGAACGACCTCGCTGTAGCTCAATTGGTTGAGTGTGTGGCAGCTAAAGCCGGGGCATGTATTTAACGCGGCGACAAATTGATACCATTCCGGGTCTTAAAAAAACTGAAAATGGATAGTAAATAAACTACTTTGGCAACTAATTTGAGGTAGCATCTTAACTAGAAAGCGGCGGCTTTTTATCGAGTTTTGGGGTTTCATTTAAATTTTATCTGGCAGTGATTTTCTTTTGTGGCAATTGAATTTCTTCTAAGGCGACAAATTATTGGCGGATAAAAAAGTTAAAATAGGCTTTCATAAATTCTTAAATGGGGTTGTCTATAAACTTGACCAAGGTCTGAAATCACTACCTTGGTTCCATAGGTCAGGCTTGAGTCGGAGTCAGATTGTTGCTGCACACCGACTACGTTCAGGACACATACCATTAAATAAGTTTGCACATCTAATGCGTATTAAGCTGATTCTCCTGATTGTGAAATGTGTGGAAAGCTAGAAAACGTGTAACACATTTTGATGGAATGTGTCCGATATACTCATAAAAGAAATGAGTTATTCAACTTAATTAAAGTACCTCTAATAAATATCCAGGGTATCTTTAATACCTATGTGAAGTTAGCAACCAAGTACAAGGTAAATGGTTTTTATACATGTCATTCGATTGTACCCGGAGTGTACCCGATTGTACCGCAATTGAAATCGTTTGTACCTCAATAGGGTAGAAATGGGGGGGTGGTAAAATTTGCTTAGCAACCGACATAAAGATACCGGAATTTCAATGATGCCATCTGGAAGAGAATCGTTTGTACCGGATTGTACCAGTTTTTAAAGTTTAATTTTTTTTTTATTTTACAAAAAAAAAACAAAAAATTTTTTTTTTCTAAAAATAAGTCTTTGTATGGAGTAGAAGGAAAAAAAGTATATAAAGCAGTACAAATGAGTAAAAGAAGTTATTTTTTTTAATTCTCCACAATAATTAGGCACAATTTTCAAGAAATAATGACCGAGAACCGATTCGGTCTTGATGAAACATCCTATATCTTACTATAAAACTCGGAGTTAAATTTTGCAACTTTTATCGTTTGTATCTCTCCAAAACAGAAAGATTATTAAAGAAGATACAATTTTCTTTGTACTAACTTAAAAAATTATGAGGTAGAAACGATTTTTCATATAGTAACAACGTCAGAGATTCGATCGGTCTTGACGAATTTTTCTATATCTTACTTTGAAACTCGGTGTTAAATTTTGCAACTTCTATCGTTTGTACCTGTCCAAAACAAAGATTATAAAAGAAGATACTATTTTCTTTGCACGTACTTAAAAAATCATGAGGTACAAACGATTTTTCATATAGTAACAACGTCAGAGATTCAATCGGTATTGACGAATTTTCCCATATCTAACTATGAACTCGGAGTTAAATTTTGCAACTTCTATCGTTTGTACCTCTCCAGAACTGAAAGAATATTAAAGAAAATACTATTTTCCTTATTCTACCAAACAAATTCTTGAGGTACAAACGATTTTTCATATAGTAACAACGTCAGAGATTCGATCGGTCTTGACGAATTTTCCCATATCTAACTATGAACTCGGAGTTAAATTTTGCAACTTCTATCGTTTGTACCTCTCCAAAACTGAAAGAATATTAAAGAAAATACTATTTTCCTTATTTTACCAAACAAATTCTTGAGGTACAAACGATTTTTCATATAGTAACAACGTCAGAGATTCGATCGGTCTTGACGAATTTTCCCATATCTAACTATGAACTCGGAGTTAAATTTTGCAACTTCTATCGTTTGTACCTCTCCAAAACTGAAAGATTATTAAAGAAGATACTTTTTCCCTTAAAGTGACACAAAAATTCTTGAGGTACAAACGATTTTTCATATAGTAACAACGTCAGAGATTCAATCGGTCTTGACTAATTTTCCCATATCTTACTAAAAACTCGGAGTTAAATTTTGCAACTTCTATCGTTTTTACCTCTCCAAAACTGAAAGATTATTAAAGAAGATACTCTTTTCCATAAAGTAACACAAAAATTCTTGAGGTACAAACGATTTTTCATATTATAGTAACAACGTCAGAGATTCAATCGGTATTGACGAATTTTCCCATATCTAACTATGAACTCGGAGTTAAATTTTGCAACTTCTATCGTTTGTACCTCTCCAAAACTGAAAGATTATTAATAAAGATACTTTTTCCCTTAAAGTAACACAAAAATTCTTGAGGTACAAACGATTTTTCATATAGTAACAACGTCAGAGATTCGATTGGTCTTGACGAATTTTTATATATCTTACTTGAAAACTCGGAGTTAAATTTTGCATTTTCAATCGTTTGTACCTCTCCAAAACTGAAAGATTATTAAAGAAGATACTCTTTCCCTTGAAGTAACACAAAAATTCTGGAGGTACAAACGATTTTTCATATAGTAACAACGTCAGAGATTCCATCGGTCTTGACGAATTTTCCCATATCTTACTAAAAAGTCGGAGTTAAATTTTGCAACTTCTATCGTTTGTACCTCTCCAAAACTGAAAGATTATTAAAGAAGATACTATTTCCCTTAAAGTGACACAAAAATTCTTGAGGTACAAACGATTTTTCATATAGTAACAACGTCAGAGATTCAATCGGTATTGACGAATTTTCCCATATCTTACTATGAACTCGGAGTTAAATTTTGCAACTTCTATCGTTTGTATCTCTCCAAAACTGAAAGATTATTAATAAAGATACTTTTTCCCTTAAAGTAACACAAAAATTCTTGAGGTACAAACGATTTTTCATATAGTAACAACGTCAGAGATTCGATTGGTCTTGACGATTTTTTATATATCTTACTTGAAAACTCGGAGTTAAATTTTGCAACTGTTATCGTTTGTACCTCTCCAAAACTCAAAGATTATTAAAGAAGATACTCTTTCCCTTGAAGTAACTAAAAAATTCTTGAGGTACAAACGATTTTTCATATTATAGTAACAACGTCAGAGATTCAATCGGTCTTGACGAATTTTCCTATTTATTATAATAAAATTGATGAAATGATAAACGCGAGGACTTTATACGAAATAATATATTATTGAAAGAAACACAAAATATAATGTACATGGACGTAGCTCGGTAAAATATTGTAATAAGTCAGAGTGTAAGAATTTTTGTGTTACTTTAAGGGAAAAAGTATTTTTATTAATAATCTTTCAGTTTTGGAGAGATACAAACGATAGAAGTTGCAAAATTTAACTCCGAGTTCATAGTAAGATATGGGAAAATTCGTCAATACCGATTGAATCTCTGACGTTGTCACTATATGAAAAATCGTTTGTACCTCAAGAATTTTTGTGTTACTTTAAGGAAAAGAGTATCTTCTTTAATAATCTCTCAGTTTTGGAGAGGTAGAAACGATAGAAGTTGCAAAATTTAACTCCGAGTTTTTAGTAAGATATGGGAAAATTCGTCAAGACCGATGGAATCTCTGACGTTGTTACTATATGAAAAATAGTTTGTACCTCAAGAATTTTTGTGTCACTTTAAGGGAAATAGTATCTTCTTTAATAATCTTTCAGTTTTGGAGAGGTACAAACGATAGAATTTGCAAAATTTAACTCCGAGTTCATAGTTAGATATGGGAAAATTCGTCAAGACCGATGGAATCTCTGACGTTGTTACTATATGAAAAATCGTTTGTACCTCAAGAATTTTTCTGTTTCTTTAAGGGAAATAGTATCTTCTTTAATATTCTTTCAGTTTTGGAGAGGTACAAACGATAAAAAATGCAAAATTTAACTCCGAGTTTTATAGTAAGATATAGGAAAATTCGTCAAGACCGATCGAATCTCTAACGTTGTTACTATGTGAAAAATCGTTTGTTCCTCAAGAATTTTAAAGTACATGCAAAGAAAATAGTATATTCTTTAATAATCTTTCAGTTTTGGAGAGGTACAAACGATAGAAGTTGCAAAATTTAACTCCGAGTTTTTAGTAAGATATGGGAAAATTCGTCAAGACCGATGGAATCTCTGACGTTGTTACTATATGAAAAATCGTTTGTACCTCAAGAATTTTTGTGTCACTTTAAGGGAAATAGTATCTTCTTTAATAATCTTTTAGTTTTGGAGAGGTACAAACGATAGAAGTTGCAAATTTTAACTCCGACTTTTTAGTAAGATATGGGAAAATTCGTCAAGACCGATGGAATCTCTGACGTTGTTACTATATGAAAAATCATTTGTACCTCAAGAATTTTTGTGTTACTTCAAGGGAAAGAGTATCTTCTTTAATAATCTTTCAGTTTTGGAGAGGTACAAACGATAGAAAATGCAAAATTTAACTCCGAGTTTTCAAGTAAGATATATAAAAATTCGTCAAGACCAATCGAATCTCTGACGTTGTTACTATATGAAAAATCGTTTGTACCTCAAGAATTTTTGTGTCACTTTAAGGGAAATAGTATCTTCTTTAATAATCTTTTAGTTTTGGAGAGGTACAAACGATAGAAGTTGCAAATTTTAACTCCGACTTTTTAGTAAGATATGGGAAAATTCGTCAAGACCGATGGAATCTCTGACGTTGTTACTATATGAAAAATCATTTGTACCTCAAGAATTTTTGTGTTACTTCAAGGGAAAGAGTATCTTCTTTAATAATCTTTCAGTTTTGGAGAGGTACAAACGATAGAAAATGCAAAATTTAACTCCGAGTTTTCAAGTAAGATATATAAAAATTCGTCAAGACCAATCGAATCTCTAACGTTGTTACTATATGAAAAATCGTTTGTACCTCAAGAATTTTTGTGTTACTTTAAGGGAAAAAGTATCTTTATTAATAATCTTTCAGTTTTGGAGAGGTACAAACGATAGAAGTTGCAAAATTTAACTCCGAGTTCATAGTTAGATATGGGAAAATTCGTCAATACCGATTGAATCTCTGACGTTGTTACTATATGAAAAATCGTTTGTACCTCAAGAATTTTTGTGTAACTTTAAGGGAAATAGTATCTTCTTTAATATTCTTTCAGTTTTGGACAGGTACAAACGATAGAAGTTGCAAAATTTAACCCCGAGTTTATAGTAAGATATGGGAAAATTCGTCAATATCGATTGAATCTCTGACGTTGTTACTATATGAAAAATCGTTTGTACCTCAAGAATTTTTGTGTAACTTTAAGGGAAATAGTATCTTTTTTAATATTCTTTCAGTTTTGGACAGGTACAAACGATAGAAGTTGCAAAATTCAACTCCGACTTTTTAGTAAGATATGGGAAAATTCGTCAAGACCGATGGAATCTCTGACGTTGTTACTATATGAAAAATCGTTTGTACCTCAAGAATTTTTCTGTTTCTTTAAGGGAAATAGTATCTTCTTTAATATTCTTTCAGTTTTGGAGAGGTACAAACGATAGAAGTTGCAAAATTTAACCCCGAGTTTATAGTAAGATATGGGAAAATTCGTCAAGACCGATGGAATCTCTGACGTTGTTACTATATGAAAAATCGTTTGTACCTCAAGAATTTTTCTGTTTCTTTAAGGGAAAGAGTATCTTCTTTAATAATCTTTCAGTTTTGGAGAGATACAAACGATAGAAGTTGCAAAATTTAACTTCGAGTTTTATAGCAAGATATAGAAAAATTCGTCAAGACCGATCGAATCTCTGACGTTGTTACTATATGAAAAATCGTTTGTACCTCATGATTTTTTAAGTACTTGCAAAGAAAATAGTATCTTCTTTTATAATCTTTCTGTTTTGGACAGGTACAAACGATAGAAGTTGCAAAATTTAACACCGAGTTTCAAAGTAAGATATAGAAAAATTCGTCAAGACCGATCGAATCTCTGACGTTGTTACTATATGAAAAATCGTTTGTACCTCAAGAATTTGTATGGTAAAATAAGGAAAATAGTATTTTCTTTAATATTCTTTCAGTTTTGGAGAGGTACAAACGATAGAAGTTGCAAAATTTAACCCCGAGTTTATAGTAAGATATGGGAAAATTCGTCAATACCGATGGAATCTCTGACGTTGTTACTATATGAAAAATCGTTTGTACCTCAAGAATTTTTCTGTTACTTTAAGGGAAAGAGTATCTTCTTTAATAATCTTTCAGTTTTGGAGAGGTACAAACGATAGAAGTTGCAAAATTTAACTCCGAGTTAATAGTAAGATATGGGAACATTCGTCAAGACCGATCGAATCTCTGACGTTGTTACTATATGAAAAATCGTTTGTTTCTCAAGAATTTTTTTGGTAAAATAAGGAAAATAGTATTTTCTTTCATATTCTTTCAGTTTTGGAGAGGTACAAACGATAGAAGTTGCAAAATTTAACCCCGAGTTTATAGTAAGATATGGGAAAATTCGTCAATACCGATTGAATCTCTGACGTTGTTACTATATGAAAAATCGTTTGTACCTCAAGAATTTTTGTGTAACTTTAAGGGAAATAGTATCTTCTTTAATATTCTTTCAGTTTTGGACAGGTACAAACGATAGAAGTTGCAAAATTCAACTCCGACTTTTTAGTAAGATATGGGAAAATTCGTCAAGACCGATGGAATCTCCGACGTTGTTACTATATGAAAAATCGTTTGTACCTCAAGAATTTTTCTGTTTCTTTAAGGGAAATAGTATCTTCTTTAATATTCTTTCAGTTTTGGAGAGGTACAAACGATAGAAGTTGCAAAATTTAACCCCGAGTTTATAGTAAGATATGCGAAAATTCGTCAATACCGATGGAATCTCTGACGTTGTTACTATATGAAAAATCGTTTGTACCTTAAGAATTTTTACGTAACTTTAAGGGAAATAGTATCTTCTTTAATATTCTTTCAGTTTTGGACAGGTACAAACGATAGAAGTTGCAAAATTCAACTCCGACTTTTTAGTAAGATATGGGAAAATTCGTCAATACCGATTGAATCTCTGACGTTGTTACTATATGAAAAATCGTTTGTACCTCAAGAATTTTTGTGTAACTTTAAGGGAAATAGTATCTTCTTTAATATTCTTTCAGTTTTGGACAGGTACAAACGATAAAAGTTGCAAAATTCAACTCCGACTTTTTAGTAAGATATGGGAAAATTCGTCAAGACCGATGGAATCTCTGACGTTGTTACTATATGAAAAATCGTTTGTACCTCAAGAATTTTTCTGTTTCTTTAAGGGAAAGAGTATCTTCTTTAATAATCTTTCAGTTTTGGAGAGGTACAAACGATAGAAGTTGCAAAATTTAACTTCGAGTTTTATAGCAAGATATAGAAAAATTCGTCAAGACCGATCGAATCTCTGACGTTGTTACTATATGAAAAATCGTTTGTACCTCATGATTTTTTAAGTACTTGCAAAGAAAATAGTATCTTCTTTTATAATCTTTCTGTTTTGGACAGGTACAAACGATAGAAGTTGCAAAATTTAACACCGAGTTTCAAAGTAAGATATAGAAAAATTCGTCAAGACCGATCGAATCTCTGACGTTGTTACTATATGAAAAATCGTTTCTACCTCATAATTTTTTAAGTTAGTACAAAGAAAATCGTATCTTCTTTAATAATCTTTCTGTTTTGGAGAGATACAAACGATAAAAGTTGCAAAATTTAACTCCGAGTTTTATAGTAAGATATAGGCTGTTTCATCAAGACCGAATCGGTTCTCGGTCATTATTTCTTGAAAATTGTGCCTAATTATTGTGGAGAAATAAAAAAAATAACTTCTTTTACTCATTTGTACTGCTTTATATACTTTCTTTCCTTCTACTCCATACAAAGACTTATTTTTAGAAAAAAAAAAATTTTTTGTTTTTTTTTTGTAAAATAAAAAAAAAATTAAACTTTAAAAACTGGTACAATCCGGTACAAACGATTCTCTTCCAGATGGCATCATTGAAATTCCGGTATCTTTATGTCGGTTGCTAAGCAAATTTTACCACCCCCCCATTTCTACCCTATTGAGGTACAAACGATTTCAATTGCGGTACAATCGGGTACACTCCGGGTACAATCGAATGACATATATAAAAACTATTTACCTTGTACTTGGTTGCTAACTTCACATAGGTATCTTTAATGTTATATTGGCTGAACCGGATTCTGATTATGCAAAATTATTGTACTCCTTTATTATAAGAAGTTAGTTTTAAAGTCTGAAATAAATACAAACAAGATCTTAAAAAAATACTTTTGGCTACATTTTTAGGGATCTAAATAAACCAACGTTTGACATGCTAAAAAACTATTCTTGGTTACATAATATTTGGTATTGTTGGTAAATCTTGAAAATTATTCAAAGTAGGTAGGTTCACAACACAACACAACATAATATTCTAATATCCAAATACATTAGTAATAAAACCCATTTTCAGTTTTAAAGCTACCTAACAATCGCTGCCAAATGTGTATTTTTATAATGAAAGCCAATAGTTGCCAGTGAAGAATGTTTGATATCCCCTCGGAAAAATTAGTCGCCACATTAGGTTTTATGATACCTTAACCAGTTTTACACTGATCCCACTTGATATATTTGATACCTTACAGTAGCAGCCGTTTTTTAGTTTTTTTTTTGATCCTAGCCTTTTGTTGCTTGTATAGTTTAATAGTTGCTAAGATATTTAATCACTGCAAAGTTAGTTTTTTTCTGACTTAATAGAAATAAGAAACACCATACTGCGCTCCCAAACGGGCATCAAGGACGTATGTGTCAAGGCGGCCAAGCTGAAGTGGGAGTGGGCGGGTCACGTTAGCCGCATGCATCCCGACCGCTGGGCAAGGGTCTCAACAGTGTGGGCACCCGAAGATGGACGCCGCTGCCGCGGCCGGCCTAGAAAAAGGTGGCGCGACGAGCTGGAGGCATACCAGCCAGACTGGCTATCGGCGGCGCAGGAGAGAGAACAGTGGAAGATCCGGGGGGAGGCCTTTGCCCAGCAGTGGGACACTATAGGCTAATATAAAAATATAAAAAAAAAAAATAGAAAGTCGCCTAAAAAGGATGTCAGTTGCCGTGTTAAATATTTGCCTAAAACCGGGGGCCGCGGGTTTGCATCCCGCCGACGGAACAAAAAGTTTTCAATGTTCCCGGGTCGATGTGTATTAAATATGTGTATGATTACTACTATGATATAATAAAAATCTTAATTATATGTATAGTATAAAAGTATTAAATATATTTCCGTTGTCTGATACCTGTAACAAAAGTCCTTCAGGTACTTAGCACGGGGCCAGACCGACGTGGTGTGAAGCGTTCATAGATATTATTATTATTATCCCTCTATTTCCACGGGGATTAAAAAAACATTGTATTTTCAGAGTTCCGTCCTGCAGCTGCTGCTCAACGAGCTACGTTCTACGCAAGGCAGCATATACCTGTGCGGTCCCCTGTCGTACGCCTGCCAGGAGCCCTGGCTGTTCGTGGCCACCGTCCGACAGAACATCCTGTTCGGCCTGCCTTACAATCCCAAAAAATATATGGAGGTTCGTATTCAGAAGTCAACGGACAACGTGACTTATTGAAATATTTACAGTACAAATTCAGTAAATTTTAATGATTTTTGGTCACTCAAAAAAATTGTTTGGTTGGACTTCCCAAAAAGTAGATTGTTTTTCCTAATTTTATATGCAGTTGTTTTATAGGTTCTTAGTGGAAATTCATATTCACCTATTTTTCTTTCATTTATTCCACTTTAATTAAATAATATATTACTTTTTAGCAAAATACACGACCTGGGGGGTGAGCCAAAATCTTTTCGTTTTCGCTTCGTTATAGAATCGCCGATGAAAATGTATGGAATTGACATAAGCGTTCGTTAATATGACGTTGACGTTCGACTCGTCTTATGTCAATTCCATACATTTTGATCGGCGATTCTATAACGAAGCGATAACGAAAAAGTTTCGGCTATAGGCCCTGGGGCCTGAGTCAAGACGAATTCGTAATCGCTTCGTTATAGAATCGTCGATCAAAATGTATGGAATTGACATAAGACGAGTAGAACATCAACGTCATATTAACGAACGCTTATGTCAATTCCATACATTTTCATCGGCGATTCTATAACGAAGCGATTACGAATTCGTCTTGACTCAGGCCCCTGTTTCGACAAAATAATTATATCTACACCTGATGGTAGTGGAAATAGTGCAAGAAAAGGTGACATTTCATTAATGTTCCCTAACTTTGCCTCAAGTTCAACCTTCTGAAATACACCTACACAATTTGAACTACACAAGCGATTTCCTGCTTCTTAACGATAATAACATTTTCAGGTTGTAAGAGTGTGCGCTCTGCAAAAGGACTTCCAACAATTCCCTCACGGAGACCAGACGCTGGTTGGAGAGAGGGGTGCCTCACTATCAGGAGGTCAAAGGGCTCGTATCAACCTTGCAAGAGCTGTATATCGCCAGGTAACTTTTATAAAGATTTAGGGCCTGTTTCACCACTTCCTGATGTGCCGGATTGGCTATCCACAACTTAACTTGACAGATAGAGTATGGAGCATCTGTCAAAAAAGTTGTGAATAGCCTATTCGGCACTTTATCAGGCAGTGTTTATCAGGAAGTGGTGAAACAGGCCATAACTCGTGTATTTTGACGACCTCTGTGGCTCAGTGGGTAGCACGTTGGTAGCTTAAGTCGGAGGTCGCGGGTTCGAATCCCGCCGACGGAACAAAAAGTTTTCTAAGTTCCTGGGTCATGGATGTGTATTAAATATATTTATCATATAATAAAAATCTTAAATATATGTGTAGTATAAAAGTATTAAATATATTTCCGTTGTCTGGTACCTGTAACACAAGTCCTTCAGGTACTTAGCATGGGGCCAGACTGACGTGGTGTGAAGCGTCCATAGATATTATTATTATTTTTATTATTATTATTATTATTTTGACTTAATAACTATTGGTAAGTAATATAGTTTGAATAGAATCTAAGACCAACCTGTACTTTATTCTGGCAATAAATTAATCGTGACTTATGAATATTTCTCATATGAAATAAGGTTCCATCACAAAAGAATGGTCACCCAAAACAGAGGTATCCGTGCAAACGGCGCCACATAATAATATTTCTCCAATAAGCAGTAAAATATACTGCTGAGCCCAAAACACTTATCAGAATATATTAAAAAACTTTAACGTAAGGTTCTAAGTTTCAAGGTTACGGATTGGCTCCCGAAACGCCAAATACGCTATTTTATACGATAAGAATCTATTGAAGCAGAAGTGATTATATTGTCATTTGCAGATAGGTAATAAAGAAAAGGCAATTTTGAGTTGGGTCATGTTGGGTCGATTTCGTGAAATCAAACAAGTTATTCACCTTTGATGTGAGATAATACATTGACGCTTCAACTCTTTTATAAGGGCTCGAAATATTCTGGCAACTATTTTATCTACCCACCTTCGTCCCCTCCAGTTAATAGCTTAATATGACGTTACTTTTGTTATGAACCTGAAATATTTACTAGGCTGACATCTACCTGCTGGACGACCCGCTGTCGGCAGTAGATGCACACGTCGGTCGACAACTATTCGACGAATGCATCAACGGCTACCTGCGACACAGCACGAGGATTCTCGTCACCCACCAACTGCACTACCTCAAAGCCGTCGACTACATCGTGATTCTGAACAACGTAAGCTTTTCTTCTCCTTACTACGATCAATGTACACTTTTAGTAAGTACTTATATTAATTTCATTTCCAATTAGGTTATTAGGATCTTGCAAAAAGTATGTGGCAAATAGTTCCTTACAATATTTTTGCGTTTATTAGGGATCTATCGAAGCTACCGGCAGCTACTCAGAACTAGTTACATCGGGCAAAGACTTCGCTAAACTACTGGACGCTACCCATGACGAAAATGAAACTAATGAAGACGTGGAAAAACCATTGCCAATGTCACGTCGCGCTTCAAGGGTAAGTTTTATGTACTTAATTAAAATTTAGATAATATTATAATGCAACAGATTTAAAAAAAAAAAGACGAATAGAAAAATTCTATCAAACCTACAATCCATCATTTGAACTCTCTAAAATTACTGCAAAACTTCTTAACAGTCCTAAAATTCTGTCAGCCATACAATCTAAAACCTTGTCCTAAACCCTCTAAAATACCTATAATCACGTCTTAACAGGTATCTACAACTAGACGAGCGTCAATCGTTTCGACTTGCCGACGAGCTTCCCTGGCTTCGGCTGTGTCTATCGGAACCGAAATACCCGCACAAGAGATGGAAGAGGAAGTGAGAGAGTCTGGCTCTATGGGCTGGCAGGTGTACGGCGCCTACATGAGGGCTGGTGGCAAAGCGCCAAGACTATTGCTGATGGTGCTCCTACTAGTAATCGGACAACTATCCGCTACACTCTGCGACTATTGGGTGATGTTCTGGTAAGTTTAACAAAAATCCACAGCATCTTCTCCTTTTTTGGAAGTCGATTAAAAAGAGCAGCTGTCAAAGAAACCACGTGTTGATACTTCTATTGCATTTTAGGACAAACGAAGTCACACGGCTGAAGGAAAGAGAAAAGAACAACACAATTGCAGACGATTTTGACATGGACGTGAACGAAAGGGCGAACTCTACCTTCAGCTTTGCTAGTTACTTTACCGGAATTGAAATTAAACCAAGTAAGTTCTTATGCTACCTTATGTTTAAATTAACAATAAGACATAGTATACGGATATAACCGTTTTGGTAATATCGTTTTTGTAATATCTGGCAATGTCTTTACAATCTAATGATTTGAATATTATTAGGTATGGACATCCACGCATACATCGGCCCACTGGACACCGTGCAGTATCTGTACATATACACGATACTCATCATCTGCTGCATCTTCTTCATCACGGCCCGAGCGTTCATGTTCTTCAAGGTCTGCATGACGGCTTCCAGGAACCTCCATAACGACATGTTCCATTCCATGCTGCGTGGTGTTATGAGATTCTTCGACACTAATTCATCAGGTATGTAAAGTTACCTAAGAGTTATATAAAAAACTAGCGACCCGCCCCGGCGTCGCACGGGTATAAAATATATATTTGGCTATATAGCCACTGAAAAAATTATTAAAATCAATAGCCTATGATCCTATTCACGTGGTCTACTTCTTATGTGTGCCAATTGTTCCGGTAGTTCGCGAGATAAGCCCTTTCAAATAATTTCCCCCGTTTTTTCCACATTCTTCTATTAGTCTTGGCGTCATAAAATATAGCCTATAGCCTTCCTCAATAAATGGGCTATCTAACACTGAAAGAATTTTTCAAATCTGACCAGTATTTCCTGAGATAAGCGCGTTCAAGTTAGCCCTTTCAAATAATTTTCCACGTTTTTTCCACATTTTCCTCTATTTCTTCGCTACTATTAGACTTAGCGTTCCTCGAATAAATGAATAAATGGGCTATCCAACACTGAAAGAATCATCAAAGTCCGTTGCGTATAGTTGTAATTTGTAAAGATTAATCATTAAAGAGAACAAAGGGACATGAGCGAAAAAAGCGACTTTGTTTTATAATAATATGTATAGATCATAGACTAGATTACAATATCTACCTCTACCGTATGGGAAGTATATGTGCACATTTTTACGTGCGAATGATAGTTTCAACATGAATTCTTTTGGCAGGTCGTATTCTGAACCGTTTCTCAAAAGATATGGGTGCCTTGGACGAGCTGTTACCGCGTTTCTTCCTCGAATGCATTCAGATCTACCTTGTGATGTCCAGTATATTAGCCTTAAATGCCGCTGCTCTAGTATGGACCCTGCTACCTACCACTTGTATTCTACTGGTGTTCTACATGATTCTCCAGATATATCTGAAGTCAGCTCAATCAATTAAGCGTCTTGAAGGCACAAGTAAGTACAACTTTTGTTTTTTGAATGCAACTCTTTTCCAAACATTTGCTTTTACTCTAAAATATTCAAGTTCATATTTAATATTTTATGTACCCGATGTGTTAAATTATGTTAATTATTGTTTTCTACTTCCAGCTCGCAGTCCTGTATTCTCTCACATGTCCGCCACCCTCAACGGAATCAGTACTATCAGATCAGCCGGTGCCCAACAAAGGCTTATCAAGGAATTCGATCGGTTTCAGGTATATCTTCAATCTTTTGAAAACACTTTAAAAAGCTCCAATATCGACTAAAAAACTAACTGGAATATTCATTTTCAAGGACGTGCACACTTCAACTTGGAGCAGCTACCTCGCCAGCGGAGTTACACTTGGCTTTTGGCTGGACTTTATATGTGTCCTGTACTTGACTATCGTCATCGTTGCCTTCCTAGTCATTGATAGCAGTAAGTTTCACATAATTTATTGATAAACACACTTATGGTGTGATTTCCATTTACAGTATTAGAGCGCATTGTGCGGCATAACGCTTAACGTTAAATATTTCAACTACAGCAGCGCGCTTAGCACAATCAACCACTCCCAAAAAACCTTATTCACATTCCATAATCCATATTAGCACACTTCGCCACTGAGTCGCATAAATGCTCTGCAATTGAAAAATTCACAATGTAGTGTAGAAGTCCACTTCTTCTACAAAAGGGGCCTTAATTTTCAGCCAGATTTCTCCATTACTTACCTAACATATTGTATCATATCACAATCGTATAAAATTACATAACCTCGATAATTTCACAGAAACCATATTCTCTGGCAACGTGGGGTTGGCAATATCCCAGACTCTGATATTGACGGGTATGTTGCAATTCGGCGTGCGGCAAACTGCCGAGGTCATCTCACAGATGACCAGCGTGGAGAGAATCCTGCAGTACACGAACATCGAGCGGGAACCGCAATGGGATAAGGGAGGTCAGTAAATTATTATCAATTACTTATGTACCTATGCCCAATATGCTCAGACTAAAGATGAATAGAAATAATATTTTATGTACGGTTATAGGTAGTAACGAACTCACTTTGTAAACTATACATAAATTCTTACTTTTGACAATTTGAGAATTGCGGTTGAACAAGCTTTAAAATATTTTATATCCTTGAAAATTGTTCGAATGCTTAACACTTGGCAACTGCCTCCTATTTTTATAGGTCAGCGTACTGATAGTTTTATATCTTGTTATTCTGATTTTTTACCATTCCAGCCAAGGAAACGCCTAAAAATTGGCCAACACGCGGCCAACTAGAATTCAGAAATTGCTACATGAAATACACGCCAGAAGATTTGCCTGTACTCAAGAACCTAAACTTAGTCATTGAGAGTGGCTGGAAGGTAAGAAACATCTTTTTGTGATTTCATTAAAAATATTGAGTAACTTACCTGATTTCTTCACTTATTACTCGTGCACTTAAAAAGCCAGGATCACTGGTAATCATAATCGACTACCCATACATTTCATATTCTCACTCAAATTACTTGCATCGCTAGATTTTAAAATTTGTAAATATTTGTCAGTTTGTAATTTCATATTTTGTGCGCAGGTGGGAATAGTCGGGCGAACGGGTGCCGGAAAATCTTCGCTGATATCGTCACTATTCAGACTTGCCATCGTGGAAGGAGAAGTTATCATAGACGGTGTGGATACTGGCAGCTTAGCACTACAGGTAGGAATCTGCTCACATAGGACTTTCATTAGGATTCAAAGATGACCAGCGAGTTACCAAAAAATATCTAGAAATGGAAAATAAAACCATCATTTGAGTAACCGAAGTTTAGTGAAAATATGTTACATAGAACTTTATGTGAGTACTTACCTAACACTTTGTTATTTTTACAGGACCTAAGATCGAAAATATCAATTATTCCTCAAGAACCGGTGTTGTTCTCCGCGTCGATAAGATACAACTTGGATCCTTTTAATTCGTACGAAGACGACGCGCTATGGCAGGCTCTTGAAGCGGTAAATGTTAACTTCTCTAGTGCATTGCTTCAATGTAATTTTTTGATCCACCTGGTAGTTAAAAAAATAATCGTGTTTCGTTCATAATTTAACATGCCTATCAATCTTGCAGGTTGACTTAAAGGCCGCCATCCCAGCTCTGGACTTCAAGGTGTCGGAAGGTGGTTCCAACTTCTCACTGGGACAGCGGCAGCTGGTCTGCCTGGCCCGAGCCATTCTCCGTGGGAACCGTATACTCGTGCTGGACGAAGCCACCGCTAATGTCGATCCTAAGTAAGTTTTTCATCTGTACCTGTACTGTTTTTGTTAGAACATAGAAACAGAAGAGAACACGAGAGCTAAAAATTGCATAGGTCAAATCATTGTTTTATAAAATTATCAACCTTAACTTACCGGTTCAGGTACCTGTCAGCAGTTTCAGCTGCTTCGTATAATGGTGACAAAACCTAAACATAAAACTCTGTTTACAGGACCGACGAATTCATCCAAAGAACGATAAGAACGAGGTTCGCCGATTGCACCGTGCTGACGGTGGCGCACCGGCTCAACACCATTATGGACTCCGACCGCGTCATGGTGATGGACTCCGGCCGGCTGGTGGAGTTCGACCACCCCTACCGCCTGCTCAGCAACCCCGAGGGACACTTCACCAAGATGGTCAATGAGACGAGCGACAAGATGTCCGCCCAGCTCTTCGAGGTCGCGAAGACGACGTTCATCGCCAACGGCGGTGTCGTCGACTAGGACGAACTGGCTAGTGGCTAGCCAGTTTTGATAGCGAAGTTGCATGTCAAAAATGTATAGGATTTGACATAACGCATCGTGACGCATCGCACGCGCCATGAGTCATGACACTAACCCCGCCGCACATTGTCCGAATTCTGATCAGAAACAGTGGAATTCCGCCGGACCGCCACCCCGCACATTATCCGAAATATCCTTCCGGCGAGTTCTAGCTCACTCGTCTCAGTACAAAATGTAAGAGACAGCGCGGACGTTCAACTGTTTCTTATCAGTTTCTGAACTGTCGTACAATGTGCGGCCAGGCTTAGGGTCAAGTCAGACCTCAACGCGACGAGTAGATGCATTTCTGTAGATACTGAATTGACGGATTTCATTTGCGTGAGACGTCTTGCAATTTGCAAATTTGTCAAATCCATACAAATTTAGAAATGCATCTACGCGTCACGTTGTGCGGTCTGAATTGACCCTTAAGCGTTATGTTAAATCCCAATATACATTGTTGATATCTATCTTCGTTATCGAATGAGGCGAATGCATTTGGTCTGAGCGCTCTGTATTAATTGTTAAGTTTCTCGTGAATAACGTTTTGGAATAATGCAGTTAGGTACTTAGAGATATACTTAGTCATTATCGTATGCCAATGGCTTTACCGTTCGCATAACTTTCGTTGCCATTTTAGTAGTGTATGAATACATCATCACTTCCAACTTACACTTGTTTATCTTCCCCTAATTGTAAGTTACCTAAAGGTCGAGTAGGTAGGTGTAGGAGGTAAATATACGTAGATGTAATATTTAGAGCCTAGAGGGCATCAGAATTTCTGTCACAAAATAATTCAATAGGGTCAAAAATACGTCCTTCTTAAGTCTAATTTACCTACTTAGTTAAAGAAATCATTTGCATATGCGAGTTTACGAATCCTATTCAAGTCAATTTTTTGATACAAATTCTGGCCTGGTAATGTAAGAAACCTTTGAATTTATATATTTGGAATATAATAATATCTAGATAGGTAAGTGTATGTTAAGTACCTCTTGTACATAATGACTTAGCGGCATTTTATTCCAACACGGACTGATAAATATGTAAGTGAATGATGTTTAGTTAATAAGGAAAGTGAGTAGGAGAAATTGTTATTTATTTTATTAATTTACAATCATAACATTTTGTTATTATGGGTACTGTGAAATAAATATTGTGATTGCCATAGTTTGACCTCGATCAAATAAAAATAGGATATATTAATTTTTATTTCATTTCTAAACAATATGCATTCCTATGCGTACTTTTGTATATCAGTGATTCCTATGAATTTCCTTCCTGGCAACTGTGCTATAGCCTATAAGTCCTGTATTCACCTTGATTAGTGCGAGTGCAGGTCATTAGTTCATTAGTTCAAGTGATTAGGAGAAATTAAAGGACTTGCACTAATCAGTCGCTGTCCACACGTACTTTTTCATGATAACTAATCACCTGCACTAATCACTTGCACTTATTACTAATCCTATTATTAATCCTATTATTATTAGGCCTATATGGATAGCCTTCTTCACGCGGGGGCAGAGTCGAAGCGACGACGCATAACGTTTTTCGCCAAGCTTAATATTATTCATCTCTATTGCTTCGTTAATTATGTGTCTGCGATGTAAGCAAAAAAACGTGGCGCGCCGCAACGCTTCAAACTTTCTCATAGAAGTTAGAACTTCGAGGTAAAATAATTCTGAACGCACTACATAAACTTTTTGGTGCAAGAACACAAAGAGAATATAATCACTTGTAAGAACATGCCGATCTACGATGTCACATATTGACTAGTGTCAAAGAAATAGAAAAATACCAAAAACATGTTTGGAAAATTAAAATTAAAATCATGAATACCTAACCGAAACACCTAAATTAATACCCCGGCAATGCAAATAAGTCACTAAGATTAACCTGCAAATTTAAAGATGGCAAAAGAAATGTCGCAGGCAGATATTGAGAAACCAGCCCCGGCGAAGCCTAAACCCACGACATCGTACTCGTTTAAGGACTTAACGAAGATGGTGACGGACGCGACCAACATCCGCGACCCGAAGACCCAGTCGGTGGTGCTGGTTGGTCTACTGTTGGTGCTGGGAGTAGCGCTGTGGTACGGCTTCAGCGCCAAATGCATGAGGCGACGACGACGAAGAAGAAGATCACCCAGCCCTTGTCGGTAGGTGTCATAGTTTAGCCCACTAGGCTGCGTTTCCACCAGAGATGTGTTTTTAAGATCCAATAGAATCGCTGCGCTAAGCGAGGTCACGTCAATGAAGCGATGGTATTGGTTCTCAAAAACACATTCCTCGCAACACAACTCTAGTGGAAACGCAGCGCGCAGCCCTGTACTCAAGCTGCGGCATATCGGGATTTTGTCTATACTCTATGGTCCGCGTAGTAGCAGCGTTATTGGCGGGGCGAAGCTGGGCGACCGCCCAGGGTGCCGGAAAAAGGGGCGCTGAAGGCAAACAAAAGGGGCTCCAAATTTGACAGCACTACCAGCTACCTGGGCGCCAAGGGCGCTGGTAGTACTAAAACTCGTGTAGTTAAGCCATTTTGAATTTCACGCCCACAGGCAAAATAGTGCAGTATTCTTGAAGGCGTGAAAAGTTTTCCACTTATAAATCGCAAATTTTGAAAAACGTTATTATTTTAACGCTAGAAAATTTTGGTTGCAGCCCGCGACGCCCAGACCTAAACGTGTTTGTGGCCCGCGTAAAAAAATGTGAGAACCACTGGTTTAGACTTAAGACCATGGAAACACCCATACTACAGAACGATAGCTCTCGAACATTGGACCGCTAAAGTCCGCTAAACCACGAAAAAAACGGTGTACATTTCGTGAAACCACTTTTCGACTGTTCCTTTTCCATAATATGGTATTTCGGTGATTCGACGTACTGAAGCGTTAGCAGCTATAGAAAACAATATGTTTTTCTTACATCTCCATAAATTTCCTCTATTATATTACTAGTTGTTGCCCGAAACGTCATTCGCGCAGAAAAACGTGAATCGCGCGAGAAGCGTACTTTTCACGTTTGTAATATTAACTACGGATACCAAAAACGTTAAACGAGGCACCAGGATTTGATACCTGTAAGTATAAGATGAGGTTTGGATCGGCAGAGAGATTATCAAGTCAGGCTTCGGCCAAACCTACGCGACCAAAGCGACTGCGAAGCGGGAGCGTCTGCAACGCGGGACGTTCGCGTCGGCAGAGCGGGAATAATCTACGGTTCGCACACCGTAGTCGCGCAGGTGTGAACAACAGTTTGGCGTTGCAGACGCTCCCGCGCATAGCGCGTTACTGACGCGCAGGTTTGGCCGAAGTTTTATATAAAATCATAAAATCGACTTACCTCTGTCTTACTTTGTGGAGCTGAAGGAACATTATTGGTTTAAATTATTTCGATGTCACGACGTGGCACTAATTACAGCATACGTCTTGCGACTTGCCTACCTACATGTAGGATTCACGATATAAATAAAATTAATCAAATGAACTTGACCCTAGCCGTCAATAACGAGGCTTCTTATTAGGCCATTTAATTTTTTAAATACCTGCCTGATGTAAAAATGTATATTAAATTAAATCCTTTTTATGATTTCAGATAATTCAAGATACTCGTTTTAAAACCACAGAAAAATAAAACACTGTAATATTATAAAGCAATATATTCTGGATAAATGGAATACTATTGGATTTTACTTAAGAGTATTGTAAAAATAAAGTGAACTAATCCTTAATACATCCACCCCAACTCCTTCTGGCTCTTATCTAGGCGATAATCTGAAAAACAAATAAAAATAATACCACATAAAGTGTTTGCTTTCTAATTTTGTAACTTGAACGCTTTTCAGTACATAATAATTATTAGAGAAGGTAGCAAGAATAAGGCGGCCCTTATACGATCAATTTTATCGCCCAATATTACGAATTCTGCAATATTATTGACTGTTTAGGGTTAATATCATAAACTTAAGTTATATTAACTTTATGGTTAATATTTAACAGTTTGAGCTAGTTTAATTTTTATTGTACCATATTATTGCATCAATATTCTTGTAGGTTTAGGGGCCGCCTAGGTCGCTCATAGCTTTAGCCTAGCCGCACATTGTACGACAGTTCAGTCAGAAACAGTTGAACGTCTGCGCTGTCTCTTAAGCCGCGTTGACACTATCAAAGTATGCTTTGACCATTGAGGTAATAATACTTAGGAGTCCGCCTTATATTTTGACAGCTGATAATGTTACTCTTTCCAACTAACGATGTAGTAATTTGGGTGAAAGAGAAAGCTCATATCGGTGTGTAAACGTCAAAAGCCTGTAATGTTATGTCCCACTTAGTAGAACATAACAATGGAGTAGGTCTGCATATTTCATGTTTAAAAAGTGGTAATAAAAGTGTTTAGTGAACGTTCACTGCAATATATTATTGCGTTTTGTGATTCCGCTATATAATAAACCATAAAAACGGCCAAGGAATGCCTCAAACACGTGGATTTAACATAACATACGTAAGTTTTCAACAACGTTGTTTGGGCTTATCAATCGGTATTTTTGTAAGCTAAAAAAGAAAATTTATAAGTATAATAATCCATTAATCATGCTATATAAGGCATTAGTGATAAAAATGTCACATCAAGTAACAATTTGGCTATAAATATTGCATAGTTTTTTACGTGTATTTTAGGGATGCGCTTTACTTGAACTATAGTTTATCGATAAAAATAATGTCATGGACTAAATGATTTTTTTTTTCAGGTTGAAAATGCTTCAAAATAGACGACAAACAGATATATATTTTAGACGCAAGTTTCATGCAAGTTTTTAATCCTTACTCCCTTATGAAGGCATCACAATATTGGAATTTGGAATTAACATTTCAAACGTAAGTTTGAAACAATGATTTTATTGAAATAAAGAAAGTTCTAACGGAGAGTAAAATAATTGCATGATCAACAGCTCTCACACCTCCCCCCTGTAAGTACTCAATTCGTTACTTAAAGATACTTCTTGAAATTTTATCCTGGCATTAGGTACTCTTTTTTAATAAGTAAAATGTAAAATTTTAACAAGGCTAAAGTCATAATCATTTAATAAAATAAATTTAATACCTCAATCGTCGAATTCCAGACACAATATATATTTAGTTGTTATGCGGCACCTGGGTTCCGCTTGGGGCTGGATGGGTTAAGCATGGAAAACTTACATAAAGCATATTGCCCCGTATACAATATTATGAATTATGTGTATATTTTATAGTATGTAGTAGTATAGTACATTTATTGACACTAAACCATTTATTTTTTTCAGGTTATTGGAATGCTCTTAAAGAAGAGTTCAATATTATGGTGGTGACGGAGAGACCTATTATGAAGATAATAATTATTTTTATTTGATAATAAGATTGAAAGTGAAGAATAATATTTGGTTTAGTGCTCTATGATTTTGATTGCACACACCGTGATATTGAACAATAAAATTGATCGTCTAGACTCTAGAGTCCCACTTAGGTTATTAATTATTATAATTATAATTCAGGGGGCGTCGAAGTATCTATTTTAAGTCTTTTTCTGTATAAATATTATTACATAATTATATTTTAATAGGTAAAGAAATGCACCTAAGCGTTTTTGGAATTACTTTAAATAAGTAGGACTGAGATTCATTCTTATATTTATTTGATAATAATAATTGTTATTCTACAAAATAGTTGCTTAATAGTAAATAGTAATTAAGTTTAATAAAGTATAATATATTTTATTCTTCTGTTGTGTTTTATAAAAACTGTTGATTTTATTGATATTAGCTATTAAACTCCGGACAAGCTTTCGTAGCTTATGGAGTATACATATTATGTATATTTTTAACTATTTGTGTAATTATATACTTAAATATTTTGTTTATACAGGGTGCAATTAAACCATCCTGCCAAATTTTTTCCAGGGCTTAGGTATCATTAGGAGAGGTCATTTAGCAAAAAAATTGGGTGTTATTTTTTTAATGACATATTTTATCCCATTTAAAATCGATGCAGAACGGTTACTCGTGGCGGTGGGAATGAGCGGGGGTGACGTGGGGGGGAGGCGCGCGCGCGCTCACCCGCCGGCGACGCGTAGTGTCCATTTTAATTGTAGTGTTTTTTAGGATAACTTTCGGAAGCAATTTCTCAACATTTTAGTACTGAGTGGCTATATTAAAAGAAAAATACGTGTATTTTATTTTGAACAAGGATCAATATATCAAAATTTGGCAGGAAGGTTTAATTGCACCCTGTATTTAAGTATTTTCATACACTTAATAAATAGATAAAAAATACCTTTTCACCAAATTGAAAGCGACTTCTAATTTAATGAGCATAATATATCCTAAATTGAACATGCAGGTCGAATTGATAACCTCCTTTTTTGATGTCGTTTAATAAAAATCTATAACATAAAATTATGGTCGACTTGGTCGATAGCTGTAGTCTAATTTTATATTTTTATCGATATACGCCATCCCTACACGCACACTACAGCAATTGCACACAAGCATAAAATGGCCACGCGCTGGCGAGCTAAGAATCCATCTATGTATACTTAATCTGTGGCTTTGACAAAGTAGATTTGACAAATTGATTTGATTAGACGCCGTCATCCAAGTGCGCTTTGATAAGTGTTGCCATGATCAAAGTAGCGTCCAAAAAGCCGTCAAATCTACTTTGTCCAAGCATACTTTGATAGTGTCAACGCGGCTTTACATTTTGTACTGAGCCGAGTGAGCTAGAACTCGCCGGAAGGATATTTCGGACAATGTGCGGCCGGGCTTAAATGAGGAAAAATATGATAACGAGTAAGAGCGATGAACGCATATTATGAACAACACGCGATTGATAGATCATTAATTAGAGTAGTTATTGATAGATCGCGGTTAAAATATGATGATAATGACAAAGTATTATTGGTTTATAGGACCTTACTTGTCCAGTGTCCTACAAATCAATAACATATTATAATATGGAAATCAATATAGTAGAAGGGAGACCTTTCTGACCGACAATAACACCTCTCTCGGTTGGAATATTAGATCTTCCTTTGTGGACAACACTCATATAATTCCCACTATCACATTTACATCCATATTCCATACTAACCCATACCACAGAATATACATATAATAGTACTCCGTACAGAAGTTTATCTTAGAAAATGTATCCAACGAAATGTCTTCTTTAAATCTATAAATTTAGCTACAACAACAAATACTAAAAATAAAATAAAGTTAATATTTAAGTGGGTCTCCCATACAAGAAACATTATTTTTTTGGCCTTTTTTGCTTGTAATTATTAATGGTAACATCTAGGCACTTGAAATTTTCACAAAATCCTTAATTATATTTGTACTTTAATAACTAATAATAAAATTAAAATAAAGAAAATAGTTAAGGGGGGCTCCCATACAAAAAAACACATTTTTTTGTCTACTTTCGCTCTATACCGGTACGGAACCCTTCGCGCGCGAGTCCGACTCGCACTTGGCCGATTATTTATTATAATATACTAACCTCTTATTCGGTGTTGGGTGTCTCCTCCCATGTGCCGTTGCCGTTGGCCCAGTCGTCGTGGTTGTCTCCTCCCTCCTCCTCCTTAGCCACAGCCTCATCTTGCCCTTCTGGAATTACATATTATATTTATGTGAATTAGGCTCCATTCCACGGCGGCGCACGCTGATTTATTTCTTTGACTTGAGTCAATTCGTGCGTGGCGTGTCCGTGGGTTGCAGTGAACACGGTCACATGTTATGTTTTCTTACAAAGCGAAGCTTGACGCACGTGCGTAGTCTCTCCGTGCGCCGCGGTGGAATGGAGCCCTAATATGTGTGAAGTACCATCGAGGAAATTGATTCCTAGGCAGTTGACGGACCTACATTATTTTGTCGGCTTGTGTCAAATCAATGTTAGGTGTGATCGGTCTGTTGGGTTTGAACTTTTGAAGTAACACGACCAAATTACATAGGTCCGCCATCTGCCTAGGAATCAACTTCTCTAATAGTACATATTTAAAATGTTTTATGTTATTTTCTATAAACTCTGATGCACATTATATGCAGCAGGTTTAATAGGGTATAACACTTATTTTTGATGACTGTGTCGAATAGATTATAAGGTGCTAATAAACCACAAAAAAAAAATAGTTTGCACTGCCCTAGTAGACAAGTGGCAAGCGATTATCGTTGACGCTGACGCTAATACCACAAAATGTATGGGATTGACATAAGTCATCGCTACGCTAGCGAATACTAATGTCAAATCCCATACATTTTGTGGCGTTAGCGTTTACGATAATCGCTTTCCGCTTGTCTAGGCCCTCTGGATGCAATATCACAAAAAAGCACCGGATTGGATCATTAGATTGGAATAATGTATACTGGCCATTATATGGAAAAATATAAGATAGTCATCGACTATAACAGGCCATTTAGCCAAAACTTTTTCATGTTTCGTTATCGCTTCATTATATAATAGTCTCGCCAACCAAAATGTATGGAATTGACATAATAATATAATAAGTGTTCGTTAATATGGCGTTGACGTTCGACTCGTCTTATGTCAATTCCATACATTTTGATAGGCGATTCTACAAAGAAGCGATAAAGGAAAGATCTTGGCTCATCTCCCAGTTTATACTACTAATACTTACCCTCTTCTTTAACGTCCATCTCTTCTTCATTGGCCGCTGACTCGTTTGCTTCATCTGACTCTATAAAAAATACATTTGCATATTTATTTCTGTTTCCAAATTATAATATTATCATAGTTAACAATTAAAAAACGTTATCATTTACTAGAGTGGACAAGTACTGTAAGGCTGGTTTTAGAGTCATGCTGACCATCGGCGCTGACAGCTCAGCGCGTAGCTTGTCAGCGCTGAGGTTCAGCGCGAGACGTTTTAGGCTGGTTTTAGAGTCATGCTGACCATCGGCGCTGACAGCTCACTGCGTAGCTTGTCAGCGCTGAGGATCAGCGCGAGACGTTTCAGTATCGTGCTGATCGCTTTGGCGTGTCCATAGCGTGAGTGTTCACGCTGACGGCGTCCACTCGGCGCGACACTAAAACGCTCACTGAAGACAGAGGCGCGCGGGCGACGGTGAGCGCCGACGGCTGCGCGGCGCCGACGAGCGACGCGTACGCCCGCGCACAGATCAGCGCTGACCAACGTACGCGCTGATAGCTACGCGTTACTTTAAAACGCTTCCTAGAGGTTCATACATTTTGGCTGTCAGCGCTGACGGTCAGCGTGCGGTCAGCGTGACTCTAAAACCAGCCTAAAGATGACCGAACATTTATCAGCATGCACCGAACGCGCCGCATTTTAGAATTTATTGTATGAAATGATGTGAAACCTCGCACATTCGTCCGCACCGTCGGCGCCGCATTTCATGTACCATGCAGTGCGTTCGACGCGTACGGCGCGTACGGTGCTGACAAATGTGCGATGAGCGATCAGCTTAATGTTGCCATGTGGTTGCCATATATTAGAACATTTTTTTCCAGTTGTCACCCCATTTGCCAACCTGCACATAGGAAAAATAATTTTAAGCTTATCACAAGACTCACTTTCTCCCTTCATCATCCTAAGTATATGCTGCTTTTCCTTCGCGAGGTGGCGTTTGCCGTTCAGGTGCATCGTCATCTGCTCCGTGCAAGTCACTGAAGTCTGAAAAAATTTATTCATTTCTAAATAAATAAAAAAAAATGGAAAAATTACTAGCGTTTTAAGCTATGAAGCGCTTCCCTGGCTGTAGAGCTGAGCGTAAACGCCACATTACCTTGCAAATGTCACAGTAGAGGTCAGATGCGACGTTCGGTTTGGCGTCGCCGCCGGCGGCCGCGTCGCCCGACTCCTCGTCCTTAGACGTTTTAATGAACTTCTTCTCGCGACGGATGAGCTGATCACTAAAAAAATTAACCCTTTTATTGCAGTCTTTATCTGATACATCGGAAAATTCACTTGACTGAAAAGGAGAGCAACATTGCATTGCTCATGAATAAGGTTGAAACGGTATAGCCATACCAATGGGTAGATTGCGGTTATATCACAAAACATGCTTACCGGCACTGTGTTCTGCTTTCCTTTGGTGACTAACGTTAGGTTTTAACTCAAAAAAATGAATATATATAAATACATATTATTTACAATCATTTAAAAGCACCTCGCTTAACACCTCCATCATGGGTATCGCAGACACAAAAGATTTTCTATTGTTATGTTATTTGTTTCTTTTTTTATTATGTATTTAGTTTTAGCTGCAAACAGATGTTTATTCTATTCTAAACGTTTAATCTATTCTATTATGCGGCAACCGGATGCAGCTTGGGGTTTGATAGGTTAAAATTATTATTATATTATGTTACTAAACATTTACTTACACTCTGTTTTCCATTCCTTGTTGGAGCAAAATAGGATTGCGCGGTTTCTTGCGTCCTTCGACGATTCTGTAATACATCATATAAAAGTTATGGTAAGACATTATATTGTTCAATAAATCAATTATGGATTCCGAAAAAACTGATATTTGTATTTTTATGATTTAAATGCTGTCTTCTTGTCCAAGTGAGTAAAATATCAACGGTAAAAATATGAAAGGACTACATTATAATTCATTAATTTGGCCGTAGGGCACTAGTCAAGAGTCTCTTTTTCCCTATCTCAAAAACTTACAGCATTCCCTAAGTTGAACAATACTAATTACAACAAAAAAAATTACTTAAATCGGACTATGGAATCGGACATAATATGCCAACACAAATATATATTGTATCAATATATTATATATGTATCTACATAGGTAGGTAGATACGTCATACACTTTTGAAATTAGGCACATTTTTCAGTCGCTGATATAGATATACGAAAACTGGGCTGTTCTGGAAATATTACATACATGCGGGGCGAATTGATAACCTCCTTTTTTGAAGTCTGTTAAAAAAGTGTGTTAACTTACGCCCTATGCTGTTTCCCGGCGTAGTGTGAATCGGAGTGGGCCTTGGAGGTGATGTGCACATCGCACAGCTCGCAGTACAGCTCACGAGATTTTATCGGAATCTGTAATAATTATAATGCATAGTATGAACAAAAAGCAATCAACAATAAAGCATGCGTAGTTACGACAGTAATTTATTTTGTCTTCCCCCTATTGTTTTTTTTTTTTGTCTCACACAGGAATTTAAGAAACAAGTTTAGTATAACGACAATTCCATAAAAATGTAAGTGATTGGATGGTTTTTACTTGGTAACATTTTAATTTTAAGAAAAATGGTTTAAACCAAAGAAAAAAGAAATTTTAATGTTTCTATCTCAACATAAAAATATGTACAAAATAGCAGTAAAGTGTATATCGTTCGACGTGTTCTGTCGAGTGATATATTATACCTTAGTTGAGGGACCTCACGTCTGTGCAACGTGACGCCTGACAATTTGTTTCAATGTAAGTTTCAGCTTTACCAACAGCATTCACATAAATTTCACTTGAAGCGATCTGTTAGCAAGCACCGTCGCCAACAGGGAATCAAGCAAAGGGATAGCTGATTTTATGTGAATATAATATCCGGTAAAGCTGGCTACGGAAACGTTACATTGACAAATTGCCGATTTACCTCCTTATTTTTGCGAGAGCCATCATCGGATTGTTGAGCTAACCATTTTTTCTGGTTCTTCTGATGATTTTTTGAAAGGTAATGCATGCGAGCTGCAAATAAATTTCAACAACAGATATTGTATACATTTAAATATATCATAAAAAGATTCAAACACTAATTACTAATTAGCAATAATATTGATCTATGATAACGTAGACACATAGATTAAGTATTAAATATCTTAAAATAAAATACTAAAGTTGTACTAGAAAGGAACTTTGCGACTTGCGTAATAAAAATATGTATTTAGTGATTGTTGAGTCTGGAACCGGTGGTAGACATCATGTAGAAAGAAATTGTAAAAATATACTATTAAAGTATTAATACATTTCTTAACATAATTACATAAATAATATTTGATTTAAGTAATGTAATGAGATTATGTTACTTACAAACTGCATGGCTCTCGAGATTGTGGGCGCACAATCCACAATAGTCTGGTTCATATAAGGCCAAAAGGTCTTTTGGCAAATTTTTTAAGTTCTCCTTTGTTACACCACATTCTGTTTAAAAATAATAACCAACATTTAATATAAAATAATATATTACAGTAAAAAATATAACCACACCAAAACAAAAGCTGCAAAAACACAGACACAGACACACACACACAGACACACACACAGACACAGACACACACACACACACACACACACACACACACACACACACACACACACACTGCAGGACAAGCTCAGCCTAGTGCAGGTGCCAATGTATCACAATACCTGGAAAATCTGTTACTTAAATGAGAATCCACACAATTTGTACTGTACTTGTCATATTATGTAACAGCTGATGTAAAGTTGTTAATAAACATTCCCATTTCTAAAAAAAACATCTTAATTTATGACTTCAAAGGTTTTTGCACTTACTTATAAGATACTTAATGGTTTTGTCCTCAAGAGTAGGCCTCTTTACTGGTGGCCCTCGGGGGCCAAACCCCCTTCCCCAGGGGAAGTCTGGGATCCCACGCGGAGGTGGTGGTAACAATGGTGGTGGTAACAATGGTGGGGGACCAAAATCTTTAGGTGGTCTTCCAAAACGCATTGGTGGACCAGGTGGACCTCTAGGTGGTCCAAAAGAACCGGGCGGTCCAAATCGTGGTGGAGGAGGTCCACGCCAATTATTTCCAAATCCACTAGGAGGCCCATAGCCTCCTCTATAGTCTCCGTATGCATTATTGTATGCATTATTTCTATTCAAATGCATACTGTAAAAAAAAGGAATTGATCAGCTGTTGTTAACAATATGCAGTTTATAAAACTTTTCAAAATTAATTATTATTGATCTATGTTCTATAGTACTAAAACTTGTTTTTCATAACTATTATTAGCTTATAATAAGCATAATAAATATTTATTACAATATTTTTTCTTGTGACATTTACTCCGTAAGCGTAAGTGGCCGTTTTCATTAGGGCCACAACACGGATTCGCGTCATGGCTGTTTTTAAATGCTCAGAACGCGTCATGGCTTTTCTCGATTACCACAACGCGTTGTAGTCGAATAGCACGTCAGCTCACTGAGCGTTTTCGGTCTTTGAGCGTAACATAATTATATTATAATATAATGTAGTATAGGTAGGCTAACAAGTACTAACTACTAAATATAAAAACATTGTATTTTACTGTACCTTCGCGGATGGTTAAATCTTGAAGATGGTCCACTAAAGTTATTTATCATATCATCATTTTCAAATTCATCATCATCATAATAATCCCGTTCAAAATGCATACTGTTTCCTGCAAAAACAAAATACAAGTCTAAATTCAAATAAAATATAAAAATTAATATTATTAAACTACTGTGTAGCTTCAAAGTTCGAATCATCACTCATCCCATTTCTACGTTGCAGCGTGTCATAAAATGGCTGCAATTATAAGGCATACAATATAAGCCATAAATAATTTTAGGTAGTTAGAAATATTTAAGCTTACTCAAGTACAATGTTAATGGAATGCGCCAATAATAATCGGGTGTTATCTAGACATCGTTTTTTTTTTGAAAAATTCGTCTAAGTATTGTGACATTTCCACTTGGCTTTTCTCGAAAACGGTGCGACCTAGGTGAAATCGTCTCATGGGTAAAATTGGTCCCTGTGGTGAGGTCGACACGCTGCGCCAATAAAATTATGGTGTTAATTGGAGTGATTTTTTTTTTCACCGAAAATTTTCTAAGTCCTGCGCCCCTTTGCCTACACTAGCACTGTGAAGGTCGATTATTTCGGAAACCGAGGCTCGCAGGAAAAAATGTTACATGACAAAAAATGATGGCTTTAAGGGTGGCAATCGAATGCGCCAATAATAATCGGGTGTTATCTGGACATCGATTTTTTTCGAAAAATTCGTCTAAGTATTGTGACATTTCCACCTGGCTTTTCTCGAAAACGGTGCGACCTAGGTGAAATCGTCTCATGGGTAAAATTGGTCCCTGTGGTGAGTTCGACACGATACGCGAAAAAAAATACAGGGTTATTACGAGATTTTTTTTGTGTCGAAAAATATTCTAAGTATTTTTGACTAGGACTTTTAAAAGGTCATAACTTTTAAACGGTGCCCCTAAAATAAAAAAATATAATAATAAAAAACGTCAGTAAGGACTGTCGCTACACATTAAAACAAAAAAAATATAGGGTTTATTATACCACAAAAAAATCGAAAAATTTTCTAAGTCTTTTTTCCATAGCGCCCCTAAGGATACACCCTGACCAAGCTTAGCCAATTGTTAATTTTGAAGAACGTTATTTTTTAACCCAAAAAAATATTTGCTGCGACCCGCAACATCAAGATCATGTTTGTGGCCCGTGTGAAAGAAAGGTTGGGGACTATTGGTCTAACCCTCCATGGACTAATCACTAATGGATTCAGAGATTGACAGATTTCTGAATATTTTGGTAATTTTCATAAATCTTGGTCAAATCGACGACAGGAATGAGGCCATATGAAGGTTGAAAAAGGACTCCAATCGATGCTCTGTTGAGCATTTTGTTAAACTTACTTAAAACTATGATAATAATATAATTATGTTTTTACGTACTTTCAACCGAGTAAATCAGTTTGACTTCTTACTTGCCAGAAACACTTATTTCACGCAAATCTAGCAAAATCAAATAAATTAAATAAAAGTTTGCCCGACACCGATTATGGGTAGATTCCGAATTCCGACCAATGCACAGATTAGAGTATATAGAGTAGACAGATAACACAGATTAGAGTATATAGAGTAGAAGACCAATGTTACTTTATGGTTCCCGACGCAGCAGGCGGCAGGACCACAGATTAGAGTATCGGCATGACGCAAGCGGCAGGCGCATTGAGATACTATGGCAGGCGTCTCTGTATCACAGATTAGAGTATTATAGTATACTCTGTATATATTGTATTATCTATGGGCAGGCGGCTAGAAGCACAGATTAAGTATACATAACATACATATAGTATTATTACCTCAATGGCTAGAAGTGTTGCCAGCAGGGTTGCCAATGCTAATTATCATATTTCCCCAAAAAACATGAAAAATTTAGTTTGTTATTATTTTTAGCAATATTCCGCGAAATAAACCTCAACCTTTAAGTAAATGAGTGAGTGCACGCATAGGCATGCTTGCAGCTTAAAATAATAACAAACTAAATTTTAAGCTATGGATTTCCGCAAAGTAACGCCTGATTCTATTAACCAAAAAACATGGTCAAGTCAATAATAAAAACTCAAACAGTTATCGTGATCAATGCGGAATGCCTACCTAAGTTTTATTTTATTTTACATAATATTTGTTTCACGTAGTAGTATTCTTGTACGAAAAAAAATTATTTATTTTTTCCCCAAAGTACCCACTCCTCAAATTAACAGTAATTTGGCAGGGTGTACAGTATTTGAGGAGTGGTTTACAGAAACCTCTCCTCAAATACTGTAGTGCCTGGGAGTTGGGACACACTTGAAGGGTTGAGCTTGACACTGCCCCAGAATTTTAAATTCCTCCTCTTGCAGCCAGAAATCGTACAAAGCCAGCGCATTTTATGTGGGCATCAGACATCAAACGTTTAAAAACAGGAAAAAGCAGATCATAAACAATATTGTCAATATACTACGATCAATCAGTTTTAATAATGTTTGAGAGTGTTTGATGTGTCAATTTAGAATGATAAAATATTTGCTAATTATTGAAAAAGATGTCAAAATGTTAAAATCCCCGCATTTTCCCCACATAATGCCAATCCCCAATGAGTCCCCAATCAACTTGAAATTCCCCGCAGTTTGGGGAATTCCCCACAAATTGGCAACGCTGGTTGCCAGATCACAGATGGTCTCGGCGACGTACCCCTGAACCACTGATCTCTATTATACAAGTACGCTAGATAGCTGATTCCCTTTGAAATAACAGCTATTTCTTGTGCCTATTTGAAGAGGAATCAGCGCCCCCATTATTCGGTAAGAACTAAATCTGACGTAAAAATTACGTTTAAAAGCCGCCATATTGGCGCTGATAGCAGTAGTGAGAGTACTTGGAACTAATACTAGTAATGACAACTGTTGTTATTGGTTGTGGTCAAATTTAGTTCTCTACCCGAATAATGGGGGCGCTGATTCCGCTTCAAATAGGCGCAAAAAGCAGGTGTGTATCAGCTATCCAGCGTACTTGTATAATAGAGATCAGTGCCCTGAACTAATTTGATAATAATTGATATCCCCCAGAAATCCCCTAGAAATTAGAAATACCCTCGGGGCTGGTGGCAGGCTAATTGCTGCAATTTTTTGAAGAGGCGGTCATGTTGAGAAATAATGGGGATATTACAAAAAGTATTTAGATATAAATTATAATACTTAGTTCAACATTCATGATTGACAGGACGTGTAAGTTTTATTTGCTTTTTGGTTACAAAAGACTTTGGTTATAGATTGGTTTCTACATAAATTCTAAATCACAGGCTCAAAGCTCTCAACTCCCAAAGTTCAAAGAACATTAGAAACGTGATATATGGCAAAAAAACTGTATTTGACGTGTTTTTTTTTAATTTCCCCTTAAAAATCCCCCAAATATTTTCCCCCTGTTTTGCCCCTATCTTGGTCGAAAACCCCCTAAATCTAGGGGGAAATCCCCTGATCTGGCAACACCACAATATTTTAGTAAAATATCGCTGTCAAGTGTCAAGCAAGTCAACTGCTTTTTTTTCTTATTACGGCACTTCGGCTATATTATTATAACCATGGCCAGCGTCGAGTATAATGTTATGGGCTATGGCGGGAAAACAATATTTTATAATACCTTAAAGTTAATATTACCTAGCGAGTAGCGGAATAGAGAAACAAAGGCCTGAGCAAGCGAGATGTCACTAGAGTCTGGCCAGGGAAAGAATGTGAAAGAGTGATGTTGTGATTTTGTATTATTTTCCTAAAATTGTGTTAAATTGGGTTTTTAATGTGTAATATTGGTGGGATATTAACCATTAGATATTCTTCATCATGCACAAGTAGGAAAGTGATGCAATATACTATATACAGAAACGTGCTATTTTGTGTTCCCTCCAAAACTCCATCGAAAGTTTCAGTAAAGCGTCTACCACTGTACTGAATCGACCGACTTGACTTTATGACTGTATTGACTTTTACTTAGACTTTGGCTAGACTTTAGACCTGACATTATAGAAAAATGATGTTGAAAATAATTGTATTATAAATTAAATATTGTTTTCCCGCCATAAAATTATACTCGACAAGTCGACACTGGCCATGGTTTATGGTTATAATAATATAGCAAGTGCTAAAAAATTGACACATGCCCCGCGTTCCACCTGGCGTTAAAAACGATCAAAACGCTGAAAATGCCTCCTATTGACAACATTTCAAAAATTTTAAGCCTTAAAATAAAAAATACCGTTTCTTTAGTTTCTTTTCCTGATATCAAAAAATATTCAAAAATTTTTTATATTGCTTATTTACTGAGAAAATAAAGAAAAACTGAAAAATACGCCGTGACGTCATACTTACGGCATATCAGACATTTTTTCTTTGCCTGGTGTAAAAGCGTTTTAAAAAAACATCATGAAGCATAAAAAAACAGTCACTGTCAACCAACAACAATGACATTTCTACATACGAAAGTACCACGATGACATTGACAGACGTCCTAATAAACGTAACAAACCACTAAAGTATTATTACCTCAATGCCACTAACAAACTCACACTGACATATTTTTTCTTTTGTAAACTAATGGAATTAACCGTTCAGGCGTAAGTATGACGTCACTTGGCGTTTACGTCTCTTTAGAATACGAAGGATTAAAATCTATTTTTTAGGTATCTTAAAAACATAATTTTGAAAAAGCAAGAAACACGTGTCGCCTTATTTTAAGTCTACTTTCTTATAAAATAATAAAAAAGCCATGTTAAAATTTTGAAATGTTGTCAGTTTTGATCGTTTTCAACGCCAAGTGGAACGCGCCCATGATGTGAGTCATTGAGATACTATAGCTATATATCCTTAATCTGTGATGTGAGTTCAGTCGAGTTGTGACATCATTGACACTTGACAGCTGACCTAATCAGTAAATAGTACCTAACATTGAGATACTATAGTAGAGGAGAGAGCCTTATATCAGTGTATAAGCGTCAAAAGCGTGTAATGTTATGTCCTACTTACTAGGACATAACAAAGGAGTCGGTCTGCATATTTAATGTAATAAAAGTGTTAATAAAGGTTTTTAATGAACATTTTATGCTAGATATTGTTGAGTTCTATGGTTTCGCTAAATTCTAAACCATAAGAATGGCCAAAGAATGCCTCAAATACGTGGATTTAACATTAAATACGTAAGTTTTGAACAACGTTTTTTGGGCTTCTCAATCGGTATTTTTGTAAGCTAAAAAGGATAATATTTAAGTTTAATAATCCTTTATTCGTGCTATGTAAGGCATTAGTGCTAAAAATGTTACATAAATTAATAATTTGACTACAAAAGTTGCATAGCTTTTTACGTGTGTTTACGGATTCTCATTACTTGAACTATAGTTTATCGATATCATGAACTAAATGACTTTCTTTTCTGGATTATAATGTGCTTCGAAATGATCGACAAATAGAAATATTTAAGAAAATAAACACACACTACTTGTATGAAAATAAGCACAAAATGGCCACGCGATGACGGGCTAAGACTACATCTACCTATATATCCTTAATCTGTGGTACCTAATCATGACCTAATCAGTATTCAGTAGTGTTTTATTCACATTGCATTGGAAACAAATTACAAAATCATAATTTCTATATAAATAATTAAAATAACATCACGAATCATATGCGAGTATGTAAAGATTGTTTTGTTATGAAAATCAAAACATTTAAAGTGTTTTTTATGAAACATTTCACTTGAAAATGTTATTGAACATTTTTGGTAGCACGTAGCACTTTAAAATAATCAATTTATTATTGTGCTACTTACAACTGGCACTAGCCAAAACGATGTTTAAGAAACTAAAAGACAAGTTGGCAGAGGAAGTAAAGTCATCCCCTCAGAGGTTACATCAGTTTGCCCAAGCAGCTCAGGTAAGGAATAATGATTATTATATCAACGATAACAAAAGCATAGCAGCCACTTGTCTGTAATTTTATAACAATATTATACTAATGTAAATATAAAATTTATGGATAATTTTACAATTAATTATTTTCTATAAATAAAAAGCCCATTTAATAGCATTGAAGAGACAACATATTTTGGAATGATATTATAATATCCAATAGGAGTACTATTTCTATAAAATATAATATTATAATATGTTATAAATTATTATTATGAAGTGTTCATTTATTCAGTTTTTATGACATTTATAAGCTTCATAAAAAATGACTTACAGGCCGCTGTGACATCTGCTTCTAGCAGTATATCGGACATTACAAACAATGATCTATTTTCTATCGGGGACAATGGTAACTAAAATTCTTGTAATAATTTATTATTTTATAATTAATGCTTTCAGTTATATTGAGTTTAATCATCAAAATGTTACAGATTCTGCAAATAAAAGCCCTATATCAACACCAAACACAAAACTCAATCCAGGAACCACCTTTGGAAAACCAGAAAGCATGAATGTTAGTTTGGAGGCACCTGACTTCAGCAATGTATGTACTATGTATGCTTGGACATAATGTATTGAAAAGTCAATTAAAAATAATCTTTAATAAGTCTATCCTTACTATGTCAACTTGGTAATAAGACAAAAAAATAAAGTTGCAGAAGAAAGTATAAACTATTAGGATCTGGCCAATAAAATAATGTGCTAACAGCTAAATGATTTAATTTGTATTTCAGGATAACCAAAGACTTAGAAGACTTTCAAACAGCTCATTTTCCAGTGACATTTCATTCCGATTGCCAAGCTATGAAAGCCCATCTATGTACCACCTGCAAGTAAGATATTATAGTTAATTTATTTTGTAGAAAATATAAGCATCATCTACTTTAGTAACAACAAGAATATTGTTTCAGTCTGACATGGAAGTATCAGCTAGTGAAGCAGAAGAAAAATCTCCTTTTGGTGGTAATGTAAATCTTGATCGAGTTACTAAAGAGCAATTATATTCAGCATACAGACGTACACAGGACAGATGTAAAAAATATAAGACCCAATATTCTGACTTGGCAAGACACTATAAATTGTTAGAAAGAGAAAATGCGAAAGCAAAGGTAATCCTGTTATAATTTTATTGCAACATGTTTGTAAATTGAAAACGCATAATATTATTATTTTTTTCAGAATGTCTTAGTTGAAACTCAGGATAAAGCTTTAAGAAGAATATCTGAATTGAGAGAACAATGTTCTTTGGAGCAAAGTGCTAAAGTAAGTATTGTGATAAAATTTATTTAAGCTTATTTTGTTTTAAAAATATACTAATATTACTAAACTCTTTCTGAGATACAACACAATACCTCCTATAGTACTTGCAATTTTATTAACCATGCAGTAAAGGAAAATTTTAGCTGATGGCTTATAATTATAATTTATATGTATAAATTAAAACAGTATAATATATATTTATCGTTTTCAGGCACACCTTGAACAAGTACTACGCACTGAAATTGAGGAAAAAAACATGAAAATAGAGTCACTTAACGCAAATTTAAATATTTTGAAATCAGACAGTGATTATCAAAATACAGAAAATAAACCAGAATTATCATGTGAACAGCAGTTAAATACTGAAACGGAAGCTCCCTTGATTAACTTTGATAATGAAAATTCTGATTCATTGTCAAATGATGTAACAGTTTTGAATGCCAAAGTTGAAAAAATGGAGCATTTGCTAAATAAGTACAAAGAATCATTAAAAGTAGCAAAAGAAAAAAATTCACAATTAACAGTAGAAATGAACAAAATCGCAACAGATCTTGAAAACAAGTCTAAAGAAAATGAGATTCTGCAAGCGGAAATAAATGTCTTAAGCGAAGCCAAGAAAAAAATTGAGGAATTAAATGAGACCATAGAACAACTTCACAATAAAAATAATACTATAGAGTTTCAAAAAAATAAAGAACTATCAATTGTCGAAATGACTCTTAAAAATGCACAGGAAGAAATACTAAAGTATAAAAGTAAAATTGACGTATTGAGCAAAAGAGAAGAGGAATATGCCATATCTTTGGCGGAAAATAAGTTAAGCATCCATAAAGAACTTGAAAGTAAAGAAACAGAAATAAAAGCTCTTAAAATAAGTTTATCAAGTACTCAAAGTGAAGTTAAAAATTTAGAAAAAAAAATTAATGAATGCAAGACAGTTATTGAAGAAAAAGAGAAAGAACACTCGCAATTGAAAACAAGCCTAAATGAACTCGAATTGTGTAAGGCCAAGATTTCAGAATATGAAACCCAACTGGAAGCACTTTCTGAGAAATACAAATTACTAGAAAACTCCAATTCTAAGCTAGAAGAGGAATACAAATGTTTACATTTGCAATTAAAACAAGAAACTGCTGAGAAATTGGCTATGATTGACAGAAACATTTACCTTGAAAATAGAAATGAACAGTTATTAGAAGATAACAATAAAAAGAATAATAAAGTAAAAGATTTAGAAAATGAGTTAAACATTATAAAAGACAGCAAAAGTAACTCAAGTGAGTCTACAGAAAATTCTGAAGAAATTACAAAATTGAATGAAGAATTACTGTTGTGGAAAAATAAGTGCACTAATTTAGAATCTGAATTCCAAGATGAAAAAGTAGAGTTAGGAAAATTGCAGGCCGAAATAGAAAAACTATTGCAAAATTATGAACATGTACAAAAAGAAAACCTGGTCATGAGCGAGAGTCTGGAACAAATAAAGACACAAAATCGTTTATTAGAAAATCAAATAACGGACACAGAAAGTATTAAATGCAACCTTAACGAACTCAAACAAAAATTGAAAGATTTGCGTTATGTTCTTAAAAATACGGCCGGAGAAGTAAAAGCTTTAAAATCATTATATACTAGAGAAATAGATATATTTAACAAACAATTGAATACTTTGATGCAAAATTTTAACCAAAACTCTAGTGCGCATGAAGTTGACGAAATGAAATCAAAACTAGCATCTTTGGAAAAAGAACTTCAAGATAAATCGCAACAATATTTGCAAATAGCCGAAGAACTGGACAATGCTAAAAAAATGCATGAAAATTTATTAGTTGCAATAAAGGAACAAAATATTATCCACCATAAACATTGCGAAGAAATTAATGCATTAAAAGCAGAAAAATGTAAAGTGGAAACTGAATTACATGAATTAAAAAAACATTCAGAAATGTTGGAAAAAAGGGTAGGCAAAGCGAATACAGAAAAACAAACTGTTTTAGAGCAGATAAATAAATTACAGGAAAAACATTCTACGTTATTAAATAACCTTAAAATTTTAGAAAATGAAAAGAAGCAATTAAAGAATGATGTGCTAGAGTTTGAAGAACTTAAATTAAAACAAGAATTATTGGAAAAAGAACTGCAAAATAAATCGGAGCAATATTTACAAATTGTAGAAGATTTAGAAAATGCTAAAAAAGTGCATGAGAAGGTGTTAGTTGCAATGAAAGAAGATAGTAGTAACGACAAAAAATATGACGATGAGATCAAGGCTATAAAAGCAGAAAATTGCAAGATTGAATCTGAATTAATTCAATCCAAAAAACAATTAGAAATACTGGAAAACAATGTAAGCAAATCTAATACAGAGAAACAAGTTGTTTTAGAGGAGATGGATGAAATTAAAGAAAAATATTCTGTGCTTTCAAATAATGTTAATGTTTTAGAGGATGAAAAGATGAAATTAGCAGAAGTGCACGACAAAAACATTATTTTACTTAAAGAAACTCAAGATCGTCTAGTAGCTTTAAACAAAGATTACGAAGAGGCAATGAAAATAAAGCAGGATAATGATAAGCAAACTGTCTATGTAGAAAGCTTAGAAAAGGAAATTAAAAAATTAACAAAAGAAAATGTATCACTTAAAGAATCTTCTGAAAAGATTTCGAAAAATCTGGATGAGATAGAAACCGAGATGAAGGAACTAAAAATATCACACATAAATATAGTCAAGGAAAAAGACCATCTTAACAATATAATTGAAAAATTAGAAGAAAATAATAATAAGTCCTATGAACATAAGGAAAGTCAGTCGGATTCTAGGGATTTAGAGTCTGAGTTGAATAAAAATGTTAAAAACGTTGAGTCTCTTAAACAAGAAATAAAATCACTATTGCAAATGAATAAAGAGCTGACAGAAAAAGTAACAGTTAGGGATATAGAAAACACAATAAATGAAAACAATGATTTATCAACGGAGTGCGAGTTTCTTAGAAAGGAAAACAAACGATTACTCTCTGATATTGAAGGACTACAAACATACATGTCAAAAGTTTCTAAAGAAAATGATGAACTGAACAATAAAATTAGGGAACTCATATCTAGTGGTGAAACTACCACAGAGCAGATAGGCGTTTTAAAAGATGATACGCATTCTAATAAAGAGAAAATAGAAGAATTATTAAGAGAAAACAGTCTATTGATAGAAGAAAATTTTGAACTTAAAGACCAAATACAATCACAGACATTGAAAAGACATGATGTTTTGGATGATAATATTGAAAAAAATAGACTCAAAAACAAGGACGAGTATGAACAATTGCTTAAAAGTAAAGCAGAGCTAGAAAACAGGTTAAGAGATTTAGAAGAAATGAACTATAGAGTAAACAGTGACATGCTCACAATGCAAGATAATAATAAAAAGTTAAAGCTTTCAAACGAAAAGTTGGAGAGGAAGCTAGACGAAGCGCTTGTCAGCTTACGTCATTTACACTCGCTCCAAGAGAACACAGAGCTAGAGTATTTGAAAAATATACTCTATGAGTACCTCACTGGTTCTGGAACACATTCCTACACTTTGGCAAAGGTATTGGCGGCAGTTGTTAAATTTGACGACAAGCAAACAGACACAGTGCTTCAGAAGGAGAAAGAGAGACAAGGAGTTGTAAGTAATAATTATTGAATATTATTTGTTTATTGCATCTATTATTGTATTTTGTTGTTGCCTTGTAAGTTTTTGTTATAACTTGTATCTAATTTTTTTTCAGTTGCGCCAGTTAGGTATTATTTGATCGTTGACACCAAGCAATTTGGAATAGGGGAAATATTAGTAAGAATATAATATTTTGTATTTTATTACGTTGAATAGTATGTAAATTATTTGAATGTATAAAGTATTATTTAATTCAATTACATAAACATATTTAATTCTTGTTCAAAAGATTTTGTATCAAACTTTTTTCTTTAACACGAAAACTACTGATCCGATTTGCATACAGTTTTCGCAGATTTATTTGTCTTCTTCCAACTCAACATCTGGTGTATAAAAATCCCACCCTCCCACCCTTCTAAGGGGACCAAAGAGGGGGTCAGATTTTGTATCAAACTTTTTTCTTGGACTTACTTCATAATATTATTAACTGTGTTTTCTAACTTAACATATTCTGTTGATAAAAAATTTCCCCCACACCTCTTAGGGGACAAAAGAGGGGGTAATATTTTATATCAACTGATGAAGTAGAAATACTTTAAATGGGAAAACAACGTTTGCCGGGACAGCTAGTTTAAAATATGTAAGAAATGTTTTCTGTCTGTCTGTAAACATTGAAGTTTGAAGTAAGCGTCCCCCGGAAGCACCTCTAGTCTGTCGTGCAAATGCAATTTGCAGTAATGTAGCAACGAGAACTACTTACCATATAATATTATTATATTATAATAGAAGTTGCTTTATGACGGGTACTACCGCGCGCTATTTAAAGCTGAAGTCCACGCGGACGGAGTCGCGGGCTCGCGGGCAACAGCTTGTATATTATAATTGTATGTTCCTTAAGTATATTATTAATAACTTTTCTTTGCAGACTCTAGACCTTAAATCATTTTAAAAATATGTAAGTTCAAAGTATAGTCGTAGTCTCAGCATTTCTTTGCAAATATTTAATTGTAGGATGTAAACAACATCGGTTAGTTCAAAGAAAAAACCTGTGCCTAAAAGTTAAACGGCTAAAACATAATCACGTCAAACAATAGTGCGATGTAGATACCTAACAGTGAAATCTCTTATTGACTAGAGTACATATTTTACAAGTATTATGCGATGTAGACGACCAGCAGCGACATCTATTATTTATTAATTATTATCAAAATATATCAATAGGAAAAAATAAAACCACGTTTGTTGTATGAGAGCCCCGCAAAATATTAAATTTATTTTGTTGAAATACATGATCGATGAAAATTTCAACTCTCCAGCTACTACCGTTCTTGAGATACTTCCAAGAGACAGATAGACAGACAGACAGACGGGCAGCTGACAGACACTGAAGTCTAGGAATAGGGTTCCATTTTTACCCTCTGGGTACTGAAACCTAAAAGAAATACACCAAAAAAAAGAAAGAAAAAATTAACTAAAAAAAACAACGTAATTAAACCAACTTACAAAAAGAAATGAAATCCCACAAAAAACATTTTCATGTAAAAATGTTGCCAAGATGAGAACATAATATTATTATAGTTCGTGGTGTCAAAAAGTAGTGAAATCTCATGTAGAGCCAAGTTTCTAACCTTACATACTTAGCCCTAAATCTAAAAACCTTAATTTTACACCAAAGCGCGGCAAAATATTTGATAATAATATAATGTGTCAGCCGAACGAGAAGAATCTAAAAACTCTACACATTAGTCAAAATCGGTGGCTTGGCCATTTTGTTATTCGGCAGGGCTTTGAACTTAATATACCCTAACTAAAGAAAAATGGCCAGGCTATCGATTTTGACTAATGTGTAGAGTTTTTAGATTCTTCTCGTTCGGCTGACACATTATATTATTATCAAATATTTTGCCGCGCTTTGGTGTAAAATTAAGGTTTTTAGATTTAGGGCTAAGTATGTAAGGTTAGAAACTTGGCTCTACATGAGATTTCACTACTTTTTGACACCACGAACTATAATAATATTATGTTCTCATCTTGGCAACATTTTTACATGAAAATGTTTTTTGTGGGATATTTAATTCTTGTTCAAATTAGTATTGAGACTAAACATTACTAGAGTCCACTATCAAACTGCAATATATAGATGTAGTTTTAATTAATTCACGCATGAGCTTCAGGGAACCGGAAGTTGGTTGATTGAGACTCGTGCGGATTATTTTTTCCTTTTGTAATTTTTTATAACACTTTGTAAAAAAACATACTTGAGAAGACAAAGCTTTAAGCGACTGTAAAAGGGCCCATTAACGGCAGTCCGCCGTGCAGGACTGCAAATGGACATAGCTCACTAATTGGTTCACACTCGGTGTTTCCGGTCGGCAAGTGGCAACACCGAGTTTGAACCAATGAGTGAGCTATGTCCAGTCCTGCACGGCGGACTGCCGTGAATGGGCCCTTTAAAGCATGAGCTGATTGAGCAAATATTGCCTGCCATGTTTTAAGTAGGGAACGAAAATGAAAGATTTTAGTCTCAGCCAGGGCCCCCGCTACCATATGTGCAATGTGTGCAATGCACACGGGCGCCATCCTCTAGGGGCGCAAAATAGCCATCTTTAAGGGCGCCAAAACCAAAGACCCAATAATTTGCCTAAAGGAGCGCCAAAATCCTTTTTTTGCACACAGGCGCCAGTAGCCCTTACGGGGGCCCTGGTCTCAACTCTCAACAGTTCCTCAAGGTTGAGTTGCACATCCTTTGCGTATTTAGTAGTCTTATGCCGCGGCCGCATATGCGTAGTGTTTCGCGCTAAAACCGATACTATTGGACGATCTGCGTGTATCGTCCAATAGTATCGCCTCGTCGCACGAAGCTTCGGACGATACACGCAGATGCGGCCGGGCCGTTAGTGTCTAAACGCATTAGGCTGAATTACGCCGGTGTAATTTCCGTGGCCGAAATTACGTTCCGCCCCATCCGTCTGATACGACACACTATAAATTACGCGAAGAGCCGAAATTACGCGGCGGAATTTCTCAGATTCAGAAATTCTCAGATGTAATGTGTGCGTTAACGCTTTGGAGTTAAGGTTGGATTTGCTATGTTCGGTTTTGATACTTCGCTTCTGCGCTAATATAAATTGACCCGTAATCGTTGAACATAAAAAACTAACATAACACCTCCCCCATTTCGAAAGTCGGTTAAAATTGTAGCCTATGTCTTGTACTATTATCTATTCCAACGCCTCCGTGGTCTAGTGGTACAGAGCGCGGCTCTTGACTCGGAGGTCGTGGGTTCGATTCCCGCGTTGGAAACATGTTATTTCCAAGTTTGGTTAGGACAATGCAGGCTGATCACCTGATTGTCTGACAAGTAAGATGATCCATGCGTCGGATGGGCATGTAAAAAGTCGGTCCTGCGCTTGATCTCCCGCCGGTCGTGTCGGTCTGCCGTCCCACTGGGTTATGAGAGTAAAGGAATAGAGAGTGCTCTTGTGTACTGCGCACACACTTGGGCACTATAAAAATACTCCTGCGTAGCTGGCCTGGTTTCAATGAAACCGGCCACCGTCACCGAAACCGGTGTGGGAGCTATTATTTTATTATTATTATCTATTCTGTGCCTATGTGTTATTCTGATGTATAAGATATAATCTATATTATTATTTATTGTATTCTTTTATTAAAATCCATTTAGTAGTTTTTGCGTGAAAGAGTAACAAACATCCATAGTCCATACATACATCCAAACTTTAACAAAACATTACCGCCGAATCGTTGCCGAACTTTACGCTCGACTCGACTCGACGGAAGTTCGGCTCGCGAGTCGCGACGGAATTTCGGCATAGTGTGTCGTCCATCGCGTTCCGTCCGTATTTTGTATACGTTTGAAACGCGGCGGAATTTACGCCGGCGTAATTCAGCCTAGTGTGTTTAGACACTTATCCGCTAGAGCAGTGGTCCCCAAACTTTTTTTATACCAGGCACAAAAATTTTTAGGTTTAAAAAATAACGTTCTTCCAAATTAACGATTTCAAAGTGGAAAAAAAATCATGACTACATTATATTCTTGCCGGTGGGCGTGAATTGCAAAATGATTTAACATCACTTGGGCGGCTTGGGCCACAGATAAGGGCCCGGGGCCGCAGGTTAGGGATAGCTGCGCTATAGGTACTGATAAGTATTTAATTCAGGCAGTCAGGCATAATGGGTTTCCACAAAATATTAGTTGAAACTTTAATTGTGTGTACGAACGAAATTGACTAGCAATAAGTATAATAATATTTTATTAGCTTAGAATCCGCTTCTGGACGAGATATTATATTTGTTATCACTTATCATAATTTATAACAGTTTGATCATAGTGCTAATAGGGCTTAACAAAGAAACACAAGTGTGTAAAATAATTATCATATTTTTCATATTATAATAATTGTTGTCTGTCAATTTTATGTAAAAATTAACATTCTCGAACTATACAGAATAATCATGAATGATGCATGTATAATAATATGATCATAACTTAAATGTTTTAAACTAGTAAAATGCTAGCTTAGCCTAAATAATTAAGGTTGTCGCATATTACATCGACAATAATAAAGCGGTCGATGACCTTTGATCTTTTTTCCCCACAGATGTAGGGTTGCCATTTTGGAAAACAGGACAAGACGCGTGAAAACCCCGGATTTTGGAGTCCGAAAGCCGGACATATCAACAAGATCTTTTAAACATATTCAATGCAATAACTACTTAATAAATAATCGGCCAAGTGCGAGTCGGAATCGCGTACGAAGGGTTCCGTACCATTATAGAGCAAAATTAGGCCATAAATTGTGTTTTTTGTATGGGAGCCCCCCTTATTTTTTATTTTATTTTAATATTATTATTAAATATTAAAGTACACATATAACTAAGGATTTTGTGAAAAATTCAAGTACCTATCTGTTGCCATTTTTGATATAGAGCAAAAAAGGCCAAAAAAATAACGTTTGTTGTATGGGAGCCCCCCTTAAATATTCATATTATTTTATTTTTAGTATTTGTTGTTATAGCGGCAACAGATATACATAATCTGTGAAAATATCAAATCTCTAGCTATTACAGTTCTTGAGTTACAGCCTGGAGACAGCAAAAAATGCCAAAAAAATCACGTTTGTTGTATGGGAGGCCCCCTTAAATATTTATTTTATTTTATTTTTACTATTTGTTGTGATAGCGCCAACAGATATACATAATCTGTGAAAATATCAAATCTCTAGCTATTACCGTTCTTGAGTTACAGCCTGGAGACAGACAGACGGACAGACAACGAAGTTTTAGTAATAGGGTCCAGTTTTTACCCTTTGGGTACGGAACCCTAAAACAGTTGAAAATTTCAAACTGTCGCTGTGGAGTGCGGGACGCAAATCGCGAATTCGAAAGAATAAACGGCGGGCCGTGGCAACCGTGACGGAAAGGGTGGGGGAACGGTGAATAAATTTATTTCGCTCTACAAATGAAACCTTCCCCGGACGCTCCCCGGATGCCCTCTGAACTAGGACAAATCCGAGGAAACCCAGACGGATGGCGACCCTACACAGATGCCTACATAATATTTTAGCGTAATATTATTGTTTTTATGTTACGGGAACATAATATGACTTATGAGTATTTGATAGATAACTTGTATTAATTACATAAAATATACACACATTTTGCAATAATAGGTAGATTTTGTAAAATATTTTTAATAATAATTGTTACTCCGATATTTTAGTAATAATCATAAGAGGTTGGTAGTAGGTAATTATTTGGTCTTTTAACATTCCTAAGTTTAAAAAATAATATAATACTTAACATACATAATAAATTATTTAAACAAGTAATTATTTATATGTGTAATACAAAAAAATCTCAGTACATAATATTGTTTAATAATTTGAAAATTAAACTGGTTATTACTTATTATTATACATGATTAAGTACCTAGATTTGTTACCACTTACCAGAAATGCAGCCAGTGCCCGGTGTATGTTTATTTTTCTGTACGAATGCAGCAGTAGCAGCTGTCATTGCTTAGTAAAAGACACACTGACATGAATACACACTGGCATGAAGGTTCTGCTCTATGTTTTTTCTCCGTGGTTCTGGTGCATGGCTGCAGGCTGACTGTACTATGACATAGCCATAGGTTACACAGTACACCAATGTATTATTTTGCTTTATGTGTGTTACACGGTCAGTATGGCATCATCAGTTCAGTCCATAAGTCTGATCCAGACTGGCGGGAGAATGATTGTGTGGCCGTTTAATTGACGGACTGATCATTATTTTATGTACTTTCCAGTCATCATAATTGTGTCAGTTGATGGACTGAACTGATGCCAGACTAAGCATGTAACCCGCTGTCTTAGATTATTTAATGTTCGAAAAAAAATGTAATAAAAAAAATAATATTTATTTAACTAAAGAAGTATACAAATAACTATTCTTCACACCCGGAGTCACTTAAATCATCACTGGACCAATCTTCATCAATGTTAAACTTCTCCATATCAGATAATAGTGTATTTATTTTGGAATCATTTTGCCCATCACTGTTTTTATTTAAATGTCTGTAAAAACAAAAAAAAATATTATATTATAATTAATTGAAACACAACTGGTATTATTAATTTTATTATTTACAACATAATATGGATAACCAAGTGTATTTAACCTTTCAAGCCCCCAAGTGGTCGCATGCGACCGCGATAACAAAAGAAGAACAAAAGATTTCCAAGAATCTGTGATCGAGGTTTTAATTTTATTTACAATAGAGTGCAAACTATCCAAATGATTGGAAGATAGAAAAATTATTGATTTTTAATGGGGTCAACAAACTGATTTCAAGGCTCACAAAATGTTTTGACTACTTATATTCATTTTTGTATGTAATATGTTTAGCATAACAACAATACATTCATGTTCATTTCTTCTTGTTTTTTATTGCCTATTGGTTGATCAAATTCTCTCAGCCGTTGCTCTAATTTATTAAAATAATATACTTGTTTAAAATTATTTATACCTAAGAATTGTGCGTCTTTTTCTCTCTGGTAGATTCTTTAACATTGCTTGTAAATCAACATTTTCAGTGCTTCCTCTTTCCTTTGTTTCTTCTTTTAGTTCATTCTCACAAATCTATAGGAGAAAATAGAATAGAAAATTCATTATTTGTACAACTTAAAACTAAATTTAAACTTAAAAACACAATATAGGAAAACTATTGTACAAACAGGCAGTCTTACTGCTAACAGCAGTTTCTGCCAGACAACCTAGTATATTTAAATTTAAGTAATTATGGTAATGTTACATCGGTAAATAATCGGCCAAGTGCGAGTTGGACTCGCGCACGAAGGGTTCCGTACCATTATAGAGCAAAATTAGACCAAAAATTGTGTTTCTTGTATGGGAGCCCCCCTTAATTTTTTATTTTATTTTAATATTATTATGAAATATTAAAGTACAAGCATAACTAAGGATTTTGTGGAAAATTCAAGTACCTACCTGTTGCCATTATTGACATAGAGCAAAAAAAGGTAAAAAAATCACGTTTGTTGTATGGGAGCCCCCCTTAAATATTAATTTTATTTTGTTTTTAGTACTTATTTGTTGTTATAGCGGCGTTATAGATATACACACTTTGTGAAAATTTCAACTCTCTAGCTATTACCGTTCTTGAGTTACAGCCTGGAGACAGACAGACGGACAGACATCGAAGTCTTAGTAATAGGGTCCCGTTTTTACCCTTTGGGTACGGAACCCTAAAAATAGCTTTTTATTAAGTTTTAAATCATTTTACATACCGTTAAGTCCCTATTACATTTAGAACATACTTTTTTTGCTGAAGCACACCCAGAACACAATATGTGATAAGCATATCTTATATTTTTTTGTTCACATCCAATGCATTTTTTTGGAGTAGTCAATGGTTTGTATTTCTTATACTTGATTCTCCACTCAATAATTTCTTTACAACGGCTACAAACTCCAGATATTTCCATTGTGTTAAGGAATTTCGTTTGTTTGCTTGAATCATGTAAATCATTTTTGAACGCTGTTCTGTTTTGATGTCTTTGAGGTCTAGTTCTCTTAGTATTTCCCTTTGAGCAGCTCATTCTGTTTTTGAAATGATATGAAAATAAAACAAGATTGTAAATTGCAAACTAATCGCATAAAATAAAGACTCCCATTAATTATTACTAAAGATAACCTTACTTTATGAATATTTAGATATTTTCACTTCATCAGTCAACGTTCAATATAATTATTTGTAGGATGTGATTTGCACTACTGCTAGGTATATATAACATAGAAATATGTAGAAACAATTGCTTATATTTATTATTTTCCAGAATTCACACATTTATCACGTCATGTGTGATCACTGATCCACATGACACAGAACAGATTTACTCCTAGCGGAGTACACAGACACAGACACAGAACAGATTTACTCCTAGCGGAGAAGAACATTGACTTAGTACAAAATATTCTCGCGAATACTTCAACGCCATCTATTGGCTAGCCCCCGTCAACTTCACGAACCCGCGAATTTTGAACGTATGTCAATTCATAGGGTTCTAAGGATTTTATTTAAAACTAAAATTGGGTTTAGTTTTACACTAGCAAGAAACTTGTAGCAAATTAAGTTTCTTACTAATGTAAAACTAAGTTACAATAAAAACAACATATAAAATGAAAGTCATTTATTTTCAAATATAAAATACCTATATACACAGTTTCTTTAATATTTTGTTCTTATTTCTTAATAATTATGTACCTGTAGACTCAAGGTGAATTTAAGCTTCTAAAGTTCTAACAGTGATTAGGGTTAAGACATTGGCGATTCACTAAGTAGCCAGTTTTAAAAAAAGGAGAAGAAGAAAAATAGGTTATAAATTTATGGATTCGGAATCCTGAATATTATGCTATGTCCTTTCCCGGGACTCAAAAGCATCTCCATACCAAATTATTGGTCTTACCCCTTTCAGTATTAAAACCTTATTTACATGAATTTATAACTTAAATGTTCACATCAAATGCAAAGTAACTATCACACAATTTTCACAGCACTGAAGCACGGAGAGAAGCACAAAACACTGAGGAACCGAATCCTAACTCAATGTTAATTGGCGAGCACAGTTTAGTTATTGGAATAATTACAAAAGAACGGAATTACAACAAAAAGCAAAGTCAATGGCAGACATTTTCCTTGTGACAAAATTACACAGAATATTCTACTATACTACGTACTCATTGGGGTGCCCAGTTGAAAAAATTATGATTTTTAAAATATTTTTACATTGGCATCCCAGGTCTGGCCCCCGTTTCATGATTGGCTATAGTAGGGAGCTGACTTGGAGCTGACCACCCCTGGACACAGATTAGAGTATTATAGAGTAGATCCACAGATGAGTATTATAGAGTAGACACTGATCTCTAAACAAGTACCTACACTGGATTGCTGATAGCCACGCTGCTCGCTGATAGCCTTTGAAATGACAGCTATTTTTTGTGCCTATTTGAAGCGGAATCAGCGCCCCTATTATTCGGGTAGAGAACTAAATCTGACGTAAAAATGACGTTTGAAAGCCGCCATATTGGCGCTGATAGCAGTAGTGAGAGTATTTGGAACTAATACTAGTGATGACAACTGTTGTTATAGGGACCGTGCAGAAACTATAGAGGGTGTCGTAATTCGACAGCAGCGACGCGATGCGAGTAAAAGACGTAACTTGTGAGTGACTTAGACTTCGCATTCTCCTTGACCCTGGCTAGTTTATGAGTGTTTTTATACGTTTTAAACTATAAAATGATATAATACTTACACTCCCAAGTGGCCACATGCGGCCGCGAGAACAACGACAGATTTCCAAGAATCCGCGATCGAAATATTAAAGTTAAAGACTAGATGACGCCCGCAACTCCGTTGCGCCAAAAATCATTTATCGCGCGAGAACCGTACATTTTCCCGGGATAAAAAGTATCCTATGTCCTTTCCCGGGGCTCAAAGTAAATCCAAACCAAATTTCAGCAAAATTGATTCAGCGGTTTGGTCGTGAAGTGCTAACAGACAGACACACTTTCGCATTTATAATATTAAGTGTATTTTTATATTAAATATAATATTAAGGGTTTCTACTTTCTACCCGTAAACAAAGAATGGAAGAGTGAATAAAAATGCATAAAGCTTATCTAGTTAACTAAGAAAATATCTGAAAAAGTAATTAATAGCATCCATCAGCATAGAAAGTAAAAACTTGATAAATATTGCAATAAAATAATGAAGCTATGCAAAAATACTTATATTAATTACTGAAAATGCTTGTGGATTAATAAAATAAAACAAGTTCACTAAAATAAATGCTTTTATTTCAACCTTCTGCGATTCGATCGACGACGACGATACCATCTTCACAACTTTTGTCTGTCACTATTTTTAACTAATTTCAGTCTGGATCTCATAAGTGTAAACACCATTTAGGTATGTATTCTTTAAATAACACACAAAGACTGCACTACTAATCTTTTTCTTACTTGAAGAATCATCCTTTTGAGAACCAACACTTTGACAAGATGGTTCAAGTTCAATACTATCCTCAGTGTTGAATTCCTGGCAGGACTTCTCCAAATTATCCTTACTTTTGATGCAACTTTATGCCAATTAAATGAGCGGTGCCTATGTATGTATATCAATTAAGATGGAAGCCAGTTTGGATGTTTACTGAGAGAAAGCAATGGTTATAGGTTATGTTCATATTGTGTTCATAAAAAATGAATTTACGGTTATAATCTACAAAATTTAGTGTTTTTATTAATCTACACTTAACACTCATGGAACTTTTTAAATACTTACGTATATTTTTACCGCCTTTTATATATTTCTTTCGTTTTTCAATAAGCAAAGCCATGTGAATATTTTGGCAGAAAAATAGTAAAATTTTACATCGTTCGATTTGCCTTTATATTTCTTTTACATCCGGGAATACAACAATACATTTCAATTCTTGAAAATACTCAGAATTTGTTAAGAAATCTTCTAATTTTCCGTAGCTTCACTAGAGCTTGACAGTAAAATTTTCGTAAAAGTTTCGGCTATTCGCCACTTGTGGCAGTGTCGTCGCTCTGCACGGTCCCTATTGGTTGTGGTTACGTCAAATTTAGTTCTCTACCCGAATAATGGGAGCGCTGATTCCGCTTCAAATAGGTACAAAAAGCAGGTCTGTATCAGCAATCCAGCGTACTAGAGATCAGTGTGTGTGATGCAATCACTGATCTCTATTATACAAGTACGCTGGATTGCTGATAAAGACCTGCTTTTTGTGCCTATTTGAAGCGGAATCAGCGCCCCCATTATTCGGGTAGAGAACTAAATTTGACGTAACCACAACCAATAACAACAGTTCTCAACACTAGTATTAGTTCCAAATACTCTCACTACTGCTATCAGCGCCAATATGGCGGCTTTCAAACGTCATTTTTACGTCAGATTTAGTTCTCTACCCGAATAATAGGGGCGCTGATTCCGCTTCAAATAGGCACAAAAAATAGCTGTCACTTCAAAGGCTATCAGCAACTGGCGACTCACAAAGGAGCCAATAATCAATATTTAAAAAAAAGAAGAAGAAGGCTATCAGCAATCCAGCGTATAGTTCGACAAGGCTCTACATGAACGTGGCGAGAAAAGGAACTAAACGCTTCTATCATACAAAAACGTCATTTTTGACATGTGTTTGACAGTTCTCCCACAGTTCTCCTTTACCATGCCTTTACCAGCAGCGCCTTTTGACATTATTGACACATTCTTTTCATTAGAAAGCCTTGTCGGACTATACTTGTACCTAGAGATGGATGCAACAGTGTTTCCACAATGAGGGGAACTCCCTCTTTTGAGGGGAAATTAGGGTCCAGAGGTGAAGAACAAGGGGAAGACTATAAAAGGGGAAATTGCGGGAAACCTAGGGAAACTGGAATTTTTCTTACTTCTCCTATTTTTTTCCGATTAATTTCATTGCCGGTCTCAAGAAAGCTTTAGCGTGTACCTCGGGCTCCCTGAGATCAAATTAATGGGTTTAAAGTGCCCCCGAGACGGTCAAACGGTTTGATTCAAACCTTACGTGTTTGATGCAACCGTTTGATGTCGGTTTGAACGGTTTGTCAAACGACACTGCGCAGTTTAATTCAATACGCGCTGTCGAGTACACGTCTTGTGATGCAGACAAGATGCTCTAGAGTCTAGAATCTAGATTCTAGAACGAGGACCGCGATTTTCTTATATTTATCACGTCAATGTCCTCTGTCGAAAAATAAAAAAAATAAAAAGACTTTGGTCCAAATAATGGTAATGAACTAAGATATCGTTTTACCCACGAACATCTACAGAAAGTGCTAGAAACTACAGCTTCTTTCTTTTTTTTCTTTTTTCTTCTTCAAAATCCAGTACTAAACTAAGCCAAGTTTGATCAAACGCGTCGGAACACGATCAAACGGCGCGTCAAACAAAACAAAAATATGAAATTTCATCAAACAAGCTTCAAACACGTAAATGTTTGACAAACCGTTCAAACAAGCTTTGTAAACGATCAAAATGGTTTGAGTCAAACCAAAATTTACGTGTTTGAATCAAACCGTTTGATCGTCTCGGGGGCCCTTTTGATCGTCTCGGGGGCCCTTTAGGTTTTCGTGGTAGGATACCGCAGACCGCTGTAAAGTGTCTGATAGACGTACGCATTTAAAGTACGCGAGTTTTAAGTCGACCTCCAACTAGGTGGGACGACGATCTCCGTTTAGTCGCGGGTCCATGTTGGATGCGAGTAGCAGGAGATCGGTCGTCTTGGCGTTCATTGAGAGAGGCCTATGTCCAGCAGTGGACGAACATAGGCTGATATGATGATGATGATGAGTTTTAAGTTCGCGAAGTTACTCGGCTCGCGTCGGTGACAGACGCACCAACTTTAAGTACGCGGGTTTTAACTCCGCGAACTTACTCGGCTCGCGTCGAAAAAAATGGCGGCTAGCGGCTGGCACTAGTGTTGCCAATTTAGCACAATATTTTATAGATTTGGCATATTTTTACGTTGTTTAGCAAATTATTTATTTGTAGTTTAGCATAATATAGCATACTTTTAGCATAATATAATTACTTAATGCATAATAATAATGGACATAGTTTATAGATACCAAGCATAAAGTTAATATACCTAGCGGAATAGAGAAACAAAGGCCTGAGCAAGAGAGATGTAACATAAAATAAATTGAGATTTTGTTGATTACTAAAGATTTTAAATTAAAAAACGTTTAATTTGACTGAAAATGTTAGAATAATTTTTTGCATTAATTTCAGTAAATTTTAACAGTAGTTTAGCAAATTTTGTATTAGTCGTGTTGGCAACACTGCCTGACGGCTCGCGGCTCGCACTGCGCACACAGGAGGCTCGCGGCTCGCAGTGCTGCCAGACGTACGAGCTACGAGTCAATTCCAAGACCGCGAACTTGCGCGGCAATCTTTAAGTACGCGAACTTTAGGTGACACACAGGCGAGCCGCGAGCCGTAAGTCTGCGTACTTACTCGCGTGTCTGTCACCTCTTTAAATCCTGCCGACACAGGAGATACAGTGGTGGGATTGTGTGTGGGGCCGATTTACTTAATATTATACTAGTGCAAACTTACAGCAAAATAATTTTGAGGGGAAAAAAAGGGGAAATCTAAATTGAGGCGTGGGGAAACGAAATCATTATAGTGGAAACACTGGGATGCAATGATTAATTAAAGAAAAAAAAGTTTTTTTCTTTAATCATTGGCTCCTTGTGAGTATAGTATTTCTACTCTATACCTAATACTCTAATCTGTGATGGTATTCGTTGATCATTGGTGTGATGTGACACACGTCAATCATCATGTGAATCACAGACATCTACTCTATAATACTCTAATCTGTGATCACAGATTAGAGTATTATTGATGTGAATTGTGACATGTTTAAAATTTTAGATAAAAACCGAGTTACAGTGGTGTAAAATCCACAAATTAGTCTTCTAAAGTAAGATAATTTATTACTATTTATAAAATATAATGACTGTTTCAACCAGAACTCTAGTGCAAATAGCAGGCTGGGGAGGACTGTGTCTAGCTTCCACAGGATTTTATTTACAATTCAAACTTATAGATCGTATTCGTAACTTAGATTATTATAGAGAAGCGTTAAAAATTCTAAGAACTCATGCAGGAGCAGTTTACTACCTCGGTGAACCGATCAAAGATAGAAGATTTAAAATAACTGACTCTGTTAATAATTATTCTGATGACAAGAAAGCCAGGTTTCGTATTCCGATTGCGGGTCCTAAAGATAGCGGAGCGTACTATATTTGGGCTGAAAAGAGTGATGAACAGAAGTGGTCTGTTGTACGAGCCGAATTGGTGCTGAAATCTAAACCAGATGAGAGACTCCTAATAGTTAAAGGGAAATAGATAATTACAATAGAATATATTCCTATAGGTCTTTACTATTATGTATATGTACTTATTTCAATTATATTGGCTATTGAAGTAATATTGCTTTTAATTTACTTATACAATTACATCAAAAATATTTTCTTGATTGTAGATGTTTATAGGAACTTCCAAAGAAAAATTCTTCTTTCACAATACTCTACTCTGTCTTGTTAATTCTCTGAAAGAAAAGAACATAACAGTGGATTTAAGAAATGATTCATATATTTGTGGCCAATTGGTGAATGTTGATGGGTAATGAAGCTGTACTACCTATTGTTATCAAATCTGGGCATTTTTTTCAAAACCAGTAGAAATTCCACGCGAACTTCAAATAATGCACCTCAGCAAATATTCAACCTACAATTTGATTAAAATATTGAGGTTTTAAAATTAAGCAGATGCAACATACAAATTTTTACTGAATATAATATTAGAGATAAAAGCCGACTAGCAATAAATTGACCCACATTAATCTATTTCAGTTTTATGAATTTATCATTCTCTAAAGCTATTTATTGTGATACATGTGGAAACGAATATTCTTTTGATGATTTGTTTGTTCATGGACGAAATATAAGATATGTTCACATTCCCGAGACAGTAAGTACAAGCAAGTAACTGTAGTATTGTATGGTATATGTAACTTGTTTCATATGGTAAAATATTAGTAGAGTTTGTAATAAACACATGGTAGGTACATCTAGGTGTTAAACTAAACTTTTCAACTTAGTTTAAATACCAGTCCCAATTGGTTTTATTTAATTTTTTTTATACAGGGTGCAATTAAACCTTCCTGCCAAATTTTTTCTAGGGCTTAGGTATCATTAGGAGAGTCCATTTAACGAAAAAAACTTGGGTGTTATTTTTTTCAATGATAATATTTTATCCCATTTAAAATCTTTGCAGAACGGTCAATCGCGGCAGTGGGTATGATCGGGCACATGAACGCGCGAGCGACAAGTAGTGTCCATTAATTGTAGTGTTTTTTAGGATAACTTTCGGAAGCTATTTCTCAACATTTTAGTACTGAGTGATTATAAAAGAAAAAATACATGTATTTTTATTTTTCACAAAGATCAATATATCAAAATTTGGCAGGAAGGTTTAATTGCACCCTGTATTAGCTATAAAATCGTCTCCTACATACTACTCTATAAAGCTATTTTCACCAATATACAATACAACAGATAAAAAATATTGCTTTTCAGGAATCTATTATAAATAACATAAAAAATGAAGTAGAAAGAGTGAAAGTGAAGAAAGTGAATCCTAATCCTGTAAAGAAGTCATTGAAGGTGAGAAAGGCTTTAAGGCAACATATGGCAACTGTTGCAGCACTAGAAAAATAGTTTGGGGCATATTTTTTACCTAATAAAGTTCAAACTTGAAACAATACTTGTAAGATTTTTATTTCATTAGGCTTTTAGAAATCCATTCATTCAAGATTGCTACTTGCTAACTTTGACAAAGCCTTTTGGCTTAAGTCTAGAAGAGTTAATGAAGTCTTTGTATGTGTCGCAGCCCGCAGGGAAAAGAGGATGTCAGGGATTTCACGATATCCCTAGGGATATCACGAACTCCCGGTAGATGCCGAATATTCTTGTTTGTTTCGTTTTCTTACAAAAACTATCTAGTGATATGTCATTTCACTAAACTAAATCTAGTGAAATGTCAGAAAAGCGGATACCGCCGAATAAAAATCGAGCCACTCATTTCTCTCGCTCGCTCTAGTCACAGTATAGCAATATAATATCCCTACAGTAGTGAAACGAATGTACTTGCGCAGAGCAACGGAGGGGTACCCGCGGGGAAGCGGGCGGCGCGGGCCCAGTCCGCCAAACTTCGCGAGTTTGAACGACTTTGCGCGCAGGTGTGACGTTGGCGCGTTTTGTGTTTTGTGTTGTAAAACGATAGCCTGTAACATCTTATTTTATAAACAATGGGATATAACAAATGTTCAGTGTACAGAATATGTAAATCTGATTCAAAAAACAAAAAGGATTTAATTGTCATAAAATATAATATCGACTCACAGTTCACACTAAATTGTGTTGGCCTTGGTGGCATTTATTTGCAATTTGCATCTCTGTTTTATTGTTTACGTTGTAAGAAGTGTAACAAGGAGAGAAACAATTTATAGAATAAAAATAAAAAAAACTGTCAAATACCCTGTTACATACTAATTAGTACCTACCTAGCTAGGTACACAGGGCCACACATCAAGTGTAACATTTTGACCTTTGGACCGCCCTTACCGCGCACGTAATAAGAGCGAGTTTTGAAGTGCTTCTGTTACACCTGACGTGTGGCCTACCGTACCTACCAATTGTTATAATATGATAATTAATTATTATTGTTGGATATTTTATATATCCGAATGCGTCTTCATTATTTTAATCCTTCGATCGTGGGTTCTTGGAAATTTATTCTTATTCTATTGTGTCTTGCTCACCGGTGAGCTTATGGGGCTTGATAGGTTAATAAAATTTTTAAATCCATACTAATTAGTAATTACTAATATTATAAATGCGAAAGTGTGTCTGTCTGTCTGTTACCTCTTCACGCCCAAACCGCTGGACAGATTTTGCTGAAATTTGGCATGGAGATACTTTGAGTCCCGGGAAAAGACAAAGGATACTTTTTGTCCTGGAAAAATGTACGGTTCCCGTGCGATTAACGAGTTTTGGCACAACGGAGTTGCGCGCATCATCTAGTAAAGAACTCAAATCATCTAAAAATAAAGTTTCACGTAAATATCTGGCAGTACGACATAATATGTAAATATAACACGCTGATTAATTACAAGCACAATATTTTATTTTTATTTTATTTCCCGTTTCGTGGCAAGTGGCAACCCTGGCATATCTGCTTGGTACTTACACCGGTGGCGGCATCGTGCGACATCAAAGGCGTTTCGTTACTGTAGGGATATTATATTGCTATACTGTGCTCTAGTTCCCACACGTGACACGGGCACTAGTAGGAGTGAAACAAATGCGTCGCTCGAGCTGGCGCGGCTCGTCTAGCCTGGAGACAGACAAACGGAAAGACAGTTTTACCCTTTGGGTACGGAACCTTAAAAACTAGGATAATCGAAGATCGTACCTGTAGTACCTGTGCCTGCACAAGGGCCTAACCAAACTAGAGATCGACATGCCACCTTTACAAAAAATATTTAACTTGGTGGGCCGCTTCATTTGACGTCAAAAATCAAAGGTATCTGATAAAGAACCCTCAGCTGGTTTCAACTGTATGATTCAGAGATATGGTGATGCCCCCTCAGATGCTATAGTTGCATAACACGTGTGATAATAATAATAATAACCCCCACTCTGGTTTTGGTGACAGTGGCCGGTTTCATTGAAACCAGGCCAGGAGTAATTTTATAGTGCCCAAGTGTGTGCGCAGTACACAAGAGCAATCTCTCTATTCCTTTACTCGCATAACCCAGTGGGACGGAAGACCGACACGACCGGCGAGAGATCAGGCGCAGGACCGACTTTTTACATGCCCATCCGACGCATGGATCATCTAACATCTTACTTGTCAGATTCAGATGTTAGATGATCCTATCAAAGTACCCGTGTGCATACTAGAGCGAGCGAGAGAAATGCGTGGCCTGATGTTTATTCGGCGGTATCCGCTTTTCTGATAGTTTTTGTAAGAAGACGAAACAAACAAGAATATTCGGCATCTACCGGGAGTTCGTGATATCCCTAGGGATATCGTGAAATCCCTGACATCCTCTTTTCCCTGCGACATGTGTACCATTGAAGAAATTGATTCATAGGCAGATGTATGTGTGTGTTACGCTCAAAGACCGAAAACGCTCAGTGAGCGAAAAAATGGCTCACAACGCGTTGTGGTCATAGTGAAACGGCCACGACGCGTTCTGGTGGCTGTTTATAAAATATGCTCAGAACGCGTCATGGCTTTACTCGATTACCACAACGCGTTGTGGTCGAATAGCACGTCAGCCACGACACGAATTTCGCTTTGTGGTATTTCTGTGATTACCAGAACGCGTCGTGGCCGTTTTTTCACTATTACCACAACGCGTTGTGAGCCATTTTTTCGCTCACTGAGCGTTTTCGGTCTTTGAGCGTAACATGTGTACTAGTGACCTGCCTTATGTTGTTCAGGTTATTTTTTTTTAATTACAATAAGTCATATATTTAGAGACACCATTTATTTAGATTGGTACAAAGCTATAAACTATAATTAAAGCAATCATATTTTCCGATTTCGTTAAATTTAAGTTTCACATAATTTATTCACATTAAATCCATTTACATTAAGGGCCCGTTCTTCGTAAATTAGCAGGTCGATTTCTGTCAGTGCGAATGTCGACCTAAAGTCATTACAATAAAATTCATATCAGCGCGCCTTGTACGGTGGCGGTTACGACGCTCGCCGCGTCCATGATAGGGCGAAATAGGAGAAAAACCCGTTTTACTTAGATACAAATATTATAACTAAACATCTATCCAATGATTTCCCTGTTAAATTTTAATAGCTATCGAACTGTCCAAATTATTTTTTGATTGAGTCTCTGTAAGTCCTATAAAACTCAAAATGCTTTTAAAATCGATGTTGTTTCGGATTTTTTTTTATCGAGCCAAATTATCTGTATTGTGTTTCTATCCAATGAAAGCACTAGTTAAAAGATGCATCTATACATGTATATATTTTTCAGTTTTTTTGAATGACGCTTTCTATCAAAAAAACTCATTCTAGAAACGTGAATTTGGAATAACCGGCCCTTAAACTCAAAATTAAAATTTCGAATGGAGTTGCTAACATTTCTCGTCGCAACTCTTATAAGGGCTTCATTCCACCGCGGCGCACGGAGAGACTACGCACGTGCATCCAGCTTCGCTTTGTAAGAAAATATATGTGACTGTGTTCACTGCAACCCACGGACACGCTACGCACGAATTGACTCAAGTCAAAGAAATAAATCCGTGCACGTCCACGCGTGCGCGTGGCCGTGCACAGCGTGCGCCGCGGTGGAATGGAGCCTTAATTTTAATATGATATACGTCATATTCAGTAACATCTTTTTTCAAACCTTACTGACTAGTCAATTTTGAAACTTTGTGTTCCCAATTCCAATATTATAATTTACTTTTAAGACCAGAATTAGGGATTAGAGGTATGATCTTTATTAGTTTTTGCATACTGAGTTTCTTTATTCAATGCAATAGTGTGGTTATGTGAACCAATCTCTGTTTCTTTCGTAACCGTTTCATCTTTGGGTATAAATTTTCCAGTTAAAGCATGTGGTGTAAAATTTGGATTGCCATTTTTGTTTGATATAATTTCATTTTCTGTGTAATAATATTTTGGTCTCGTAATGGTGTATTCGTCCACTTGGGAACTGTTCGTGAACGTCTCGTTTTTCTCTTTATCACCATTCGTAATTTGAAGGTTGTCAGCGTAATTTTGGAGGTGGTTGTTTATGACTAAATTTTTCAAGTCATAATTATTTGGTTTTCCTGGGTAAGGAAACTCCATGTTTTGCTTCATTTTGAAAGTGTTAACAATGTAGTTATTTTCCGTTATTGAAGTGTTTTGTTGATTTCTTTTCGGGTCCTCTTGAACGATCACCACTTGTTTAAATTGAAGCCTCTTAGAGTCTATATTGGAGCGTATGTGATTTTTATTCGGACGTATAAATACACCCTCCTGTTTATAAATATCTGGAGTATTACTCGACGGAGGTTGTGATTCTGGTGCTTGGCTGCACAAGTAATTTGATTGGTTAATGTTTCTTATTATAGAAGTGGGGCTTGGGGAAGACTGCATTACATTAGGTCTTTGAATGACTTGAGGATTCAATGAACCTGTAAGACGAAATTGGAAAACTTAGTGAAAAATCGATTATTTATTTAGCTTATCAATATTCAAATTAGCCTATAATATTTTTATTCTTACCTTGCGGTTTGTATTTCGCGAGTTGTTCATAAACTTGTTTGATTCTTTCGATGTTGATTTGAGAGGCTTTGGTATGATCCACCATAGGGAGAGGGTAGTCCCTACCGATGATGCACTGAGCGGATTCTTGCACCGTCTGCGGTGCCACCCATGGCTCATGTATGTACTTTGCCGGCATGTTTTTTAACGCTGGAATGTATTTTCTGAAAATATTTACAGATGACTTTTTTATTCAATTACCATCAACATATCAACCAATTATTATGATTTAACTTTAGAGAGTGGCGGTTTTAAAGCGGAAACTATGGCAGAGTCCTCGGCAGTACTGATACGTGTCGCTTATGTCCCCGCCCTGACGCCACCCCGGTTACCGCGAAATTAGAAAATCGTGACGATCGTATTGTCTTGTCCCGGCTTCTTATGCCTCTCATTAGTATAGCGTGGTATAGCTTAGAAGTAGTATTAGTCTTAATGATTTACCTGATGAAATCACCATTCGGGTCTGTTTTTCGACCAAACCGTACGGGACAGTAGCAGTGAAAGAACTGTTGGAAGAATGAGGAACACGACAGCCACATCCACATACCAGCGTTCACTGACCAATCTGCATCCAAAAGCAACTCATCGAACACCTAAAATCAATGTATATTACATGTTATTACATTTTTCAACATTTTCGCCTTCAAAATATTATTTTAACCCAACTGTGCCAGGAGGGCAAAAAGTACAAACACACAGGTACGTCAAACACATATGACATAACATCGTTTTTATGCCAGGCGTTACAAAAATTAAATATAAGGGTGAAGCCAAACGAGCGTAATTTGTGAGTCGCAGAATTTCTGCCGCGTAAATATCTTTTCATACAAATCATGACTCACAAAATTACGCTCGTGTGAATCAAACAGGTCTTTTGTATGAAACTGAATGCAGCAGAATTCTGCCGAACCGAAATTCTGCGACTCACAATTCACAACTCACAAATTACGCTAGTTTGGCTTCGCCCTAAGTATTATATAAAAAACAAAAACAATAATAACTGTATTTTAAAAATACTGCGTGACTGGTGAGACATGTTCAATACTCGAGGACGTGATATTTGGCTATTATATTAGTTGGAAAAAAATAATATAAAAATATAATATCAATTGATCACTGAGTAAATGTAGCTTAAAGTTAAATAATTATTTACCCAACACATGGACACCGCGAACGGGAAACGCCTCTGCACCGGCCGCACAGTATGCCTACTTGCCTAGCCTCGTAAAATACTTACTATCCAAGATTCATTTTTTTTGGGAAATTCGGAAGAAAATTAAGAACCTAATTTTATTACTTACATAATTATAATGAGAATCGAGTACAGAGTACTCTCCATAAGTATCGGTATTGTCTCACCAGTCATGCTGTATATATAAAATTACAAGTCCTGATTTATTGACTGACTGACTGATTCATCATCGCTGAGCAAAAATTGTTAAAGTTACAGCCACGAAATTTGGTGAGCAGGGTTGTTTTAATTAGTAGACACCCACTAAGGAAGGAATTTAGGAAATTTTTGTAAAAAATCAGCTAGAAAAGTTACTTATTTTGCGTACGCTGCCTAAACTATAAAAGATAGAACCATAAAATGTTCTAAGTAATTGTAGATCTTATAAATATCTACAAAAAAAGTCCGCGACACACTATACCTATCTATGTCGAGTGAGGCACAATAACAATTTATTTATTTAAAAATCCTGAATTTTTTTTGGACTACATTTAAACTGATATAATTATTTTACTCACGCTATTAATCCTTATCAAAATAAATTATTTTATCACTAAGTACAGTTTACGTAGATAATATTTGGTCTTTGAATGATTAAAATTGGACGTTTGGTTTTGAAATTATGGCGAAATTAAAATATTACGATAGTGGGCGTCACCAAAGCGCGTGCGGGAGGAAGACAATATTCTGTTGTAGAAATGAAAATTCTGTACATAAAAGATATGAAATGACACCCGAAATTACACCTTTTTCACTACATCGCTATAGAAGCCAAAAATGTGGTTAGTTTTTTGTCTGTCTGTCTGTCTGTCACTCTTTCTGTCTGTCTGTATGTTTGTTCCAGCATCACACGAAAAATACTGATCCGATTTGAATGTGGTTTTCGCAGATATATTTATCTTCTTCCAACTTAACATCTGGTGTATAAAATTTTTTCCCCCCACCCCTCTAAGGGGACAAAAGAGGGGGTCAGATTTTATATCAAACTTTTTTTCTTTAACACGAAAACTACTGATCCGATTTGCATACGGTTTTCACAGATTTGCATACGGTTTTCACAGATATATTATATTTGTCTTCTTCCAACTCAACATCTGGTGTATAAAAATCCTCCCCTCTCAACCCTCTCTGGGGACCAAAGAGGGGTCAGATTTTGTATACAACTTTTTTCTTTAGTGGACTTACTTCATATTAGGTATTAACTGTGTTTTTCAACTTAACATCTGGTGTATGACCTTCCCCCCCCACACCCTCTTAGGGGACAAAAGAGGGGGTAAAACATGTATCAACTGATGATATTGTAGAAAATATACTTTAAATGGCAAAACAACGTTTGCCGGGACAGCTAGTATAAAAATAAATCAAAAACTTTTTAATTTCATAAAAATAAACCTTATTGCTGCTGCGGAACCCTTCATGGGCGAGTCCAACTAGCACTTGGCTGCTTTCTTTAATATAATATTTATAGGTTCGGATTTTTTTATAAAATCGGGTAAGGACTAAGGAGTTCCAGTCGAATAGCGGAGATGGTGAAAGAAGAATCAGGAAAAGCAAGAGTAAGTTTGTTTGCAGAACGAAGAATAGGATTGTTATGAGTTATTACCGAGGAAATTGAATATTACTTTTAGGTAGTAAGGAGTTGAAGGATTAAAGAGGATTATATAGTAATTAATGCAGGACGTGAAATTTCGACGCATCTTGAATCTTGATCGGAAGCCACTTCAGCTGAGACCGATAATCAGACACATAATCGAATTTGCGAAGGCCAAAAATAAAACGGATGCACACATTTTGAAGTCGTTGAAGGGAAGAGAGAAAATTTTCATTTATATCACAGTAACAAACATAAGCAGCAGTCTAGAATCGGGAAGAGTTAGGTTGTGGCTAGATTAATTTTAGTTGCTACTGGCAGGAAATTGCTTAGGTAATCGACAATCGTCTAAGGCATAGGTTCTCAACGTGGGCGATAACGCCCCCTTGTGGGCGTTTGAGACTTTCGGGGGGCCAGTAGAAGACCCAGAGAAAATTAGGGGGCATTGAGATGGCGTAGATGGGGCGTGGGTAGATTAAAAAATATAGTCTAAAAAGGCAAAAACATAAACGCTAATCGTTTTAAAGTAAAATAAAAATTAATATCGTTTCATTTTTGTTATTGTAGGTATTGTAATCATTTTTATCACGTGTGCACGTATTTTGGTAGGACGAGCAATGGATTAAAATCATAATTACTAAAAACTATAAAATAAAAAGTACTACAATCGAGGTTGAAGTGCAGAGATTAAGATTATATAAATTTTAATTTCCAAAAGATACGTAAGAGCGTTTACACCTTTCACGCTCAATTTGGCTTAAAACTGTACTTTTCAAACTTAAAAAAATCATCAACCACTTATCTTTATAAAAATGTTGATAACTTATTTTTATAGTAAATTTCATTGTCTATATAGTTAGCAGAGAAAAAAATAGGATTTATCTCTATTTGTACATTAAATCTCGATTCCTTAACAGAGGTTTCCTTAAATTCCGTTTTAGTATCAGTTTCGAAGCTTTTAATTTACGAAACCAGCGACAGATCTAATTAAAAAATAATAATAACCTATTGACAAGATCCTTAAGCAAATAGTTAGCAGAAAAAAATATTTCATTTAGGTATTTAACTTTATGTAATTTAAATTCAAATGAGAAATATCAAAGAAATATCAAGGGATTAAAACTGTTTTTTTACCTATTTATTTAACTTAATTTAATATAATAATAGCTTCATATCATAGAAGAACACTTTAGTTTAAAAAATTTATCTTAAATATTAACCAATCTTTTGTTATTTTTTTTTCTACAAACATTTTAAAACTACTATAAATCGCTGCGCGCACAGCAATTCCAACAGTCCGCCGCAGGTTTGTATGGAAACTTGAAATAAGGTGTAAACGCTCTTAATATTTGTTGAAATTATAATAAAATAAATATACGCAAAACATTATTTAATAATAATAATTATTATTATTAATCGATGTTTTGTGTTACATGTTTATAATCTAAACTGGCAAGCGAATTACTGAATATAACTTAAGTATGCGTTTTAATTGCTCCCATTGAAATTTTTTAATTCTTTATTTTAAATTCAAAAATAGGATAGGGGTCATATTCCTATCTTACGACTATAATATTATATCTTTCGTTTGAATATAATCGTGGAAATAGCTGTTTTAAATTCGCGACAGATATTAAGTAAAATTGAGATGGGGGCTCTAGAAAAAAATTTTTTCTCAAAGTGGGCGGTGAGCAAAATAAGGTTGAGAAACTATGGTCTAAGGGAAGGGCAGCGTTCATCTTTTTGCGAAGTTCCTGGATCTGGATATCCCATGAGAGAGTGCGGTCGAAGTATAAAGTTAATATACCTAGCGGAATAGAGCAACAATCTCGAGCTGTCAAACGAAACCGAAATTGGTTTTCATCTGTGTGAAAAATATGTGTACGTAATTCGTATACACTTACAGAAGTGAGAAGCATGATTGAACATGAATTCTATGAGATTAAATTGTCAACGTGCCGATACGTGCCGACTGGACGTCAAAAAAAGAGTTCTGCTGTCATGTATCGCACCGTGTGACAGACAGACAGAAGTCTTAGGGTCCCGTTTTTACCCTTTGGGTACGGAATCCTAAAAAGCATCAAATTCATACAAAACGAGAATCAAAAAGTTGAATTAAATATCATCTGACACCAATAAACTTGCCTTCATGCCTTCTTCCCACGAAATCCACAAATCGCCACGTGTTAGAAAACATGCGACAGCATGTCGAGCCAGATGGTGAATCCAGCCCTCATCCCTCAATTGGATCATTATAGCGTCTATCCAGGGGAATCCAGTTTGACCCTGTTTAGATTAAATGAGCATAGTTTTAGCAATGACAGTAATACCTAAAACAATACACAACGATAAACAGCAAAATTGATAACAACACTCCAGCTTGAAATAATAATATGAGATACATATTTTTATAACTGGCAGTCAGGTACCTAATTACTATCCTATTATCAAATCGCTGAATTCTGTCCGTAGCGGTCATTGCCCCCCTGTCAAAATACGTGTCATATTTCATCGTTTTCTATACAAACCTATAAAAATAATATTTTAAAATGAATAATATTTCTAGTCTAATGCCCGGGCCGCACTTGCATTTATCTTCACGAAGCTTCGTGCTATGAGACGATACCATTGGACAATTTTTCTCATTGTCCAATGGTATCGTCTCTTAGCACGAAGCTTCGTGACGATAAACATGTGCGGCCGTGGCATTAAAGGATCACTTCAAACTCATAAATAGTTGCAACTTGCAGTATATCATACTAAGAGTTACCAAGAGGTTTTCTGATGAATATAATTAATAATTATGATAGTAAGTATGTGTCTTTATATTTTATAAGAGTTCAATTTTTTCTTAAGTTATTTGTTTTTGTGAGCGAGCATTTTCACATAACTCCTAGACTAGAAAGGTCAATGACCGCTGGTGCCACCTTAAATTATTTTGACTATAGTCATTTACTTTAATATATTATTATCGGATTCAACGCCTACTACGCCTATTTATTTTTTGTGCTATGATGATGAATGTGATGAAAATGAAAGCTTATTTTTTAAGTTTTACTCACATTAGCCCATTTTGCTAGCGCTTCCTGATTCTTTTCCCATGGAATTTGTACGCATATTGGATTGCCTTCCATTCTGTCAAAGTTTGGGTTTCTCGTTGCAGCGCAATAGAAAAATTCTCTCCACAGTATTTGTCCGTGTAAAGACAACGGCGGACGAACGCGTTTTACCCTTTTGTACAGTTCCGTTAATTGAAAATAAAACAATCTTGTCGACAAGCAACCGAACCTGAAAAAAATTAAGGGCCTGTCAGAAGACTCCTGAAACTGTTGCTAAAAGGTGGAGGTTCTTCTCGTTGAGCTGGCCACCTGAACCGGTGGTAGAAGTATTATTTTATACATATTTCAAATAAAACAAAAACTTTCTTTTTAATCCTAAGAAAATTATATGGCTGATATCGCGAAAAAAAAACTTTGTATTGTAAATTGTTTAAATTTATCTCGTATCAATAATATGAAATATCTTACCTTAAATATGGTGATAAGCCTGTAGAACTAGCCAATAAGGATTGTGGTGTCATCTTAGGCCGGCCAAAAGTGGCAACCCACGCTTTGCGTTCTAAATGTCTCTCGAGCCTCGCCAATGCCTCATTTTCACCACCTATCCAAATTGGTGGTTTCAGATTTTCCGTGTCAAATCCTAAAACAGTTTAATCGAATATAATAACTATCGTCCGCCAGCTATGATAAAATTAAATTTAACAACAAATAATCTACACTAATATTATTACTATTAAGTTACTAATATTTTGTAATTGATCACTATTAATGAAGTTATTAATCTGAGTCGATAATATTCTATAATCTATCTCAAGATAAATAGAGTTCTATCTCTCTATCAGCTGCCGCCTAGACGAGCAATTTTATTGTCATTATCACGCTTTAATTTTCTTGAACCCATACCCCAGTCAAGTTAAATCAGAAAGAACATATTGTAAGGTTGCATAAATTCGCACTTAGCTGAAAGTTGGTAATATTGTTTAGACTTTATAATATGATTACAAATGATATTTGAAAGTTCCCCTGTATGGAATTTTTTTTATTCAAGGTCGAAGGTCCAAAAAATTAGTTTTTAGGGTTCCGTACCCAAAGGGTAAAAACGGGACCCTATTACTAAGATTCGTTGTCTGTCCGTCTGTCTGTCTGTCTCCAGGCTGTAACTCAAGAACGGTTGAGCTATAGAGCTAGAGAGTTGTAATTTTCACAGATTGTGTATATCTGTTGCCGCTATAACAACAAATACTAAAAATAAAATAAAATGAATATTTAAGGGGGCTCACATACAACAAACGTGATTTTTTTGGCCTTTATTGCTGTCTCCAGGCTGTAACTCAAGAACGGTAATAGCTAGAGATTTGATATTTTCACAGATTATGTATATCTGTTGCCGCTATAACAACAAATACTAAAAATAAAATAAAATGAATATTTAAGGGGGCTCACATACAACAAACGTGATTTTTTTGGCCTTTATTGCTGTCTCCAGGCTGTAACTCAAGAACGGTAATAGCTAGAGATTTGATATTTTCACAGATTATGTATATCTGTTGCCGCTATAACAACAAATACTAAAAATAAAATAAAATGAATATTTAAGGGGGGGCTCCCATACAACAAATGTGATTTTTTGGCCTTTTTTGCTCTATATCAAAAATGGCAACAGGTAGGTAGTGAATTTTTCACAAAATCCTTAGTTATATATTGTGTAGGTACTTTAATATTTAATAATAATATTAAAATAAAATAAAAAAATAAGAGGGGCTCCCATACAAATAACACAATTTATGGCCTAATTTTGCTCTATAATGGTACGGAACCCTTCGTGCGCGATTCCGACTCGCACTTGGCCGATTATTTAAATATTACGATTCAAAAAGTTCTTAAAGTTGTAATCATCGTTTGGCAATTTTTTTTCCACAAAAGGGAATTATGGGGAACTTTAAATTAAATCATGTTCTAAACAATTTAACTGACTTTCAGCTTAGTGCGAATTTATGAAACCCTAAAATATTATGTTTAAACTTGACTGGGGTATGAAGGCGCGCGATGTTCAATAATCAATATTATCAACCCTAGACGGTCAATAATATTACGCAATAGGTACCGGTAAAACATGCCAACTTTGCCACATAGGATAACTTTGCCCTAAGATCCATTGGCAAATCTTTGATGTACAGAGGTATTTTAATGTTATGGCAACATTTGTTTAATTTGGCAGAAAATAGGTTATATGACTGATAACGTTGACAATACTCCGTAGTGCTAACTTTATTCAGTAACTTGTTGCAACTTCTGAAAAACGGACAACGGTACGTATTTTTGCGGGCAAATTTTGGTGCAGATTTGTGAGTGAATAGTGCGTGGTGGCGAATTCTTTTACTGGACTTTGTTGCCACCTGCGCAAAGTTCATATTTGCGTGAAAAATCAAGGTGTGTAATGTTGGCTACAAGTCCAGGTAACTTTACCCGGCATGAAAATCAATCATAAATTGAATTAAATGAACAGTAGTAATGTTTTTGACATTCCTACATCTGCGCATGTAGCCTTGTAGTGCACAGGGCAAAAAAATACTTACACTTCTATACATTTTTTTTACAAGAATTTAAATTATTCGAAAAAAGCTGGCAAAGTTGGCATGTTTCGCGTACGTCATAATTATAAGATACGTGATATTAGATATAAGACATTGTTCAATATTATTGTAGGTCTAGACTCCTAGAGTCTAGTCTCTAGGCACCCACTAAGTTACTTTAAGGTTCTGTGATTCTGTCAAGAACATTAAAAGTAACATTGAGAAACGATTTGTGACCGTTCACAATATAGGAGTTTGTAGCGCGAAGTTCCTTGAGCACGTTTTGTATAACGTGGCGTTAGCACACCGTGAGAAAGACAGAGACAGGTGTACGTACTGCGTAACCTACAATAAATAATTCTCAAGGTTTGGTCATGAAACTTAGGCCGCGTCCCCATCATCCACGGCGCGGCGTCATCACCGTGCATCGTCACGACGCGACGCCGCCGCGCGCCGCCATGACACGGCACGGCGCGGCGCTGCGTCCCGCGAACGGTGTGCCGTCCGGTGCCCCTATTCCGTTATTTTGCTATTGGTGTCCTCGAACGTGTGTTTGCATATAGATTAGGATCGCGAAAGACTTATTCTCCTGTTGTTATTAAGACGACGAATGAAACAGAAACAGAGGAAATTTTGGTTAAATCCTATATTCGTAAATTCTTCTTCGTCTTTTTAACAGCCAATCAATCTATACTCAGGCAAAAAAGAGAAGAAATTCAAAAGTGAATTTTTAATTTCTACTCTTTTTGCCAGACTATCTTGCTTAAAAATTTGCACAGCAAAGAGTAGGTTCATGTGCCTCGTTTAAATTTGGATCGATTTCTGGGTGCACGGTAGTGCACCCGCCGAGATGAGCCAAGCGAAGCGCAAGGGCACTACCTACCTTTTCTCGAAGTGTTTCGCCGTTTCTTTGAACCTTCATAGAATTGGTTTCCGTTGTAGCAGATGGTGCAAATTTTCAGAATATGATGTCATCAATAGACTTATTAAGCATACAAAGTCTCAATTGAATAGCTTTTAAACTTTAGATTTTATAGATATCTAAGATACGCCGATTTCGTCACTGACACACTGAGGCTCACTTGCGCCGATCTGGGTTAAAGTTAACTCTGAGTTAATAAACATCATGTCATATCTGTCACTCACCAAGTCAGTGATAGAGATGACATGATGTTTAACTCAGAGTTAACTTTAACCCAGATTGGCGCAAGTGGGCCTGATGGTAATCAAAATGTTTGGCTTCTTCCTGAAGTGCTAGAAAGCTGAAATTTGGTATGTAATCTATGTTTAGTATACGACCAACAAAAAAATTCCATCAAAAACATCCTGTAAAAAACACCAAGTCTCGCAACTCAGTTTTTCTACCGTAAAAAGTTGTGAGATCCATGTGATACCAAGTCGGTGAATTTATTCAGTCCCTACTTAAGGGACCTTCAGTCTCAAGTTATTAACGTAAGTTCTTATCATATCAATATTAAAAATCTTTCACGTTTTAAATAAATAGATCAACTTGGACATCGCATGAGATTGTTTAGTATACAGTATCATACATTGTGTTTTCATGCGATGTCCAAGTCGATCTATTTATTTAAAACGTGAAAGATTTTTAATATTGATATGATAAGAACTTACGTAATAACTTGAGACTGAAGGTCCCTTAAGTAGGGACTGAATAAATTCACCGACTTGGTATCACATGGATCTCACAACTTTTTACGGTAGAAAAACTGAATTGCGAGACTTGGTGTTTTTTACAGGACGTTTTTGATGGGATCTCACATCTTTTTGTAGAGTCCTACGCGAAGCCGCAGGCAAAAGCTAGGGAGTTGGTGTATTTAGAAAACTGAACAGAAATTATGAAATGTTTAGGTTTTCCAGCGATTAAGACACTAAACACTATCTATCTACCGATGATATACCGGAATCGATGGTACGGGTACAATGATTCATAAACCGCAAATATAACTTTGTAATCCTATACATTTATATGGGATTACAAAGTTATTTACGAAGTTAGTAAAACTAGAGAACTGGACAGAAATTTTGAAATGTTTGAATTTTCCCTTGATTTGGACACTAGACACTAATTATATTCTAAATTACAAGGTTCTATGTCTGCTAGAAGTGCCTTAGACTTTTGGTGATCGGTCAGTGAGTGAGTGACAAAATTATGAAAGTTCAACAAGTTACAGTTCTTAAACTAGTGGTTCAAATTGAATGAAATTTTAAATATACCATGTTTATACAATGCTTACTTAGCAACTGAAAATTCAGGCTTGTTCTTTTTTCCACAACGAAGTTATAGGGGGGTCGAAAAGAGCCTGAATTGGTTCGAGAAAAGGATGGTACGGCCGTGCCGCTTTTTTGCTCGACTTGGCGGGGGCACTGCCGTGCCCCCAGATTCAAAAACTAGTAATTTTCAACCCCCAGCCCAGTTGGTTTCCGGTGTACCAGATAGTTTATATTCTCAGAATATGATGTCAATAATAGACGTATTAAACACACAAAGTTTTAGTTGAAAATCTTTTATACTTTAGATTTTATTGACATCTAAAATCTAAAATATACAGATTTCGTCACTGACTCACTGACACACTGGTGATCATCAAAATGTTTGGCTACTTCCTGAAGTGCTAGGAAGCTGAAATTTGGTATGTAATCTGTTTAGTATACAACCAACAAAAAAATCTCCTAAAATGGGGGGGGGTGGTTTATATTAGACTAATAATAATAAAATCTATGGACGCTTCACACCACCTCAGTCTGGCCCCGTGCTAAGTACCTAAAGGACTGACTTGTGTTACTTGTGTTACAGGTACCAGACAACGGAAATATATTTAATACTTTTATACAATACATATATTTAAGACTTTTATTATATCATACACGTCATATTTAATACAACACATCCAGACCCGGGAACATTGAAAACTTTTTGTTCCGTCGGCAGGATTTGAACCCGCGACCCCCGGCTTGAGCTACCGACATCTACCGACGCGCTCACCACTGAGTCACAGAGGTCGTCTTTTACCTTTACCAATAGACTTTTACCAATTTTATGAATTAGGATATAAGAGTTTACACGGGACTGCAGACAGTAAGTGAAAAACCTTTAAATAAGTACTTACTAAAAGAACCAACTTACAAAAAGAACTGATCCCACCAAAACATTTCATGTAAATGTTGCCGAGATGACCACATAAGGTTTACCCTGTGAAAAAGATATGAGATCTCATGTGGAGCCAAGCTTCTGAATATACATGGCCTAACTCTACTGACCCTAACTTAAACAAATTCTATATATCAGTAAACATGTATGACTCGGCTGTTCGTTACTAACCTCAGATCAGAAACTAAATATTCGCATCACCTCCGCGACGGTAGCGAAACAGCTGAGCCATACATATTTACTGATAATAATTATGTAGAATTTGTTTAAGTTAGGGTCAGTAGAGTTAGGCCATTTATATTCAGAAGCTTGGCTCCTCATGAGATCTCATATCTTTTTCACAGGGTAAACCTTATGTGGTCGTCTCGGCAACATTTAAATGAAATGTTTTGGTGGGATTCTTTTGTTTGGAAGTTTTACCCCGCCATGAATAGGTAGGGCGCGCGGTGCACTGTTTTACCGTTAATTACTCTATAGTTTTATACTAGTCAGTAGTCACTAGTAATTCAGATAGAAGTGAACACCAATAGAATCGGTAATATTAAGTGACAGTCTGTATACTCACCAAGTTCCTCAAGAGTTGGCACCCCAAATCTGTCGTTATGGTCTTGTAATATTGGCGTCATAGCTCCTTCCAACGTTTTCTTCGTGATAGTAGATTCGGCTGAAGCCGGAGGTGGCATACTCGCAATGAGCGCTTGAAATTGGTGGTAAGTTAACGGAGCTTTGCCGCCATTGCGCTCAATAATGCTGCGGAGAAATCATAAAATGTAAAACAAAGTTTGTAGATTTAGAAAATAGTTTGTAGATTTAAAAGTTTCATAAACAACTAAAGTAAGCGGAGAGTAGAGCACCTTGGAGTTCAAGTGGATAGATCCCACGTCATTATCATCGGATACCAGGGATACGCAAAGCATTTCCTCATGTTCGTGACTCACCTGTCCAAATTATACAATGTGTGAGATACGCGAGACACCACAGAAATGCCGACTTCTTGGCATTTTGTTGAAATATTTTGATCCCGAACGCGCCCGTATGGCTCGGGATCTTCTTCGAACGTGAGAAACGTAGTTCCCCATTCTCGAAAGAGCTTTGGTAGAGCATCCGCTGGCTGACCTCTCACAACGAACAGCCGCGAATTTAGTTTCTTCAGACTATTGTCCAAATCTTCAAGGCATTGCAGAAGAAACCTTAACAATAATGGACACGAATTATTAATCAAACTATCATAACATATTTTAAGTTAAGTCAAGATTACAATAATACAGACCTCCATTTATTGATTCCTACGTTCGAAGAGCTTGCGAACCAAGGGTCGATTATAAAAACACATCGGAAGGTGGCTGCATTGAAGAGGCCTTCTCGTAAAGCTGGGTTATCGTGAAGGCGCAATCCTTTCCGGAACCAATGAACGGTGTGTTTTTCGGCTGGTTTATTTAAAACGGGTTTAGGTACAGGCGGTGGCAGTAGCGGCTCAGGATTTTGAGTTACCGACGCTCGCAGCGTCTTAGCGGCACCGGACATAGCTATGTCACCGACATCACTGTGGAAAAACCTCTCGATATAAAATGTGACTAAAATCAGGGCTATCTAAGGACAGGCGAACTGGGAATTTGCCCAGAGGGGCAAGATTGAGGAGCGGCAAAATTGACTTTTTACTAACTTCCTAGGCATCCACCACCCAAGTATGAGATTTTTAACATCCAACCTTCACTTAGTTAAATACGTAGTGAAACAAGGGCGGCGGTTAACAGACTGGTTTATTAGAGTGTTACATGCATTCGCACGGAGCGATCGCGAAGTACAAAATGTCATACTTATCTAATGCGCGTACGGCGCGTACCCAACACCTCCCAACTTAATTGACAACTAAATTATAACAATAAGTAATTATTACTAGGTAATAACTAACAAAAGTAAGAACAAGTACAAATAATTCTTATACAAGAAATTTAAGTAGCACAAAGCAATATATTCCATATTAGGCATGTTACTGCTATGAAAAATAAAAGATAGGTCATCGATAACAGCTACAAATCGCTTATTCTATTCCTTATCAAAAACAGATGCACTCGATGTGCATTTCAATCTATGTTTAATGTATAAGGTCGGCCTCGGCGAGGGCGCAGCTCGATAGTTTTAACAGGAGGCGGGGAGGCCGAGGGCTCGGCCGCCGCCGCACTCGGCTCGGGCTCAGCTGACTCGCCGGGGTCGACGGACTCCTCTATAGTAACAGCTGAGCGCTCGTCACTTATATTATCATCCTTATCATTATTGTCTGAGGCGCGAGACAGCGAGTAGCGATTCTGTTTTTGCAACAGAATTTGATCTGCATGCCGCCTAACGGTACCGGTAGGTACATTTACTGAAAACGAAGCTGGCCCGACCTGCTCGCTGACTCGCCCCTCGACCCATTTCCTATTGTTACGTAACGAGTAGTCTCGCACGAATACCCTGTCACCTACGCCTACGTCACGGTGCGTGCCACCGGCGCGCTCCACCTGCTGCGACTGTTTGGCCCGCACACGCTCCTCCACATCGAAACGCAGGAGATCTAGACGCCCGCGAAGCCTGCGACCCAGGAGGGCCACGGCGGGGGGAACCCCAGTAGTTGCGTGCTCGCAATTGCGATATTGAAAGAGCATTTTGTTAAGAGCTTGCTCAACGTCTAATCCCTCGTAGTGAGCCTTCTTTATACAGCGTTTGACTGTTTTCACAGCGTTCTCGGCCGCCCCGTTACCCTTCGGCCTATAGGGGCTAGAGAGATTATGTACGATGCCATTTGTATCGAAATACGATTTCAATTCACTAGAAGTGAAAGGTGGCCCGTTATCGGTCACAATTTGGGACGGAAGCCCGAACCTAGCGAATATTTCCCGAAATACTTTAATGACGGCCGAGGCACTAGTGGTGTTCATTTGGAACGCCTCGATCCACTTACTATGGGCGTCGATTATAATCAAATAGTGTTTGCCCTTGTACTCGCCGAAGTCCGCGTGGAGCCTCTGCCAGGGACGCGCGGGGAACTGCCAAGGCGTGAGAGGGGCGTGCGGGGGAGCGTCGCGCTGCTGGCGACAGGCACTACATGACTTACAAATGTTTTCTATCTCGGCGTCTATTCCCGGCCAATAGACGTAGCTTCGTGCAATACTTTTCATTTTTACGATGCCTAGGTGGCCCTCGTGCAATTCGGCTAGAATGTTTTTACGGTATACGGGCGGTACGACTATACGATAGTTGAAAACGATGCAACCTTTCTCGATCAATAGATCCTTTCTTCTATCGAAGTAGCACTTCTCTTTAGGAGATACATCTTTAGGCCAACCGACAGATATGTATCTTAAAATGTTACGCAATATTGAGTCTCGCGCTGTAGCTTTTGCGATATCTTTATAGTTAATAGGAAACTCATTTTCTATAAAAAATAAATACGATATACTATCGTCTTCTTCGGTTACATACTTTGACTGTAAAGGAAGACGAGATAAACAGTCCGCGGGTGCGTTACTCGCTGAATTAATCCACTCAATAGAAAATGTGTAGGCCGCCAGCCGCGCCGCGTAACGCTGTAACCTGCTAGCCGCAGACTGCGGAATACCTACTTTATCGCCGAAAATATGAGACAACGGCTTGTGGTCCGTCCGAATTGTAAAATCTCTGCCGTACAGATACTGGTGATTTTTAATGACGCCGAAATAAATAGCCAGGGCTTCCTTGTCCAGCTGACTATACGAAAGCTCAGCCGAGGATAGCGTCCGCGACGAGTAGCAGATAGGTTTTTCACTACCGTCCTTATACCTATGCGCCAGTACTGCGCCTATGCCGTAAGCGCTGCTGTCGACGCTCAGCACCAACTCGACACTCGGGTCGTAATGAGCCAACACCACATCTGTGCTCAATATATGTTTTATTTGTGAAAATGCCTTATCACACGTAGCATCCCAGTTCCAAGGGGCATCCTTTTTTAACAAATTATAAAGTGGGTATAAAATAGTGCTCAAGCGCGCAATAAATTTGCCGTAATAATTTACGAGACCCAGAAATGCCTTAAGTTGTGTGACGTCTTCGGGTCGAGGGGCTTTGAGGATGGCTGCTACTTTTCTGTCATCTGGATGAAGCCCGTTTTTATCTATAACATGCCCTAAGTAGCAAACTTTGTTTTTAAAGAACTCGCATTTATCTAATTTTATTCTAAGCCCCACTTTCTGCAATCTGGCTAATACCTCTCTCAAATTACGCAAATTATCACTGAAAGAGACTCCGCCTACGCAGATATCGTCGATGAAAGCGACCGTCATAGGGACACCCCTCATCACCTCCTCCATAAACTTTTGGAACTTTTCGGGAATGCAACTCAATCCGTACGGCGTCCTAATATACTTGAAAGTACCTACGTGAGTACTAATCGCCGTACACGCTTGCGAGTCGTCATCGAGTAAAAATTGTTCATAAGCGTGAGCCAAGTCGATTTTTGAGAACACCTGAGCGCCGCTCAACGTGGCGTACAGCTCCTCGATACGCGGCAAAGGATACGGTTCGCGTACGAGTTGAGGATTAACCGTGACCTTGTAGTCCCCACAAATCCTGATATCCCCGTTTCTTTTGACCACAGGTACGATCGGCGTCCCGTACTCAGAGTTTTGAATTTTGACTATAGTTCCTTCCTGAACTAACCTATCTAATTCCGCTTCGACCGGTTTGCGCATCGCTAGAGGTAAGTTACGAGCCTTAATAAATATAGGTTTCCTATCTCGCAATCTAAGGTTGAATCGACTCGTGCACGTTCCCAAACCCGGGGCAAAAACATCGGCAAACTCGCGACTTAATTTCTGAACAATATGTTCCGACTCCCCGTGAGACTCAATATTGTGTAGTGCAATATTAATTTTATCGAGATGTAAACAACGTAGCCACGCGCGGCCCAGGAGCGGGGGCCCCCCTCCGGGGATGACGTACAGCGGGAGCGCCCGCGCGGCGCGCGTCTCGCCGTGCGCGTCCACGCACTGGGCCGACACGATAATGAAACCTAAAGGTTCTATTGTACCACCCGTATATGAATGCAATTTTAGCTTAGTTCCCGATATTTTACTGTGTGAAAAGTATTTACGATAAAATTCGCTATTGATTGCTGAGATTTTACTCCCCGTGTCTACTTCAAAAGTAATCGGTACAGAATTAACAATAACCTTAACTACATAAGGCTTATCATTAGAGCCGTTTACACAAATTTTGAAAAAATCGTCGTACTCGGACTCACTGCTATCTACGATGTTATGCAACTGTTTTTTGTTCATAAATACCTCGTTATCCGAAAGTTCGCGACGCCTCTCAACACCGGTCTTACACATCCTCTTTAGATGCCCTTTAGCGCCGCATCGATCACACGAAAAGTTCCTGAAGCGGCACCTGTCCGGTGGGTGCCCGCGCCCACATCGCCAGCACGGCCTGCTGCCGCCGCCGCTGCCGCTGCCGCCGCCTCCACTCGGCCTGCGACCCGTGCCGCCGCCGCCGCTTCCCAGCCGATGCACCGCCGTCGCGCCCGCTGCGCCCACCGTGCCCGCTGCGCCCGCGCCGCTCGTCTCCGCGTGACGTTCCGCGGCCTCCAGCGCCATCGCCAACTCCACCGCCCGTTTGTAGGTTAGGTCCGGCTCCGCGAACAGCCGACTCCTCATCTCGTCGCTCGCGAGACCCGACACGAACTGGTCCCTCAGGTTTTCTTCCAGCTTAGCACCAAAATTACACGTCGTGGCGAGATGTTTGAGCGCCTGCAGATACGAGTTCAGCTCCTCGCCGCTCGCTTGCCGACGCTATCGAAATATGTGCCTCTCTGCTATGTCTGAGCGCCGGGGCTCGAGATGTTTCTGCACTATTTTCGTCAATTCAGCAAAAGACTTAGTTTCCGGCTTATTCGGGGCACACAGATCGCACATAAGGTCGTAAGTGGCCTCACCTACGACCGTCACTAAAGTCGCCACGTGCAACGATTCTTTAATTTCGTTTAAGGCAATGAATTGTTTCACTCGGTCCACATATATTGTCCATTTTTTAGAAGACAAATCAAAATTGTCTATTTTTCCGATAGGCATGATTACCACGCGCGGAACAAACACTTAATTTTTATAGCACCTCGTCGCCAGTTAAATACGTAGTGAAACAAGGGCGGCGGTTAACAGACTGGTTTATTAGAGTGTTACATGCATTCGCACGGAGCGATCGCGAAGTACAAAATGTCATACTTATCTAATGCGCGTACGGCGCGTACCCAACACACTTCAGGTTGGATAGTAAATTGGTTGTCGCCCTTTACATAGCGAAAATGGTTTTCGCTATGTAAAGGGCGGCGAAATTGAACTTTTCAATTTCGCCGCCCTCTGATGATCAAAATTAATAAGGTCTGACACAGGAACAATCTTGTGTGCAAATAATAAACTTTATGAACAGGCTAAGAAAAAATATTCTTAAAGATTTATGAAACTTATGGGCCTCTAGAATAGTTAAGTAAGTCCTACCAAAACTATTTAGTATGTAATATAAGTTCAAATTTTATTTTAAAAATATATATAATTACAAAGATACTATTTTTTACAATAAAGTGGGGACTTTACATTTAGATTTTAGACAGCTGTTAATTCATATTTTGAAAACAAAATAATATTATCTATTTATATTATGGGGCCCTTAAGGGCTGGGTAGATCTGAACATGATGAAAATTTCAAATGTGAATTTCTCCTAAATGGGGGGGCTTCCCGGGGGTGGAAGTGGCAAGAGGAGGTTTCTCTCAACCAAAACATCCTTCCTCAACCCATGTGAGCACAAAAAATTGGGGTAGGTTTCTACATCTTAGACCTTTTCAACCTAAGACTGTTGTTGTTTTGATTGTTTTTTTTCTAGTTGATACTATCTGTTCACGATCTGTTATAATATTTTACTTGCTTGCTTTCTTTATTTATGTCCAAAAATATATTAAATAATTCTCTACAGCTAAATAACATGATTTATTCAAACAAGAACCTGTTTTATGTAATTTAATAAGAATATAATATAAAACTTTTTGCACCTTAACTACCTAAAATCTACAATACCTTGTTAATCTGCAAAGAGAGGTAGGAAGATACTTGCCTATTATTATTTGAGACCAGTGATGTCATTTTTCATTTTTGTAAGGAAACAAAGTAAATTTGTAAATATACCTACTTAGACTATCAACTCAGATTTTTATAGAAATAATATATTTACAAGAAGTTAAGCCACTGAACACAAGTTGAAGGCTAAAGCTACATTCTTATTCTAGAAAGTTATATGTACATGTAACATATTATTATGCAAAAATGAATTCTTACCTTTGTAATTGACTTTTATCACTGACGTTAATAAAACTATTGATCACATACTTAGTAATTACATTTCCACAAAATATTATTTATTGTATAACTTTATCATCTTAGCAAAATGTGTCCAGAAAAAAACTTCACTCGCAATAGATTTTGCAATGAGAGCACACACAAACATAGGCTGAAAACCAGATAATATTCAATTTAAATCCATTATTTTATGAGATAAATCTAGAATTCCAGGTGATCATTATTTTGAAATTCGTCCAAGCTTCTAGAACACTAGAACATGTAAATTAGTAGCAATGGGATAATCAGAAGATCACAACTCGAATACAGTCAGACTACAAAGCTTGTAAAATAATTACAGAATACCGATCCACGCCGTTTGCAACGTGACTTCGAATTTATACCTACAGACCATATATTATATCTGTATTATCTATGCTACAGACAGAGACATGCTACTTATAACTAGATAGCGTACTAAAAAAAATTGTTTTGCTAAAATGTGCTCTATTTATTGAGCAATACGGTATGTATTTTCCTCTAAGCGGTAGCTTGCAAAAAGCGGTCCGAGCGAGAGCGTTCCCGCTGGTAGTGTGTCCTTGTCTGACATCTTGCCAGCTCACAAAACCATTCTTTTGATAGAAATGTCTGAAAATGAAATACTTTTCTTTTTAATAATTTGCCAATACGAACATTTCGTAAACTTAGAAACGTATTAAACGAATTTTTACAGTTATAATAATCAATAAATCAGTTGACTTGTGCTCGAAAATATAATTCAAAACTGAGTATTTGGTACTGGTAATACTAAATGTAAGATGGCGATTTGCTTTGGTTGTTAGGTTGTTTTTCGTGTTTCGATTTGCAACACGAAAAAGTCGTTTTTTGTAATAATCTTTATTATTTTTTAATGAAAAACGATGAATTACTGTTGTGTGACAGGGTGCAATCCCGATAGTCGCTTTCTTTCCACGGGAAAGTCAATACAACAATTTTAATCATTAGGGTAACCATGAATTTGAATTATTGGAGATGCACCGAATGGCATGAAAAGTATACCTACAAAATCGGAATAAAATTAAAATTCAATAAATATTTATGGGGGACTCCCATACAAAACACAATTTACAAACTGTGTTTTGTATGGGAAACACATTTTTTTCAATTTTGACTTAGATATAACGGTACGGAACACTTCATGCGCGTGTCCAACTCGCACTTGGCCGATTATTTACTTTTAAATTAATTAGGTTCATACCTGTAGTTAGGTAGGATAGATATCAGAATACCTGAATTTGTATAGTTAGTCTCATATTTTGCTGTTTGATCATGGTCACCACATTAGAAAGAGACACACCACCACCGGAGGCCCTCTCGCTCGGACCGTTTTTTGCGCCACAGTGCACAGTCTAGTTATAAGTAGCATGTCTCTGGCTACAGACTACGGGTTTGTGAACAGTAGGCCTACCACGAAACGGTTTTGAGACTCAAACATTCGGACGAGAATGCCGCGTCTTGCTCTAACAACGTCATTTCACGTTTGTCAGAGCAAGACGCGGCATTCTCGTCCGAATGTTTGAGTCTCAAAACCATTTCGTGGTAGGCCTACAGGTGTGAACTTCTTTGTCGGTGAACGCTCACCCACACATAGATAACTATAACACTAGTTGCGATCTGTGGTTGCGATGGTTCAAATTATTGCCACTATTAAAAAGAATCCATTATGGTAGTTTAATTTTTTAAATTTCATTTATGTTTTCTTAGAAAATATTTGAATTGATTGATATTTCTGCAAATTGTTTTAGAAAATTTAATTAGCTGAAGATGAAAACTGTTTAAATTATAACGAACTAAAAGCTATTTCATTCTTTAAACAAAATTAGAAATAAAATATTTGCATTTTCATAGACATCTGTACTGGCAACATAAATAGTTAGTTCGTTATCTGTGGTTCGCTATGGTGGTTAGTTTATTTTCAAGACGTGAAATAATTCTGAGGTTATATTCTTTATTTTCTCATATTTTGTTCATATGCAGCAAATTTACGTTATGTTGACTATAATATGTGCTCCGTAAAACCCTGTGTGTGTTTTTATGCCAGTTATAAGCTGAGAAACTCTAAATATTGAAAAATAGACTCCTGCCATGTTTGTTGTTGTGTGTTTATGTATTTTGTTTATATTGTAAAATTGACTTCGAAACTGTTTCTCTTGTGCGTTAAACAATTAAATTGAGAAATTGATCATAATCCTTAATGTGTTACAGTGTTATTGACTTTTTATGATGATTCATATGTCTTACCGGAAGTCAATGAAAGTTTCCTATAAATAAAATTTTTTAAAAATTGTGTAATCTGTTTTATTTCTATTTGTTTATAAGCGATAACTGAAAGAATGGATCTGTCAGAATATATTATTTTATTAAAGGGGGGGAGAGGGGTAAGACCTCCCTTGTACCAACACCACAACAAGGAGCCCCCCAGTTTTAGGCCGGCGCCACACATAGCACAAACATTTGAACACTTGTTTGTACACATGTGTAGCACGGGACTTTGAGACTTTGTTCACAGCTTTGTACAAACATTTGCACTTTGCCCTTCGATGTCGGTTTTTTGGCGCACATCAAAGAGCTCAAAGATCTATGTTCAAATGTTTGCTTACCTGCTACACACATGCGCAAAGTTCACTTGACACTTCTGTGTAGTCCATAGATAATACAATATATACATGTAGTCTGTGGTTGATCGAAGTAATAAGTATTATTTGGAGTTTTGCCGGGAATGTAAAAGAGTGATGTTGTGTTTTTGTATAATTATTTTCCTAAAATTGTGTTAGTTGGGTTTTATTGTGTAATATTGGTACGGCCCGGCCGCACCTGCGTCTATCGTCCGAAGCTTCGTGCTATGAGATGATACTATTGGACGATATACGCAGATCGTCCAATAGAATCGGTTTTAGCGCGAAGCACTACGCTTATATGCGGCCGCGGCAGTAGAGTATTAACCAATATTCCTTATCGTGCACAAGTGTAGGAAAGTGATGCAATATCCAGAAACGTGCTATTTTGTGTTCTCTCTAAAACTCCATCAAAACAGTAAAGCGTCTACCACTTTACTGAATCGACTGACTTGATTCTTTGATACAGTCAAAGAATCAAGTCAGTGACTTTTTAGGGTTCCGTAGCCAAAATGGCAAAAAAGGAACCCTTATAGATTCGTCATGTCTGTCTGTCTGTCCGTCTGTCTGTCCGTCCGTCCGTATGTCACAGCCACTTTTCTCCGAAACTATTAAATATTATAAACAGACACATATATTATAAACAGAAACGTGCTATTTTGTGTTCCCTCCAAAACTCCATCAAAAGTTTCAGTAAAGCGTCTACCACTTTACTGAATCGACTGACTTGACTTTCTGACTGTAATGACATTTACTTAGACTTTGATTAAACTTTAGACCTGATAATAATATGGAAAACGATGCTGAAAATTATTGTAATAAAAAATATTGTTTTCCTGCCATATATTATGCTCGACACTGGCCATGGCTAAAGCCGAAGTGCCATAATAAGAAAAAAAAAATTCTTGTCTGTGGTCAGTTGTCACGTCAAATCAGTCGTCCGCATTGAGGTAATAATACAGATTAAGTATACATAGATGGATTCTTAGCTCGCCAGCGCGTGGCCATTTTATGCTTGTGTGCAATTGCTGTAGTGTGCGTGTAGGGATGGCGTATATCGATAAAAATATAAAATTAGACTACACAGCTATCGACCAAGTCGACCATAATTTTATGTTATAGATTTTTATTAAACGACATCAAAAAAGGAGGTTATCAATTCGACCTGCATGTTCAATTTAGGATATATTATGCTCATTATATTAGAAGTCGCTTTCAATTTGGTGAAAAGGTATTTTTTATCTATTTATTAAGTGTATGAAAATACTTAAATACAGGGTGCAATTAAACCTTCCTGCAAAATTTTGATATATTGATCCTAGTTCAAAATAAAAATACACGTATTTTTCTTTTAATATAGTCACTCAGTACTAAAATGTTGAGAAATAGCTTCCGAAAGTTATCCTAAAAAACACAATTAAAATGGACACTACGCGTCGCCGGCGAGTGAGTGCGCGCGCGCCTCCCCCCCACGTCACCCCCGCTCATTCCCACCGCCACGAGTAACCGTTCTGCATCGATTTTAAATGGGATAAAATATGTCATTAAAAAAATAACACCCAATTTTTTTTGCTAAATGACCTCTCCTAATGATACCTAAGCCCTGGAAAAAATTTGGCAGGATGGTTTAATTGCACCTTGTATAAACAAAATATTTAAACTGTATATAATTACACAAATAGTTAAAAATATACATAATATGTATACTCCATAAGCCACGAAAGCTTGTCCGGAGTGTAATAGCTAATATCAATAAAATCAACAGTTTTTATAAAACACAACAGAAGAACAAAATATATTATACTTTATTAAACTTAATTACTATTTACTATTAAGCAACTATTTTGTAGAATAACAATTATTATTATCAAAGAAATATAAGAATGAATCTCAGTCCTACTTATTTAAAGTAATTTCAAAAACGCTTAGGTGCATTTCTTTACCCATTAAAATATAATTATGTAATAATATTTATACAGAAAAAGACTTAAAATAGATACTTCGACGCCCTCTGAATAATGATATTATAATAATAATAATTAATAACCTAAGTGGGACTCTAGAGTCTAGACGATCAATTTTATTGTGCAATATCACGGTGTGTGCAATCAAAATCATAGAGCACTAAACCAAATATTATTCTTCACTTTCAATCTTATTATCAAATTAATAATTGAAAATAATTATTATCTTCATTATAGGTCTCTCCGTCACCACCATAATATTGAACTCTTCTTTAAGAGCATTCCAATAACCTGAAAAAAATATATGGTTTAGAGTCAATAAATGTACTACACTACTACATACTATAAAATATACACATAATTCATAATATTGTATAAGGGGCAATATGCTTTATGTAAGTTTTCCATGCTTAACCCATCCAGCCCCAAGCGGAACCCAGGTGCCGCATAACAATTAACAACTAAATATATATTGTGTCTGGAATTCGACGATTGACGTATTAAATTTATTTTATTAAATGATTATGACCTTAGCCTTATTAAAATTTTACATTTTACTTATTAAAAAAGAGTACCTAATGCGAGGATAAAATTTTAAGAAGTATCTTTAAGTAACGAATTGAGTACTTACAGGGGGGAGGTGTGAGAGCTGTTGATCATGCAATTATTTTACTCTCCGTTAGAACTTTCTTTATTTCAATAAAATCATTGTTTCAAACTTACGTTTGAAATGATAATTCCAAATTCCAATATTGTGATGCCTTCATAAGGGAGTAAGGATTAAAAACTTGCATGAAACTTGCGTCTAAAATATATATCTGTTTGTCGTCTATTTTGAAGCATTTTCAACCTGAAAAAAAAATCATTTAGTCCATGACATTATTTTTATCGATAAACTATAGTTCAAGTAAGGCGCATCCCTAAAATACACGTAAAAAACTATGCAATATTTATAGCCAAATTATTACTTGATGTGACATTTTTATCACTAATGCCTTATATAGCATGATTAATGGATTATTATACTTATCAATTTTCTTTTTTAGCTTACAAAAATACCGATTGATAAGCCCAAACAACGTTGTTGAAAACTTACGTATGTTATGTTAAATCCACGTGTTTGAGGCATTCCTTGGCCGTTTTTATGGTTTATTATATAGCGGAACCACAAAACGCAATATTAAATTGCATTGAACGTTCACTAAACACTTTTATTACCACTTTTTAAACATGAAATATGCAGACCTACTCCTTTGTTATGTTCTACTAAGTGGGACATAACATTACAGGCTTTTGACGTTTACACACCGATATGAGCTTTCTTTTTCACCCAAATTACTACATCGTTAGTTAGAAAGAGTAACATTATCAGCTGTCAAAATATAAGGCGGACTCCTGTGGTCGTCCGTCTTGTTTGACGTTCTTGCAACAACTGTGAAGTGAAAATGTATGTGAAACTCTGTGAAACATGTCTGGCAGGTTCAACATACAAGTGTTCAAATGTGTGACAAAGTCTGTGTTCAAACATTTGTGCTATGTGTGGCGCCGGTATTAGAGCTACTCTGTACTCACCAGTCACCGTACTCACCTTTGAAATTTTCGGAATATTGATGCTACGTCGTATTCTATTTTCGACAATTTACGGAGTGTTTAATAAATAAAAATAAATCAATCCGATAATTTTTTAATTGAAATTTATTTATTTACACTTATATATTCCGTGATTTACACATTATTTACGGTGGTATATAAGGTAGAGTTCGACAAGGCTCTACATGAACGTGGCGAGAAAAGGAACTAAACGCTTCTATCCTTTATCCTTTATCATACAAAAACGTCATTTTTAATAAGTGTAAATAATTGACAGCTGTTCTCCTTTCTTTCTCTTCGTTTTTGGCAACTTGACACAAAGTATGTGTATGTTGTGCCCAGACATGAGACAAGGTAGAAAGGTAAGGAATATGGCGGGAAAACCGTATTCCTCCTATAATAATTTTCAGCAACGTTTTCATGTAATATCGTCAGGTCATTTAGTCTAGTCAAGTCTAAGTAAAAGTCAATACAGTCAAGGAGTCATCAGTCAAGTCGGTCGTTTCAATAAAGTGGTAGACGCTTTACTGAAACTTTCAATGGAGTTTTGGAGGGAACACAAAATCGCACGTTTCTGGATAATGCATCACTCTCCTACACTTGTGCACGATAACGAATATCTAATGGTTAATATTCTACCAATATTACACATTAAAAACCCAACTTAACACAATTTTAGGAAAATAATACAAAATCACAACATCACTCTTTCACATTCCCGGCAAAACTCCCTGTTCTCCTTTACCAGCAGCGCCTTTTGACATCACTGCAGGGCTTCATAACGTTATCGAATAGCACAAAAAATATCGAAAAATATTGTTACGTACCGTTATTTTCATAATGGTAGCCAGATAACGGTTTTTTTTTAACATTATCTAGTAACATTACGAAAAAATATCGTTATAATATAACATCTACCGTTATTAATATTGATTTACCGTTATTAATATCATTATTTCCTAATATCGTTATTTTTTCATAACGTTATATTTGCCCTTGAAGCAGTAACGTTATGAAAAAATAACGATATTTGAAACCCTGCATCACTGACACATTCATATAAAGCCTTGTCGGACTAGGGACTACAGTCCGACAAGGCTTTTTAAGAATTATGAATGTGTCAATGACACAGATTAAGTATGTCAAAAGGCGCTGCTGGTAAAGGAGAACTGTCAAACACATGTCAAAAATGACGTTTTTGTATGATAGAAGCTTGATGTGTGTCGAACTCACAGTCGAACTCACGTCGAACTATAATAATTATGTATTGTATAACCTCATTGATTGTATACCTATTTTTTTCTTTATTTTCTTTGATGACATTTCACATTTGACATTTGACAATGACATATATTTTTTTCTGGAATAAAGGAACAAGAGCATTGATCAGAGATACAAGTACGCTGGATTGCTGATAGCCTTTGAAATGACAGCTATTTTTTGTGCTTGAAGCGGAATCAGCGCCCCTATTATTCGGGTAGAGAACTAAATCTGACGTAAAAATGACGTTTGAAAGCCGCCATATTGGCGCTGATAGCAGTCATAGCCACAGATTAAGTTTACACATAGCAGTAGTGAGAGCACAAGGTAGAGCACAGATTACCGCAATGAGGTAGAGACGTAAATCTGACGTAAAAATGACGTTTGATAGTCGCCATATTGGCGCTGATAGCAGTAGTGAGAGTATTTGGAACTAATAGTGATGACAACTGTTGTTATTGGTTGTGGTTACGTCAAATTTAGTTCTCTACCCGAATAATGGGGGCGCTGATTCCGCTTCAAATAGGCACAAAAAGCAGGTCTGTATCAGCAATCCAGCGTACTTACTACTTGTATAATAGAGATCAGTGGATAGCCATCATACATTAAAAAAATATTAGTTGTCAGCTGTTGTCAGTGTCACTGTCACTGTCAATCATAGCATTCTTTTCAATAGTGACCCTCGCGAAATATGTACGTTTCTTTTTGAGATTTATAATCTTTTGTAATCTTTAAGCAAAATCGAAATTATATGAATTTTGTTATTAAATATAAATAAGCAATTCGTTATTTCTTTGTAGATACATATATTTTATTAATAATTTGTTAAATAATTTCAGTGGGGGTGTTAAGACTCAATCATGGGTCGTGTAATTCGTGCCCAACGTAAAGGTGCCGGTTCGGTATTCGTATCACATACAAAGAAAAGGAAAGGAGCTCCTAAACTTCGTTCCTTGGATTACGCAGAGCGACATGGATATATCAAAGGAGTCGTAAAGGTGTGTAAGTATTTCTCTTATAGGTTATCTTCATCATTCATCATACATCATATTTTCATCGTCAGTAGCTTATTATTACATCTCATTCTTTCTTCATTTCATGGTTGTTATATTATTATTATTTTTGTCGGTAGTGTCATGCTTGTTAGGATGTTGATGTGCTATGTTTTCAATCTCAGCTGAACTCTTATATTGCAACAACCATTTATAGAAAAAGAATTAAAGAAACCAGTGGTATAATTACTATAATAATTATTAGTACGAATTACATGTATCAATAAAATCATGATTCTAGTATCACACGAATCACAGTATTGAAGCGCCCTATTATACGGTCAATATTATTACCGTCAGTACACAGTTGAAATCGCTAGAGGAAGGTCGTCTCTTGTACAAGTTTTTTTTTTTATAATAAGAGAATAGCGGCAATAGCAATGATACTCACATACGCCTTAAAAATTAGACGCGTGCAAAACATGACGGATTATTATTGATTATTATCTTTCTTATATTATTATCAAACATCTTATGGATTACACAGAGATAGGCATGTTTCATACAAAAGAAAATAAACTCCTTGAGGTCATCAGGCTCTAATTATTGTTACAAGTCATAAATAATTCCTTATCTAATTATTAAGTATATTTATTATCAAAATTATATTAGATTTACGAATTCTGTATATAAAAAAGCTAAAAAACATATTCTGCTATTATTAGTCGTGTTCGTTTCAGTCTGTTAAAATTCGTACAGTGAATGTATGAAGTGTTTGTAAGCAATTTTGTTGGTTAGGTGCTTGGTTTTTCCTCTGCAAGACTATTGAGCTACAGTTAGTGTTTACTGAAAAATAATAATGTATTGCAGGACATCATCCACGACCCAGGTAGAGGTGCTCCTCTGGCGGTGGTCCACTTCCGTGACCCGTACTTGGTTTTTCCTCTGCAAGACTATTGAGCTACAGTTAGTGTTTACTGAAAAATAATAATGTATTGCAGGACATCATCCACGACCCAGGTAGAGGTGCTCCTCTGGCGGTGGTCCACTTCCGTGACCCGTACAAGTTCAAGACACGCAAAGAGCTGTTCATTGCCCCTGAAGGTCTATACACAGGTCAATTTGTATACTGTGGAAAGAAAGCCACCCTTGAAGTTGGTGAGTTTTTTTAATAACATTATTCCATATTATTTTAAGACTAAAATGCAGGGGTTGAATAACCAGAAAATATAAGTACCCTTTTTAACGGTATGATGTCATACCTTTAAATTATGGTAACCTTTTAATAACGGTACCGTTATATATCAGTATTGAAAAATTACGGTATCAATATTTTTTTAGGTATCTTTACCTAAAAAAATATCGATTATCCCCGATTGTCCAAGTCTTGACATTATAAGTTAAATACAATACGAAAATTGGTAACGCCGCAACTTTTCGGTACCGAAATAATTTCGGTTGGGGTACCCATAAAATAAAGGTATATTTCATTATTTTGCGGTATCACAATGGTGAAGTTCAACCGTTTTGACTCTTCCTTTAAATCAAAGCAATACCGTAATTTTATACCGGTATATACCCTTTATAACGGTACCGCTTTCAATCCCTACTAAAATGTATCCCCTCATTTACACTCAGCCCTGTTGGACACGGAAGTGGGCAGTGTGAATATGTAAATAGGTAACTCGCACTGCCACTCGTCATGCCGCTGCCGCTGCCCGACGCGGCAAGTATGTAGAGGGCTGAGTGTAAACGCTCACTCGAGTCGTTACTGTCCCAGAAGTATTCAGGACAATATTTCCGGCAGCGCGAGTAGCAGCGGCAGTGGCTGAGTGTAAATGTAGCATACTAGTGAGGAAGCCCTAGAACATATTTTTTACATTTTGATAAGACGAACAACATTTTTATTTTCGAAAAATCTTGAAAGTGGTAGCTAACAGAGATAGAAAGGATTTCATACTTTGACTTGATGGTCCTAAAATATAAATTGTTTTATTTGTAGGACAAGGTTACTCTTCAATTATCTATTAACCTACCAATATACAAACAATCAGCTGGTTAGGGTTCCGTTTTAGGGTACAGTAGTGAGTTGCGGTAGGTTCTATCGTACCCACAACTCTGCCTTAAGCGATGAGTGGAGCACCATGGGGTTTTAGTGGGTAGTCTACCAGGAGTCCCACATACCCTGGCTGATATCCCCAATCTGCCGGGGTGCGTAAAGCATTTCCCCATGTTAAAAAAAAAAAAGAAAAAAGGGTACAGTAGTGAACCAAGTTTTGTTGATTTTCAGTTCAGTTTTGTTGATGTTGAGTTCACAAAAAAATTAGCTTGTATTATATTGTCTTAAGGCCGTCACAGACCTAGCTATAATATATATTAATATGTTTATAGCTAGGCATATTAATATATATTTTCTATAAAATTTTCGCGTGACCACACACTCAGCTATAATATATATTTCTGGTCTCAGTGTGTTTAGTACGGTATATTAATATATATTATAGCTAAGCTGTGACGGCCTTTAGTAATCACAAAAAAAATTGTTCTAGGGCTCCCATACTATATTGGTTATTGCTATTGATAATTTTTATACGCTTTTTATTAGCTTCACCTGTATATTTGTTTGTAACCGACTTCTTTGGGCGCGATTTTGACCCACTGTAAACAGCCAGATTTCGTTCAAATTTTGTAGATTTATCGAGGACCGATGACAATACACTAATTTGAGATAATTATTCCATTTTTCAATTTATATGTTTGTATGTTTGTTTGTAACCGACGCTTTATATAAAAAGCGTGTTTTTAGTTTTTTTAACTATTACTTATTATGAATGCAGACACAATAATGACAGCAACTATTTTCAAAAGGTTTACCAAATAAGTATTCATCATTTAATTGCGCAATGCAATTTCATAAAGATACTAAAATAAATTCATAATAATAATTGTACCATGTTATGATCCTGAAAAGGTGTAATAAAATTGCATGTCATCATTTTTAAATCGTCAAATAAACTGTAATGTGTGTTGAGAAGCCTAATGTAAGTTGAACTAAAGTATTTGCTATATTTTTATTCATCATTGCCAATATTTCATCACTTTTACATGTTTTTCAGGAAATGTTATGCCCGTGGGTGCTATGCCTGAAGGTACAATTGTTTGCAACCTCGAAGAGAAGATGGGTGACAGGGGCCGGCTTGCCCGTGCCTCTGGTAACTTTGCCACCGTAATTGGCCACAACCCAGACGCCAAGAGGACCAGAGTTAAGCTGCCCTCTGGTGCTAAGAAAGTTCTGCCCTCAAGCAACAGAGGAATGGTTGGTAAGTGAAAGAACATTAAATACTGTACATATTAGCTCAAACATTGTGTTAGTTTTCTATGATGACCTTTACTTACCTACTCTGAAAGTATTAATGATTACACAGAGGCTCTTTCTGAAGAATAACATTATTATACATTGATTTTAAGTGTCATTTTAAACAGTTTCTAATGAGATAAAATTTGTACAGGTATCGTTGCTGGCGGTGGTCGTGTTGACAAACCCATCCTGAAAGCTGGTCGTGCCTACCACAAGTACAAGGTTAAGCGTAACTGCTGGCCATATGTACGAGGTGTTGCCATGAACCCCGTTGAGCATCCTCACGGTGGTGGTAACCATCAACACATTGGTAAGACTATGTTTTATTGTCTATTATGATTTAAATAGTTTTGATCTGTTTTTATCTTTTCAACATAAGATTTATCTGCTAGGCTGACAGTGGCAGCTTTCTACTGAGAATGGATTGAGGCTGCGATGTTGTTTTTGCAATATGACGCCGCAACACAGTGTTGTGGCCTGGCCTTTTGACATTCTACTATATTATCTGGATTCATTCGCATTATGACATCACTGTCACTGTCACCGCCTGGCCACGGGACATTCGCCGATGCGAATGGCGAAGCGTCTTGCGACTGAAACAAACGTATAGCAATGTACCTATCAAGCCACGCGCAACGGCGCGGCGACCGGCGAAATTTACCGAGCGGTTCGCGCCTTACTGGTCGCGGCGGCGAACGTGGCTGCCCGTGGCCTGCAAACGGAGCCGCGCGAATGATCGCCTCGCCCACCGCGTCGTCGTTCGCACCGCCGATCCCCGTGGCCAGGCCGTCACTGCTCTGACACCACCGTGAACCGAATGGATCAGTTGTGACTATTATAAAGTAATTCATGATCTTGTTTTATCATTACAGGTAAGGCGTCTACTGTCAAGAGGGGTACATCTGCTGGTCGCAAGGTCGGTCTTATTGCTGCGCGCAGAACTGGTAGGATTCGTGGTGGAAAGACTGAGACAAAGAAGGAGGCGTAAAATGTATCTTGTGACAAATAAAAAATGCAAAATCTTACTTTCGTTTTTTATTTACCTATCTAACATTTCGGAAAAGCTAAGAAATACTACGTAACAGCTGGCTAAGCATGCATATAAATTATAATAATAATTTATATTGCAGATGGACAGAACGTCTTTTCTAAAGTCTCATGAAAAGAAGTCATTTGTATGGTGACCATGCTCAGAGTACATAATATTATTATTGTTACGTGCTAAGGTTCGATGATTCGGAGAAAAAGACCCTGGTGACTCTCTTGAAGGCTTTATTTACGCTACACTTAGGTTACACAACTCACTAGGTCCAAACACTACGCACTAAGTCCAAACACTAAGCACTAGGTCCAAACACCATGCACTATCACTGGTTCACTCACTAAGTCACTTGTTTCTCACTTCGAAGACGTCTTGATGATCGCTCATTCGAAAACTGACTTCCCGGCCCGTCTACCTGCGTATTTATATGGGCCGAGGCGAGTAAAAGAAAGTTCGCGAACTCCCAAGAACAATTCCGGTTTGCATAAACGTAAACAACCGTGGGAAAATTCGAGTATATTGTACGCGTAAGTGCCTGCGCGCAGGATGGCGCAGGTAAGTGTAAACAAAAACATACAACTAGCGGCATCTGGTATTGAATAGGGGATTTATGCTGTCTGTGTATCCACGATAGTTTCGCCGGGTTGCCGCTGGATGACACTACGTGTCCGCATCCGTAACATTATTTAGGCTGGTTTAAGGCTGGTTTTAGTATCACGCGGACCGTCGGTACGGATCGCTCCGTATATAATATGCAATATGCATTACGCTGTAAGGAACGTTTTAGAGTAATGCGGAGGGGTCCCTACGGACCCCTCCGCATTACTCCTAACTTCATACAAATCGGTATACGGAGCGATCCGTACCGACGGCCCGCGTGACCAACGAATACTATACTCACAAGGAGCGCGTGACACTAAAATCAGCCTAACTCCTTAAAACTTCATACAAATCGGTCTACGGAGCGATCCGTACCGACGCGCGACGGCCCGTGTGACACTAAAACCAGCCTAAGAATGTGTGCGTGCGGACCGTGTACGGTGTACATGCAGTCATCCTGCCGGGCAAGCATACGCCAACGATAAAATTTTGTCTACACGTTTTCTCGATGTTTGATGGCTTTTCTCTTCATCTCTATTGACCCTAACATGACATAAATTTTTTCTCTAAAATCTATCGACATAATGTCAAAAAATGATTTTGACATTATGTCCTTATCTACAATATCGCTACGCACGAGAGTGAGATATCCACGAGATATCTCGTTGGCGTATGCTTGCCCGGCTGGCCGACTCTGAGGACACAGTTCTGTGTAGGTATAGTCCGACAAGGCTTTATATGAATGTGTCAATGATGTCAAAACAAAAGGCGCTGCTGGTAAAGGAGAACTGTCAAACATTATGTCAAAAATTATGTTTTTGTATGCTAAAAGCGTTTAGTTCCTTTTCTCACCACGTTCATGTAGAGCCTCGTCGAACTAAGTATATATTATGACTCCGTCCACCTTTTTTTCTACGTTCATGACAGTATCCATTATAATGTGCATGATCTGTGTCATGATCGGAGTCGGAACTGTGATGACTAGTAAATTATGAATACCCCGCACTCCACTAGCTTGTTTGCGGCGTGTAGACCGTACGTATTCGTTTGTAAGTACATAATATTAATAGGTATTAAACGTTAAAATCAAGTTAAAGGCAATCATAAATAAAATATTATTTATGACGTATAGATTAAGGTTAAGCTTACAATATAATATTTTAATTCTTGTTCTGTATTCCTCCACTATCAGTGTCGTCTAGAATGGAGCTACCTAGACTAGTATTGCTACCTCCATGGTTTGTCCCCCTTTGTAAAGGTACGGACAAGACGTCTACACCCCCAATAGGAGCCGTAGAAAGGGTTTGATTTCTTCCCAACAATTTGCTCTCGATAGTTTCTTTAAGTTCTGTGAATTTTGAACTTTGATGTCTGGAAGTATTTGGTATCGGTTCTTCTTTCGCGATTTCAGGTAATACCAAGTTTTCAATGCTGCAAAACAATATTGTTATTATTATTACAGCGCTACCATAGTGAAAATGAAAGCCCCCCCAGCGGTCATTGACCTTTTAAGTATAGAAGCAGCTATATGAAAAATGCTCGCACTGTAGGTATTCAGTTAAATAAAGAAAAAAATAAAACTCTTATACGAGCCAAAAAATTTAACGTTCCGCGGAATTCTCAAGAATTCTCCGGTGCCGTCTGTGGAATCTGTGGTAAGTGGTGCGAACTGGTCAAGTAGAAGATTCAGACACAATTGGATGTCTTTATGACGCTGGAATTCGCGGGAATGCCTGAGCGTTCCAGCGAATTCCCGCGTCATAAGGCGAAATTAACGCTTCCATTCCTCGCCTGTGTAAATTGAACCTTATGCCGCGCCGCCGCGGCCGCATATGAGTAGTGCTTCGTGCTAAAGCCGATACTATTGGACGATCTGCGTGTATCGTCCAATAGTATCGTCTCATCGCACGAAGCTTCGGACGATACACGCAGATGCGGCCGGGACGTTACGACCATGGTTCGTCAATTTGAGAATTAAGTATGAAATACACGGTCGCCAACGGCGGTCGTCAACAGCAAAAAATAGTATGCGCGTTGCCAGCCACACGGTTGCCAACGTGTTGTCATTTGTCAACCAGTTTTTCATTAAAGATTTTGCGTGGTCGTCAACCGCCGTTGATGACCGTGTATTTCTTGCATAAGATTATAACTAGTTGACCCGGCAAACGTTGTTTTGCCATTTAAAGTATTTCTACTTCATCAGTTGATACAAAATCATAGCCCCTCTTTTGTCCCCTAAGAGGGGGGGGGGAATCAGTTAATAATATGGATTAAGTCCATTAAAGAAAAAATTTGATACAAAATCTGACCCCTCTTTTGTCCCCTTAGAGGGGTGGGGGGAAATTTTTTTATACACCAGATGTTAAGTTGGAAGAAGACAAATATAACAGCGAAAACCGCTTTCAAATCGGATCAGTAGTTTTCGTGTGATAGTGGAACAAACAAGACAGAGAGACAGACAGACAGACACAAAAAACTAACCACATTTTTGGCTTCTGTAGCGATCTAGTGACACCCCCCGCTTATTATTTTTTGAATATCTCAAAATTTCATTCACCTAACTACGTTTCCGCATTTTTCGTCAAAAGGGATACACAAAGTTTTTCGCTCGCGTATTTTTTTTAATCACTCTCGCGCGTTTGAGAATTAAATTATATATTAAGTAAAGATATTAAGCTAACCTTGATAGATCCCATTCTTCTGTGTCTAAGTTGGTAATGCCTAATTCATATGTTTCGTTGTTGTCACTTTTTTCAGTAGTGCTTTGTGATGGTGATGCGCTTACTGATTTCATCTGTATGGCATCCATATCAAATATGACTTTTTTCTTATTAAGAGACGATGTAGAAGAAGCGTTTTTTAAAACACCTTTAGTTTGCTTGGCACTAATGTTATCTTCCGATAAAGCTTTCCTTGGTGGAAATTCCACTAATGATTCAATACCATCACTGCTGTCATCATGTCTACCATTATTTTTTATTATCTCAGGTTGATTCTGTGCTATATTATCTGATTTCTTAATTTTTATTGGTGACTCGTAAGGCTTACGTACTGGTGACGTGATAAGGTTTAAAATATTTTTATTTGTTGGGATTAATTTGTCGGAATCTATTAAGTCTTGATCGCTTGATTCAGAATTATTATGGCCATTACTTACTACGATTTTTTTAAGTTTCTTGGAACTCGTGGGTTTGGTCTCTATCTTACTTTCGTTAGATTGTTCATCCTCTGAGCTCATTTTGGATAAAACTTTAGACTTGTTGCGATTAATTTCGTCATTAGATTTACTTAAACGTGTAATTTCCGGAGAAGATTTTATCAGAGCTGTAGCATTCTTTGCAATATATTTGTATGATTTCTTAGGAGAGTCAAGTTTTTCATTCGACTTAACAAGTGATAAAGCTTTTGTCTTAACATTTGAAAGAACTGAAGAAAGACTAAAAGCTCTAGAAATTTTATTCGGTGATAGGACATTATTATCAAAATTATTTCGATATGAATTTGTAGCTTTTATATCCAATTGAGCGTTTATAGAATGGAACACTTTTTCCCGTACCGGATACTTCTAAAAAATAATGAGTTTCAAATTTCAGAATTCATTGCATAATGGAACTTACTTTTCACGTATCTCAGACCAAATAAAAACTCAAGACAGAGCGCTGCGAACAACAAAGTGAAGCCGATCGAAAGTACGCCAGCTGTGTATGAACACGCTTACGCCTACATACGCAAAACGAAAGTACGCCAGTTTTCGTCGTATATATCGCGACTCGTGACAGCAGCACGCGTTTAGAAAATAATTTGTAAACACTTCAAAATGCCGAGCTGTGTTATGAAAGGGTATAAATATTATATTATATTTATTTCATCGATTTTAGGGTAATTTGAATAACATTGCGACACTATACAGTGCACTATGCAGCCCATACAGTGCGCGGCGCGCACACATGCTTAAAAAACCTGCTTCACTTTGTTGTTCACAGCGCTCTGTCTTGAGTTTTTATTTGGTCTGAGTCACGTATAAATAATATTTTTACTTTACCTTTATTTTAATTTCTCTTTGTTCCTGTAAAAGTATGCGTTGTTTCTGGTAAGTTGTTTGAGGTAATTTATTTTTTAATGGATCAATTCCCAAAGATGCAAGGCGATTGTTGACCTCTTCTGTTAGTTTAGCTCGTACCACTTTAATGGGACTGAAAAAATAAAAGAATAATTTAAAATATTAGTTTTCCTTTGATGGTGTAGCTAATTTTATGTGATTGAAATACATATTATTGTTACCTTCCTGGATTTATAAAACTGTCTTTCCTTGTATCGGATAATTTCCTTTTAGATTTAGAAACATTTTTCGGCTTTTTGTCGTTTTCACGCTTAGGATTAATTGGGTTTAAATCAGAATTGGTATTTCTACCACTTTTGTTAGATATATTCGACACAATTTCCCTTTTTTTATTAAATTTAGAAATTTTTTGGTGACTTTGCGGATTAAAGTCACTTATAGTAGACGTATCACTAGATATTTGGTTAATATTTAAAAGCTCCTGTGCTCGTTCTTGAAGCTTTTTAAGAACAATTTGTTCTGCCGCACTTGTTGAGATTTTTTTAAATTCTGCATTTTTCTCAGGGCATTCTCTGTCGTCTGGTATCTAAAAAAATAAGGAACACTTGTTCAAGTTGCGTTTATTACAGACCATCTCTTAATTACAATAACTTACCGTTGTCGATTTATGTGTTGAAGAATTTGACTTTACTGATTGCTTACTTATTTGTTGCTGCAATAAATTTTCTAATTGTACGGATTTTTCCCTCTCGGTCTCAGCTTTTGCACGATATTCTCGTGCCAGACTTTCAACGTTATTCAACTTCTGCAGAAGAGCTTTTAAATCATTTTCTTGGCTTTCGGCTTTTTCACACCAGTATTTTAATTGTGTTTCTATTTTATTACGGTCTTCTTTATCTCGAGCATTCTCCTTTTGTAGTTCTTGTTTCAGTGCTAATATTTCGTCGCTTTGACTTTTTATAGTTGCATTAAGTTTTTCCATAATTTCATTTTCTGAGTGCTTGTCAGCATGACTGTCTTTAATTAAATCAAGTATTTGGGTACGCAAAAGATGAATCTCTTTTGCGTAAGATTCTTGTTCAGATGTCTTGATTTGTTCTGTTGGACTGATTATGATTATATCATCGTTTGTCCATACTTCAGCATCTTTTACAACTTTTACAGGGACATTTTGTGTTTTATTATCTGCATTACATGTAGCAATATCGGTACTGTTTTCACCTATCTTTGTTTTAGAATTGATAATCAGCTCTTCCATTTCCTTTAATTTTGTTTTTAAGTCAATGATTTCATTACTGATCAAAGTATCGCCACTCATTTTAGTTTCAGTTTCTTTTTGTGGTACCTCAACAATATCCCCGTGCCGTCGTGAGATATGGCTTTGCAAATAAAGCTGACTCAAAAATGCTTTATCGCAGTAATCACATTTATTATAATTCATAGTGTCTATGTACGGGGAAGTCTGATACAATTCAGTTTTATTCTGGCTTAGTGCATTTATAATCATCTTGGCTAGGTTATCATTTCCACAAGGAAGATGGTTACGAGTTGGATGTTTTACTTTTCTTTTCATTTTTCTAATCTCCTCTTCTTTTTCTTTTAAAGATTTTTTTGTTGTTTCGAGTTCCTTAAAAATAATTAGTCTTAACGTAAGATTATCATTATTATCAAAATGATTTGATAGGAAAATAATACCATAAAACGTTTAATTTTTAACATTTGTATTATTTGTAGTGCGTACCAATTACAAAATATTTCAATAATAATACAATATAGCATCTTAACTTACTTGTAAAAGATTAGTTATCTCTTCCTTAAGAACAAAAACACTGCGATCCAAATAGTGCCGACAGAATTGTTGGTATTCCACTGCAAGTTGTGCCAGGCGAAATATTTTCAAGAACCCTTCGTCCAGGATGCGCACATCAAATTCCAAATCGATTACGCAGTCTAGTATCTATGTGGATAATAGTTGTTAAGAAAATAAAAAAAAAGTAAAATAGAAATCTACACAAATTGTATTTAAAACGGTGTTATTGAAAAATGTTCTAGGAAACTATGTAAATCATTTCTAGTAGTACACGGCCTATCAATATTATACATGGTGTACCTTAATACTTACATCATTAAGATGTTGTTCAACGATGTTAAAGTTTCTATTTCTCACTAAGTTCTCAATGTCGATTAGCTCTGAAAACCGAACAGGACAGTAATGAAAAAAGGCTCTCTATAAATTAATACTTATAATAATAGATAGAAAGTTACCTAGATTAGGAAATTAAATATTGTGTAAAGTGAAAGTAGTTAGGTAATCTTAAAAGTTTATATAAGTTTCCACTTTAACAGCCTATGATTTTTCTGCTTTCTGTATAATAATATGTTACAATAATATTATTACGTACTTATAAGTACGCAGAAAAAGCTACAGCAAAATACATAAATTATTTATTTTTATATTGTACAATTCATGTACATTTTGCTTTAAGGTGACGCCTTGATAATTTGGCTGTAGCGATGTCCATTTTTCTCAGCAATGACTAAAGCTAAGAAATTAAAGTTCACTGTCAGTATTCATCATGTCTTTGTCTTTGAATTACCCATAGCATAACACGATTGGTCAACTTTTATAACACAGAATAATCAATCAAAAAGACCTCTGTAAAAAAAGGGATTCCTATTTTGCCAACAGAGGAGAGTGATATAAGCTTCCAAAATTTGTACATAAATTGGTTCTAGTATACACTTTAATTTGTCCATAGCTTATATGAAATGTATTTATGGTTTTCAAATTACGCGACAAAAACCATTTTGTCGCTACGCCCTTACCATTTATTGCTGTTCCATTACTTGTTTTCTATGAGAGGACGGGCGAGCCTCGCATAGAAAACAAGCAATCTAAAACACATCCAACACGGTTTTTTACTTTAACATGGCGTCACCTTAACTCCCAAGTCCTATGTCCAAGAGGTTGGGAATTCATCACCAAAAGAATCCATTCATTTTGTCTGATAGTCCTTGGCAGTTGGCTCGTCTGGCGCTTGTTGAGGTGATCTAAGCAGTAAACACTCGATTGTAAGATACTCACTTATTCTATTCCATTGTATATGGACTCGCGGTCTGTGTGTGTTGAATGTGAATCCAGCTTCTTCGGCCAACTTTGGGAAGTTGTGGTGGAGTTCGAACGAGGTTTTACAAGCCATGATTCAAATTTTCCACCAAAAGGTGTAAGTATATTATATTTTATGTAATTAGCATAATATATTTAGTTAACGTTATAAACATATTTTCATTGTTCCCACAGATTGTTCCTAAAAGCACTCGACACTAAAATATGAGGCATTGACAATATTTGTGTTTGTGGTTGCTAGGTAACCTCGTGGCTTTATCATGGCAATTATATAGTGGCAATGGCTTTATCAAAGGAGAACGGAGCGAGACGAGCGGCACCATTGCAGTTGAACAATGGATCCAGGAATTCAATAATAATAATTATCATCATAATATACAGCACATAAAGTTAATATACCTAGCGGAATAGAGCAACAAACTCGAGCTGTCAAACGTAACCAAAATTGGTTTTCATCTGTGTGAAAAATATGTGTACGTATACACTTACACAAGCATGATTGAACATGAATTCTATGAGATTAAATTGTCAACGGGGCTGATCTGGGCTGATGAACGTCAAAAAAGAGTACTGCTGTCATGTATCACTCGTCTCTTTTTACCACGCAGTGTTACTGATAGTGACATCTCGCTTGCTCAGGCCTTTGTTTCTCTATTTCGCTAGGTATATTAACTTTATGATACAGCATGACTGGTAAGACAATACCGATACTTAAGGAGAGTATTCAGTACTCGATTCTCATTATAAATATTCTGTAATAAAATTAGGTACTTAATTTTTGACCAAATTTCCCTTTAAACAAATGAATCACGAACACTTAGTAATAATTTATTACTATGTGCACAATAGACATAAGTTCTACCACAGGTTCTACTATGTGGCCGCGCGGCGTCATGCGCCCCCCGCGCCAGCGCGCTACCCCTCCCGCGCGCGATGTCCATGCGTTAGGTAAACAATTATTAAACTTTAAGCTACATTTACTCAGTAGTCAGTGATCAATTATTGATATTATTTTTTTATATTATTTTTTTCAACTAAGTACTATAACTAGGCTGTCACAGACTTAGCTATAATATATTATATTAATATATTTATAGCTAGGCATATTAATATAATTATATTTTCTATACAATTTTCGCGTGACCACACACTCAGCTATAATATATATTTCTGGTCTCAGTGTGTTTAGTACGGTATATTAATATATTATGTTATAGCTAAGTCTGTGACGGCCTTAATAGCCAAATATCACGTCCTCGAGTATTGAACATGTCTCACCAGTCATGCTGTATATAGTAAACGTGTATTCAAATTTCAAAAATAACCTCAGAAATTTGGTTTTACACTCATTTTACACTTGCAACTTTCAATCTAGACAATAATATTAGAGAATACGATGTTGCCAAATAGTTCTATAATCTTTTGAGATTTATGACGGTTAGCTCACTTGGCGACTGACTGACGACGTTGCCAGTAATTGTTTGCACATCTTTGTATCAGTCACTCAGTTGCCAACTAGTCGCTGATTTTAGTGATATCCTCAGAATATACTTTAATTGAATATTTTTTCAGGGTATTTTCTTAAACCTTTATAGATAAAAAAACACCGCATTGCGGCGACGACGCCGGGACGCCAGACGTAGCCATGGTAACGTCGCTACTCGCTGGCCACGTCGTCGCCATGGCGCCAGGGCGTATCGGTGAGGTATGGGCCTTAGTAGGGTTGGTGACAATATTATTTTAGTTATTATAATTGAGTTGTTCCCACATATTATGTAACACAGGTGACAGGGGACTAGAGTAGGGGGAGGAGCAAGAAAAAAAAGGTTACGTGGCACTTTACCACTATGCTTGCCAAAACTTTATTTGTCCGAAATACCATTTGCCTGTGTCGTTTGTAAAGAGTCCATCTTAAAACTAAGGGAGCAGTCTCATGATTAAGGGGCAGCCTAGCGACATGTCTCCCATTTTTTTTTACATTTTTATGCCGCTGACTTAAAGCCGCTCATATAAAAAATGTGCAACTTCTAACTCGATACACAAATTGCGCGCTAAAGATACGCAGACAAAAGTGCTTTTCAGAAAATAAGCGTTAATCTGAATTTGCACCTAGCACACGCTCTGTGTATGAGTTCACATCATTGTCTTGTAAAAAAAATATAAAAACAATAAATCTTAACAATATAGCATCACATTATCACCATCGGAGCCGTAAGGTCGTCGGTCGTTAAGAGTCAAGAATTCCGGTCTTATGTCACGTGATTTACGCGGATGGTTTCTCCTCCTGTACAGCGGTCCCCGATGATGCCACAGATCCAGACTCATCTGCAGATGGCTGGCAGGCGAGGGCGGGGAACCGCGCGTACAGGGCTGCTCGGTACTTAGGATGGCTGAAATAAAATTAAACAACAATTATGATTTGAGTAGAAAATACTTTTATAATTAATAATATAATATAATATATTTTGACGACCTCTGTGGCTCAGTGGATAGCACGTTGGTAGCTTAAGCCGGGGGTCGCGGGTTCGAGTCCCGCCGACGGAACAAAAAGTTTCCAAAGTTCCTGGGTCATGGATGTGTATTAAATATATTTATCATAATATAATAAAAATCTTAAATATATGTATAGTATAAAAGTATTAAATATATTTCCGTTGTCTGGTACCCGTAACCCAAGTCCTTCAGGTACTTACCACGGGGCCAGATTGACGTGGTGTGAAGCGTCCATAGATATTATTATTATATTATTAATATTATTATGTACTTAGTTGTACCAGATGACGGACCTAAGTCATTTATGGCCGTTCCCTATATTCAATCTATCTCTAGTTTGACATACAACCGATCGCAGCTGACATAGAATTGACACAAAATATATGGAGCTAATGTCTAATGTGAGCTATTCCTATCTCAAGTAAGAGATAGATCAAATATTGGGAACGGCCGTTAGCCTGGTTAGGTATGTAGACCGTATGTCAATTCAATCGTTCAGTCGTGACTCGTGATCAGTTGGTTGGGTTTGACTGTTATGACATAACGCGAGCAAATTACAATATAGAGCCACCATCCGTTATGAATAAACTTCTCTATGACTGAAAGTATATTTCGAGATTCGAGCTAGCATAATATTAGGATAAATGATTTTTATTACCTTATGCCATATACAATTGGATTGTAGATGGCGTTCGCCTTGGCAAAGACGGAGCCCCAGATGGTGGCCAGTGGGCTGATTAGCTCTGTCTTGAATATGCCAGCGAAGTTGATGATCAAGTAAGGTGTCCACGCCATGAACCATAGTGAGATGGTCATCAATGCAACCTTAAATCCAAATATTGTAAGTTCAGTTTTACGACTGTTAAAATGCCAATAAGGCATGAATAATAACAGCGTTTTACGATCCCGAGGAACAAAAATCAAAATAAAGATGACAACAAAAAAATGGCCGAACTACACCTTAGTCCCTTACAATTTCATTTCACTACACATTTTTGATATTTTTTTTACCTTAGCTAGTTTGCATTCGGCGCTTGTGTTTGCTTGGTCAGATGATCGCAGAGAGGCAACGTTCATTTTCTTAGCCTGTTCCCTCATTGCTTTTTCGTGAGCCGATACTGCCTGTAGAATGAAAGAAAAAAAACTGAATATTCTATACTGTTCCTTTCACACTTTAATTTTTACTTAAACATTAAAATACTTACCTGAATGATAAACCAGTAGGAATAGATGATGAGGAACAGCGGCATGAAGTAGCAAGCGAACGAGTAGAGGATGATATAGCTGCGGTGGACCCAGGACTTGTCCAAGTAGTCTGTGCCGCAGACGCACATATTTCCCTCCGGCGCATATCTTTGAAACAATTATTGTAAAAGATGTTAATTAACGTTATTGTAGGTCCTCTAGTTATTAAGGTAGTAAATATCGAAGCGTGTCATAATGTTAGCTATTTAATTGCCTTTTGGCTTTAAAAATTCTAATTGGTGTACTTACTTGCCCCACCCGAAGAGTGGAGTGATGGTCCAGGCTAGGGAGAACAGCCAGATACCAAGGATTCGCAGCAGAGCGCCGCCGTTTGTCAGTGGTTTGGCGGCGATGCCTTTTACGATGACGTTGTAGCGGTCAAACGCAATCATGGTCATAGACCAGATGGAAACACATCCGAATAATGAGCCACAGCATGCGTAGATATCGCATGCCAGAGGACCTATAAATATGGATAATAAATAATGTTAGCTGTGCCATGAAAAATTCTGCTGCCGAACTAAAGATATTGAAATTAATTTTGACAATAACCAGGGAATGAGACAAACTTAACAGGAAACTCACCGAAAATCCACGTTTCATAGTAAGTGTTCACTACCACTGGTGGAGACATGGTAGTGATGATTAAAAAGTCAGACAACGCTAAATTGACGATAAATAGATTCGACGGTGTTTTGAGTGTCTGGAAAAATATTGAAAATGAGAAGTCACGAAAATTGTACTATAAGGTAAATTAGAAGAAAGATTTTTCAGAACGTACCTTTGTTGTCGTAAAAATATATATCACCATTCCGTTGCCTGTCGATGCAATTATAAGGATGACCGAGGTGATGAAAGCCAATATTGCGTGCCATAGTGGGTTCATAGGTGGAAATTGATACCTTTAAAATAAAACATGCTGATAAATCACTGCTCTCTGAAAATATTGAGTTGGTAGTTGGTACTCGTTCCTTTTAATTGATCATTACTTACCAATGTGGGTCGATTCTGTGGAGCATTTCTGGCAACACCTTGTCAACAACGGTTTCGTTGTTGAATAAGGCCGAGGCCTGGGGTCCCCATGATTGCAAGGCAGCAACACCCGGCGCTGGATCCAGGTTCATAATCGTCATTTTAATATTGTCAGCTTGAACCTGAAAAATCGGACAAGTTATACTCGACGGCTTTAACTTTTACGACTCTTTTTTTTGAGATCTAGTAGCCGATCCATTTGAAACAAAAATAAATCCGGGAACTGAATTCAGGATGTTGACAAAAACTCCAATTATATTCCTAGGACTCACTAAAAAAGGGAAACAAGGAAGTAGGTCGCCCCGAGATGGTTAATACCAAAAATACTGAAGAAAATCGCTTCACGAACTACTCCAGTCTTTGGTCGTGTATAACCGATCTCCGGCGAAAGCCGAGGCGGTCAGAAGCTACTCGGGCTTCTACTAACTGGGCCACGTCTTATATACGACTCGAAGGAAGGATTAGAAGTATCGTAATACAGAAATCGATATTCATAATTAAATATAGATAATATGGTGAATAGGTACTGCCTTCTTGTTACTTCACGATAATGAAGGGGCCGAATTCTAAATTTCGTGTACTTAACGTTTTCTAAACTTCAAATCAAAGAAATCTTTTGTGCGTGTCAACGTTCTGGGATCATAACAATACGACATAATAAAACAGATGCTACAGATAAATAGGTTTTAATTATTGTGCTGTAAATGCTGTAGGCAGAAAATTATTTAGCAACTTCGCCCGCAAGATAATGTAGTATTAATATTATAAATTATCCTCTATGTATAATGTGAATGTTTATTCAAAACTATTAAATTTGTAGAAAAACTAAGGAAATAGTTATTACTAGCAATAATAATATTATTATAACATCCTTATCAGTTGTCACAAATATTAGAGCTCTAACTTTATTTAATTTGAAGGAAGTCATTAAAGTCCCCAAAAAAGTTTTAGGAAATGTTGCAATATATTCGTTCGCAATAACAATTCTTCTCAGACTTAGCCGGCCTCTAGACGATCAATTGTATTGTGCAATATCACGATTCAATTTTAGGATGTAGGTAGAGTGTAGACCAAATTCATCGCGATTCGCGGCGCGCGGGCGAGCTAAAGCTGGAATAAAAAAATGCTAGCTGCGGCTGGCTGCTGCTGCTTATACTTCAAATTAATGAGTTTGTTATTTTCTTTGTTAGTTTGAACGCGCTAATCTCAGAAACTATTGGCTCGAACTGAAAAAATATTTTCGTGTTGGCTAGTCCATTTATCGAGGTAAGCTTTAGGCTATTAATATAACATCACAGGGCGATACTCGCTTCTTTAAAAAGAATGAAGAATTTAACATAAAAAGAATGGTTAACGGGCAGTAGTTACTGAGATTGGTACGTTCAAACAAACTAACAAACGTCTGCTAATGTTATGACGTGATGATGACGTAATATTTTGCTGATTAAGCATAATAATTATTATTATTGTTACGAATGCGGACACGTAGTGTCATCTAGCGGCAACACAGCGAAACTATCGCGGAAACACAGACAGCGTAAATCCCCTATTCAATACCAGATGCCGCTAGTAGTATGTTCGGACATTCTCGAAACTAGGTGGCACATGCTCGAGCGTCCTCGAAAATTCCCACGCTTGTTTACGTGTTTACGCAAACCGGAATTGTTCCCGGAAGTTCCCGAACATTCTTTTATTCGCCTCGGCCCATATAAATACGCAGGTAGACGGCCCGGGAGTCAGTTTCGAATGAGCGATCATCAAGACGACTTCGAAGTGAGAAACAAGTGATCAATAGTGAGTGAACCAGTGATAGTGCTTCGTGTTTGGACTTAGTGCTTAGTGTTTGGACCTAAAAGTCTTCAAGAGAGTCACCTGAGGCCGTAGACAATGTCCTTTTCGTTAAAAACGATGACGATATTCGTTATCAAAATGTATGGGATTTGACATTAGTCTTCGCAAGCGAAATGTCAATTTGCGATGACTTATGTCAAATTGCATACATTTTGATAACGAATTTCGTCATCGTTTTAAACTAAAGATACATTGTCTAAGGGGGCAGGTCTTTATCTCCGAATCATCGAACCCTAGCACGTAACATTATTATTGTTCTTCTATTTTTATATAAGATACAAGAATTAGAATAAATGTTATTTATGTATTAAAACGACCTCCCTGTGAATATGGTTAAGTCTCTTAATATGTTTATGACGCCACTAAGTAGATATAGCATTAGAATACAAATATCCTAACAAGATTATGAACGCTCATATTTGTTTTCTTCAAGAAAAATGCCTTGCTGAATACTTACATATTTTAATACGATGTACTGTTTTGTTATACCACGATTTTGTTCATGTAGGTACCTTTGGTCACCCTTCATGTTAAATCTGCCAGATTCCAATTAAGTAATGTGGTTAGCTGTCTTGAATTGATTAATATTTACGTCGCTAAAAGAGTACTTTCAAACATTATTAAATACATGACTTTACTAAAAAAATATTATAAGTATTAAAATATATTAGGTTTTAAGTGCTGACAGAAGGGTATATCGTATCTACCAATGTAGTACTTTGAGACCATAATATGTACCAAAAGAAAGGACTTGAAAAGTTTAACGTTAAAAATCTCTAAACCATGGGAGAAAAAAAAATTAACGAGTTGTTAACATATTAGGTATATTATTATTTATTAATATCTGTCTCTGAGTGCGTCAGTTAGGTGTCTAGCGGCTAGCTTAGTAAAAAAATATTACTTTTGTTAACCACCTTTGGAGTTTGGGATAACATCGCGTCTGTGATAAGCTGATAAGACGTGATAACTGCAACTTAACGATAACTAGCGACCCGCCCCGGCCCGGCTTTGCACGGGTGCAATGCTGATACTAAATACACTACAGAAAAACTGTGAACGTTGTACATAAAAACATAGCGGCCCGCTCCGGTTTCGCACGGGTATAAAATATATAGCCTACGTGATTAAAATCGATTCAGTAGTTTTGATAAATTGCAATCCATAAATTATGGTTTTATTTAATCTAATCTTATCTCACCTTATGTAGGTACTTATAATTACTATAAGTGCGATTTAAAAATTAACCTTAGAATAGAATATAATTTATATTTTAAAACTACTATCATACAATTATTTATCGTAACTTACTTATAATTACTGATACGTTGTCGCGCTGAAAAGCACGTTTTTATAATAAACGCGTCCGATCGCTGCTAAATTCAAAGTGATATAGGGAAAACCGCGGCCTCAGACGCGCTATTTATAGGCACGCTCTTGCCGCACCGGGCGGCCGGCCGGTACCGCCGCAAACGCTACGTCCCGCAATTTTTAAATCTGTAATATCTTCGAAAATATTCACTTAAATCATACGGTGTAAAGGGCCATATAGATCTATATTAAATGAACAATGTATTCAAGGTATTTAATTGGTTAAGGATTAATGCTGTATTGGTTAAAATCGCTTCGAAAGTTTGCCATTATTAGTCGTAAAAAGTAAATGACAAAAAAGTTATTGTGGGTTATCCATAAGAGATAGACATATACCATCACGGACTTTTCTGTAGACCTTTTCAATGTGTACAATACTTAGTACATTATTTTGATAAAACTCGTAGGGTTCAGCCTGCGTTTGCAATGTAAGCGGAAAAAATGTAATTATTTACGACATCACATTAGAAACCTCAAAAATAACAGTACTTCTCCACTATTTAATGGATGTTATTATACATATAAACCTTCCTCTTGAATCACTCTATCTATTAAAAAAACCTCATCAAAATCCGTTGCGTAGTTTCAAAGATTTAAGCATACAAAGGGAAATAGGGACAGAGAAAGCGACTTTGTTTTATACTATGTAGTGATAATAATATTATAGTTTCGCTAGTTCTCTAGCGGTGTTCTATAGAATGTAATATGAGGTCATTGAAGCATTTTGAACATTTTTACCAATGCAGAACCCTTTGGGCAAAATCTTATGTGATGTGTAGCTGGTGTACCCATGGTGTACCCTTAATAACGTCTAATGTACTGCGGATGCACTTGAGCACATAATAGACAGAATGAGAATCGTGAAAATCAGCGTAGCAAACTAGTGGCAAGCAAAGACTTCTATTTAAATAAATAGAAGTCTTTGGTGGCAAGACATTAATTTTATTCCATAATTATTATTTTTAACAAAAAATTAAAACCGACTTCCAAGGTAAAAACAAAAGTAAGTAATATTCTTAAAAATAATCTAAAAAGAATCAAATAATTCCTATTCCTTATTATAGTGCAGTCTTCAGACTTAGCCTAAACCTCAACTATTTCTGTATTCAATCTTCGTACTTTTGAAGTCGCTACCAGCGCGGAAAAGTTCTGAGATCCTTGACTAGGGATTGCAATCCGGATACTTCGAAATCCAAAAAATCAGGAAAATCCGGATTTTTGGGCCTTTGAAAAATCCGGATTTTTATTTTTCAAAATCCGGTTTTTCGGTTTTTTCGAATATTAGATAAAATTATGAGAAATAAGCTTTTACGTACTTAATATAAAATAAATTTAAATATATCGTGTAATATGTGACATACAAATTCACATTTGTTTAAAGGAGCTATCACAACTTTGCGTGGTCTACACGTACCAAAGTCAGAATTTCGTATGTCTAACATTACATTGTGTAGTTATTTGGTGCTTGTAATTACATTTCTTTACAGTTTTTCGTTTTATTTTAAAGAAATAACCACATATTAATTATAGTAAAATAAGAGCTAGGTTATAATTTCTTATAACCTAGCTCTTATTTTACTATATTATTCATTGTTTTTTATAATGATAATATAAATGCAATGATGATAAATTTACAATTATTTTAGAACTAATGCTGATTAGGCGTGATTCTGTATAATTAAATAAAGGAATATTATAGTAAGTTACAAAGAAATGTGGAGTTAAAGTTTAAATTATTATTTTAGTCATTCCTCTGTGCAATAGCCTAAACTTAAATACATTATCCAACTGCTGGCCAAAGGCGGCCCCCGAATCTTTCACTTATCTTGCTCCAGCGTCACCGTTTGCCAGCCCAGCTAATATGCCTCCAGTGGGGAGTTTATAACTTTATAACCGTGTTCTAGACTAAAGTCTTCGCAATCGTTAGTTCCTCATTGGTAACGTAACCGCTGACGAGTTGGCTAGTAAGAAAAAAATATAAAATGCTTGCCAGAAGCCTATCTGGACAATGTAAGCTCAACAAGCACCTTTACATAATATCATTACGACCTGCAGATTCTATGACACACCTATTCATCTTTTATTTGACTCTACTGCTCTACTATAGAGAAAACTCTCCTAATTTACTAAAGAGGAAATTTGTGGCACCAATCCTAATCACATTGTCAAATTTATAAGCAGCACTGGGTTGGAGATGGATGCGTCTAATACGAGTCACAATAGAGCCTCAAGGATCGTTGTAACGTCAGGATTACAGTGATCTGCATTCGGAGGAAAAAATACCTCTAGAGCATAGCGCTCTTTTCTTAGGCCTAGATACCCACTCAGTCGATATTCAGCCTAGATGTATGCTGATAACGTAGCCGTCTTGATTCCTACGTTTGTGATTCTAGTTTGGGAGCACATAATGTTTTTTTATTGTTTTGTTTAGATGCTCTATTGCTCTTTGGTAGACCCTGAGTTGGAACTTTTGTAAATTGTAAATCGGTCAATGATCGAGTTTGCGCATCGTTGGTTATGACGAGTGAAATACACAATATATCAACGAATCTGCGCTTCAGTGAGATTGGTAAGTCACCATTCTTCATGGAGCAGTTTTTCTGTCTTTTTGTTGTCATAAGAAACTAATTGGCCCAAGTACAGGTACTCGTTGACATAGTGAATTCCTTGCTCGTCTACCTCGACCCTACGTCTCATACTGTTGATCATTGTTTGTGTCTTTGACCTATTTTTTGTAAGTTCCACCTCTAGACTTGCAGATCTTGGAGCATAATTTGATGATGTGCGGCTGACAGCTGTAGGCGCAAAAATGACGAAGTCGTCGATACAGCAGAGATTGCCTAGGATTTTCTTGTTTAACAAAATTTAATATTTTTAAATAGTTAAAAATCAAAGTATTTTCAAGTTGATAATAATATTAGAAGTACCAAATACTGTTATTTTATTCTCTTCCTTTTTACACCCATGTGAAAATCGCTAACTTATGGAAAATATATAAATTTTTAAGACATTTTATTTTGCACTTTTAAAATGAATGTTAAATAAAGAAATAATAAGAAAATAACTAATATTTAAAGCTGTTTATCAAAAATATTTAAAAAATTACAAAAAATCCGGATAATCCGGAAAATCCGGATTTGAGGATGAAAAAATCCGAATATCCGGATTTTTTTAAAAATCCGTTTTTTGCAATCCCTATCCTTGACATAGAGCTTACGCTAAAGTAAGTTGGTACCGACTTCAAAAGCATGAAGATTGAGTACAGAAATAGTTGAGGTTTAGGCTATGTCTGAAGACTGCCCTATAATAAGGAATAGGAATTATTTGATTCTTTTTAGATTATTTTTAAGAATATTACTTACTTTTGTTTTTACCTTGGAAGTCGGTTTTAATTTTTGTTAAAAAGAATAATTTTATCCTTTTTAGTTACAGTTCTAGCTGTCCCGGCAAACATTGTTTTGCCATAATATAAAGTATGTCTTCCTCCGGCACGCGCACCCGCGCGCCGCGCCTTGGTGACGTCCACTATCGCAATATTTTTCGCCATAATTTCAAAACCAAACGTCCAATTTTAATCATTGAAAGACCAAATATTATCTACATAAACTGTACCTACTTAGTGATGAAATAATTTATTTTGATAAGGATTGAAAGAATTAGTAAAATAAACGATTTTGAATGTAGTCCAAAAAAAATCAAAGTAACTTTTCTGGTTGATTTTACACCTGGCGTCCGAAAAACCCAAACATGTTACGAAACCCTACTTTTTCCAAAATAAAATTTAGCCTATATTCAGCAGAAATAATGTAGGATTCGTTGGATTTTGCTTGGAGTAGTTTAAATAAAGCTAAAATCCTCGAACTTGTATCTATAAGGATTCAAAAGTTCTGTTGGGTACCTTCGGAACCAGGGTACATCCTGGTGCAAAATCTTACTTTTTGGTAGTATAATATGCCTGAAATACTTCAGAAAAAATTGAAATCACGATATGTTTCCATATAAATTTTGAGGAGTTCCCTCAATTACTCATGGATCATCAGGTCACCACTTTTATGAACATGGTACCTACCAAATTCGAGTCAAACCCTATACAACACAAAAAGAATTTTGCAAATCGGACTACAAACGGCTGAGTAATCGTTGAACATACATAAAAAAAATACATACAGCCGAACGCAATGCCGAACGTATAACCTCTTCGTTTTTGGAAGTCGGTTAAAAATACATTTTAGAGTTGGAGTTTGTTTTGTTCGCTAAAAAGTCCTTGTTTAAAAATGAGTTTTTTTTTTATTATTTTCCCGCCTTTTACTTGACACTAGTAATGGTAAAAATAGCTTAAAGCCGTAGTGAGAGTAATTAGGAAAAAAACTGTTTGTAATTGTCAAAACAGTCAAATGTCAATATCATTGTTCAATAACAATGGAGCACAATGAAGCGAATTTAAAATTGTAAACAAGCATTTTATTACTATTTTGTATTAATTTTATTTTTTAAATGTCGCTTACTATTTTAAATTCATAAGAAACTAAAATGGATTCAGAAGATATTCAGTTAAGTGACGAGGAAGAAGAGGTAACTGCTGAGGCGGTATTGAAAGTTCTTCAAAACGCATGGCAAAACGAACGTTTGGCTCCAGAAATTCTTCCCCACCGAAACGATATGATCGAATGTATGCTAGGACAGATTCAGCACATGGAACGTAATATTAATAAGCTTCCCAAGACAGATTTCCGAGCGTTAGTTCATAAAATGGAATTAAGTAGGATAAAGTATATCATCTGTAATTATTTGAAAACGAGGTTAGATAAAATAGAGAAGTTCTGTGTTTCCATAGTAAACGATGAAAGACAGCGAATAGAAAATGGGACGAGCTACCTAACAGAAGCAGAATATAGGTATGCACAGGACTACTTGCAGAATATTGAGTCCCACATGAAAATGAGTGTCTTGAATCACATTCCAGGAAACATGCAGACTTTCGAACCTAATAGAATGGCTGTGTACCCTAATCTACAGTCTCACGTGTTTCTTAAAGCCATAAACACTGTCAATGGTATAGTTTTAGAGAATTTATCGGAAGATCAGGATGAAGAAATTGATTTAGAAGGTATTTATATTTTATTTATTGATAACAGAACAATGTTTAGCATAGCCAGACGTAGCTTACCAATAAGTCGCACATACATTTATATGGAGGAGTTCAAATAAAGGAATACTTTAATACTTTTCTTTGTATATTTTATTTATGATAACACTATTTTCTAATGACCTTTATTCCTTGATAAATATAGTCACAAAACAAATTTTGTTTGCAGAGGGATCACAGCATATACTACGATACAGGCCAATTGCTGATTTAGTGAAGAATGGAAGTGTGCAGCTTATTTGAAATCAGCCTGCGATTTTGTTGCCTAGTAAGTTATAAGCCTGTTACATTTACATTAATTTATTGCAACTTTTTTTGATAAAACACAGGTCAAGGGCTGGACACCTGGACGAACCTGTGATATTTAGTAAGTTTTTGACTACTTTTTAAATTATTAAATATAATACTGGTGAAGCCATTTGCTATAAGGTTTTGGGAACTTTAATGTTGAAATGTTACTGTGAAAATATGTTATCTTATTGCTCATATCAAAAAGGAAATAAAAATTTAAAAGTATAAAAAGTTTTTACTTCTTATATTCTGACTTGTTCTGAATTATTCTGGGTAGAAAGTGAGTATTTGTATATTCCACGTAATAATAAAATAAAAAATTCACAGGAAATCTTTTATTGAGTTGATAAAAATTATCACAAAATAACTGGTTTCACAAGTGCAACCCTAGAGTAAATATAAATGCTCAAACAAGACCTAGGTCAGTATCTATATTACTACACATAATATTCAACATTTTGTTTTAAAGAACATTCACAAAAACATATTTCACGATAGAGGCCAATATACTATGATCACAAGTATAAAATTCCTATCTATATATTATATAAAACTCAAAGGTGACTGACTGATATGGTGATCTATCAACGCACAGCCCAAACCACTGGACGGATCAGGCTGAAATCAAGGGATTCAAATAGGGGATGAAAGTTTGCATATAATAATACTTCTTAGTGCGAGCGAAGCTGCGGGCAAAAGCTCGTTTAAATATAAATATTAAATACTAAATAGTATAAATAATTTCAACAACGTTAATAGAATATTAGAAAAGCTTTACATTTTTAGGGTTCCGTACCCAAAGGGTAAAAACGGGACCCTATTACTGAGACTTTGATGTCTGTCAGTCTGTCTGTTTCCAGGCTGTAATTCAAAAACCGATATAGCTAGACTTCTGAAATTTTCACAGATTATTTATTTCTGGTGCTGCTATAACAACAAATACTAAAAACAAAATAAAGTTAATATTGTATGTTACAACAAACATTATTTTTTTGCTCTTTTTGGCTCGTAATCCATAATGGCAACAAAATAGGCACTTGAAATTTGCACAGAATCCTCAATTACATGTGTACTTTAATAATTAATAATACATACAATTTTTGGCCTATTTTTGCTCTATAATGGTACAGAACCCTTCGTGCGTGAGTCCGACTCCCACTTGGCCGATTTTAATATTCTGTGCTCGTGGCATGATCATATAGTTCAACCAGTGAGTTCAACATAATATTTTTTATTTAAGAATTTTAAATCCTTGGTTTTATACTTTAAACACTATGAAATCCAATTTTTATAACAATATCCATATAGTTTAACCAGTGAGTTCAACATAATATTTTTTATTTAAGAATTTTAAATCCTTGGTTTTATACTTTAAACACTATGAAATCCAATTTTTATAATAATATCCAAGCCTTTTTCAAATGTATTTTTGGATGATGTTTATTATTGTAAATTGTAATATACTTTATAATTCTGTGCTTTTGGGCTTCGGCCACCACCATTTGCCTCTTTTATTAGATCAGGATCTAAGGACTACAAATTTAAATTTTTGCCCCTTACTAGTGAAATATTTACACAATGGACATTCTGCACAATGCAATGTTTTGATCTTGTTTCATATATGATGGAAAGCTTGTTAATAATTATTAGACAAAAAAAAAAAACAATAAAAACATTGTATAGCTTATACATAGTGTAACTTTTCTATTAGTAACATATAATTTTAAATTTTAATAAAGTACTGGCCACAACACTTTATATTTGAGTTTAAAAATAAATAACTTTATAATTTTAAATTTAATTATAATTTAATACACTAGTTACATCAAGTATTTTATGCTTAAGATGCCGGGGTACCCTCGAAATTTTCATACATTCTTAATACCAAAATCATTTTCTCATACGAAAATATTTAACATGTTCGAGTTATTTTTCAGCTTAAGATAGTAATTACCTAGGGTCCTGATCAATTTTTTTTTACAAAATATTTAAAATATACTAAAAAAAATTTTTGTTTAAATATTTTTTAGTAAATTTACTACTAAATATTTAAACACCAAAAAATAGACAAAAACACTAAAAAATATATAAATAAATAGTAAATTTACTACAAAATATTTAAACTTCAAAAAATATTTTTTATTACAAAATATTTAAACTTTAAAAAATATTTTTTATTATTTAAATATTTTGTAGTTATATATTTTTTATTGTTTTTATCCATTTTTTGGTGTTTAAATATTTAGTAGTAAATTTAGTAAAAAATATTTAAACACAAAAAATTTTTTTGTATTTAAATATTTTGTAAAAAAAATTTGTTTAGGACTCTAGGTAATTACTATCTTAACCTGGAAAATAACTCAAACATGTTAAATATTTTCGTATGAGAAAATGATTTTGGTATTAAGAATGTATGAAAATTTCGAGGGTACCCCGGGCCCTTAAAGAAGGAGGGGCATATAGTACCCAGCTCATATTTTGAAACTGGGGCTAGGGTATTAAAACCCCAAACCTTTATAAATATAATACCTACATAAGTATAAAATATCAAATAAAAAATGCAAATATTTAGCACCAAATATTTAATATTAAGAACTGTACGTTTTATAATATTAAAACGTTTTTGAGAAAATAGTTTTAATTATTATTTTTGCTACAAGAAGTAGAAAAGCTAATTTTAAAAAACTTAAATGGTAAGAAATTAAGAGCCTACTGTCAAAACGCTAGCCCCACCTACACACAACGCTATCTTCTAATCGTGATGCAATGATTCCATGAATCGTGCTCCTGGGCGATGTGCTTTACACTGCAGCTAATAGTGAACAATATCGCGTAACAATCGGTTCCCGCATTTTAACACGAAAGTAAAGGTCCTAAAATTGTTTTTGATGATTACTTAAAAATTAAATACAATACTAATATTTCCTTTAGGTATTATTTTATAAAGTGTGTGATTGAATTGAAAATAAGTGAATCGTGTTTTCCGTTAGTTAAACATCAGATAAATTTACAATGATTAAATAAATCTCAATTTCATTTGTGTCAATCGTCTTCCGGGATCATAATACTTATTAGAAAACAGCAAAAATGACAGCCCGCTCTTAAGGGAAAATTTCTTACTGTTTAATCAAACAACCAGTATGGGGACAGCTAGGTAGTTATAATTACATATTTATAATTAATATTGTACAATTAATAATTATTGTATAACACATAGGAGGCACTTATGACATTTAACATGTTTCAACAATTTTATATTACAGTATTCCATCAAATTATTTTTAAAGGAATCACTTTAATTATAATGTTATGTTACTTAAAAGTAATTATTATTAATAACTATTTTAAATATTATAACAAGTAAAATTTGTGTAAGGCAGTAATGGGAAACGGGCAAAGGCGAGGTTGACACTTGACAGTCTCATAGTAATTTAAGTTCTCTTAAGTACTGAATGCACTTAAGTCTTAAGTACATTTTGAACGCTTGGTCCTGCACTGCAATCAATTATTATTCTAGAGTTCTAGTCTCTAGATATTATGCCGTATGCGCATAATCTGAAAATTTTATTATGTTCCTAGAATTCCTTTTATGAAAACTAGGTAAGTAACTATGTTGTTGTGGTATGTAAATATACCTCTAGTATCCTTATGGGATTTATAAGCTTTTTTGCCTTTAAAAGACCCTAAAATTTACTCATACAACATTATCGCATTGCGAAACATACTTTTTTTATATTTTAATATGAAAAACGTTTTCAGTATGACGTGTACGAAGCCATTAATGTTACTCTTATGGATGTACAGCTCGACAAGGCTTTAAATGAACGTGGCGAGAAAAGGAACTAACGCTTGTATCATACAAAAACGTCATTTTTGACAGTTCTTCCTTACCAGCAGAGCCCAGTCCACGTTCGTTTAAAGCTTTCCAGAGCACTATATGTTTTAAGTACTATGTTTGCTGTTGGTCGTCCGCGTCGACGTATTTGATGTGTTCTAAGTACGCTTTGTGGGCGGTCTCACGGAGGCTCTGCTCGGAGGCGTGGCCCAGCTGCTGCACCATGCGTGTGAAGTGTCCCGTTTCGTTCTGCAGCAGGTCGTGGGGGTGACCGCACTCGACAATCCGACCGGCTTCCATCACCTGGGAAATTGTGTTGTTAGTTAACGAGAAAACAGTGGGAGAATTTTAATTAAAACAGTGGGAGAGAGCTTGTCAATTTTACTGGGTGTAACAAAACTAAGTGATAATACTTTAGGGATAGGTGTGTATGTATCTCCTGTATAGAGTTCATTGTGAAAGTATCAAACTGAAACTAAAAAATTTTTATTCAGAGTAATTTTTTTTTTCAAATCCTTTCTGAAAAAGCAATATTTTTTTTGCGATTTTTTATGGGCAAGCGCGCCACCATCATGATTTTGCCCATACAAAAGTGAAAAAAAGTTATTCTTTCAGCTCTCCTACTTTTAGAGCCCCCGCAGACTGCAGACTTTCTATCGGCCCATAGTTTGGTCGGGTTGGGCTGTTAGCGCGCACACTACGCCAACTAAACTGAAGTTGGGTTGGTGGTGACTGGTGAGTGCGCAGACTAGACAATTAGTAATTAGTATCAGAAGGTTCACTAATCACTTACAACAACTCTGTCGGAGTCGGCGACGGTGTGCAGTCTGTGGGCAACTGTCAGGACGGTGCAGTCGGAGAAGAATTTCCGAATCGACTTTTGAATCAGCGCGTCCGTGCTGCAAAAAAAATTGGTTAAAATACATTCTAAAAGTTATGGTCTAACTGCCGCACTCAGAGACGATTAATCACTTAAGTAATTGTAATTACTAATTACCTACTTTATATGGCAAAACAACGTTGCCGGGACAGCTAGTCTAATATGTATATGTCGCAGTCATCTAGTTCAATCTGCGGTTCGATTGAATGACTAGCGCATTCATTGAATGACTCCATTATTGAATGACTCGGCCGAACGTTGATTGAACAGTAACACTCAACATTCAACTAGTTAGCGATTTTTAACATAGCCCTTTGAAGAGAGCGGATATGAAATCAGTCAGGTAATTGAATGTATTTATTTTTAACGGAATAGGAAATTATAAGAACAGTATATAATTCTTAGGTAATTAATAGCAACGTATTTATTACTCCGTCTGTCCAATACGATTGGATTTGGTTAGGTTAGATGGCAAGGCGGGAGCGTAGCGCAGCCATCGTGGTTATTTTTTTGTAAACCACCCAGAAGTAGCCGTCGCCTCATAATTGAAGTCAGTTTCTAGATTAACCTATTATTACGCCACCAACAAATACTTGAAAAAAATTATAGCATTCCATTTATCGACTTCACTATGATGACGTTTAGTCAAGACGTTAAACGTTACAGTCAGCGTCTTGACTAGTTGTCCTTCAGTCCTTCAATAGAACGGTGTCATTCAATGAATACGCTAGTCATTCAATCGAATCACAGATTGAACCACATGACTGCGACATATATAAACTTCTCGTGTCACAGTGTTTGTGCGCGAACTCCTCCAAAACGACTCAACCGATTTTAATGAAATTTTGTATGTAGGTACTATCAGAGAAGTTGATTCCTAGGCAAATGGGGGACCTACGTAGTTTAGTCGCGTAACGTCAAACCCAGCCAACAAATCACAATTATTAACATTGAATTGACATGATCTGATCAAATGACGTTGGTCTGTCAACTGCCTAGGAATCAATTTCCTCGTTAGGCCTTAGAATAGGTTTTTATCTAATTTTACTTTTAACAATTTATATGGTAAAATAACGTTTGCCGGGTCAGCTAGTAGTTTTATAATATCTTCTAAATAGTATTAACTTATAAGTAATTTATGTTACCACTCACTTGGGATCAACGTTAGCGGTGGCCTCGTCGAGTACCAGCAGACGGTTTCGTGCGAGCGCCGCGCGCGCCAGGCACAGAAGTTGTCTCTGGCCGGCGCTGAAGTTCGTACCCCCAGACTCTACGGCGGATGTTAGCGTGGTCACGTGACTCTTTAGCTCCACCTAAACAGTCAGAAAAGGTTAAAGTTAAGTTGGGTTACGGGCTAAAGAAAAGTTTTTTTTTTAAATTTGTAACCATTGCGTAGGTATGTCAAACTTTGGTTTGATTCATTGTAAAACTTTAATTTATATGATGCACGAAAGGAACTGTCTTCACTAATCACAGTCAATAATATCAATCTTCACTTTTCTGCAAACAGAACACAAAAAGAACATAAAGAAGGTCACAATTTTTTTTTAAATTACCAACAAATACTGACCTGTTCTAAAGCTTGCCAAATTTCAGCGTCGGTATATTTGTCGAAGGGGTCCAAATTGTATCGCAAACTAGCCGAAAACAGCACCGGCTCTTGTGGAATGATGGAAATTTTCGACCGCAGTTCCTGTTAAGTATATTGTATAGTAGGTAAATCAGAAAGTGGGATGAAAAGAGCCGTGTTCATAAAATATATAAGTCGCCACGAATGACACCAAAATTTTCCCTTTAAGAAACCTGTCCCTATACCACACTTGAGTATCCCACAGTGGCGTAGCTAGGTAATCGAGGACCCAGGGACAAAAAAAAAATAGGGTTCCCGGTTCACCAGTTGCCCTTACAAGCTACGCCATTGTTTGTGCCGTTAAGTAATATTTGTGCCCTCTAGTAGATTTAAAAAAATATATACCTTAAGAGCGATGTCTCCAGTGTCTACGTCATCAATGTACACATGGCCATCAATCGGTGCCAGGCGGAACAGCGCAGATATGAGCGATGACTTGCCCGCGCCCGTCCGTCCTACCACTCCCACCTGTTTACAGAAGTTAATTGTTAAGCACGTAAATATTTGCCGCGCCTATTTTTAAATGTGTATTGTGTTGAGTGTACGGCGTAATGTTATCCTGACCACAGACGTTTTTATTTTAAGGACTACAAATTCATGTTGAAGGCCTGGTTTGCATACAAAATACGTGTCTACACACAGGGCCCCCGTAAGGGCTACTGGCGCCTGTGTGCAAAAAAAGGATTTTCGCGCCCCTTTAGGCACATTTTTTGGGTTCTTGGTTTTGGCGCCTCTAAAGATGGCAATTTGGCGCCCCTAGAGGATGGCGCCCGTGTGCATTGCACACATTGCACATATGGTAGCGGGGGCCCTGTCTACGCACGTAAGTACTAAATATTAGCCTTAAAATGGTAAGCTCAATATACATATTATATAGATGTGTTTTATATGGAAACCAGGCCTTCGACCTGAATTATACATTTTTGAAATAAGAATGTCTGTGGCCAGGCTTTTTACGAGGCGACTAACACTCATGAGTCATAAGTGTTAGTCGCCTATGAATGAAAACGCTCTCTCTCTCTGTCTCTCTCTAAAATTGGTTATGTCATAATATTATGTGACTTAAAATAAAGAATAATTAAAGAGTTATGCCCAATGCGATTTGGTTTAAGCCCAACCCAATGTCACTTAAGAAAACCCACCTTCCATCCACTCTCAATCACAATATTGAGGTCCTTAAGTACGGGGTCAGCTTCCTTGTCGTATCTGAGGAAGAGGTCTTTAAAGACGAGTCTGGCGCGTTGCGGCCAGTCCTTAGGCGGCGCTGGGCCTTCCGTATTCTCTTGCGGTAAGGATGTGAATTGCACGACACGCTCCACGCTGGTCATCTGAGAAATCACCTCTGTGGTCTGTTTAATACCGTACTGCACCATGTTCACAAGAATCAACCCTTGACTGAGAGCTAAACCTACGCTTCCTGCGTTTGTTGAGTCTGTAATAAACATGCACGTCGTTTAAAATTATTGATAGTGTCTAAACACACTAAGCCGAAAAAACGCGGCCGAAGTTCGGTATGATTACGCTTGCAATGTATTTTAAATTACCGATGACACATCTTGCCGAAATTACGTCGCGTTATATTGTATGCGTAGCGCATTGCTGGTGTAATCATGAGTCATAACGAGCTTCGGCTTCGTATTTTCGGCCTAGCGTGTTTATAGACACTTATTATTATGTACTTAATCTAAAATATGAATTCGATATAATAACGTAAATGCAGGTACATTGATCTTTAGCTAACGCAAGTTGTTAGCACTCTCAAATAACATATTCTACATGTATCTAAACTCCTTTAAAAATTATCATAACGCGTTTACTTGTAGTAAATTTAGTTATTGCCTTTTGGTATTTTATTTAACACCATTGATTGGTAAGACAAAAGGACTATCGGGTTCAGTCAGTTAATTTTTACTCACCATCATCTTGTAGGAGGAATGTGTATGAAACGACGATAACATACGACGCCGATATCAAACTCAGCCACACAGCGAATGTTGTGTTTGTGATTAAGGTTAGGTACCTGTTGACAATAATTTAAAATTTTAATGAAGGTTCTTAACAATAATATCTTTACGGTGGTATAATCGAATTCCCTAAAAATTGCCTACAACATACGAATTAAATACAAGAACTCTTAGGAATTCGTTTTTCACACATCATCATTGCTCTATAATTTCCATATAAAAAAAATATTCATCGAGACCAATTAAATTAGTTTATCTAAGTGGGATAATCCCCTAGATGATAAATTTTATCGTGCTATATCATTGAACAATATTATTGAACAATTTATTTGACAATAACATCGAAAGGCGGGCGCGTTCAATATCAACCTTTTTATTTAGATTATTTAGGTAATGTTCACATTTTATAATATGGTAAAATAGGTTTAACAAAAGAAACATCTAAAATTCTATATCAAGAACTAACCAGGCAGAAGTGTGTACATCCTGTTTGTCGTCGAACTGTATCCGCAGTAGTTCCTGCGCGCTGCACGCCCGCACTGTCGTCAGCCCCGCCATACTCGCCGACACATGAGAGAACACCGGGGAACGGGATACGCCCTCCACTCTGGATGAAAAATTCGTTATAAACAAAGGATTGCCCTTAACAACCTCCCTTTTTTGGTAGCCTAGTGATGTCCCTGGCTTTGGCAGAAAAAAGGCGTTAGGTAGGCCCTAAAGCAACCTATTTATATGTATATGTATACTTTAGCTATGCCTCTGACTTCGTTAGTTGAATAATTTACTTTGTCTGAAATTTTATTAAGTTTTTTGGTACAAAAACTTTATCTATATATATAAATGGATTTTCCATTGTGTTAGTAACGCTATAACTCGATAACGGCTGGACCGATTTGGCTAATTTAAGATGACGCCTTGATAATTTGGCTGTAGCGATGTCCATTTTTCTCAGCAATGACTAAAGCTAAGAAATTAAAGTTCATTGTCAGTATTCATCATGTCTTTGTCTTTGAATTACCCATAGCATAACACGATTGGTCAACTTTTATAACACAGAATAATCAATCAAAAAGACCTCTGTAAAAAAAGGGATTCCTATTTTGCCAACAGAGGAGAGTGATATAAGCTTCCAAAATTTGTACATAAATTGGTTCTAGTATACACTTTAATTTGTCCATAGCTTATATGAAATGTATTTATGGTTTTTAAATTACGCGACAAAAACCATTTTGTCGCTACGCCCTTTCAATTTTTTGCTGTTCCATTGCTTGTTTTCTATGAGAGGCCGTGCCAGCCCTGCATAGAAAACAAGCAATCTCAAACACATCCAACACGGTTTTTCACTTTAACATGGCGTCACCTTGATTGTGGAACTCCAAGGAAAGTTCATAAGTGACACGAAGTTCACCGGGACATCTAGTAGGTGATAAGTTACTTTACTAATTATTCTTTTTAACTTTTTGTGTGACATAGGTGCTTTATCATTAAATAAAGAACAGCTTATTTCAAATATAGAACTTACCTTTTTATTGCTTGTGCCGTAGTCAAGTATACGACAGTCCAAAAGTACATGAGTATCCCACAGAATAAAGTTGTCAGTACCATGTATGGATTTACAATCGCCACCATCACTAAAATACCCATCATCACCATGAATATCTAAAAATTAAACGCGATTTAATTATTTTTCGTCAATTAAATTCTAAAATACATTCACTATTCGGTTTGTTTTACTGATCTAGCAGGGTCAGATTAACCATAAGGGCCCTGGGGCGACGCAGACAGATGCCCTTTTTAACCAAATATTGATCAGCAAAAATTGTGTAAATAAAATAGTATTTCAGTCAATTTACCTGAATACTGTCTAAGTACATCCTAGGTAGGATTTCGTCTACCACTCCCATGTCTTTGGAGAACCGGTTGAGAATACGACCAGACGGATTAGTATCGAAAAATCTCATCGTTGCTGACAGAATGTTACTAAACATTGTGTTGTGAAGTTTTATTGAGCTTCTCATGCATACCCACAAGAACAGCATTGATCTGGACAGATTTTTTTAAATTATTTTAACATTTTACGACTACATAATATTATAGTCTGTCAAAAAAGTGATGAAATTAAAAAGTGGCAACATCGCAGTGTCATCCCTTTCAAATCAATTTAAGAAAAAAGGGATGACACTACGATGTTGCCACTTTTTAATTTCTTCACTTTTTTGACATACTACAGGTAGTTATAAATTAAGCATAGACTAAAAGAAATTTTACGCTCACCTTGTCGTTGTCAGAAGAATGCAACCTAAAATTAAAATGCCCCAAACAATAATATAAAATGGATGTTCTACCGAATCGCTGTTCCCTAGAGTCATAGCGGTTAAAGCAGTCTTTACTATGGTTCCGATCACAGTTGAGTTCGGTGTAATTGTCTCAGTCTCATTATTATCGTTTACAGTTGAGAGAGGAATTACGTTTGTCGAGTTCAAAACACCGCTTTTGTTTTCGTAAGTCGCCTCGACTTTGTTCATCCTGAAATTATAACGAGAGTATGAAACATACACATGTATGTACAACGCTTTAAAATTTAAATGAACGTGGGCGGGGACGCTGCAGGCACAATATAGTATATACAACGTGAAATTTTAGTGGTTGTTTTCCCGCAGCAGAACGATTAACCTATAGTAGTACTATCGAACATTGCATGTTATTTTTTGAAAATAAAAAATATTTTGTATGTCGTACTATGGAAACTTTATGCCGATAGGCGCGAGTTACTATGGACCCGACCGAATTTTTTTTTTGATTTGACCAAAAAAAACTTTACAAATCTATTGTACTACTAAGATAGAATCATTTTACTGCGGGAAAACAACCATTAAAATTTCACACTGTATAAATATATAATATCTACCTATACTGTGCTGCAGGTAAAGTGCTACAAGAATTTAAAGTTTAAATGAACGTGAACGGGGCGCTGCTGCCTGGTGGGGTTGGACCTGTCGGAGTAGGAGAACTGTCAAAAATGGCGTTTTTTGTATCATGGCAGCGTTAGTTCCTTTTTTCGCCACGTTCATTTAAAGTTTTGTCGCACTTTACTTACTGAACAGTGTAATTTTATTACGCTTAAATAGGGATAAAATAATCACCAGAAAGTCAGCCAAAGATCACTCATAGACGTCACGATTTGAGCCAACAAAATAAACACTATGGTAGACAACATAAGGAACCAATTGGCACCGGCACGAAAGTACTTCATGTATACAGCGGAAGATACGCGACCTGAAAAAAAAAGAACAATAAATAATTATTGAAATATGTATTATGCGTCTAGTTAATAATGTGTTACCTAGTTAGAAACCTTGGTGTAAAATCGAAGAGACGCATTGTAAAAGTACATTAGAAGATCTAGACACGCGGTCGCGTGTCCAGCCAAGTTCCAGCATAACAGAATGGCGAGCAGCACCGTGTGTAATATTACACGAACCATTTGCAGCTACTTTTGACCCCCTCTTAATTCAGAAACTATTTCACATAAACGTTTCAAATTTGGCTCATATAATGAGACTTGCGAGATAAACATATGCTCTCATGAGCACAGTTCAAACGGTTATTAAGATATTAACGCCCGAAAATCTACATTTTTATCACTGACTGACTGACTGACTGACCTATAGATCAAAATTCTAACCCACTTCCAGATGACCTAGAAGGCTGAAATTTGGAATCCAGCTCGATAATTGTGTGTAAGCGTAGGGAAAAATCAGAAAACAAAAAAAAAATCGGTCAAGTGCGAGTTGGACAGAGCGAAACTAGGCAAAAATTGTGTTTTTTGTATGGAGATCCCCTTAAATATTTATTTTATTTTACTTTTATTATATATTATGAAAGGAAAAATATAATAAAAGATTTTGTGAATATTTCAAGTACCTACCGGCTGCCATTATTGATTTTGAGCAAAAAAAGGCCAAAAACTCACGTTTATTGTATGGGAGCTCCCCGTAAATATATTTTATTTGTAATGTGAAAAACTTTAGGAAATGAATAGAAGGTGACTTTATGAAGTGTGTCTGTCTGTCTGTTACATTTTCACCCCCAAACTGCTTGTACCGATTGTTCTTAAATTTGGTATGGAGATATAGTTTGAGTCCTGGGAATAGACATAGAATTCTTTTAATACGTCTGTACGTCTGTCCGTCTGTCTGACCGTCTGTCTGTCCATCCGTCCATCTATCTGTCTCTCTGTTAGATAGCTATAATAATAGCTACACTTCCGCAAAATAAGTTGTACCCTATAGTTATTAGTTGGAAATACACTTGTGTTATACCGTATTATTCCAATACCTCCTGATGGTAGCTGCTTTTTCCATTCGCTTGGATTTTCTTTGGCTAGTTTTCATCAGAATTAAAATGTTTATTTAATAACTATATGAAATGACTGATGTAATGAAAACTGGCCAAGTCAAATCTAATCTAGTTTAAGATCTCACATTATTTAAATAACATCAATTGTTATAGATATTCAATAAAGCAAAGAAATAGACTCTATTATTTGTTCATATTGTTATTTGGTTCCTATACATACATATATTTCGATTTTCCATGAAACTTGGCACTTATTTAGATCTCCATCCTTTTTACGGCGAAGACCATAGACAAGAATAATGTTTGTATGGAACTTGGCTCTCCATTTACATTATGTTTTTGGTGGGATTGTAATGTGGAAACATTTTGCATTGACAATGCTATCTGCAAATGTTAGTAAAGCGATAAATAGTATTCAAAGTTTGTAATAACTTTAAACAATAACCTCTAGCTTCTGATAATCTTTAAAATTGTTTAAATTATGAAGAAACGCCTCCATTGTTTTCTTACATTAAGGTGTAATAATATTAAATATTAAGGATGCAACAGAATGACACATGCATTATATTTATTTTCATTGAGCTGACTTAAATATGTGTTATCAAGTCTTAAAAAATGTTATTACAAAATTAATTTATGCTCAACATGTGATCTTAAGAACAGTATATTTTACATTTCGCATACCTACTCGTATCTAATAATAATTATGTGTACCTATACGAGCTATAATACTAGATGTAAATCTCTAGTTATCGTTACAAAATACAATGTACAAACGTTGTTATCATTATTATCTATATATACCTAATGTTAGCAGATGAGCTAGTAAAGATAAAGGTTGATTTTAGTAGAAGTACTTAGCTAATTAATGAAAGATATAGGAAAAATATCTTTCTTACCTGAGGCAGTAAGTTCCGCAGTTTCTTCCTGGTCTTCTTGAAAGCCGGACTGTCCGAGTGCACCGTCGGCGACGGTGCTTACACTGGCATGGGACTAAAAGTTAAAAACTTCATCAAAATCTGTGCTTTCTGTTGAGGTGAAACCTCTTTCGTAAAAGATGCTGTTGGCCGCGATCTGTTTTTTTTAGAAGATGTTTTTTGTATTTTTTGATATCTGTCATGTCACTTGTTGAAAATTATCACTGTCTAATGTCGAATGAAATAAACCGATGATACGATTTATCTATGTGCATTGTTTTTACTAATTTCATTTTTATAATACTTCATTCCACCGGAGCCGTGTATAGAAAACGACTCCCCGTAAAAGGTTATGGGCCCAGAACGCAAGAAGTGCTAAAAATATTAATTATGGAATTAAGTAAAATGCAAATCTCAAAGTTGGATGGTACCAACTGGGTGCAGTGGCGATACAGGATGACTGCACTACTGAGAGGTATGGATGGGCTTATCGATATTGTGAATCGTAAAGTTAGTAAGCCAGAGAAGCCAGCAATCAATAGTGGCGATGCTACCTCTGCAGTGGCAATGGCTGAATACAAGAAGAATTTAGGAGAGTACTTGAAACTTGAAAGTACGGCTCTTTTATTAATTACGAACAATATTTCGGATGAAACATTAGATAAGGTGATCAGGTTTTCAAGTCCAAGTGATGTCTGGGATGAACTGCATCGGCTATACGACGGCGTGAACGATGACCGTCTGTATCATGCCTGTACGAGCCTGTTTCAGTTAAAGATAGACATTTCAGATGACATTGCAACTCATATTTCCAAAGCTAAGAACTTATGGCATAATCTAAATCAAGAGCTAATCAAAGCGGATGATGGGAAGGAGCTGCCAGAAATACTACTTATCTGTAAGATTTTGGATACATTGCCGGAGGAATATTTTTCCTTCAAGTCAAGTTGGTTGTTGATGTCAAAGAAGGACAGAACTATAGACAATCTAACTAGTCAGCTTTGTGCTCATGAAAGGGCCTTGACGACAACTTCAAAGGAAGATATTGGAAGCGTGTCAAGGTCCACAGGTGAAGCTCTGCTTGTTGACCGTAAGAGAGGAACCATTAAAAGAAAAACCAAAGCGTTTAAATGCCATAGCTGTGGAGAAGTTGGGCACTTTAAAAAGGACTGCCCTAACAAAGAACGGCTCGGAAAAGCAGGAAAAACCAACATGATGGCTATGCTGGTCAACGTCATTGATTGTATCACAGATCAGGAAGCGTGGTACGTCGATAATGGGGCCACTCACCACGTTACGATGAGAGATGACTGGTTCCAGAATTTTGACCGTTTCAAAGAACCACACATGGTAACCACTGCTGATGGAAAAGTCATAGATGCGCTAGGAAAGGGTTCGATTCTTATGAAGACAAAGGAAAGAACATTCTTAATGAATGATGTGTGGCTAGTTCCGAATGTCACGAAGAATCTTTTTTCGGTGCTCTCAGCACATGATATAAACACGGAAAGTTTGTTTACGTCACAAGGCACTACTTGCTCATTTAGCATTAAAGGAGAAGTGTGCGTGACTGGAAGTAGACACAAACATGGCGGTTTGTACAAACTAAAGTGTAAAGTGATTCAACCCAAGAAGAGGGTGATGTTGAATGCAATTGACACGTTACAGCTTTATCACGAACGTATGGGTCATCAGGACAAACGCCACGTGAAGCGAGTAATAGAACGAGAACTCGATGTAAAGTCAAAGGACAGTGGGAGTCTATGCGAAGGATGCATTTTTGGAAAGACACACAGGAAGAAGTTTGGTGTCCGAGAAAAAGCTGTCAGTCCAGGCGAACGCATTCACTCTGATGTATGTGGTCCATTCCCACCAAGTTGTTCGAAGTCTCGGTATTTCGTCCTATTCAAAGACGAATTCTCCAAGTACCGTTACGTGTACATCATGAAAAATAAATCGGAAGTACCTGAGTTACTGAGTCTGATGTTAGCAGATGCGAAGGCAGCAGGTCACCGAATTAAGGAATTTCTGAGCGACAACGGAGGCGAATTCGATAATGAAAAAGTACGCAAAGAATTGGACAAGTACGGAATACACCAACGTTTGGTTATGCCTTACACGCCTGAACAGAATGGCAATAGTGAAAGGGAAAACCGCACAATCGTGGAAATGGTTAGAGCAATGATGTATGCGCATGGAGAACTTCCTCAAGTTTTATGGGCTGAGTTGGTGAAGACTGCGGTTTACATTTTGAACAGAACAGGTCCAACTTCTGCGGAAGATAAATCCCCTTTCGAGCTGTGGTTTGGTAAGAAACCACAAATAAAACATTTGAGGATCGTCGGTTCTACGTGCTACGTGCATATTCCCAAACAAAAAAGGAAGAAAATGCAGAAGAAGGCACAAAAGTGCATCTTTATTGGCTATGACAATGACGATGGGTACAGACTATGGAACAAGGAATCAAACTCTCTGGTACGATCTCGAGATGTCACATTTGATGAAAGACCCATAGAATCAAAAATTGACGCTGACGGTTCGGAAATGGAAAAAGAATTGACTGACCTGGAAGTCCCCTTATATGTTAGAAGAGAACCTACCTCTAATACTGATGTAAATGAGGACTTACCGGTAGAGAGGCACAGCGACATAGCCCAAGAAGAAAGCCAAGACGCTGTTGAAGCCCCTGTTGCTAGTGATGAGGTAGAATTAGAAAATGTACTTCCAGAATTCCCAGATGAAGTTGAATCTATTGAATTAGGGAGGGAGAATGAGGAAAGAGACGAAGAACGAGTCAATGATGATAATGAAGGCGAAATCATTGAGCAGTTAGCAAGACATGAGATGCGCTTAAGAGACCGCTCTCTCCTCAGACGTCCTGGTAAATTCAATGATTACGTATCATATGTCGGCACAGATTCCTATGTAGAGCCTAACACGTACAAGGAAGCAGTAGCCTGCCCTGATAAGGAGTTGTGGATTAAAGCTATGGAGAGTGAGATTGAATCCCTAAATGAGAATAAGACATGGATTCTAGACAGGTTACCCAAGAACCGGAAAGCAATTCCATGTAAATGGGTTTATAAGGTAAAGCAAAACCCTGATGGTACAGTCAGCAAGTACAAAGCTCGACTTGTAGTAAAAGGCTTTCGACAAAGAAAGGGAGAAGACTACGACCAGACTTTTAGCCCTGTAGCCAAGATGGCAACAGTCCGAGCTGTTTTGAGTATTGCAGCTAGTGAAGGCATGAAACTAAGTCAGTTCGATGTCTCAACAGCTTTTCTATATGGATCTCTATCAAACGAAGAAATATATATGAAACAGCCAGAAGGGTATGATGACGGGACGGGTCGAGTCTGTCTGTTAAAGAAAAGTTTATACGGTCTAAAGCAAGCTCCTCGTTGTTGGAACAGGACTATTCTGGATTTCTTCAAAGAAATTGGCCTTGAAGTCAGTGAGGCAGATCCATGCCTCTTCAAAAGAGATAATGGACACGAAAAGCTGATAGTGGCTCTCTATGTCGATGACGGGCTGGTCGCTGGTTCAAATGAGGGTGTAATTAATAAGTTCTTTGAAAAACTAAAAGAGAGGTTCAAAATTACAACCAAGGCAATCTCTTATTTCCTGGGACTTGAGATAGAAACCAGAGAAGGTGGTGATATAAGAATTCACCAGACAGCCTATGTTAAGAAAATTTTGAAACGGTTTGGAATGCAAGAGTGCAGACCGGTATCCACTCCGATTGTTAAAGAAGAAGTAGTTCAGAAAACAGAGAAGGACGACGAATTCTTTCTCAGAAACTACAGGCAAGTGGTTGGTGCACTCGCATATCTAATGGTTGGTACTAGACCTGATATCGCTTACGCTGTGAGTGTGGTCTCGAGAAAACTAGAAAATCCCACTCCAGCAGACTGCGTAAGGTTGAAGCGCATTCTACGCTATCTGCAGTATGCACCTGATTTGGGAATACTTTATAAAAGGAATTATAAAAGAAGTAACATAGAATGTTATAGTGACGCCGACCACGGCGGAGATATTGCGACAGGAAGATCCACTTCTGGAGTTTTATGCCTATATGCTGGTGGAGCAGTATCGTGGCTCAGCCAGAGGCAACAAAGCGTTGCGATATCTACAACAGAAGCCGAGATAGTCGCTGCCAGTGAAGCTGCCAGAGAAAGCATTTGGCTAACTCGTCTTATTGGTAGTTTGGTAAAGACGGAAGGACTACCTGTACTGTATGTAGATAATGAGGCAGCTGTACGCCTTGCTGAGAACCCTGAGTTTCACAGAAGGACAAAGCACATACGTATTCGACACTTCTTTGTACGAGAGCTAGTGGCGAATAGAACTATAACTGTGAAGAGGATCAGCACTGAACTGCAGCTGGCAGATATTTTTACGAAGCCCCTTGCTAGGCCTCGCTTTAAACATCTGGTGAACTGTCTTGGCCAGCACATCTAGAGAAGGTGTTGAGGTGAAACCTCTTTCGTAAAAGATGCTGTTGGCCGCGATCTGTTTTTTTTAGAAGATGTTTTTTGTATTTTTTGATATCTGTCATGTCACTTGTTGAAAATTATCACTGTCTAATGTCGAATGAAATAAACCGATGATACGATTTATCTATGTGCATTGTTTTTACTAATTTCATTTTTATAATACTTCATTCCACCGGAGCCGTGTATAGAAAACGACTCCCCGTAAAACTTTCATTAGAAGCTACGACGACAAAGACAGAAACGCAAATACACCCCTATCGCTACAAAAATAGGGAGGACATAAGTGAGACTCACTCTGTGTTTAAATAACAAATATTATATAGGGTTAATTTATATAAAATTCAAATGTTGTTCAAAATTACATGATATTATGACATTCAAAGTAAAAATACTTTGACTTGGTTATAGATATTGACATCATCACTTGTTAAATATTGAATCAGTGATGTTAATTGGTCGACTAATTTAGAATTGTGTTGATTAGATTACCGTACCGCTATAGACATGCTTCGGTTAATCTTCAGGGGTAATTCCTCGCCCTCTTGTCCTGAGGGGGTTTCCGCTTCTTCAAGTAATTCCTCAAATAGTGGCAACTTCGACATTTCCTCGAAAGTTCCTTGCGACTCAACCTCGCCCTGCGAAAGAAAAACGAATATAAAAACATTTTTGGGGGTTGTTAGTTGTTACTGCCCTTTCAAAACTAAAAATAACTGCCCGTTTACGCCCTTAGCTAACTACGTCATTAGATCAAAATATTATGATGTCATAAAATGTTATGCATATAACTATTACTCACTCAGTAACATAATTTTATTTTTACTGCTCAGATATGATAATATTTAAACATAGGTCAACCTTAAAGATGAATTTTGAGTAACAGCATATAAATAAATATTAAATTAAATAGTTCCCACTTCCCAGGATTGTGCTATCAAAACACAAACAACTGATAACCGCGAGGTCAATGGGACTTCGGATATGACCGACATTTACAATGAATGTTGTGAGTGCATTACTCCACAATATTTTTTAATCACCTTGACCGGCTGGTGGGTCAAGGTACGTTTACAATTTAAATAACTCTGTACTTAATCTGTAACGAGTAATTTTTTGTTTGTTTTCAACGACTAAAAACATTAGCAGACGGGACACTAGGAGAGCACGTGAAACTGTTACAACTCTAATCTTCTCATTACAATGAGAGCTTGAGGATTTATTCTTAACTTTATCTCACTTTTGTACATTTTGTGTCAAGCCACTTAGAAACTGCAATGTTGATAAGTAGATGGGACAATTTCCCCTTTCGTTCACGGTGCTCATAGGCCATAGCTATAATATAATATTAATTACACATTCAAAGAGATGGGGCATGCTGTTTGTGCTGGATCTCTCATCTTAGAACAGGAAACACTTACATTTCTGAGTATGACGACTTTGTCAGCGGTCTTGAGGTGGTGCAGCTGGTGCGTGACCAGCACGCGCGTGGAGTGCCGCAGCAGGCCGTTGACGCACTCCGACACCAGGTGCTTGCCCACGTGCGTGTCCACCGCCGACAGCGGGTCGTCCAGGAGGTATATGTCGGCCTGAGTCATTGATTATACAAAGTGATATTGTTATGTACAACAAGATAACGCCCGCAACTCCGTTGCGCCAAAGTCGGTTATAGCGCGAGAACCGTACATTTTTCCGGGATAAAAAGTATCTGAATCTTTAAAATAATCTCATTACGCGTACGTGTATTTATAAAGATTTTTTATTTTTTTCACTCAAATATTTTTTTTTTGTTTATTTGAGTCAACAAACAGTAACCAAAGTATATATTACCAAACAGAAGTACATACAGATTAATCTTATTAACTATGGTACCAACTACGTTAACTACATATTACTAGATTTAATAATGAACAATAACATTCAGTAAAAAGCAAATGTACAAATTATAGCATCAATACTAGGTAGGCCTGGCAGGCTCAGTGTTTTCCTTAACTCAAAATAAACATTGATTTATATTGGCCTATGCAAATTGTGGTGATTGCTAAGGTGCTTGTGCCTAATTTGGGAATTGTTTATAATCGACACTTACTTGTCGATAGCACGCTCGTGCCAGGCCGATACGAGCCCTCTGTCCGCCACTGAGACTGATGCCCCTCTCCCCCACCAGGGTCGAGTCCCCGGCCGGCAGCTGCTCGAAGTCACGCAGTAACGCACAAGCGGTAACCACCTAGAATCATAAATATTGAATATTTATAACAGTTAAAAAATTAAAACTTAACATTTAGAACGCATGATGGTTACCCGTTATCATTTTTTCCCGTTATATCAGATTGTAAACGGCCCATGATTTTATTTCGATAAATTGTAACAAAAAAACTTAATTTAAAAAAACGCAATGGACAACGAGATCAGGCGCCCTGGGCTGTAGCCCCTTTCGCTTCAGAGTAAGTACGCCACTGGTTGGGGTTATTGCCATTACGAACGCACTTGAAGATTGTGCCCTTTCATCTTCAATTTTCATAATTTTTTGACATTTCGAATGTCAAAAGATTATGAAAATTGAAGATAAAAGGGCACAATGTGGACATAGCTATTAATCAATACCATGAACATGGCCTTGAGTGACGTAATTTCGGGCGCGCCAGAAAACGAATAGGTACGTATCAACTCTCAACTCCCAACTATCGTACGGTTTATATGTATTTAGATGACATCTTTACTAAATACATAATAATATTATGTATTATGAAGCTGAAGAGGTTGTTGTATCTCAGGAGCTACTGGTCTGATTTGAAAAATTCTTTCAGTGTCAGATAGCTCATTTATCGAGGAAGGCAATAAGCTATATTTTATCACGCTAAGACTTATAGGAGCGAAGAAACAGAGGAAAATGTGGAAAAAAACGGGGAAAAACTTATCTCACGGCTACTGGAGCAATTTTTTAAAAGTAGACCACGAGAAGGATATAAGCTATTTTCGTGGGTTAATTTGTTTGTGAAATTAATAATTCACGCGGGCGAAGCCGCACGAAACGTCTAGTGTATTATAGTAATATGTGGTAATATTAATATGTTAGCCCAGCTTAGCAACAGTTGCGAACACAAAGGGATTAGTAGAAACCCATAGGGTGAGGTTCCTTGAAACTCCGCCGCTTAGTATTGTGAAATTCCAGGAAACCGTAATTTCCAAGAAAGTTTCCAAGAAACCGTCTCGCTATGAAGTATGAACGTTTGCGAGTAAATAGGATTTTATAGCGTAGCGCTTGCCATGCTGTGCTACAATTTTTAGCATCATTAAATACATTTTAATCGACTTTCCTAAAAGGAGGAGGTTAGTTATATTATGTTCGGCTGTTATTTTTTAGTACAGTGTTGGGTAATGGGTTGCTACTGTATTGCTAGGGTATTCCAGTCACCAGTGCCCATTTCATTATTCCAGTAGCATTTCCTGGGCTAGATTGGATTATTGAATTGGAATAAAATAAACCGGCCATAAAGTTTTTTGCTCCCGACCAAAATAGGGGTGTGGTATAAGTTTGAGCTGTTTGTCTGTCTGTCTTCTCATTCCTTACGCGAGTTTTGAATCTGGGGCTGTTTTTTAATTTCTTAATTGAGCATCACTTATTAATTATTATGTAAAGCACAATACACAAAACCTAGGCATAAGACGATACACATTAATTCTTTAATGACTTACTAACAGTTAACGTTGTTAACAATGGCAATATTTAATTATGTACCTACTTTGTAGTAATTTATGACTCAATAAAATATAATAATATAAAATTATCTCCATTCTCGGCAAAATACATGCTGTTGGCGACGCGACCACCACCGTACTGCATTTTGCCACATTTAGGAAATGTAAAAAAAAGGTTATTGTTTATGTTTTGTCTATGGCGAAGCAACGCCGCGAAATTCAATTGTTTTTGTTCAGTTGTATAAAAAGTGAATGTCGGGCCGCGGGCGTCGGCAGTTATAATTTAGTCTTAGTTTTGTAAAAGTGTATTTTGAGTTTTTCGTTAATATATCGGACTTTCTCGTGCATTCAAGAATTTTATTCTAAATTCCTCCTCCCGTAGCCTACACCTGCCATTGTTAGATCTTTCAGCTAGAATGTTTCAGCTAAGCATAATTTATTAGTTTTAGTAGGAAGCAAATTTTTTCATTCCTATTGAATGTAATGAAATATAAGCAAATGAATTTAATTTAATGAGACGAGATTATTATTAGAGAAGTATTTAAATTAGTAACATAATATGTACAAACGTCATTGAAAACAAACGCTCTACCTTTACAATAATATATTAACACCCTATCTGTAAAGCCTCCGCAAGCGGTACGTAAATTGTTTATAAAAAATTATTAAAATACCACACATTCTTTTTTGGGGGTCCGTCAAAATTTCCCCTTCTTAAAAGCTTTCAGCACTAAAAAAGATTGAGAGCAGCTGCTGTCGTAAACAGTAGGTACATAGAGTTTTAAATTAATAAGGGTGATCTGCAAAACATTTAAAACATATTACATTACTAGCTGTCCCGGCAAACATTGTTTTGCCATATAAAGTATTTCTACTTCATCAGTTGATACAAAATCTGACCCCCTTTTTGGTCCCCTTAGAGGGGTGGGGGAGGGGAATTTTATACACCAGATGTTAAGTTGGAAGAAGACAAATATATCTGCGAAAACCGCATTCAAATCGGATCAGTAGTTTTCGTGTGATGCTGGAACAAACATACAGACAGACAGACAAAAAACTAACTACAGTTTTGGCTTCTATAGCGATGTAGTAACACCCCGTGCTTATTATTTTTTGAATATTTTTAATGTACAGAATTTTCATTTCTACAGTTTTGTTATATTATGTATAGATATTACGAGTATGCAATGATATTTCAGATAACAAAGTGTCTTATAAACTTATCTCTCTTTCTTACTTTATTATAATATCTAAAGTAAGTAAGCTATCTATTATAATATTAAATCTAATTGAGGAGAGTAAATGTGGCCTGTGGGGTAGTGCTTAAAGTCACTGAGTGCGGTGGGAGGTTCTATCTAATACAATAATAATTTATCTAACCTTCTTGTATCGCAGTTTGTCGTACGGTAGGCCGAAGAGTATATTCTGTCGGACTGTTGCCACGAACAGCCAAGGCTCTTGGCTAGCGTAGGCTATGGTGGCTCCGCCGAGCGACACAGTTCCTTTGGAAGGCTGCAGTTCGCCCAAAATCACTTGCAGAAGAGACGACTGTGGAGAGATAGAATGGGATTAGACTATTAAATATTAAAGTCAAGTAGTAATAAAATACGAAATTTTAAGCGAATGTATAAATTAAACCAAACTATGACATCGTTATATTATGTTAAAGTTTCCAACTTCCGAGACAAACAAGCGGCTAGGCGGCAAGCACGTAGATTTTTGACGTAAAGTCTATAATAGTCTACGTAAACTCACTTGGATTTGTTGTTGTAAAATGACTGACCGAATGGTGTCCTATTAGGACTATTACAAAATTTAAAATTATAACCCGTGACGGATAAAATCAAATTTGGAACCTCACGTCCTCCATTCGATATTGAAAATACAAGATTTGGTACGGCTTAAACTGGCTTGACTGCTGTTTTTTCGGTTTAACTTTCAAGTTCCCCGGCACTCATTTAAGTCAACCGCAAAAAAGAATACTATAAACGAATTCAAATAAGTTAAGTAACAAAATAATTTTGAGATTTAAGATAAGGACTAAGTATTAAATACTCTACACCAGTGGTTCTTAAACTTTTAGTCATGAGGGACCATTTTTACCAAATGTTTGTCTTGCCGGGGACCACCCAGAAGTTTGTACATATTTTAATTTCGTATAATATATTATGACGTATTAAGTATGGAGTCAATACTCATAATAATATTATGAACTCTACAATCTTCATATTATTTAACAGTTTGTACGGTAACACAATATTATTCAAATTAATATGTTATTATAATATTAGTACTACCTTACATGATTTCAATCATTATAATATTTTACAAGTACCGTATATTTCTAAATTAATGCCATAATCAATAGGTCACAAGTTCTCAACAAGAACCATTCATTCATCGAATTTAATTCAATCGATTTTTGCGCTTTATCAGCTGTGCGATACTTTAAGAGGAAACGCGGGTATGGTAGAATTTAAACGAAGAAACTATTGCCATCACGCTTCTCCCTTCTTCGCCGGCACGTGTACTCATGTATTGTGATAGAGACAGTCGACAGATATATATAAATCGAGGAAACGTAGTCCTCTGATTCCTCCTTCAAAATAGAGCCTATCAAATTTTTTTATATCTTCAGGAAGAGTGAGTCTATGCCTCTACTTTTTATTTTATCTTTCAAATTTGCTTCATGGTCGGTGGATTGGCGCGGGTACGCCGTAGGTACGGGGCATTAATTTTTTGCGATTTTTGAAGGGATATATTTTTTATTTATTAGTAAAATTAAGGAAAATCGAACGTAGAGGCATAGTTTTAACACATCCCAATTCCCAATAATTGTATAAAAAATAATTTATCTAGACCAGCGGTCGGCAACCTTTTGGCAGGCAAGGGCCACAAGGTGGCAAAACAAACTAAACAAAGCCCAATACCTATGCATAATGAGGGCTTTTCTAGATCACAATTTTAAAAAAAGTTTCAACCTCTGATGTATGGCACTAGTAAAAAGCGAAGTAAAGTAAGAGGATTCAGAAAATAAACAAAGTTTTTATTACAAAATGACACAAACAGCTACGTTTTTAAGTTGCGATAACGATGACAATATAAGAAAACATTGTTTTTACTTTTTGATACTTTAAACTTATTCTCAAAACATTCACGGGCCGCAAATAAAATGTTCGCGGGCCGAACACGTTGAAAAACGAAACGAATACGACTGATGTCATACTGTTATCACTCGTCAATTGTACATAGATAACGTCATAATAATATTATATTATTATTATTTATTATGTCAAGAGTAAAGATAAAATCTCGTCTAATAGTGCACTGTGTAGACTCCATTACAAATAACTGTATTATAAATAGTATTTTGAAAAGATAAAACCGACTTCAAAATTGTACGTAATTGAGAATAAAAATTGCCTTATCTTATAAACTACTGAACCGATCTTGATGAAACTTGTAGTGTTCCCTAAGTTGAACAATACGTAGTACAACAAAAAAAGTATTACTTAAATCGGACTTGTAGTTCCAGAGATATGCGTGCACAAACATAAAAACATACATACATACACTTTTGAAATTAGGCACATTTGTTCAGACACTGAAATAGTCTAACATATACAAAAACGGGGCAGTTCTGGAAATATTACATACATACGCGTCGAATTGATAACCTCCTTTTTTTGAAGTCGGTTAAAAATAGGAATAAAGAACCATACTTTGTACAGCGATATGATGTAGGTAACACAATACATAAGCTACCGAACCAGCGGTTCTCAAACTATTTTGGTGGCGGAATCCTTTTAGGAAGTGACGTCATTTTTGACGACCCCCCCCAAAAATATTGTTTTGTATTTAAATGAATTGTTTCCAAGTCATCTGCGGTATGATGCGGTGTCTGATGTTATTTCTAAACAAATTATGTACATAGTACGAATACGCCGCGAATAAAGCTGAAGAGCTTTCTCTAGTTTGTTTTTTTGAACGCTAATCTCAGGAACTACTGGTCCGATTTGAAAAATGCTTTCAGTGTTAGATAGCTCATTTATAGAGGAGGGGTATATAGGTTGAATAGGTTCTATATACACTAAGACTAATATGAGCGAAGAAACAGAGCAAAATGTGAAAAAAACGGGAATAATTATTTGAAAGGGCTTATCTCACGAACTACTGGAGCAATTTTTATGTTATTTGGCATATAAATAAAAAGTAGACCACATGACCACGTGAAGGATCAAAGGTTATTTTTATGTGGGCTAATTTGTCTGCGAAATTCCTCATTTATGCGGGCGAAGCCGCGCAGAACGTCTAGTATAATATAACAGCCCCAGACCCAAGGACTCCGCGGAGCAAGTGACACTTTGAGAATGGCTGTACCAGACATGACGTTTTCGTGCGATAACTTTATTTGTATTACACACCATATTATAAATGGAAGGACAAATATATACACAAACACCGAGATTCGAGAGCACTCTTCACAGTTCACACGGTATCATAGTAGATAACTAGGTAAATTTAGATAATTATCATGTTATGTAAACCCATTTTAGCGTTTTAACTTTTAAACCAGCGGCGTAATATTATTAATATTGGATGTCAACAACACTAATCTCCGTATATTTACCAATCGCCGCTAGTGTATCTATTGTTACCAAAATGTTTTTACCGATAAACCATAATAATATTACACTATGAGCTCCTTAGGGTTAAATATAAGTATTTACGAAACTTTAAGATATATACATTAGACAACCCTTATTGCCACTTTAAGTCACTTAATAATGGTAAACAGGCATTGGTTTTTTATTACGATCGTGAATCCTCACCTTGCCAGATCCAACCAATCCAGCGACTCCAACAAACTCCCCAGGCTTCGCCGTAAACGATATATTTCTTATAGTATCCACGATGGAGTCCTGTTGCCAACTGGCTGAGACGTTCGACAGAACTAGTCCCGTAGACTTTGGCTTGATAAAATCGCTCTTTTCCTTGTCTATGCCGTTTGTGATATTCTTGGAACTACCGTTCGCTATCGGCTCGGGGTGGTCAAGTTCGTCCAGAGAAAGAAATTCCTGAAAATTGAAACATTTTAGCTTGGACACCTATAATACTATAAATAACAAGAAGAATAAGTTTTAAGAATTATAACCTGACTACAAAAATATTGAAAAAAAAATTGTAAAATATTGTCAGTTGTAACTCGCGGCATCATTACTAATCTTTTCACACCTCATTTGTTAAAATGAGGACAGTAATTTTGCCTCTACGAGGGCAAATACATACGTCATACAGTCATACATAATTACGTAGATTATGGTAATCTTTACCACTCTTTCCGGCTTGTTCGTAGTCGGGTATAAAAAGTCATCAATAAAACTGGTTCGCCATTTTCTCACGACTCAATTATTTTGAATTGTAAATCATAATTATGCGTAAATAGCTCGTGAATATACAAAAATCATCTTCAATTATGTTGAAGTTGTAGTTTTACATATTCTGACACACATTTGAATTAAACGCCAGTAAATAAGTGCTTAGAGTTTTGATTTGTGTTTATTAATAGGTGAATTGCATCAGAAGCGTAGTTAAAACTTAAAGTTAAGGTTAAGGTTATCGTCAAATATGGCGAGTTTTGCTAGGGATTTGACAGTTCATTTCACATTTTGTTATGGTTAAAGTTATAGTTAAAATAAGCTGGTGAAACCCACTCTTACTGTTACTTTGTAGATGAGTATTAAAATATTAATATAATAATGTTATGACTTATGATAATATTGTCTTGCTAAGACCTAAGTACTCACGTACGGTCGCATAAGCCAGCTCGTCGGCACGATGGAATTAAATAATATATTGATTTAGATTTCAGAGTAAGTAATTATGCCGATTAGATGTTTCCCCGTAAACGATTGAATGGACACCGATGGACCACAATCGAACCGATCACATGACGTCTCAAAGTACATTTTAGAGTAAAACTATCGAGCAATGCTGAATGTGTGGACGAAAGCCCGAGCCGCGGGTTTTGCTCGACGTTATTGCTCGATCGAGCAAAACCGTATGCGAGTACTTAGCATTAGCACAGAATACATATTATTTGGCATAAGACAGAGCTTCACAAACTGATGTAGTTGCGGTAAGTTCTCTCTCTAACTCTGCCATGTTCGATATCCCCAATCCACCAGGGTTGCGTTATGCGTACTAAGGATTTTCCCGTGTAAAAAAGGCGTGACGATGCAATCTATTAAGATTAAATGATACATAAAAGAATGCAATAATTCAACATAGTGCACTACGATTTTAGCCCCAAGCACCTATACAGCAAAAGTAAAGTAAATTTGAGTCTTTATAGTTCTAAACTATGTATAACTACAGACTACTAAACTATGTATAAGATATAATATAACTCTTCACATTCCCGGGAACTCTGCGTCATAAAGTTTGGGAAGCTCTGGTTTAAGCTGTCTTAACTTGTAAGTAAGTAGTAATATGTATAAAATACCTACTACATTTTAACAAATCAGCAAGTATCAACATTCAACACTTGCATTTAACACACACAAACGCAAACTTTCGAAACACTTTTTCGCATGCGGCACGACTGATTTTATTAACGGGCATTGACCTTCATCTCCGAAACCCTATATATTACGGACCCAGGTAGATTGGGATCATTAAAAACACGAGAACACATTTATTGCTTGCAGGCCAGACAGGCCTTTAAAATCTAAATATATAAAACTCAAAGGTGACTGACTGACATGGTGATCTATCAACGCACGGCCTAAACCACTGGACGGATCGGGCTGAAATTTGGCATGCGTGTAGATGTAGGCATCCGCTAACAAAGAATTTTGATCAATTCCACCCCTAAGGGGTTAAAATAGGGGATGAAAGTTTGTTAATAATACTTCTTAAAGCGAGCGAAGCCGCGGGCAAAAGCTCGTAAAAGCTCGTACATTATAAAGGCATATTCCTACCGGTATCTATTTTTAACTTTTAAGAGCTTATGCTGTCTCACTGCTGGGCAAAGGTATACCGGTATCTTTACAGTAAAAAAAAATACGTACCTCCAAACGTCTGATAGAGACTTTAGACTCGGCCAAGAACGCCAGCGCCAACGGGAAGAATATGTTGCAGGCCAGCTGCAGCAGGTTATAGTATTGCACCAAGGAGAATGTGATGTCAGCTCTTATTTCACCACCAAGCAGCACGTACGTCACCACGGCGGTGAAAAGGATGAACCTTTCCGTGAACACACTCAGCGCCGATGTAAAACCCTTTATCAGCGATGTCTTTAGGATAAACTTCACCTCGTATCTAAAAAAAAATATTAAAATTAAAAAGAAACAGGTTACATATAAAATTTCAAAATTAGAATATAGTGAACTCATATCTAGTGATGTGAAAATAGTTTATCGATAATAATTGCTGAGCTGCATTTGTGCATATTATATTTTTTGTGTAAATATTTATTTAATCAGTAATATTCATCGTGGCTTTAAATTTTAATACGAAAAAAAATTTACTATGAGTTACATAATTCAGTAATCAAAAATTATCTAACTTATAGTAGGCGAGCATACGTCGAGTTGTGGGTGTGCAGATATAATAAGTAATAACAATATGTTAGATTTTTTTGTAGCTAAGCTTTGAGAACCGCTAGCTGTTAAAAATCATGGACAAAAAACGTGGTTCAATGACTCCAACAAAAAATGGAAGGAGACACGCAAGAACGTATTGTCTCGGATATTTAAAAAATAATAATATAATTATTGTGATTCGATGCATTGTTTTAAAAAAGTTGGTAAGTCATAGGTATTATTGCAAATTACAATTACCTAAAAAGTTGCGAAGATATTTAAATACAAGCAGCCGTTAAAGTTACTTCAGTCAAACTCAAGGAACTTAATATCTCATTTATTACAATAATTTTACAATGTCACGGTGACGCCACTGGCTGCACGGTCTTGGTTGATGAGATGTTTTAATTTTATGTAATTATAAAATCATGTTTATTGATAAGAGTCTAACACTTGTTTACAGACTAATGTGATATTACAATGTATGTTGTAGGTAACAATTGTATAAATAAAACTGTATTTTAAAAAGATAAAACCGACTTCAAAATTGTACGTGATTGAGAATTAAAACTTCCTATCACCAAAACTACTGAACCAATTTTGATGAAACTTGCAGCATTGCCTAAGTTGAACAATACTTAGTACAACAAAAAAAGAATCACTCAAATCGGACCGGTAGTTCCGAAGATATGCGTGAACAAACATAAAAACATACATACATACATACATACACTTTTAAAATTTGGCACATTTGTTCAGATGCTGATATAGATTAACATATACAAAAACTGGGCAGTTCTGGAAATATTACATACATACGCGTCGAATTGATAACCTCCTTTTTTTTGAAGTCGGTTAAAAAACTCAAGCGCAAACATAAGAATATGATGATATGACAATAAAAAGTCTGAGGACACAACTTAAGATAATTTATTATGTACGGTAGATAAAGAAATACGAGTGGGGATTGGAGGATGAGAATCTGAGTGAGGTTTGACGTAAAATACTTGAATTGTGATAAATCAAAATAAACAAAAGCAAATTAGTTAGTAGTATCCTGTATCGCTACCGCTAATGAATCGATAGGTTTCGTGTGAGCAAAACATCAATAAATCGTCGGCCAGCTGTGACCCATTTCCACTACGATAAACTACATCATGTGAAATGCCGACGACCGCTGTATGAACTTAAAGTATTGCATCCACGTATAATTACTTTGCTTGTGACTAAAATTATAAAGAAAATAAAAAAGCACACTTACTTCCTTAGTTTGTCTACTAGCTTCTCAAAAGGTTTTTCCCAGGCGTACATTTTGATAACTTGCACTCCATTGACTAGTTCGCTCATAACTTTGACTCTCTCGTCTGTACGTTTAGCTATCTTCCCTCTGAGGACTCCTTGACGATTACTCAAATATGCTAAAAATAAAGAAAAAAACTATACTTAATAAGATTAAGTTATGATTATTATTAAGTTAGCCTCGAGTTTTTGGGATCCGTAAAACGGTTCACGGCAATATTTAAAACAAGTTATGAGCCCTTTTCGTGCTAGGATGCAGAAATCGAAAGGATATCTCGTTTTATGGTTTATTTACCCTACATTCAAGTTCAAAAACCTTTAAACATAAAATTTTCTGTAGCTAAATTAGCAGCAACGGTCTTGATTATTCTTGTTTAAAGATAAGCACTAATTGCTCCATATTTAAGTTTAAATAATTAATAATTTAAATAAGCCGCATTAATATAATAATCTTCATTAATGGGCCCTTGGTTTTGACTTTGGGCGCCCCTGAAGGATAGCGGCCGTGTGCATTGCACACTTTGCACATAATATGGTAGCGGGACCCTGTATTATCCTTTGCGTTTAAAAAGTATCGATTTAAAACGTTACGTCCCCACCACATCACTTTTTATCACCGCCCCTAGATTATTTTTTATCGTAATTCCATGCAATTCTATGAGCAAAAGTGAATAAATTTAAAAATCATTGTTTTATAACAATCGAACAATCGGTTGATTGTCAAGGTAAGCGAAGTTCGAGGTAACGACCGCTGCAGCTATAGAAATACATCTTTTTGTAATGTTTATGTGATAATAATAATAATAGCTCCCACACCGGTTTCGGTGACGGTGGCCGGTTTCATCGAAACCAGGCCAGCTACGCAGGAGTAATTTTATAGTGCCCAAGTGTGTGCGCAGTACACAAGAGCACTCCCTATTTCTTTACTCTCATAACCCAGTGGGACGGCAGACCGACACGACCGGCGAGAGATCAGGCGCAGGACCGACTTTTTACATGCCCATCCGACGCATGGATCATCTTACTTGTCAGACAATCAGGTGATCAGCCTGCACTGTCCTAACCAAACTTGGAAATAACATGTTTCCAACGCGGGAATCGAACCCACGACCTCCGAGTCAAGAGCCGCGCTCTGTACCACTAGACCACGGAGGCGTTATATATGTCGCAGTCATCTAGTTCAATCTGCGGTTCGATTGAATGACTAGCGCATTCATTGAATGACTCCATTCAATTGAATGACTCGGCCGAACGTCGACTGAACGATCGTCCCTCAACGTTCAACTAGTTAGCGATTTTCAACATAGCCCTTTGAAGAGAGCGGATATGAAATCAGTCAGGCAATTGAATGTATTTATTTTTAACGGAATAGGAAATTATAAGAACAGTATATAATTCTTAGGTAATTAATAGCAATGTAGGTATTACTCCGTCTGTCCAATACGATTGGATTTGGTTAGGTTAGATGGCAAGGCGGGAGCGTAGCGCAGCGAAGCTCCCGCCTTAGCCATCGTGGTTATTTTTTTGTAAACCACCCAGAAGTAGCCGTCGCCTCATAATTGAAGCCAGTTTCTAGATTAACCTATTATTACGCCACCAACAAATACTTAAAAAAAATCATAGCATTCCATTTAACGACTTCACTATGATGACGTTTAGTCAAGACGTTAAACGTTACAGTCAGCGTCTTGACTAGTTGTCCTTCAGTCATTCAATAGAACGGTGTCATTCAATGAATACGCTAGTCATTCAATCGAATCACAGATTGAACCAGATGACTGCGACATATATAGGTATTACGTGATAAGCATTTCTAATAAGAAGACGTGGGCTGTGGGCTGTGGCTAAGTAAACATGTAGAAACTGTCTAACGATTAGTTATCACTTATCACTTATCAGGGGGCGAAGCGAGCCCTAGTGGTAAGTACATACACTTTACGGAAAAACTATCACACTTATTTGATTTGTGCTTTATCATTATAGTAAGTAATTTTAATTTATATGTAGATGTGTTATCATCAGTCAGCTAAAGTGTGAAGACGCGAGCCCTCACAAAGCTCGGCTTCTATCTAGTAAATAATATTATCATCATCACGGTTACAACTCACAGTGATCCACACTCCACATACCACAGTCTTGGTCTATAATAATCATCATTATCATCTCGGGTCTCTAGTCTCTACTTAAGGTGACGCCTTGATAATTTGGCTGTAGCGATGTCCATTTTTCTCAGCAATGACTAAAGCTAAGAAATTAAAGTTCACTGTCAGTATTCATCATGTCTTTGTCTTTAAATTACCCATAGCATAACACGATTGGTCAACTTTTATAAGTTATAACACAGAATAATCAATCAAAAAGACCTCTGTAAAAAAAGGGATTCCTATTTTGCCAACAGAGGAGATTGATATAAGCTTCCAAAATTTGTACATAAATTGGTTCTAGCATACACTTTAATTTACCCCTAGCTTATATGAAATGTATTTATGGTTTTTAAATTACGCGACAAAAACCATTTTGTCGCTACGTCCTTTCCATTTTTTACTGTTCCATTGCTTGTTTTCTATGAGAGGCCGGGCCAGCCTCGCATAGAAAACAAGCAATCTATAACACATCCAACACGGTTTCTTACTTTAACATGGCGTCACCTTATTTGCCGCACTCAGAGACGAATATTAATTAGTAATTACTTAAGAGGGCGGAGGGAGGGAATTGAGCATTCTTTCCCAAAGTGGGCGATAACGCCCCCCTGTGAGCGCTGGAGGTCTAAAGGGGGTGTGGGACCCAGAAAAAAATGAGGGCGTTGTGTAGCGGCTTGGGGGGGGGGTGATTTATTTCATCTAGATTTTTAAATTGAAACAAGGGGGGCGCAAAAACATAATTTTAATTTGTTATCAAAGTGGGCAATAGACAAAATAAGTGTGGGAACCCCTGGAATAGAGCAAAAAATCTACATCGTTCTTCTATCTGTACACCATTTTACACTCACGCCCGCCTTTCATTTGCCAAAATATTATGTCAAGTGAAAAATAACGGTGCGGAGTCAAATTGGTGCTCTTAGTTTGTCTTCTAATATAGCATACTGCATAGAGTAAGACGTAATCTATGAAACATTATTTTCTTAGGACTTAGGAGTTAGGTATATTGTGATGCGACTGTTATTACCGCTTAATGATTACTACGAGTTTTCCTGTTTCATTTCCTTAACAGAGAACATAACATAACATTCAAAAAAGACAGTTAAGGAAACATTAGATTTTATGGAGGAAAATTTTGGTTATTGCACTGAAATATCTCTGGCCAATATCAAATCTGTGGCAACTGAAGATACCCACCCGACTTGAGTATTTATCTATACCAATCATATGTATGATTGGTCCATGTCTATACTAATATTATAATATTATGCGAAAGTGTGTCTGTACTGTCTGTTACCTCTCCACGGCCAAACCACTGAGCCGATTTAGCTGAAATTTGGTATGGAGATACTTTGGTCTTTGAGCCCCGGGAAAGGACAATAGGATACTTGGTATGGTTCCCGCGAAATAAACGAGTATTGGCGCAACCAAGTTACTATAACTATATACTCTACAAGACTATAGTTTACTGTATTTTACCCTCATACTCACATATTTACATAGCGTATTTTATTCCGCTGTCTTCGTCTATGTCATGCAGCTGTTCTAATGTGCCAGACAGTGAAAAGCAGGGGCTATAACGTAGACTGTAAAGCAATAGTGATAACGTGCCCAAAAACAGAAAGAATCAATAAAATAAACCCCTATAAAAAGATCACGCCGTATAAAATGAGCAAGCAAGCGTGAAGTTCAAAGTGGGATTTTCAAGGTTATTTATAATGTACCATTGTCCATTAAGTATAAGTAGGTACGTAAAAATATTTCATTTTTCAGTATTGACCTTCAATCTTCATATTGTATTGCAAATTGCAGCATACACAATTTACGAGGTAAACTTACCTCGTAAATTCTGTATGCTGCAATTTCTATTATAAAATATTTCTCACAATTTAGATCTTCAACGATTATTTGGTATTATCATGTAAATTAAAATAATTTGAGACTAGTTCCAACTAATTATTACGATGCAATAAAAATATAAAAATATTTCGAATTGAATCATTCCTGTGTACCATGAGTTTAAAACTACGGATAACGGAACCCTAAAAATCAGCGTTAAATATTTTGAGAGATTATTTTAAGCTACAAAACATTTTTGTAGCAGTTTACGTGATTGTGATTTGTAGTAGGTAGTAGGTACAGAGTACAGTACAGTTGTTTATAATTCAAGGCAACAAATCTGATTGTGTTATATGGGCATACGATTACGTGGAATGGTGTCACTTAGTAATGGCGAAGTCAGTGTCCGGTGAACATTTTGTACATATTGGCTGGTATGCAGTTGCTTGAAATATTAAGGTTTCTTACAGACGCGACGAACGTGTGACGGCGCGGCCTGCCGGCGGCCGTTCGTCTGTGAGAAGCCTAAACAAAATACTTATATTTAAGTAATAATAATATTCGTGAATGCATTTCACATGTTTACACTCGAGATATTATAATACATTGAGCCTTCAGCCACTTCTTCGAAAAATTTCGATCCAGAATCGCACTTTAAGAATATTCAATGTAAAATCTACTTACTTCTCTCAATAATTGCTTTCGATGTCATCTTTTAACTCAGTCTAGACTCTAGTCTACTACGACATAATTATCGTCAAAAAAATCGATTGACCTTCGTTACCTACTTGGTTTGGTTACGTCAAGTCAATGTTGATCGCGGTTGGTTGAGACTTGAGCTTGACATAAGCTGACCTGATGCCCTCCATTTGTTAAGGATCAATAATTTCCCTGACAGACTTGCGAAGTTCTACAACGTGTAACAAAACTAAGTGATAACACTTTAGGGTGTGTACTGTGTATGTGTGAGTTGACACACATGTGTCCCTTATATGTATAGAGTTCACTGAGAAAGTAGCAGCGCTGGAAGAGCAATTTTTTGTGATTTGTATGAGCAAGCGCCCGAGCATCATGGATTTTCCTATACACACCCTAAAGTATTTTATTTTAACACTTAGGGCCTGTTTCACCACTTCCTGGTAAGTGCTGGATAGGCTATCGGCTATCCACCACTTAACTTGACAGATGTAGTATAAAGAATCTGTCAAAAAAGTTGTGGATAGCCTATCCGGCACTTTATCAGGATTTCAGGAAGTGGTGAAACAGGCCTTTAGTTTTGTTACACTGAACATCACATTTGTACTATCAGAGAAGTTGAATTCTAGGAAAATGGGGGATTGAATTAACATGATCCGACCAAATGACGTTGGTTCGTCAACTGCCTAGGAATCAATTTCCTCGATGGTACATACCTTGTATAACGTAGGCCTGTATGAATATGACAGCGATGGCGGCTAGGGTGGCCCACGCGATCTTCTGCCATATGAGATAGGAGACGACGGGCACCACGATGGGCATCACCCAGATGTAGTGCAGGAACAGCGCCGCCAGGTCGAACCGGCTGACGTCGTTAGACATGAGGTTGATGACTTGACCAGGCTGTGTCTTGCTCATACCGACCCGGTTCAGCTTTAATATCTGAAAGCGAGGAATATGTTAGCACCTGAAGCTGGTGGGTAAGCGCAAGAAAGTCAGGGTTAATTGACATTGCGCATGTTGTGACATCAATTTCAAGGGTAGATTTAGTCGACGTTAAGGCTGTTGCTGTTTTTCGAGTGCATATGCCATATAGTATGGGAACGCTCTATAAGTGTCTAGTCTGAAAGGGTGGTTGGATTTAAGGGTGGGTTGCACCAGAGGCGTTGTTATAGTTATATTCAAATATGGCGTCCATTATTGACTTTAACTAGATATTTGACATTTTGTTATAGTTAAAGTTTGTTGGTGTAGCCCACCCTAAGGCCGCGTTTCTGCGAAATCTTCGCCTCGCTTCGATGTCATTCCGCTGGAATAGCACCCGCTAAGCTCCTCTCCACTCCGCTCCACGTCAGTGGAAACGCGGCATAAGGGCGACTTAAGAGTAACATTGAGCACATAGCAAACAGAATGTTTGGTTTTAAAAAGAACGGTTAGGTTATGACTAGGCTATTGTGTGTTTTGTATGGTTTTGTTAACATATTGTAATAAAGTCTTCTTCCTTACCTTTCTGTACATAATGGAGCAGCTGGCGATCCTCACTCTCATACCTATCACTCCTTGGCTCAACTGGAGATGGTTTAACATCAATGATGTCGTTATAGACAAAAAATTCATCGCAAAGTTAAATATGTGTGCTCTTGTGTAGCTTTCACTTGTTTTTTCCTCTGAGAAGTATCCTATAAATATCGCTAGTGTGTATGGTATCAAAGGCCTGGAACAAAAAAAACATTATTAATGTTTGCCTTAGTCGTGACTCGTGAACCAATGACTGAGGCAGTGAATACCAAGGTTAACCTGTTGGGTTATAGAGAATTTATGTCAAATCTTTGAATGGAAACAGGACATCTTTCTTTTTCTAATAAGTAATAATATTATTTTCTTTATGATAAAACTGGGACAGGTTCAAGACAGCTTGGGTTATCAGTATGTTCATGTCCTTCAGATATTGCCTGAGATACATAATCTGTGGTTTGGTTTTCGTTGTCGATTCTGGATCCACAGTCCGATAATGTGGGGATACCTATATTATTATGATGTACTTACTAAAGTTAGTTATAAAATATGAGTCTAGAATAAATATTTAACAAAAAAACAACACAATTTACACAGCGTCCAAAAATATAATATTGCACTAGTGTTTGGTCTCTAATTTTTCTTTGGAGACTACTGTTTTTTCATATGGTTCAAACTACGACACATTTTCATTTTTTGACTCGTTTATTTGGTCTTTGGATTATAATTACACTCGATCCGGTAAAATTATGATGCTCATGATTCAAAAGGCTCCACAGATCAAAAGTCAAGGACCACCAAACTACGATCACATTATGAGGTAAATACCTAATTGATGGAAGATGCGAGTCCCTTTTATCTTGTATGGGAAAAATATCTCATCGGAACATAAAATTGCTCCTAGAACTCTTAGGACGCTCACATAATATTATTATCTTCGCTAGATTCTTATCTTCAAGGTTACCTCAATACACGAGCACAAGTCAAAACTCACAGCTTTATGTTTATAGTGTGTTGTAAAAACGTAGCACCTATTAATTTTTTTGTGAGCAATTCTCACATAATACATTACGCATAATATAATCATATATTTTGTTAAACACCTCATTGATATTATGTTTTTTAAGTTTTAACTACAAAGCTTCGTAATATTTTTGTTCTTAAATCTTATATATTGTATATTATGTCGTTAAACGACCACTTACTAATTTGAAAAGTTTTGGTACGTGGCCTACAAACTTCGAATTTCGACGAAGCTTATAATAATATTATGTATCTTTTGTATACTTAAATTTTGACCCAGTAAACTTCGTATCCTCCTAAAATAAACATTCCCTGGACTTCCACGAATGTTTCAAGACCAAAATTGGCTAAACGGTAATTCAACTGTTCCCGAGTTTAATTAAGCGAGACAAACAAAATTAAAATTTATTTTTATTTATAGATAAAAATAGATAGATCAAGTTAACAGTGTATAATATTTATATAATAACATTATATAATGATTAACATCTAAGTAAGATGTTTTCAATAATGGAATGAATGGAAAATATATTATTAAACTATTTTCGACATTGAAAATTATTATTTCCCGCCAAGTCGGGCAATTTTTAATAAAGTACAGTAGCCACTTTTAATGTAACGGAAAAGCCAAATGTCAGATACGGTACCAACGTTAAAACGATGGATCTCATGAAAGACCATCGTAAAGTATAAATAGCGTCACGTGTGGCAATCCGACGGCTTTTAATAGCGAGGGCCTCGGTGAGGGAGATGAAATAAACTGATGAATCTAGGATTTCCTTCATTGCGATCAAACAATTTGACAATACGATGCATTGAATTGACATAATATAAGCCGACCAAATGACGTAGGTCCGTCAACTGCCTAGGAATCAATACCCTCGATGGTACATACTTACATAGTATTTCTATAAATAATAATAATTAGTTTATTTATCGCACGGGAACCGTAAATTTTTCGGCACAAAAAGTATCCTACGTCTTGCACGGGACTCAAAGTATCTCCATACCAAATTTCAGCAAAATTGGTTCAGCGGTTCGGGGGCAAAGAGGGTAACAGACAGACAGACACACCTTCGCATTTATAATATTAGTATAGATTAGTGGATATGGATATAGATTATAATATAGACTACAGGCTCGTCAAGATTGGATTCTAATTTCTAATATTATTACGTTAAAGGCCAAAAGAAAAGAAACACGCTGTTTAGTGTCAGACAACCGCAACAAAAATTGTACAAATTGAAAATTCCGTAGGTACCTCAAGCAACAATCAAGAGTTTGCCAAAGAGCTACCATAGGTATTAGGACTTTTCGGCTAGAAGCTACCACTTACTACATTTCCGTAGTCCATACACGGTACACGGAAGTAAAATTTTAAGTCTAGGGGATGTAAAACTTCGATGCTTACGTAAGGAAATCCTGTACCTAACCAGAAAATATTGGGTAAGAAGATTGTAAAGGTCTCGAATATTTTTACACTGATTTGAGTCAACGGAGATAAATAGTAGGTATTTTTCGAGATCTCACGGAGGATTTTTTTCGCTTCTTATGATGTGCCAAATCTAAGGACTAAGATTATAATATTATATAACAAATTGATAAGGATAAGAACAACATTGTAACCGTACTTTTAGTCTCAAGATTATCTCATCTTCAAGTATTGATAGAAGGATAAGATACTTTTAAACTTAGTTTTTATATCTTCGTGACCTGACTAGAATACTTATAAATGTATGCTTGAGAAGCGGTAACCTTATAGTCCTATTTTTTAAACAAGCCAAGTAAGTATAGACTCAAAAACATTGGTAAAAAAGCAGTACATATCTAAATTCTAAACGTTCTTGATTATTTGTTTAGCTTCCATTCTTCTCGGTATTTCTCATTAGGTTACAATATAATAAATAGTAATTAATAAGTAGTAATTAAGCTCCACTTACCATAAAACAATGAATAGCAATCCTATAAAAACTCCACACAACATGTACTCCAGCCAGAAACATCTGACTATCGCTTTGGATAGCGACGGTTTTGTGCCATTCTCTTTGGCCGTCTGTAGTTCCCTGTTCCATGCTTCCTCGAGTCTGTCGCCCAGCCGTCCCGACCGATCTTTGTCTCTGGCTTGGAAGAGGTCGTCTATGGATAAACCCTGTTTGTATCCTCTCTTGAATAGGGGAAAACTCCAACTGCGAACGAAAATTTTAGTTTAAAGTTTTACCTAGGTGGTATGGTCGACCACGAGAATTCAGGAAATTTGTAAGTACGCGGTTTTAGTGATTTGGATTTGCGGTTTGGACTTAATTATTATGTTTACGTTATGGTTTCTCGAAATAACAATAAGACACACACTCAAAAACGCATTACCTTAGATCAGGGTTTCTCAAACTTTCGGCTCCACGAACCCCTGTTAAAATTTATAGGTGACAGCGAACCCCTTACTTATTAAATCTTTTATTATTATTCTCTTATTATCTCATATTATTAATCTCTAATTATTTTTTTTATATCTTTAATGTACAGAATTTTCATTTCTACAGTTTTATTATATGTATAGAAGTGTCACGAACCAGAATGCAAAATATTATACTTACTTACCCATCAAACGGCTGCAAGTTGCTAATCGGCCTATCACGAATAATTCAAACCGCTATGTGGTTTGGCGGGCTATTAGATTAAGTTTTTTTTAATACTTACTTTCAATAAAGGATTTTGTTATTATTACTGAACCAGATAAACCGTGATTTTGCAGCAATAAGCAGGCTGATGATGATAAACTATACCTAAGAACTTAGAACACTCTCGATCATGTCAGCCACAGAACACGTTAAAAGACGTGTTCTGTGATGTCAGCTTTCAAACAAAATAAACTTGATTTGATCAAAATCGGTACACCCGTTTGGATGCTACGATGCCACAGACAGACACACACGCAGACAGACAGACACGTCAACTTATAACACTGCACCCCTATTTTTGGTCGGGGGTAAAAAATACACGTGTCCTTCCTGACACTAGTTTTGAAACATTTTAGCTAGCCCAAAAAATACAGAATGTAGCTAAAAGTATTTACTTTAAAAACCGAACACAGTCTATTTGCATTTAAAAAATTAATGGCTTTATTAAGACTCTCTGTATTTACACATTGAAATAAGTTTGTATCCCACTGGCCGTTTAATAGGTCACGAACTCAATCAAGACCAATTAAGAGAATGGAAGTAAAATCATTCACTTCATTGTCGTTTATTAGGTACATTCGCTAGTAAATACAGCGTATTGGTGTATCACAATGGTTTTTTAATCTATACGTTAACAAAAATTTTAAAATTATAACTGTTTATATACCTAATATTATTTCGTTTCATAGAAACATAGAAGTCAAATAACTAATAAGTAACCCTAGTGCTGCAGGCTGCTATACTTTCACAGCTTGAGCTCTATTACACAAGGGACATAAAATACCTACACACCCAAAAATATTATAATCTCTGCCGGTAAACAAATGGAAGAGTTTGACAGAAAATTGTCAAAATCATAATTTATTATTTAATTACAGTTAAACTTAATATTCGTCTCTGAGACCTGAGTCATGAGTGCCGCACTTACTTTTGAAGTTTTGTTACACCCTGTATATTAAGGCTTTTTGTAGTTTTATGGTTATTTTGCAGTATTACAGTGGGTTGCCAAATTAATAGGGACATTTGGAATTTGTTTTTATTTGCTTTTAATCAACAACAGTAAAATAGTACGCACCTTTAATTAAAACTGTAGCACAAGAGGACCAATAATCTATTAATTAAAACAATAAAATGCGCCTTCCGCTTTTACGTGAGCTCTGGTATCCCACAGGTTATAAAAATCTATATATATAAAAGAAAGTCGTGTTAGTTACTCCACTTATAACTCAAGAACGGCTGAACCGATTTAGCTGAAAATTGGCAGGGAGGTAGTTTAGAGCCAGGAAAAGGACATAGGATACTTTTTATCCCGTTCGACAGCATTCCCGTGTGACTTGACATGAAACGTCAGTCACTATAAAACGTGGTATAACAAAAAGAATCAGATTTGGAATAACAAAACGCAAATGACAGCTATGTAATGACGTATGGATGACAATTTGATATTTGTAAGAAATCAATAATAAAACTATCTACTTTATAAAAATACTAGCAGTGCCCGCGACTTCGTTCGCGTGGTTGTTGAAAACACGGTCGCGAAATTACCATAAAAATGATATAGTGGGTTAATCTTAAAAGTTAGACATAATTAAACTGTCTCGGATATTTTTCTAAGATCATTGCAGAGACCTAAATGTAGCTACTGCAGTATGCTCCTATACACTACATTTAATGATTTCTTTCCTTCGGCATAAACGTGCAGATTTTCTGCTTTGGAAACACGTGAGCAAGCCACATAGAGCTGACCGTGAGAAAAACATGGCGAACCCAAATGTAAGCCTGCTATCTTTAAGGTTTGGCCCTGCGATTTGTTAATTGTCATTGAAAATGCGACTTTTAAAGGGAACTGCAGGCGTTTAAAATTTAAACAGCCAAAACAAAAAGAAACACAATCTAGAAAGTCCAAAAGTAGGTTCGGTTAGGTTAGATCTTAGACCACAACACAGAGGGAGACGAGCGAGTGCAGCGAGCGTGCTGCGGCAGCAGTCGGCAAAACAAAAGGGGGGCTCGGGGGGCGCAGCCCCCCGCCAAAACAAAAGAAACACAATCCAGAAAGTCCAAAAGTAGGTTCGGCGGTTAGGTTAGAACTTAGACCACAACACAGAGGGAGCCGAGCGAGTGCAGCGAGCGTGCTGCGGCAGCAGTCGGCAAAATAAAAGGGGGGCTCGGGGGGCGCAGCCCCCCGCCAAAACAAAAGAAACACAATCCAGAAAGTCCAAAAGTAGGTTCGGCGGTTAGGTTAGAACTTAGACCACAACACAGAGGTAGCCGAGCGAGTGCAGCTAGCGTGCTGCGGCAGCAGTCGGCAAAATAAAAGGGGGGCTCGGGGGGCGCAGCCCCCCGCCAAAACAAAAAGAATCACAATCCAGAAAGTCCAAAAGTAGATTCGGTTAGGTTAGAACTTAGACCACAACACAGAGGGAGCCGAGAGAGTGCAGCGAGCGTGCTGCGGCAGCAGTCGGTAAAACAAAAGGGGGGCTCGTGGGGCGCAGCCCCCCGCCAAAACAAAAAGAAACACAATCTAGAAAGTCCAAAAGTAGGTTCGGTTAGGTTAGATCTTAGACCACAACACAGAGGGAGCCGAGCGAGTGCAGCGAGCGTGCTGCGGCAGCAGTCGGCAAAACAAAAGGGGGGCTCGGGGGGCGCAGCCCCCCGCCAAAACAAAAAGAAACACAATCTAGAAAGTCCAAAAGTAGGTTCGGTTAGGTTAGAACTTAGACCACAACACAGAGGGAGCCGAGCGAGTGCAGCGAGCGTGCTGCGGCAGCAGTTGGGAAAACAAAAGGGGGGCTCGGGGGGCGCAGCCCCCCGCCAAAACAAAAAGAAACACAATCCAGAAAGTCCAAAAGTAGGTTCGGTTAGGTTAGAACTTAGACCACAACACAGAGGGAGCCGAGCGAGTGCAGCGAGCGTGCTGCAGTAGTAGTCGGCAAAATAAAAGGGGGGCTCGGGGGGCGCAGCCCCCCGCCAAAACAAAAGAAACACAACCCAGAAAGTCCAAAAGTAGGTTCGGTTAGGTTAGAACTTGGACCACAACACAGAGGGAGCCGAGCGCGCGCAGCGAGCGTGCTGCGGTAGCAGTCGGTAAAATAAAAGGGGGGCTCGGGGAGCACGGCAGCCCCCCACCAAAACAAAAAGAAACACAATCCAGAAAGTCCAAAAGTAGGTTCGGTTAGGTTAGAACTTAGACCACAACACAGAGGGAGCCGAGCGAGTGCAGCGAGCGTGCTGCGGCAGCAGTCGGGAAAGCAAAAAGAAACACAATCCACAAAGTCCAAAAGTAGGTTCGGTTAGGTTAGAACTTAGACTACAACACAGAGGGAGCCGAGCGCGCGCAGCGAGCGTGCTGCGGCAGCAGCCGGCGACCTTCACAAAACACGCTACAGTTACGTTAAAGGCGTTAAAAAGGCGACCAAAAGACTGACCGGCTCCCATTTTGAGTGCCGGCATCGGCAGCCGTTGTTTTAAATCTCAGCTGCCGACAGTATACTTACCGCTGGTTCCCAATACTGCTATTTTTGGGAGCAGGCGCCGGCAGCGGAGGCACTCCCTTTATGTTATTATTTAAAAAAGATCTTGATTAAAAATTCGTTGCTGGGTATTCAATTTTCTATTTATCTCGATTATAATCTATACTTAAAATAAAACTGTTAAAATGTGAATTCCGTACATTAAAGAAATTTAAAAAATAATAAGCGGGGAGTGTCACTACATCGCTATAGAAGCCAAAGATGTGGTTAGTTTTTTGTTTGTCTGTCTGTCTGTCTGTCTGTATGTTTGTTCCACTATCACACGAAAACTACTGATCCGATTTGAATGCGGTTTTCGCAGATATATTTGTCTTCTTCCAACTTAACATCTGGTGTATAAACTTTTTTCCCCCCACCCCTCTAAGGGGACGAAAGAGGGGTCAGATTTTGTATCAAACTTTTTTCTTGAACACGAAAACTACTGATCCGATTTGCATACGGTTTTCGCAGATATATTTGTCTTCTTCTAACTCAACATCTGGTGTATAAAAATTCCCCCTCCCACTCCTCTAAGGGGACCAAAGAGGGGGTCAGATTTTGTATTAAACTTTTTTCTTGGACTTATTTCATAATAATAACAGTGTTTTCCAACTTAACATCTGTTGATAAAATCCCCCCCCTTCCCCCTCCCCCCCTCTTAGGCGACAAAAGAGGGGTAAGATTTTGTATCAACTGATGAAGTAGAAATACTTTAAATGGCAAAACAACGTTTGCCGGGACAGCTAGTATTTTTATAAATAAAAAAAAGCAGTTCTTGAATATATTTTTTTAAATTGAGAAACCGAGATAATATGGTGAACGTAAAAACACATTCCAACTACACTTACACCACTTGAGAGTGCGCTCAAAGATCAAATTGAGAAAAAATGTGACTGTCCCTAATAATTTGGCAAATGGCAACCAACGGTAGTTTATTTTATTTTGTCTAGTACGTACTACGTACTAACGATCTCCTATGAGTTATGTACGCAGTACGCACTGGCGTATCTACTGAAATAATATCTTAGGTACACAGTACACACCAAGAATTCCATGAAAATAAAACCGTACTCGTACAGTACCTATGTATTTATACCTACTTTATCTTTTTAGGGTTCCGTACCCAAAGGGTAAAAACGGGACCCTAAGTTATTTACACTGTGCTATTACTAAGACTTCGATGTCTGTCCGTCTGTCTGTCTCCAGGCTGTAACTCAAGAACGGTAATAGCTAGAGAGTTGAAATTTTCACAGATTGTGTATATCTGTTGCCTCTATAACAACAAAATATACTAAAAACAAAATAAAATAAATATTTAAGGGGGGCTCCCATACAACAAACGTGAATTTTTTTAGCCTTTTTTGCTCTATATCAATAATAGCAACAGGTAGGTACTTTAATTTTTCACAAAATCCTTAATTATACTTGTACAGTGTACCTACTTTAATATTTAATAATAATATTAAAATAAAATAAAAAATTATGGGGGGCTCCCATACAAAAAACACAATTTTTGGTCTAATTTTGCTCTATGATGGTACGGAACCCTTCGTGCGCGAGTCCAACTCGCACTTGGCCGATTTTTTTTATAAATGTTTTATTCTCTGAGGATTAAATGCCATTTACGGCAATCTTTGTAAATATTTGCACATGTGCGGTCTGTGCGGACTGCGGATAAACGCATAATATTATAATATCAGCTATTAAGGCGCTATATTGAAAGTAATTTTACCGCAAGGGCAATTTTATACTTAATTTGTATGACAATAAAGTCGTGAATACGCTGCAGCCAGAAGCTAACGGCTCGCTCGGAAAACATGCGAAAAAACGTAATTTTGTTTATTTAAACAATAACTAGGAGCATTTAAGCAAAATGCTTCTATACGATTTTGGGTTGCAAAGGTGTCTATTAATTAGACTAATTTCCTACAGTACATCTATTCTCGTTTAAAAATAATCTTCAAATTTCGTATTTTTAAGAGGTCATTTCGATCGAGAAATGTATCGAGGCAAAATACATTAATCGTGTTTCTAGTTCTTCTCAAACCTAGATAAGGCTATGAAGATATATTATGTAGGTATGTCGCAGTCATCTGGTTCAATCTGCGATTCGATTAAATGACTAGCGTATTCATTGAATGACACCATTCAATTGAATGACTCGGCCGAACGTCGATTGAACGATTGTCCCTCAACGTTCAACTAGTTAGCGATTTGTAATATAGCGTTTTGAAGATAGCGGATATAAAATCAGTCAGGTAATTGAACGTATTTCATTTTCTTCCTACCGCGGCTCTACTAGTCACTAAAACAAATATGGCGTCAAACAGCTCGCACAGCTGATAGCACTGTGTTGATATTTTATCGATTACATTTACATTAATAATTATTGCTTTATTTGTAATAACTAATAAAATAATATGAAAGCGTTGATTTACCTATAACTACCCCGTCAACGGATACTTGAAAAAAAAAATCTAAGCATCCCATTTAATGACTTCGCTATATGACTTTTAGTCAAGACGTTAAACGTTACAGTCAACGTCTTGATGAGTTGTCCTTTAGTCATTCAATTGAATGGTGTCATTCAATGAATGCGCTAGTCATTCGATCGAATCGCAGATTAAACCAGATGACTGCGACATGTATATCTCTTTACCAGATTTGTTACATTTCTGAGGGTCCTACAGTAGGTATTACTTCAATAATCAGCCAAGTGCGAGTCGGAATCGCGCACGAAGGGTTCCGTACCATTATAGAGCAAAATTAGGCCATAAATTGTGTTTTTTGTTTGGGAGCCCCCCTTATTTTTTTATTTTATTTAAATATTATTATTAAATATTAAAGTACACATATAACTAAAGATTTTGTGAAAAATTCAAGTACCTACCTGTTGCCATTTCTGATATACTAAAGCAAAAAAGGCCAAAAAAATCACGTTTGTTGTATGGGAGCCTCCCTTAAATATTCATTTTATTTTATTTTTAGTATTTGTTGTTATAGCGGCAACAGATATACATAATCTGTGAAAATATCAAATCTCTAGCTATTACCGTTCTTGAGTTACAGCCTGGAGACAGCAAAAAAGGCCAAAGAATCACGTTTACGGGTAAAGTAAGCAAGCACGTATGTTTTATCTCAAAATCAGTAGGAAGACAAACTAAATATTAAGTTTCAACGAAACTCCAGTAAGTTCTACTTTCAAACAATAAAAAAAAATTAATAAATTATTAAACAAACACAAACAAACCAACGCTGAAAACTCACCACAAAAATATTCTCGAAATGAAATTTGCATTTTCATTTGGATTCTTCTCCTTAAGAATTACTTTAGACTCCATTGTTCATTAATTTAAGTATGTAAGTACCGTACAAAATATTCAAATTTTAACTTCGCCACAAACCACACTCGTAAATTCACTGAGCACAGATTTCTACAGTTCATTCATGGACACCACACAGAATTTTCAGACGCATTGCATAATAAACTGGACTTTACAGTATCCTAATAACACTGTATACTTATGAATATAGGACACTACTCGTATTTTAGTATTTTATTCTGGTATTTAAATATTAAATTGTAAGGCCGGTATATCACAGTTTAAGCGGTTGGCTGGAATAAAGGAACACGCACCCCACGCGCCTGTCCCGAGAGCCGTGGTGCTACTGAGTACTGAAGAGCGAAGTGTGCGTGAACAGCTGTACGCTCGTCTTTATTGCCACGAGTTCCACTTATCTCAGTGAGCGTAACGTACAATTCACAAACACCACAGTTTAAATATTATGCATGGTAGACAATACTAGACTGCACACGGCACAGGGTGCACGCATACGTAAGCATGATGTGATAACTTTAAAAGCAAAAAAATGGCCAAGTGCGAGATGGACTTGCACACGAAGGATCCATTACTGATATAACGGAACCCTATATTGCGCGTGGCCCGACACGCACTTGGCCGGTTTTTACCATTTGATTACGAAGCAGTAAAACTTCGCGTAGCGAACTTAGGTATCACAATGCTTAGCCCATTCGATTACAAAAATACACCCGTTGCGATACTGTATGTATTGTTTATACTTTATACTATGCAAATACGATCTCACTGCGACGCCGCATGACCCCGCCAAAACGCTGAATCACGACTACAAAAAAGATTACAAATTATAGCAAGGTAAACAATTTTTTGTACACTAGGACAAAATATAAATTATTATTGATGCATAATCTTTTATAGGTTACGGTTTTATTCCTGGAGATGATTGAATGAGTTTTGGTGAAGCCAAGCGAGCGTAATTTGTGAGTTGTGAGTTGCAGAATTTCGGTTGGCAGAAATTCTGCTGCATATTCAGTTTCGTAGAAAATTCCTACTTCATTCACACGAGCGTAATTTTGTGAGTCATGATTTATATGAAAAATAATAATTTACGAAATTCTGCGACTCACGATTCACAAAATTACGCTCGTTTAGCTTCACCCTTACAGTGAAGCGTGAACTCTGTACAGCCAGGGACTGGAGAATTCAACACACCCTAAGTACCTACTGTCACCCATGAGTGGCCAGTATACAGGTGTAACAAAACTAATTAGTGATAAATTGATAATAATTATTATTATTTATGCTGTGTATGTATCCCTTTAAATAGTAAGTATATAGGTAGAGTTCACTGTAAAAGTAGCAGCGCTAAAGGAGCAAGTTTTTTTGTGATTTGTATGGGGCAACTGGCAAGCGCCCGAGCGTCATGAATTTGCCCATACAAGTTTTAAAAAAATGTGTTTTTTTATGGGATGGGCCCCCTTAATTATTTAGTTTAATTTTATTTTACCTACTATTAAATTTAAAAATATAAACTATTAGTAGTCTAAGAAAATTAGCTTTAAAATCGTCGATCAGACCGAATATTCGTGTAGTTTTGAAATTTGGTACAGTTGTTCCTAAAGGTGTCCAGATGAATATACTAAAAGTCCCCGAGGGTGGGACAAGAGCCGGCGGTGGCGGAGGGGGGGAAAGGTCTCTTTTTCAAGGTTTTTGCTTGTAACTAACTCAACTCGAAAAGTATTTATTATATCTATTTAGTGACTTCTACATTAATTATCTACATTAAATTTCCTATAAATTACGTCTACACATTTTTTTACTGTACGATCATTACTTTAGGAAATACACAGTATTAATAGGGTACGCTAGCACTGTTTTGCCATACAAGCGTATTCCCCAATTTACTCCGACAATGCGTCTAGACAAATGATTTTTTATACAATATTGGGATCTGTGAAAGCATGCCTCTACATTAGATTTTTTTATAAAATTAAAAATATTACCCTAAAAAATTGCAAAAAATGAATGCCCTTTGCAAATTAAAAATATTACCCTAAAGAATTGCAAAAAATGAATGAAATTCAAATTTGAAAGATCTTTAAGATAAAATAAAAACGTAGAGGCAATAGACTTACTCTTCCTGAAGATATTTAAAAATAATAAATTTAGATAGGATCAACTTTGAAGGAGGAATCCATTTGTGAAATATTAAGTTTTAAAGTGGAAAAAATTGTTAGAGTCCAGCTGTGTCCCCCCCTTCTACCAGCTAAACGGTTGCTTCTGAAAATGTGAAAAAATTCACGGGAGTTGGAAATATGCTGAATTTAAAAGGAAAACTATCACGGCTAAGGATACTTCACAAGTTATTGAGTAATAGTCGATCAACTTAAAAAAAATGTATTCGGCGAAGTATAAAGGAACTTTTCGTTCAAATTCCTTAGAAAGTAACTGAGATGATGTTGTTAGTGGTGTAAAACATGTTATAAATGTACATTCATTGACCATACAAAAAATTTCAAATACTAGCGGTACTACGGAACCCTGTATTGCGCGTGGCCCGACACGCACTTGGCCGGTTTTTAATGTTTATAATGATTTTACAAGTAAAAGGCAGTCCGAACAACAACTATGCGAGACGTTCGTTCAGTATCATGCTAGAGAATCAACTGGAAAATCGGAAGAAATAATCGGACGTCTATTGTGTCTCCGTACAAAAGTATGCAGACCGCACCTTCAGACAATCGGAACGGCAGTAAAATCGGAAACGCTTTGACGCTGTTTCCGACTCTGACGTCCGATCCGACTATCGGATCGGATGTGTATTATGTATTCAAATAAATGTATGGCAAGAGTGCCTTCAGATAGTCTGATCAGACAACCGGATCAGACTATCGGATGAAAAAATCGGACGTGTATTGCCGCCCTTACAGGATTACAATACTTTTAGTTCTTACCCCCTTACTCAAAAAAAGATTAGACACTGTGTATCGACAGTATCCTAAGTTCCACTTGGCGTTGAAAACGATCAAAACGCTAAAAATAGGAGGCATTTTCAGCGTTTTGATCGTTTTCAACGCCAGGTGGAACGCGGGGTAGGTATATTATAGGCTGGTTTTACAGTCACGCGTTTCGGCAGCGCCGTCGGAGCGCCGCGCGTCCGAAGATGTATGGGGGTAGTAGTTGCGTTTCAGAGTCGCGCGCTTGAGCAGCGCCGTTCGTCCGTTCATTTTCTTCGTCTTCGAACGCGCGCGCTCCAACGGCGCTGCCAAACGCTTAACTATAAAACCAGCCATAAGTCTATGGTACACAGAGGGCAAACTTGCTGCCACACTCATAGATGAATAATCACATAATAATTACTTTTACACATTATCTGTCAAACCCGTTTTGACGAAAAATGGGGAAACGTAGGTGAATAAAATGTTGCACATGTGCATTTGCATTTTATATGGTGAAGGAGTGCATCGAGCTAATAATATTATTATTTTGAAATTTTGCTTTTATCTCTTTTATTCTTTATACTATTTTATTTATGGTTTAAGTCTGTTGACAATCAAGTATCAACTAACAAGTTGACAAATTGAAAATGGATTTTTATTGAATCTTAGATAATCCCAGAGACAAGAGTTGAAAAAAAATAAGATGGTCAATATTTTTTTACAAAATATAGGTAGTAGTCCCAATGTCGTTGAAACTAAGGTCAAATTTCGATCATCATTAAATGTCTCTGAGTTCAGCAGTTACAGTTATAGAATGTTATCTTGTCTTTCAAGCTATTCTAGCATATCATACATGGATAAAATAAACAAAAGTATACACAGTGCATAATATTATCTTTCCTCTTTTTATGGGGTTAATTAATAGTATCTTACTAGCCACTGAGCTTAGAGCTATAATGCTCTTTGTACTTTTCTTACATGTTGACTCTTCGATTCTTTTAAAGCTACCTCGAGCGAATTTGTGAGATGCATGAGATTAGGCAGATCACATTGTAAAATCACATGGTTAATAATATTCTGACACTGGCTGGCTGTCTTAGCTTCCTGAAGGGGGTTGTTGATTTGAATATCCGACAATTTGCTTTGGGAACTGCCTTCGTTAGATAGTCCAAAAGTCTTTGGAGTTGACAACACAAAGTCCATTGTTACCATTGGTTTTATTTCTTTCTCATTTTCCCTTGATGCAACCTTAAAAAAAAATTTTGAATTAATATTTTTAAGCTAAGTGTACCCAAACAGTGAGACCTGTTTAGCCGAAATTCGTTATTAATATTGTTTGTTGCACAGTAACCATATATTTTCCGGGATGAAAAGTATCCTATGTCCTTTCCTGGGACTCAAACTATCTCCTTACCAAATTTGGGTGTGAAGAGGTAACGGACAGATAGACAGACAGACACACTTTCGCATTTACATTAAACTAGCGACCCGCCCCGGCTTCGTATCGGGTATAAAATATAATATTGCCACTGAAAAAATTATTAAAATCCATTCAGCAGTTTTGATTTATATTCATCCGTAATGTGTAGTTTTAAAGATTAAGGACGCTCCAACAGAAAAATTTGCAGGTCGGATGTCTGTTAGTACGAATATCGACGTTAAGTACATTAAAATAACATTCATATCAGCACGCCTTGTACAGTGGCAGTTACGACGCTCGCCGGACGCCGCGTTCTTGACATGGCGAAAATGTATGAAAAATTTTGTTTCTTATTTTTCTTATAAATGGAAAAGTTATTTATTTTTATATAAAATTTTTAGCTATTCGTATAGGGCTGGGACTAAATAAGCAACAATTTTTTTGTATACTTATATTCCTTAGTTCAGTGTATTTAGCTATTTTGGTACCTAATCAGTATCCATTTTTTTTTGCGATTATTGTGATGGTTAAAACGTATTTGGATTATTATTGGTATGGATCATAGAAGAAAATAGAGTACAAAAACTTACTTGCACTTCAAATCTCCATTGTAAGTCTTGATAGCTAGGTTCTCCCTGCTGCAGTACTTTCAATGCATCAGCAATTTCAGTTTTCTTTGTATTATAAAACTTAACTAAAACTTGTTGCTGGTCCGTTGAAAAGCCTGCTAAAGCCAGTGAGGAAGATAGGTTTGATTCTGATAACTGAAATAAAATAAATGGCTTTATAGATTTTAAAAATATTTACCTATAAGGCTTATATTTATTTTATTATACATAATATTTATTAAGTTTTTTAGTAAACCAATTTGATTAAACTTGAAGAAGAAATTGAATTGTACCCTTTGGTTTATGATGCATATCCTCTTGCTACCTTTCCAATACAATTATTCCCAAAATAGGACTTTATTAGACATAAAACTAAACAAAATCATATTATCTGTAATCTGTATTAAAATAAAAACACTTACATTATGTTTGCAGGCTTCCACAATGAGGTATGATAAGGCATGTATTACATTTTGGACATCAGCAACTGATATTTGTAACTTCTCTGTAAGCAGAAGAAGCAATTTAAATAGGTACTCAGTGCTCATTATTATAGTAATCATTCACTTAATTTTCAGAAACGACCAACTTACCTGCAGCAAGTGTGCACTTTTTGTGACTTATTCCGTTATTAAGGAAATCTATTGTTATTTTACAAAAATCAACTAAAACTGTAAGAAAGCATTAGTATTTTATTTAGTGTGTAGCTAGATAATATTATCAAAAAACCAAAGCGTATTTTGTTTACCTTGTACCGAATGTTCATGAAGTAACTGCAAGTGTTGTTTTTGGAGATCACTTAAAAATATAATCATGTTTTAGGCAGGTACACAGAAATTAATTGCTAAAATATAATATGTACAAATAAAGAATTCTTGAAAATTTCAATAAAACAAGATTCCAAATTCTAAAATCTAGTGATCTAAAACAAGCCGGGCTGCATTATGTCACTTGTCGTTGTCACCAATAGCTGTCACTGTCAAATGTCAATGTAATAATGACATTTATTTTCTTTTACAATGTGGCCGACCCACGGGGCCGACCCGCGACCGCGACATGGCTTCAAAACATCTTCAAAACTATTCCTAGAATTTGAGCAAAGAGGGTTTTTATGAACACGAAATAGCACGATTTTTGTACCACTTGCCCAGACTAGTAAATAATCAGTAAGCTTAATAAACCCTTAGGAATTCGTATAAATATTTTGTAAAAAATAAAAGGTTTGCTATATTTTTGTAATAGGCTTGATCTTGGTATCTAGTTATCTACGTGAATCATAATAATATTATTATTATAACGTATGGACAACTTCTACTGTAGACTGTAGGACATAAAAGTTTAGAGATTGTTAATAACTATATTTTGGTGCCTGCATAGATTTAATATGAAAAACTCAAAGCAGATATTATGTCACTAGTCACTACCGCGCGCGTTCTGAAGATTCAAATACAGTCCAATTGTACCATAGACTTATAATAATAATAATAATAAGACTTATAATCGACATAACCACAAAAATCTATGGAAAGCTATAAATCGAGTGTCTCACCGAAATCACAATAAAACAAATAACCCTTTGCTAGACATTGCAGGCATTAGAAGTACTGTTGAAGAATCGTTAGATTCCTTGAACTCCTATTTTACGTCAGTAGGCCAGTCATTAGCAGACAGTATCCTTGATAAACTAAACGAATCTCACGAATCTGTAACAGCCCAATGGTACCCAAATAAATCATTCCCTAATTCATTCTTTCTAGCTCCTACTGATCCAAACGAGATCATTGATATAATAAAAAACCTAAAACCAAATAGTTCACCAGGTCTTGATGAAATAGATAACAAAATACTTAAAGTCCTATGCAAATACATTGCAGAACCTTTATCCGTTATATTTAACCTAAGCATAGAAAATGGAATTTTCCCAAAAATATGGAAGGTGGCAGCCGTAGTTCCTATTCACAAAGGTGGCACCAAATCTGACCCCTGCAACTATCGCCCTATCTCTCTTTTGTCCAATATATCTAAACTCTTAGAACGTGTAATAAATAAAAGATTTGTCTCGTTTCTTGAAACTAATAACATAATCTCTGAAATCCAATTCGGATTCAGACAGGGAAAATCCACCGAGGATGCTGTGACTCTTCTGACAAATTTAATTGTTACTAACCTTGACAAAGGCCAGAAATGCATTGGTGTCTTTCTTGATCTGGCCAAGGCATTTGACTCTCTTTCAATCCCGATTCTCTTAAAAAAACTAGAAAGCTATGGCATAAGAGGGAAACAATTGGATTGGTTTAAGAGTTACCTGTCAAACAGAGCTCAATGCATTAAAACTTGCGGCATCAAAAGTAACATGTGCCCTGTTCAATATGGTATTCCTCAAGGAAGTATCCTCGGTCCCTCTCTTTTTCTTCTTTACCTCACTGATATTGCCAACTTACCCTTAATAAATGCAAAAATTATATGTTACGCAGATGACACAGCTATTATTTTCAACGATGAAACCTGGGTGCAAGTCTGTAAAAGAGCTGAAGATGGCATGTCTCGTATATTTAATTGGTTAAATTTCAATCTCCTCTCCCTCAACACTTCCAAAACTAAATTCCTTTGCTTTCATAAATGTGCTCCTTACGCTCCTTCCTTGATTAATGAGTTGAAAATTCACTCCAATAACTGCTCTAATCCGGGCCAGAATAACCACTGCAATTGTTCCTGTATCCAGCGCAGCGAATCCATCCGATACCTAGGAGTTATCTTGGACGACCGAATGACCTTTAAACTGCATATAGCTGAAATGTCAAAGCGCGTTAGAAAACTTATCGGTGTCATGAGAAACCTACGAAGTGTAGTTGATGGCCAGACCCTGAAAAATGTATACTTTGCCTTATGTCAATCAATTATTAACTACTGCATTCTCGCTTGGGGTGGCTCTTCATCCTCTACACTTATTCCACTGGAAAGAGCACAGAGAGGAGTATTGAAGGTGGCATTGGAAAAGCCCATATGGTACCCCACAAAAAGTCTGTACAATGAGACCAATGTTCTTAGTGTCAGGAAACTTTATTTAGTAAGAGTCTTTGAAGCCGTCCATAAATCTATCACTAAATGTAAAGTCACTTACGACCAAATGCTAGAAAAAAGAAATTTTAAAGTCGCCAACATCCCTGTATCCTCTTCTTTTGCCTACCGTTTTGGAATTTTTCTGTCCCCTTACATCTACAATAGACTTGTAAATCTGTTTAACTTGAAGCTACTCCCTGTTCACAAAGGAAAAAAGATACTTACTCAATCACTGCTGTCCTGGTCGTACGACGAATCCGAAAATCTACTAAAAGTGTACAAATAGCACATAACACACACACACACACACACACACACACACACACACACACACACACACACACACACACACACACACACACACACACACACACACACACACGATCCCCATACATATTTTTATTCTTCTATATTTTAATTTAATAAGGATTTTTTGTTATTTTATTTGTTTTCTCTATGTAAATAATTCTTTTTTTTTTTTTTTGTTTCTGTTGTGTTAGCCGCATTTCTTACATCCTGTACTTTTTAAATTCCCCCATAGGACAGGCCTCGCCTAGTTTGGGGGACCATCACTCTTGAAAATTGTAAATTCTTATCTACGTTAAATAAAGTATTTGTATTTGTATTTGTATTTGTATATACTGCATTATAGGTTTATGAATTGTACCGTCTTATAATTAGTCTGCATCCAGCCAGCGAACGTGCCGTTTCTTGTCAATTGAAAATGCCGTCGTGTGTATTTCGAAAATGTACCAATTATCACTCGAAAGTAAACAAAACACATGGAATCTCTTACCACATGTAATTGTATGCAATAAATACCTCGATTAATTACATTTTCAATTATTTTTTCCAACAATCTGGAAAAATCTAATTTTCGTCATAGCTCAGGCAAGGAAAGAGACAGCGATACGGTTTTGACGCAAGAACGATAAGGATGGTTGCAAATAAAAAATTTGAATTTTGAATTTTAGAATGGTTGCGCTGCAGACATCTAAGAGTAGTTAGTGCAGACTCACCACGTCATGACTATTAGATCGTGACTTTAATGCCTACAATTGCAGTTTATTTGTATTCCATTTTATACGCTACGCGATATCATATGCAACTGTACTGTATACTGTTTTTTTAGGTTAGGTAAGAAATACAAAAAAATTCAAAGAGAAAGAAAAGAAACAAATTAAATATTTTTAAAGATGGGTACATAAAATGTGTATTCTATTTATCGCGCAGCAGGAACCGTAGGTACATATTTTTTTTGCGATAAAAACTATCCCATGTCCTTTCCCATCTCCGGTCTCCCAAATTATCTTCATAGCTATCTAAATCGGTTTAGCGTGAAGAGGTTAAACAGACAGAGACAGCAGCTGATAGACAGACCGACACTTTCGCATCTAAAATATTAGTAAGAAAGTAAGGACTATAGCTGTTTATAGATAGAAAAAGTAATAGTAAGAAAATAAACAAAACAAACTGGTAGGTATGTAAAAATTGAATAGATTTATTTGTTATTTATCTAACTTAAAATCTATGTCCCTGTTAATCGAAAGAAAAGTAGCTATTTTAACGTATTAAGTAGGTAAACATTAATTAATACTTTGTCTTTTAATTATGTACAGTATTATTTTAAATAAATTAACTTTATAATACAAAATTAGGAACTAAGTAAGTACAGGATACAAAGTCTAGTCTTCTTTTGAACCACTCTGTGGGTTTTCTCCGAGGTATTTTTTCCTGGCAACTTCGACGAGGAAGTCGTTCATTTGCTCACCGGTCTCTTTGACCATGAAGTTGAGGAGGCTGTTGGGGTTGGACAGCAGTATGAACGGGTGGTCGAACTCTGCGACGCTGCCTTTATCCATCACCAGTATTCTGTCGGAGTCCATGATGGTGTTCAGTCTGTGCGCAATCGTCAGCACCGTGCAATCCGCAAACTGGTCGCGAATTGTCTTTTGTATTAATCCGTCGGTTCTGAAAAGAAAAAGAAATAAGTAAGGCTATGCCGCCAAGGTACCAAGTAATAAAAAGTGATTTTGTGTTTGGGTCTACTGTAAATCGAACATTTTTACAGCTTCTTTACCTTGAGAAGAAATCACTAAGGAAAATTGTTATTTTTTGGTGGTACCTAATCAGCCGTTTTACTACGTTGTTTTGCACTCTTTTCTCTACAATCACGCAATATATTGTGTGCGAGCGCTGGTTAGGTAAGATGGTGATTCATGCATGGTGTAACAAAACTAAGCACTGAAAGAACACCTTTTTTAAACTTTTGTAACTACTTAAGGGAAAATTCATGACGTTTGGGCGCTTGCCCATACAAACTCAAAAAAATGCTCTTTCAACGCTGCTACTTCAACAGTGAACTTTAAGTATATTATAATATTAGGGATATAATTATACAAACCCCAAAGTATTATCACTTAGTTTTGTTACAACTCATTTACACCTTAGTTCGGTTACCAGGCTTCGACCAAACCTGCGCGTCAGTGATTCCCGCTCTGCCGACGCGAATGTCCCGCGTTGCAGACGCTCCCGCTTCGCAGTCGCTTTGGTCGCGTAGGTTTAGGCGAAGCTTGAAGATTATCTACCTCAATGGTACCCAATAATAAGAATGTACACTTACTGAGGATCGACGTTAGCGGTAGCTTCATCCATGATGAGGATTTTATTTGATCTGAGAATAGCTCTAGCCAGGCACACGAGCTGCCGCTGTCCCACGGAGAAGTTCGCGCCACCCTCGGACACATTAAAGTCGAGCGCTGGGATTGCATCTTTTAATTCCACCTGAAAAATAAGATAATAAAATGTCTTGTCCTAAAAATTAACTACTTACATCAATAATTAAGGGTACTTAATATAATAATATTCTGTTTTGAAACACTTTTAAGTTTTAAGCTATTGCATAGCTTTTATTGCGGACTTGGAGCGCGGCGATCGAAACAAGAATTTTCGTAACGAAAATATAATATGCCGGTCGGTGCGGACTGCGGCGTTGCCAGACTTCGGCACAGTATTTGTGTGCGTGCGACAAGGCGTATTATGCAAATTATAATTACGTTGATAAAAAATGTTATGCAATATCTTTACCGCGGCAGTCAGGGGACTGACTTAATAAAATACGCGTGGCACTAGGGTGTGGCAGAAAGTTGCTTATAACTTATAAGTTATAATTACTAATATTCAGAAGATTTTTTTTTCTAAAAATCTTGAAACGGATTCATCTTGTATGTACCATCGAGGAAATTGATTCCTAGGCAGTTGACAGATCAACGTCATTTGGTCGGATCATGTCAATTCAATTCTGTCGGCTGGGTTTGACGTAACGCGACCAAACTACGTAGGTCCCTCATCTCACATCTGCCTAGGAATCGTAGTATCTCTGTGCATTTTGCGTCATAGGTGATAGGACGTGATATATTATGCAGTCAGTTAAACAAATATTGTCTTCGTTTATATTATTTAAAACAGTCATCTTTGCCATCTAAATCTTGTGTTCCTAAAATAATAACTACTATAGTCAAAACATTAAGGTGGCACCAGCGGTCGTTAACCTTTCTAGTCTAGGAGCTAATAATGTGAAAAATGCTCACACTGTATTCTGTTAACTGTAAAAAATTGAACTTCTAAAAGACACAGAATATTAAAGATTCGTCAGCAAACCTATTGGTAACTTAGAATTATAATGTCCAACTATTTATGTAATAATACTTCATACTCAGTTTACATCGAGTATGCAAAATACAACATCGCCCTTTGACTAGAAACAATATATTCTGTCACTTCATTGTCGATCGCTAATCGAGGTTTGTCTAGAAAACGATGAAATAATATGACAAGTGAAGTTCTTTGACAGAGTGTCAAAGGCCGCTACGAAAATAAACGTACTTGTTCCAAAGCCCTCCAAATGTCAAGGTCATCGTACTGATCGAAGGGATCCAGGTTGTACCGTAGTGTGGCGTTGAAGAGCACCGGCTCTTGTGGTATGATGGAGATCTTCGACCTTAGTTCCTTGAAAAATATAAACAATTAAATAAATTATTAATGTGTTAGATGATCAATGGAAGGAATACGGATCTTCTTTTACGTTCAGCAGTTATCTAAGAACGTTACAAAACCTTAGACAAAGCCATGACGTAAAAATATACCTTTACGTTTCATGTAACAGAGTCAGACAGACCTCTCTGTCTGTTACATAACCACGCCCAAATCGCTGAACAGATTTTGCTGAAATTTGGCATGCAGATACATTGAGTCCCGAGAAAGGACATAATATTTTATCCCAGAAAAATGTACGGTTTCCGCGCGATAAACGAATTTTGGTGTAACGGAGTTGCGGGCGTCATCTGGTAGATATTATGAAACTTTGCTTTTAATAACTTTTTATTTTGTCTGGGGTTGAATATCTAGGCAACCAAGAAGAAGAAAAAAATACCTTCTTTCCAATGCCTTTAGTGTCGATACCATCAATGGTGATGCTGCCATCGATGGTGGAGAGCCTAAACAGAGCTGAGATCAGCGAGGATTTGCCAGCGCCAGTCCTACCCACTATACCCACCTGAAAGTAATAGTAGAAAGTACCATTGAAGTAATTGATTTATAGGCAGTTGACGGACCTAAGTCATTTGGTCGCGTTATGTCAAACCCTGCCGCGGGATCACAAATCAAATTGACATGTTCCGATCAAATCACGTTGGTCTGTCAACTGCCTATGAATCAATTTCCTCGCTGGTATACCATAGAACTAAACTAGGTCTTTGCATCCATTGTAGATGATTTATACGGTATTATCAGAGAGAAGTAACAACTCTTCAAAAACACTGTAGTGCCTGGGACAGGATTTTTAAATGACCGTTTGGTTGCCCAAGCGCATACGGCATTCTCGCAACACAGTTGGCCTAGTCCAGAGGAAAGAACTAGTCAATACGTCTGGGACCAACCATGTGCGGGTTTCCTCACGATGTTTTCCTTCACCGTACGAGCGTCCGTATTATGTGCTTGAGATCTGAAACTGTCTCATTGGTACACGCCTCCACCCGGGATCGAACCTGCACCCTCTGCGAGTGCGAACCAAAGGTCTACCCATTAGGCCACGGACGCTCCACCACCATAGAACTATAGACGTGAATATGCTGTTAGCAAAAAATGACGCCTCGCGACACTTCGACTCCGCCCCAGTGTGAGTTGAGCCTTAGGGTTAATTCAGACCGCAACGCGACGAGGCGAGGCGCGACGCGACCTAAATTTGTATGGATTTGACAGAATTGTCGTCAGCGTGAGACGTCTTGCGAATCTGTCAAATCCATACTAATTTAGAAATGCATCTACGCGTCGCGTTGCGGTCTGAATCAACCCTTAGGGTCAGCGCAGACAGAACGGAGCGGAGAGGACGCACTTGAAAATAAACTTTAAAATTATTACACTAAAGTGCAGTAAGGGATTCCCGCGTAGTGCGTATTCTCATTTCTCGAGGATGTTCGAGCATTTTTTGTAAGTGTAAGTAAGTCAGTAAGTAGGTACTATTATACTATATTATAATGTACTAATAAATTTATTAGTATTGCATAGTATAGTACTTAGTACTAATATTATAAATGGGAAAGTGTGTCTGTCTGTCTGTCTGTCACCTCTTCACTTCCAAACCACTGAACCGATTTTAAAATTTGGTATGGAAGATACTTTGAGTCCCGGAAAAGAATAAAGGATACTTTTTGTACAGGAAAAATGTACGGTTCCCGTGTGATATACTAATTTTGGCGCATCGGAGTTGCGGGCGTCGCCTAGTAAAAAAATAAACGAACCTTCCATCCACTCTTAATACTGAAATTCAAATCTTTCAACACGGGCGGATCTTCCGGGCCATATCTCATGTCAACTTTTTTGAACTCCAAATATCCATCCGATGGCCAAGTCTTCGGTGGTTTCGATGCTGAAATAAAAAATTTGAATCTATACTTACATATAATAAAACTGTAGAAATGTGAATTCTGTACATTAAAGATATTCAAAAAATAATAAGCGTAACATCTGGTGTATAAAATTTTTCCCCCCACCCCTCTTAGGGGACAAAAGAGGGGGTAAGATTTTGTATCAACTGATGAAGTAGAAATACTTTAAATGGCAAAACAACGTTTGCCGGGTCAACTAGTTTGAAATATAGTAGTTATCATTATAGGAAAATATGTTGCAACGTGGTTGCAACCTAAATGCTTAAACAAATAGAGCAATTTCGAGATAAGACGTACTCGTAGCTTAGAAAAGTAAACAGTAGGTAGTTGTAGACAAATATTGTTTTTCAAATCGTAGAGCAAATACAAGGTATGATAAAGTTGTATTTCCTCAACAGCTAATTCTAAAACTAAAAGTCATGTTGATAGACCTAATATAATTTTTGGAAAGTTTCATAATGTATTCTTATGTTATGAAATTTTGTACCGCGTGACAGGTGCGTCAATACAAAGTGTATTTTCATATTGTGTAAAAGTATATTATAAACACCAGGTTTAAATGACCTTTAAAAATAATCACATCACATTGAGACGTCTCCCAGACAGACGCGGGCAGCGGTGGCGGTGGCGGTGGCGGTCAGTTGGATGACTTGAGAGTTCTAGGAACGACACAGACACACGCGGTGGCGGTGGCGGTACAAACAACTGACCGCCACCGCGACCGCCACCGCATGCCCGCGTCTGTCTGGGAGACGCCTTACTCGGTTATGTGCCTATCACATAGCCCTTTAGGCTCTATTTTTTTTTGGGCGTAAAATGGCATTATGTATCCCTAGACCCCAACAGGCAACAGCGCTGGGGAGGGCAACCGGGCTATGTGAGACTCGCTCTACGGCCGATGAGATGTCAGTGGCCGTTCGTTTAATCTCCCTCTCACAGTAAACATTAATCTACGGACACTACTCAAGGTTATTTCCATCAAGCCATTCAGGCTACCGAACATGCCAAATAAGCTGGATAAATATGCATGCGTTCACGCGAATGAGCGGTTTAGCCACACTAGTATGCGATTTATTAAATAGCGACGCGGTCGCGCTGTCATTTTATTTATATACTTATCTTCTCTTATATATAAAAATGGATTTTCAAATGTGTTAGTCGCGCTAAAACTCGAAAACGGCTGAACGGATTGGGCTGATTTTAGTCTTACAATATTCGTAGAAGTCCAGGGAAGGTTTTAAAGTGACACGAAGTTCACCGGGACAGCTAGTTTTAATATAAACATTACAATGGCTTGTGATCTCGTGGTATGGCAGCCAAACCGCGCCTTCAGGCCGACGCATATAAATCGAAAAGAGGCAGAATTCAGAAAGGTAAAATAGCTTCTAAAAATTCTATAAGACGAAATACATAAGTCCTACTAATAATAAAATCTAAGGAAACGTAACTGATAACTCCCATTATAGTCTAACTAAATTTTCAGCCTATTTTTGCTCTATTGTGGTACGGAACCCCGAGTCCATCTCGCACTTGGCCGATTTTTATTATTCGTAGTCTAGAGCAAATAAAATGCTCTGATTTCTCAGAATAAACAAATTTTTTGATCATTATTTTTATGTAAGCCTGTCTAAAATGATGTATGTATTTTTCTTATCACATCATACACACTCTTGAAAAAATAACCTTCAGTCAGTCGATAATAAATCCATACTTTCATACTTAAACATCGATTTATTTATGTCTATGTACTTAAATTATAAATGCGAAAGTGTGTCTGTCCGTCTCTTACACCTTCACGCCCAAATCGCTAAACTAATTTTGCCGAAATTTGGTATGGAGATACTGCGAGTCCCGGGAACGGAATACTTTTTAATCCCGGAAAAATGTACCGTTACCGCACGATAACCTAATTTCGACGCAACAGAGTTGCGGGCGTCATCAGCTAGTATATTATGTACACTAATATAATAAAGAGGTAACGTTTGTTTTTTTTGTTTGTAGGAGGTAATCTTTGAAACTACTGCGGGCCAGACAAGCGGCAAGCAACTCACTGAGGCCGCCATAATAAAAAGAAGAAAGACAAGCGGCAAGCGATTATCGTAAACGCTAACGCCACAAAATGTATGGGATTTGACATAAGTATTCGCTAGCGAAGCGATGACTAAGGGCCGGGACACAAAAACACGTCGTGTCGTGAGTTTCTACGACACGACGTCGTGTCGTGTTTTTGTGTCTCGGCCGTTAAGTCAAATCACATACATTTTGTTTGCGTTTACGATAATCGCTTGCCACTTGTCTACTAAGGCTGGTCCGATTGCAAAAATTTTAACACCGATATTAGGGCTCCATTCCACCGCGGCGCACGGAGAGATTACGCACGTGCGTCAAGCTTCGCTTTGTAAGAAAATATATATGACTATATCCACTGCAACCCACAGACACGCTAAGCACGAATTGACTCAAGTCAGAGAAATACAATATTTCTCTCGTCTTTTTAATTTATTTTCTCGTCGTTTTATTTTTAATTTATTCGTAAGTACACCAATCATTCAATAAAATAATTTATTGTTTACCCCTGAAAACGGACGAAATACACACCGAGGATTTGGCAAGCGCAACGACGTTAGGTTAAATTTATTAATAAGAATTCAACGCGGGCAAAGTCTAAAAGCCAGTACTTTAATAATATACTAACGTCCAGTCTCTAGGTTCTCCTCGGCCGGCAGGTTCGTGTACTCGAGCACTCGCTCCACCGACGTCATCTGGGCGAGGAAGTCGGCCGTCACGCGCGCCGCCATTTGCAGGATCATCGTCAGCGACATCGACTGACTGATGGCGAGGCCCACGCTGCCTACCGGCACTACTGAGCCTGGGGAATTAAAAAAAACATACTATATATTGTGTTGAATCGATGCATTATATTCCTCTACTGTTGAGATTCAGAATTCAGAAAGCCCGCTCATGTCTGCATTTTCGTAGACGAATTTTAATCGGACACGAAGTATATTACTTCGAACTCATTTACGAAGAGGTTTTCTAATGAATCTTTAAATATCTGTGTCTTTATAAGAGGTCTTTTTTTTCTTAATTTATCTGAATTCAGTGCGAGAATTTTTCATTATAGCTCCTAGACTAAAAAGGTCAATGAGCGCTACCACCTCGATTCGCCAGGTACACTATAAGTATAATTTCTGCAGTGTATGTTACAACTTGTCGCGGTTGTGTATTCCGCATATCCCGTGGCTCTGCCGCGGAAGAACACCGTTGGGGTTTTAGTGGGTATGCCCGTAAAAAAGTCCCACATAACATGCGTAAACGCATTTCCCCAACGCAAAAAAGTGTATATTACAACTTACAACATACAATTTTTTATGAAAAAAGGAGGCCAACGAGCAAACGGGTCACCTGATGGAAAGCAACTTTCGTCGCCCATGGACACTCGCAGCATCCGAAGAGCTGCAGGTGCGTTGGGAGGGTAGGGAAGGGAATAGGGGAGGGTAGAGGAGGAAATAAAGGAGGGTAGAGAAGGGAAAAGGGTATTGGGCCCCCGGTAAACTCACTCACTCGGCGAAACACAGCTCAAGCGCTGTTTCACGCCGGTTTTCTGTGAGCTCGTGGTATTTCTCCGGTCGAATCGGCCCATTCGTGCCGAGGCGTCGCTCTCCCACGGTACTTACAACGGATTGTATCGTGTACTGCAGAAATTATATTTCCGTAGCATCGACGTAGCGCCGTAGAGGGTGCGCGTAGATTATCCCGCATCGTAGAGGCTACGAGCTACGCTACGAGGTCTACGGCCGCTACGCCCGCTACGAAAGTGCGTAGCCCTCTACGAGACTTTCTTTTTGTACACTTTTGAATTCTCACAGTGAAGAAAAATAACACTAAGGGTTGATTCAGACCGCAACGCGACGCGTAGATGCATTTCTAAATTTGTATGGATTTGAAATACTATTTTAAAGACGTCTGAAGCAATTGAGATCTGTCAAATCAGTACAAATTTAAAAATGCATCTACGCGTCGCGTTGCGGTCTGAATTGACCCTAATAGGACTTATTACTGCAACGTAGTGATGCTAGAGTACAGCACTAGCATAAACAGTAATAAATGGTATTGTTTGACGTTTGACAACGTGTTTGTCAAAATTCTGATAATATTATATTATTATGATGTCGGATTATTTACTGTAATATGTGCTAGTCTAGGAGCGCTCTCTGCTCCAAGTCCAACCTTTGCGTAATATTTTATATTCCTTATTATGTACATAACCCGCAGCTTTTGGCAGAGGTTACACGATCAAATTTTCATCAATCTGATCCATCAATCCGATCCAGATTGACGAAAAATTCATCGTCTAACCCACGGATTGATGGATTGATCATTTTTTTATATGGAATTTTCATAATTTTCATTCCGTCAATCAGATTGATATCAGATTGAAGGATCAGATTGATGAAAAATTGATCGTGTAACCTCTGCCTAGATATAATTTAGATTTAGTTTCTTACCTTTATTTATAAAAAAGTAACATTTTGTATTTTTTACATCAAATGTAACTTGTGAAAGATATTCATCATTTATCAATATAATTTCATTGTTTTTATAACATTATAATGTGAACAATCTCACATTCTCATTGCAGGATACTTACCAAAATCTATCAATAGGAAGATGGCAATTACAACAGCGAGGTACACCAAGCACAGGATGTCCATGTACAGACCGAACGCAGAATTCGCACCCAAAAATGTGTAGAAAGCGCTTGAGTTGAGATTCTGCAAAACAAAAGCAACATTTAAGACAGCGGTTTTTTCCTGATGGCAGGTCATTATAGCAATGATGTCACTTTTAGCCCGGCCGCACATTGTCCGAATTCTGATCCTAAATATCCTTCCGGCGAGTTCGAGCTCACTCGCCTCAGTACAACATGTAAGAGACAGCGCGGACGTTCAACTGTTTCTGATCAGAAATGTCGTACAATGTGCGGCCGGGCTTAAACTTAAGGCTCTATTGTGACAGACAGATCACAAGATAGTGGTACTCAACCTTTTTATACAGGGTGTAACAAAACCAAGTGATAATACTTTAGGGTGTGTACTGTGTATAGATATAATATAAAGAGTTCGCTGTGAAGGTAACAGCACTGAAGGAGCAAATTTTTTGTGATATGTACTTATTTAGACAATCGCCCAAGCGTCATTAATTTTTCCATACAAAGGTGAAAAAAATTACGCTTTCAGTACTGCTACTTTCATAGTGAACTCTATACAAAGGACCCATACATACCCTAAAGCATTATCACTAAGTTTTGTTACAACTTGTATTACGAGCTACAAACACGTTTCAGTATTTATATCGCGGGCCGTAACTAACATTATTGATAAAAAAAACGTTGCTAAAAATCAGCCTGTAAATGTTACAGTATCATAACATATTCTATAGTGATTAGTGACTTACTTGGGCGTCATCGAAGGTTTTGATAAGTCTGTCCTGCGAGTTGGAACTCCTTATTGTTGAGATGCCGGATATTGTCGAGTTGAGCATACTGAACACTGGACTCTTTGCTGTAAGGTAAAATATGTTATCCACATCCATAATCCATAATATCCATAATCCACAATCTATACATATAATAAAACTGTAGAAATGTCAATTCTGTACATTAAAGATATTCAAAAAATAATAAGCGGGGGGTGTCACTAGATCGCTATAGAAGCCAAAAATGTGATTAGTTTTTTGTCTGTCTGTCTGTCTGTCTGTATGTTTGTTCCACTATCACACGAAAACTACTGATCCGATTTGAATGCGGTTTTCGCAGATATATTTGTCTTCTTCCAACTTAACATCTGATGTATAAAAATTTTTCCCCCCACCCCTCTAGGGGGACGAAAGAGGGGTCAGATTTTGTATCAAACTTTTTTCTTTAACACGAAAACTACTGATCCGATTTGCATACGGTTTTCGCAGATATATTTGTCTTCTTCTAACTCAACATCTGGTGTATAAAAATCCCCCCCTCCCACCCCCTCCAAGGGGACCAAAGAGGGGGTCAGATTTTGTATCAAACTTTTTTTCAACACGTCAGTCTAGCCCCGTGCTAAGTACCTGAAGGATTTGTGTTACGGGTAGCAGATAATGAAAATATATTTTAATACTTTTTATTTTATGCTATACAATATAATTATTATGTATATTTAAGATTTTATGATACACAACATATTTAATACACACCCACGACTGTTGAAAACTTTTTGTTCCGTCGGCGGGATTCGAACCCGCGACCCCCGACGGCAAGCACGTTGACTTGAGCTACCAACGTGCTCACTAACTGAACCACAGAGGTCGTCTACTACTTACTTGTACTTTCCAATCTCTTTATCGCCTGAGCTGCATTGAGGTACCATTTCAGGGCAATCACGAAGATGACCATCAACACTGCAGTCGGTACCAAAGTGAAGGGAAGGGCCATGGCGTTGAGGACGAGAATACTGAGCACAAAGAGGTACATCTGGAACGTCTCCAGAATAGTACGAGGCAGAAGCTCGTCCATAGCACCGGTGTCCTTGGAGAACCTGTTGAGGACTCGACCTGAAATGAACAATAATTAAATAATAAATAAATGTAAATAAATAATAATAATTGGCACTTTGCCCGCAGCCTCCGACCTAGACTTAATTTTTTACTTGTAGTGTATGTGTATTAGTGTTTCTTTAAAAAATAGTTTAGTTTTGTATTTTTATAGTAAACCTTTTAGAATTGTATAAAGTTATTATATGTTACTATGTACTATTTAAATTAAAACGAAAGTAATATACAATATTGAATATAAATAAATAATAATTGTTGTATTTCTGAATTGAAACAAATATTTTCAGAACGTCCTAAATAATACATATTATATTATGTGTAAAATCAGTTACTAACCAGAGGGATTTGTATCGAAGAATCTCATGACAGCGCCAAGAAGATTCTTAAACATGTCGTTGTGCAAGTTCTCTGACGCTCTCATGGTCATGACAACGAACGCCTGGATTCTGACTTGGGTCATGATTATGACAAACAAAACCGCCGATCCGTATATTACGAGGTACAGCGCTGTCGTCAGTGGACCAGTCTCCGTGTCGAAGCTGGGATCTGTTGAAAAATGTAGATACTAGTAGCCAGTAGGTAGATTACTTTAGATAAATGTGGTTCATGGCTTCATACAGGTTGACGCCGACTCATTTGCAATCGATTGTTACGACTTACGACCCATCCATTCTTAGGAAATGTACCATCGAAGAAATTGATTCATAGTCAGTTGACGGACCCACGTCATCGGGTTAGTCATGAACGTAGAAAAAAAGGCGGACGGAGTCTTATTATACACAGAACTGTGTCCTCAGAGTCAATCCATGCCTGTGTGCCCCCCCCCCCCCTATCCGTATGTCAACTAGAGTCGGTCTTTATTTTTATCCTTGAAACTTTTTTGGTGACGTGAGAGTGAGACGTGATGCACTAAGGACGGATGTTTTTTGTCCTTTTGTCCTTCTTCTGGTGCCCCCTCAGACGTGATGCCCTAGGCAATTGCTTAATTTCATTAAGGGTTAATCCGTCACTGGTGGCCGACTCTGAAGACACAGTTCTGAAGTGTTTTACTAGGTAATAAGACTCCGTCCGCCTTTTTTTCTACGTTCATGGGGTATGTTTATGTCAAATAAATATATCTGTCGGCTGGGTTTGATATAACACGACTGAATTAAATTGGTCCGCCATCTGCCAGTGAATCAACTTCTCTGATACAAATAAATAACCAAAGGACCCAGTTCATATCAGTCAATTTGCGATGTCTTAAAACGGTCGCTCGAAAAAGAGTAGCCATCCTAAGTTTTTTATTTCGAATTTTATACTACATAATATTTAAATATTATCTACATCTTGAATAAAGTATCGAAGAAAATTACCAGGTTCCACTCCTTCAGGCAATAATTGTTCGTATTCATCGACTTGATTGGTCCTGGAAAAAAATATTAAATTCAAATATTAGAATAAAATACATTGAAACAAGAGATGCTAGAATGTTAATATATGTGTATAAAATTTAGAACTCCCTTATTTCTGCGTTTCTGTGGCAACGGAATTAATATTTACCCTATTTATGAATCCTTCTTATATTAAACGTTTTAAATGAACAATAACAATAGCAAGGAAACATACCAATAACTAAGCCAGTAGTCACAGAACGTCGCTCCGAATTGCGTGATCAACAGCGCCGATATTGCCATCAAAACTATGCACCAAGACTCCACCGAACTAAAATACTGCCAAATCACGGCGAATTTCAGGTAACCCGTCGATCTTTCCTCTGCCGCCTGTATTTGTTCCTTCTGTTCCTCCCCTCCATCGCTTTTCACTGATATTTTTGAAACGCCTCGAAGGTACTCTGGTTTTTCTCCAGTCTAGGGGAAAAATTGATGGTGAAGAATAATATATTGTATTCAAACAGTCAAACTAACTTACAGCTTGTAGGCTACTAACTTGCTTTCGATAATTTTGACAGTAAAGTAAAAAAATAAAATATTATCGAAGTTAATTTAACTTATCGAAATTATCAAATGATACTTGAAGAAATGCCCAGGCCTAATTAAATGAAAATAAAATAGAATAAAGTAATTTCGGGCTTCCGAGACCACCATAATAATTATATAATACCTTTTCTGACACCTCTTCAGTTTTGCCTTTGGGCTCGTCTGTTGTTCGTAATGAAGTAAATTCGACCTCAGAATTAAGAAGTTCATCGTAGGTTCCAATATTTTTTATTTTACCCTGAAAACAACAGTTCAGGTTCAGACTGCAGTGTGTCAGTACGCCATTGATAGCAACTAACATTTGCTTACAAATAACAAATGTATGATAAATAAATTATTATCAAGGAGAATAATATGCAAGCCATACTAATATTAGTGTGTGTGTCTGTCTGTTTGTCTGTTACCTCTTTACGCCCAAACCACTGAACCGATTGGTATACTACTGAAATTTTGTATGAAGACACTTTAAGTCCCGGGAAAGGACATGGGAAATTTTTATCCTGGAAAAATGTACGTTTCCCGCGCCAGAAACGAATTTTGGCGCATCTCAGTTGCGGGCGTCACCAGTAGTACTGAATAAACACCTACATTCTGCAATATTATAGTATTATTATAGTATACTGAATAACGTCATATCAATACTAATCCATACTAATATTATAAATGCGAAAGTGTGTCTGTCTGTTACCTCTTCACGCCTAAACCGCTGAACCGATTTTGCTGAAATTTGACATAGAGATGGACGGTGGAGATACCTTGAGTCCCGGGAAAGGACATAGGATACTTTTTGTCCCGGGAAAATGTACGGTTCCCGCGCGATAAACTAATTTTGGCGTAACAGACTTGCGGGCATCATCTAGTTCTAAATAAATAGGCTTTTTATAAACATACTAGACAATCATTACCTCACTAAGTACCACTATGACATCCGCGGCTTTCAAGAAGTGTATTTGATGCGTCACTAGTATACGTGTGCTGTTCCCAAGGTACCCCTGTATACAACCCTCGAACAGTTGTCGGCCGACGTTGGCGTCGACGGCTGATAGGGGATCGTCCAACAGGTACACATCAGCCTAAAAAAAATGTAGTGCCATTTTATACAAAAGAAAAAATGGAAAATAATCAAACCGGATTTTGGCTAACCAAATCTGGTAAGTTAATCGCAGGGTTACCTAAAATATAAGCGTGGCTTTAAAAGATTTGTTGATTGATTTTTTAAACAGTTAAAAAGGACCTATATTTTTTTGCAATAAGATAGTTTTCGAAATAGAGATTTACCATTAGTTTCGTTAATACCTGACGCATTAATCAAATCAATTATCTGAACAAACACTTAGCAAGTTACTTGGCAGTTGGCAGGAGTTTTAATCGCTAATTAACGCCTTTTTAACCGACTTCCAAAAAGGAGTAGTTTATATTATGTTCGTCTGTTTACATATTTTTTTAAATCAGGTGTAGACTTAAAAATATATTTTTGTGTCTGCAAAAAGAATACTACTACCGTATTTTTAAATGATGGACAAAAAAGTATATTTCAAGTTGTTATTGTTAAGACTTACCTTTCTATACACAGCTCTAGCTAAATTAATCCTGGCCCTTTGTCCGCCGGACAGGGACACTCCTCGTTCCCCCACCAGGGACAGGTCACCGTATGGAAACTGCTTGAAATCAGGCAGCAGTGAGCACACCTTTACCACCTATAACGTCAAATTGTCTGTAAACCAGTGTAAAGAATTGAAGTCACCGATAGACCATTGTTACAGATATACGTAAAATCAATAGGTTCAAAATACTACGTATACGTACTATAATTTAGTCCATAATATATAAGATTCTTGGTCCATACTAATACTTAAAATCTGAAAGTGTTGCGGATAACAACAGTAATATTTAACAGTCGAAACTTGGTAAGAGTCTTTTACCTCCTTATATTTGTTAGCGTCGTAGGGCAGTCCGAACAGTATATTCTCCCTGACTGTAGCCGGGAACAGCCATGATTCTTGACACGCGTACGCCACTTCCCCTTGGATGTTCAAGTTTCCGCCACATATCGGCAGCTCACGAAGTAACACTTGAAGTAGGGACGACTGAAAGTATTTCAATTTTTAATAAAAGGGTTTGTTTACATCCTAACCAGAGGAGACGTGGTGCGATGTTTAAAGTGGGCCTCACGACGATCAATTTTATTGTGCAATATCATTGAACAATGTTATCGAACAATTTTTTGACAATAAGATTGAAACGCGGGCGCGTTCAATATTAACCCCAGACGGTCAATAATATCGCACAATACGTGATATTTTGCACACTAAAATTGATCGACTAGGGGCCCGCTAATTGCGAAAAAATTAAAAAGTTCCAATTCTGCATTGCGAGTGTGAATCGACACCTAGTTGTTAAATTAATGTTTATCAGTTACAAGCCTACTTCACTTCTCGCTTGCACTTACTTAATGTGTATTATTATGTTGCAACTTCGTTGCTCGTGATACTCGTAAGCAAATATTGCAAATCTTAGTAAATTTTTAAGGTAATAAATAGGCAGTTGTAAAACCAAAAAAAATCTTATATTATAGGGCAAACTACCAAATTATTGACAGGCATCCCATAATATTATTGGCACTCTAGGCTTATGTTTAAAAATACTACTACCAATAAATAATAATGCCTATAACAGGATTGGTGTTAATAATTTGATATTTTTCCATAAAAAAAACTCACTTTTCCCGATCCAACATGGCCAATAACAGCGCACAGCTTTCCTTTCTTCACGCGAATGCTGATGTTTTTCAGTGTTAGATTTTCCGGATTTTCAGAATCAGTCCACGATGCGTTTACTCCTGATAGTTCTACAGCGTATTCCCTGCCTGAATCATCATAATATTTAGGATCAGAGGCCGTAGACAAAGTCCCTTTCGTTAAAAACGATGACGAAATTCGTTATCAAACTGTATGGGATTTGACATTAGTCTTCGCAAGCGAAATGTCATTTAGCGATGACTTATGTCAAATCGCATACATTTTGATAACGAATTTCGTCATCGTTTTTAACTAAAGAATACATTGTCTAAAGGCCCAGTAATTTAAATTGCGACGTAACGAGACGATGCGATGTATAATGCGTTGTTAAAGCTGGATTTATTAATGCGTCCGGCTAAATATTTTTTTGTAATCTTGCGGTGTAACCGCCAAACCGCACGTTTGGTCCGACGCGTATAAATCAAACCTTTAAATATTTTTAAATGTTATATAATATACATCCTTAAATACTGTTAGCCGTTAGGTCAGGGAGCCCTAGAACAAATCCTTTCTATCTCTGTTAGCTACCACTTTCAAGATTTTTCGCAGATAAAAAATTTGTTTGTCTTATCAAAATGAAGCTACTCCACAAAAAATTTGCTTGTTGGTAATAAAAAAAATTTGTTGTAGGGCTCTTGACCTCTGAGACTGTCGCAGGAACATAAAGTTAATATACCTATATTAATTTTATGCGCAGGAATTATGTCTAAAAATAATTAATAAAGTCAATATTTTGACAATAGAATATCAAAAGAAAAGCGTGGAAATTTGAAACTTGTAATAATTTACTTTTTAAAAGCTTTTATTTAACTTGCTCATGTATGTATATTGTATACAGTAAGTAATTAAGTATGTTCGGGTGAAATTTTGGAACTCAATTTTTATTAGAGGTCGAATTTCGACCATTGGGCGATCTCTAGTTTTATCTAAATCACGGATATTTTTGGTGTCTTCATTTATCTTTATTCATCAGTTAAGTTTTAAATTCTTTTTTATGTTCGATAACATTAGAATTATTGTAACTGTGACTGGCAATTTTTTAATCAAGTTTGAGTAAATTGATATCAACATTTTATAGTATGTGAGCAATGCATGAATAAACCATGTCAGCATGAGCCATATGAGCCATTAGGATACTTGACTACTTAGATCTAAGATTGTTTTATCTACTTTTTTAACAATATTTTTTGTTTGTTTAAAGTAATAATTGAATACTGAATCTAGATACTTAACATAATAAATTAATAAGTTTCCTAATTTTTTTTGCTTTATAAGCTATTATTTCATTTTATACCTTGAAATATCCTATTCATCATTATAATTTTAGGAAAAATATACCATAAAAAGAGTCAACTTACCAGCTGTTGGTGACTTTCGAACTGGTTCTAATTCGGAATATTTTTTGGTCACAACAGCGTCATTTGAAGACATTGTTTTTCCATTGAACGATATGTTTTGCGCTAACTTGCCTTTGGGTAGAATAGCCATGTCAGGTCTTTCCTCTGTAAGGGAAAAGTTTTTTTGAAATTATTCTACAGACTCAAGAGCCAATTTTAATGTGTCATAAAGACGACTATGATTTGTTACATTGTAAGTACCCATCTTAAATCATTATATTTTTAGATTTGAGGTCAACCTCGTAATTTTAACTTAAAATAAAAATTGAAACTTTATCAAAATAATGTGTAAGTACTAAGTATATACGTTTAGATTATTAAACAATAATATTATTTAAAATAATAGCCGATAGGCGATACGTTAAGCTTTATTTACATATTTTAATATTGATGATGATGATGATATTCAAAGTTTTCTGGCCACGGCGACCTCTTCAACTCCTATTTTATTAATTACATAAAATGCTGTACTCACCCATCATTAGTACACCTTGTATACGTTCCAGAGAGACCTTCAGCTCTGAAAGACTTGCGATCACTATAGGCAGGATAAACGTGAAATTCATTTGTATTATACTAAGGAATTGCCTGATGGGATATATCTAGAACAAGTGAATCAATGGTAAGTATAATATTATTATCATAATGGATGTACACTCAAGTTTTTCTATAGGAATTTATAATACCATAGGCACATCGGCTAATCTTATCAATAAAATCCTTGAGTCTTGAGTCTTGACAATAATTGTTGCCATATTTTTTGCATTAATATAATATCGGTATTTTAGAATTAGTATATTATAAAGATTTGTACTATTTTTGAAAATTTTGTATTGGGTTCCCCAAGGATCTTTCCTAGTGCCAAAACTTTTTTCTCTTTATATCAATGATCAAGTAATGAAACTCTTTGTTTAGCTACTCACCACAGAAGCAGTAACCATATTTCCTGAGATTACGATCATAAGTGATGTAATAAAGAGTGTAGTTCGCTCAGCAAACAACATGAAGCCGAGAAAAACGCTCCGCACGCAGATAGATCTGCCAAGAACTTTGAGCTCAGATGCTCGTGCCAGTTTTACTACTTGTTGGAATGACTTCTCCCAGGCATACATTTTAATTATCTGAAAGAAAAATATAAATCTCAATAATAATTTAGTTAGAAACGGTGACTGCTAAAAACGCAAGATTTTAAGCGTATTTAGGTGGTAACGGCGAAACTTGATACATAGACCGCCAAAATCACAAGGTTTATTATTATTATATTTTCGTCATTGTCTTTTTTTCAACAGCAATTTTAGAAGATAACTTTTTTGAGGTTAAGGGAAACATATAAATCTTCTCAAACTTGGAGTCATCGTAACACGTTTCTTACCTGTATACCGTTTATAATTTCACCCATCAACTTAATCCTCTTGTCAGTCCTGGTTGCCACTTTTCTTCTGATAACAGCCGTATATTTTGTAAGAGCAGCTGAAATGTTTATTTGTTATTTTATAAGGATACACGATACAATTATCTCAATAAACTCATAAAAAATAAGAATCCTCACTGGGTATGTTTTGTTCTATTCAGATTCATTTTAGAAGTGGTTTGGCAGAAAAGGACAAAAAAATTATAACTTTGACGCGTTCTAATAAAAAATAAACTTATTTATTATATACTTAGTATGATTAGATTATGACGTGTGGGTCTTTTATCAGTAAGGGCTCCCGCACAAAACTGCGAATTCGCATCGCATCGAATTGCAATGTCATGTTTATTATGAATTTTGTCGCAGATATTTGCGATGCGAATGCGATGCAAATGGTGGAAAGGGGTTAGCCGTTAGATCACCATCGCAACTTACCTTGTATAGGCAAAATTAAAATTACAACTCCGAATAGACCAACGAACGGGGCGTAACCAGCAGCTTCGTACAAGAAGTACGATACAATGGCCACTTGCACCGGCACCAGCCAGATGTAGTGCAGGAACATAAACGCCATGTCGAACCTGGCCACATCGTTAGATAGCAGGTTCACGAGTTTACCGGCAGCAACATTGCTCAATGAAGTTTGGTTCATACGAAGCACCTATAAAAAATCATTAAGGCGCAGTGAGTTCAGCACCACGCCGCTTTTGAGGGGGTGAGGTGAGGGGCGCGATAGCAGCGGCGCGCGGGGCCGCCCGCGCGCCGCGTCTTCACGCATCCTTATTCTGGTGACGTCCTTATTCTGATTGCAAAAGTCCCGGAGTCCCGGAAGTCCCGGGATTTTTAAAGCTTTATGAAATTACTGATGTTATATCATAAGATATAAAATAAGATTAGTATCATAAATATTTTGAAACCACTGATGGAAAATATGCTAATCGATAGAGTAAATTTAAACAAAAAATATCTAGTGACAAAATTTGTTGGGGGTATCGTATAGTCCCATGTGTTCAAAAAAAACAATTTTCTCATTTTTATGTGCCTGTTTTATAACATAATGTGCCTGTTTGACACAAAATAATTTAAAATGTTCACCATAACTGGACTCTGGAGTAGCATAAAAATCTATATTTTTGAACAAGTACAGAATGATAGTCAGGGAGCCCTAGATCAAATTTTTGGTCCTAAAATATGATTGTTCTATTTGTAGGACAATGTTACTCTTACATTATATAACTATTTACCTACCAATATACAAAAATCAGCTGGTTAGGGTTCCGTTTTAGAGTACCGTAGTCAACCAAGATTTGTTGATTACAGAACCCTAAGACGGAACCCTAACGAGCTGATTTTTTGTGTATTGATAGATTAATAATCATATAATTTAAGAGTAACATTGTCCTACAAATAAAACAGTCCATATTTTAGGACCATCAATTCAAAGTATGAAATCCTTTCTATCTCTGTTAGCTACCACTTTCGAAATTTTTCGCAATTAAAAATGTTGTTAGTCTCATCAAAATGAAGCTACTCACAAAAAATTAGCTTGTTAGTTATAAAAAAAATTGTTCTAGGCCTCCCGTAGTAGTAAGTATGCCAGGCTCTATACAAAAATGTTAGAACCCTTTTTCGCTTTCAAAATATCTGCATTGAAAAAATGCTTTTTGAATATAATTAAAAGCTTTTTGAATATAATTATATACAAAAAGCTTTTAAAGTATACGGAAATCCCCGAAATTTTTTCAATGCAGATATTTTGAAAGCGAAAAAGGGTTCTAGTCATCCTGCCGACCGCTCCTGGACTGCCGACCTACAACCGACCGTTTTTTGTATAAAATAAAATACTAGTACAGGTATTAGCATTTATTTGGTTACATAAAATAATCCTTTTTAACATAAAAACTTCTCTCTTTTAACATAAAATAAATTGATATAAATGGCTAAGAGTCGCGTAAACGCATACCGCGAGCATTTCGGGAATCCACTAATTCGGGTATCATATGTTTTTTGTAAAAACTTATCAGCTTTTCTTCCATTTTTTCTTTCTGCCAAATTAGCTGCGAAATCTGCCAAAACTGGACGTAGTTCTATAAAAGTGTTCGTATTTTCTGGAGAATTTTCGTTTTCTCTGAATCTGAAAGAAAATCATATTATAACTGCTGATTTAACACTATAAAGTTTTGCAAGATATGTAATAGCGTATTTGAGAAGGAGTTCAAACCACGATTCCAAAGAATTGCTTCTTACTACGGAATATAATCCCGGACTTTTTGTCAATTCCGGGATTTTCGTCCCGAAATCCCGGGATTGAAAAAAAAACGAAAATAAGAAGTAATTCTTTGGAATCGTGGTTCGAACTTCTCAAAGTTTCGGTTAGCTGTTAGGGTGAAGCGCCGGGAAACTCCGGTACTGAAAATCCCGGGAATCTTTTGCAGGAAATCTGTATTATTATTTACTAATTATTATTATATAATAATATATACTTTGATCCAACATAATACGAGATGTAAGGATAGGGGTTATTTATAAATTTCGATAACAGTAATAATGAGACACGCGTTATAAATCTATGTGTTTTATAAGGATTCAATATATTTACAACAGTAATAAAATATGTAAGTTTTTACGTACGATTCTGGTGACGCTGTATTTACTTCTTTCAATAAATTTCCAGTACCAGAAGATTTTTGCCTGAAAAAAAGAAACGAAAAAAAACTTTGTATTATAATATACTGACTTTTAGTTCGCTCTTTGAGTACCTATAGGTTTATAAGCTTTTGTAGAATAAATTCCTATTTTTGTAGCAAAATAGAAGAAAATTATTTAGTACTTACTGTTTGATATTTTCAAAAATTTTTTTGTATAGTTCTCGTCTCGCGAACTTTGACAGTTTCTTTTTTCTTTTATTTCCTTTGTTACCCATTATACACTTATTATACTTATTACTAACACTACACCACAAAGTTATCTTAATTATTTTACAAAAATATATTTACAAAATACGTTCACTAAATTTACAAACTTATAAGTCAACTTCACAAATAAAGTACCTATGTTTACAAAATACTTCGAGATGTTCGAAACGATCGCGCAGCGCAAACTTTGGCATAGGTCCAACCTCAAAGAGCACCGCAGCGCGACTGATCGGCTGAGCGTCGCGGACTCTAGTTCATTTTTTGAGTATTAATTTTCCTGTGTTTTTGTTTTTAGTATTACATAAATCAAATATATCAAATAGTTTAGGTTATGTTATGACAAATGTACTACATTTTTTGTTTTTTCTAGAAAGTGTGTAATTTAGCCATAAAATGATTTAATTATGAAAAAACAGCGATAAAAGTGTCATCTTTGAGATTTTTTTCTATCGAGCCGAATTTTACAAATTGTGTACTGATATATCAATTCGTCTAGTAAATTTTCTCAATTATAAAACGGTATTTTTTTCATACTGAAATAATGACATTTCCTTAGGAAAAAACAGTATTTAAAAAACCCATTTTACGTAGTTGCAACAATCACTGCGCCTTAAGGTGAAGACATAGGTACGAGCATAAGGAGTCGTGAGTCGCAGAATTTCGGTTGGCACGGTACCTACCGAATTTATATATTTTTTGAGAGTAGACCACTTTTTTTCCGCTGCCCCATGACCTATGACCTTAGGCCGTGGCTTATTACGGCCTATTTATATATCCCGGGCTGGGTTGGCAGAAATTCTTTTGGATTCGGTTTCACAGGAATGGATTCCTACTTCATTTATACGTGTGTAACCTTCTTAGTCATTATGAGTATGAAAAAAATGACGCAAAAGGAAATCTGTAGCTCAAGCATAAAGTTAATATACCTAGTATAGTTACCTAGCGGAATATTAACTTTATGGGCTCAAGACAGACACAAAATTCGTCTTCGCTCTTACTTCGAATGCGCAAAATGTAAGATTTGTCTGTCCTTGTCCGTGGCCTGTATTACATTATGCGCTAATAGGCTTGATGACTATTATTTTTTCTTATTGGTAATTAAAAGACCCTTAAAAATAGAAACATCGCTGAAAGAATGACTCTGATAGCTTAAAAATTCACCGAGATATGACAATTCAAACATCTCATAAAATAGACCTGCCCGAAAACGCTCCATACAAAGTGATACGAAAGACTGACGTCACTCTTTCTTAGTTTGTACGCATCGGGAGAGAACTTTGTTCGATAGGTATATTAAATATTGCGTTTATGAAAGTGGTTTCATAACAAAAGTTGCTTTTAATTGCATAAGTTATCGAATGGTATACAAATTTTAAGAAATTTAATTGAAAAAAAATCGACTTGATTATCCAACTTTGAAGGCTCTTATAAAAAAAAATACAAATGCTATCGAGCTGAAATTTTGGGAACACTTATTTTTTACCGTGATTTCTTTATTTTATTAACAAAATTCGCTAATCTTTGACCTTGTCATCATCCCTATTAAATTTCTTTTTGTGACATTCGTACAGTTATGTTATAGTAGATTATTATTTATGATTTTCGAGTTCTCGGAAATCCTATTCTTAGAACATGACTCACGCTCTTCATGGTACAGAGCTTTGAGATCGATTTTGTATTAGGTTTCGGGGCTTAGCTACCTCCGTATTTGCCGTATCAATTATACAGGGCCTCGGAGGTGTAGGGCTCCCTAGCCCCCAAGTCCCAACGAGGGTACTATGCAAAAACTTTCATATTTCGGTTTCTTTTAATTCACATAATATGACAAAGTTAAAAAAAGCAATTCCTTTTTACCCGTGTAATGCGCGAGTTCAAAAGCTGGCAACAACCTATGCGATTTTTTCTGTTGTGAGAATTTTTAACTTTCATAAGGGCCTTTTTTTTTATACGAGCCCCCCTAAGGCAAGCTTGACGCTACGCTTCCAATTAGGTTGTGTATTTTTTGCAGTTTTTAGCTAATATTATATTATATTGCTAGGGCTTGTCTAACTTAAAATGAGGCGCCCCTCCCTCGTATTCACAGTACAAAATTTTTCATTTACATCAACTACTAACTAGTGGAGTGGTGGGGCGCGTCATTTAAAATTAGACAAGCTCTGCTTAATTTTCAGTTTCTGAATAGTCTAACGCTCTACAGTGTTACTTTATAGCTATGTCCACATTGTGCCCTTTCATCTTCAAATTTCATAATCTTTTGACATTCGAAATGTCAAAAGATTATGAAAATTGAAGATGAAAGGGCACAATGTGGACATAGCTATTCACTTCACACCGGGGCTGCATCGCTTAATTTATTATTGAAAGTGCTATTAAAAAAAATCTTGTTCTTCCATATAATTATTATTACATTATGTTTATTTAATAATATTAATATTTAGAAGTGACAAGATATCAGTATTTATATCGATAATGTGCGCACGCGACCTTCGTATAGTTAGAATCAGAGGTCGCGTCATCATTACAACGTACATTTTTATCAAATAAAAATATAATTTATTTATATGAAATCATTAAAACGGAAATACCATTATTGCGAGTTTTTGATTATATTTTTTGAACTGCAGTCACAATTCACGGAAGTTTTTCATTTGAATTTACAAACTGACACATTATACGAGTATACACGTATGTAACGTTTCACAACTTTAAGGTCAGCATCAATCGGCAAGAAGCTTCAAAACTATTGGCATCTTTCTTGTGCCTAAAACTTTTTGGGTTAAAGAGTAACTCTTTAGCCCAAAAAGTAAATAACTGTTATAGGACTCTGTTTTTATCGGACTATGTAAGATTAGCACCCACATAGTCTACTAATATGGGCTGTGGGGTGAACACGCGAACTTTTTACGATAACAAAAACAAAAGTCAAACCGTAATACAGCTATAAAAATATATTACAGCTCCCGTACATTTGCTTTTGATAACGTTGTCATAACTTTTTATAACACCTCTCAGTAAAGTCATAATACTTACCTTTCTATAAATAATCGAGGAGCAGGCGATCTTGACCCTCAAACTGAATCGATTGACGAACAAACTGTTGTGGTGCTGAGCCAGTGCCGATATGAAGTTCAGCCCCATCATCCCAATGGCATAGTACCCGGCCTCCAACTGCGATATATTATCCGTGTTCACCGACCAGTACGACAGCAGCTCAGCGAAGAGTAGAGGTTGCACGGTTCTGGAAGATAGCATTTTTTTAAACTATCGTAGTTAATGAAATTTCCGACAGAGAAGTTAGAAATTTAGACATAAGGGCTCCCACACAAAACTGAGAATTCGCATCGCATCGTAATTATATAATATCTGCGATAAACTCATAATAAAAATAACATTGCGATGCGAATTCGCACGAATTCGTAATAGTTAGTGGCTCTCTGACAGTTGACACTTGGCTGTCAAATAATTTTAAAATATAATGCCTAGATTCCGTCCGGGTTCCGAAGTAAAACTCAGTATACTGACCCATGCTTATAATATGACGTCATAATTTACGTAACGTCAACGTCAATGCACTGATGTATATTGCAGAACAATAAATAGGTCTATTATATTATATTTGCTGTTGAAAAAATTATTGCCGGTTGAAACATAACAACGACTAAGTACCCTGTGATATGGATAGTAGAATTAAAAGATTATCCCAGTTGTGATTCATTGTATGAAATTTTTGATAATATAATAACACAGGAAACACGACATTCCCCCCGATGGTTGCTCGCCTTGTCGTGGCGGTGGAGCTCTAGTAACCGCGGCTTGGACAACCGCGGTGAAGCGAAGAGGCAACCAGGGCCGGCCGGTGTCGCCGCCTGGCCCGAGCGGGAGTCCGCTGCGGATGCGCACCGAGGTGGGGCCGCAGAGGAAGAGGCAAGTAGGTATTACGGTGCGCCGCTTGCCCTATCCTCTGCGGCCGAGGACGGATCGCGGGGGGGAGAGGCATTGTGGTAGGTTGCCGCTCTCCCTACCCCCCTGCGAGCTGGCGGGGCCGTTCCGTTTGAACGGCATTGGTGGGGCCGCAGGGGAGGAGGCAAGTAGGTATTACGGTGCGCCGCTTGCCCTATCCTCTGCGGCCGAGGTGTGGTCGGTGGCAGAGCCACAGACCTGATCTGCCACATGGCCTCCAAGTAGCAGACTCGGGGGTGTCTGCTACAGCCCTGGTGGGGGCCGAGGAGGAGGGCGCACGTGTTGTGCGCCCATCGTGGAGTCTTCGGACCGCTGGCGGGGTCGCGGATGTGTGTATCGTTCCCGTGGCCCCGTCAAAAGGCGGCGTGGCGGAAGATGGGGGGGGCGGGGTTTAGTGGGTATACCGTGGTCTCATTAGCTACGGGAGTCCCACATTACCACTCGGGTCGCCCCCTGCGCCTGGGTGGTATGCGTAATGCATTTCCCCCTCCGGAAAAAAAAGGATACACGACATTGGCCTCTGACATATTTTGTATATCTGCGCATGGTCCACTGGCTTCGCGAAGCGAATTCATACAGAAGTACTGGGATTGACTTACCTAGCAGCAGTGTTGATGATAAGCAGTATGGCGCCAGGCATGTACGCCACCCAGTAGGTTCTGAACAGCGCCTTGGAGAGGGACGGTTCCCGGTTCTCGCGTGATGCTCTGTCAAATTCATCTAGCCAATAGCTGTAAAATCAAAATATACATTATTTTATTCACAAGAGGTCGATAAAATATATTCACTTGTAATTTTATCACTTAAATTATGTACTTAATATAAAATATAATTATACGTCGGAGAGCCATGCTTCGGCACAAATGGTCCGGCTCGACCGGAGAAATACCACGTTCTCACAGAAAACCGGCGTGAAACAGCGCTTGCGCTGTGTTTCGCCGAGTGAGTGAGTTTACCGGAGGCCCAATCACCTACCCTATTTCCTTCCCTATCCTCCCCTAATCCTTCCATTCCCATCCTTACCCTCCCCTATTACTCTATTCCCTCTTAAAAGGCCGGCAACGCACCTGCAGCTCTTTTGATGCTGCGAGTGTCCATGGGCGACGGAAGTTGCTTTCCAGCAGGTGACCCGTTTGCTCGTTTGCCCTCTTATTTCATAAAAGAAATGTTTATTTATTTAAAGTATTTTTTGTGATGAGTAAAATTGGTCTTGGTCTTGCAGTCTTGGTCTTGGTCTTGCAAAAAAGCAAGACCAAGACTATCCTAAGACTAGCAAAACATACTCATAATATTTTTAAATAAAAAAAAACGGCCAAGTGCGAGTCCGACTCGCGCACGAAGGGTTCCGTACCGGTATAGAGCAAAAGTAGACAAAAAATTGTGTTTTTTGTATGGGAGCCCCCCTTAAATACTTACTTTATTTTAATTTTATTATTAATTATTAAAGTACAAATACAATTAAGAATTTTGTGAAAATTTCAAGTGCGTGGCTGTTACCATTATTGATTACGAGAAAAAAAGGCCAAAAAATCACGTTTCTTGTATGGGAGCCCCCCTTAAAAATAAACTTAATTTTATTTTTAGTATATTTTGTTGTTATAGCGGCAACAGATATACACAATCTGTGAAAATTTCAGAAGTCTAGCTATAGCGGTTCTTGAGATACAGCCTGGAGACATACAGACAGACGGACAGACGGACAGACGGACAGACGGACAGACGGACAGACATCGAAGTCTTAGTAATAGGGTCCCGTTTTTACCCTTTGGGTACGGAACCCTAAAAACATATCCAACGACACCCCACAGGACGGGGTCAATGCGAAAAAATAATTCATCCCCGCTTGATGTGTAGATGATGATGATGATGATTTTTTTAAGATTTCATGTAGGTACCATTTTGTCGGCATCATTAATAATTATGTACATAACACAATACCAAATTACAGCTTTGTAGGTCCTATAGTCTCTGAGCAAAACCGCGGACAGACAGACAGACCGAAACTCTAGGGTTCCTTGTTGACTGTGGAACCCTATAAATCACGTTTGTTTTATGAGAGCCCCCATTAAATATTTATAAATTATAATATTTTGTTTTTAGTATTAATTGTTGTTATAGCTATAACGTTAAGCTATATACGTATTTAACGTTTCTTGAGATACAGCCTGGAGACAGACATCCAAGTCTCAGTAATGGGTCCCATTTTTCCGTCCCCGTCCCGTCCCCTTTGGGTACGGGACCCTAAAAAAACCGGCCAAGTGAGTGTCGGGCCACGCGCAATATAGGGTTCCGTAGTACCGCTAGTTTTTCAAAATGTTTGTATGGTCAATGAATGTACATTTATAACATGTTTTACACTACTAACAACATCATCTCAGTTACTTTCAAAGGAATTTGAACGAAAAGTTCCTTTATACTTCGCCGAATACATTTTTTTTAGTTGATCGACTATTACTCAATAACTTATGAAGTCTTCTTAGCCATGATAGTTTTCCTTTTAAATTAAGCATATTTCCTACTCCCGTGAATTTTTTCACGTTTCCGGAAGCAACCGGGCACGAAAAAAGAATTTCAACCCCGCTTGATATGCAGGGGAGGTACCATAAAAATATTTTTTAAATATTTTATGTACCATTTTGTTGGCATTATTAATATGTGTATTCATGCCAAATTACAGCTTTGTAGGTCCTATAGTCTCTGAGCAAAACCGCGGACGGACAGACAGACGGACAGACGGACAGACGGACGGACAGACCGAAACTATAAGGGTTCCTTGTTGACTCGGAACCCTAAAAAGGAAAGCTCAAATGTATTGTACTAACGACGCGACAGACTAACTTCAAAGAGCCTAGTACCTACATCATTATTGACCAAGAAAATTGATTTGATCTCTACACTCTACCTGCATACCACGCGCTCTCTTTAAATATTTTAGTTTATTAAATTTTTAGTTTCTAGTGTTTATTCCAATTGCATAATGTTACGAATTGTAAATATTATAGTAATTTCGAATTGTGGGGCTTACAATAAGTGATTACTATTATGTATTTTTACGGTTAGCGATTTTGTTAGCAACGAGGACATAGTTTTGATCAATTTGTGAGTTCGTCACACGTTCGTCAGCTTAGAGACCTTGACTATAATAATTACTGGGAAGCTGAGAGAATGACAACAATCTAGTCGACAAACGGTTTTGTTATCATACGATTATTTCGTTTTTGTACTCCGGTATTTTGATTATGGGAGACGTAAAAAATAAAAATTGCCTTTATTTTACCACCATACATTTAGAATATTGCTAGATAAATAATTAAGGGGCCGGGGTACCCTCGAAATTCTCATACATACTTAATACCAAAATCATTTTCTCATACGAAAATATTTAACATTTTTGAGTTATTTTTCAGCTTAAAATAGTAATTACCTAGGTTCCTACACAAATTTTTCTAAAAAATATTTCAACACTAAAATATTTTTTGTTTAAATATTTTTTAGTAAATATAACAACAAATAGTAAAAATAAAATAAAATGAATATGCCGCTATAACAACAAATAGTAAAAATAAAATAAAATGAATATTTAAGGGGGGCTCCCATACAACAAACGTGATTTTTTTGGCCTTTTTTGCTCTATATCAAAAATGCCAACAGGTAGGTACTTGAATTTTTCACAAAATCCTAAGTTATATGTGTACTTTAATAGTTAATAATAATATTAAAATAAAATAAAAAAATAAGGGGGCTCCCATACAAAAAACACAATTTATGGCCTAATTTTGCTTTAACCCTTCGTGAGCGATTCCGACTCGCACTTGGCCGATTATTATTAGCTTCACCTGAATATTTGTTTGTAACCGACTTCTTTGAGCGCGATTTTGACCCACTTTAAACGGCCAGATTTTGTTCAAACTTTGTAGATTTATCGAGAACCGATGATAATACACTAATAATGATTTATTTATTCCATATTTATACGCTTTTTATTAGCTTCACCTGTATATTTGTTTGTAACCGACTTCTTTGAGCGCGATTTTGACCCACTTTAAACGGCCAGATTTCGTTCAAACTTTGTAGATTTATCGAGGACCGATGACAAAACACTAATTTGATATAATTATTTCATTTTTCAATTTGTATGTTTGTATGTTTGTTTGTAACCGACGCTTTATATAAAAAGCGTGTTTTTAGTTTTTTTTACTATTACTTATTTATTTATTTTTTCAGATGACGAGCGCACTTTAGACGACAAATACCAGAAGTACAATGTTAAACCCCATCAATACAGATACCCCTCAGAGTTGATTTTATCCGACGAGTTTTTAAAATAGTAAGGGCCTGTTTCACCACTTCCTGATAAAGTGTCGAATAGGCTATTCACAACTTTTTTGACAGATTCTCCATACTCGATCTGTCAAGACTCAAGTTAATTGGTGGATAGCCTATTCGGCACTTATCAGAAAGTGATGAAACAGGGCCTAAATATTTTGCCTATTGACGATAATAATAATATAATAATATCTATGGACGCTTCACACCACGTCAATCTGGCCCCGTGCTAAGCACCTGAAGGACTTGTGTTACAGAATACAGGTAAGTACCAGACAACGGAAATATATTTAATATTTTTTATACTATACATATATTTAAGATTTTTATTATATCATATGCACATATATTTTAATATACATCCAGACCCGGGAACATTGAAAAGTTTTTGTTCCGTCGGCGGGATTCCCGCGACCCCCGGCTTGAGCTGACACACAATCAACCAATAATTGAGCCACAGAGGTCGTCTAAATAAAAATAATACAGGGTAATTATAACCTTCCGGCCATCCTTGTTAATTAATTAGTAGAATCACACATGTGCGAGTGTTCGACCTAAGGCGACATGTTCGAACAAACCGCCCATCATGTTCTCTGGGACTGTGAACTCTGGCAAAACGAAAGATCTACAATGCTTAACAGCCCACTTTGTAAATCCGGAATCCTATAATATTACGATGATCTCGTGGATAGCGCTTAGAAACTTCCGTGCCTTTACGCGTTTTTGCCACATTTATTACTGGAAACAGTGTAACCAGTGTAACACAACAAATTCCAACACTAACTTAGATCTAGCTTAGTGGTCATAATTAAAATTTATTCCCATGGTGTTTTCCCTTTAGCTCTTTGAGTTCCGGTCATTGCAACTTTGTGCTTTGTCCCGCTTTTTATAGGGAAGGAAAACCGTATACTTCCTGCTAATTCTCCTAGTATCTTCTTCTGATTAATTTCGTTGCGGGTCCCAAGACAATTTTAGCATGTCCCTCGGGCTGCCTGAGATCATATCAAAGGGTTTTCGTGGTTGGATAACGCTGTCGATCCTGGCGAGTGGCGACACGAGACACAGCGGTGGGAATGTGTGGTGGGCATAGACTTATATATTACTAAGGACCGGGTCAATCGCGCGTTGCAATGATGCAGATTCGTAGGGGTCAAAACGCTCCGTTTGACTCCTACGTGACTTAGTCGTCTGTGGTCCGCAGAACAAATCGGGTGTCATCGTATGTCTATTCAGTGCCATAAAAATGCCTAGTTGTGTGGTAAAAAGCTGCAAAAATTATGTCAAAAAAGTTAAAAAAGCACATTGGAATATCTTATCATCGGTAAGCATCACAAATTCACAAACTGTTTAAGAATAGAAATAATTAATTTATAATTTTACTACATACCGATGTCCGCCATGGCTACTGTTTTACCGAGTAATGACGCAACCCCTACGTTCCACTTGGCGTTGAAAACGATCTTGCTAAAAATAGGAGGCATTTTCAGCGTTTTGATCGTTTTCAACGCTAGGTGGAACGCGTGGTTCGTCGGTAAAACAGCATTCGCACGCGGCCGAATATTGTGTCGCACTACGTAGTTCAATCGATTTTTCATAGATGGCTCTCTATTTCCTTGTATGAAAAACCTATTATCAAAATCTTCTAGTAGGCATATCCTTACATATAAATCGATGGTGGTGGGCCAAATGCCGTTTAATTTTTTTTTCGTCAGTGCTTAATAAATTATTTGGATAGTGCAAATAATTTTCTAGGTTATAGATCTACATATGCATTTAATTAAAAGTGTAGAAAATAGTCTGTTTAACTCGGTATTAATAATTAATTTATACTGTTTAGTTAATTTGTTATTGTATTTTGGGTATTTTGTGGTAGATAATTATTATACTTATTCAAATTAGTAGATAGCATAATAATTATTGTTGTCAACGTAAGTATTTACCTACAGAGTTTTCTTTATATCAAAATGAATTGAACGAAGCATAATAATAATTAAATCCAAAAATTCTAAATAACACTCGGAAACTAATACTTAGGTAATAAGTAATAATTAATGTATTATATAACTACTTGTGCATAATGCAATAGTATACCTAGGCATTTATTCTGTAACTTATATGTAGGTACTTTATAAATCATAATACATCGCGTCTTGTTTAGCATTTAATATTATTATTGTTATCAATACATAATTTACAAATTATTATCCTTCATCGTTATTTTTAGAATAGAGATATCTAAGATTTTATACCTAAATGACCTAAATCGGAATTCAAAATTCGTAATGATCAATACACTTTCACCGAGTTTCACCGAAAACCGAAAAACTGAGTTATAGCGTTGTTAGCAGAGTGGATCAGTATCCTAATTCATTCAATTTTGTAACTGGATAAAAGTGGGCTAGGTCGAAGAAGAAACGATGTTGTATTAGCGTTGCAAAAGTAGTAGAAATGGGTTACATGTTATTATAAATCCAAATTAAAATACATGATTTGCTACTTTTTAGGGTTCCGTACCTAAGGGGTAAAAACGGTACCCTATTACTAAGACTTCGATGTCTGTCCGTCTGTCGGTCCGTCAGTCTGTCTGTCTGTCTCCAGGCTGTATCTCAAGATGCGTCAAGGCGCTATAGCTAGAATTTTGTCACAAATTAAATGAAAACTGAATAAAAAATATGACAAACATAGACTTGCAGTGTGGGGGACAGGAGCCCAAACTAACAATAATAAATAATAATAAAATAAACTAAATGATAAAGGGGGCTCTCATACAAAAAATACAATTTTTGCCTATATTTGCTCTATAATGGTCTTCGTGCGCGAGTCCAACTCGCAATTGGCCGATTTTTACTACACAGCTATCTTTATCCTTGTTATCAATACAATAATTAAAACTACTCGTTTATAGGTATTGAGAGTGAATCAGAGATAAGATATAAATCGAACTGAAAAACTTGCATGAGATCAAATGTTTTAAAACGTCAATTTCCCAACCAATCGAACCAAAACAATTAAAATGGGGCACCAACCACTGTGTTTTTGACATATGTTTATGTTTTCCATACCGTTGTTTGTTGGTTGTTTTGTTTCTAGCCTATCAAAAAGATAAACACCTGTCAAAAAACCCGGCAGAATAATTGCACTTTCACACATGATATTCGTATAATAAAACAACTCACTGTTCGAGCTTCTCGCCGAGTCTGTCGGAGTCGTATCTCCGGCTGGGCACCACCAAGTCTTCCTCCTCAACATCCCTCTTGTTCCCCGTGTACAGCACCGGACAGACCCAACATATGAAAAACCTGGCGAATATATTCGATTCAGTCCTCTGTCTTTCACTGTGTGCGTTTTTCGCGGGCTCCTCCATGGTCGGCGGCTGACGGTGGACTGTCCTGCTGGCGCTATGTCGTCTACGTAATTAACACTATCCGCAAACTCGAACCGACAACAACTGATAATTCCGTACAATCATTTGTGATATATTCGCGTTATTATCGTACCCTAATTGATACCATCGAAGCTGTGACCACTCTGTAGATATAACTGTACTACGGCTCGCGAATTTAGATGTGTTGCGTTGAGTGTAACTCGTTCTATAGTCCAAGGTCGATGGAGGCTTCGCGGAGATTTATGTCTGCTCTCGTGATGATCTATGGTTACGATTTTTTATCTTCTCACACTGTAGGTACGAGTAGACACTTATGCTGTTACAAATTGTGAATTTTTAATATGTGATTATGGTTGATACTTCTTTTGCGTCTAGGTAAGTATAATAATTGTATTTTCTAGTCTAGAGTCAGGCAGTTGCTACGCGGAAATTTATAGCGTATTATTTTGCTCTATACTGTGATTTTGTAATAAGTAATAAGGTAACAGATTACAATAATAGAAGCAAGGACTTTTAAATAGCTACTTATTATTTAAACGTCCTTGAATAGAGGAAATACTATATACTATATTTATATAAAAATATTAGATAATATTATATATATATATATATCTAGGCTTTCTTCCTTTCGCATCCCTGAAGTAAATACAAAATATCTTGAAAGTGAAAGTATAGGTACGGAGTACTATAATTATATATTCTGTGGTATAGGTAGTTAATGTTTTCAAATTGTAGAAAATACACGTCATTACTTAACGTAAGTAGGTAAATTAGTTTAGTTACATGATTGTCCCGTATAGTGTATTAGATATTACGGTCTAAGCCACGACACTAGTCAGAAAATAAAGCCTTGATAAGTAGACCATACTATAGTCATATCTGTCACAAACGTAAAGTTACGTACCAACATATCAGAATATCAATTATTTAATACATTTATCATATCAAAGTCAATTAATGATTCATATTTTTGGGTTCTTGAATTAACTTTAGGTCAATATAGGGTCGCCAACCTCAAATATATAAATAAAAACCGGCCAAGTGCGTGTCGGGCCACGCGCAATGTAGGGTTCCGTAGTACCGCTAGATTTTGAAAATTTTTGTATGGTCAATGAATGTACATTTATAACATGTTTTACACTACTAACAACATCATCTCAGTTACTTTCAAAGGAATTTGAACGAAAAGTTCCTTTATACTTCGCCGAATACATTTTTTTTAGTTGATCGACTATTACTCAATAACTTATGAAGTATTCTTAGCCGTGATAGTTTTCCTTTTAAGTTCAGCACATTTCCTACTCCCGTGAATTTTTCACCGTATGCAAATCGGATCAGTAGTTTTCGTGTTAAAGAAAAAATTTGATACAAAATCTGACCCCTCTTTCGTCCCCTTAGAGAGGTGGGGGGAAAAATTTTTATACACCAGATGTCAAGTTGGAAGAAGACAAAATATATATATGTGAAAACCGCATTCAAATCGGATCAGTAGTTTTCATGTGATAGTGGAACAAACATATAGACAGACAGACAGACAGACAGACAGACAGACAGACAGACAGACAAAAAACTAACCACATTTTTGGCTTCTATAGCGATCTAGTGACACCCCCCGCTTATTATTTTTTGAATATCTTTAAAGTACAGAATTCACATTTCTACAGTTTTATTATAATTATTATGTATAGATTATGGGGATGTAAACGTCATTAGAAGATAGTTGTGTAAGTACTGTGTAAGATACTTGTGATGAGTTCACTGTGAAAGTAGCAGCGCTGAAAGTCCACTTTTTTCACTTTTGAATGGACAAGGGCCCGAGCGCCACGAGTTTCCCCATACAAAAGTGAAAAAAATTTTTTGTCTTTCAGCGCTGCTACTTTCACATTGAACTCTCTACAAGGAACACGTACACATCTCAAAGTATTATCGCTTATTTTTGTTACACCCTGTAGATTGTTGTGTTGAAAATGCGTCACTATTGCTTTGTCATGGTGACGATTCACTGATTAATCTATGGAGTAATAGCAATTAGCAACTGAACGCGTTTGTTCACATATTTTTCATCATAAACCAAGTACTTATACCGTATATTTATTAGAATTTTTATTAAAATACCTACTCGTATTATGTTTTCATAACTTTTTTCTGGAGCTAATGCTGTTCTTGAGATACAGCCTGGTGACAGACACACGTACAAAAGGATGGACAGCCGGACAGACAGTGAACTGTGAAGTCTTAGTAATTATATTATGGGTTTCACTGTTTTTACTCTTTGACTACGAAACCTAAAAATGAAGAAACGATAATATTTATATTGTGCCTGCAGGTGCCTACTCAGTGATTATAGCAATTTTAACATAAAAATTAAAAATATTAAATAAATAAACGTTTATTCCCCTATTTTTGACCATTACACCACAACACATTATAACTATAAAAAACTATAATTATATAATAATAATAAACTAAAAAAACCAAAGAAGTAGAACGTACAAGGTTACAATTTTGACAATTGTGGTACAAACCAATCCACAAAATATATATTATTACAAAGTATCTATACGGAAAGAAAATTTAAACATACTTATTTCTTACATAATTAATAAAGTCTAACAAAGTAAGGCAGGGAGTGTAATGATCAAAAACTGAATCGGCATCCACTCAGGTATTATGACCGCAGTTCGCAGTCCCTGATTTTCAGTGTAACGCAAAAATATTGCAAGCAAAATCACCAACCATATTTTGATACTGTATATTTTACAGGCATTCATGCCTTTAAAATTAAATTGAAAGTACCATTTTTAGGGTTCTGTACCCAAAGGGTAAAAACGGGACCCTATTACTAAGATTTCGTTGTCTGTCCGTCTGTCCGTCTGTCCGTCTGTCTGTCTGTCTGTCTCCAGGCTGTAACTCAAGAACGGTAATAGCTAGAGATTTGATATTTTCACAGATTATGTATATCTGTTGCCGCTATAACAAAAAATACTAAAAATAAAATAAAATTAATATTTAAGGGGGACTCCCATACAACAAACGTGATTTTTTGGCCTTTTTTGCTGTCTCCAGGCTGCAACTCAAGAACGGTAATAGCTAGAGATTTGATATTTTCGCAGGTTATGTATATCTGATGCCGCTATAACAAAAAATACTAAAAATAAAATAAAATTAATATTTAAGGGGGGCTCCCATACAACAAACGTGATTTTTTGACCTTTTTTGCTCTATAAAAAATGCAGTATAAAATATCTCAAAAATGGCAACAGGTAGGTACTTGAATTTTTCACAAAATCCTTAGTTATATGTGTACTTTAATATTTAATAATATTATTAAAACAAAATAAAAAAATAAGGGGGGCTCCCATACAAAAAACACAATTTATGGCCTAATTTTTCTCTATAATGGTACGGAACCCTTCGTGCGCGATTCCGACTCGCACTTGGCCGATTTTTGTCTGTTCTGTATCAAAACGTTCTTCCGTCTTCGAAATAATTGCTCTTCACGTTTAACTAATGAAAATAAAGTTAGCGTCATAAATCATCTTACCACCACAGCAACACCTTGTACTATTATCTATTCTGTGGCAACACTTGTGAAGTGTGTTTTTATTAACACAAGTCTTCCACCAGTTAACCAGTAGCGGGGCAAGCCCTATGTTTGATGTGGGCAAGATACAATATTATGTTTTGCGAGGCCCCCTTAGGTACTTATATATGAGTTACTAGCTGTCCCGGTGAACTTCATGTCACTTGCTGGTATAAATAGTCAATACTCAAAATGCATCTCGGTCTCAAGACACGGTTCAGGCTCTGTGATTGGTTGGCTGTCAAAATTTGGACCAATCACAGAGCCGAACCGCGTCTTGAGACCGGGTCGCATCTTAAGTACTGACTATTTATACCGTATACGGGCCTAAAAAACCTTCCCTGGACTTCTACGAATATTTTAAGAATAAAATCAACCCAATCCGTTCAGCCGTTGTCGAGTTTTAGCGCGACTAACACATTTGAAAATCCATTTTTAGGGTTCCGTACCCAAAGGGTAAAAACGGGACCCTATTACTAACCCCGCGTTCCACCTGGCGTTCAAAACGCTGAAAATGCCTCCTATTTTTAGCGTTTTGATCGTTTTCAACGCCAAGTGGAACGTAGGGTAAGACTTCGTTGTCTGTCCGTCTGTCCGTCTGTCTGTCTGTCTGTCTGGCTCCAGGCTGTAACTCAAGAACGGTAATAGCTAGAGAGTTGTAATTTTCACAGATTGTGTATATCTGTTGCCGCTATAACAACAAATACTAAAAATAAAATAAAACGAACTCCCATACAACAAATGTGATTATAGGGTTCCGTACCCAAAGGGTAAAAACGGGACCCTATTACTAAGACTTCGATGTCTGTCCGTCTGTCCGTCTGTCCGTCTGTCTGTATGTCTCCAGGCTGTATCTCAAGAACCGCTACAGCTAGACTTCTGAAATTTTCACAGATTGTGTATATCTGTTGCCGCTATAAAAACAAATACTAAAAATAAAATAAAGTTTATTTTTAAGGGGGGCTCCCATACAAGAAACGTGATTTTTTTGGCTTTTTTTGCTCGTAATCAATAATGGTAACAGCTACGCACTTGAATTTTTCACAAAATCCTTAATAATTGTATTTGTACTTTAATAATTAATAATAAAATTAAAATAAAGTAAATATTTAAGGAGGGCTCCCATACAAAAAACACAATTTTTTGTCAAATTAAGCAAGTATTATGGGAGTGTTAGGGGAGGTCAGCTCAAAGCGGCCACCTTAACTTTCAATTTGAATAAAAGACGAAATATTATATATTTAAAAATAAAAAATCTACTACTAGATAGTGCATTTATTATATTTCTGCTATGTATAATTAATATTTACCCAAACTTTAAAATAAGCTCATGATTCACATATTACGACAACCTGTCAAAAAACCGCTTTGCCCGAGGGCCCGCCTAAAGCGGCCATAGGGGTAAGGGCAACGTGGCCAGCCCAAATGCTCACACGAAAAAGTATTTTTTTCTTTTATACAAACATTTTTTTAAATAATCAACTCCTCTAAATTAAAAATAGTCAAAATATATCAATAAAACTTTGTTTTATTAATATATTCCTGTTTTCAAATGTCTTCTTAAAGTATTGCGAGGGAGACCAAATTTGTTGGCTACAAATTTGACTGAACCCGGATTTTCTTAAACATCTTTAATAGCTCGCGCTATCGTAGACTTCTTAGTCTCTTCCCGTGACCCCTGTTCACCATCTAAAAATATTTTTAAGTATAAAACTATCATTTAACTAAGCGGTTAATATAGGCCGCTTTGCCCGGTCCACTTTGCCTTTTGGCAACCGTTCTGTTTTAAACATAATCTTCTTTTGCATTTTTATCATACTCCAGAATGAAAACAACATAGATAAAGCTAAATAGATAAGCAACGACACCGAAACAATAGAAGCATTCAAATATACAAAAAAATTATTAAAACAGGAAGAATTCACCTTGCATTTTTTTAACAAAACGTGCAATTCCAATATTTTTGTCGCTACAAGCGCGAGCCTTCCCCGACCGCTACCACATCACTGCGCGGGGATTGGCGGGATGTTCACTATGCGTCAGAACTCAGAGCAGCAACGTCACTCTGCCTTTATAAATAACCGAAATATTAAGCGTGGCTGCTTTACCTCCTGTGGCCGCTTTGAGCTGGGCTCCCCTATACATAAAAAAATCTAGTCTAAATCTTTTGTAGTACTTACTTTTATTTAAATCTAATCTAAATAATTCTAAATGTCTGGTACCTTTAAAAATCTAGTTAATATAAAAAGGTAGAGCCGAAAAAATATTGAAGTAGGTAGGCGGTAGCTGGTTACTGCAGTAACCATGAGGTTTAGGTACAAGTTGAACAAAATGAAGTTATTTACTTAAAATAGAATATTCTAATGTACCCCGACTCTATTTCCTTTGGCTCTTACTATAATATATAATAAGTAATATTATATATAGTAATATATAATAAGATTTAAAATATTGAAATTGATAAATTGAAAACCCAATTATTTATACGAAAAAAAAACGCATATTATTATTATCAAGTCGGTACTCCGCACGGAGCTATCGCGTATATTATAACGGTTATCTTGTCGTCAGATATTTTTACCGGATAAAACTAAACAGTACAACAGAAGTGGTTCCTGAATGCGAACGTGCTATAAACGTTACTTTCCGTTTAAATGTTTATTGTTTATCCATAGTTCATTGTACAGTGAAATAAATTTAATGGACAGTTAAGTTGAAAAGTTGTTTTTTAAAATGGATTGCAAAGTTAATTTAACACAGAAAAATCCTCAAGAAAATGCGAATATACTGTCAAAAATATTTTTATGGTGAGTTTGAATTTTAGGCACTAGGTTATATTATATGAATATAACTGTTATAATAAATTATTACGTGTATGTTACCGAGGTCACGGCCATGGCTAAAGTAATAATGACACTCGCCGTTGAATAACTAACTGCCGCTCAGCATTTAATGACGATTTAATTATGATTATACAATCAATTTAATGTTTATTGAAGAGTTTAACAGCTAATGTATGGGGCTTATCTCAAAATCTTCTTTTAATTAGAGTTAAGTAATTGAAATTCGTCTCTGAGTCTGGCAGTAAATATTTAATGTCTGGTAGCTTCCATAATAATATTATAATTGTCGCATAAATACACAGTCCAATTCCCTTTCAATTAATCATATTATATTAATAAATAGTTAAATAAATTTAAAATGTGTTTCACATTTAATCGCGAAATTAAGAAATTATACAATAGCACATAACACATTAATATTTTGGTCAAGTTCACATATTTGTTTACCTTTAGATTATACTGAATTGAAACAAAGTATATACTTTCTATATGATATGAGACAAATATTTAATTACTTCCGTAAACAATAGATTTGTTCGTCTTAGATAACTCATAGATTTATTATAACAGCTATAATATTATCGAGAATGGACATTTAATAGCGTCGCGAAGAATAGTCAAACAATTTTGAAATTACATATTTTTATTGTGTGTTTTAAAATGTGTTTTAAATAAACCCACCGCAACTCTACCAGCGGTTGTCCGGCTGTCTGCGTCTCGCAGACGCCAGACCCATCACAGGGTACTCTCTATGTATGTACTCACATACGGCTTTACTCGATCGAGCAATCACGTAGAGTAAGAACCATTGCTCGGGCTTACGTCCACACATTCAGCTTTACTCGATAGTTTTACTCCAAAATTATCGTGTGGACCACAAAACTCACACGCTTGAGTAAAGCTCGATGGCTCGCCGCTCGAGTCGAGTAAGTTCGAAGGAAATTATATTTATTAAATTCCATGAGCCGGCTCGATGCGAGCCCTCGAGTTGTGATTTGTGAGTTTTGCAGTCTACACGATAATTGTTACTCGATTTGGAGTAAAACTATCGAGTAATACCGATAGTGAGTACTGACCGTTATATGTACTTGCTAACAATAATGCAAATGTAACAATGCACGTCTTGTAACAAAGATAAAGATTTGGCTACCTGAGGGCTAAGACACAGGATCCCCCCCTGTTCATGAAGAAGTGACAAGACGTGTTTTTTTAATCATTACTTTCTTAAAATGTTTTTATGTAAAATACTTACATGGTGAGAAACAGAGAAACTTCCCGAGGTTAGAATTTTATTTCTTAAAAAAATGCTTAAATTTTTTTCAAAGTAGGTGTGTCACTTATAAACGAAATTCATTGGAAGCGGATTAAAATATTTTTAAAAATAAAAATAAATGGGGGTTATTTTAAATGAAGATTTTGACATAACCCCCATACCTACAGACTACAATGCAATCTATGGGGCTTATCACTTATATAAAAAATCTTCATTTAAAATTAAAACAATAATTTATCATAATCTTAGATATTTTGTGCGTGACAAATATTTTGTGCGTGATGTTTACATTGTGTGTTTTGATCCCAGGCGGTGTTTTCACTTATTTCATAGAGGTCGCAAGCAAGGTCTGGCCATAGAGGACCTATGGAAGACACAGAAGAAAGACATATCTGCCGACTTGGGCGATCGCTTAGAGAAGGAATGGCAGAAAGAAGTAGAAAAGGCAAAGAAAAATGACGTCCAGCCATCACTAGCCAAAGCAATAGTCAGCTGCTTTTGGGTTGAATACATGCTATGCGGTATTGGAATCGGCCTGCTTTTCTTGATCATATGGTAAATGTTTTTTATGTTATTTGAAACAAATAAAAGATCGACTTCGAAAAACCGAACTGTATTTAACATGATTCGTGAATTTTAGACACTAGCTTCAAAGAGTATAATATTATATCACTTCGATTTAGCCCAGCTTGTTTTTGAATATTGAATAGCTAATTGAATAGAATTACTAGGCGATAAAGATAAGGTTTTATATCAATATGCAGTATGCTCTTTCCTAAGAACATTTTATAAAGATTTATAATTTGCGGTCATTACCCATTGGTTCAAAATTTGGCAGAAGCGAAAACCTTCCATACAATCTGGCATTGCCCTTTTTAACCGACTTCCAAAAAGGAGGAGGTTATACGTTTGTCTGTTTATATATTTTTTGTATGTTCAACGATCACTTTGCCGTTTGTGGACCGATTTTCAAGATTTTTTTCGCTATTGTATCGGGTTTATTGCTAATAAAGTTCACTAACCCGAGTCTGGTTGGTGGACTAAATTATGACCCTACTTTTTAAAACCTGTCCTCCCAAACATTATCCAAGTACCGAAGGCATAAGCAAAAAAAGCGGCAGTCCCCCGAATGCAACGCGTATTTTTTATGTTGTATATTTCAGGCCAATGGTGACTTTCTCTCTAGCCTTATTCATGGAATACTTCTCAAAGGAGAAGACGGCAGAGTCGTACAAGTATGCGCACATATACAATATTATTTTGAACCTGTGCATAGCGGCCACACCACTGCTGCTGGTCCAGTCGGAGTTCTACCTGGGATGCATTGGCATGAGGGTCAGGATAGCTTGCTGCTCATTGATGTACAGAAAGGTGAGGTTATTAAAACATTTTGAGAAAATAATGCGAAGTATTATAAGGGAAATTGATTCCTAGAAGGAGTCAGGACGGCGCGGACCTACGTGATGTTTCACGTTGTCGTCTTATTTCAATTCAATGAGCAGAGTGCGTAGTGCGAGTTTAATTCGATCATACTCATCGAGAACGTTAACCCGAATTTGTATGGGATCAAAGTGGTATCCACGTAAGCCAGTAGGTGGCGCTGCTTTGATCCCATACAAATTCGCGTTAACGTGTTCGATGCGTATGATCGAATAAAACTCGCACTACGCCCCCTGATCGTTAATCGTTATAATGGGATTGACTTAGCGCGACCAAATTATTTTGGTCCCATCATTACCTCATGGAATCAGCTTCTCTGATAGTACGTTGTGCCTTATGTAACTCGATATGAATCCACTAATTTCTTTTGCGCAGAAATTCTATCACACACACAATATATAGGTACAGTAAAAGCTATCCTAAGTATGTCCTTTTCGACTCAAGTACTTTTGTAGGGCATACATTCAGTGGCTGTCGCCAGTGTACTGGGGGGTTATTATGAGCTCTTATATCCAGCCAGTTTACAGGCCAATTTACAGGCCATTGCATAGACACGGCTTGTAAACTGGCTGGAAACTGGCTGGATATAAGAGCTCATAATAACCCCCCGCCAGACTAATGGCCGTTCCCAATATTTGATCTATCTCTTACTTGAGATAGGAATAGCTCACATTAGACATTAGCTCCATATATTTTATGTCAATTCTATGTCAGCTGCGATCGGTTGTATGTCAAACTAGAGATAGATTGAATATAGGGAACGGCCATTAATCAATTTACACCATGACAGTGCACTGACACGACAGTGCACAGTGGACTAACGCCAGTAACAAAACTAAGTGATAATACTTTAGGGTGTGTACGTGTTCCTTGTAGAGAGTTCCACTATGAAAGTGCAGCACTGAAAGACCAAATTTTTATTCTTTTTTGTATGGACTTTGAATAAAAATTTGGTTTCCCCAATTTCTAATTTTTAGGGTTCCGTACCCAAAGGGTGAAAACGGGACCCTATTCATGAGACTTTGATGTCTGTCCGTCTGTCCGTCTGTCCGTCTGTCTGTCTCCAAGCTGTAACTCAAGAACGGTAATAGCTAGAGAGTTGAAATTTTCACAGATTGTGTATATCCGTTGCCGCTATAACAACAAATATTAAAGCAAAATAAAATTAATATTTATGGGGGGCTCCCATACAACAAACGTGATTTTTTTGGCCTTTTTTGCTCTATATCAATAATAGTAACAGGTAGGCCCTTGAATTTTTCACAAAATCCTTAGTTTTACTTGTACTTTAATATTTAATAATAATATTAAAATAAAATAAAAAATTGAGGGGGGCTCCCATACAAAAAACACAATTTTTGGTCTAATTTTGCTCTATAATGGTACGGAACCCTTCGTGCGCGAGTCCGACTCGCACTTGGCCGATTTTTAATTTTGTTTACTGTGTAATATTTGAATTAGGAAAAACCATATTGTCATGCATCATTTGAATTCGTCGAAGATGTATTTTCCTTATCATAATATTGGCAATTCCAAACTATTATTATAATCCGCAAAGTAGATATGTCTGTCAGTCTATCTATTATAACTTGAAATAGTTTACTTAATCCTCCTTAAATCATCATAAATCAAATTTAAAAAAAATCCTCAATAAAAAGTTGTCGACAACTTTTTATTGAGGCAGATCTCAGGATTTTCCACAAATTCCGGATAAAGATTTATTTTTATTTTATTAGATTTTGAAATTGAATCGTCAAGGATTGAACAAAACGGAAACCGGCCAAGTGATTAATTTGATGTCAAATGACGTGGGCCGTTTTGACTTGGCCGCGTTGTACCTGCACCACATCTGGGTGATGCCAATTTTGGTGGTCCTCGTGTCCTACCTAATATGGCAGCAAATCGGCTTAGCCACCTTTGCTGGTCTCGCAGTCATATTACTGCAGACTATACTCGTACAAAGTAAGTTTGACCGAACCTTTATAATGTAACCAAATATTTGATGTAAAAAATGACATTGGGAATTATTTTGGGCGTATTTTTTAAGCTGACCTTGACAAGTCATCCGATAAAAATACAGATAGGTATATCTTCTAATTGCACATGATGGTCTGAGATATACAATTCTTTTGTTTTTCTTACCATCGTAAGTGACTGACATAGTTTTGGTTACTTCTCAATTTAGCGACGTTTACCTAAAATAACATCCTGTATGATATAAGCTAATAAACAGTATAATATGTTACAGCTTATCTTAGTAACTGGCAAGCAAAACTCAGAGGGAAGATAGCTAAACGTACAGACGAGAGAGTCAAGGTCATGAGTGAACTAGTCAATGGAGTGCAAGTTATCAAAATGTACGCCTGGGAAAAGCCTTTTGAGAAGCTAGTGGAAAAATTAAGGAAGTAAGTTGAAAAATCTAAAATTAAAATCGGGAAAAAACCAATTCAACGGTTTAACTTGTTACACTTCTAGAATAGCATAACTAAAACGCGTTGTAGAGTTCACTACAATGAGTCTTTAAAGGTGCCTTGATTCTCGTAGGCGGACGCATCATCAAAATATATTGTCATAGACAAGACACCGACTGATCAGAATAGAGAAAATCAACAGATACGTTCGCCGACGTATAATATAGAGGCAGCTTATAACACTGTCTAGACTCTAGAGCTATACCTACCTGAAATTCATAATGAAATATTTCTTTCTAAAAATCCAGTAAAATTAATAAATCTAAGTATCTATAATATTTCAGATACGAAATCAAGTTTATATCTCAAACGGCGATGATCAAAGGTTTTTGTACAAGCCTCATCGTATTCTCCGAGAGACTAGTTTTATTTGCTGCTATTGTAACGTTTACCGCCACAGGAGGACAAATCTGTTCTGAAATCACATTCTCCCTAGCACAATATTATTATTTGCTGCAAATGGCCAGCAATATATTCTTCCCACTTGCTTTGACGTTCCTTGGCGAATCAAAAATATCTTTGAGACGATTAGAAGTAAGTACGTACTGCATTAACATACTGTGTTTAATTTTAGAACTAACATTTTAGAATTATTCAGAATCAGGAGATGTGAGGACCTTTGTGTATAAATTCTTATGCAGCTATTTTATATTAACAGGAATTTCTCTTACTTGAAGAAATAGAATCAAAGGATCACATACTGAACAACAACGTTGAACCTGTGGATACAAATGGAAAACACGCTAACGGTGACGGGACTAAAAGAGGATTTGTTGAAATTCTGAACGTTACTGCAAGTTGGCAGATCCAACCTATCGTTCCGATGCTAAGGAACATCACTCTCAAAGTGTATCCAGGACAATTTGTTGGGATCGTGGGCTCTGTCGGATCCGGTAAGGTTAGTTCTTAGTCTGTATACGTTCAAACTACCGCAAATTTTAAATTTTGGTACGTGCTTATACCGTCAATTTTGATACGTGCTTATACCGTTCCTAATTACAGACTTCTTTGCTGCAAGTTCTTCTGGGTGAGTTACAACCAATTTCTGGAAAAGTGCTATTTGGAAATGCAAGGATTTCCTACGCCAGCCAAGAACCTTGGCTTTTTGCGGCAACTGTCAGACAAAATATTCTATTTGGATTGCCCTATGATAAAGAGAGATACAATAAGGTATTTTTAAATCTATTTTATTCTGAATTTTATTTATTAAGTACTTGCTAGTGTAAAATGAAAATTGGCAGTAATTTTTTTCAATAGTCTATATTATATTTATTATTGGTACTTAATAATATCAGTTCTCACGATGTTTGATGAGAGGGAAAGTATTATAAATACTTCTTAACAATAATAACAACTCTAACTACAGGTAGTGGAGGCATGTGCACTTCTCCGTGACTTCGAGCAGCTACCTGGGGGAGACGGCACTATGGTGGGAGAGAGAGGAGCCAGCCTCAGCGGAGGACAGAGAGCTCGTGTGGGCCTCGCCCGCGCCTGCTATAGAGAAGTATGTATGTCATTTGAGCTACATACATTGATATTATTACAAAAACAATAACTAAACATTTGCGCTCTAATATCCATTAAATTTTATTATATTATTGAAATATAACCATTGTTATAGTACGTACACTAAAAATAAATAAAGCGTATTGTGACTTATGAGTTATGAGTGATATTAAATTATCTTATCGTTTTAATGGTTATGTTGACTCTTCATCAGACAGAGATAGGCGAAAGCGTTAAGCAAATATTGACTTAATCCTACCCAAATAAGAATATTGCCGCTTTATTAAACAATAAAACCTCAATATCACTGTCTTTCAGGCTGATATTTATCTTCTGGATGATCCTCTATCCGCCGTAGATGCTCACGTGGGGAAACATCTCGTCTCAGAATGTGTGATGGGTCTGCTGCGACATTCGACTCGCATTCTCGTCACACATCAATGGCATCATCTCAAGTCAGCCGACAAAGTAGTGCTACTACAAAATGTAAGTATAGAAACATTGTCATACACTTGGATACATTAAACAACGCAATTTATCACTGACAACTGATTTATATTGTAGTAATTTCATTAATATGTATGTTTAATATGTAAATGTATAAATAACGATTACAGGGTGAAATCGAAACACGAGGCACTTATAAAGAAGTAATAAAAACACCATTCTTCAAGCAAACAGATGGTGTTGAAGATGGTGGATATAATATACTTGCTACTGATCTTACTAAGAAATCTGAAGCAGAAATCTTGGAGAAGGTAATTTTTATTTTAGTTCAATTTTACCTAGTTTGTCATAATTACTATTTGGTAATTAAGATAATATTTGATTTAAGCCTTACGAGACGCCTGACGTGAAGACAGATGAAGATGAAGCACAAGAGACTGATGAACTAATGGGAAAAGGTACTAAAATCACACATACTGGAATGAACACAACACTTTTTTTACCAAATGTATGGTAATTGTTATTATTTTTTTAACTCCTAGGTCGTGTTTCTGGCTCTGTCTACCTTAACTATTTCCGTGCTGGAGGGAGTTGGATGATGCTAACGGTGACAGTCCTATCAATTCTGTCAGCACAAGTTATCACATCAGCAGGAGATCTTTGGCTTACACATTGGTATGTAAAATATTTGTTAACTAAGCGTTTAATAAATAATTAGTAATAATTATCATTATTTTTATTAACGTGCTTGTTCCAGGATGAACGATGTACAGATTTATTCAAATGAAATAAACAGTAGTCAGACATTGAACAACACAAATCCTATATTGATGAGCCCCGAAAACACCACAGTAATTGGTTTGGATCGCCCCAACATGAATAGAGGACAAAATTTGACTGTAATAGGACTTGACACTGATATTACAGCGAGTGGTGTTGATCACACGTACTATATTTATGTTTGGAGTGTAGCTTTATTGGCATGTGTTTTAATGACCTCGGAAAGGTATTTTTTTAAACTATTTTTTCTTTATAATTGCACAAGCAATAATTTAATAAAAGAAGTTCATAAATTAGTGAGGAAGATGGATTAAATCAATTTTACGATGTAGTTTACGATTTGATCTGTTTCAGATCTTTCATATTCATGTGGGTGTGCATGCGAAGTTCCATTAAACTGCACAACCGAATGTTCAGCAACATCCTCACTGCAACGATGAGATTCTTTGATACGAACCCCTCTGGGAGAATATTGAATAGATTCTCGAAGGACATGGGAGCCGTTGATGAAATTCTGCCGAAAATGTACATCGACTGCATTCACGTAATAACAAGTAGAATTTTTAATATTTATTTTGTCGTTCGCCTTACTAATTTCTTTAACATTAAGTATCATTTGTTTTTTAGATAACTATGCTAATGTGTGGTATTTTGACATTGGTAGCCATTGTTAATCCCTTTATGGTACTCACCACCTTTTTCTGCGGTGTGATCATGTACTTCTGGACGTCTGTGTATTTGAAAAGTGCGCAAATGATCAGACGGTAAGTTACTCTTAGGCCGGTATAAATAGTCAGTACTCAAGATGCATCTCGGTCTCAAGACACGGTTCAGGCTCTGTGATTGGTTGGCTGTTAAATTTGGACCAATCACAGAGCCAAACCACGTCTTGAGACCGGGTCGCATCTTAAGTACTGACTATTTATACCAGCCTAAGTTATTGTTGTCTCAAGATCGGTTCACACAGAAACAAAATTTAACTTACTTAATAACTATTTAGTAGTTTGCCATAAAACGATGACGCGTTGCAAGTTGCAACAATGCAACATAACGATAACATTTTAATAAGCTATATAAAGTTGTTTGATAACACAAAGCCATAAGTCGCGATTATTTGCGTCTTACTTCGGTGTAAAATTGATAATGGAAAAATTGTTTTTTCAGTGGCTAATATCTGTTTTCGATATGTCTAAGACGTAATTTTGCTTCTCCGATTACAGATTGGAGGGTATAACTCGTAGTCCAGTGTTCTCTCACGTGTCCGCAAGTATGTCGGGGTTGGCAACGGTGCGCGCGTTTCAGGCGCAGACCATGCTGTGCCAGCAGTTCGATGCCAAACAAGACGTCCACACTGCTGCATGGTATAATATTTACATTGTTGTCCTAAACTATAACAATAGTTTTTGGAAATCCTTCTTCTATAGCCGTTTCTTGTTTCAGGTACATGTCATTACTAACAAACGCCTCATTTGCAATTTGGCTGAGTTTTATGGCGGCATTTTATGTTGCGATAGTGACATACACGTTTTTATTGCTCGATGATGGTACAAATTTTTCGGTTCCTTTATTTTTTAAATTATAATTAAGCTTAGAAATCAAAGGCTATACAAATACAAGGTGCAATAAAACTATGTGATGAGACTTTAGTGTGTGTGTGTGTTCTTTTAAAGAGTTCACTGTGAAAGTAGCAGCGCGGAAAGATCAATTTTTCTCACTTTTGTGTGGGGAAACTCGTGACGCTGGGGCGCTTGCCCATACAAAAGTGAAAAATGATGGTCTTTCAGCGCTGCTACTTTCACATTGAACTATCTACAAAGAACACACACCACACCCTAAAATATTATCACTTAGTTTTGTTACACAGTATGATCTTCAATAAACATTACATTTTCGTTTTAGGTACAACAAAATCTGGAAATGTTGGTTTAGCTGTGAGTCAAGCCATCATACTTGTTAATATGTTGCAGTATGGTATCAAACAATTGACCCAAGTAGTATCGCAAATGATCAGTGTTGAACGTGTCCTTGACTATACAAATCTTCCACAAGAATTCTCACCTGATACTGCTCCTCCTAAAAATTGGCCGCAGCTATCTAAAATTGTATTCAAAGATCTTTACTTAAGATACGATAAAGATGCTGAACCAGTACTCAAAAATTTAAATGTTGTTATAGAAAGTGGATGGAAGGTAAGTCATGGAGCTATACAATATTTAATGCAATATTGATAACGAGTAATAATAATATTGAAATGAGGCAATAACTTGACTTATGATTAAAAAATATATAAATATTTGCAGGTAGGAGTAGTGGGACGCACCGGTGCAGGAAAATCATCGCTGATATCTGCCTTGTTTCGTTTGGTTCCTCTTGATGGACACGTTTACATAGACGACATTGACACCGGAACAATTTCATTGAAAGTAAGGTTCAATTATTTCTTTTGAATAAGTAGTACTGTAGTGCATTACTTATAATTTTTACTTATTTTCTGTGTAATATTATATTATTAAAGCCTTTAAACCTACTGTGCTCGTTTGCATTATTTTTTTATTAAGGTTATTAGTTAATTATTATGATTGTTAATTTTTAATCACGTTTTTTATTCAGGAGCTGCGTTCAAAAATATCCATTATACCTCAAGAACCAGTCCTATTTTCAGCAAGCCTGCGCTACAATTTGGACCCATTTGATAAATATTCAGATGCAGACATATGGAAGGCTCTGGACCAGGTACTAACAGATGTTTTGTGAGCATCTTCATCATCATCTTCATCTGCTGCTATCGCGATAAATTTGTTATAACAGGAGCGTAACTATCTTTTGGGTTTCACAGGTGGAATTGAAAAAGAGTGTCCATTCACTTTCATCGATGGTAGAATCAGGCGGCTCCAACTTCAGCGCTGGTGAGCGTCAGCTGTTGTGTTTGGCGCGCGCCGCCCTCGCCTCCAACAGACTGCTCATCCTCGACGAAGCCACTGCTAATGTGGATTCTAAGTTAGTTCTGTTCTTATATTTTAGATTAACACTATTTTTATGTTTAGATGTTGCTTGCACTAGATACATAGTACTTCCATCTTTAGATGCATAGGTACATTTAAGATTGTTATGCTTATGACTTATGAGTAGTTATGAGTTATGACTAAAGTTTTTTAACCCAATAATATTATGTTATTTTGCAGTACGGATGCGATGATACAGAAGTCGATTCGAAAGTATTTCTCCAAATGCACAGTGGTAACGGTGGCGCATCGGCTGCATACTGTTGCAGACTCTGATCGTATCATCGTAAGTACTCAAAGTTTGACCTCAGGGAAATCGGTAGATGCACTTAAACAAATCTATGTTTAAATTAATTCGAAGGCGTTTCCGTTTATCCGCGCAAAATTTACGGCCTTGACGCAACAAAAATTTGGCGCAACGAAGTTACAGGCATAACATACTAATATTATAAATGCGAAGTGTATGTCTGTTACCTCGTCACGCGCAAACTGCTATAAACCGATTTTGCTGCAATTTGGTGTGGTACTTTGAGTCCCGGAAAAGGACATAGGAATATCCCGGAAAAATATGTACAGTTTCTGCACGATAAACTAATTTTGGCGCAACGGAGTTGCGGGCGCCACCTAGTAGCTAATGAAATAAAATCATTTCAGGTAATGGAAGCTGGACAAATAGTGGAATTCGGACATCCTCATGAACTATTACAACAGGATAAGGGACATTTTATTGACCTGGTCCAAGAATTGGGCCCAGCAGCTGAACAAAGCGTTAGAGATTTAGCACGAGTAGCGTATTTGGAAAGTACTGTTAAATAAAATACTTTGTAACTTAGTGTAAGGTGTAAATATGAAACAAATCCGTTGTAAATAATGCATTTATCATATATTAGGAGATTGTTGTAAGGTAAAGATTTTAATACTCATAAATTGTAAAACTACAAAACCTGCAATCCTACCTCCACTTATCAATAAAAAAAAATTAATTCCAATGTGATTTTAAGGAATAAGGACTGCTTTATTACCGACTTAGGTATATGAATTTATTAAATCTGGAAAACCAATACATTTGTTTGTTATTTCAAATTTTTCGATTTTTTCTAACTGATGGAACGTTATTACGTTACCATGATAAAATTAAAAATACCCAATTCTAACCGTGAGTCAGATGTATCTTAAGATACTTCTCAAGTCTCAAGCTCAAATGCAACAAGCTGTTTCGGAAGATCATCTGATGATGTTTATCATGTTAATTTCTTTATCATGATGAGCATGACAAACAAATGAACTTATGCTCAGGGGCGATCATAACAACGACAAAAATGCATCATGTAAGTAGGTATAACAAAATTTTAGGCGTTAACATTTTTAAAATCATTAATGGCCGTTCCCTATATTCAATCTATCTCTAGTTTGACATACAACCGATCGCAGCTGACATAGAATTGACATAAAATATATGGAGCTAATGTCTAATGTGAGCTATTCCTATCTCAAGTAAGAGATAGATCAAATATTGGGAACGGCCGAAAAGCAATAGCTAAAGGTTCAGATTGCTAATGTATACTTCAAGTACGAAAGCGTTGAAGAAGAGTCTGCAGTTTTGCTCACATTTTACACGCCTTCTCTAGAAGAGCTGATTACATTTCAGAATAGAAGGTCATGTTTGCTTATTGTTGGTATCGTCTGATTACAAAGCATTCTAATATTTGTATACAAATCAAAGAATACAGTATGAATATCAAATATGGCTTTAATAGTTCTTGACACACTTAAAAAGCAAATAGAAAATAAGATATGAAATTATACTCAGCCAGGATTCCGTACTATTCAGTAGGTAAACATTGATAACTTATAGGATCTGTATTTAGTAAATCAAAATATCATTAACACGACGTAAGTAGAGTATGACTAACAGAGGTTTCCCAATCTACTCAATAAACTAATGCGTGAAGCCTACAATTAGTATACTCGTAAATTTGATAATGTTAAAATATGTATTAGCACCAATGATTAGCACGGAATTTTGATAAATATGTTATATGACAATGTGTATCCTAATGCACTAAAACTTCCAATCGTACTATCAAGAAATTGATTCATAGACAGTTGGCAGGTCTACATAATTTGGTCGCGTTATATGAAACCCAGCCGACAGATCGCGACTTAAGGTGACGCCGCGTTATAAGTAAAAAAACCGTGTTGGATATGTTTTAGATTGCTTGTTTTCTATGAGATTTTGACACGAGAAAGAAAAATGGAACCGCAAGAAATGGAACGGGCGTAAGCGACAAAATGGCTTTTGTCGCGTAATTTAAAAACCATAAATAGGTATATTTCTTAAGAACTATGTGCAAATTAAAGTGTATGCTTGAACCACCAATCTATGTAGAAAGTTTGGAAACTTAAATCACTCTCCTCTGTTGGCAAAATTAGAATCCCTTTTTTACAAATGTCTTTTTGATTGATTATTCTGTGATTATAAAAGTTAACCAATCGTGTTATGCTATGGGTAATTCAGAGACAAAGACATGATGAATACTGAAAATGAACTTTAATTTCTTAGCTTTAGTCATTGCTGAGAAAAATCGATATCGCTACAGCCAAATAAATCATCAAGGCGTCGCCTTAAATTGAATTGACATAACTCGACCAAATTCCGTAGGACTGCTATCTGCTTATGAATCAATGTCTTTGATAGTACTTACATACATTGATTGTAAATACTAAATACAACCCATACAAACACACCTTCAATATCGGTTATCACTTATCACTAAGTTATCTGCTTAGTGCTTTGGCACCGTAATCGCATGCAGAACGCTACACGTTGTTGTAAACTCACTCATATTGAACATTACTTCACATCTGCTAATATATTCAGTATGGTACCGGTTGTAGCTTTATGATCACGTTTCTAGCCGACTCTACCTAGTACCTCGTACCCGGTACCTATTATTGGAATAAGTGATGAAATAGCTTAGGATGATGATAAATAATTTGTGAATAGACCATAAAAGTGTTTAATATACAAAACATATTTAGATGTTAAAACATAAAACAGTGAATAAAAATGGATTGCAAAATAAATTTAACACAAAAAAACCCCCAGGAAAATGCTGGATTACTCTCCAAATTGCTTCTGTGGTAAGTTTGTATGCAATAATTATTATAATGACAATACAAGAAGTCCCTGGGCGGGACGTTTTAATCCTTCACTTGGTTTATCCTATTTTTAATACATTTCGTTCTGTATCTATATTATGTATTGAAAAGTGGATTGAAAATAATGTACTAAAAAATGAAAATTCTAAAATATCTAAAATTAAACAGAATAAAATATAATAAACAAAATATATGACCAAAAAGTGCTTCCCTGTGGTACTCCCACAAAGTGATAATATCTATATTTTTAACTATGAATAAAATACATCGCCGATCAATAAAGTCTGTGACATATTAAAAAAAAAAGTAAAACATATTAATAAACAGAAAAATAATTGTAGCAATTAAGACCCAAATTAGTACCTATTATATTATAATTGTACTAAATTAGTCTATACATAAAAATTTGTTTAAAATAAACTAAGTAAGTAGGTGCAACATTCTACAACTTGTATTTTCTTAAACAGGTTCTTAGTTTTGATAACGGACACGAGTCGCTAAAATTTTGACACGAGAAAGAAATTTACGTTTCATAGATAGGTACATTTTTATCATATTTCACAGGCACTGTTTCCATCTCTTCCATAAGGGTAAAAAATACGGTCTAAATGTTGAAGATCTGTGGAGAACTCGAAAATGCGACATGTCTGGTGATTTGGGAGCCCGCTTAGAAGAAGCGTGGTCTAAGGAACTTCACAAATCTAAAAGAAGTGCATCCAAACCATCATTATCAAGAGCTATCGTTAGATGCTTTTGGCTGGAGTACATGCTTCTAGGAATTTCTGTAGGAACACTTTTTATCGTAATATGGTAAAGAATTTTTGTGTTATTTTGCTTAGATGAACCGACTAAATAGTAGATAGGTCCTAAGCTAAGTAGGTCCTAAGTTTATATATTTTTTTGGTTTCATTCACTGATTGCATTAACTACGCTTTTGGTGAAATAAAGATATTAGATAAGATTGATTGTTTTATTAAATTTAAACATCCATATATTTCCACATCATCCATAATAATTATTTATTACTTTACTTTTCCAGGCCAATCATACCGTACTCACTAGCCCTGTTCATAAATTACTTTAGCAGTGAAAGAAGCTCCGAGTCTTACAAGTACGCGCACATATACAATATGATATTAAATTTATGCATTATTTCTACACCTTTTCTCGTTAATCTAACGGAATTTGGGCTAGGTATCGTTGGAATGAAAGTCAGAATAGCCTGCTGCTCCTTGATGTATAGGAAGGTACCTAATCTTCTTGAATCTAAGCATCAATATTTGTTATTCAAGTCATAAAGCATAAATATAATATTTGAAAATATTTTTAACTGAACTAAAACAAATTTCAACAATATTTATTCCAAAGCGTAGAACTTAATGGTGATGATAATTTTTAGATGTTGAGGCTTAGTCGAAGTGGTCTTAGTAAAACAGAAACAGGGCAGGTAATAAACTTGATGTCCAATGACGTGGGTCGCTTTGATATAGCCTGTTTATACTTGCATTACATTTGGGTGATGCCAGTGGTGATCATATTCGTTTCTTACCTGGTGTGGCAGCGAATTGCTTGGGCTGCGCTGGCTGGACTGGGTGTGATTATCCTGCAGACTTTGTTGGTACAAAGTAAGTATACAAATTGATAAAAAGGTTTTACGGAAACAGCTCTTAATTTCTGTCAGAGTTTCAGTTCCTAAAATACTTTTAAGACGTCTTAAGTTATTTAAAGAAAGGAGATTTCGTAGCTTTGTTTGAACGAAATAGCTATACTACTTATTTAATTTTATTCCATAAGTCATAATAATTAACTTTTATTAAATTTTAATTCCAGCGTATTTAAGTAGCTGGCAAGCAAAACTCAGAGGGAAGATAGCTAAACGTACAGACGAGAGAGTCAAAGTTATGAGCGAACTAGTCAATGGAGTGCAAGTTATCAAAATGTACGCCTGGGAAAAGCCCTTCGAAAAGCTGGTGGAAAATCTCAGAAAGTAAGTCACCTTAGATACCATAAAATGGCAAGTAATATGCACTACCAAGAAATATGGAGAAAATATTGATTTCCATAATAATAATTTTATCATTACATTCAACATTGATATTGTGTACCAATACTACCAATGATATGGATGTCAAGAGCACCTATGATATTATAAGGGCTCTTGACATCCTGTAGTTTGGTTAGTAATAATAAATTATTATGTTAATACCTAAATGTTTTTTTTAGATTGGAAGTAAAATTTATAACACACACGATGATGATCAAAGGATTCTCTACAAGTATCATTGTGTTTACGGAGCGGCTAGTGCTGTACGCTGCGTTGGTGACATTTATTGCAATGGGTGGGGAAATCAATTCCGAGATCACCTTCTCTTTGGCACAATACTACAATTTATTACAAATAGCATGTAACATTTATTTTCCATGGGCCCTCGTATTCCTTGGAGAGTCAAAAATTTCGGTGCGACGTCTTGAAGTAAGTAAATATATTATGCAATATAAAATTCTAAAGATATAATACTCAATTAACAGGTATTATATTATCTATATGATAATATTATAATAGTAGTAACCTTTCATTTAGCATACCGTACCTAGTGAGTAGAGGTAGAGGCATTTCTCTGGTTGAACATTTTCAAAAATATATTATTTGTCGTTGCTAGTAGTAGTATTTGTCGCTACAATAGTTAAGCAGAACATTTACTTATTGAAATAGAGCATAGAGTTTATATTGCTAACCAATAGGTTAAAATTGTATTGCATGAGCAATTTCAATTTACAGGAATTCTTACTACTCAATGAAGTTGAACCGGTTGGATACAAAGTAAACAATATCGAATCTTTATCCAATATTAAACTTAACGATGATCACGTTAAGAAATCAATGAAATTGGAACTTTCTAATGTTACTGCTAGTTGGCAGATTAACCCCATCGTACAAACTTTGAGAAGTATTACGCTCGAAGTAAACCCCGGAGAATTTGTTGGCATAGTTGGCTCTGTTGGATCTGGTAAGGTATGGTGAAATTATATTCATAAAAGAAAATTATCTTGATGATAATATTATAACGTATCAGCAAGTTTGATATTGTATGATATAATGTAAATTATACTTGATACTTTTTCTATAGTCTTCGTTACTTCAATTAATTCTGGGAGAGCTGCAACCAAATTCCGGAAGAATATCATTGGGAGGTGCAACTGTTTCGTACGCTTGTCAGGATCCTTGGCTCTTTGTGGCTACTGTCCGTCAAAACATACTTTTCGGTTTACCATATGACAAGGAAAGATACAATAAGGTAATTTTAAAAGTAGTATAATTTTTCGTTGTAACTTTAATATTTTAAGTATATAACTTTTTATCCTTGAAGACACTAATTTTTATATCACCTTTAGTAGTTATCAGGACAGCACGAAGTCTAGAATCAAAACTCATAAGTTATAACTTTTCTGCACTTTTCTTGCAATTTCATGACTCACATGAATTTTGTGCTATCGTTAGTATTCTTTTAACGTAATATAAGGTTTTACTGGTAGTTAACACGTACAGTACACAAAGTTTTTTATGACATTCGTATGGAAACTAATTGGATACATTATCGTTTTTTATTAATTAATCGTTTAGGTAGTGGAGGCATGTGCACTTTTCCGTGACTTCGAGCAGCTGCCGGGGGGAGACGGCACTATGGTGGGAGAGAGGGGAGCCAGCCTCAGCGGAGGACAGAGAGCTCGGGTGGGCCTCGCCCGCGCCTGCTACAGAGAAGTATGTTAGGATACACTAGAAGTATATTAAAATTAAAAGGTTTTTAAGAGATATTAAGTTGACTTCAAGAGATATTTCCACTATTATCAACGCAATATCATCAAATTAAATACCGTTAGGC